>CM042083.1:6089278-7430944 GCA_023509865.1 Trypoxylus dichotomus | reverse complement strand
GAAAACGAAAAATTATTGACCAACTTCTTGTACGCATACAAAAGACATTGGGAATGTGGGATTATTTATAATTTCTTGATATATAAAATGTATATTATTTTTATAATTATGATCTCACGTCTTGTGAGTTGCTTAATCTACGCTTTAAATGCTTATAGTTTAATTTCGCAACGCTATATTGCATCTGTATATCCCCTATATCCTTTTTAAATTAGAAAAAAAAAAAAACACGAAGTAGATTAGTCAAGAAAAATCTAAACAAAATCCTGTTTCACACGAATGAATCGTAAATTTATATAATTCATTCGTAAACAGCTTTAGAAAGATGTTTATTTTAACTTTCGTACACATTAAATACGTTATCTTTACTCTGCGGAAATAAATTTAAACAATAAAATATGCGGTATCGTAATAAATCGGCTTAATTAAGATGAAACTCCGGCGACTGAGAGGGTACCCTGGTATAAGAAAAACGCAATTTTTCTAGGGGCTAAATCTCTCGATTTCGGGGTGCTGCCCTCTTCAAAAATTTGTACTATTTTAAATGGATATAAATTCTTTGTTGGTATCTTCGGAAAAAAATATCTATTAAAAATGGAGTCGATTTAATGGTGTTGTGTAATAAATTTATACAATGAAAGGTTAAATATATTAAAGAAAAGACTTGATTGATGTAAAATTTTGCGGAGGAACGCTTATTTCTGGTATTAATGGAGTCTGTTGTTCTTTTGATTGATTATTAGAGTGGGCATTGTGTTGCCGAACTTGAAAGGTTGGTGCCAAACTATAAATATTTTAAATATATATATATAACAACAAATATATATTAAATATGCATTATCCGTGTGTTTTCAACACATTTATACTGACTAGTATTTCTCCTTTTTCTTCACTTCAGGTTTTAGGTACTTTGTTACGATACCCACCATTTATTTGGTCTGCTTACACTTCTTCTTCCTAAACATCTATAGAATCTTTCTGCCTGGTAATCTCGTCACTTGCTTCCGTTCTACTTGTTCCTTCTACTTATTTTAGTTTTCCTTTATTCTCTAATTTACGTCGAAGATCTTTTTCTTTAAAATTTCATCCCTTGTATCTGTATCTTGCTTTCTTGCTTTTTTCGTTGCTGTCCAAGGGTTGGCATTGCTATCGTCTTGTAAAATTTTATTTGTGTGTCCTTTCTTGTTTTGCTTTTTAACGTCCTGGTGATTTTTCTACAGATATGTGTGAATTTATTCAGTTTTATGTCTTTGTTTCTGATTATTTTGATCTTAATTGGGTATTTATCCAAGAAAGCTATGATTTTATTTGCCAAGATTTCATTATCTCCTATTTCTGTTAGGAGTACTAAGTCATCAGCATATAAGATAGAGTTTAAGGTAGTGTTTTGGTCTAAACATTTTCCTTTGGAGCATTTCGTTTTCCATTCCTTTATAATGGCATCGATATCGATACACACCTTATCTAACTCCTTTATTCTGGTCATTCTGGTGTCTGTGTCTAATCTCTGTATAGTTCTTATTGAATGATGTGGATTTCCCTGTTCTTTCATAGTTTTTCATAATTATTATATATAAGAGTATTTCTCTGTTAGATTTTCTTTGCTTTTCTATAATTTGTACTACTGACTAGTATTATTAAATAATAATACTATTCTCAATTATACTGACTACCATCATACTTCTTAATTATTTTCCATTATTTTCCGATAATTTATGATTGTTTCAAACATGTTAGTTACCTCTGTACGAAAGAAAACGTAAAATATGCAAGAAATGAATAAGCATATTTAGTTCTTCTTGTATACTATTTTTCTTTCATAGTTTATAGCAAGTTTATTCGCTTCCAATATCTAATTATTATTATTTTTTATTAACAGCATTTTATTTCTGATAAATAAAAGAAAATTCTGTCCTAGAAAGGAATTCATATCAGTTTATAATTTACGAGATATTTACAAAAATTCAAAATCGTTATTCTACTCTTTCAGTCGCTAGAGTTTCATTAAAATCTGAATTTTATGGTTGCAAATATTCCCTTGTAAGTAATAACACATACAAAAAAATTACGAACGTTATCCTTTTATTCATCTATTTGGGACAACATTCTCTTAAAGCGGATATTCCGAATTATATGAAGCGATCCAGCTTTAACATTGAAACGGCTGAAACGTATATATACCGGAGGGTGTTTTCCCGTTTTTTCTCTGCTAAAAATAGAAGAAAAACGGGAACGAAAAATATCCTCTTATCTCGCGATAGAACGACGTAAGCTTTAATAATCCTTCTTACGAACGAAACAATATAATAAAAGGAAAATATAAATAGACATTTATTTTCGCTTTCCACGAAAATTTCAAGACGATAAATACGATACTACTTACGGGAATATTTCGTCGGGTAAAGGCAAATTGTTAAATTTAACTTCGTAATTCCCCATTTAGTCGGTAATTTCCTCTATTTACAGAAAATATTAATGCAGCCGAGGTATTCAATCAATACTACCGAGAAGCAGCGCGCGTACACACCGTCTAGCGGAACGTGATCTTGCACTGATGGAACCGTGTCATTGACCTTCTGTACGGGTTTCCCTATATTATATTATTTACATCGTACCTTTTGTCTCTCCAGACTTCTTCAAATAAAACGTAATCTTTCTAGGTGTTTCTTACCAAAACAAATTTACATTACATTTTTTAGCGTAAAGTAAATAAAATTCTGTTTTCTTAATCCCATTATTTGTTCGTGAGTTAAGGGGAAAATTCACGAAAATTATCCTTCGAAGAGACTCCCGGTTGTTTACACAAAATATTAAGCTAGGTGATCAAAAACAAACAAAATCTGGGGGAAATTTAAGGTAGATTCAATACACACCATCGTCCATATTACTTCAGACACGTAAATAAATTAAAAAAGAAAAACGAAAAAACATTTCGTTCATAAAAGAAACTCCCTTTCACAATCCGAGGTATCCACTCTACTAGTTTTTCAAGGACTCTATTTGGAATATTAATCCATTCCTCTTGTAAAATGTTCAACAGATGACCTACGGAGGTAGGGAATATGTTTTGGACCTTCTATTCATTTCATACCAGCTCGATCATGTCATTATTTGTAAAGTGCCATTATCTTGTTCTTCCCATAATAATAACCCTCTTTTCGCAAAATACCTTCGATTCGCTTTAAGTCTCCTGTACTGGCGTAGGAAAAACAACTCCAAACAAGCACACCTTCCATACAACTTCTTCCTTGCTTGACAGTTGGCACTACACAATCCTGCAAAATCCTTTGACCTTCCACTCTTCTTACAAAAACGCGTCTTATCAATCCATAGCACACTTTTTAAATCATCTACTGCCCAATTTCTACGTGTTCCTGCCCACTGTAGCCGTTTTTGCCTGTTTCCCCGTCGAATAGTCGAGTCAAATAATCAAGTTTTAGATTTATTTATCAATACACAATATATAATACACAATACACTTTCGGGTGGCCTACTCCCACTTCAAAGAGTATTGTATATTTATTACATGCAATATTGTCCCAAAAATAATTATATTAGGTCATAAAATATAATAGGTTTTTAATCATTCTCTAATCGATATTCTTGGAAGTTTACATGTACAATTAATAAACAATAGACTTTATAAAGGACTAAATATAAATGTTATTTATATATAAAAGCAATTATATTATCTTTTAATAGAATTTACAACATTTTACTGGGTGTCTGAACTAATATGGGCGGTAGTGTATACAATAAATATAACACTTGCTATAATAAAACGAACGAGTCGTGTGTCGCTTCAAATAACAAAGATGGGGAGAAGGCGTTGAAGGAAAGATAATTGATGGCTAGACGGACTGCTAAAGTATTAAGTTGCTTAATATGGGACAACAAGAAGAAAATCTCAGTGTTACTGTTTTGGATATAATTTGACATTGTTAGAAGTTAGATTCGCTTTCACGATAATTACATTGATCTCGAGGGGAAAATATATATCAAGAAATAATGAGGGTATCGAAGTTGGATCATTGTTTTTCCTTTTCTTCGTTTTCTTTTTTACGCCTTTCGATATTGAAGAGAGTTAAGAACAATAAATCTGCAAATTTTATTCAAGCGAATAATTTTTTGATTCTTCTGAAATTGTTCCATTCCGAAGCAAAATTAATGCAGATTTTTTGTCTTCACTTCTCATTTAAGCTGGTATACTGTTACAGGAGAATTGGACAAAAACATAGAATTCGGGCAAAAAAAAGAACAATAACAAATGACAAATAGAAAAACTATTGTCATTGTGTGTATCTATTAAATTTCCTTACAAATTTCCTTCATCAAAATGCAATCCTTGACAAATTCTTTCTTTTAGGATGAAATGGTATAGCAATAAACAAATAATACGTATTTTGATCTACTGAAAATCCGCATGAATTTATGGAAGAATTTCCAAAATTCTTTAAACATAAGCGTTCAGCTTCATATTTCACGTAGACGGGTTATTGGTCCAATATAAGTGACGCTTTTGATAAGAAACCTTATTGAGGACAACTTCTTATACAAAAATGTCCTTTTATTTCCACGGATAGACTTCGTCTGTATTAAATAATAATGAGTAATTTATAACATACTGTACTAAAAATTACTTTGCACCTATCTATTTGTCCACCACTGTATGTAGTTTGTCTAATCTCCTTCGGTTCAATTTCTACGTTTCGATTAATGATGCAATTAACACCCATATTATATTGCATTTTTTAAACATTTCCAATAGGGTAGTCTTAAGAGCGATAATGTATTTTTCAGATATTTTGCCGTATGCTCCATATTTTCTTCTTTCTGTTTTAGAATCTCTCTTACGCTCTCATGTCCTATGAATTTAAAACTTTATCCATTAGATAGACAAACGTGTTCACTTAGAATGGCTAGTTGTAAGTATATGTATTTTAATAATAGGTTTAATGGTATAAAAAAGAAATAATTTCCAATATCCAATTCCAAATGGAAATCATTAACGTTTCCAGCTTTTAACCCGTAATATCTTTTTTTTTTGCGTTCGCGTAATACGACAGAAAAAACATCGGGCCGACCGCAATAAACACGAAGAATTTGCCGCCTGAATTCATTTCCAAAGCTATCTACGTTTTCCCGGAGCAAAAAACGAGGTTTTCCAATGAAAGTGTTTTTTGCGTTAATGTAAACATGGGAAGCTTAAAAAGATTTCCACTAATGAATAAAGCTTTCTGGTTTCATTTGATGTCGTAATTATAATCGATAAATTAAATAAGCAAATAGGATTGGTTATTTTCCTCTTTATGCTTTAACTTTTATTTACCGATGGATGGTTTTGTATTGAAGTGTAAACATTTAATTTTCTTTTTTTAATTAAATGGAAATTACATCGTTGGTTAATTTATATTCGCGTAAATTTCTGACAAAGAAAAGAATGTAACTCAAACGACAACAAAGAAAAATACAAAACTCTTACGACGTATACCTGCAAGTGTCACTGCGAAATCGAACCAGTTGAAATATTTTTATAGTGTTCTTTTGATGTCGAAATTGAATAACGGAAAATCTGATACGGTACACGAGGATTTATTTCTCTTTTATATCAATTTTATCTTTGATTTTGCCCACGATAAGCTTTCTTTTGATACAACGGTGGTGACGTTGAATTTTTTAGATGGTTGGACAACAGCCGATTTAGTTTTTCTTTGGAAGGAAGGTGATCCAGTACAAGTAGTAAAGAATTTACATTTACCCAGGTTTACCTTAGAGAAATTCCTTACAGATTATTGTAATAGCAAAACAAACACAGGTTGGTCGTATACGGTTAGCGAAGTTGAAGCCGTTCATTAAAAATAACTGCTTCTCTGAGCGTGTAATTGTAGCAATTAAAGTTTTTTGCTTCCTTCGGTAATTTTTGCATTTCAAAAGATAAAATATAGGTCTGATAAAACTTAATTTAGAACGCATTTATGTGTAAATACAACTTCGCTGATTGTCTACATAGAATCTGTTTACAAATTGCCTCTTAAAATTCGTGATTTATAAACGGATCCTATGTAAGTATAATTAAAGTTCTACTAATTGCGAAACTTTTCAGGAGAATATAGCTGCCTAAAAGTGGACTTATTATTCAAAAGAGAATTCAGTTATTATTTAATTCAAATCTACATTCCTTGTTGTATGTTAGTTATAGTATCATGGGTGTCTTTTTGGTTAGACCAAGGTGCCGTACCCGCAAGGGTATCATTAGGTAATTTCCCCGATTCTCTTATTATTCTAACAATTATTTTAAATCGTCCGTTTTTATTGTTATTTAGGGGTAACTACACTTTTAACGATGGCAACGCAAACGTCCGGAATAAACGCGTCCTTGCCACCAGTTTCTTACACCAAAGCAATTGACGTGTGGACTGGCGTTTGTTTGACCTTCGTATTTGGAGCCTTATTAGAATTTGCCTTAGTAAATTACGCTTCAAGATCGGATATGCATCGAGAAAATATGAAAAAACAAAGGAGACAATGTGAATTGGAGCACGCGGCGGCGCTGGACGCGACTTCCGATCTAATAGAGACAGAGAGCAATGCCACCTTCGCGATGGTGAGGCTTTTAAAGTTACAGGAAGTTCGATTTTAATCTTTCATATTTAATTCCGTTAATGCCCCAAGGGCTCGCTCAGTAATTCGATTGCACAAATGAAATTGCTTTCCTAAATACATTTCCATTAGGAATGCGTAACACAAATGACTCTGTTAACGAATTTAGCAGAAGTGAATATTTTATAGGCGGACAAACGCCGGGTTGAGTGAGAGGGCTTTTTTTTCCGCGCGTGGCCTTCTGAATATTTGATGAAGGAACTTTTAGAGGAAATTAGTTGATTAATGGACCGGATCTAATATTCATTGAAGGCGCTTAACAAAACGTAAAGGGCGTAAATTTGAAATTAATTTTGTAAATGCGGCTTTTTCGCCGATGCCTTTATTTTCGCTTTGACCTTTTCTGATTTCAGAAACCGCTAGTGCGCCATCCGGGTGAACCAATAAATATGGACAAGATGAGACAGTGTGAAATTCACATGCAGCCTGCTAGGCCTAATTGTTGTAGGTCATGGTTAGCGAAGTTTCCGACCAGGTCTAAACGCATCGATGTTATATCACGGATTACATTTCCTCTAGTATTTGCCTTGTTCAATATTATCTATTGGTCGACATACCTATTTAGGGAAGACGGAGAAGAATCATAAATTGTGATCTATTTTAGTATCTAAGGATATAATCAATGAACATTAGCAAAATTTTACAAAAAAATCTGAAAGTCTCATAAAAATTTATATGAGACTAAAGAATGTTTTTCCATTATTATTATTACTATTATTATAATTGTCGGCATTATTATTAATTTAAAAAATCAACAAAAATGGTGATCTGAACAGTGGTGGCCCCCCATCGTACCCGACTAATTTCATTTACAATTCGTTTCCCAATTACTTACTATTCCTCCACGAGCCACCACTGTTTTACAAAATCGATAATTGCGACCGTACGTGGCGCAATTTCGAAACAAAACAACAGATTTCTAAATACGCAATATATTTCCTATACACTTAATATTTAAGACACCTTTTGCTCATGGGAAAATACCAAAAATTAATAACAAATCACCTTTTTACATCAGATTAATACGCTTATTTTGTAGTAAATTCTTTTCCAGGTCGCAACGGTTTTTTTTATAAAAATTTTCGCCTGCCTTAGCGTCCTGGGGAAGCCCTGATATAGTTATATTTAGATGTATTGCGCAATATACGCTTATACAGGGTGGACATAGATTACATCAAACAGGACGTACAAAAAAAAAAGGTTGAAAAGGTTTCGCAGAAGGATCAAGTGATCCTAGGATCTTCGCTTACTTTCAATTAATACGTTTTATAAACTCCAGTGAGTGTAGATGAAGATCCTAGGATAACTGTTGTAAAATATTAAATACATTTATACTTCTAGTGTTATTAAAACAACTCCAAAGATATAAGGCAACAACATCAATACTATGCACCAAAAAATAATAAAAAAAAAACAAAATACAATTAAAACTCTAGTGATTCTAATATATAGTTACTTATATAAAAAAAAGAAAAAAAATCTAGGATTTTAGATATTTTTATAATAATTTTTGTCTTGAATGTTAATCCCGTTTTTTGAACTATTTAGATGTTCTATGTTTAGCTAGGATTTGAATGTTACGAGTGCTTTATAAAAACGTAACTGGCTTTGTTGTCGGAGGTCATCGAAGCTTTTATTTGAGGGTGCTAAAGGGTAAAATTTCAACCTTTTGAGGCAACATAATTCAAATCAGTATTATTCAGTGCCAATACAGATACAAAGAAGCAAGGAAATATGAAACCACTGCCATACGCAAAAATAAAGTTTTACTAAATCGGCCAAAACAAATAGAGGACTTCTTACTATTTTCCAAGATGCATAAACAATGTCCTTTGATAATCTCGCGGTCGTCATTAAGGTTTGAAATTTTGCCAAAATTACGTTATATAATAGTCGAGTCATTTGTATATAAGTAGTGTCAGTGTTATTCCTTTTTTTATTAGAAAAAAGGATCCTCATTAACAAGGCCGGTTATAAAGAGGTATCCTATACAGTATGTCTTTGAAATAAGATAAAAATGTACGGAAAATGAAAAGGTGTAATGTAATATAAATCCAAGAAATTTTAGTCAATTACAACGCGAACGAAAAAAAGATCCTAGAAAATTGTATATGTGCCTATGGATGCAGAATATGTATACATAATATGGGGGCTGCTTTTGTTTCAATCTCCGATAGCTCAAACAAGTCAAGTGTAAATAACAAAATGAATTTGTTACCAAAAGTTATAGACGTGACGAAGGTTGAAAAAAAAAATAGCTCTCATACATCCATCCAACCAAGCTCGTATTCTTACACGCAGACTGAGTCACTGTACTAGTACAGGCAATGTGAGTCGTGCGTTGGCAAATTTGCCATTGCCTATCGCTAAGTCTGCTCTTTACGCTACAGTCTAGAGTTGTAACGTGCACTTCTAAAACTGTAGTGGCGCGACATATATTTTAGAATCTTCGTAAAATATTGTGGATTTAAGTCTAACAAAATTAGATCTTACTATTTTTCATACTTTTTTATTTTATTTCATAGTTACTCTGTAGAAGGATCCTCTTATGTATAGAATAAAATAACTTTTATATCGATTTATTCATTTTGTACATATTTCCTATTTATAAGTACGTAGAAGTAGGTCTTATAAAATAAAAAAAAATGTGCCGATGATATCTTATGAATGCCTATTTACACCATTTAGATATTGCATAGATATTGTTACTTCGTATTAGCATATTTCTCAGAATTACTAATTTTTACTAATCACTCATATTACAATTACTAAAAATAATAATTATATATTACCTATGAAATTATTGTAGTCAAGGCTTGTAACTTTAAAAGATTATAAGAATAGAATAGCCACAAAAGAAAACAAAATACATGTTTTAAATAAAAAAATAAAAAAAATTATAAAAAAACTGTGTTTTCTGTGTTATTCCAAACCCATCTACACCTTAAAAAACTGTTTAACATCTCTCAGAAATGAGCCTTTGTCATGACCAGCTTTAACACAACGGTGGCAGATCATATTAGTCTTAATAATTCTTTTAAGCAGTATCTTAGTAAGTGAATACAATTGCACTTGTCAAAAACACTCGAAACGCTTAGTTTTTAATATTGTCCATTGTTATTTTTCTCGAAGTAGATGCACTCATTTCTAACTTCTACACGATAAAATATAACGTTTTTTTTTTAAATAAATCTATTATTGTTTTTTCAAAAAGTTTACTTTTAATTTTTTATGAGGAAAAATTTTAACTGGTATTAAAATATTCACAGGTATTAAAATACATCCGAATGCAGGGAATATCCGTAGTACCTGTGTGATTTAAAATATATATAAAATACACCTAATTTTTCGATGCATGTTGTGTACCCTAAAATACAGTAAATTACCAAGAAATGCCAAGAGATGAAATTTAATAAAATATATATGAAAAAATACGCTATCGTTCGTATATAAAATAAGAAAATAAACTAAAAAGATAATGTTTGCGAAAAATTTATTAAAGAAGCAAATTTAAAATGTTTTACTAACAAAGTATAGTACATTCTAATAAAATACGTACTTTTATAATGTTTCTTCAAAGTAACCCCCTTTTGCTTTAATAATTGCCTGACAGATACGCAGCATTGGTCAATATAGAAAGTATAGTCGGAGATTTCTTCCGAACCTCGCGATCCAAATGATGCCACAAGATCTCAATGGGGTTATAATTAGAGCTCTGTGGCGGCTACTCCATTAACGATAGGGCTGCTTTAGAAGATTAGTTTTGAAAATAAGCATTAACCACCTTTGTGGTGTGTAATTTTCCAATTCTTCTACCTCCAAAGCAATCCCATATCATGATGCTTCCTCTTCGATGTTTCACTGATTTTTGAAATACGCTCACTTAACATTCTTCCTCCAGGTTGGCAATGAACAAACGTGCGATGATGTTTACTTCCGAATAATTCGAATTTCGATTCGTCCGTCCATAACACATTTACACTCAAATTTGCCCAATTTAGTCTTTTCCGTTTGTGTATAGAATTTAACTCTCTTACTACTATACCACCTCTCAGACCGGCTTTTATTAGTCTTATGTCAAAATCTACACCAAAGAACGGTCAGATCCACGCGAAAAAAACACGAATTTTGGTATGTCACTTGACCGTATTTAATACAAACAAAATCAGTTGAGAAAGTATTCCAAGAAAATGTAAAACTACCCCATATTCTTATGAACAAAGTTCCTAACTACTCTTGACTGTCCCAACTAAGCACGTTATTTATTTTGGCAATCTCGGGGCGGTTCCAATGCAAATTTCTCTCCACAATGGCGTTGAAAAGTATTCCGCGATAATTTTAACAAATTTTTAAAGTATCAATATCTTCATAAAAATTTCTATAAACAATCAAAGTTGACCCCCCCAATTAAATCTGTACGACGCTGTAAATAGTATTTATTTTGAAAACGTTTTAGTCCAAATTTTTTGTATTGACGAATATTCGGGAAATATTTTACCAAAATTTAAAAATAATATATTTTCGACTACGTTATTCTGATATTAAAAAATTTCAACATGAAAAATTGTATTTCCTTAGGTACAATATCATATTACGTGATTTGACAATTTCACAATCTATTATTGTTTGGAATTGACTTTGAATTAGTAAAGGCCTAAGAGGATATGAATCCTGTATAGTTTAATTAACTAAAGCTATATAAAGCTGAAAAGCTTCTATTTCCAATAATCGAAAATATGCATTGGATGTTGCTAATTAGCGATGTCATCGACGGGTTTATTTATTTGCTTCGGTCCCATGAGAACAAATAATTGTAACGTGCGCAGTTCAAATTGCGTCAACAAAATTAAATAATCCTTGAAAACATGTAGCTTTGCCAAAAATATGAAATTGCAGCATCAAATTTACTCAACTCAACAAGATTAATATAATTACGATGTGATACTGTTTTATGCTGAAATAATAATTAAAAAGCAAATATTTGAGCTCAGTTTCGAGATAAGTCTTCAATCAAAATATTCAGAAAACCGCAAGTGCTATTGCCTTTACAAAAAGGGCAAAAATTTAAAATGCAATTAATCTGAAGATATTGGCATTCAGTTTCTCTCTATGCAAAATCTGCACTAGAAAACTCCAACTAAATCTTTTCTAAACATTCTTTAATATGATTACGAAAAAAAATTGGTGCTGAAAGGAAGCCAATGTTCTCAAAATAAATACGTACTTAGGATAGTGTCCTTAGATACTTAGAACAATCAATATTATTTTTTTATAAAGACTACTGCAAAAATATTCACGCTTATAAATTTTGTTAGAATGTTGAATACTTTTAAGTACGACTGTGGTGAAAAATTTAGAGGTTCTCCTTAAACATTTTTCGCACCAACGTCGAAATAAATATTATTTACGGCAGCGCGCTCATTTAGTCGGAACCGTCAGCTTTGATTGTTTATAGAGATTGACATACTAACACGTCAATATTTTTATGAGTCAATATTGTTATAAAAATTTATATAAACAATCAATGTTGATCATTCCGAGTAAATGAGCGCGTCGTTGTAAATATTTATTTCGACAACGCATAGTCGTCAAATTTTGTTAAAGAACGTTCCACGAACACTTGCAAAACCCAATGCGACTGTGGAGAGAAATTTGGACTAAAAGCGCGTCAAAATTGTCGAAATAATATTAACAGCGGCGTCCACATTTAGTTGGAAGGGTTAAATTTGATTGTTTATAGAAATTGTTATAGAAATATATTAGTAGAATGTTCCTCGAACACTTTTCAATACGACTGTGGCGATTGCAGACTAATTTAGGCTAAAAGCTCGTCAAAATTGTCGAAATAAGTAAAGCTTACGGGGGTACACTTATTTAGCGTGACGGTCAACTTTGATTGTTTATAGAAATTGTTACAAAAATATTGACACTTTTATATTTAAAACATTGTTATGAAGCGGCGAAACTTGAACTAAAAGAACGCTAACGTTGTTAAAATAAATAATAAGTTTGATTCCATAGAAATTCTTATAAAAATATTCACACTTTTAAATCTTGTTAAAATTTTACCCGAACACTTTTCAATACGACTGTAGAGAGAATTTTGAATTAAAGTCACGCCAACGTTGTTGAAATAAGTAATATTTACTGTAGTGTTGTATTTTAAGGTATAAAACATGCATACCTTGTCTAAAATAAATATAAATGCCATTTTGTTTACATTTTGATCTTGACCGTTATACCGGGTCCAGGACAAAAGTAATCACCTTCCGAGCACCTTTTTTTCTTTTCTTTACTCTCTTTCTTTCCGCGGCCTCCATTGTCTTGTGCGTTAGTCAG
Source organism: Trypoxylus dichotomus (assembly GCA_023509865.1). Lineage (NCBI taxonomy): Eukaryota > Metazoa > Arthropoda > Insecta > Coleoptera > Scarabaeidae > Trypoxylus > Trypoxylus dichotomus. The sequence continues at coordinate 7,417,945 of CM042083.1, read as the reverse complement.
TCACCAGGATAGGCCTCTCGGTGTGAATATTGTGGCCTTGTAGTGATCCTTTCCTTTGTGTTTACCTCAGTACATATTACTATACTCGATTGTGCAATGAGTACCACTTGTCATTCCTGTAAAGCCGCATTAACACCAGATAATTCCACCTTGCGATTTGTGTCGCAACTATATTCACAATGTCTGCAGCGGCTTGTCTAGAACAGAGGTACAATACATGAAGTCCAAAAATCGTAAATTGTTTTTTTATTGTGACAGCTGTACGGATTTCAGGGCACAGTTGGCCAAGATGCAAGATGTTTCCTTGGTTGTGAATAAATTACAGGATGAAATTCAAAACTTGAAATCAAAACTTGAGTTATTTACAAAGAAACCTAGGGAATTTTCAGACGTGGACACACTGGATACTGAGAACATCATTTGTGAACTTGCTCAGCGCCAAGAAAGAAAAAATAATCTCATTATCTTTAATTTGCCTGAAATGGATTCTGGTAGTAAGACCGAGGAAATTTCTGAGGATACCAGTGCTATAAAGGAAATGTTTTCTACATTGAACATCAAAGTCGATACAATTAGTCCGATTCGCTTGGGACAGACGCAGAAGACCGGTTAGGATCCGTTTGCCGCATACCGACGCTGTAGCTGATGTTATCCGTCTCAGTGGGAAGCTAAAGAGTATTGACAAATTCAAACTTGTCTCACTAAGTAGAGATAGAACACCAGCGCAATAGGCTATTATGTTGCATCAAGCAGCAGCTGACTGATCGTACGCCAGCTGGAGAGACTGGCTTATCAATTAAATATATCCACGGTGTCCCTAAGGTGGTGCAAGCAAGAAATTATTCGGGAAACTAAATCAGCCCAACAGTTACAACAAGACATTCCAGCTGTACTATCAGAACGTACGCGGGTTACGTTCAAAGCTTGATACTGTTTACTCGACATCTTCATGTATCAATGCTGACGTAATACTTCTCACTGAGACATGGTTATCCGCAGACTTAAATTCCTCTGAAGTTTTTGATTTGTCTTTTGATGTCTGCCGGAAGGATAGGGATTTTGAAGCTGTGGGTCGCTCAATTGGAGGCGGTGTTTTGGTTGCTTTTGTGCAAGTATGAATGCTGTTCCTGTTACTAATTTACAATCATTAAATGCAGTTTCATTAATTGATACCGTTATATGTAAGATTAGTATAGGTCAAGTTTCAGTATATTTTGTTAATGTTTATGTACCTCCTGATGTATCATGCGATGATTTTGAATTGTTTTTAGACACTCTAGGTCTTGACTTAATGGATAAACACTTGGTTATAACTGGTGACTTAACTGCCCTGATTTCGTCATGAGCAATAGCAATTCTGATCGCAAATATGTATCTTTGTTGTCTTTATGAATTTATTGAACTTTACAGCAGTATAATAACGTTGTAAATCATAATGGAAAACTATTGGACTTGTTGCTGACTAACTTAAGCTGTGATGCCCATGTAGTACACGATTCGATCCATTGGTGGCTGAGGATGTTCATCATCCTGCTCTCAATATTACATTTAGGCTATGTTGCGAATCTGTCACTAAACAGTTTCATCAAACACCAACTTGAAATTTAATTTTCGCAAGGCAAACTTTCCGACCTTGTACAGTGATATAGCTGAAATTGACTGGACTTTTTTGGAGAATCTTAATTGCGTTAACGAAGAAGTATCAGCTTTTTATAATTTTCTTAGACATTGTCATCCGTCGTTCTGTACCTTTGTCCAAACACCCTTCTCGAAGATACCTGCCTTGGTATAATTTCGAAATAATCAAGCTTCTTCAAATAAAGAATTATTACCTTCGTAGGTGGAACAAGAGTGGACGCGAGATTTACCACATTGAATTTAAGCGTTTGAGGAAATTAGTTAAAGACAAAATTAGAGTTGTATATGTGGAATATCAGACGGCGGCTGCAGAAGATATAGCATAAAATCCAAAGCTAATCTGGGAGTACATAAACGCGCGTCGTAATGCATCAAGAATACTTGGATGTCTCACTTTGAACGGCTCCACTGTTGATGATCCCAGCAACATTGTTCAGACCTTCGCAGATGAATTCTCTAGAGTGTTTGTGTCTGGTTCACAAGCATTACTGGGGCCCCGGCCTCTTGATAGGGATCTCATTAGTGGTAGTTCTTTGATTGGATCTTTTACAGCACACGATATCTTAAAAGCATCTAAGAAGTTAAAATCTAATTTTACTGCTGGTCATGACGGCCTCCCCGCATTTTTTGCACGTGATTGTTATGTAGTACTATGCGAACCTCTAGCTAGAATATTTAACTTGGCCGTAAGTTCTTCTACCTTTCCTGACGCTTGGAAGATTAGCAGAATCACACCCGTGTTTAAGAAAGGTAATCGTTCTGACTTCCAAAATTATAGACCAATAAATATTTTATCCAACTTTGCAAAAATTTTTGAATATCTTCTGTCTCAGAGAATTTACGTTAGTGTCAAGCCTTACTTATCTTCGCGACAACATGGTTTCCTACCAGGAAGGTCTACTACAACTAACCTTGCTGAGTTAGCACAGCATATTGCCGAATCCATGGAACGACGTCAACAAGTAGATGTATTATACACCGATTTTAGTAAAGCATTTGACACTATCAATCATTCCTATGGTATCTAAGCTGAGTAGTTTTGGTTTTCCGCCAAGTGTAACAGAATTGATCCGCCTCGTATTTAACTGATCGTTCATGCTATGTTCACTACAATGGATATACATCCTTAACATTCTCTGCTTCCTCTGGTGTGTGCCAGATCCAATTTGGGTCCCTTTTGTTTAATATTTATTTGGATGATCTCCTACAGGGGCTGGACTGCAATGTACTGGCTTACGCGGACGATCTTAAGATCTACAAGACCATAACCTCCCCGGCAGATTGTCTGTTTCTCCAGAACAGTCTGGATACAATTGTTAGATGGTGTACACAGAATGGAATTCATTTGAATCTGGATAAGTGTGCTGCTGTAAGCTACTCCAGATGTCATAGACTATACAATTTTCACTATGCTGTAAGTCAGGCTATTGTTCCTAGGCACTCGTCTGTGATGGACTCAAGTGCAGTTTGATGCAAATTTGTCGTTTGCAGACCACATATTGTCCATACGAAATTCTGCGATGAAACTTTAGATTTCTCATACGATCCTGCAGATCATTCAATAATCCTGCCTCGCTAAAAGCATTATACTATTCGCTTGTCCGCACTGGGTTGAGTATGCCTCCATAATTTGGTATCCTCACTATCTCCATCTGCAAGTACTACTTGAAAGAGTGCAAAAACGATTTTTGAAATACCTGTCCTTCAAAATTGATGGCACTTACCCTGGACGCGATGTTGATTATGCTGGTCTGCTGAGGAGACACGGCTTTGTATCGTTATCGGATCGAAGGAAGGAATTTAGCAGTCAATTTCTACTTAAACTAATTAATCACGCTATTGACGCTCCATCCCTTCTCTCCAAAATTAATTTTGTGGTACCTCAGTACGATACCAGGTCCTTCCCTAATTTTAAGGTCCCGTCATGCAAAACTAATGTTCTGCTTAAAGCACCCTTTACGCATATGATTAGGAATGCCAATGAATTACTCGATGATCCTTTTTGTTGAAGTGTGTACATGGATTTACAATGTCGTCCTATTTTGTTCTTGCATTCTGGTGTCACCGAGCTATTTTTATGTTCATGATTCAGTTGTATCATTTTTGTAATTTAAGCTTATTACTGCACTGTACATATTATATCATTACTACATTATGCTGTATTATACTATTTTATGTTATTGTCACATTATCCTGTAAATGGAATTATTTTCTGTTGGGTAATAAAGATTATTATTATTATTATTATTATTTGTCGCTCAAGGAAAGATTGTAGACATGTATTATTGAAAAAAAGAACTTTCTATAAAAAATTATGGTCATCGTAGTAGATTATAGTATGAGTTTGGAATGTAAATTAAATCGAATTATAAAACTATAAAAAAGATTATAATTAAAATTCCTTAAAAGCGGATTTAAATTAATATATTTATTTGGATATAAGAACAGGTGTTAATAATTTAAATAATTTATTAAAATATACCATTAGAAAATTAGAATGGAAATCTCTACCAAACCTTTTATAATAAAACGAAATATTTCCATTTAAATTCCGAATATTTGAAATGTCTCGAGTTGCAGAAGCTTGAAGCGCCAGCTTTGAGCATCTGTCGGTAGCTTTAAAAACAGCGAAACTGGAAGGAAACTTACGAAAGCTGGTTTTCTGCCTTGTTTATGAAATTTTCTTTTCTTTAATTACATTGTGCTTGCTCGTTAATTTAATGTAGTAATTCGGGATGAATTTATAGATTTCTTTGAATGTTACATCTATTCCAAGAAGGATGTCGCTAATTTACAATAAAAAATGATTTTTATTGTTATTAGCTTCTTGACTTTGTTTTAATACTCAAAGACAATTCGACTGAGAAGGGAACGCAGATATAATCCAATAATTAAAAAAAGAATAAACTTTATGGGTTCCTACACTGATGTTAGCGTAAGAACAAAGCTCCCGCCCCACATTTTTTGAATAGAAAATACCTGCGTCACGATGAATAATGTTTCAGTAAATTACAACTACTAACATGGTATAGTCACTACAATGAATTTGGCTCAATATTTTACTTTATTAAAATTGGGGACACACGCAAATTACTATCCATGTATTCTATTTTAGCGTTTTATACCTACATATATTAAATGTATGAAACAATAATGGTAGAATTTTTTACAAGAATATAGTGTATAATGTTACAGCACCAGCATAATGACACAGCAGGAGATGTGTGATAAAATTTACACACTACAGGCTTATACTACCAAAGCTATTTGATTATAAACAATAAAAATGCTAATGTGCTATAGAATACATGGCCAATTGCATAACTCTATGCATTTGTATATACGTTTTCCCAATTTTACTTTCACATATTTTATAACATTCACTGAATTTCAGAAATTTGTGTTTGCTTAGTATTTATTTTCTTTTGGATTTATGTATATTTTTGAGTTGTAAAACTGTTTATTAGATACTTATTTGAAAATTCAAATGATCTCATGTATTCGAGGATTCAAAGCATTATATTTGCATATAGAAATTCCTGAATACCTTCCATATTATTGCTGTTATTAGGTATTTTCTTTCGTTAACATGCTTAAATTTGATATTCAATTATTTTTCATCTACTAGAGCCCAATTACTTGCAAGAAGAGTTAAGTACAGAAATACTTAACTTGACCACTCCAGCCCATTTTTATGTAGTACAGTAGATGCTTTTTAATGTGAACTCTGGTTAATACTACACTAATGTCTTAGTGTTTGGTACTAAACGCAATATTGATAGATTTGTTCATGATTTGATTCTGCAGCCTTCTTCGCCTGTACTTATTAAAATTTTTCTGATTCCATATCATTTTATTCGTGCTCTAAGTACTAGGTATCGGTATCAACTGAGGATACCTCACTACACTCTACATGTCTGTTTAAAAGATTATTTATTTATAATGCTACTGTAACTTACAGCTTATTGCCTAACATGTATATACAAAGAAGTTACTAATTTAATAAGATTTAGTTTAACTGTTAAAATTTATCTGCTTTGTTTGTAGTGACACATGACACGATGACCACTGCCTTCGAGTTTTACACTATAAAGTAATGGCTAATTTCGTAGGAAGTCAGGCTCTTCCCCTACATATCTAACAGTTGTGATATTGACAAAATACGAGGGGAGGTCCAGAAGTTTATGGAATGAAAGGGCTTTAAATAAAATCAAACAATAAATCTATTTTTCCTTTTCAATATAATCACCCTTAAGCACAATACATTTATTAGATCTATGAATTAATTTTTCTAAATCATCATAAAAATATTTCTTATCTTTCGGCTCAAAGTGGGGCAAAGTTGCCTCCTTTATCTCATTGTCGTCGGAAAACTTTCTTCCACGTAAGCCTTTTTTAAGTTGGGGAACAAATAAAAATTACTAGGTGCCAGGTCTGGACTGTAGGGTGGATGGACTATTGATTGAAAGCCATGCTTGTGCAGAGCAGCCATTGCAACTTTGCTCTTGTGAACCGGCGCATTGTCTTACAAGAGCAACACACCCTTGGTCAATTTTCCTCGACGTTTTTCCTTGATGGCCTCCTTTAATTTTTCTAATATCGCTGCGTAATATTCTCCGGTTATGCTCCTACCTTTTTCTTTGTAATCAATCAATAATATCCCCTCACAATCCCAAAAAACAGTAGCCATCAACTTTCCAGCCGATTCTGACACTTTGAATTTCTTTGGCGGTGGTGTCCCCTTTTTATGCCATTGCATGGACTCCTGTTTGGACTCAGGCTCAAAGTGATGAACCCATATTTCATCTCCGGTAACAATCCACTCCAAAATCTGTGCAAGTTTGTCTCCACACAGCTCCAAAAATTGTTTGGACGCACAGACGCGCTGCATTCTCGGTACCCATCTTGCACTGACTTTTGTCATACCCAGGTGGTCATGTAGACTACTAATGCAACTAATGCAGATAATTGTTTTTTCTTCAAAAGGGGCATCTTGCAGTAGAAACTTTTGCACTTTTTCGACGATGTCTGATGTGGTGGCCTAAACTGTCCGTCCTGAGCGGGGGTCGTCTTCAATCGACTCCCAACCATGTTTAAAACGACAATGCCACTTATAAATCATTGATTTACTAGGGCACTGTTCCCCATAAACGGTTACCATTTCATTCAATATGGTTTGAGCTTTCTTTCCTTGCTTTGTAAGGAACTTTATTACAGCACGGTGTTCAATTTCCTCCATAGTTTCAGTTTTCTTCCGGATTGACTTCTTTAGCAGGCAACTATTCGTAAATAACTGACGCTATAGGGCTGCAACTTAACTTATATACTAATGATGAGTCGCCAATCAGAATGACACCTAGCGAGCGCTCCTATCCCCTTCATTCCACGAACTTCTGGACCTCCCCTCGTAATATCTCAAATGTAAGTCCAGGTAATTTCCAACTCATGCCGTTGTTAAATGTTTATAGGAGAACTACAAAATTATATGTAGCTATAGAAATTTCACTGAGTGTATGTTCTAAAAATATTGCTTGTATTTGCGATTGCTGTGTGTCAATTTGGTGTTTTGAATTATTTTGGTTGTGTGGAGTAGCATTTGTTAGACTTTGGCAGGCCCTACTTTTGTTACTAAATAAAGGCAATTTATTATTATATGTATAAGGCTTTATACTACAGTGTAACTTTTCATATAGTACAGAACCTTAGCAGAGTTTGATATAATGTTATGTGGTTTGTAGTTTCGGTGATTACTACGATCACCCTTTCTAAATATTAGAGTAATTTTATTGATCTTCCATTATGTGGAAAACGTCGATGTACAAAGCGCCATATTGGGCAAACCATTACGTGCAGAAATCATGTTAGATTTAAACTTTTTAAGAGTCCCTAAAACATCTTCAAGAATAAATCACCCAATATCAAATGATTGATAAAAAGAAAACAGAAACTTTAAAGTGACATAAAATTGTATATACTTCCTTGCTGTCTATAGTTGTCGACTATTTTCTTTTAAAGATTACGTATACAAGACTGTTGAAATGTTAAATTTTACGTGGGTATCAAAAACATTTCCAGCAGCCCTACTGCTTTCCTCGAGGGAAATACTAAAAGCAAACTTTTAAAAGATAAAGTTTTAAGCCGATATTCTTGATGTATACGCAACTGCTTCTTTTGCTTATCCCAAGGGTGGATTTTGCATGTATCTTTTATGGTACATATGCATAGAGAAGGGAATTTATCCCTTGAAGCGTATGGGGTTTGTTTTATTAATGCCGAAACAAGCCGATGTACGAATTAGCTCATTGATATTTGATGTTATTAAGTTTCTTCTTCAGCTTTGAAAACAATGATTAATAATCACATATATGGTACGTTGCTAATAAATAATTCTACAGCTTCCCTTTTCGTTCTATATCGCTTCGTAATGTATGCGGTGAAAATATAACCTTGCGGTCGTATTGCATGCTTTACATATTATATAACAAATCATCTTTGAGTGCTTTAGGTGTTCTATATACTCGAACCCACATTTAACTCGTTAAATATGCAAAACCGAAATGTCAAGCATATACTTGTCGAAATTTTTCACCTAAAATCGACTGGGAATTATATAACATCAATGTTATAGCTGAATCATGCATAAAAGCGGATCGGCTATAAGGTTCTCTGTTCTAAATAGGAGTCTAAATGTTTAATTTATGCAAATTGCAGTTTATTCGGATAGGTTTAATTTTAAAACGTGAGGTTTGGAAACCAGTCATCTTATTTTATTTTATTTATATCTCGATTGTTTTTTACTTTTCCATCTAAAATGTTAATTACACGTAATTTTTAATTTCTAAAATTGTAAGCATGCCTCACACAAGAGAAAATGCATAAAAACAATTGCAACCTTTCATGGACTTCCTGATGTGGATAAATCATTTTTTTATATTCAATACGTTTTATACGTATGCACATATAGATTTTTGATCGAAATAGAAACAGAGAGAAATTATAGCTTTATCTTTGTCGTCATATAAAGCTCCTTCTCTTTTCTTTTTCAACATTTCTAAATGTGATCTACTGAAGAAACGACTGGCTATAATGAAGCCTCTCACGGTTTTAGTGTTTTATTTTAGTGCCTTGCAAATATTTGGATTTAGAATCGGTGAGTGCTTTACGCAGTATAAAGATTTAAATACCATTTAATTTCTTTATCAAGCAGAATATACAGGGGATAGTGTAAAACCTCAAAGTTTTAACGGTAGATTCCAAAATATTTTCGAAGATCATACGGAACTCCCTCAAATCGAAACGACTGCTACTAACGAGTACAATGCGAACGAAGAGATAACTGGAAAACCTGAAGACGTAAACGAAACGTTAACGAGAGATGATTCAACCGAACAAAGGCAAGAAATAGAAGACCTCTTCCAAATTAACCTAGAAGATACCGCTGAGGAGGTGGATACGACGACAGTTAATATTAATGAGAATTTAGTGCAATATGATAACGAAGCTCACCTTAAAGAAGTTGAAGTGGATGAAATAAATGAAGGATTCCGGGAAGTTTTTGATGAAAACCAACCTACAACCGCCATTTCCGAAGGGCAACCTCTAGACGATCGCGCCGGTGCAAATTTAAACGTGGAAACTAGCACACAGTATCCTAAAGCCAGTACCTTCAGCTACGAGAATGATCCGTGCGACGATTTTACTGAAGAAAATAGAATTGTACCCAGTGAGAGCCCTGTTCAAGAACCATTGGCAAGAATTAGTAACGTAGAAAATGAAAGTATCCCTATATCTATTGAAGATCAAAATTCCCCAGCTAGTGATGATGAAGCTGGCGAAGAAGCTTCAAAAAACATAATTGGTGATATTATTCCTCAATCAAGACAATTTGTTTTTCCAAGTGAAGAAAGTGAAATTAGTACTTCTACAGAAAATGAAAGTCCGCCATCTATCAGTCAGAGTACCTTCATTCCTGGGGATGAAATTAGTACCCAAAATCAGGAGGACATCGCTTCGACTAATGAGATACTTAATCAACCATATTTTGGTTCCTTCGGATCAAATGTTATTGGTAATAGTGTTGATACGGTGTCAAGCACAGAAAATCCCCCACAAACATCAAGTGAAAGTGATATCCCAGATCAGACAATTGGTACTGATATCACGAGCACCACCACTATAAAATATGATGTGGAGGATAAAACAATTTCTACTCAAGAACCCAATAAAATAATTCCTACTGGTTTTAGTACAGCTGGTATTCCTATTTTTAGTACTAACACTTTTAATAATTTTGGCACTGTTCCTACGACAGAAACTACAAGCCAGCCTAGCAGTACACCGATTGCAGAGTATCAAGAAAATTTTGGTAAACTATCTTTAAGTGAAGATCAACAAAACTTATTTAGTAATCGTTTTTATCAAGGAAATTTAGGAACAATAACAAATGCACCTAGTACCACTAAATATCAAAATAATTTTGGGACAACAATATTTGAAAACCAACCTAGTTCACATCGGTTTGGATTTGGAACTAGATTTAATGGTTTTACTTTTGACCAGCCAGGATTTAAAACAACTACGTTAAAGAACGATATTACTAGTACCACTTTGAGTGGTTTTAATTTTACGCCTACTCCAACTTATACAGATACTCCAGTTTCCAGATTAGGTTTAGAAGTTACTACTAATAGGAATCCGTTTACCTCAAGTCAAAAAACCAGCGTTATTATTTTAAATGAACCTAGTACAGTAGCGCCTCCTTTTACCACAAGCACTCAGACTACTCTTGATACAAACGTAAATAATCAATATGATCTATTCACTGGAATTCAAACGACTCAACCAGAACTTACATCGACTACTTTTACTCCGCCGAAAATAAGTGTTACTGTAACACCTCCAGGTCCTAGCATAGAACTTTTCAGCAAGGTTGGTGATCAAGAGTATCGTATACCACCAACAATGGATCGAGGTAAAATAACTCTTTCGGATGAAATTTTGCCACCTAAAGGTAAGTTATGTTAAAATTATTGATATTAGTTTAACACATTTTTATTTTAGAAGGAGAATCGACAACAGAAGGATTGGTGCAAGCTCTATTTTCTGGACAGATTACTTTTGACAATTCTTCCAATACGAAACCTAGAAAAGGATCCTTCTTTAACATCCAAAACTTGGGAGGTTTCAATTTGGTATCTGTAAGCCGTAATACAGTTCCCGCTACGACTTTTCACCATACGGCCGCACCACCGCTACCAACCCCACCGAGACCAATAATACAGAAACCTAGAAACGAAAGACCTCAATTCAGCTTGGGTATAATCAATAGGTATACGTCTTCAAATTTGAAAATCGACACTGTTAATCTAGGCAAAACAGGAAGTATAAATAGGTTCGGAGATTCGACTAAAACGATGTTCTTTAATGGTTTGCATCTGTATAACCCATCCTTCGCTAAATTCTTAAAATAAACGCTTTTATGTATTCAAAATGCTAATGTTAATGTAATATTTTTGTTAAATAGATCATTTAAAATGTATTTTTATTCTTCTTTAAAAACTAGGACCAATTGAATATGTTACTTGAGCTAATTGGTCCTTGATTTGCTTAATATTTGAAAGTTGAATAAACAAATAGAGTTGAATGTGTTAAATGATTTGACCTTAAAGATTTAAGGTCATTATGAAAAAGTATCCACTTAGGGAAGATTAGAAATAACTGCGTGATGTCATGACAACTATTTATTTACTTAACAATAAAAAATATCTTAATATTGTGTTTAGGGAATTCCACAAAGCAAAACATAATTATCACATTGCAAATTAATGTTAACAGTGAAATAAACAAGAAGATATTCTACGTTAAAAAGTTATTTATTAATTTCTGGCAGTAAATTTTCGAAAAAGAACATAGAATATAAATGGCACGTGACCAATTAATTTTTCGAAACGCTCCAATACTAAAATTGTTTAATCATAACGCAAAAAGCACATAATTTATACAAAATACAAATTCAAACATCATTTTATTATCGTATAAAACATAACACAGCACTCGTGAACAAATTATGCAGCTCCCGCCGCTGCATTAGCTTGGGCATCAGCTTTAGCATGAGCTCCACCTGCACCACCAGCTAATCCACCAGGGTATGCTTTGCCACCTCCAAAGCTGCTACTGCTGGATGAGGCACTCGATGAGGAACTTGAAAACGATCCAGAACTTCCACCGTTAGACCACGTTTTCGATTCGGAATTTGCTGTAGCGTCAGCTTTTCCACTACCGAAACCTCCTGCACCTGCTTGAGCATTGGCATTTGCTCCAGCCTGGGCACCACCAAATCCTCCTACACCATCAGTACCAGCTTGACTGTTGGCATTAGCGTTTGCGTTGGCACCAGCATTTGCACCAAGTTCATCATGCCCTCCATGATGTCCTCTGCGTGGTGATCTTGCTACTCTAGAGCTTGCCACATCTTCAGGGCTTAGGAGGTAGACCGGTATGACTAGGTAGAAAATTTTCAGATGAGAATTTAATTTAAACTAAATATGTGCGATTGATTTTTTTTTGTTATATATAATGTTTCGGTACTTACTTTCATAGGTGGCAGCACTAACACACGCCAAAACAAATGCGAATACAACTAACAAAAGAAGGCTCTTCATTTTTTTTTAATTCGTCCTTTCGTAGTGGTTCACTAATACTACTTTGATAGATTAATGATGCAACAGAACTGCGATCATTATTTATATGTAGTTCCAAACAAGAGGCTTTTTTTTTGTGAAAATCCCCACCAGTAACCTGCAAATACCTGTACAGCAAGTATAGCTAATTAGCAGCACATCTATATTATTTTCACATGTAAATTGAACGACCGGTTCTTTTTAATATACCCATTCTCGGTTCTCTGTATTTGACACTCATTTCTATTTATTGTTTATTGGAAATCGTAAAGCACATAATTTAAAATATCCATAATTTTCTCGTCTGTGGGATCAACACTTGTAAATTTAAAGGACGACTGGCTTAACCTTGGATATCAATGATGTTATTTGCTTTTACATTATTATTGATGATATATGCATATATTAAAGCATGTGAGACTAAGAAAGTTTTTATCTTACGGTAGGAAAAATTATAAATTTTTATTTCAAGACCTATTTTAATTTTGGATTCCATTAACATTTGTGTATTAATTACATTGTATGTATAGCGGTAATAATTATTACGCTATGTAAACTTGAAGGTTAAAAGGATGACTTTGAATATGTAACGCATATAATTTACCTCTCAAATAATTTTGAAAATTCGATTTAAAGAAGCTTTCTTCTAAAATAAATTTATTATAGTTCATTTCCGACTATCCTGCAGTGAAGATAACGTATTTAGTGTGTTCGAAATTTAAAATAAACACCTTTCTGCTGAGTAATGAATTTAACTTTATTTCATGATGAGATTTTTTAATCACTGTTGCTATTATAAGAAAAAGGCATAACGGCGAGGAAGAAAAGAAGAAAATATATTCTAAATGTGAAATAGTATCACAAAGGTCAAATATAAAGAACATATTCCTTATGGATGCGAGAAAAAAAGTACAACGGTTCGAGATAATATACAAAATCGTGAAGAAGTAGAGTGTGAAGATATTTCATCGAGCAGAGAGGCTTATACGTAGCTTTCTTTAATTAGCTTTATGATAATGAAACACTTACTTTCAACAAGATGGTGCTGGAGCTCACACGATGGATGAAATCAAAAAATATATTATGAGAAACCTTTGGTAATTATTTAATTAGTACATTTTATGGATGTTAACAAAATAATTTATCAAATATTAGTATAAAATTACATAGATCTCCAAGATGGAATTATACGGAAAATGTATTTGATAGTATTAGAAGGAAAGTGGTTCTTCTATAATTATTATGGCCATTATTAAATCCAATAGAAAACGTATAGAATGTTTTAAAAAACATGGCATCCTTGTGGAAATGTACCAGTCAGTCAAAAGCGAAGAAATTTGCATAATTGGAGATTATACATAGAAATCTTTTATCCGTATCAAAATATTTTAATTATTAAATGGTAAGTACGAGATAGATTGTAACTTCTCTGTAATGCTTTGTGTGTACGCAGTTTTTCGGAAATGTTTATCGCGGCCATCATGAAATATGAAAATAGAAGTCACGGGCACTTTAATATAATGAAAAAATAGTGAAGAATTTGTGCAGTGTTTTAAAGCAGCGATTAATGTCGAATAGTGGTAAAAGCAAAGTAAGTCTCATTAATTAGACGACTAGCAAACCACCAATTCCGTCCTGAAGATATCAGTCGCTTTGGCGAAACGTGCACCTGTTCAAAACCACAGCCAACAAGCTTTGATATACTTACCGTCAGTACAAACTCTGATAAGCGCATTGTTTTTATAACTTACAGTTCTTTGTATAAGTACAGAATGAAGGTTTATTTTATAATTAGTTTTGTTTTTGTAATGTTTTAAGGACGGGTAAACGTTTATAGCCGGTAGTTTATATACAGATTGGATTGGCTAACAATATTTTATAGCAATATCAGAAAGAAATCAGAAAAATTACTGAAATTCTCTGCTGCCTTGTTGAAGACATTAAATTGGCACCTTCTGACTACTCCATTAGCCGCACTTAATAAATCTTGCTAAAGGTACATTTTGTTTAATTCAGAAATTAGCAACTAATCTAAAAAAAATTCAATGTTTTCATGTAACAGTTGATGGCATCGTGCTTGATACCAAAGACGACTCCATACATTTAAACTGAATTTTTGCTGAAAATTATTTTCAATTATAATCCTTAGATTATTTCTTGAAATCAGACGACACGGACATAATGAAGAATTTCGTTTGCATTTGTAATCACGATCAAACGAATTTGCTGTCTGAATATTTCACGTTCAAAACCAGTCAGCGTTACCATGGTAAAAAAGCTGGTTTGTATGGAACAATTGCTACGTGGAATCTGTTATTACACAATGCAACAAAACTAAACGGTTAGCATGGGCAAGAGAATACAAAGACTGGACGTTAGAACATTCGAAGAAAGTGCTCTAAAAATCGAGCGAATCTAAATATCTCACCTTTAGTTCAAATAGAAGAACATTTGTTCGTAGATCGAAAGGGGAATAAGTACTTGAATCCTGTATTACACCAACAATAAAACTTGCAGGAGGACCAGTCATGATTCGGGGTTGTTTTAGTGGTACCTCTGTGGATGATTTGGTCAAAATAGATGGTATCCTTAGAAAAGGAGGTGGTAGGGACATTTTGGGGAAAAGCGCCATCTTCTTTCGAACACGATTAATCGGTGAAAACTTCATGTTCCAGCTCGATAATGATCCAAAACATACTGGAAAGACATGACATGAATATTTCGAAGAATTGGAGCACAGAGAGAAAATTATTATTATGAAGTGGCAATCCCAAAGTTCAGATCTCGAACTCGACCGATAGGTTCAAAAATCTGTTCTAAATTTGACAACAATACTTTGGGGGTAACTACAGGATACGTGGAGGGAAATAGAGCCACTAACATTGGCAACTGCAAGTTTTTATAACTGTTACAGTTCTTACCTATTTATTTTATAATAAATTTTTGACTTGTTTTTGTAAAATTTTAAGGATGGGTAGTGTGCGTCATTCAATTTTGAAAAAAAATCTTTATCCGAAATATTAAAAAAGAAAATTATTTAATAAATAAATATTTTAATGGTATTACATAGAAATCATTTTTTACTAGTTTTATGTAAGGAGATTTCATGGAATCATGTAATTGCCATAATTGTGGTTCTAATTTATTGCATATCAATGGTATATACATGTAACATCAATTTGCCGAATTTTACTTCGATATGCAGATTCCTATTAATTGTAAATTTTCATTCCATATTTCCCCATGGAAAATAAAATTTACATTTTTCAGTGGTTACATATTGATTGTGAGATATCTACCCTGTTTATATGTACATATATTCTCTCCACACGACAGAATAGTAACCATCTAGTGCATGTACATGCTTTATTAATAATAACTTAGGTGTGTTCAAATCAATAAACATTACAAGTTGTGTATAACTTTAAACGTATGTAATATTAAAACGAGTTTTTTTAAAGCGTTGCCGTTAATTTTTTACTCTTACTAAGAACGTCCAAGTAAAAGGAGCTTTGCGGTTTTCTCTTTATAATTGTTACAATAATATTATTTATTTGCTACTAAATACGTGCGGCAATTCATTTGAGCTTCTGAGAAAATGAAAATGTCCGCTGTCTTTCTAGATTTAGCAACGGGAAAAATATTCAACCGAAATGCCCTTCGTTTATTTCAATATTCTAACTTCTTATTCAAACCCAGTGTCCTCCCCATACCAGGTTCAATTAATCTTTCTTCCTTCTACGTCCCCTGTTTAATTTAAATCGCGAGCCTCGAAGGAAAAGACTGAGGAAGTTTTATTTGGCTCTGACAGCCATCCGCGATACGAAAATAAAAGAATTTCCAGCTTGATAAGATTTATGAACTTTACGAATTATTTCATGAAATATTAAATCCTTCAAACAGTGCCCTTTTCCCGTTTTATAATTTATTTTCTTTAATGGAAGAGTAAGAAGCTATTATAAAACGAAAATTGGAAAATGGGGGGAACAACTGAGGCAACTGAGAAGAAAAGGTGGAAGTAATTATAAGAACCAATTCGATTATGCTAGGTAAATTACTTTCCTTTTGAACGCACGACATCTTTGTACAAAAAGAAAAAGAATTCATCTCGTTCTTGATAACTTTTCTAAAGAATGCACTACACTCAGCGAAATTTCTGTAGTTCCATATGTACTTTTGCACAGAATATTTTGGTTTTCTTAATATCTTCGGCAAATTATGTAGCGAAATTAATGCTTAACCACAATGAAACACAAATGTAAGAGAAAATAACATATTACATTTTATACAGAGAATATTTCCTTTTTCCCTAAATTTAGGAATGAATGTTAGATCCTCTATTCAAAATAACTCCAAATATCCGAGTCTTCATACTGTCTATCAATTTGGTAAATGTTGAAATAGGAATATCATTCCAATCTGGATCATTATTGGTATGTAAAACCATATTAGAAACTTGTATATATTCAAATTTATTTTTATCATCTTTTAAAGTTTGAAAACGTATAATGTAATTTAGATTTATGAAACTTTTGGAGTAAGAAATAGGTTTGGTTAATTAAAACGAAATGTGCATTATATTCGCTGAGTGTATCAGAATTCATTTATTATGTATGTTAGAAAATTAATAAAAGATAGCATCCTGTTTTACATTTTTGCTGGCAGTGAATGTACCTAATCGATACTACGGCGTTCATTACTTTTATTCCAATATGTTTACCTTCCCATGGTGAGATCAAACCCAGTAATGCATGGTCTGGCCTTGTTAATGTTACTGGAAAAACCGTGGTGACATGATAGTCGTTGTATAAAAGTTGTGAAGGATTAAAATATATCCGTTAATTTACAAACAAGTAGATTACAAATTTACGATTATATGGAATTGCTTTTCCAGATATACTCGTTTCGACTTATGGCATTTCGTTTCTGAATACACATATGCTGTAATTGCTATATCAATATTAGTATCGTACGTACGTGAACTTTATCAAGTGATAAGTGGGTGGTAGAAAAACATTACTCAAAATGTATTAACGATAAATAAATTTCAATATTCTACATTTCTTAATTTATATTTTTAGATCTGACAGCTTACTTTTTTATATTCCTTTACAGATGTAAGACAACCATCAATTACAAGCAATTATAATCCTACATGAACAATAAATATTTAACTAAGCATTAAGTAGCTGAATACTCGAGATACATATACACTCCTGAGCCGCAGTATCTACGATGCGGATTTCAAGTTCATCTTTAATCAAATCACGTTGTTTATAAAATTGAGATCTTCACTGTACAATTCTACACGGGAGGCCAATTATATGCTAACTGGTTTTAGCGTGCGAGAAATCTTGTATTATTCTTTTTTGATTAGTGGAATATTATAATTGTAGACGATGATTATGACGTCATAATAAAAGACATCAAAAACACAGAAATCCCCGTATACCTTCGGTAACGTGAAAGGTTGTTACTTAGAACCCATTTAAATTCTAATGCATTAGAAATGTATGGTTTTAATTTTAATTAAATTTCGCGGGAATGTAGATTTGATAGCCTTACAGAAAAAGCTGTTTTTTCTACTAGTGGTAAAAAACGTATTTAAAAGGATAAAGTTGGGATGTCCCTAAATACCTAAGATTGGGGATACTGTATGCCAAATGGTTCTTTAAGAGAATACATTGCTGCTAACGAAGAACCTTATACTTCTTTAGGTTTATGAAAATCTCAAGTACAAAAGAAAAAAAAAATTGAATCAATATATAAGAAAATAGAAAAAAATTACATTTAATTTAGATGATCAACACTGTGATATTAAACGATATTAATAATCATTGATGCAATTTCTGCTGTGTATCTTGGTTTGGAAGTTCCTTTGAACACACTAACAGTGGTCAACCATTATGTCAGGCTCCCATCTTCCTTGGTACCGAGTTTCCATGGTATTTAAATCTTCAAGAACTAAATTTTTAGAAAACCCATCAAGATAACTTTCAAGGAAATTAAGCTTTATGCTCATATCACAACCTAGGTGGTAAAATTTTTGAAGTTTTGATTTCACTAGGTCTTTGTAATTCGAGGCTTTTCGTTTCTAAGCTAAATGCATATATTTAGAAATAATCCGGTCAAGAAGGTCATTAATGAAAATAATAAATAACACATGGGCTGAAAAGTCCCGGGCCTAACAAAGAAAACACGGTTTTTTTGGTTCAAAATTAGCTTTATTCATCAACGTAATCTCCATCAAGAGCAACGCAATCATTCCAGCGCCGCTCTAACATTGCAATACCACTTTTGTAGAACGATTTATCTTTTGCCTCAAAATATGCCTCAGTTTCAGCGATAACCTCTTCATTCGTGCGAAATTTCTTACCGGCGAGCATTTTTTTTGAGGTCTGCGAACAGCCAGTAGTCGCTGGGAGCCAAATCTGGAGAATACGGTGGATGTGGGAGCAATTCGAAGTTCAATTCATGTAGTTTTGCCATTGTTTTGATTGACTTGTGACACGGTGCGTTGTCTTGATGAAACAACATTTTTTTCCTTGCCATATGCGGTCATTTCTTTGCAATTTCGGCCTTCAAACGCTCCAATAACACTATATAATATTCACTGTTGATGGTATTTCCTTTCTCAAGATAGTTGATGAATATTACACCACGCACATCCCAAAATACCAAGGCCATAACCTTTCCAGCCGATTGTTGTGCTTTCGGGCGCTTTGGACGAGGTTCACCAGTTGCTGTCCACTCAGATGACAATCGTTTTGATTCCGGAGTGAAGTGATGGATTCATGTTTCATCCATTGTCACATATCGACGCAAAAATTCCGGTTTGTTACGTTTAAACATGGCCAAACACTGCTCAGAATCATCAACACGTTCTTGTTTTTGGTCAACAGTGAGAAAACGCGGCACCCACTTTGAGCAGAGCTTTCTCATAGTCAAATGCTCATGCAATATAAAGCCAATACGTTCTTTTGATATCTTTACGATGTTAACTAACTCATGCAACTTCACTTTTCGATCATTCAAAACGATTTTGTGGATTTTTTTTGATGTTTTCTGGTGTTACCGTCTCATTTGGACGTCCACTGCGTTCTGCATCATCGGTGTCTCTACGACCACGTTTGAAGTCAGCAAACCAACGTTTCATTGTTGTTTCTGATGGAGCGGACTCCCCATAACACTTTTCAAGCCATTGCTTCGCTTGAACGGTATTTTTTTCCATCAAGAAGCAGTGTAAAATTAAAACACGAAATTGTTTTTGATCCATTGTTTTGAAAATAAGAAAAGTAGCATGACTCTTAGCACAATAACTCACAAACTAAAGAATAGATTATCATAAAATTTTAACAGCTGTCTTTTGAAGGTTAGTACTAACTGAGAGAAAGGTGACTGCAATAAAACTAGCGTCATCTATGTGTTAGGCCCGCGATTTTTCAGCCCATGTGTTAGGATTGACCCAAGAACAGAGCCCTGTGGCACACTCGAAAGAAATAGATATAAGCCCGACCGAAAACCACACTGCCACCATCCAATTTACATAATAGCGCTTTTAAACCAAGAAAATTGTTCTCCATCATAGTGAATGAAGTGCAAGCTTTTTTCTCAGCTTCGTTCATACAGTTGATGAGATTTGGATCTGTCACTAAAGTTCTAATTTGAGGTGCATCAAATGCCCTAGCTTTAATTTTTTTATAACTTAGTCGTGAAAACTTTTGACATATGTACTTGAAACAGTCCCCTTACAAATTTAGAGCTTTAACATTTTTAAGACCCAATTTCGGCAAACAAGAAATGCTGTAGAAAAGGAAAACGTCATGTAATAGGGAAAGGTGGATTTCATATTCGCTTGTACTGCACATATTTGCTTTACGAATTTAAATATGTATGTTGTGATGAACGTGAGTATTGACATTCTCAAATAAGTTAAGCAATCAACGTACAATGTAGATTTACAGGATTTTTTCTAAGTGACTTTCAATTATAGTATAATAAAAATTATTATAAAATTATATATTACGTTTCCATGTGAATTTAGTACATAAATAATTATCTTAGTAGTAATTGTGCTTAAGGAACTTATTTTAAAATTGTAAAATTAGAAGTAACAGAGAACTTATCTTCATTATTACTGACGTAATCTCCGTGATACTCAATCTCTTTTTCCGCGTAAGTTAATTACGAGTATGCGACCCTGTTATTGGAATTTCTTTTAGGGTGTATGCATTCGTGGGTGGCAACTGTTGCTTCTGCGTCTAGTGTTGGAATGAAAAATGGCGGAGGTGCCCGGGAACGTCTGGGTTCGCCTTCTGTTATTAGAAGTGTAAAATGAAGCGATAAAATTTTCCATAAGGGTAGTAACGATAATGAGAGGTAAATTAACTTAGTTAAATTGGTATGACGTCCATTGTACGTTGCCCATTTCCATGTTAATCTGTAGTTTATTGATTAAATCAACAGCTGGTGGGTGGTCTGCGCAAATGCAAAACGACGTAGATTCACACGCAGGCTTGGGATGTGAATTTATATAGTAATCGGAAACGGGCTGGGTGCTTGTTATAAGTGATTCTCCGTCCCTTCGAGTTGTGTTCTTGTAAAAGCCATGGTACGTGTGGCCATGGCGCCGCATTCGCTACTGCTTGTAATTGTAGTAGTAGCTGTGTGTGCAGCCATACCTCACGTTGTCATGGCAATAGATCTTAGTAGACTTTACGGCCATATCAATTCGAAACGCAACGGTAAGTTGTACGAAAGCCATTTTTCTCTTTAAATTTGACATATCGCGAGATATTTGAATGAATAGCGCACGATAGAGACGATCGATATCTCATTTAGATTTCACCACGAGACAACGAAGGAGGTGGAGCGCATCGAAGAAAAACAAAACCAATTTACAGCTGCTTAACCTTGAATCTGGGCGCGGTTTTCGTTTTCCCAGCGAAAGCAACAGATGGCTGTTGAGGTGTTCGGGGTATTCGGGCTGTTGATTCTTTACCAAATCGATTTCTCTCGTTTCAGCAGACGCTTGTCATCCCTACGAACCCTTCAAATGTCCCGGGGACGGCAATTGCATCTCGATCCAATACCTCTGCGATGGCGCGCCAGATTGTCCAGACGGTTACGACGAAGATTCGCGGCTCTGCACCGCTGCCAAACGGCCTCCGGTGGAAGAGACTGGAAGCTTCTTAAAATCTTTGCTTGCTAGCCATGGTCCAAATTATTTGGAGAAGTTATTTGGCAGCAAAGCAAGGGATGCTCTCAAACCGCTAGGAGGAGTGGACAAGGTTGCTATCGCACTCTCAGGTATATATTTAGTTAGAAAATCAAAGATTTTAAAGAAATAAAAATCCTGATGCTAAATTCCGCATCTCCATATAGAATCCCAGACTATCGAAGATTTTGGGGCGGCACTACATCTCATGCGCTCAGATCTCGAGCATCTGCGTTCAGTATTCATGGCCGTCGAAAACGGCGACCTAGGAATGCTGAAGTCCTTAGGTATAAAGGATTCGGAGCTCGGTGATGTTAAGTTCTTCCTCGAAAAACTAGTTAACACTGGATTCTTGGACTGAACCATTATCGACCCTGCTGCTGTTTTCTTTGCCCATCCCCAACCACATGCGCCTCTTAACAAAGAATTCTATTCATACCTTCCGTATTAACCACCCCTCACCCTTCCACCCCTCCAGCAGCAGAGTCCGTAAAAGATCCGTCCCTATCCTCCTATCCTTCCCCTTTTAACGCTCCTTATCCAGCATTGTTGAATTCCCGGCCTAATCTTCGCGGTTTATGTTTCTGCAGTCTGATGGGACCTAACTGTCTCGATCTTCCCATCTTAACATTTCCTCCCCGATATAACAAAGAAAAAAAAGGCCAAAAAAAAAATTAAAACCAGACTTATGAATACATATCAAGCACCAAGGTATACTTTGGATGAACCACATAACATATCATTTAAGTGTGTTATTTAGTATAGTTTTTAACTTTTAAACGAAAGTAAATTACAATTTTAAACGAATATTTACAGTAATTTTTAAGGATTAAAAGAAAAAATGGTCACTAGTGTTTCTGGCACAACGGCATTTATTAATAAGAATAAGAAGTTAAAAAGTTTTATATAATATTCCCCAGATTTTTAAGAATATTCTCGATGTTCTCCATTTTATCGTAATCTATATAAGGAATGTCAGATCGAAGCCTAGAATTTAGAGATATTTAAGATATAATTAACATATACTAATTAACTAATTAATAGTTCCATAAATATTACTATTATAGTAGGTAATTCCATAATTAATTAACTATATGAATATATACATATTTGTGATCATTACTATCTACTAATATATATTAACGTAGGTTTAAGAAAACAAAGAAACAAACAAAAACCAAAAATGGACTCCCAATACAATTATTGTGGCACTAATACAATGTCGCTCAAAAGGACAATGAAGATACATCATACTATACCAATTATGACACTAACAAACACTAAATCGACAATTAACTAGGACGAGGAAGTAGGATAAATTTGAGTAACACCAATATAGTGGAATGATTGCAACACAATTTTCATTTGTTTTTCGAAACAAAGAAACTAAAAAAAGAAAAAAAGAAAACGGTCGAATCGGAGGTAACGCGTAAATAGGGCCTCGCGTATAATCCCATTCGCCATCTTTTCCCCCTTTTACGAAAGAACTCTCACCCACCCCCATACCAAGTTCAAACGTAGGCATTATGTGTAATAGAATAGGGATATCGTGTCGATTACCACAGATATCATTGTGATCTACAAATGTACATATCATACAATTGTATTAATTTATAAAGCGATGGTCTGGTATATCTTCTAGCTAAAGATAACGACCTGACACTCAACTATTTAGCAGAGGATAGATCATAACATCAAATATTAAGATGCGTAATTTTCCCCCTAATGTATTTCAAAACACGTTCACACGCAAAACTAACATATGTATACACACACATACGCGAAAAAACAAACTATCTAAACAATCACTTTGCACATGGGAATATCACATTTAACAATCTAAGTCAATAGGAATAATAATCAATTAATTAAAAAAATATACAGATATATTTTTTCCAACTCATAATAATTAGAAACCAAATACATATCTTTGTCACCAGTGTGTATTTTTTGAAAAGAACAACCACCGTTGCATGTACTTTAATGCTCTCTCTAAGTATATGCATCAGTGCCCATCAGCAACAAATTACATATATATAATTACAAACATTATAATGCTATACAAAAAAAAATACATAATATATTTATTATTAAATATTACCTCAATTTTATTGTCTATTGTATTGTAGTCTTTTTCGAATTGGAAGGCTGGTATTACTAACATACTAAATATTAATACATATCAAGTGTTTCCGTGTCTCACTATTGTGTAAAGTGTCTTCATTTTAAATTTCTTAAATTAAAATAAATTTGTTGTCAATTTATTGTCTTTCATTTAATAACCTGTCCTAATCACACCCGCAAAGGAATCTTCCGGAAAAATAGGAAAAAAATTAACCGGAAATTCCGATTTATCCTCAAACAAACAAACAACAGAAAATAATTTAAAAAAGGGAATTACTTTATGTTCGATAATTTGGTTTCACACTATATTTATAAACACAAATTAAACCGGAAATAATTTGCTCGCGAACGCAATAAAACAAGTAAAAAAATTCATTGTATGAAGTCAGATGTTCATTCAATATTATAATGCTTTATGAGTCATTAATATGGTAAATTAGTCTTTCCTTCCTTACGAAGTTGTGTGTGGGGAATGTTTCTAAACGGCAAAATAACAGATCGCATGTCTTATAACAATATAACCGTGACTCGTTATTAAAAATATGCTAAACAGTACATAACGTGAAAGTTATTGAATGTATAACTGTAATATTTTATTTCTATTTCGCATTAACACCAATTAGAACTAAACTCTAGATATTATCGCGTCTACATAATTTGTAAAAGTACAATTATCAATATGGTTAAACATGAACATATTATAGAACCATGGACTTAAAGAGTACTGAGCTGATTCATATCATGGTTAGGTAAGAGGGAGGAGGTATATCTCGTATTATTTTCAATATTAATCATGAAAAAAAAATAAAAGAAATTTTCAAAGTTGTAATCCAGAATAGTTACAGATTCATGTTGAAATTATTCACTCATTCTTTTTTCCTACGAAATCGTGGAAAATACGAAAGTTGCATAAAACGGTATCGATTTAACACTTTGAACACGATTTCTTAACTTATTACGAGTCACAATTATTACCTATTCAAAATTTCAGTTTGCAATTTTAACGGAGTAGATACAGGAGTGTAAAAGATTTTGCATAATTTCGCATCCCTCAGCAACTTTCGCGCCAATTACATTAGCCAGTCATGAGATTTATTGTTACATCTTACGATAACTTTTTTTTTACTTTGTAACTTTTCAAAAGCATTTGAACATATTCTTTTTTCTCATCTTTCTTTAGAGTTGCGCTGTTGGATCTCTCAAAAACAACATGGTTTTGTATCCCAGCGTTCAACCGTTTCTAATCTCGCTGTTTTACGCAATATGTCTCTGAAGCAATAGACAACAGAAGCCAAGTTGACACTATTTACCTGGACTTCCAGAAAGCGTTTGATCAGATAGACCATTATATTCTTCTACAAAAACTGAATTCCTTCGGATTTTCAGGACCATTACTCTCACTCTTACAGTCGTACCGGATCAATAGAGAATTTCAAGTATGCTATAGGAATTATGTATCATCCAAGTACATCGCTACCTCTGGTATACCTCAGGGATCTAATCTTGGACCTCTAATATTCTTGCTCTTCATTAACGACATTGCTAATATTGTTGAATGCGAAACGCTAATGTACGCTGACGACATTAAACTGTTTCTAAGCATTGATTCTACTGCAGATTGTGTTTTGCTTCAGAGAAGTATCGATTGTGTTTCCGGTTGGTGTAGGCTTAACAGATTGTCCTTAAATATTTCAAAATGCACTACCATGACATTTACTAAGCGTCAGCAAGCTATTACTCACAATTATAACGTTGAGAGGGTGCCACTTCAGGTCTCAACATCTGTCAAAGATTTAGGGATGCTTTTTGACACCACTCTGTCTTTTTCTGATCACATATTTCTGTTGATATCGCGATGTAATAAAATATATGGATTTATTTACCGTAATTGTAGGGACTTTCGCAGTATACAAGCTCTGCCTACGTTATTTTTTTCTCTCATTCGATGTCGGTTGGTGTACGCCGCGTTGGTCTGGTTTTCTATTTATGAAACACACATAAACTATATTGAGACGGTACAGAGAAGGTTTCTGAAGCTTTGAACATGGTGTATTGCTGCGACAATTTAATTTTGTATCTCTTTCTAACAGACGAACGATTTCTTTACTAAAATTTTTGTTTTGTTTAGTACATAACAGGATTGATTGTCCCTGTCTCTTGGGTAAGTGTAATTTTCTTGTTCCCAGAGTTGGCTCCAGGTCCTCATTTGCCTTCTATTGTGGTCGCGCTCGAACAAATGTCGTTATAAGGTCCCCAGTGCACCTGATGTGTACTAACTTCAACAGCATCTCTGATCTTTGTGACATCCACGCTGACCCATTTAGATCTATCATTGATGCAGTCTTTTTTCGTCAGATCTCTTCCCCCTAACATTTGTCAACATTTCATCACCAATTTAATTTGAGTTGATTTAATTTAATTTGAGTTAATTTGTTTATATAATATTTACTACTTTATGCTCCCTAACGTGTCGGTATTGTTTAGTTTGGATTAGTATATTTATATAATGTATATGATTTGCTGTTATGTATTTTAGTAATTTCCTGTAATTGGGTGTTATAACCTATTGGAAATAAATCCCTATTATTATTATTATTATTATAACCATAGAAAACCTCAAACCCTGAGGATTACCCCCAATAAAAGATTTAATTATTCAAATTTCTTCTAAAATATTAATTCTTTTATCAATTTATGTTATTTGAAATTAAATTAAAATAATTTACAGTAACGTTATTGTATATTATCTTTGATAGTCCATATTACGTGAAAGTATGTAATTCTTTGTACTCCATGCCATGGAGGTATAATACAGCCGTTGAAGTAATTTGAAGTATATACCTATACCTACTCTACTGGAACCCTTACGAAATAGGGTCAGTTTTAAAATTTTCGGTCTTTCGTGTTAGAACGGTGCAACTGTCGTGTCAGATATCCTTTTCTTCGTCTGTTACACGTGTTTATATGGTGTATTAATTAATGTTACGAACCTCTTTTGTTTTACTTAATTTATAAGTAAGAAAATCGTGCATATGGTGATATAAACGTGTTGGAACCTATCGGCAATATTAAATTTCATAGGTAAGTTGTCTTTCAATAGTTAAATTATTATACTAATGTACTTCATTTTAGGTATCCGTTAAGAAGACCAGAAATATCGAAGTTGATGATCATATATACTAATCTTGGAGTCTTCATTGAACAATGATATTACAGAGAAACATACCTCTTGAAGACAAATAAAGAAACATATGCAGATGTAATCATCTAGCTATGAAGTAAGTTTGTAATTACCCTACAGTCAAGGATAGATACACTTACTCCTTTATTTTTAGATGGCCAATATGGAAAAATGTAGATGAATTATATTTAACCAAGGAAGTAACCATTCAAACTTGTCCTACTTGTCTATTTTGTATTTTATTGTATGTTTTGTTATTATGACAACATTAAATAATCTTGTTTTTTTTTCATTATAGTAAAAATCATTAAGAAAAAATGTAATAATAGTAAACAATAAGTTCAAACTTTCTCTGACTTATATACCCGCACACTTGTTTATTTTCAAATCCCTTATCGCATTTCCTATATAATCTATCATTTATCACATCTGTCCCCTTATTTACCGTAAGAATCTATAAATTGGAATGAGAAAGGAATATCTGACACGGCAGCCGTGCTTTTCTGGCACGAAGGATCGTTTTATTTCATCTCTCGTGAGCGTTCCAGTAATAGTATTGAGAGGTATATAGTTCAATGCCTTACACTAAACAGCTCACGTTAAGCACATCAGTGGTCCCTTCATTTTTTATTTAATACAATTTAGTAGGAACGTTCTATAAGATCTTTTATGGTTATGTACTCAATTTCAGTTTAATATCTTCATTGGTTGATAAGCACCTTTTATGACGCAGGTCTAGGCTTAATTAAGAAGCCCAAATTTATTCACACCATATAAAATTTCAATTTTTACGAAAGACCTGCCATAATCTATTTGGAAGAGAAAAGCACACAGTTACCGTTTCTGCATCTAAGAGATTGAGGCTACTAACTCACGTTTTCAAGCCCGATCAAAAAAATTGTGCTAAATGTAGAAAGGAAGTAGTTCAAAACCATTTGTAATTTCCGGATGATCACAATCTACTGATGAAGTGGATGTTGTATAATTACATGAGGCTTTAACGGATCGACAAAAGGAATTCAATTGGTTACATTAGGCATTGTTCAGAAAACATAGGATACCATTACTGAGGTTATTGTAGCAGTTGATGGTGTCTGTTCAAAGACAAATGGAGAAACAGAGCTAAAAAGGTGAAAACATGGACATGTTCATTGAAGAATTTAAAATTAGAGCTATTTTAAAAAGTAAAAAGGTAAAAAGGACGTGAACTAAATTGCACAAAATTTTATGAAATAAAGCCATAGTTGTACATTATATCTGGTGCTATTAGAACAATAACGAACAATTATAAATAAGCATGAACTAATCAAGAAAACTATGTGGTTTTATTTTTTTAATTTTTCGCGTCAAAACATCAAACTTTATACTTTAAATAGCTTACAGCAAATTTTGGAGATAATAAAGTGATCATATTAATAAATTTTGCTGAGAAATATGCATTTGTTGTTCAAGATGCTGTTCATGGATTTCTTTGGGAGAATAGTCAGGTCAGATTAGATCATTTTATAGATCTATTTTGGTGAAAAAAATTCTAGAAGGTGAGGACATTCTTATGTAACTTAATTTGCTTGTGTCTCATATTTTTCCTCCTCTACGAGATCTTCTATCTTTTTCTAGAGATGAGTGCGCATCTCAAGGTTAAAATCCTTACTTTCTTGGTTAAAATGGTAAAAATATGTGACTTTTGGTATTTGTTTTTATTCTAAAGAACTTTAAGATCTCCATGTATGTTTAAGAACAATACTTCTATTGAATCTTTCTAAATTAAAGATTAAAAGAAAATGAAAGGGTAAGAAAAAGAAAAATTTGATATTCTACTTAATTTTTATTGCGTTGTCTCTATGTCTGTTCACATTTATAGGTTACAGAATTTTAAATACACAACAGTATTTTCTTCCTTCTAATCAACGAAAATGTTATTAAGAAATACATGTAAAAAAAAAAAACAAAATACTGAAGAGATCCTTCTCTGAGGCTTTCTTTTTACCCTAGAAACGGACCAATAAATCAAACACTTAACAATTACAAAATTCGTCGGTTATAAATATTGGTAAAAATCAGTCAAGTGGTTCATCATCTTTAAATTAATAATTTATACTTTTTTTTATTAAGAATTATATACAAAAAATTACTAAAAATTCTCTTTCTTCTACGCTAAACCCTACAACATTAAGGTATTTTTTTTTTCTATTTAGGCATAAATATTCTTTTATCACAGCACACTAGATATCGAAACTATTTCCTTTTGATATAAGAATCTTTATGCGGCCTTTTAAAAAGTGCAAGCTTTATAAATAAATTAAGTAAAAACTTAAGAGTATATAAGACTTAAATACGGATTTTATCACGGTCTCCACCTTGATGGGGTTAAAATTAAACATAGGAAATAAGGAAGCACACATTTTAATTTGGGGTGACGTAATGATTACGAAAAGTTACTAAAATCGGTCTTCAATTTAATCGAAGGGGTTTGACTGAGCAGCGGCTTGTTTGTATTAGTTTCAGGTTTGTTCTTTTGTGAGACCTGCTGGCTATATCGGATGGCGTTTTCCAAACGAATCTTTAGATCACCGGATTGGCTCATCATCTTCTTGAATTCCTAAAATCGTTCATCAGCGCATTATTTTTGTAACTAGCGTTATATAAAATGCGTACCTCAGGATATTTGGGTCCAATTCTCATTAACCATTGTAAACTAGCATCGTGCAACATCAGGGAGTATTTGTTAGCCGAACGCGTTGCTTGTCCCTCCAGCAAGTAGCTAATTAAGATCGGAACCAGTAACATCAGCATTTGTATCCCTAGAAACAAACAATTTAAGATTAACGAAATGTAAGGGTCCTATGATCATCATTTACTCTGCGGAACACCGGATTTAATTTTCTTACCTTGCAGTATATCTCCTGTTACGCAATTTAGGAGCGAAATATTTATAGTTCAATCATACATTTTACAAATGTGACACAAATACTTACTATTCTGAGGTTCAGCGAGCGATATCAACGATTCAACGGTAATTATTGTTTCTAGCGTGACTGAGAGTTCGCCATCCGAAAATATTTTACGGGCATTATCGGAATATAAAAATTCCACCAATCGCGGTGCTAAAGCGTGAATATAGGGCGTTGCTAAGGTTCGATCGTTGTGTGAGAAGATCGATTTGAGTGTTTGGATGCATTTCAATCGAACCTGAAAGAAGAAATGTTATTTATACGGTTATTATATTCATTTGCATTTACCGTTGTGTTGGCACTTTGTAGACATTGCCTGAAGTGATTGATGCATGGATATTGTAGATTTGGAGCCGCTACAACTTTCGAGGGTGAGTTTAATACGAAAACAGCAATAGCTAACATCATAGTGACTTCATCTAATTTCGTATCTTCGCTTCCAGTTTTTGCTAGGTCTATAATCTTTGCCAAAGCACTCTGAAGCAATTTCTGCCATTCTTCGCCCACAATCTCGTCACGGCAGTACCTATCGGTTGAAAAGATCTTCAGGCAGTGCAACGCTGATTGTACAGCAGGATTATGTGCCAAAATCGTGACATCGTTGATATTCTTTGTTGCCATTTCCTTGATAATCCCGGTTGTTAAATACAACACGGTCGGTAAGATAGAGATTGCTCCTTTAGGTGAGCATAATTTGTGTAAATTCTCGATGCTACAAACGGCAAGTGATATCAATCTACTAGAATCCTCTTGATTCTGGCCGATCCTCATTGAACTGATAATTGTTGAATTTGGAGTTGGGCTTAATGCAGGTAATTGCCGCACGATTAGGCATAGACATACTTCCAATACTGCGAATACTAAAGATTTTCCAGGAGTTATCTCGCCGGAATCCCCACCTTCTCCTAGCAAATCTATTTCGGTCATATTTGCAGGTTCTTGATTGACTGGAGCTATTTCACGCAATTTCTTCTTTTTAATCGTGTCTAACTGCTCCTGAGCAGCTTTTATAATCTGCTTTAGGACTTTCATGCACAGTAACTGAGCCGTGTGATTATCACGTGTGAGAATTAACCTGTGGAGAACATTACATAGCTCAATACCTAAAGATCTGTTCACCATCAGGGATTGTCGTGACCATGATGAATCTGTTAGGGTGTATAAAGCTCTTAGGCAAGTTATTACGCTTTCTAGAGGTTCTGTGGACCGCGGACTACACAATGCTTCCATGCATATCCCTGTAACATAAAATGGTATCATTGAGACATCGCTACACAAATAAAGATTTGAACCTTGATTACTTACCGAATAATAAATGGAATTTCTCGTTTCCAGATTCCAGTGGGTTATTGTTATTAACTGCGTTATCATTATTAACTTCACTTGTATTTTGTTTGTTGTCATGAAAACCCCCAGCATTAATCCAGAGAGTCGCAGCGTGTAAAATAGGCGGCCACGATGATGCATAGTGTGGTCTTGAGGATTCCATGGTATCGTTAGTGTAAAATGCACCACCATCATGAGGTAATTGACTAGCAAATTCCGAAGGTAAAGACAATAAAGCATGGTCTCTTAGAGCAGCTAACCAGTGCTGAGATAAACTAACCAATTCCGGCTGCACTAATGTCAGTAAGCTTTCACCACGATACTCAAAATCGCCAAATTCATCATCAGTATTGATATGACTCGATTTCACTAGATCTAATGATGACGGATCCGAACCATTCTCATTCATAGCTACGATATAAACCTCAGCCCATGCCTTTAAAATAGCTAACTTCTCTAGGGTAGCTAAACTCTCATTGTATAATTGAGTTGTGTTTGTCTTCACTAGTAATTTTGCTAGAGACGAGACTAACAGCTGATGAACTCTACGTAAATCGTTGAGATCTCTAGCAACGCTGGACCCTATCCAAGTTGAGCAAACCTCACAAGCAGCAGCGGTAACATGCGATGAAGTCTCGGGTGAAAATGCAGGTCTTAATGCAGCACCTACTTGGGCTTGGTATTGTTCCAAGATTAAATGACCGGGGAATTCCGGCTCTGGAACTTTGGCAAATTTCTCAATAACTTCTTGGAGTGTCTTGAGTCCTTCCAATCTGAGGGGATCGGAATCGCTAGTTGCTGCTATGAAAGCCATTCTAATTAGATCGGAAAGGTGTAAAACGAGGTAATCTCCTTTCCCTTTATTCTGCTGCATTTCCTTAGCTTGCACTAGATCTAAATGTATGCTTTTGTTAGTCTCACAAGCCACTATGATCTTTCTAACGCATGCTGCGGCAAATACTCTCGTCGGCCATCTTGGTTGGACAGCGGGATGCGTTGTGCTGTCATCTTCAGCATGGAATTCGGCTTGATCATCATCTGCTTCAGTTTCGTCATTGTCCTCAGCTTCTGTTGTCGTTAAACTTAGCTGATCTTCGGAGTTATTCGTATCTGTAGCTACTGTCAAGACGTCTTTACATAGGCCTAGCCATTGGGATAAATTATCACCAGCTAACATTTGGAGCATACTCGTTAACGTATCATGGATATCTTTTATTAGTGCCGAATCGGTTTCTGTATCCAACATGCTGAATAGTACACCAGGTAATCCAGTTTCTGTGATAAGCAATCCTTCGACAGTATTGGCATCTCGACTTTCACTAGCTAAAGTCATAGCATGCTCACAAACTTCTTTAGCTTCACGCTGGGCTAATTGTCTTAGGCATGATATGGCTGCTTTTCTTAACAGTAAGTGATTACTAGATAAGGTTCTCTGTATAAGGCAAAGTTTGTCAATATCATTTTGTAATATACCTGAAAAATACTTACACATAGCGTTGGTACTAACGAAGACAAATTTACGTGTCTAGGAGCAAACAGGTGTAACTGCTGTAGACACCCAGTAGCCTCAGCTTGAACCAGAGCATCTTGATGATCCTGCATAATAGCGCAAGCGCACAGGAATGAAGACCTAGCCATTGAAATACTCGCGGTGTTCCCTTGCAATTCGGGTCCAATTGTTGTGATCAAAGCAGACAAGACTTTTCCTATGCATTGATGGACATCGATGTATGATTGAGGAACGTTCAGTAGCAATTTTAGCGCTAAAGACAAAGTTGGTTCGACATATCCCCTGAACATAGGCCCACCGGAATCCGCTATCAATGCCAAAGCATGTAAAGACCATACTTGGACAACTGGAGATGTTTGATCTTGAGCAAGAGCTAGTAGGATCGATACGCTTGTATTTAAATGTTGGCTAGAACCCATTCCTCCGACATAACGATGTAGACATCCCAATGCTAAGGAATGGCCTGTTCGGCTGGCGACATCTCTTGCGGATTTTAAGCGATCAAAACTAGTTTGAGCTAATTCAGCTGTAAAACGGGAATCTGAAACAACCTGAGCCATTCTTCCAACGGCTTCGCCGGAAGCGCATCTTAATATCGGGTTGCTTGATGTTAAAGCTCCAATTATCAAATTTGCAGCGGCCTTTTTGACGTCTTCCTGACCGAAATTCATTTTGGCTTCTGTAAGGCCTTTTAATCCGCTTAGCAAAGCCGTGAAGACGTTCATTTGCACAGCTTCCTGTCTTGAGCTCTTAGCATGTTTTATGCATTCTGTGAAATGATCTAGCATCTGTAGACGATGCTTGTTAGCAACTCTAGGGAATATTTGTCCAAACAATAGCACTGACATGTCTATAACGCCGACCCCCAATGGAAGTGGTCCAGGTGCTATTTCTCCCTATGAAAAGATATATTTTTTGAGATCTGACCAATAAAATTGGAGATTGCAGTATTACCAAAGGCAAATTCCTATATAAACAGCAAGGGTCATGTTCTAAGGCTCCAGAGCCGGCTGCGCTATTGGGTTGCAGCTAGAAATAGGAAAAAAGAGAAATGCAATCAGATGTGTGTATCAACGAAGGGAGTTTTATGTTATACGTGACATGGAATGCAATGCCCTCTTGTGGTCTTAATAATAAACAAAAAAAAAGCTATAAATGAAGCGAGGTTAAGGTTAGAAGAAATATATAGATCTGTTTAACTTAAAGTTATTAGGAACCATCGTAGAGCATTGTATTCTTATCTCAGGAAAATAGATACCATCAACTGTTCAGAAATGCTTCCAATCCAAGGTTTCGAATCAATATGGATTTGAAGCAATTCCTAAAGCATTTCAAATGTACACTGGCATAAAATGCTAATTAAATGGTAGATGCACTGCGAAGGAAAGGTAGAAACGCAAAAACTACGCATAATGAAAAACAAATCTATTCTATCTGGTAAAGGTAACCCTTTAAACATTTGTTACTCACATGTTCACCGTCTGCTCTTCGGTTAGGTTCCATCTAACAGAAAGCATATTTATTTTCCCTCAAAGAAAAGACAGAAGCAAAACGGAAGAAGAAAATAGAAAGAAAAGCAATCAAATATACTATGCTAGTAACACCAACCCCTAGTACAGAAATACAATAATCATTTTAATTGATGTCGCGTAAATCGCGTAAATAGAATTATTGTATTTCGGCCATAACCTACAGATTAGTAGAATGCAATCAAATAAAAACAATTTCAAAAATATTAGTAAAAAAAAAAAGAAAATTGAAGAATGTCAAGACTTATACTTACTTGATCTTCTATGGTTCTATGATCAGTTTCTTGCAACCATGTTCCTAATATAACCGAATCATCTGCATGACACATAGTCCTCAATTGGGATGTTGTAGTATTAGCTGGATTTTCGGTTAGAGTAAATTCGGCAACCAGCATCCTTAGTAGATGTGTGTAGGATCCTACAAAAATATTTCATTAGTCTTCAACTTCATTTCCAGTAATCAGCGGAGAGACCTTCGAATGATTGCGGAGGTAGAAGCATGAGAGTCTCGTAAAGACGAAGTCTGACCATAGCAGCTGGTGCTTTTAATTGTTGGCCATAACTTTTTAAAATCGTTGATATACTGGAAGAAATAAAATCAAATTAATCCAAAAATATCGAAGGTTATTTCATATTTACTTCGCGAGCATTGCTAGTGCCGATTCGATTGGTGTAAGAAGTCTTCTGATAATGTCCTCATTCACTAATTCAGGGCAATTTTGCAAAAACGAATGCATAGCTGATAGAGCACCAGCTCTACCTTCAAGGGTTACTTGCCAAGTGAAAGCATCACCTCTTGCCTTTTCGGAATCCAATTCCTTAGTGGATCTGGGGAATGAATTTCTCCACAACAGGAGCATCCTTGGTAAAAGACCACGAACAACTGGAACTCCTATAGGAATCTTATTACCTCAGATTTTATTGAAAAAAGAAAATTGAAGACTTGCCTAAAGTCATGATCGCTCCAATTAATAACCAACCAGCTTGCGTCCTATTCAAGGATAATCTACTGTTCTGACTAGCGCTTCTTAATAATTCCTCAGCAGTATTAAAAATAATCTTTCCTTTTGTATGTGGAACTCCTAGTGGGGATAATCTAACTCCACCCAGAACAGCAGCCAAAGCTCCGCTGTACCCTGCTATGGCTTCGGGAGAAGTTCTGAGGTCTTCGATACCATTGATGAATCTATCGATAAGTGGTGTATTTTGACTTGGAACTGCTACACAGATACAGCGTAGGCACCAAGCTGCAGCTAATCTGGCCGCCTGGCAAGGGTGAATCAAAACACTGACGACTCCATCGATTAATTCTAAAAAAAATGGGGAATAAGAAATGTTGATATTCCAAAGAAATTGTATGGATTACTAAATGATTGGTCTGTAATCAAATCATGTGCAGTTGTTCCCAAACTCAAAATCAAACTGCCAATTTCTTGTAAAGCACAAACTAAAAGATGTTGGCTGAATAAAGTTTCCTGGTTGAGATCCTTAGCATTTTCTGGATTGAAATCGATTGTATTCATTTCCTTCACGACGATTTGGGCTATTTCCTTACAAGCTGAAGTCTGAGCTTTCTCTCCGAGCATTTTCCCGAGCACACTGCGAAGAATGAAATTGATACATTTCCTGGAATACACTGCATCTACGTGGGAAGACGCCGCTTTTGGATTTGCCACCAAATATAAAGTATGGGTTAGGAACGTGTTCATGTTTCTTTCTAACCAGACGCTTCCCAGAATCGCAACGAATGTAACGTAAGCCTAATGGAAAAGTAAGAGTTTGATGGTGAATTTTAGATTTTATCAAATATCTTACATGAGTTACTCCAACCCGGACTTCTCTATTAACACCAGAGCTACCTTTGATGATCTCCCCGGTGCCTTTCAGAAAACCAACTCCTCCACGTAAGAATCCTGCCATTAAAATCCCTAAAGCTTCATCTAGAGACACCAATTTTAATCCTTTCAATTGTGGAGCTGGAAAATTTCGGATATAAAAAAGATGTTAAAGTGATTGCTTTTTTTTTAATTAAGTACCGGTTTGATTTGCTTTCTGATTTTGCTGAGTCATAGCCATTAGTGCTCCAAGAAGTTTAGCAACGGAACATCTAACTTCGTAGTTTGACCCATCAAATGCTCTGAAACATAGCGTCGCTAAACTTTCCAATTCAGTAGTGTAAAGAAAAGGAGCATGGCCGAGCATTTCGAGCAAGCATCTGGTCGCAGCACATCTCACCGCCATTACACGATCTATTAGGCATGACCTGGCTGCTTTATAGATTTCTTTATGGGCGTTGGATATAGCAGTACCCATTCCAGCGCAAACCTTTTCCAAAGTAAGCATTATTTCTATTCGAGTTTGGGATTCGGCATTTTTTAATGAACGTATTAGTATTTGTACGGTTTCTTCGTAGGATCTTCCCATCATTCGACCCAATTTCTCGTACATTGTGCCAACGCAACATATCGCTGCTCTATGAAGGGATAAATTTTTAGGAAGTAAAGAGATAAGATGTCAAAATCTAACTTACAGCCTTGTAGGTAGGAAGCTCGGTGAATCGTCCTTATTTTTCAAGATATCGTTGCATTTATTCACAGTATCAAACAGCAAAAAAGTATCACCAACGGAGAATAAAGTTGCCAAACACCTTGCAATCAATTTTCGAGTAGGCGGACCTGGAGATTCTTGAATATGGTTCATGAGTTGTTCGACCAATTTCTTTTGGCATCCCTTGATATCATTCTAAAGATGAAGACGTACTTTAATTTGGTAACGAGAATCTTTAACTTTTGAAAAATACCTTTTGGGCAGCTACTAGTACTTTATCCAAGAATCTAAGCCATTCGAATATGAAGACAGGTCTTTTAGGCGGTGGTATTTGAGCTAGGGCCTCTTCATTTAACGTTAAGCTATGTGACAGTTCCATGATAGCTAATTCATTAACTTTAGAGTCTCTGGAATTTATTTATTTTGGATCAAAAAAAAATGTAATAAATAATGATAAGTAGTAAGATTTAGGTAGATTTAGTAGATCATTAATCTTTCTTATCAGATTTCCATTAGATTACAATCTTAATATTGTTAAGAAAAAAAATTTAATGAATAATATTTATAATTTTATTAATCATAACCGTCTAACACAGCATTAGATTATGGTAATATTTATATGAATTTGACCTTTACAGCTTACAAATAGAATAAAAATTATATAAATAAACACAAATACCTTGTAAAGTTACAATTTAAACTCACCTTGCTAGAAGATCCATAATTAACAAATTAAACGACTATTTTATCAATTTACACTGTATAAATCACGTTCTTTAGCGTATATTTTACGAGATACCATTTATGTGCATATACATACATGATGACGTTATATTTTCCGCTTTGATAAAAAAATTACTTCAATATGTTGATAATATTAAAAACAAGCTTAGTATAATCCTATATCAAACTTGTACACTATTGCTCCATATATGGGGGGCCATTTAAACCAACTTCAAAACTATTTAAATGCGTACCGTGCGTGTTAATTAAGCGATAAATATTTTAAGAAGGTTGTGGATTAAATAATTAAAAGAGATTTAAGAAATGTCGCCGAAACGATAGAAACTTTGAGCGAGTTAATTGAAGAAATGATTCATTCGTAAAATACACCCAATTTGTCTATGAGTTTAACGTAACGATATGGTTTGCTATTAAAAGGAAGTATAACGTCAATAACAACACATTAAGTAAGTGATATTTAAAGTACGCATTTCTTAGATTTTATTTACTTATGCAAACAAACACTTAACGACTTCTATTCAAATATTGCATTTCTCATACTTTTAACTTTCCATAAAGGAATTCTTTAGGGCTGGTATACACCAGACAATAACAGAAAAAGGTAAATGTCACAACCCTTAATATTTACTATCTTAAAGTTCACGTGAGGTGAACTAAATACTTACATTAAATACAGTCGGATCTCGTCGTTTTTGCAATATCCTTACGAACACTTCGATTTATATATTAAGAAAGGTGAGAAATTACATATTTAAGTCACATACGGTCACCTACAATACAACCATTTTCTAAACAGCTGATGATTAGCGCAGCCAACCCACGCATTAAAGTAACTAATCGATAACTTTTACTAATTAAATCCGAGGTTTAATGATTAAATTGCGAAAAATCTTCAATGGAATGTCGTATATTATTATTTGGTTGACGTAATATATGTGACGATAATGAAATAAATTCATATTATATATTATTCTATTGCTTAATTAGTTGCCTGTATTTCAGTAGCTTCTAATTGAAGCTTTTATTGTTAGATGGCGTCAGCATTGAATATGAATTTTTCTTTCACACAATTATAGGAGTTAATAAAGTAGATTCCTCGCTTGTATTAACAGATTTCTCTTTATATATTTTTTTCACAGTTTTTGAGAACTAGTTGGAATGGTTGGTATATCCGACATGGAATAAAGTTTACTTTATATTTTATAACAACTTTATTTTTCATATATTTATGCGATTATAAGAAACTCACACAATCAACACCTGTCGGTAACACGGTTGACAATGAGAGCCCACGTGCTCTCGAAACGCTGCGTTCCGCATAATTAATAAATTTGTGTGAGTGGAGTTTACTGCTATACCTGTGAATCAACACCTTTTCATTTATCTGTTGCATGCATTTACAGTCCTTATTTAATCATTAGGGCAACTGGCTAACGCGATTTTGTTAAAATATATAATAAAAAACGTATTGTATAACGATAAATTTATTCAGAACTGTTTATAGACATCGTCACAACTATAGAATTAATATTTTCTAATATCCTTTGGTTTTTATAATTGCTCTTATGCAAGTGTTAATGGTATATCTAATTATAACGTCATTTTGCCACACATCTCCAATATTTTTTACTAATTCTCGAACACACGCATGATTTAAAACTCTCCACGTGTTCTCAATCGCATTGAGGTCCGGAGAATTTCGCGGGCAAGGTAACCATGGCAGAGCGTGCGTTTCCAATAATTCTCGGATGGATTTGGCTATGTGGCATGATGCCTTATTCTGCATGAATATGTAAGGACCTTCATTCGGATCTAAATCATTGATATGTGGCAAGAAGACATCCTCCAAGACACACTTATATTGGTGTTGATTCATGGTGCCTTGGCGAAAATACGGTAATCTAGTACCATACCATAACTGACGGAAGGTGTTTCACCGTTTTTAGTACACTAGCTTCACCAAACCGTTCAGGTGGACGTTGTCTAACAAATTGAACTCTTTCGGTTATAGCATCTAGTTTTGTTTTACCTTTCATTAAAACGGCGATTCGCGCTGCACTGTTTGTCGGGATACTTCTTTCTTTGGCATTGTGCGTTGAGAATACACTCCTGTACCCAACAATGCCTCAATACGTAGTTTTTTTCTCATTTGGCGTTCTCTTTTTACCCATAACGAAAAAATATAAAGCTCATATAAGCAATAACTTAAAGCGCAACACTAACACGTAAACACGAAAAAAACATTGTTACATAAACAGATAAATATTCTTTTTACAATAGTAACCGATCCAAATAATACTCTACGAATTACTGTGTCTTTCAATCTTATTTCTACCCATTTTCTATGCAGTACAGAATGAATCATTAGCGGGATTATAATAGGCAAGATGTCATTAAGTGGCACTTTCTCAATTTCTTAGAAACATATTTAGGGAACGTATTTGTAAATTATGGCGTTGGAAATACACAAAAGCTTAAATTTATAAGGTGACCCTAATAAAGTGGAGAGGGATTCTATATGGTATGTTGACTGTTGTAAAGAAAATTATGCGATATTGTTGTACAAAACGTGTGAAAATGTAATGGCAATATTAAATTTCATACGTAATTTGTCTTTCAATAGTTTTCTCTTAAATGAACTTTAAATTTGAATACAAATAATCTCTCGTAAACTTATATATTACTCTAATGCGTGGTTTGTTACCTGTATTTCAGTAGCTTCTAATTAAATGGTCATATTGCTAGATGGTGGTAGCGTCGTTTGGACGGTTTTTTTTCTTTTAGTGAATTACAAGATTTTAA
Source organism: Trypoxylus dichotomus (assembly GCA_023509865.1). Lineage (NCBI taxonomy): Eukaryota > Metazoa > Arthropoda > Insecta > Coleoptera > Scarabaeidae > Trypoxylus > Trypoxylus dichotomus. Next base: position 7,377,697 of record CM042083.1, on the reverse strand, counting down.
TTAATAGAGTAGATTGCTCCTGTCTAAAAACAGATTTCTGTATATTCTTTTTATTGTAGAATTCTAGAGTATATTTAGAATAATAGGAACCAACAAAAAATAAAGTTTACTTTATATTTTATAACAACTTTATTTCACATATCTATGCAGTTATGGGAAACTCATACAATAAAATTGTGTTAATTTAAAAAATAATTTATAACTTATTCTTTTAAATACCATTAACTACCATAATTTTATTCATTTCTCTATACCGTATGAAGCATAAGTTGCTTACATGTTACTTTATTGTTTTTTACAGCAATCAAAAAGCGTCAATTTTCTTCGACTCTTTATTTTATTATTAATATTATACCATAAAGCATATCTATTATATTGTGTTGTTTTTATTTTATATACCGTTCTACATCGATGGGAATTATTACCTTCGCTAAAATTGGCCTCTACTCTTAGGGGGTGAAAGGGCACACATTGAGGAACATCCTCTTCCATCTATTTATCCTTGTAATCTACCTTATCACTTGCTAATTATTTGTATTTACTTATACTTGAATTATTTTCTAACATATACATATATGTTACATTACAGTTATATTCAATTACAATGTAAATTAAGAGTATATGAACAAAATTTACAAAAACATTGTGTTAAGATGAAAAAAAAATGGACGGGATTTTGAATCTAACAACTCAAATGATAACAGGGGAATCAAGGAGCGTGTGGTATTCTTGGGTAACATTAAGCATTATATGTTGCGTTTATATAACAGTGTGACATTATAAATAGCATTTTTCTCGTTATACAATGCTTATATATATATCTACTGGTGCGTGATACATGTGTCTTTATATTTTCTCACCTTAAATCTAACAGTTTAAATACAAATATTTAATCATCATTTTCTAAATCGTAAATTTTTATAACTTATTTTTAATTTTTAATACAGACATATAGATATATTATATATTTATTAATATATATGTATATGTGAACGATATGTTTATGAAGTCAGTCATTTTCGAACTTAAGATGAATTATAATAAATTATACGTACATGTGTGATAATAATAATAATCTACGATGTTAATGTGCTTAAAATAATTATTTATTTTCTTTTTAAAGCTGTTGCGTGATATGCATGAATTTTTCACGTATGCCACGATATTTCCGATCATACTTTTTTTTTTATATATATAAACGTCAGTCCTTCTATTTGTTAACCTTATTCGTATACAAGCATGAAATAGAAAGAGAAACATTTAGTTCTTGAATCTCTTTAAAAAATAAATTATCGCGGTATGCCATGGCATACGAATGCTTTATATATTTTGAATATCTCATATGGGAAGACATTTTTAGATTGTACATGATAATATGATAATACGCGTTTACTTTTAAATGTATTTAGTTTAAATTTAAATTAACCAATATTTGTTTTGGGGGAAAATCAGGCTTAAAAGCAAGAGATGTAAACCGAAGTATAATGTAGGCGAATTTTGTCACATTCTTTTTAAAAATCTTCAATTGGACAGACATGTTTTCTGAGCATCGTTTTCGAATGAATTTATATACGGAGTGACTAGCCATTCATATTTTATATCCATTTACTAACTATATTTAACTAGTATATCAACAAATAGTCAACACAGATGATATGTATATATACAGTTTTTTTTTATATTTTTTATATTTCGTTAATAAATATTAACTTCTTCAAGTACATTTCGTTTACATAATTTCAGCTTTCTTAACTATCTACTAAAGATTTTACACAATTCACTCTAATAATATTTATCTAACATTTACTTACTAAAACTGAGACCATTTCCTTTTAAATACAGAATGTCCCAAAAATTCAAATACTTGCTTTAACAAGGTTGTACTGGTAATACATATTATAAAGTCAGAACTTCCAACAAAAATTGGATTAACACAGGGATGCGTATTAAGCCCATTGTTATTCTGAACAATCTGAATGTGAGTTCAAATCGCTTTATAACTTCGATGTCACAATGTCTGTAGATATATCGTAATATCTCAGCAGACACAATATTAACAAGGGCAAGTTCCTACTAATTAAATTAATTTTGATTTGAACTCACAATCAATCTCGTGGTGCAGTTGGTAGTACATTGTGCCGGAATCGTCAACATTGTCCTGAAGATACCAGCCGCAGTATTGGCGACACGTCGAAGTACGTACTATCAGTACAAACTAAGATCCCGGCCTTAATATTATTTATTACTTGCTTTAACCTCCTCAATAAGAATCCCTTTGGAAGAAAGTATTCATATAAGTTTGAATAAATGAATTTCTCGGACCCTGTATTACTTTTCTTTTTATATAATTTGTTTATAGACAATAAACACTGCACCAATTACACATCTTAACCTACTTTACGTATTTTGAGCATTTAAAATTTTAAATAATCAATAAGAGGTGGGCCAGTCGTTATACGTGATAATAAATAATTTTACAAATACCCTGATTGCGTTAAATATCTCCATATAATATTAACAGATAAAAGAACTCCATCGTGTTATAAAATTTGCTTCTTTTAAGTCAATAACATTGGTCAAAAACTGGTACAAAAATAAATTAGGAATATCTCCTTCAGAGCTAAGTCATGTGCATTAACTTGCAGTATGACCCTCGTATATAGTAATCCTTATTATAATTACATCACATTTAATTCTATGAAACATTGATTTTATAATATAAACACTAGTAGAGTAAGCTACTATCCTTTTGAAGCTGAAATTATGTCTCGAAACCGTCGTAAATCATTTTATGTTTGTGTTTTTTTTTTTTGTTCTCAATTAATTCATTGCAAGACGATATGTATTTATTCAATTGTGCACATTACAAAGTCGCAGTCTTCATTGTCACGACAGCGTCGTAAAGAATATGTCTTTAAATAAGATTGAAAGAGCTGAAGCTACTATTACTAAGTACAGTTTAATTGGTAGTACAACGGACGCAGAGCTAGCTTCAATAGGAACGATCTCTACTTCCGCCATCTTAAAAATAGATAATAGCAGATGAGAGACAAATTCTGGATTTTTGGAGTTTATCTTCTCGCCAATGGTTTCTAAAAGTTCTGCGCATTCTTTCTGCGAAAATCGAGGACTTAGGTTTTCAAGTAAGTGCGCATGCTTGAATACAAACCTTTTCCTTCGAAAGACTTTCCATTGGTGATAGCATTGTATAATCCACTTGTTCCGATAATTTTCCAACTATAATCACGTTCTCTCGAGTGGTGTTATATAATTCCAGTGTGCAGAGGGTCTGAAACAGGTTTTAATGGTGAAATTGCCCCCTAACATCCAATTTTTATTTGATTATCAGTAATTTGTTAATATAATTCAATTGACTATCGCTTGATTTTATATTTATGAAGTGGATAGATATATCAACCTAAATACCTTATCAATGAATTAGTCGGTTTATCACCTCTAGAGAGTACATGCGGATATTTCTATGTAAACTTTTAGAATTATTGTAATAATCCAGATTGCTTTGTGCGTCCAGTTTAAACAATAGTTCATGATGTGCAGAATATATTTACTTTACGTAGTGTTAGTTTTAATAGTTACTGTAACAGGTTTGTGTATTTAATGCATATTAGACATTGTAAATCTATTTTATATATTCGTATGTAATAGTTATTGTTATTATATTCATTTGATTAGCGAGCAGGTGTTTAGAAACACCTGCGCTAGATGTTGATAAATATTTTTAATACGATTATTGCTTCAAATATTTTAGACCTCGTTTGGAGCGGCGCGTTAGAATGTGAATCAGACACAGATTGCATTAATGAGGCAACTTGCACCAACAACCTTTGCCAATGTCCAGATGGATATGTCTTCAGCACGGATGGATATCGATGCCTTAAACGTAATTTTGCTACCATGAAAGCTATTTTGCCCAAATTATTTTGCGTTTACACAATTTCTAGATGTAATTGGTTACCAGGCTGCTTGTGAGGACGATGCTCAGTGCTCCTACTTGACGGGAAAGTATTATTGCAACGCGGGAGCGTGTGATTGCGGCGTAGGCTATAGATACTTACATGGTAGGTGTGTTATTAGCAAAGGTCTTGGGGAATCTTGTGAATTGGACGAGGAATGCCACGTTACCAACCATTTAAACGCTATGATATGTTCAGATGGTGTTTGCAGTTGCAACACAGGTTACTATGCTAGAGAAAATTATGATTGCAGACCGGATGCTACTGGTAAATTGTTGTTAAGTCTCAATTTTTCCAATTTAACCACTTATTTTGGATTTAAGCAATTAACGCAACTTGCGCTCTGGATATGGATTGCAAAGTTAGTAACACCATTTGCGATAGATATCAGTGTACAACAATTACCCAAAGCAGCGATTCTTCAATGTTCAATCACATTCCACAGCTTCAGCGAGATACAAATGAAATCGTCATGTACGGTATGTCACTATTTAATAGCTTTAATTATAATGTATTAATTATGACTTTCCCTGTATGTTTGTAGCAATTGGAACAAGCTGTACGACATCAGCAGATTGTGATGATGTTCCAAATTCTATGTGCTCGCCATTGACTAAAGAATGTGTATGTAAACGAGGTTATTACTTATCTTCATCCACTTGCGTTGGGGGTAACTTCTTTTCGATTTTAAACTTCTTCCCGCTAAAAATTTTATTTCAGAGGTTGGAATTAATGTTGGATGTACTCAAAATAGTGATTGTGGTCCAATAACACCTAGAACATGTCAAAATGGCGCGTGCGTTTGTCCATTAACGCATTACCACAACAAGGCCCTAACTGGATGCGTTAGAAGTAAGTTTTTAAGTAACGTTTTGTCCAAAAAAACAAATAAATTTGATTTTTCAGTTGCTTATACACCATATTTCCCTTGCACCCAGGATATGAGTTGCAATATTTTTGGAAAGGAAGCGATTTGTGTTGAACAGGGATTCGAGCTTCTCTGTTATTGTCCTTTGGGTTACAAATTAAACGAGGAAACTTATTTATGTGAGGTATCACAGGAAAGTGGTGGTAACAATTGCGTGGTAGCAAGCGATTGCACTATAGTAAATGGCGTTTGCAAGGACGGGAGTTGTACTTGCGATGATTATTACCGTTTGGAAGACAATACTTGTGTACCCAGTAATTCCTTTTAACCGGGTTCTATCCTTTTGGCATTAACCCTTTGACTTTTACAGATATTGGGGGTGAATGCGATAGTGACGTCAAAATATGTGATTTGGAAAACGCGGCTTGCACTGACGGTATTTGCTCCTGCTTTGCAAATTACACTGGAGTTGATGAGATAACATGCATGCAAGGTAATGTCGATGTTTTTCCCGAACGCTTCGCTTTAAAACCTTTTTTTTTTTGGTCAGTGGCCAACGAACTCGGTGATAATTGCGAGCATGACATGCAATGTTTGTTTGTGGTTCCGAATTCAGAATGTAGCAATGGCCGATGTAATTGTATAAATAGGTATTCCGAAAAGGATGGACTTTGTTTGGAAGCTAGAGGTAAAAATTGTTTAATTTCTCGAATAGTATAAGAAAAATGATATTTTTTAAAGCAATAGGTGCGGTGTGGAGCGGTTGAGTTGAGATTTGATTACTCTATGCAGATCTGTATGAATCTATATGAATTTGATAGAGAAATTTAGTGTGAAGAGAATCTGTATACATCCACTCGCGGATTATGTGACCTATATTTTCAATCACTACGTTGACACATCCACATTCTCGACTTCTTGGAAATCGTCTCTTATTAAGTCTATTCCTAAATTAGCTACTGTAGGTGAGATGAATGATTTGCGCCCTATTAGTATTTTACCTGTCCTCTCGAAAATATTTGAACGTTGCGTTAATGACCAACGTGAATTCGTCGACTGCTTATCAGTCTGGTTTTTGACCACGGCATAGTTGTACTACGGCATTGTCACATGTTGTGGATGATATACTCCAGGCCACCGACAACAGAGGCAGCACAGTTTTAATTCTCTTAAATTTTAGTAGAACGTTTGATACGGTTCACTATGACATCTTGTTGCGGACTTTATAATCGCATTTCTCGCATTTTTCCATCTGCACTGGTAACCTTCCCAACGTCTTAAAGTATTGTAAATATCATTTATATGCGGACGACACCCAAGTCAATTTTTCTTTCAGCTTCTCTAAGCTCATCTAAGCTCTGAAATGCACAAATGAAGTCCTGCATAACGTAACAGTGTACTGTGACCAAATACAACTTATTACGTTTGGTCTAAGAAATCCTAGACTTAGGGTCTTGCCCAATATTGACATTTATATTGGGAGCTGCAAGAGTTTGGATTTGTATATCGATTCTTCTCCCCGCTTTCATCAGAATACCTCACACATCATAAGGAAGGCTTGCCGTAGCATTAAAATCAAATTTTATACAAGGTTCTTCGATAGGGCGACAAGATTCATGCTTCGTAAGACTATTGTTTTGTCTAACTTTAATTATGCAGATGTTGTATACATTCACTGCATTACGGGTCAGAATTGTCAGAGAATACAGCGACTTTAGAATGTCTGTGTTGTTCATTAACATTATTAAACGTAAATGCCCACTGTACACTAGGGTGACAATAAAATAGACACATATTAATTAAAAAAAAGATTCTATTCTCGTTATATATACAAAATATTTTAAAATTTTTAAATTAGACTAATATTTTGTCGATCCACCTTTACTTGCGTGAAGTGCTGCGAGTCGTCGTGGCATAGAATCTAATTAAGTGATTAATGGTGTCTTCTGGAATATTTAACCACTCTTCTGTAACAGCTGCCACGAGTTCTCCCTTATTGCTGGGTTTTCGGGGTCGTTTCGTCATATTTGTCTGGATTATGTGCCAAACATTTTCTATCGGATTCATGTCTGGTGATTGGCCTGGCCATGGTAAAATCCGAATCCCCTGTTCAACTTTCCATGTGGTTGTTGTTCTTGCTTTGTGGCAGGGTGCTCCATCCTCCATAAAAGTGGCGTCTTCTTTAGATAAAATGGCGTTGTCGAATATCGGTAGTAGTCCTTCTCTTAATATTTGGATATATTTTGCCGCATTTATATTTCCGTCGCAGATTACCAATTGGATCTTCCACCAGACCATATCGCGCCCCACACCATGGTATTCACACCGCCGTACTTCACCGTCTGATGCAAAAATTTGTCGTCCAGTTGCTGTGACGAACGTCTCCATACCCACGTACGACCACTATGACTGAATTGGCAGTATCTGCTTTCGTCTGAAAAAATGACAGACCGCAAAAACTCTTCGGGTTTTGTTCGCATTTCGATTGCCCAAGCCATTCGGCGCCGTTTTTGAAACGCCGTAAGGAGAGGTTTTTTCTTTGCCACCTTCTTATACATCCCCACACTGTGGAGGTATCGCATAACGGGGCGCTGACTTTTGTGTGAAGTTGCCGCAAGCTCGGCTGTACTTTTTCGCGGTTCTCTTAACACTTCGCGCACAAGCACGCTTTTACTTCTTTCAGAAGGTCAGGCACGACCTGGTCTCGGCTCCACTGTTGCTTTTTCCTTGCGTTTAAATTGTGTAATCACACAGTTAACTATGGACAACGGAATATTTAAAAATTTACTTATTTCACGTTGCGAAGCGCCGTGTTCACCCTGGCCAACGATGTGACCCCGGGTGAAGTCGCTAATATCACTCGAACCTTGTAAGCGAGGCATAGTTGTAACGATACTAAACTATGACGAATTCCTTCCGATACATCTACCCCTACCCTATTGACAAGAGAAAGTTCTTAATTCGTTCTTAGAATTTAGCTGTTTACATATTTATACCGCTTTACCTGGTGTCTATTTTATTCTGTCACCCTAGTGTATTTGTACAATAAAGGAAGATTCAGATATCAGACACATTCGCGTGGCGTTCGTCATGGTCACTTTTTGTCTGTCCCCAAGCACGGATGTGAGGTGTACAAATATAGTTTCAGCTATAGTATATCCAAGATTTTAAATACCTACGTTTTACCTTTTATTCCGTTAGATACCTCGATTAAGGAAATAACGAACCCACCTACAACGCCATTTACTAACAATTCAACATCAGTAATTTTATATACCTATCCGTACCTTACACAAGCAATCATCAGTTACCATTGCATTGTGTTGTTTTTTCTAGTTTTAATTTTTTTTTTTTTAAATTTATTTTCTTTATTTTTTTTTTATATTTCGTTAACGAAGGGTAAATGTAGAACGCCGTATAGCTCCGTATGTGGAGATAGGCGATTTAGTCTTTATGGCATATAGCTTAATTAATTATTGTAACTTATTTTGTCTGCTGTTTTGTTTTGTTTTATTTTTAATATATCTTTTTTTAAGGATATGGTGATTATTGTGTTAATCTTTTGCAATGTCAAGTAGCATTGGGCGAAAATATTCAATGTAGAAATAGCATGTGCCAATGTCCTGCTGGTATGGATAGGACGAATGACGGTTTAGATTGTCGATCAAGGTCGAAAGCTTCGTCTTTGAAATTTTCACTGTTTGTTTTCATTTTATTAGCTGTAAATTATTTAATGTAATTATTATTAAGATTTAGTAATATTAAGCTATATTTTTCGACGATATTGTAAATCAAAAAAAGAAAAAAAAGAAACAAACATGATCCGTATTAGTCCTTTTAAACACATACCCTGTTATCGTTGATTATATCAGTCCATGGAAATACATTGGAATAAGGTCGTAATATTCGAAATTGTTCGAGTTCTCTTTTAATGGCTTTAGACGAGTGAAGTTTCAAGTATAAAATGAACTGGTTCACTTTATGTCCGGAACTTTAGTTTCAACTAGTGTAAAAACGTCGTACTGTCTGTATAAAGAGTGTGCATGTATTCCGGATCCAGGGGAATTGCAACAGAACTAGCGTGTTATTAAATGAAGAAACTTTCCTCCCCCCCCTCCCTCTCCCTCGACTATTTTTATTGTGTTCAACGTCATCACTTTCCTTATTTTCGACTTTATCGATAATAAAAGAGATATTTTATCTTCCTAGAGCGTCGAAATTGAATACTAAGAGAGCGAAAAGCACTACTTTAGTAATTATTAAGATGTTATTCAATAAGGTCGAAAGATCCTTTGCTAGTCTTTGCAGATTGAAAGCTAAAACAACAAATTATTTACCGTTATATTAAACAATGGTAGAAGTTATTAAATTTCGTAGTTTCGCGCTTTAGTACGTTGACACTGCAGCATAACCATCTGGTGGTGGGTTTTAGTGGTTTGTTTAAGTTACTTTAAGAAACTTTCAGTACATTTTGGTAGACCACAACCTCATTAAGAACTGTAGGAAAATATAACAATCAAAATTGAATTGTTCTTGCAAACAAAATGAATTTAAAAAATCGTTCTTTTCCGCTTGGCATTTTGGCAAATTATGCATTTAAGTTAATCCTGAACTACAAAGAAACACAAATGTAAAAGAAAATATGTCCATTAATACAAAATTAATAAATAAAATATTCAAAATACACTAGGGTGACAGAATAAAATAGACACCAGGTAAAGCAGAATAAATATGTAAACAGCTAAATTCTAAGAACGAATTAAGAACTTTCTCTTGTCACTAGGGTAGGGGTAGATGTATCGGAAGGAATTCGTCATAGTTTAGTGTCGTTACAACTATGCCTCGCTTACAAGGTTCGAGTGATATTAGCGACTTCATCCGGGGTGTCGCATCGTTTTCCAGAGTGAACGCGGCTCTTCGCAACGTGAAATAAGTAAATCTTTAAATATTCCGTTGTCCCCACAGTTAACCGTGTGATTACACAATTTAAACGCAAGGAAAAAACAACAGTGGAGTTGAGACCAGGTCGTGCCGGACCTTCTGAAGGAAGTAAAAGGGTGCTTGTGCGCGAAAAAGTACAGCCGAGCTTGCGGCAACTTCACAGAAAAGTCAGCGCACCGTTCTGCGATACCTCCACAGTGTGGGTATGTATAAAAGGGTGGTAAAGAAAAAACCTCTCCTTACGGCGTTTCAAAAACAGTGCCGAATGGCTTGGGCAATCGAAATGCGAACGAAGCCCGAAGAGTTTTGGCGGTCTGTCATTTTTTTAGACGAAAGCACATATTGCCAATTCAGTGATTGTGGTCGCACGTGGGTATGGAGACGTTCGTCACAGCAACTGAACGACAAATTTTCGCATCAGACGGTGAAATACGGCGGTGTGAACAGCATGGTGTGGGGCGCGATATGGTATGGTGGAAGATCGCAATTAGTAATCTGCGACGGAAATATAAATGCGGCAAAATATATCCAAATATTAAGAGAAGGACTACTACCGATATTCGACAACGCCATTTTATCTAAAGAAGACGCCACTTTTATGGAGGATGGAGCACCCTGCCACAAAGCAAGAACAACAACCACATGGAAAGAGGAACAGGGGATTCGGATTTTACCATGGCCAGGCCAATCACCAGACATGAATCCGATAGAGAATGTTTGGCACATAATCCAGACAAATATGGCGAAACGATCCCGAAAACCCAGCAATAAGGAAGAACTCGTGGCAGCTGTTACAGAAGAGTGGTTAAATATTCCAGAAGACACCATTAATCATTTAATAGATTCTATGCCATGACGACTCGCTGCAATTCACGCAAGTAAAGGTGGATCGACAAAATATTAGTCTAATTTAAAAATTTTAAAATATTTTGTATATATAACGAGAATAGAATCAGTGATTCAGTACCCATCCCAAATTCTTTTTCATAACGCATTCATCCCCAACTTTCTAATATTAACTCATTATTGCTTTATTGCCATCATAAAATTTAATAAGGGGATATATTTTTTCGAGTTTGAATGGATTTTATAAATAAATCTTATTATTATTCAATATTAGATTGTAAATGCCATTCTAAGGGTAGTATGAATTTCCCTAAATATTTTAAACTTTAATATTGAGTTTCTGTGATGTATCATGTAATTCTTATATTTATTTAGAAAACTGTTTCTTTCTTTCAAAGGATAAATGTAGCGTTGTTCTGCTCAAAATAAAAAAAAAAATTTTAAAAATGCGTAAATTCCCGATAAAGGCGTGACATTAATATTTGGTTGTTTGATAAAGAACAGTATTTTACGCGTTTCTACATATATTGTCTTGTGGTATATAATAGTTAGTATCTGCAGTGCATTACTTATATTAAAGTATTGAGAGTTAAATTGCATAGTTTATTGAATTTAAAGAATAATACCCATGCAAAGGAAAAAACAACATTAGAACTGAGAAAATTAGCAGTACATCATTATAATTACTGAAATATTAAATATAAGCAAAAAGTACAATAGGAGATATCATACGACGTTATAAAAATGAGGGAAGAATTAAATCCAAGAAATAGAAAGGGCAACCAAAAAGGTTAAGAGAAGCAGGAAAAGGTTTGATAGTGAGAAAGATAAAAAACATCGCCATAGAAGTGCTCCTAAAGTTGTAACCGAGGTTACAGAATAATGTGGAAAGAAAGTACACGTATAAACAATTCGTCGGACCCTTAAAAAGCAAGGTTATAATGGACGTGTTGCAAGGAAGAAAGCGATTTATTAATGAGCGTAACAAAAAGAAAAGGCTGACATTTGCAAAAGAATATTATAAAGAAGGACTCACGTTGGTGAGATGATGTTATACTCGTGGAAGTTCAATGTTTTTGGGCCTGATGGAGGACGAATCGTACAGAGGAAAAAAAAATGAGGAGCTGAATTATAAGAATTTAAAACCTACAGTGAAATAAGGCGGTGGCCATGTAATAGTTTGGGCTTGCATATGGCTGCTAGGGTTGGAGATTTAGTCTTTATAGAAAGTAATCTTAATAAAGGAAAGTCCAGAGAAATTATGAGTATTACCCACGTTTAAATTTTATGAAGATACACGCAAAGAAACGTTCCGCCTTCATTCAAGAAAATAATGGTTTCAGTTATCTACCATAGAATTACTGTCTCAAATCAATAGAAATATTTTCTCAGCATTTTTCTCTCCGCTAAAGATAATTATATATTTATTACGAAACAATAGCATTTCTTTGCTTAAGAAATTCGCTAACTTGATTCAAGAAAATCTTGCAGAAAATTTGAAAATATTTATTAAGAAGAGAAGTTGTTTTTGTTTGGACTATTTTCTTTCGTTGTTTGTGAATGAATCCACTTATGTCCGACGTTTCGGGGTATAGCCCGAGAAGGGTTAAGTATAGCCAGTATAAGACAATAGGAGAGACAATAGCTATGATGTTAAACCTATATTTAAACTACGATTTCATTAATATTTTCTTAACTTAAGACTAAATGATTTACTTAGTAAAAGCATCTTTTTGTCCCAAGAAAATATTTATATGATGCAATTATAATTTCAAAAATATCATTTTCTTATATTAAATATCTTTTTAGTCTTGAAGAAACACTATTTACTTGAATAGAGACAATATAATACGTTGTTAGTCAATGGTTACCGTATAATTATCCATGGGTTATAAAAACTCAACCCCAGTCGCTAGATTTAAACCTGAGCAAAATTTTATGGGAACAATTGGATCGCCAAATCCGTTGTACAAGTATTACTTCAATTAGAGTACTCAGAGAGAGATTACAAGAGAAATGGAAGGAAATTAGTTTAGATTATAAACAAATATATCTAATAGTCGAAACCGTCTTAGAACAAGTGATAAAACACTGTATTAATTGCGATCAAACGTATGAATGATAGTGTAATCCTCAATGAAATATTATTATACCTTCGCATATTATTCTACGGAATTTGTTGATTATTTAAATAAAAGAACTGTTTTATATAGGACATTGGAACATTCTATAGACGATAGCATAAATTTTCCTTACAAAACGGGCCTATATATTAATAAAAATGATCAAATATGTTTAATTGATAATCGGCGAAAATATCCGACGATAAAAATTCAAAAATGTTTAAGTCGCTACACGTGTGGCTAAGTCGAGCGAGTCTATCCCAACATGTTGGGGTAGGTCACGGTTAGTCCATTTTTCTCAATTGGGTAAGGTAGGTACTACCTCTTCGAAAGCGCATCAGGTCAAAGTCTTCCTTTTTCGTAATTTTTGAACGTTTTTGCGAAGATCCACGCGGTAATCGGAGTGTATTTGACTTAGATAGACGCGTGTTACTTTTAACATGGTAAGAGATTCACTATTATTGTGAATTAAACGTTTTCTAATTATATTTTTATTGTTTTAGATGTTGGAAAATTTTGTGAACATTTTTGTGAAGTTCCGAGTGTATTTGACTTAAATAAATGCATTTTAATTCGGTACGGTATTCTAAAATATTCCCCGTTAAATTTTTTTATTGTTTGCGTAATCTCTTTATATATATATTTTAAAATATTCCAAACGATAAATCGCTCTCTAATATCTTTTTATTTCCGTTCGAACGCACAAAGCGTAAACAGTTTTTCTTTGTTCATACCTTTCTAGTCGGTGGAATATTACAGATTTAAGACTCAGTAAAGATATCAAACTCGTATTGTGCACATGTGTTCGCGTTTTAAATACGGTAAACGGTGTGTGTGAACATCGAGAAAATCTGTTCAAGTTCTTGCTTGATCCTTTGGATTTTTGAATGGAATTCTGAAGCCAGTACTTGAGTGAGTGGAATTTTAATTTAATATAATGATTTTTGATGTCTCCGATAATTTTCCCGCTCAATTCTCGAATTTAAAAATCTCTGAATTAATTAAAATTTTATCTTTTTGGATCTTTGTTTAAATCTTTTAAATTGAAGCTAAATTTAAACTATTGGATTTAATTACATTTTTGCGGTTGAAATTCTAATTTTTTAATATGATTCTTTGGAAAATATTGCAGATATTGATTGGTAATCAATTTCTTTTTAATAAGCAGGTTTAAAATTTGAATTTGGTGTTTGGTAATTAATTTTTCTAGCATTCAAATTGAGAATTTCAATATCTTATCTTTTAGAGCTTTAGATTGATAGTTAATTTTTTAAAATATAATTGAATTAGCTTTCCAAATTACTTTTTGATTGCTGGGTCTATCTGCTTCTAAATGTTTTAGATTGAAACTGCATTGGAACTCTTGCGTTTTAAATTCTAATTTTTGATCTGATTCAAATGACGATTGCAAGGACTGTGTGGATGTACAATTCACAGGTATAGCAGTAAACTCCACTCACACAAATTAATTAATTATGCGGAACGCAGCGTTTCGGGAGCACGTGGGCTCCCATTGTCAACCGTGTTACCGACAGTCGGTAACAATGAGAGCCCACGTGCTTTCGAAACGCTGCGTTCCGCATAATTAATTAATTTGTGTGAGTGGAGTTTAAAATGTAATAAGTTTTTAATCATTTTCTAATCAATATTCTTGGGAGTTTGCCTGTAGAATTAATAAGCAATAAACTTCATAAAGGACCTAATATAAATGTTATTTATATTTAGAAGTATATTACCTTTTAGTAGAGTTTTACTGGGTGTCCAAACTAATATAGACGATTCACAGGTACAGCAGTAAACTCCACTCACACAAATTAATTAATTATGCGGAACGCAGCGTTTCGGGAGCACGACTGTCGGTAACATTTGTTGACAATGGGAGCCCACGTGCTCCCGAAACGCTGCGTTCCGCATAATTAATTAATTTGTGTGAGGAGTTTACTGCTATACCTGTGAATTTGATCTGATTCTTTGGAAAATATTACAGGTTTTGATTGGTCGTAATTTTCTTTAATATGAAAGTTTAAAATTTGAATTCTTTAATCGTTTACTCGTTGAATTAATTAAAGTTTTATCTTCCTGAATCTGATATTTTTTGATCTGAAATTTTAAAATTTCAAACCTTGATTGTTATCTTTTTTTTTATCTGGGTTTGACGATCTTTTTGGAAAATATTGCTACTTCTAATTGGTAATTAATTTTTTTAGCATTCAAATTTGAAATTTTATTATTGTATATATTTTTTTTTAATGCAAATCTTAAATAAATTTTCATTTTTGATCTGAGTTTGATAATATTTTTGGATAGTATTGCAACTTTAATTTATAATTAATCTTTTTAAATTTGAAATATAATCAGAGCGGTTTTCTAAATTCATTTTTTATTTCTACATTGATTTTTATATTTACTTGCATAAATGCATGTTATGAATTTTTGTAAACTTTACAATACGTCTATCTATTTCTAAGTGTTATAGATCGAAACTACATTCAAGCTATTCGATTTCTTTGGAAAATATTGCAGGTTTTGATTGGTCATATTTTTTTTTAATATGCGAGTTTAAAAATTTGAATTCTTTTGAAAGCTGCAGTTGTTCATTTTTTAATTCTCAAATTTAAAACTTTAATCGTTGAATTAATTAAGGTTTTGTCTTTTTGAGTCTCATATTTTTTGATTTGCAACTTTCAAATTCAAACCTTCATCGTTGCCTTTTCAATTTTGATTTCTCGAAAATAATGCAACTTTTGATTGGTAATCAATGTCTTTAGCATTCAAATTTAAAATTTTAATATTTTATCTTTGTGAATCTGATATTTGAATCTTTAAAACTTTAATTTCATGATTTTTTTTTTGGAAATATTGCAACTTCTGATTTCTAGTTAACTTTTTTTTAAATTTAAATTTAAAACATATATTTTCATTTGTACGTTTACTTATGTAAATGAACGTTTTATAAATTTTTACAATATCTCTTTCTACTTTATATATGTGCTTTCTTATTAACATATTGTCGTTGTTTTCTCGCTTTATTAGGGTGTTTAAAATTCGAATTTTAATTAGTGCGGTTAATTTAATTGTAAAATATTTCGGAATTGAAAATTTTCGAAACAGTTACCTTTCCTTAGTTGTAATTTAGAATAATTGACAAAGGATGTGGATAGTCTTCAATTAATTTAATTAAAGCCGAACACTAATGATTTTTTAATTAGTTCTTTCAATAGCCTAATATACAGCGTGGATTAAAAATACTTTCCAGTTTAATCGAGGTTTTATAAAAATTTCGATTTTGGCCATTTCTTAAAATTAAAACAATTCCTTATGGTTCTCTTACTGGAATTGTATTACTAGGACATCATATTACGATTTTATATTTGAAAATAGTTTCAACTTACCCCATTAACAGCTTCTTGTTTAATGAAATCTTGAAGGACATGCACTATATCTTGTACTGCAATCCTGGTATGATTTTTATTAAGTTCCCTTTCGTCAACTTCACTGTATCCAAGGAACAAATAGACACCTTGTGGTAAATTGTAATCGCTTGGAGATGGTTTCATACAAATGAAACGCCCGGAGTAACAAAGGCAACGCCCCCTATAAGCTTGATACGAAGGCGCCGCATGATTGTAGAAAGCAAACTCCGTCTTACAGGGCATTCTATCAATACATATCGTCTTGCAGGCTAATTTTTCACCGATTTCGCATTCGCAGACATCTGAACATTCAAACTCGTCCTCGTGATAAATCTAAAAGTACATAAGGAAGAAATTTGTATATAACTCGCTTCTTATCCGATATATGTAATAACGTCGATATGACGCGTCTAAGGGGGTTCATGAATTTAAATAGGGGGGGAATATAAACCTGTTCTCGAGGTTGTTGTTTGCTACGTATCGAAATTTCCTTTTTGATGGCATTTCTTGTGCGTATAATATTTATTTGACAGATTGCTGTGTTATAGCAATAATTTTTAAAATCAGAACCTTCAGGCTTATTTTTTTAATAAATTCATCGAAATTTGTAAAATCAAAAATATAAAAACATATCTAACACACAATTTTCTACTCATCTTATGAGATCAGATAGGATGTTGCCATTTGGAAAAAATAAATTTCTTTTTAGAAAATCTACTGGTAAAAATGTAAATCATTTAAGTAAGTTATGAAATTCTTCTTCTTCTTCACTTCAGGTTTTAGGCACTTTGGTTGTTACGATACCCATCTTTTATTTGGTTTGCCCACATGTTTGTCCTAATTGGATATTTACCCAGGAAACTCATAGTTTTGGTTTCATTTGCAGGTATTTTCATCTCATAGTTTTTGCAGATATTTTGTAATGTATATATCTACATACTTCTGTGGATCATCCTCTGTTTCTAACACATGGGCTGAAAAGTCCCGAGCCTAACAAAGAAAACACGTTTTTTTTTGGTTCAAAATTAGCTTTATTCATCAACGTAATCTCCATCAAGAGCAACGCAATCATTCCAGCGCCGCTCTAACATTTCAATACCACTTTTGTAGAACGATTTATCTTTTGCCTCAAAATAGGCCTCAGTTTCAGCGATAACCTCTTCATTCGTGCGAAATTTCTTACCGGCGAGCATTTCTTTGAAGTCTGCGCACAGCCAGTAGTCGCCGGGAGCCAAATCTGGCGAATACGGTGGATGTGGGAGCAATTCGAAGTTCAATTCATGTAGTTTTGCCATTGTTTTGATTGACTTGTGACACGGTGCGTTGTCTTGATGAAACAAATTTTTTTTCTTTGCCATATGCGGTCGTTTCTTTGCAATTTCGGCCTTCAAACGCTCCAATAACGCTATATAATATTCACTGTTGATGGTATTTCCTTTCTCAAGATAGTCGATGAATATTAACACATGGGCTGAAAAGTCCCGGGCCTAACACATAAATGACGCTACTTTTATTGCAGTCACCTTTCTCTCAGTTAGTACTAACCTTCAAAAGACAGCTGTTAAAATTTCATGATATTCTATTCATTAGTTTGTGAGTTATTGTGCTAAGAGTCACGCTACTTTTGTTATTTTCAAAACAATGGATCAAAAACAATTTCGTGTTTTAATTTTACACTGCTTCTTGATGGGAAAAAATACCGTTCAAGCGAAGCAATGGCTTGAAAAGTGTTATGGGGACTCCGCTCCATCAGAAACAACAATAAAACGTTGGTTTGTTGACTTCAAACGTGGTCGTAGAGACACCGATGATGCAGAACGCAGTGGACGTCCAAATGAGGCGGTAACACCAGAAAACATCAAAAAAATCCACAAAATCGTTTTGAATGATCGAAAAGTGAAGTTGCGTGAGTTAGCTGACATCGTAAAGATATCAAAAGAACGTATTGGCTTTATATTGCATGAGCATTTGACTATGAGAAAGCTCTGTTCAAAGTGGGTGCCGCGTTTGCTCACTGTTGACCAAAAACAAGAATGTGTTGATGATTCTGAGCAGTGTTTGGCCATATTTAAACATAACAAACCGGAATTTTTGCGTCGATATGTGACAATGGATGAAACATGGATCCATCACTTCACTCCGGAATCAAAACGATCGTCATCTGAGTGGACAGCAACTGGTGAACCTCGTCCAAAGCGCCCGAAAGCACAGCAATCGGCTGGAAAGGTTACGGCCTCGGTATTTTGGGATGTGCGTGGTGTAATATTCATCGACTATCTTGAGAAAGGAAATACCATCAACAGTGAATATTATATAGCGTTATTGGAGCGTTTGAAGGCCGAAATTGAAAAGAAACGACCGCATATGGCAAAGAAAAAAATTTTGTTTCATCAAGACAACGCACCGTGTCACAAGTCAATCAAAACAATGGCAAAACTACATGAATTGAACTTCGAATTGCTCCCACATCCACCGTATTCGCCAGATTTGGCTCCCAGCGACTACTGGCTGTTCGCAGACCTCAAAAAATGCTCGCCGGTAAGAAATTTCGCACAAATGAAGAGGTTATCGCTGAAACTGAGGCCTATTTTGAGGCAAAAGATAAATCGTTCTACAAAAGTGGTATTGAAATGTGAGAGCGGCGCTGGAATGATTGCGTTGCTCTTGATGGAGATTACGTTGATGAATAAAGCTAATTTTGAACCAAAAAAACCGTGTTTTCTTTGTTAGGCCCGGGACTTTTCAGCCCATGTGTTACACCACGCACATCCCAAAACACCGAGGCCATAACCTTTCCAGCCGATTGTTGTGCTTTCGGGCGCTTTGGACGAGGTTCACCAGTTGCTGTCCACTCAGATGACGATAGTTTTGATTCCGGAATGAAGTGATGGATTCATGTTTCATCCATTGTTACATATCGACGCAAAAAATCCGATTTATTACGTTTACACATGGCCAAACACTGCTCAGAATCATCAACACGTTCTTGTTTTTGGTCAACAGTGAGAAAACGCGGCACCCACTTTGAGCAGAGCTTTCTCATAGTCAAATGCTCATGCAATATAAAGCCAATACGTTCTTTTGATATCTTTACGATGTCAGCTAACTCACGCAACTTCACTTTTCGATCATTCAAAACGATTTTGTGGTTTTCTGGTGTTTTACCTCATTTGGACGTCCACTGCGTTCTGCATCATCGGTGTCTCTACGACCACGTTTGAAGTCAGCAAACCAACGTTTTATTGTTGTTTCTGATGGAGCGGAATCCCCATAACACTTTTCAAGCCATTGCTCCGATTGAACGGTATTTTTTTCCCATCAAGAAGCAGTGTAAAATTAAAACACGAAATTGTTTTTGATCCATTGTTTTGAAAATAACAAAAGTAGCATGACTCTTAACACAATAACTCACAAACTAATGAATAGAATATCATGAAATTTTAACAGCTGTCTTTTGAATGTTAGTACTAACTGAGAGAAAGGTGACTGCAATAAAACTAGCGTCATCTATGTGTTAGGCCCGGGATTTTTCAGCCCATGTGTTATTAGAAGTACTAAGTCGTCCGCATATAAGATAGAATTTAAGGCGGTGTTCTGGTCTAAACGTAATCCTTTAGAGCATTTCTTTTTCCATTCCTTTATAATAGCATCAATATATGTGTGAAATAGTGTTAGAAACACGCAGCTGCCTTGTCCAACTCCTTTGTTATATCTATCATAATTCTGGTATCAATACAGAAGTCTTAGGTGTAGTACAAGTCCTTCATATTTCCAAAGCTCTGTGTTGATTTCATTCAGACCGGTCGCTTTTCTGTTTTTAGTAGCCCTCAAGGATTCTGTCAGTTCTGTTAGATTTATATCATCCAAACCTTTTACGTCTCCTTCTTGTATTGTTGTTTCGTCAATATTTTCATTGTACCAGAGCTGTTCATAATGTTTCACCCAGTTCTTCTGGTCTATGTGGTTTATCTGTATTTTATCATTACTTTATAAGCCAGGTTTTGTCTTCCATGTATGATATCTTCGATATTACTTATAAATCTATCCCAGGACTCTTCGTGATCATTGAGGATATCTCTTTCGCAACATTTTTGCTATGCTTGTAATTTCATGATTAACTTCGGTAGGTTTCTTAATATATTGCATGTATGTTTTTTGTTTTTCTTTGACTGCATCTTCCATCTCATCTGACCATATTTTTAATACATTCTTCTTTCAAATGTTTATTCAAGAAATACATTTGATAATTTCATGTTCGCCTGTTGTCTGTTAATCATTCTGATACATCTCCAGATATTAGGTGTTATCGAGGCATTTGGACTTATATTTTGAACGCTAAAAACGCAGTATAAATTTGCTTATTAAATGATGTGGATATCCCATAATTTACATCTATTTACATTATCGAAAGCCTTCTCGAAGTCTATAAATAATAAATGTTTGTTTCTCTGTTGTATTCCCTGCGCTTTTCTATAATTTTTTGTAGAGTGAATATTCCATCTGTGGTTGATCTGCGTTTTGTAAAGCAAATTTATTTTTCTCCTATTAGTTCTTCTGCTATGATTTCCAACTTATTGTTTAATATTCTATTTTCTAATTTGAGATGCAGAAAATGAATGGGAAAAAGGAGATTTGAAACAAAAGCATTTTTTATATAAACCGAGAACATTACAGTGGAATTATAATCTATCTCGCACTTACAATTTAATAATTTAAATATTTTGATGGCGATAAAAAGAATTTTAATCTAATTTCTTTTGATTGGAATTATTTATCAATTTAGATACCTTGGCTTCCGTAAATATTAGATACAACCCCAAAAATAATAGGTAACCTATATATTATAAATATATAAAATATTAATAAAGTTTTATCTTTTTGAATGTGATATTTTTTAATCTGAATCTTTTAGATTCAAACCTTTTTATTTTTTCGAAAATATTGCTTCTTTTAATTGATAATCAATTGCATCAAAGCATTGAAATTTAAAATTTTAATATTTTATCTTTTTAAATGTATTTTTTTTAATCTAAATCTTTTAAATTCAAACTTTTGATTTGAATTTCATACTCTTTTGGAAAATATTTAATTAATAATTAATAATTTTTAAATTTAAATTTAAAATATAATAGGATTGGCTTTCTAAATCTATTTTTATTTCTGATTTCTAATTTTTAATCTAATTTCTTTTTAGAAAATATTGCAGATTTTTTTTAATTTGAATTATTTATTAATCTATACATACTTTGATTTCCGTAAATACTAAATATAACCCCAAAAATAGTAGGTAACCTATATATCCGTATATGCACCGTGGTTTTCGTCACAACCGATTTAAAATATTAATACCTTAGGTTTCTTCATTCATCACACATTCATATATGTCAACAGAGCGCGACTGAGTGGATACAAAAGCAAATAATCAAATATTCAGTATTATTTAATGTTTCAAAAAGGTTCTAGAAGTCGAGTTTTTCCAGATCGTCGAATTCTAGCTTTAAATAGCCCATTTACGTATATAATATCGACGACGATATAATAAGCTTTTTGTGGTGATATTTATACGAATATTCAAGTGTTTTCGGGAAGGGGATGGGGGAGAATTAGGGAAGAAGTGGATTTAGTACCTAAGGTATATCGTATTTAATGAATTCCTTTCTTTGGATAATTGGGATTCGAAATAAACGAGAATCGAATAATTATAATAAAGAATCTCTTACCCTCTTGAAAGTCCCTTCTCTGATATATTGATCTGGTAATGGAGATCTTTGAACAACGCAGTATTCTAGAAATTAAAAACGTTAAATGCGTCAGCTAAGGGAAATAATATTTGAAATCGAAATGTCACAATTATTATCGTCATAATTATACGAACGGTTGCCTCAAACGCCTGGCTGTGGCAGCAATTAAACGGTTTCAAAATTTATTAAACTCTTATTAGCGATAATTATCCCGTTAATATGATAACTTTTGGGGTACTAATTAAATCTAATAACTGAATTTTGTGATATGAACTGTAATATAATAGGAACGTAATTATTACGCTTGTTAGTGTTTTAGTTAATAGGGCAACTCTCGTATATCTAAAATATATCTCTTTTTTTTCTAAGCTTCTTTTTCTTATCCATATTTATCTAATTACTTGGCGGTATAGTCGTAGTAGGAATCGCTGTTGTAGACGTTGTGGTAGTCGTGGTTGGAATAATTGGCTGTGGTAAATATTCAGCAATCGGATTTTCCCCGGCTTGCAATGGTGGTTCAGTGGCAGTCATTATAGTTATCCTTCCTAAAGTGTAACTCGGTCTAGCAGGAGTTGTCCGTGTAATTGGATGTTGAGTTGTTGTTAAAAGGGCCTGCTCGGCAGCTTTCTTCATATGAAAGTCTTTCTGAGACTCGACTAAAAAATTATAAACATGAAAGCACAAAAAATGTACGTACGCTCTACCTAACAAATTCTCGAGAATACGGCTCCATTTCTCTTGTTAGGAGAATTTTTATAAAATAAAATATCGGATACTTCATTGTATTTTTGCTTATTTAACCATCAATTAGCTTTTAGACAACTGCGTACCTATTTATATATAAAAAGATACGGACAAAAGATTTCTTTTCGTTAATATTGTACGTTCCACAACACTCTCCTAATTAACGTTGTTTCTACTAACGCTTCGGATGTTTAAATTGGATTCATGAGTATAAATAATTGCTTTTACTTTTAAATTTCAATGTAATCGTTTCGTTTTCCTCTTTTTGATGAATACGTTTCCCATATTTCCCACTTTTTCCACTGTTAATTTTGATATGAATTTATATTACCGTATGAATACCTGAATTTTCACACCGATTTTCAGAAAAATTTCTACTGTTTTTATCCGACGAGTATAAACGTGAAATTTTCAGTAGTTGGTTTTCAGTCGGCGTAATTGTTGTTAAATTTGATCTTTAAATGGCCATCCATTTGGAAAATCATATATACACTACCACCCATATTAGTTCGGACACCTAATAAGATGTTCTAAACTCTATTAAAAGGTAATATAATTATTTTTATATATAAATCACATTTATATTAGGTCCTTTATGAAGTTTATTGTTTATTAAATGTACAGGTAAACCTCCAAGGATATCGATTAGAGAATGATTAAAAACCAATTATATTTTATGACCCAATACAGCAATTTTCAAAATAATCCTCATCCCTACAAATAGGATTATTTTTGGGACAATAGTTGTTTATTTTTCGTTGGAATTACTTTATTCTTTATTGTATACTTTAATTTTAATCATTATTAATAAAATGCAATAAAGTTTTGGAAAATAAGTGAATATTTTCTCGTCTTTTTAAAATTTCTTTTCGTGTTTGAACTAATGTGGACGGTAGTGTAGATTTACTAGCGCGAGTCCTTTTCCGATAAAAAGTTTCATTTTACAAAAATTCTTCTAAATAACTTGGTAAAAATATTTCCATACCAACGCAAGGATTAACCCAAAGGAGTCTCTGCCAACCCAAGCATTCATACAACTGGGTCATATCAGTTCCTTTACATGCACAAGTTGCCCTTAAATCTGTCCCTAAGATTCCGAGCATCGCTAACCTACATTCCGACGGTGAACCGGCGCATTTTTTAGTTACGCTATCAACAGCACATGATTGCTCGTAATATTCAAGGCGTGCCCTATAAACGTAAATAATCTTGTTGAAAATACTTTCTTAATTCGTGTATAAATACAGGGTGTCAAATAAATTCGTTGAGGACTAACCTGCATTCTTTGCTTTCTTTGCAAACTTCCGCTAGCGATAAGCAAGTTGGCTGTGGTGCACCTTCAATTCTCTGGGCGCAAATCGGATGTAATTTTTCTTGGGCAATCATGCAAGTATCGTGTTTATTATCGGTTTTTCTGAAATGCAGAAAACCCGAAAATTCACATAAAAGAAGTCACAAAATTGAAACAAAATCGTACTTGCATAAGCAGAATGCTATTTCGATATTCCACGGTAGACCAGGTTTTCGATAAAATGCTTGCAGAGCTTCCATACATGAATTTCTATTGCATCTAGAGATGTCACAGTGATGGATAATCGGTGCCAATGACATTCTGCAGTTATAATTGTTGTTACAACTTTCCATCGCGACGTGGCATGTACTTTGAAATACCACTTTGGCTATTTCGTTATCTGATCGGCCATGCTCGTTTGAACCTAAAATTAAGCTCCTTAGATAATTTTTGGACGTACCCTCTTGGAATCTTTTGACATTTATTTGAAAAATAAAAGGGTTATATGGAAACTTCCCATCGCGATTTATAATACAAATAATTGATTTAGAAAGCAAACAAATTACAGCGGAAATCCCAGTTATATAAAAAAAGAAGTCTCCACATCTCCACACACCGTATAACTTTAATACTATTGACGTCGTTTAAACAAAAAAAGACGTTTATTTTTACGATTTTTGCGCGTATCAGATGCCGAAAATGAAGTACAAAAAACTGACGTGTATCTACATAAGGGGATAGAGTTTGATTTAGTTTGGTTTATGATTGATTAATAGGGGTTAGTATAAAGAAGGTTTAAAAGATGTAGCGATTCTGACATGTCATGCCAAAAAAGTAAAAAACTCAGGAATTGGACTAGATGAAATAGGGGCACAGTGCATAGAAGAAAAGAGGGTAATATAAACATCACTAATAGTGTGGGGAACTGGGGGGCAAGGGTTATTATTGAGCATCTGATTAAGTATATTATAGTTTAAAATAAGTGCGTTCCCCAAACAGAAGACCATGCAAAATGGTTCTACGTGCTGGGGGCTAATAAGTGCATCAACCATGTGCACAATTTCTATTTTTTCTTTCTCAAAAATAAAAACCAAAAAAAAGAAAACTTATATTATATCACTAATTATACTAATCATTAAAACTTGGTATTAACATGCACTTTAAAGCTTGAACTGGTGTAATTTTTTACACCAATCGCAGCTTTCAAGTGGTAAGCGCCTAAATTGCTTTTATACATTCTTTCTCGGCTAAGGTATATAAACAATTTTTTTAGCTCACAGCACCTCTGCGTAAAACTTAGATTTTTCCAAATTTCCTCTTAAAGATTCTACCTCAGAACTTCTTACTCTGCTGTCTATACAAACAAACTAAACCAGACCAAGAGTAGCGATGCTAAAGTAGAGATTATGGAAGAAGTTCCGAGGAAGACTAGTAATTATCGAGTTAATGCAGAGTAGCTTGGTAGCTTGGCGCTCTGATACCTACTTGAGTACTTTTGATGATGGCCAGCGAAATTCAATTCCTGATCTTCATCGTAATGGGAGACGTTTGTTGCGGCACTAGTTTTTCCTTTGTGGTTTAAAACACTCACGCTTATATGATCATATGCGCGGGCATCCTGGCCATTTGCCGCGTCAACAAGCGGGTTTTCGACTATGCCTAGCCCATAGTCAAATGAGGCAGACGCATTGTCCGAAGCTGAAACCACCTTAATTGAAATGAAGTCCTGTAGACCCATTTTAAAATATGGGCTACACTAATATATACACTTTCGAATCTAGATTCTTTGAAATTAACAGATATCCCTTTTGGATTCTATATTCTACATATAGAACGGTGGAATGGAAAAAACTAGTGCTGTCAAAAAGATGGTTTTTGGTTCTCGGTAGCCAATCTAATTTTGGACAATGAAAACTCTTCGCAATCGTCAAAAATTATTTGGATACGTGGATACCTCTAACCAAAAATATCATCATCTCATCTGGAATTCTCCGCATGTTTACAACACCTTAGCTGATCATTTAGCAGCTGACAACACTAGTAACAAGACAAAACGGTAGACAAAGATCGCTCTCACCCAAATTGACGAGGTCTGGATACTGTAACGAGGTGATAAGCGTCTCCTCTACAGACGAGTGGTAATCAGTGCCAGTGCCAGTGCCTGTGCCAGTGCTGTGCGTGCGATAGGTGCCGGAGGCATGAGCAGTGGCGTGCGTATGGGGCGTCGTTGAAGGAGGGATCAAGAAGTACGGGTAGAGGTTTGTAGGGGGTGACCAAAAGTCCTTAAAGAAGATGCGGTCTGGATCGTTTAAGGGCTGTGCAGAATCGGGGCCGGGAAATAGCGGAAGTGTGTCTGAAACATAAATAAATGATATGGAAAGGGGATCGATTAATTCCGTTTTTTTTTTTCTTGAATTTGCTTGCCATCCTTTTCTATTATACCATGGAAGAGTCTAGGAGTTTAGAGATGTCTATAAATATCGGGAATTGTTAGGATTACGAAATCAGATGTGGTATAATTGAAAAGGACCCGTTTATAAATTATCTGATCCCCCATGGAAAAGGATTATTACTGGTATAAAATAGCGTACTACACAAAGACGAGAACATGCTATAGGATCATGTATTATACACCTTTGTCGATGGGTGTCACCATTATTGGAGGAATTTTGGTGAAAGGGTATAAGTGATATAACTGGTGCATTATATATTACATCGTTACATGTCCGCACTGTAGTGACTTGTGCGGATGTGTGTCATGCATGATTAAAACCAAACCGCGTTCGTATCAATTCTCCCATGCGTTTGTGTGATTGATTATGGTTAATTTTTCTTTTACCAATCAAACGAAAATAACATAAAAGAGAACGTTATAAGGTAAAGTACTTGTTAGTCTTCAAAAGAAAGATTAATTTTTTACATTTATAAAACGTATAGGAAATGAAAGATAGATTTGATACAATTTTTGAGCGGGTAAAAATTGACAATTTAAAAGTTCCACTTCTACGCGATCTGTTCACTTAAATATTTATGCCTGCTTGTCTGCCTACAGGAAATACCTCCTATGTACATTAGATCTTTGAGGAGTGTCTATTGATATGTAAAATCCTGTCTCACCTACCGAATACATTTACATCACTCCTCATTCGTTGCTACCTTTCCTAACTTATTTGGAATAAGCTAAAAAGGGGATAACCAATTTTATAATATACCCTTATAACTTCAATATTAAAAATATATTCTTTCTTAAACGCCCGACAGAGTTTTACGAACATTTAAAACAGGATTTAGGACCTTTACGTAATTTCCACTAATTGAAATGCTATAAGTAATGACAGTTGAAATCTATTCCTAATTTGAGGATTAACGTCCTTCATCCGGTTTACGCTTTCTCTCTTTTAATGTCGGCTACTGTTCGCTATGAACGTTGAAAACGTTTGCAAAAAGATCTTCTTTCCGGAAATTGATTTAATTTAATGTCTTTTCTATCGATTTAGAAGGGGGGTAAGATTTCTTTTTCACGTTGGAAATGTTTTAGATCCCTCATGTTATATATTTAACTTTTCCTGGCGGCTTAATAAAACTTATTCAAACAAACAACTTTTCCAACTATAATTTTTTTTTTTCAGTTAGTAAGAGTATTTTTCCCCACAAAAAAGTTGCGTAATAATCTACTACCATTCATAAATTTGATTGTACTATATAATATAATAAACTAAAGAAATAATGTTTGCGAGAAATTTATTAAAGAACCAAACTTAACATGACTTAAAATTGACAAAATGGTACATTAATAATTACCTAATTCATAGTATTTCTTTTTTTTAATTTAATAATTGCCTGATAGATACGCAATATCTTTGGAATTCATCGCAAATTTAAAAGCGATTCATACGTTTTAGGGATTTACTTTGCTAGTCGAAGATGTGATCTTATAAGAGTTCAATGAGGTTGCAATCATGGCTCTGTCCCGGACATTCCATTAAGGATAGGACTCCTTCAGAAGATTTGCATTGCATCAATTGAATAACATCCATTTTGAACTCCATAGTTTTCTAGGATTCTCAAATAGACATGTTTTCATTTATTTTAACTAATTTTCCAATCATTCCGCCTTCAAAGCAACTCCATATCATAATCTTTTCTCCTCCATGTTTCGCTGTTTTTGAAATACAATCGTCTAACATTCTTTTCTTCCAGGACGACAACGAACAAATGTGTGATATTTAGTTCTGAATAATTCAAATTTCGATTCGTTCGTCGATAAGACACATTTTTCCAATCATTTAGACTCCAGTTTGCGAGAGCTTTTGCTCAATTTAGTCTTTTCCGTTTGTGTATAGAACTTAACTATGGTCTTTTACTGCTACACGCAGTAGCTCAAACCTGCTGTTATTATTCTCAGTTATATTGTGGATACATTTATTGACTGCCTGGATTGTAAATCGAACTCTTCTCTTTCTTAGAGAAGTCACTCTATATATATATATATATATATATATATATATATATATATTGGCTGATCTGGGCGTTCCACTTCGCTTTCTCTTCCTTTCTTTTATTTTTTCTAAGTATACAACACTCAAAAATATTTAATTGTCGAGTAATTTCTCTATTTGAAACATTTGCTTCGTGTAAAATCCATATTCTAACATACTTTTCAATATTTATTATAATTTAAATCTAAATATTCGGCTAATGTCGAACAATAATACTAACTGAGCCCAATCTCGACGCAGAGGATCGCGAGATGGGTGAAAAAGGCCCAGCAAGTTTTGTTGAGGCTGTGTGACAAGTCAGTTAGTAATAATAATCGAATAATTAATGTTTTAAATTGTCCTCTAATAAATAATATAAATCACGCGTTATACGCAATCAGGTTATGTGGCAAATCTGTTAATAAATTATGATTCAATTTATTTTCTCACAATAATACATTTAATCGTAATTATTTTTACCCGTTTCAAAAATTGCAACAATTCAAAAGTAAAGATGGCATCGAAGAGAGTATTTAGAAACCCTAAGGGATTGTGTTGAGTTAACAGAAATCGTTTTACTTGTTTTGCGGTAATTAGGTGGGGAAATTTGAGGTCCGAAACACCGAGTTACGTTACTTACCGACACAAGGATTATGGTTTACCATACTAAAGATGCGATCGCATCTCTTTTTCATGTGATTATTCGGACAAATACAACCAAACATCGGCGATCGACGTAGATTAGACCACGATTCGTGGCAGGAATCTCTGGAATTGAAATGGGAAAGGTGAAATCAAATTGAAAACATTTCAAATGTTCGACAATTATTTCGATAACATTCCGACTTAGTTCAAGCCCCTTACCTATCATCCATCCTACATTTGTTATCTCTGACTTTGCAGCTCATTTTGAAGTCCTCGTATAATTTTAAACACTTTCGTTCTTGCTGACAAACCGAGAGGGCATGATTGCAAGTTGGGAGTGCATCCACCGGATAAGGATCTTTCTCTAGAAATAAAAGCAATTTGATTGTTTCAGTTTATTCTTAATACGGTTACCTCCGGAAGCACAATGCACATTTGTACTATGTATATTAACCTAAATTGCTGCCGTAACACTCTATATATACGGCCAGATTTTACCTTTTTGTTCGCTTTTCCAGTGTGTCTGTATGAACTAGGGAAAAAGCGGTTGAAAACGGTGTAACTCTAATTAAACCAGAGAGATATTTTCACCCAGACGAATGCGTGTCGTGTTATTTAAACTATTTTAGCATTAGTAAGCCCTTTGAATAGGAAATATACTGCTCGAAAGTTTATAATTTCATTTATCAAAATTAAGGGAAAACTTTTTCCTTTAATTTAATTAATTTGGATATAGAAAATAAAATAAAGTAAAAAATTGTATTACTACCTTATCAATAACTATTAAAATAAATAAATATTTATCTTGATTGCTTGGTATTTAATGTGATATCCCTTTGATTTGACTTAATAACATTAAACAACAAATTAAATTACATTCTCAACACATTACAGGAGAATGTTTATTTTAATTTTCGAACACGCTATCTGAGAACCGATCAAATAAATTTCACACGAACTTTGGATATAACATATATGTCTGAGATTTATTACTTATTATAATACTGTCATCAAATGAAATATTTCTATTTACAAGTGACCAACGCCATATTCAAGATATTTCTCACATCTTTTCCTTACTCTAGAAAACACATTTTGCAAGATAGCATCATCAATTTCATTAATACACTCTACAATTCTGTTTTGAAGATATGTGATATCAGTTATTTCAACCTTCTAAATAGAATTTTTTGGCCGGAAGGTGTAATAATTCGATTATCTTGGAGGAAATTCATTTTCACTGTTGTTATGCTTAAGGTTTCTGCAGCCTTAATCAGAAGTTGTTTCGAAATACCAGTGTTGTTCGGAGTTTGTTTTGGTAATAACAAGGAAATTGAATTATCATTGAAATACAAATGAAAATTATTCTAATAATTTTATTGATAACATAATTTAGCATTAATATTAAAATATCGCGCCTGCTTAGATATCAGCCACTTATGCACCTAGATATAAAAAAAAAATTGCCAATTGAAATTTAATAACTTATATGGCGATTTAAATAAGGGTTTGTTCGGACGGTCTTCATGGTGTGAATGGAAATCAAATTCTACCGAGAACCGTGAAATTTTTATTCATTAAAAATTGCACAAAAATTTAATCCAATTAAATTCAATGTTGGTAATTGAATTATCACTGAGAAACCAATGGAAGTTATTTAAACTAAGACTATAGTCGCAGAAATTTCAAATGATTGTATTAACAGCATCCTCCATAATAATAAATATAACAACATTTCTTATAAAATACACATTGCATTTACCATGATCGATTGTGAGGTGGTTCAAGTTTTAATAAATATGCTAGCGAGTGCTAATTTTAATATAGGTTTAGCTAAATTAAATGAAATGAATGATTTTGCACAAGTAAATCAAAGACCAAAAAGAGAAGTAACATTCAAGTTTGGAGTTTCAACTTTTCATGTCTGGAAAATCGGTCTGCTATTATCGAACTTGTGCAGAAACGTCTCTGCAATCCTTTGAATTTGGTTTAATAATTGACCAACCTCGTCGATTAAAGGCAATAGCAATGACAGGAATACATATCCTTTTATTAATTCTGCTTGCATATCCAAAGTAACAGAAACTGAAGGAAATGCAAGAATGTTTGGTTTATAGAGATAGCATAATTAGATGATAAAACTACAATTTCGTTGCAATTAACCAACGTAATTAAATTCCTGAAAAGATATCAGTCTCAGCAGGATTTGAACCCATTCCCTTTGCGTTACTGGCGCATTGTGCTACCATCGCTTTTAATACCTAGCGATTTGAACTCACAAGTCGTCTAGTGGGTGTACTGGTAGCACAATGCGTCGGTAACACAGAGGTCGTGGGTTCAAATCCTACCGAGACATATTTTTTTCAGGAATTTAATTACGCAAGGAAATTGTAATTTTATCATTACTAATACCAACGGTGGTTTAATGTTAATATTAGTTTAAGCTATCTGAAGAAGCTATTCAGAGCAAAATCACCATAGTGTGATGTAGACATATATATATTTTATTTGGAGTACCAACGATATGAAAGCAATATAAATTTCAACACGAAGGAACGAAAATCGTTGTTCTTAGCAATAACCAAGTTTACCGTTACTTATAACAGTCGAATATTTGCAATATTTTATAGTTCCGGTTTAATTTGTTTTAGGACCCATTAGGGAACGTAGTACTAATAAATATCGGTGGCCAACCACTGTGTAGGCAGTTGAAGCATGATTCTCCTTAACAACTGTAACCTAACAGCCGTTGCTCCCTTATTATATTTATTTCTTTTCTCCTGTCTAATTTATTGTTTTAGACCTTCCAGTAAAACCGTAAGGTGTTACAATTACAATTTAACAATTTCTTTGACATTTCGTTACAAAGCAGCAACGTGATATTTAAGATTTTATCAGGACAGATAAGGAGATAACTGGTGAACAAAGTGTTTTAAATCAAAGAATGTGTTTTATACGAGGTGAAATAAAGTATTATAGACACATAAATGATTTTATGTCCTGAAAGAAGTCTATACATACATCGGGTTGTTTTCCTTGGTTGGTCATTAACTAGACTTTATGTTGTTCTATGCCGGGTAACTCGTATACTTCTAAGAAATAATTATTTTATTTAAACTTAAATTAAATAGGTGATGGCATGTTCTAGTTGCATATAACTTCATCCGGGTTTTAATTAATATTAAGCAAATATTGATATAATAATCTACTAAACATTTTGCGTCATGCTGATCTCTATCGCGTTTTTAAAGCACGTCTAGCTAAAGCGATTGAATTGCATTTTATAGGTTGAATTTTTTTTATCCTCCTTAGAAAGTTCATGAAGAATTTCATGAATTCAGGCGTTCTCTTGATCTATATTTAAAACCTTCTCTCACTTGTCTTGTTCAATGTCAAGGATCTCGCGAGATATCTGATCTTTTCGAGAATATGCTGAATATTCTATTAAAAGGATGAAAGATATTATTTCTTTCGTCTTTATAGTGATTAGTATTTGTGCTTATAGAAGGTAACGTTGTTGCTATGCCAATTAAATACCTGCCTTTTTGGGTGTTGGTAAAGTTCGAAATTCGCTTTCTATTTAAAAAGTTCCCATTATCGTTTGTTGGGTATTTCCGTTCTGGTTTTCATTTGCTTGCCTAGCATGCAACCGTCCGCATCTACATACCAGTCTTGTGTTGAAACTTTGATCGTTAATTAATCAATGACTTGCTATGCCAACATTAAGTTTCCAGACTTAGACAATAAGTCATTTGTGACAGAGCAGTTATACAGTTATTGAACGTATTGGCGCGTCGGATATTGTTTCTTAAGAACCCCCATTGATATCCGGCGACAATTCGTAACGCCCTCTATCGTAAGTTTTGCCGTTTCACGGTAATAAATCTCGTGCTTCCGTCTACATTTGGGTACATTTAACGATAAATATTTAATAGATTTTCAGCTTAACTTCCAAATCTTTTCGACATGATATCGGATACTTTTTCGAAAGTAAACCTTAATTAGTTTCTACTTATATACACTATCGCTCATAAAAAACCAATCATTAGAAAAGACTGATAAACTATTAAAAAAAATATATCGTGGCGATATAGCTTTCTTTTTTGTTTTAACGTAAGTATATAGATTCTTAAAATTTCAATGTAGACATCTAACTTTGATTCCACAAACGTACATTTTGGGGCAGTTGCTTCTATACGATTCTAAGAAATGTTTTTATTTTATAAAAGCAGGCGACTCATTAAAAATGGATATAGCGCTGCCAGATAATTGAAACGTACTTCAGTAGATTTGCAATTATTTAAAAAAAGAATTTTAAATAAAGGTAAACTTTTATTTATCGAAATTGCAGTTTATTATACAATTTATATTATTAATAAAATTATTAAGATATGCACGTAATGAAAACGTAATTATTAAATATCTTTTTCATATACAAATGCATTAATGTACCTTGGGAATATGACATCATAGCAATGAGTATTGTGTAAGTTTTTTTAGAAATAAGTCGGAGATTATATCGTTATTTAGCGAACAAAAATGAATATATAATATTTGATTTATTTCGATTATATTAATTGAACAAGTACCTAAAGCCACTATTAATTGTATTAGGAATATACATAAATTTATTTCTTAGAAAAAAATTGGCAGATTTTAAAGTTAAATCAGTATATCGTTTCAATATTACTCAAAATCGGTAGATCTGGCAGCATTGATTCTATAGAAAAATTGTAGGACTAGGTAGACAGAAAAGCACATCAGCAAAGTCCTAGTTCAGCAAAACCATATGCAGAAATGCCTCTCTTCTGAGTGGAATAAAGTTGCAGAAATGTCAAAATTTAGCTGTGTGTGTGTAGTAATATAAATCTCCTCTGTTAAGTTAAATCGTAAGATTTCTCAAGATGATTTTTAATTTATGAACGATAGTGTATATGATGAAGGCCAAAAGTCTAGCATCAAATGGGCAAAATTATTTCGGGTTCAGGTTAACAAATTGATATATTCAAGTGTACCAACTTGGCTTTTTGGCTAGAAGATCTAAAATCATCTCATGGTATTGGTGAAATCATTCACGAGAAGGACAATGTGAAGAGATAAAACGCTAACACACGGACATGTTTCTGCCTACCCGCCGTCATCAGCGTGGTTTCGAGCGGTTTTATGCTCGATACATTGTCATTCCCTCTTTACTACTATCACCATATCTAACCCTACAATTCAAGTGATTATTCTTGGTGCTAACTAGTGCCAAAAGAATAAAACACTTGTTTGCAAAGTCAGACACAGCGAGAAGAAGCTGGTACAGCAATACCATGCGAAAAACTGTATTTAACAGCGTCTATCTTTGGTGTTATTTTCTAGGCATTCGTTTACGTGTTTTAAAGCTTTTGACTTTATTCATTACAATATCTTACTTCGAAAACTAAAATTTTCTAGAAGCTCGTTGCTTATTCAGACGTCCTATCATGTTGGTAATTATCAACTTTCACAAGACTATTCAGTGTGCGATTTTGGCATCATATTTGATACACATACGAGTTTCATCAACCACATCGGACAATTGTCTTTAGCAGCTCACAAGACCCTTGGTTTCATTTATAGCGTTACGAATCCCTTCCCCAAGCATTATATAGGGTGTTTTCGAAATAGAATAAAAAAGTAGAAAAAATCATTGATTAATAAAGGCATTTTTATTTTAAATAACTATCATTTTTTCCTGCGTCTGGGAAGGAATTTTCGCAAAAGATCTTAGGTTTAAGTTTAATAAAATGAGATCTTTCAATTTTTATTTCATGGACATCCCCCATTCTTAGCAAATTGATCATTTATGTAACTCATGCTTTATATCTACATCCCATACATTGAAGATTTTTAACATTTCTATCATTGAAACTGGAAGCAGTGTATCCACCGAGGTGTACCTGCCAGAATTTTTATACATCTTTCACAAAATAGATTGTGAATTTCTACTATCTCTAACGCCACTTAATCTACCACGTCTTGCATGTTCATATCTTCCAACTTTTCTAATTTCTAGACCTCACACAAATCTGTTATTGCACGCATTAGCTATTGCTATGTAGTAGTAGGAGTCCTAATAAATATTTTGATATTCTTGTATATATTTGGAACATTATAAAAATTAAATCATTAAAATTTTATTCGTAAAATTTACAAAATTTCTGAAAATTAGAAGACTATATGACTAAATTCGTTTTTAATATTCTCATCACTAGACTTCGTCACTATATTGGGTTATTTCGGAGTTTCAAAACACTAATGTACTCCGACTTTCGTCCAATTTCTTATTGTTGTAATTATTTCCGTTATCTTGGCCGTCTGCTATTTCTTTTTCAAATTCTATCAAAACTTCATGCAGCAGGTTTCTAGTATGTATATTCGTTTTTTTTTATTAGACTTAGTGACTTTCTACTTATGTATTTCATCAGCGATGGCTTTAGACAATTTATTTTTCACTTGAAACAGTACCTTCTATTTACGAAACTTCTTCTACAGAAGACTAAATAACTTTCCCAAATATTTTATATATTTCTTTTCACCGCAATTCCAAACTTCAATCTCGCGTATCTTGAATAAGACGCAAATAACGTAAACTTAAATAAAAACTGAAAATTTAGACGTACAGGAAAATCTGGTTTTAATAATCGTTCTGACCGACTTTTATTGACATCTCTTTTCGTCGTTTTGTCCACAATCGGTTCGCAAGTTTGAGAGTCATAAAAGATTTAGATGGAGTTACATCTATAAATGTTAAAGTTCGTCCATAAGTTGTGTGAGCCGAAATTGTTCGTTAACGCCATCTCTTTCTAGCAACTGGCTTGTGGAAAGACGATAGATTATTTCATTTCGCGAGCAGCTAGTCATAATTAAGCATTATCTTCAGGGCCTTTTGTATAACAATTATCACCTCTAGAAACGTCGGAGGATTGCTTGAAATTTATGATTTTGCGACAGTCTAAATCTAATATCGCAAATTGGATGGTTTTTTTCGCGTTTTGTTTTAATTAATGTGATTTTTTAGAGGGAAGCTCGAATTCTTAGGACGGAAGGTTGTATCGCATTAGTACGAACTTAAAAAGAAAGAAAACAGAGAAAATCGTCTTAATTATCAAGTAATTACTTTATCGTTACTGGCAAAGAAAACCTTCCTTCCGGTTAATATACTTTTTGCTTACAAAGGACAGATTGTATTATTTCGCGTCGTGTAATACAATATTCCTCACGCTCTCTGTATCTCATTGTCCTTTCGGCATTCGCAATAATTATAACCGTAATAAAATTTTCTTTTCAGTGGCAAATCTGAAGTTTCTAGATTTCTAATTTTGAGTGCCGATATCTCGCAAATCTTTAGATGTAGCATCAAACAGGTTAAATTAATGTATCCAACGAATAGATTCTTGATTCATTAAAGCTTTTGAATTGAAGCTTTTTCGAATATTTATATTAGTAAGTTAAAAATAAAACATATACAGCCGCAGGAATTACGGAAATCGATTCCCCAGGTCCATTTGTACCCAGAAACGTCTCATTGAACTCTGTAATTTCCTGAAGAATTGCAAATTTATTTCAAAGTTAAGAAGCTTCAAATTCGGGTCATATGTTTTGCAAAATTTCATCATTCGCAAGCTCCTTTTAATAGGCATCTGGAGATATTCAAAAATATTTAATAAGGATATATTTGTTATTCCTCACTCAGATTAGTCTAAGAAAAATTAAGAAAATCTTAAAACCGATTAAATTTCCGTGCTTATCTGCTCAAAATCTTTATAATGGTAATAGTATATGATTGTATAGATTTACCGTCTAGCACACCATGAAATTATTTCTTCAAAATACTTTTTTGGTATTAAGTAGTGAAAATATAGCAGATGTTGAGGAACAAACAACAAACATATGCCAAGAAGAAGATCTACAAAATTTTCCATACCAGTTTCATTCCATGCGGGAGCTTTTATTCGTTGGTGACCCAACCCGGCTTAATTATTTTCAATGGTTTTAGATAAGGTGAATAATGATGATGTTCTTGACATATCCTTCTTCTCAGATGAAGCCTGGTGTCATTTATCAGGATATATAAATAAACAAACAATGCGCATCCGATGTACTGAAGATCCACATGAAATTCTTGAGAGACCCTTGCATTCTCAAAAAATAGGATTTTGGCTTGCTGTTTTTCGTAAAGTCAGAATGATATCGTAATAATTTATTACAACCATTTTTGAATCAGTTACATGACGATGAACTCCTTGAGGGATATTTTCAGCAAGATGAATTCTTTGATAATCGGATAGTAGATTTTCCACCGTGATCCACCGATTTGACAATTATAGATTATTTCATACATCCACACCTAAAAGATAGAATATCTACAAATCGTCCTCATACAAATGTATAAAATGTAACTTTGTAGAAGGACGAGGTGTAAGAAAGTAAAGATAATTCAACAACCCAGGAGCATGTATAGTGTTATTTAGCATAAGACGAATGGGGAATTTTTATAATTTCCCCATATTTCATAAAGAAAACCAAGTGTACAGGTTAAATATTCCTGAGCTTGTGATATTTAACGAGCTGAATCGAACTGTTGTATCTTCCACACCAAGTAAGTAAAAGCTCGTTAATATGTTAAACACCTTACATTACTTTTTGGGATGTCTTTATTGCATAGTTCAAAAAATAAAAGACATGGGGGTATACGAATTGCGGCAATCGATTCTACGAGTCTGTTTTCATCTAGGAAAACCCACAATAATAGCGAATTTGTAATCGCCAAAAAGATCGTGAAAATTCTCTCAAGATAGAGACTTGAAAATGGGGGTGTCCAATATGAGAATTATCAAATTTTATTAAGTTATGATATTCTAACTTCCAATTGGCTATTACTAGAGACTAGATTATATGCATTTATTTTTAATATGTATAATTTTGAATAAAATATATGCACTTGCCATAAAATCCGGTCTCTAGTTATTACTAAATTAAATTGATTTTGTTCGTGAGCGAGTTTAACCATCCAAAATTAGAATCGCGATTATTTGAGAATTTTGATTTTTCGAGGAATGGAAATCGATTCTCAGTGTCCGTTTTAATCTAGGAATGCTTACTGGAAGGAAGTCCGGTAGACTTTAAATTAGTAATTGTTCAAAAATTAAGCTTTAACTTTGAGCTAGATTTTTAGAAAATTTTAATTATATTTCTAAAACGAATGGTATTTAAAGGTGCTTAATAAGTGTGAAATGATGTAATAATAGATTTGTGTAACTTCTTGAAAAAAAAGGACGTTAATGTCAGTTTAATCCCTTTTACACCCACGTAGAAGCTTGCATGCTTTTAAAATATTAGCGTAAAAATTTTTTAACAAAATTATCTTCCCCGTATTTATAGAGAAAAAGCGTCCAGCTTGATACCTCAATTTGAATAATTTATGAAGAAATGAGGGCAGAAAAAACCTGTAATCTGATTTTTTTTCTTTAAAAACTCGTCGTCTTTAACCAGTCTACATGTTTCCGTCCTTTTAACCTTAGATGACCGGGCTCCTTTCATTTCCACGCCGAAAATACAATAAAATAGCTGTGGGCGATAATATGTTAGAAGGATCGACGACTATATCTTAGATTTCCTCTCTTGCGAAAGAAAAAAAGGAGTATAATATAGATGTCTCCACTATGACCTCGTTTTAGAGTTATTAAGCGAAGTTCAAGGCGAACTAGATTGGTCATCATTAAAATTCAATTGCAATTAGCAGAATGCAGATTTGAATTAACAATATTAATGTGTCTTTTTCGCTTTTGTCCTGTTTTCAGAGTTAACGAAACTTTCGTTATTTTTTTTTAATTAATAACGTTCTCTCTCTAAAAAAAGGTAATAAATTATGCACGGGCTTAATATTCCACTCGATAACCAAGGTTAAATTCAATCAGGGGGAAACGTCAATAAAATTTTAAAGGTGAAACTTTTTTTCGCGAAACAGATGATGGATCAAAGAAAATTAACTCTGAAAATTCAAATTAAATCTGACAAGGTTAAAATTTCATCGGCAAGTTGGGAAGAACAGTAGATTTCGAACTTAGAGGTCAGATTGATTTTTTTTTGTATGCTCGTTTACATTAAATTTATTATTTAGGGTGGTGTATTACTTACAAATAATTAAAAGATGGTCTTTAAGAAATGGTGGAGGCGCCGGATTATTATAAATTTAAATGAGGTATGTCTTACGGATAAATTAGCAATTTCGCTTTAAGAATTTAAGCCAACGTAACGGGTCCCGCAATGTCTTAATAAATATTTACGATTTAGATTTGGAAAGTAAATATTTCCGCCGGTCTCTTCTAACCATAATACGCGGTTCTTGTATGATTCCACAGAGTCAATATTTTGTTCTCAAGTATTGTCCCACTTCTGTTCTTTTTTCTCCCTTTATATTTATCCTTCATTCATCTTTTGATTTACGACTTTAGTATGTAGATTGGAGTTTTTTTTCTTCTATTATGTATATTGCAGTAAATTTTTTTTTAATAAATTACGAAATGTAAATTTCCTAATTTATTTAATACGAAAGAGGAAGTTTGTATTAATTATTAATATTGATTAATATGCGGGAGAAAATTTACGTAAATTTATATACGCATTCTAGAAAAGAATTGTTGTAAAATTACCTTTCTTGAGGACGAAGACGCAGGGATGATCGAAAAGGAAATCCCTGAAAGAGTTGCATTCTGGATCGACGTGAGGTTCTCGGCATAGGCAGGTTGGTTTGAAGAATGGAAAAGCTTGAAGTGTACGTAGGGCTGCTTGACACTTTGTAACGGTTACCGTTGAGCATGCCACTGAAAATTAAAATTTATCTTTTTAAATTTACATTTATAAAAAGGAAGAGAGTCGTTGAATTATTTGTCGGTGCAATATAAAACAGAACGAGATACTTTATAACATGGTTTTTATTATGGGAAATTTTTATGGTTGAATTCAATTGTGATTTCGCGAAAGGACATCAGCTTAAAGAAAAATGAGGAGAAAATAAGGAAAACTATGGGAGATGACTCCCTATTAGGTCTAAAACATGTCAGCCACACATGAAATATTAATATGGTTGAAAGACCTGTATAGCGAAAAAGATTCCTTGTAGCAGAAACCACTTAAGCGAGCATTTAAAGAATTTTTGGTATTCTTGTGCAGGGTAAGAAAATCATTCACTTAGTGCAAGTAAAGACTGGTTTGTGAAAAACTAAGGAAAAGGCACTTATTCCATAATATCAAATTTCATGGAGATCACGCTTTAGCCGAGACTAACTGAAATTAGCGATGAAAGAGGGTATTGAAATATCATCCAAGCGTCTGAATGTTAGAAAGTATCTGTTCTACTAATTATTTAACGATGAAATTTATACGTATAAGTAATAAATTTCACCGTGGTGTATCTCAAAAACTAGAGCTGCTAGAGAAAAATGCCAGTTATTTTTGGAACCAGAACTTCAGAAATACCCTAAATCGGCTCATATTTTATACAGGTAGCACGACACTCCTTGGGTAATGAAAAACATTAAATGCCAGTTGCTTGTATTCTGGCAATCTATTAAAAAAGCTTGGATGACTGAAGATTCTTTTAAGGAATGATTTTATAATTGTTTTATCCCGGCAATGGAAAGCTATATGTTGGAAAAAATGTGTTTCAAAATTTTATTGGTTCTTGAAAACGCTGCTTGCCACAGCAAGTTATTGGGTCATCCAAATGTGAACCTTTTTTTTCTTTCATCCTTAGATTGTATTAGACCATCATTAATGGATGTTGGAAACCACTTCTGTCTCAAATGGCTCACTTTCACTTACAAAAATAGCAGATATAGCTTCTTGTTTAAGCGACAAAGGATTTGCATATATAAACCATCAAGACGTAGAAGAACTAGTTCAGGAAGAATCTTTAGATGAGCAAAAATTGATGGAATTAATTGAAAAATATGGATAACGAA
Source organism: Trypoxylus dichotomus (assembly GCA_023509865.1). NCBI lineage: Eukaryota > Metazoa > Arthropoda > Insecta > Coleoptera > Scarabaeidae > Trypoxylus > Trypoxylus dichotomus. The sequence goes on along the minus strand of CM042083.1, from coordinate 7,336,643 downwards.
AGGATCAAACTTGAATTTGTATGATGTGAAGAAAGGATTAAATTAAGGTAAAGGATTGGAACTTAATTTTATTTAAATTGATTCTTCAACGGTGTGCAGAACAAAGTTTAAAAGGGAGTTATGAAATTGTTTACCTCTGTAAAAATCTACGACCATGATGAAGGATTTATAAAGTGAGGATGATATTCGATCTATTAAAAGTATAAGTGTTAAGCTATTCATTTAGACAGCAAGTATCAATGTTAGAAATTTATATGAACTCTTAAATTCAATAAGTATTTTATAGCACAATTTCGGTGTTATCGCTTTATAGGGGTGTTGACTGTACTTAATTTAAGCGAATATTGATAGTAACAGAGAAAAACAACGTATGAATTGAAAGGGAATTGTTTTGGGATATTTTGGGGCTAGAATAATGCATACATATGTATCGGGAAAGGAAAAAAAAACAGTAAGTTTTCTTGTTAAAATTCGTAAAGATCGGTTCTAGATTGAAATACAATCGCATTTCGTATTTACAAGGAAACCGTTGGGTTTGGTCGGACTGGTTCTCGTACAGTAAGAAAAGGGAAACTTGGATAAATTATGGCCGTAGCATAAAAAGTTCGCACGATTTTCCTTCCTGGGAAAATCGAAACGAGCGTTTGGAAAATTGACAAAATCTGACAGAACCGAAAGTTTTACTGCTGAAAGCGGTTTCGTTTTGTAATAAAATAATTTATCAACTTATCATTCGAAAGGGTAGATTATTCATTATTTTAAATTGATTTATCTGTCGAAAGTAAATTTATTTATTTATACTAAATAATCACTCAATTTAACCTCTTAGTTTTTATCGCGGTATAATCCGGAAACCTTCCTGCTCGAAATCGTTTAAAATCTCCGAATAGAACTTCTTTAATCTGAAGACTGCGACTATAAAATTTCAGATGTGACGAGTCAATGTTGCCGTGACAAGTTTTTCAAGCATCTCATGAAACTTCTGGCTCAATCTCACGCGGCTTGCGTCTTAACGATTTTGGGCATCTATCTCGTTGATCTTTTACATAAGACGATGTTAGGTAGCGACCGACTGACGTTTGTTCATCTTCTTTATAAAGAACGTCTCGCATATTTTACATGAACTTTACTTTTAATTAATTAACACTTCCGGAATAGGGTTTCCACTATCCTATTGTTTATAAGTTTCTCTCGAATTTTATGAAGCGATCCACATGTCTGAGATGAAATGTTTAGTTATTATCCCGATTTATTCTGTTGCAAAAGTACTAAAAGCAACTATGTCACCGTTTAGTTTGTATGTATTGACTGAATTATTACTTTCAATGTTTGTGAAATAGGGTGTTAGCTGTGTAGTGAGAATTACCCCTAGTCCACTAATAAATTAATGTTGGTAAATAGAAAGGTAAGGTTCAACATAGTTGTAAAGTCTCATACATTAGTAAGAATACTAATTGGATTATAGTTACAAATATTAACTTGGTCACCTTTTTTGAAAACCGGCGTAATTCTACTAATTTTCTAAAAAATTTGAAAGAAGTATGCGTGCAAAATTATGCAAAAATGCTCATTTAGAAATGGGGCACAGTCACAAACAAGAGAACTAGGTAGCAAGTCATGTCCCCAAACTATAGTTACTTTAAGTTTTCTTTAGCACACAAAGAAGTACATTTGCATAATGTCTCCATTACTAAGTCGATGAACGCATTAGAGCGTACACTACCGAAAGCTTGAACAACGCTAAGGGATCTCACAGCAGCTCAATATGGTTGCAATCAGAGCTCCACTCTATTAAGAATAGGATCCTTTCAGAAGAAATTTACTTCCGAATAATTCGAATTCCGATTCGTCTTTCCATAACACATTTTTCCAATTATCTACACTCCGGTTTTGCGTGAGCATTTGCCCAATTTAGTCTTTTCCGTTTGTGTATAGAACATAAACGTGTGTTTCTTACTATTCTTTTATTAGTCTTTGTAAATAACTTTTATTGTTATGATTATATACTATCAACATTAGATTGTAAATGCCATTCTAAGAAGACTAGTATGAATTTGAATTAATTTTTCTAGTTTTCAAATAGTTTTCATCATAGATTTACAAAATCTGTATAAATATATTGCGGTTTGCTCCTTATTTGTTATGATAAGCTGCACTTTGAAGGAAGCTCTTTAAATACAGGAACACATTTTTCTTAGCACACTGAAGAGTCAAATATTTAACTTTTACGAGAGTAGTACACCAGAGTGCGTCTTTAAAGGGACCTAATTTTATATATTGGCCCCGAGCAATGCGTTTCCTTTTGATTGTCTAGATTTAACGTCTAACGTTTTTATTTCGTGTACATTTTTTTTTTGTTATTCTTTTACTCTCGATCCGTGCCGCGTAGTTCGTAGAAGTAATAAAAAATGTAAACTTAATTTGAAAGTTTAGGGAAGAGATGGAATAATGCGGGCGCATTTTTTTCCACTTTACCTATATACTAATTTAAAGCAGACTCGGATGTATACAGGGCATGTTTTATTTATCGAAATTCTTTTGTGTTCAAGTTCAGTCACTCAATGGTTGAGTGAATATTCAATCTTCTTTAATATTGCATAACGTGCGTTAGGTAATGAGGTTGCTTTCTCATCCTCCTCCTTCTTCTGCAGTGGTCTCACAGGCATGCGTTTTAAAATAGTCAGTAACGACGTAAAGACGCTTTTATATTGCATACATTCCCATGACTTGTAATGCTCTATGTTTCGAAGATTACTAGTAGAGTATTACGCGAAACGCAAATTTTTTATTAGGTCTTTGCTGTGTTTCCCCCGTTCTATCGCGAAAGATTCGAAATATTTTGTTATGTTTGCTTGAAATGTAAACATCAACTGATGTTTACGATTTTATTTATGCATGTTTGATTCCGTATTCAAAGGTCTATCGCGAGGTATACGCTTAGCAACGCTTCTAGAAGTTGTATTTGTAAATGTATGTATATAAACTTTGTATTTTAAAAATTTATCACGGGAATAGAAACCTTTTAACTTCTAAGTATTGCGAGAATTTTTTAATTACTGTCGTATTTCTATTGGTTTAATATTTAGCCTCTTAGTGATTGTCGTGTTTCTGATTTTGTCTCTCCTTGTTACTCCTTCCATTCTCCTTAAGAATCTCATTTCCATGGCCGTAACTCTGCTTTTAATTCTATTCGTGGTTGTCCATGACTGCTATATGTTAGTGTTGGTCTGACCACTCTTTTATACACCTCTGTCTTTATTTGTTTTGGTATTTCTTTTTTATCTAGAAATGTATTCCTTGGGATCGGTTTATTCACATCCTGATAAAGTTACAGGTAGCGCAATCTAACGGATAAACACAAACATGTGTTTATTCACCTTCCAACAGCTAAAAATCTATTGGTAAATTGCTTATCAGAGCGATAAAGTTATCTGTTGTTAAATCCTCCCGATAAATGTATGTATATCTATCGGATTTTCATATAGAAATATTCTGAATAAATATGGAACTTCTTGAAGAAGTTCAAGCAATTGAAAATATTGTTAATTTAGTTTTGCTGTTAATTTAGTTTCGTTCTTGATTTACTGTTAATATTTTTGTTGGTTCTCTTTGACTTGAGATGCTGTTTCAGCAATTATTAATTGCATTTTTAAAAGGCCTGATAGATACGTCAGCAAGTATAAGATTCATTTATCCGTAGTTTTTTGGAAACTTAAACATTTCGGTGTCCAACTATTCTATCTCATAATTCGCAAAATTAGTTGGTCGATCTTTTGCTTTTATTATGACATTTTTCTAATACCGAATACTGCAAATATAAACACTACGTATACTTCGCCAAACGGATCTTTAAACGGACGTCATTGTTTGATGGCATAAGCAAAAATCGCTGGTGAATATCGATATCGAATATTCACGTGCGGAAGATACGTATGCCTGATGACGAGGGTCTAAAGATCTATTTGGCGAGCAGTACAAAAATTTTAGGTTATGTTCAAATCGAAACTGTAATTATGTGTTTGCCTTTCTGATTACAACGTACATAAGTTTATTTTTCACTTATATCCGTTGCTATACTAACCGTCTAAAAACATTAGGCAATCCTGATTTATTACCACTCAGATAAAATTTGGTGAATATACCAAAGTGAGATATCTGCTACTTGATAAATTTATCTTGCTGTCGGTTATCTGCCACATTATCAGAATGTGAATAAACCCGCCTTTAATAATTATATATTTCTATTCTCTATTACTCTCTTTATTTTATTTCTCTTCTGCCGCTATTATCATTGTGTTTGTTTTCATCGTGTTTATCTCCATATTTATCTTTGTTAGTTCTTCTTGGTATATCTTCTATAATTAAAGCCTCAAATTAGAACTTTAATGACGGATTCAAATTTTTCCAATAGAGGGAGAAAAGTTTTGTAGAATCATATTGTCAATTTCGTTAATTCTTGCAACAATTCCGATATGAAGGTCTGCAAGGTCGGGTATCCGTACCCGATAAATTGAGTTCTTTAAGAAAGGTCATAAAAAGAAATCACAGGGGACAATATCAGTTCGTTGTTTAAACCAATCAACCGATTATGAAAAAAATTGCTGTAGGATATTCATTGTTTCACATGCTGTGTGTGTTCTAGCTCGATCTCGTTGAAATCCTGTGTTATTTTTTCTTCATTAAGCTGTTGGATAAATGGTATCATTCCTTGTCGGCACTTTTCTCTGTTAATGTTAGGACCAATAGTTTTCCTTCGAATAATCGCATACCATACACCAATTTTCTGCGAATGAAGTGAGGTATCAATATAAAAATCATGTGCTTCCTTTTCAAAATTTTATGGCAGAAGCCAACTGATACACCCACTTCCCCAGTTCCTGGTGTATCATTTATAATTTCTCTTACATTGTCAACTAGCTCTTTCGTGCGCTTTTTCGGCCTACTACTGCCTCTTTCCTGTTTAACACTTCGTTTCCCTGAATATTTTAATGCAATATTTAAGTGTGTGCCCGAAACTATCGTAATCAAAGACGAAGTTGGGAAACTAATTTCCAAATTCTTCTAAACAATCTTTAAGAGGATATTGCCATTGTCCATCAATCTTATGTCCGCTTTGAAGATAAGATTCAACCATGAATGATTTGTGTTGTATAGTAAAGGCCATTTTAAATTACAATACAATTTTAACAAATTCCTGTCAACTATGCATCTGAACAACAATTATTGGAATGAACTACTAGAGGTAAAATTTATTTGAACGCTTTTTATACAATTTAAAGCAGTTATGCCACTCGTTTAACATAAAATATTGATACACGCAATGTGTTAGAAATAGGCGGAGATTTTCCGAACCCGATATCTATAGATACTGGGGAACTTCATCTTCAAACTGTCATCGGGCTAACAATTAAGGAACCGATATCCATTCCAGTATACCTTTTAAGGCAAGATCCATTGACACAGATACAACCTCGTTTTATATATCTCGAGGGTTAGTAGGAAGATATATGACGTCCTATTTAAATGAATCTACATTTTCTATAAATGAAAATAATGAAATCCAAATGCTCTTTATACTATTTTTTGTTGTTCTATCCTTTGGTTTTGTTGAAATAAAATTACATCTTTATGTTAATTCAAGTAATACATTTACAAGAAAGAATAAAATGTTTCCAGGCGTTTTGTAGTTGAAAAGAGTTTGAGAACCGCTCCTTTAACGAATTAAATACGGTGTACATCACAATTTAGTCAATGGGTAAATTGAATAAATAGGTAAGATGTGGGCATATATGCCCGTATATACTTTAATCACTACGAGCGAAATTAGAAATTAATGTTATTAGCGGTATCTCATCGCGGAGGGGTCTGGAAATCGTGCAAGCCTTTCGATTTAGATATAGAGAGCTGACGTTGTGAGAGGAACCCTTACACACTGTGCTTACGCTATGTACGTCTACATAGAGACGGCCGCTTGTTATACATTAATAATAGTTACTTGTTACTTGAGCATAACAGTGTAATTAGTATCATTACGTGAACCAATTCAGCGGATTATAACGATCATTTAGCCAACGTTAAACTAGCATTCGCTATGACGCAGATTATTTACAAGTTATATTATGGTCGTCTACAATCTAATAGATTTGGAATTTACATATTTCGCCATGGGGCTGATTGATAGGGTAGTATATTCCCTTTAAGTTAGGGTATTTGAGACTATTACATCTTAACATTCAATATGGAATGGAATGATGCATATATATGTAGAAACTCTTTCGACTGATTGCACATATACACTACCGTTTATAAGTTTGATCACATCTTTATTAAAGAAACAAACTTCACTCATTAAATTAAATGGACATTCTAATAAAATACATACTGTTCAAAGTAACCCCCTTTTGATTTAATAGTTGTCTGGTAGCTACGCGGCATCCTTAGAACTAATGGCTTCAAATACAATTCGTCTATACTGCAGGGGTCTCCAAACTACGGCCCGCCGGCCAATACTGGCGCATAATCAGCAGTGATTGAAATTCGCACGTAATTCAAAGTTATATGTTGGTATGATGAGCTTGGTCCGTGGAAGCCCCTGGTCTATAGCATTCCACAGTTCCTGCAAAGCATTTCAGAATGCTGCTTTGCCTGTCGAAGATTCTTTTCGGTCATCACGATCCAAGTGATTTCACAAAAGCTCAATGGGATTGCAATTAGGGCTCTGTGGAGGCTACTCCATTAAGAATAAGGCTCCTTCAGGAGATTTTCTCCCTTCTACAGTCAGCACTTGAAACCGCTTTCGTATTACTTTAGTGCAGGTGTTGTCTATATCTCTTCAGTTCTTCGGCTACTTGCTAGAGCATAGATTGTACGTCCATTCTTTTTCAGATTATACCAGACTTCGCATCATAGTTTCTGCAGTGAAGGTCTTTCCCGTTTGAAGCAGGTAACGGTTTCTGATTTCCCTCTACCTGTCGCATGCAAAAAAGGTATGTGCTGCATAGTCCGTATCATCACAGTTTGGGCATCGATCCGTGTCGACTTTTCTTTGGAAGTTTCTCTGACCCGAGAGAGCTTGAGTCAGGAAGTAGTTTACACAGGCTCGAACGTCCGGTATTCGTTGATACGTCCATCTTCCATAGGTCCCTTGGTTCCAATTTCATTGCCATTTTCTCATGGCCTCTTCTACTGCCTATGACTAGGTTTTACTATTACAGTATTTCTATCTCTTAAACAGCGAGCTCTATCGGTGTAATACTTGTTTTGGCCACTTCCTCAGATATGCTTCTATTTAACACCCTACGTAGCTTTTGGTTCTTAACAGCTTCGTCTCAAATGCCATTCTAAGTAGATTACTATGAACGGTAGGGTATATTCCATTTAAGTTAGGATACTTGGGATTATTACATGTTAACATTCAATATAGAATGGAATGCGTAGAAACTTTTTCAACCAATTGTACACATACTTATAATAATTATTCGTATGGAATTTTTTCCGGTTTTATTATTCAAAGTGGACAGATATCCTTGGTCGCTATCGATGTTATGGTGAACAAAATAACCAATAAGTTCTAAGTAATCAATCACCGTGTCCTACATTGCAATAGTGTAAGTAAATGCATGAATATTTTTTCTGTATGACCGATAATGACAGTAGAAATATGTATAATTCAAACGCGGAATCGTTGAAATAACATCGACTTCTTCACGTCAACCTAACGCCCTTAACGTAACATTAGGTTTATCAAAATGTATCCTGTCATAATTTAATATATTTATATTGAGATAATCAAAGTATATTACAAGTGCATGTATAAAAATAATAAAAGTCACTTATTAGACTTTGAATTTCTACAAATTTAAGTTAATGTCGCGCATAATAGAGTCCATTAGTGCCCTTTTTTCACATAACAAGAAGGAATATAAGAATTTCGCCTTATCGATGCATGCTAGATTTTGTTGTCGGGTAGTAGTATGCGGGGGCGAATACGAGGAATAAATTTATGCTTGGCTTTTTTGTTTTGACCGATCCAGGCTTCAGTTAAAATGTTGCGTGCGGAATATGTATTTTCTTTTTTTGAACAGCGTTATATTTTTTCTTCCTTTTTTAAATCACGTTATATATTGTGATAAGTAATTACTACCGTTGATATGCTAAAAAACCTTCAGAAAGTGCTTGGTTTTATGTGATATATTTCTCGGCTAATATAAGATGGATCTATTTTAATTTTACACGAGTTTGTTTAAGAAAACTTCATTTTACAACTCTCTATCATCCTCAAAACTTTTAGAGCGATCTTTTAGCGGACCTTGTATATACACTAGACGCTCGATTATGTGAACGATATCAGCCAAGTACTGTTCACATTACTGAAAGTTTACATTAGCGAGCCTTATTTTATTTATAAAGAAATTGCATAAAAGATAATATGTATGTCTATTAAAAAATTAAATTATGAACAATGAATAACATAATACATATAATATTAAAAAATAAATTTTACATTATTTTGAAAAATAACGTCCTATTTTTGTTCGTGTAAATTTACGCTTGGTATTTTCTAATGTCATTGCCCGTAGTTTACGGAGCATTAAAATATCGGAATATAATATGTCTTTCTCTTCTGTGCAATCTAACGCTTGATTAAAAATTCCTACAGCTTGCGCGTCACTCACTGTATTTTTTTATTTCAATCGGAGGGTTGCCATATTCACTCGCCCCATCTTCCTCTTCATGTGCTTCATCTATCTCTTTATCGTTATTCCATAAACTAACATCGGTAATTGTGCAAACAATATCGGGATTTATTGGTTTTAATAGTTATTAATAATAACTTGAGGATCAAATAGTAACAGTTTTCTAATGATGGTTAGCGGTACATTGTCTTCATCGTCATAATTATCACCGGAGTAAAGTAAATTTTTCCAGCACTTTCTGATTGTTTGCTGATTAAGGGTACTCCACGCCATATTTAAATTTAAAATTCCTTCAGGTTCAAGTTACTTGCTTTAAGGATTCAGAAATGCTTTGGGATATTTTGATAACGCAGAGGAAAGTAGAAACTTTGGATAATACAATTTAGTAATTTTTATTCACTTTGGGTTGGATAAGTGGAGTTACGTTGGGCGGCATGAACATAACAAATATTGAGTCATCGTTGTTTTTAAGTGTTCTTCTCTAGGAAAATTTTGCTTTCTTCAGAAATCTTTCATCTACAAATTGAATATGTATCATTAAATTACATTACTTATTATTACAGTTTTATTGCCATACCTGAGGAACAAAGTGCTTCTGGAACCATTCCAGAAATATGCATTTGGTCATCCAAGCGGATTTTGAACAGTTATAATCAATGGGAAAATATCTAAATGAACTTGGATCTTTTGCCTTTCCTACTACTAGTGGCCTTATTTTGTGTGTACCACTAGCATTAGTGTACGCTAGAAAAGTTATGCGTTGTCTTTCCGCCTTTCTATCCGCAGCAGATTTTTCATGTAATCCGTTTTCGTAGCTAATAATTTCCAATAAAGACTGGTTTCATCTGCATTGTATATTTGATCCTGATTTAAATATAGCTCTTCGATGTTGTTCATTAATTTTTCCTTAAATGATTGCACTAGTTGTGATGGTGCTGATAATTTTTCACCAGATATCGACAGTAATCGAATTCCATAATACCTTTTAAATCTTTTAAGCCAGTAATGGCTGGCTTAAAGATTTACAAAATTTTCGGTCTTCTTTAGGTTTTCATTCAATAATTATGCTCTCTCTCTTTAATTAATTCACCGCTAATTAGAACATGGTTATTCCTTTGTTTTAAAAACCATTTATACAGACGATTTTCCATTCTAAGTGCTTGGGCATTTTATAAAGTTCTACGATTTCCCGGGTCTTCGTATGTATCTGACACACGTTGTAAAATTTGTGGCTTTAGATACTCCATATTTGTTTGCCAATTGAGTCACCCCCGCACCTTTTTTAATCTCGTCGATGATTCTCACTTGGTCACTTAATTTTAAAAATGGTCTTTTATTGGACATGGATGCCATGTCTGTTCTGGTGTGGTTTTAGGTGCACACTATTTTATTTCACGAGAGGCAAGAGAGACAAGAGAGACAAGAGAGCGAACGCTTACAGGAATCCCATACATAAATCGGGGAACAATCGGTGGCGGCGTCGAAAACGTTTACGTAAACATTCTTTTGATCGATTCAATTACGCACGCATATTGGGAAATAATCGGTACCCTAAACTGTTTACATTATCGCATTGTATGTGGTGCAAGCTTGTTTACATTACCGGGCGTTCCATTTGATCCTATAGTAACAATTTTCTATTCAGATGACCGCGACGTTTCTACTACCGGGTATTTACATGAGCGAGCGTTTACTGTATATACAGGATGGATTCGATTAACCCAACGGATTGCAAAAGAGGGAGATTTTAATTAGTCCTTTTTAGTCCTTTTAGGTTTATTTTAACCGTTTGATTTTGCACGTATTCAATATTAAGCTTTGCGGATTCAAAGATGAAATGAAATAGAAAATCTGCTAATAACGAAAACGGTGTATTATTAAATCGGGCCGTATGGTACGAGTCAAAAATTAACAAGATATACGCTGAAAAATACAAATTGCATATTCGAAATGCGCTTGCATAGACTGAAAGGGAGATTTAATCAAATACACAGATACAGCAGATGTGCGGATTTTTTTCGTTTCATTTTCGCATCTCTCGCTATAAATACAATTAATATTAACGTAGTAATTAGTGAGGAATAGCCAGTTTAATGTAAAGCTATAAATTTCGTAAACTGTTTTTAATACACAGTAATATTTCAAAATTTAATAATGTTCCTTTTTTTTTCAGCGCATGAAAATATGATGTACATATATATTTTTAGTGGCATTTGAAACTGAATTTATGATAACGTGTACATGGCTCGAATACATCGAATGATTCTATTAATCCCGGCACCCGCTATATTATTTGCGGTGTGATTTAACAATTGTTTTTAATATCCCGTTAGTTTTTAAATAATTTACTTCGCAAAACGAGCCGACCGTATTATAACATTATATTGTATTTTATTTTCACGACAATTAAATGTATTAAAACCGCATGCTCATCGTAACGTATTTAAAATCCATCACTCGTATAATACGAGGAAAAGGAGTGGCTGCGAGAAAAAAAAATAATACCCAGTTGTATCCTCTTTGTATAAAAGATTTGTAGGGAGTAATGAGAGATGTCTTTGAGGTTTTAAAAGCGGAGTATGAACGGATGAACTATTAAGGGAATATATACTCTCGTTATTGTTAGTTAGTATTTTATTATTCCGTAACCGAATTAGAAAATTATTCGTTTGGAAAGGTTTAAAGCCTTTGTAGAATAAAATACTCTAAATACCACATTTTGATAAAGAAATTCTTTGAACAAGTTCGGTTAGCAGACCTCATTATTCAATGAACTGCAACAATTTCGATAATTCGTTTAATTTCTTATAACATATTTTCTAAAGTTTTCCATTAACTCTAGAATATTAAGCAAAATTTAAAATGTTTTGCAAAGTAATATTGGGTACCCCAAAGGTCCTTTTCAATTTGTCTTGTTCACTGCGTGAAGACAATCGTTGAGTGGGGTGTAATGTTAATAAACCGTTTATTATTACTATACTACATTCATCTCTAGTTTAATACCTATTTCTGCATAATAATAATCCTTTCTGTGTCATCCATACCATAGTCCTTGAAACGCTGAGGTGATCGGATTTGACGTATAGGTTGCTTCCTCTTCTATATCGCTAAATTCTTTATCTTCATTTTCGACATTGAAGATAATTTTCTTCTCCATTTGATCCTCTGTATTGGAACTGCCCACACAATCTTTAATGGTTGAGGTTTAGTGGAGCTAGATTTATCGGTTAGAGTACATGGTTGTGAACCAAAAATTTTAACAATTATGTAATTTGTTTGACCGTTTAGCTGTTATTTTCGTACCAATTACTTTAGTAATTTTAAATGGTTTTGGATTGTAGTTAGGAGTAATGGCATTTGTCTTAACACATAGGCTGAAAAGTCCCGGGCCTAACAAAGAAAACACGGTTTTTTTGGTTCAAACTTAGCTTTATTCATCAACGTAATCTCCATCAAGAGCAACGCAATCATTCCAGCGCCGCTCTAACATTTCAATACCACTTTTGTAGAGCGATTTATGTTTTGCCTCAAAATAGGCCTCAGTTTCAGCGATAACCTCTTCATTCGTGCGAAATTTCTTACCGGCGAGCATTTTTTTGAGGTCTGCGAACAGCCAGTAGTCGCTGGGAGCCAAATCTGGCGAATACGGTGGATGTGGGAGCAATTCGAAGTTCAATTCATGTAGTTTTGCCATTGTTTTGATTGACTTGTAACACGGTGCGTTGTCTTGATGAAACAAAAATTTTTCTCTGCCATATGCGGTCGTTTCTTTGCAATTTCGGTCTTCAAACGCTCCAATAACGCTATATAATATTCACTGTTGATGGTATTTCCTTTCTCAAGATAGTCGATGAATATTACACCACGCACATCCCAAAATACCGAGGCCATAACCTTTCCAGCCGATTGTTGTGCTTTCGGGCGTTTTGGACGAGGTTCACCAGTTACTGTCCACTCAGATTACGATCGTTTTGATTCCGGAGTGAAGTGATGGATCCATGTTTCATCCATTGTCACATATCGACGCAAAAATTCCGGTTTGTTACGTTTAAAATGGCCAAACACTGCTCAGAATCATCAACATGTTCTTGTTTTTGGTCAACAGTGAGCAAACGCGGCACCCACTTTGAACAGAGCTTTCTCATAGTCAAATGCTCATGCAATATAAAGCCAATACGTTCTTTTGATATCTTTACGATGTCAACTAACTCATGCAACTTCACTTTTCGATCGTTCAAAACGATTTTGTGGATATTTTTTTATGCTTTCTGGTGTTACCGTTCTGGTGCATCATCGGTGTCTCTACGACCACGTTTGAAGTCAGCAAACCAACGTTTTATTGTTGTTTCTGATGGAGCGGAGTCCCCATGACACTTTTCAAGCCATTGCTTCGCTTGAACGGTATTTTTTTCCCCATCAAGAAGCAGTGTAAAATTAAAACACGAAATTGTTTTTGATCCATTGTTTTGAAAATAACAAAAGTAGCGTGACTCTTAGCACAATAACTCACAAACTAATGAATAGAATATCATGAAATTTTAACAGCGGTCTTTTGAAGGTTAGTACTAACTGAAAGAAAGGTGACTGCAATAACACTAGCGTCATCTATGTGTTAGGCTCGAGACTTTTCAGCCCATGTGTTATGCTAGCGCCATAACACCAAAATGTTAACTTGGCTGTACAAGATTTGTTCCTTTGCTTGGTTCAAATTACAAGACTCACTACCTCCCTTGTTTCTCCCCTGCAATTAACAAAAACCTGACTGAAGGCCTATTATCACAATAAAATGGAAAACGACACAAGACCAATTATTGTAGAATGGAGTTTCGGAGATTACCCAAATCGATTAAGGCGGATATTAGTTTAGTTTATAGTTAACACGTTCGTAACAGCGAACTTGGCGTTATAAAAATTCTACGTTCTTTTTAGCAATTTGTTCATTCTAGGCAGTACACTAATCCAACATCGATAATTGATGCTTGCGTTATATTATTCCCTGGTGTTTCTATACCTGAGTGTTCGGACTCTGATCTTTCAGACATAAATTCTAGCTTACCACCGTTATGTTTGTAGTCTGTGTATCTCTCTTGATATGTGGAAAGTAGCAAGAACTTTGTCAATCTTAAAAAAAAGGTAATAGTTACAATATAGGCAATTATACAGATCTATGGCTGTAATTTCCTCTTTCGGAACAGTTCTTGAAGTTTTAATTAATAGGCGTATCTCGTATGGTATGAAATCATGTCTCTCTGAATCCCAACTTTGATTTATATCAAATAGATCTACTGTAACTAACTTGGTGCAAATTTCCTAAACAATAGGTGAAACTGTAGGTGGAGGTGGTCAAGTGGATGTTATTTATAATGATTTTTCTCGTGCGTTCGACTTGATAAATTACCATTGGATAAGATGACTTGCTTCATTCGATCATATCTTTTAAACGGAATTAATTGGTTACTTTGATGGCTTTAAATCTCGAATTTTCTACTCCATCTTCCCCAGAGATCGAACCTAGGCCCACTGTTCTTTATTATATACATCGATGATCTGTTAAAATATATTAACTGCTTTTTATTAGATTAAGCTGACGATATTAACATCTACCAAGAAGCGTACATAGAATCGATTCTAAGTATTGCATTAACAATATTAATATTGCCTGTCAGTCTTCTATGAAAAGATTTAGGTGTGTGATATATGATGAGAAGTTTACTTTCTCTAGTCATGTCTCAGATGTTACGACAGCTGCCTCAAAATTATTAGGATGCAAGAATTTTACTTTTCTTCGCTTATGTAGTTTCCAAGTTCCTTTCCATACGGTCCAGATTGATCCTCTTGTGCGAGGAGCATGACTTTGTTACGTTTGTTGAGAGAAGAAACCACATCGGTACTACATTTATGCGTAATATCGAAAAATTGACTCAAGTAGTTTGTCACGTAGTTCACTACTCACATAGTTTGTTGTCTGAAGTTGATATACTTGTACCACGCCTGGAATCAAGATCCCACCACTTGCTCCGCATCCCTATAGTTCGCACAAATATATTCAGCAAGATATATTATTTATTTTATTTGATATTTCATTATTTTAGGGATTTTTTTATTTATTGCTGATGCATTACATGTATTATCTTGTATTATTTTGTCTGTTGGGGGTATTTAGCAAATTATTATTATTATTATTAAAATATTGAATATCTAAATAATCTCTGTTAAATATTTCAAATCTCTCAAAAGATCTTCATCCATGTAAACACTTGAGAATCGAATTATTGTCAACTGTTCAACGGGTATATATGCCTAATTAGGTAAATAAGATACGCATCTACCTGAGCTTCAGCGTTTTAACTACGATAAACATTGTTTGATATTAAACGCAATTCGTTTAAGCAGAGTAACAAGCTAAATTGTGTTCATTGAGCATTTACGTCGGGTTTATATGCCACGGCGAGAGATCCGCTGTCAAAGCTCGACCTTTACTTATCGAAACCCGTTTTTAGGGGCGTAGTAATTGGCTGAAAAGAGTTATCTCCACGTTTTAGGTGACTGATTCGATATTGGCATTTTAGTCTCCCCGAAAAAAAAGGAAAGAGATTCTGTTAGGTGATTTTTTTTTTCAATTAATAAATTGCGAGTTTCGTTTGTTTTTGTTCCGGTAAACAGCGAAGCACGCAATAATAATAAAATTGGTCCTATTTTAGAACTGTGAGATAAAAATCGAAACTAACGTAGTGTCCAAATTTTTGAAGGGAAATGGGATAAATAAAACAGCAATATAGGTGTTCTCGGCTTTCGTGTCGGTAATATTTGCCGACAAATAAACAAATGACAATGACGTTATGAGTTACGGTGTTCTGCAATTATCGGTTCATAGGGAGGGAAACTCGCGTTTTCCTAGCCATCGCTGCAATAATAAAAATTTTCCATCGCCACACGTCGATACGACAAATATTAGCATATGGTTGAGTATACGCTTTTCCTACGAAATAAAAAATTGCTGACGCGTGATGCACATTCGGGATCACAGATTTAATCTTGTATTCATACATTCCGCTAGACTTTACATCCTGCACACATGTAAAAAGGTATACCTTGAAATAGGTACAATATTTCATGTTTAAAGGGAATTCGTTTTCTACCTGAATCGATAGGTTGACGACATATATATATTGTGGTGGAAAATCTCAGGCTCTTTAATTTTTTTAAATGGCTTCTTTGATTTAAATTTTGTTCTATTTGTTTTTAAATAAATGATTATGTTTTCTAATCAAATAACCAAATGTAAGGTTAAAAAAAATATATACTGACAAATTAATATATACACTACCGCTCAAAAGTGTTTAGGCACTCTCACTGACCGCAAAAATGTATAAAAACTCAGCAAAAATGTTAATAATATTTATTTTCTATGTACAGATACACGTACATGTATAAAAATATATTAAATAAATGTGAAAATTAAAACGTTTAATTTAAATTTTGCTTTCATCTATGTGACCTCCTCTTGATTTAATATTCGCAGCACACAATCGAGGCATTCTCGCAATAAGTTTCGCCAGAGTTTCTTGTGTTATTGAGGTCCAACTCGATTGCAATTTGTTCCATACGTCAGTAGCTGATGTCGGAGCCGATTTCCGTACTTCCCGATCTAGTTCTTCCCGTAGTAACTCGATTGGATTCAAGTTGGGGCTCTGGGGAGGCCATCCCATAATTTTGAGAGCTCCTTCCTCTTCTAAATGGCGTAAATAGTCTTTACATAATTTAGAGGAATGTTTTGGGTCATTATCTTGCTGATAGTTTAAATTTTGACCCAAAAGTCGAATTCCGGAAGGTATTGCGTGGTTCTCCAAAATTTCGCGGTAGCCTTCTTTTTTTAATATACCATCAATTTTGACAATGTCCCCTACACTAGTGCCAGCAAAAATGATGATACAACCTCCACCATGCTTCGCGGTAGCAACAATACACTCTTCTCTGGCACGTTCACACACAGATCTTCTTATGAATATGCGTCTTCGGGTTCCGAACAGCTCAAATTTGGACTAATCCGTTCATAGGACGTTGTTCCACTCTTCTATGGTCCAGTGTTGGTGTTTATTTAAGTCGCTTTTGCTTGTTTTGTTTGCGTAGTAATGGCTTTTTCATCGCAGTACGTCCATGGAGCCCGGCTTTCTGTAGGCGACGTTTGACTGTAGAAACACTGACTAGTTTTTGGCGACCAATATTTAATTCTGCGGTGATTTTCGGGGCTGTTTTGCGTCTATTTAACTTGCTGGTAACCGCTATTCTGCGATCATCTGCAGATGTTGTCGCTTTTGGCCTTCCACACCGTCTTTTATTAAGAAAACTGCCACTTTCCCGATATTTTTTTACGTTATAGTCAACCGTAGCGTGGTGTATTTTCATTTTTTTGGCAATTTGTCGATTACTTATGCCACTTTTATGGTAAACTATTATAAGCGCACGTGTTTCCGTACTAATTTCTCGTCGCGGAGGCATTTTAAAAAATTGTCACACGATATTTCGCTCACGACGTGAATAGAATAACCAGTACCACGCTGCAACTGACCATAGGTTACAGATTTCATTATAATCTTTTAGGAAGGTAATTTAAATATTATTACCTACAATCTAACAGATGACTAAATTTACCCAGTAAATTCAGGGGATTGTTATTGTAATTGCACCGCGATAAACAGTTTATGGTAATCCGACCAAGTGCAGGTAAATGATAGTAAACCTTATGCGATATAATGGGTGTTTATCTTACTAAACTACATTTTAAATACGTATTTCATTTTATTATAATGTTTTTTTGGTAAACATAATAGTATATGAATAATCCATGAAAACAGGGGTGCCTAAACACTTTTGAGCGGTAGTGTATATACCGCCTTTTTACAAAAAATGTTTTTTTACAGAAAACCTAAGGCAATCCCGGTCTAGCTAATCGTTAAATATTCTAATTAGTATGCGAAACAAAAATGAGAGTAATAGATACAAATAATTTTGAAGAACTTAAGAATATTCGACGTCTTTAATCTTTGAAATTGTACTCACTCACACGTGATTTCTCGCCTTTAAGATGGACTGGTCTTCGGCTTCCAAAATATGTGTCCACAACTTCCAGATTTTATTTGTAGTATCAGTTGATGCACTTTATGAATGGATATAAACTAAGATCTTTGGAAAATTATAGAATTATATGAGAAAATAACTAATTATTCTCAGGAGAGACGATGACATCATATGTGACTTTGACACGATGTTTTTCTATATCCATCGCAATACATTTGTTTGCCTATATGATAGGCCACACTTACCTGATATGAGTGAGATTATAAAGGTAAATGCTGCTAGTCGTGCCATCCTTCCGCCGTACGAGGAATTTTGAAGATTATAAGTATAATTTCGCAATAATACATATTTATACAATGTGATTGAAAGGTGTGAGTACAGTACATTAAAGTCTTTTAAGAATGGAATTTGGAAATATTTATTTATATAAAAATATGTTTGCGAAAAGCGATATATACAATAAACGATAGTAAAGTTTACGTCTCCTCTGCAAGTGTTGTTGAAGGGACTTTTTTTTTTAAATAAGAAATTTGTGAATAATAAGTTAATAAAGAATACCCAAAGTAGATATCTGTAAAACATTAGAAAGATACCTGTCCAGATTGAATATCTGTGCTAAGAATTCATAAAGAGGGAGTACTAACAGTACTTTGCTTCCAACTCACATCAACCATAATAAAAATAACGGCGTGCACCAAATAGTGACGAGAAAATATCTGGATGTTGGATATTTTCTCTTCACTGTTTAGTTCACGCCCCTATATTTTTGCTATTGTTGATGTTATTGTTGGATGCAAAGTACCGTTAGTACGCCCTCTTTATTGAATTTTATTTTCTCATACATTTTAATCATACTGTAAAAATATGTATCATCTCGAAATTATATCAAACAATCTTCAAAATTTCTCGTGCGATGGAAGGATGGCACGCCTCACAGCATTTACATACTTCTAAATAATTTCATTCCCATTAAAAGTGTGTTTAGTGTATGGGCTAATATATAGGCAAACAAATGTGTAACTATGGATATAAACAAACATCGTGTCAAAGTCACACATACTGAAATCGTCTCACCTGAGAATAATCAATTATTTTCTCAGACAAAATATGTATCAGCTGATATTATAATAAAAACTTGGAAGTTCTGGACACATCTTTTGGAAGCCGAAGACCAGGACACCTAAAATACGAGAAATTACGTATGAGTGAGAACGATTACCAAAATTAAAAACTTCAAGTCATCATCAATTCTCAACATTAATTGTATTTTTGCTTTCATTTTATTTCGTATCTTATTTAGAATATTTAAAACTAGACAGGGGTTCCTTAGGTTTCCTGTTACAAAAAGATATTTTGATTTGTTAACATATTTATTTTTAAAACCTTATATTTGGTTATGTTAATTATAAAACACTATTTTTGAATTTGAAAACCAAAAGAACAAAATTTAAATTTAATCAAATTACATATTTTAGTGAAATTTTCTCTCAGGGTTCGAACATTATCGTGATCTAGCAATATTTCTCTCGTCAGTAGGCTTGGACGTTTTCATCGAATTGCATCTCGAAGCAACAATAAAATTTTACAGTATGATTCAGCACTCGCGTTCTCATTTCTATTGTAGAAATGGCCTAAGAACACTCCTTGAGAATCCCAGAGTACGGTAAGTATAACCTTACCAGCTGAGGGCATAACCTCGCATTTCTTTGTTGACGGTGAAGATAGATGTTTTTATTGCACTGAAGCACGCTTTATTTCGGGTTGGTAATGGTGCACTCATGACTTACCACCATTAACAATCCTGTTAAGCACATCCTTCCCTTCCTTTGCGTACCAAGAGAGGTGTTACAAGGACAAGCCTGTTCGAGTCCTTCTGTATTCTTCGTCTAGGTACCCATCGTGAGCAAACTTTTGGAAAAGTTAAACAATCATGTATCAGTTCATAGGATAAACCCTCTTACAGTTGTTATGCTGTCTATTGTCAGCCACCTGTCAGTTCGAATCATGTCTTCCACCCGTCGAAGTGTTGCATCCGTGGCAATCTGAACGAGGTGCCCACTTCGCTGATTATCAACAATTTTGAAGAGCCCTTGAGAGAGTTTTTCAACCCAGTTAAAAAGGGCTTCACACGAAAAACACTTCAAAGTAAACAGGAGGCATTTCCTTATGCAAATATTTTGCCCAGAAAAGTGCACAACGCTGCTCCTGCCATCTTAACACTGTCTGCGTATGCGCACAGCAACAGTCACTTGAGTATCATAAAGTTGGATTGTGCTGACGCCTATTGACAGATAGGGAAATAGCTTACTGTTGTTTTTCAGCTTTTCCACGGCAGTTTGTGACTTATTTAATGACTATCCCTCGTATTTTAAAGTATTTTTAAAAATAGTCTACTAAGATATAGAGAGACCAGAAACCGCATATTATCAAATAAATGTTTTCTTTGTTGTAATATGAAATTCACAAATTTCATATTTTGAATGGTTTCTACAAGCTACTATTTTGTAGAAAGTTCCATTAGCTTCGAAACATTCCTGTTTACTGTCTACGGCACCTCGAGGCATCGCGGCGCACATTTAAGGAAACCTTTACTTTAATGAGAAGAACACGTCCTTGTATAATCTACACGATCTTCTTAAGACACCCTGTATTTGACAAAGGTTTCATGCTAACCATAATGTAATATTCACGATGCTTTTGTTTCGAATGTCTTTGATCCCGATGCCTTGCAGAGCGGTATTAACACTGTACTAACCCAATTCTGCCCTTTAATACCGCTTCTCTAAGTAAAATAGAATACTGCAAGCTTTGTAAAATCAATTATTTTTGAAAGGTGCATTTTGTCTCCGAAGACAAGGGAACTTTAATATAGTATTACCGCCTTTGGTTTGAGGAATATCTATTAGAGCTGGTGTTATATTTAGATAATTGGATAATGGGATAGTAACGACGCCATCTGACACGTAACAGAGCTCATGTTTCTGAGGGAATCTTAGCATCTTCAACGAAATTGCTAATTAGACTTTGCATTAGGTGTCGATTTTACGACAAATATTATGTATGGGATATTAAAGGATTTATATTTTCAATATTTTGATTTAATTGTGTCAATTCAGAGGTACTTTATCTCAAGAGCTAGGCACATAAGGTATACAATGTGTCTGTAAAGTTCTCTCTTATAATTTGAATACACGCAGTTTAAAGTAAAAGAAATGAAATTATTTATATCGTCGCTAAATTAGCGCCGTTAGGAAATTATTCTAATTTAATAATATAAAACAAGCAACGATTTTTCTGTGATAATTTAGCTATTATAATAAATATATTGGGTGTTCAGAATAATGTAAAACAAATAGGTTTGTACTAAATTTTAAATGTTATCTGTCGTTTGTTAATAATTGTTAATGCAAGGTTATATAGATCTGCAAGATAGCATTATACAGAAAATTAATTAAATTGTAAATAGCTCCATACTGCAAAATACAGGATGTCCATAAAATAAAAGGAATATGAAGCATGGAAAGACTTATTTAGCAAAAAAGAATCTTTCTATTATTTGCAGCTGTATGCATTTTATTCAACTGTTAGTATGCCGTTTAAAGGTAGACACTGTTATCTTGTAAACTTTATAACACCGACAGCTGTGTTATTGTGGTATTTGCAGTCTGCGTGTACGTATGCGAGTTTAATTGGATGGATCTATTATGTATACACATTCTGCATTACAATTTCCTAAGGTTTTCTTAATTCTGATGTTCGCATTATAATTGATTCAAAAGCTTTTTGATTTATGTTCTATATAATTACACCTTTCAATTTTTCGAACTTTCTAATTTTATTTCAAAGACATCCTGTATATTTGCAACATTAGGAGGGGGTGGATAGGATGCTTGGAAGAAGGCAGTAAACAATTTCAACATGTATAAGATTCAATATTAAATAAGTACATATCTTAACAGAACAGAACAAAGTTGTGCAAATCACCATACACTAGAGCAGGAGTTCCCAAATTTCGTTCGTGGCGCATTTACTACAGTAAGGAACTTACCCAATTAGGATAAGATATATCAATATAAAGAATAAGCGTAATTTGTTAAGTAATGTAAAGCAATACGAAACAAATCACCTTAAATTAAATCAGAATGAAGTTCCAACACAAGCTAATAAAAATTCACGGAATTTGTTATATAATTACTTATACGCAGATCCCATTACAATGAGGAAAATTACATATTGTCGCTGAGGCTAATTAACAGTATTACAAATTCGATTTTCTCGCTGTTTTCTGGTACTCTAATATTTTTCATGAATCCTTTTTTACCGGTACATTTCCCTAAGGATACCATGTTTTTTTCATACATTTCACACGTTTCCTATTGGATGCCTGGAGAATTTGCGAGTCAATTCAGCAACGGAAAGTTTTTATTTTTGTTTTGTTTGTGTTCCATGGTTGCCTTTATAAATTACAATAACATTAGACCTTGTAAATGTAATGCGTCACCAAATCATTACATTGTCTTCTCAGTAACGTTCACTTCAACTTCTTCCAAACGCTCCATTTCCGTCTAGATCTTTCTTTCGTCACTAATTAAAATTTGGATGAATCAAACAGGAATTAGAAACATTCAAAAATTACGTGTATAGAGTTATAATAAATATGAACCTTTACCTTTCCTAATCCACAACAGTGACATTCTCATACCGCTTAATCCAAAGGTAGCGCGCTTTTCGAGGCGTATATTTTAATCTGGCTGCATATGGTCGTCTTCACACTGTTCGGTGGAATATGGTTACACCCTGTTCTCTTACGATTTGGCGTAGGGTTTTGTGTTCTTATTTAAATAATTTTGCAATCATGTTAAACCATTGTTTTTTATTTCTTGTCGTAATATTGCCACGAGATACTCGTTTTATGAATATTTTATGTTTTTAATGGAAAATACTTTCTTTTCGTGCTATTTTTAGGAGGGCGTACATTCTTGCTCTACATTGATTACAAAATTTTTTAACCACATGATAAAATCAGAGAGTTGTTCATTTTAATTTTTGAACACATTGAATAAATAGTCGAATAAAAATTCATTTGTATTACTTACGTATCTGTCCCCCGAAAATAGAATAATAACAACTTCGTTTTTATTTCAATGCAATAATAATAACGCAACAATAACTGAAGTATCTTATAATAACAAATCATATACACCAATTTATTGAAGACATCTTGATTGGTTGCCGTTCTGGAACATTTGATGCATGTGAATGATGCAGTCTAACCTTTATAATCCTTATTTCGTGCATTCTTGTTCCCCTTCTGATAGTTGACCTATAGGTAAAGTAAAATAATGTATAACAAGTTCTCCATATATGAACCATCGCTTATTAAAATTTTTCTTTAGATCAAGTATGGGCAACCTTTGACATGTTGTGCGCTAAACTTTGGTGTGCAAATACGTTCGCGGGCCGCGTTTAAAAGTAGTGCATTTTAAAGTAGTGTTCATAATTTTTAGCGATAGATTTCAGACATGAAATTATCACTTAACTTTTTTATTTTTGCAGAAGTGCGCATTTCATGATATATTGACCTTTTGACACACCTGAATTTGGCATTAAAGCCAATGCTTCCTCCACACTCAAAGACAGTTCCATGCCTTGGTTTTCAAACAAGATACGATTAACAACATCAGTTTGTTGTGTTGACGAATTGCTTACAGCTTCAATTATATTTGTTTTTCTGTTTTTATTCTCTGCTCGATAACCTTATAAAAACGCTCGCTGAATTTGTTGTAAATTTTCAGTTTGTAGTAAAAAAAAAGATTTCCTCTTTTCGTAGTGTGCCGGTTTCTACAGTAACATGTGATTGTTGCCATATTGCAACAAAATCAACGACCTAACCTTTCACCATTTTCACTTAGGAATCGGTCTTCCCTCATATGAGCGTTAAACAATCACGGTTTGAAGTTGAGGAATAATTGTTCTTGCACATAAATCACAACATAGATAAGATCTTCTTCGGTTAAGTTGAATCTTTCCTGAACATACCATCGAGTTGTGGATATATGTTCAGCACGATCAATAAAGGCCACAAATAGATCTGTTTTTCTAATTATAAACTGCGACATTCTCAATGACTGGCTGATACTGCCAGAGAATTATGAACAGTAATAGGATTTGTTAGGTATATTTATATGTGCAAATTGTTATTGTTACTTTCAGAAAAGTTATTTTTAAATTATTTAGAATAATTTCCGTTGGTATTTCAAGAATAATTCAATTTCCTTGCAATTAAGAACGTTAAATTTAATTGGATTAGTTTTTTGTGAAATTTTTAATGAAATTTAATAAATTTGTAGTTTTATTTTCAATAAAACCAATACTATAGCCATGACCATAATTATTGTGTGATTTATTTCGTTTTAATACATCTTAAGAACACACGCGTTATTTATTTGAAACGGTTCTCATTTAGCAACCAACGTATGTAAATAGTAAACGAAAAAATTGTAATGAGAAAAACTTGTTGAGAACCGCTGAAATTGTAAATATTGTTCTCTATCTGCACAAGTCTACGTTCAGCGGTCAAAATGGTAAATTTTAATATTTCCTTTTCATCCCTTATCAATTATTCAGCTGTTTATATTATGAAGTGAGGCAGAGAAAGCTACTTCATTAATTTCGATCCAAATTAGTAACTTTTAGTAGTCGGATATATTCGTTTATATCTCCGGTGTAATCAGGGCATTGAGTTAAACTGTTTTCTTTGTTATTATTGTGCTGTTATTACAGCTTATTTTGTTCTATATGTTCCTTATATTATTGCAAGATTATTATGAGAAAATTTAAAAAGTAAAAAAGGAAATAACTGTAGGAGCTACACATTTTTGTATTGCAAGTTTAGAATTTTTAATGCAGCATTAATAAACTTTCTTCATTCCTATGATGTATTAATAAGTACAAAATTGTAGATATGTATATCGGTTAATGGGAACATGTGCTGCATCGACCTTGACGTTTGTAGAAGTAATTTTTGTATAAATATACGTTTTTCGATGTTCTCGAACAACCTACATTTAAAGAAATGTTAATATAATAATTTTAGCTTAAAAAAAAAGTTCAATACCTTGTCACGTAGTTGTCTAAATTTTTTGGTATATATCCTGGAATTAAAGGTTGAAACATGTCCTATTTTTTATAGATTTACCAGGTTTATTTGTAAATTTTTATCTTCGCCTAAATATTTAGTTTTATTAAGTGCAAATCTTAAAAGTTAAGATTTTCTCTGTAGTATCTTTAAGGATCTTTTAAAATTCGTAATGTCTTGCCCAGGAAACTGTAGATAAATTCGAATATTTTATGGAGTATAATCTCGTGATGTCTGGAATTTAGAGTACCACTAACCAAGTCGAAGCCAAATGTTTTAGCTTTCTCAACTAAATCCCAATTTTGCAGAGTTTTGTTGTAAACTGCTAACGATATTTAATTTCCATATGATGACTATACTTTCGGTACTCCTAATAGTTGTTCAGTTTTCTTGTAAGTGACAACAATTATATCTCCTTCGTCTTTCTCTTCTTTCCTTAGATTAAAAAAATAAACCCCAATGGATAATGAGAAAATCCAAGTCAGTGAAGTGAGGAATTGCAAATGGATTCTTTCTTTACTTGGACCTGCGATAAGTATCCTGAAGAGTTTGAATATCATTTTCTTCCTTAGGAGGAGAGAATTTATTTGAAATCTATTTCTTCTTCTTTGTAAAAGTACTTGCTTTCGTATTTGTATCCTGGACGACATTTTTGTCTCTGAGCCACTAAGAAATCCATCACTTTTTGGATTTTCATCAGATCAACTTCAAATTGCTTTTCTCTTTTCCTACATACTTAATAATATTTGCCCTCTTCCAGTTTTCTGTATTCTTCGTATAGCTTCTTTCAGCACCTTTATGAAATATACAATCTGTGTATCTACGTATCGATGGAAATGCTCAAAGATCTCGGAGTAATCAGGTAAAATTTTCGCTGGTGTATAGTTTAATACGTCATATCTTCTTCCTTCATCAAAAATTAGGTTAATTTTGGTTGAATACATGAATTGGGAATATTATATTTGTGTTCAGAATACTATTCTTGTCTTAATCTTTTTGGAAACAAGCAGCAGAATATGACGATCTTTTCTTCTTTCCAAATCGATGTTTATGCAAATATTTACGATTATACGTAGTCTTACTTTTGTTTGGAGTCCTTGTTCTTTCTTCGCTGGTCACAATTTGCAAAAGATCACGTTATCGAAATTTACGTCTGGATTTTCTTTTATGGCGCCTAAATAATTTTGGGGAGAATAGATGAATTGGGAATACTAGATTTGTGTTTAGAATACTATGTTTGTCTTAATTTTTTGGAAAGAAGTACCAGAATATGTTCACAATAAGACAATTCATGTTAGGAACCCTTATCCTTTCTTCACTAGTGACAATGAGAATTTGCAAAGGATCACACTATTAACATTACGTTTGGATATTCTTTCACGGCGCCTAAAACACCGTTGCCTTAATTATTTCTTTTGTGTCTTCATAACTTCGTATGTTTAATATTCTTCTAAACAAATAGTAATGAAATTAAAGGCTAGGACCTGTCTGGGACATTCAAGGGTATATGTATCAACTATATATATATATATATAGCGACAGAAATTGTATTGTACAAGAAGGGCCTTGAGGAACAGAGGTATATAGATACGGT
Source organism: Trypoxylus dichotomus (assembly GCA_023509865.1). Lineage (NCBI taxonomy): Eukaryota > Metazoa > Arthropoda > Insecta > Coleoptera > Scarabaeidae > Trypoxylus > Trypoxylus dichotomus. The sequence continues at coordinate 7,310,137 of CM042083.1, read as the reverse complement.
AACATAAAGTGGTGAGTCATCATCCCAAAGTATTTAGACAATGGGGAGGAGTGTAAAAGTGGAAGGTATGTAGTAGTAAGTAGACGACACAACGTAGCCAGTGGAACAGTGCTGCCGTCAAGCAGGCTAGAACGCTTTTATAAATTATTCAAGGTGCTGTATTGATCCAAAGTTCCTATACTCTCCTTTCCCCTACGTGAGTATTTCTGTTAGCATGAATATCTGATCCACATACCGGCTTCCCTGACCTAGGCACACATGGACTATTTTCGCGCCATTTTAATGTCACAATTCGTTGGAGTTTAAAGTGCCCGCGGCGTCTTCGCGTCGAACTAAAACGAAAATCGCGAAATGCGAACATCTACCGACGTTATTTATTCCAATTTTCGGGCGAATAAGACGAGAGCGGTCAGTTTTTTTTTGTATTTTCGCGCGCTTGCGTCGCAGCGTCCTCTACCGTCCGATCTGAGGAACGAGACGCGGATTCAGGAAAAGAAAGCAACTTACTAACCAAATTAAGTCACTACGTGAAAATATACACGGACCAAAGGAAAAACTTAATAAGACTTTCGGTCGCAATTCAACTTTTCCGTTGTTTATTATTTGATTAAAATTTTCGCAAAGTTTTAAAAGTTTTCTTATACGTTTAATGCTTTCGTGTATGTATCAGGTACAAACTGCCATCCGCATATCTGCAATAGTATCAATTTTTGTTTCTCTACTTAGATTATTTTTATATTTCCTTGCGCTATTCCCTCTTTTCCAAACGGAAACCGGAACTTTTAACTGGGGAGTTTGGGGGAAATACGTTCCGGAAATTGCATGTAGGAAGTATTGAAAAGTGTAATTTTTGCATTCCGGTTTTTGACTTGGTATTGATAATTGTAACAGATTTTCCAACATTTTCTTGTATCGCTCATTCATACAGTACGATCAAGAATGACTAATCGTATTAGTACAATTGAAAAATGACAGTGGTCTATTTTAAATAATTCTGAAAGTTTGGTTTCGGAGGTATAATAATTTTCCTTGTAATTTCCAATGTTTAAATTTAATGAAAAGTTTTAATGGTTGCCAGTAAGATTCGAACCTACATCTCTTTGTTTTCTAGATAAATGCGTTACCATTACTCTATGTTACTTATCTGGAAAATAAGGAGATATGGGTTCGAATCCTAGAGGTAATCATCAAATTGTAATGTTGGAAATTAGAATAAAAAATGTAAGTTTCATATTAATTTAAATATGCAATAGGTTTGTTTCAAGTGCATGTTTAAATCGTTTTTTGACTACTTGAAAAATAAATAAAACGACCAAGTTCAATGATTTGAAGATTATATCATTTAGTGCTTTCGAAAATTAAAATAAACATGTTGTTGCTGTGTTGTAATGGCTAGTCACCCCAATGGGGTATCGCCGCTTTTAAAGCTTTCTAGATCTAAAAAATCTGCGGAATAAATCAATCCCCATTCTCTTCGGTTTATATCTTTGCTTGTCTTTGTTCTTATTGTGTCTTTATCTATTTTCCTTGACACATATTCCAGTGCCAAGTTGAATAATAATGCTGTCGACAGTGAGTCTGCTTGTTTTACCCTTTTCAAATTTTTGCGTTTCAAATACAGATCACAAAAGAACACATGAAATCTCACTGTACGTTACTTGCAAATAACAATAATACGAATAACAATAGAACCTATATTCAACTATTTGTAGCAACGCTTAGCGTTTATGTATATCTTTATTGAATAAGCATCATGCTATAAAGCATTAACTTTGAGCGCAACATAACAAATTAACTGTTTGGTTAAAACTTTGATGATACAATAAACTTGCAGTTGTTAATATGCATATGATGTAGCGTTTTTGTTTGTTTTGGTTGGATACTACGCAGAGTAGATGGTGAACATTATATCCGTTGCGCGTTTGTTTGGTTATCTTCAATTAATTCACTGCAGCTCCGCTAATAAGTCCCGCATAACAGACGTTTGGTGAAGATTATTAGACGCGGATAGGACTCTTTAAATCTAGAAGTGTTGCTTTTGATTTCATTTCCCTAACATGCATTACGAGTATACAGTTTCACCGACTTTCTATATGCAATCTGCTTTTTTAAGTTTACATTTAATTAAGGAAGCGTTTTATCTCTTCTTTTCCGTTTTTTACTACTGCAAAATCATTTGAAGATGAGATTTATTGTCTACGGACCGTATGCGCATACAATGTGCCTTAATGGAATCTGTACGATTTACTTAAGCTTTCGTACGGTTCTTCCGATAGCTGACCTATTTAGTATTTCAAAAAATAAACAGAAATGTTTCTGAATATACAGGCTGTCCCATTTATACACAGCTTTATTACAACGATTGCAAGGACTGTTTGGTTGTATAAGTCACAGGTATCGCAGTAAACTCCACCGAAATGCAGCGTTTCGAAAGCATATGAATTTTTATTGTCAATCGAGTTACCGACTGTAGGTAACTGGTTGACAATGAGAGTCCACGTGCTTTCGAAACGGTGGTGTGGAGTTTACTGCAATACCTGCGAATCACAGCTTTATTATCTATGATTTTTTAAATTCTATACAAAGGATAGAAAAAATATAAAGAAGCTAATGATTTTGATAAATATATTTTTTTCTTACGACTATAGGTGTTACATCATACACAATCATATACGTCCTGTATATAATATGTATGTATATAGCGTTATTTCGGGTTTCCTTTCACGTGGTAGTGTCTCTGCCCTAAAAGGGACCAGTGCAATGTTTCGATAAAGTCTCATCCACCATCTTCAGGCGTTAGTTACTCGTTTTGCGCATTTATAACGTGCTCGCTTCATCATCGGTGTTAATCTTGGCGTTTTCAGGAATGACAGAATGATTCACGAGATGATAATAGGCAAGAGGTCATTAAGTGCCACATTCTCAATTTCTTAGAAAGATATTTAGGGAACGTAGTTAGATAGGTATTGTAAATCCTATTAATGAATTTTATACTTGGAAACATACAAAAATTTAAATTTATAAGGTGGTCCTTGGTCAGGAATTGTAAGTGTTAATTAAATAAGTGAATAAGTGAGACAGCCTGTATATTCAGAAATATTTTTTTAGTTAGTCAACAAACCGAGGTAAAAGAAAGTATCCTTTTACGAATGCGGCGTTCTTAATTATGTGTAGCTACCACTGTACATGCAGGTGGATATAAATAGCATTAACACATATAACAAGTGAGGCTTTACACGCAATTTTTTATGAATTTTCATAATTCGTTGGAACGGGAACTATTACATATGGATTTGTACACGATATCTAAATATAGACTCCCCCATTCCTAAGCCTTTTCCACGTAACATTCAACAAACGCAGCAAACACCAATTCCAACTTTAATATAAATCATATGCTGCGTAGTTTCGCCTCTTGAAAATGTCAGATTGAGTACCGTAGACAATTTTATACACACATTTTTTGCTTAAATAAAATTTCTACAAAGCTACGTAGATTCAGTCAACTTTGAATCTTTTATTCGCACGCTTTTCTTTTCATACCTGTCAACGTGACTCATATTACATCTCTTCATATTCTATTCCGTTAGCATCTGTTTAATTTTTTACGACGACTTTTGGATTTTTATAAATTCTAAACGTACCGCAACACCTCTATTTTCTTTTTTCTTTTCCCTAACTTTGTCGAAAATTAAACTTGAATAATAATAAAAAGAACATGAACCTTTCCATTTACATCGGTTGAGCGTAGGTACTAAAATTAGAGGTCCATATCTGCCATTTTTTCTCTTCGATTGTCCTTTCTTGTTATTGTTACTGATACATCTCGCCTGGGGTTGTTTTACCGACAACGCAAGGGAAATATTTACTCTACTGACGAATCTCGAAAACTCAATGCTGCGGTTAGCTTATTGTTCTCGGTAACAGCTCAAAAAAATAAACGATAACTAAGGAAGAACGTATTGGCCACGTAATTAATGAAAAAAAAATAAAAGATTGTTTTAATTTGGAGATATATAAAGACCCTGTGTATTTAATCTAACTCGCCGCACAAAAAATAGTATTGGCATTTCAAGTGAAATCCGAGACCTGATTTCACCTTTCAATACATTAAGTTTATTTATTTCCTTGTTTTCTGCCTCTCACAGTATTAGGAAGCCGGGGTAGACTTTCAGTTTCTTTAATTCCCGCTTGACAGATCCAGGATTAAAATCAATATCACTCGGTAAATTAAAGTTTCCAAGAGCCGTAATTGACTACGAAGAACTGTTGAATTACATACTACAAAATAACGCTTACTTGATCCCCTTTATTTTCGGGTTTCATCTGAAAAAACTGAATGTAGTTTATGTTCGAAGTGGAAAACTTTTTGATTTGATTATATTTTCAAATTGGACTAACATCGAACAAGCTTTGTTTTTAATTTTATAATATTAAAAAACACCCTGTATATAAAGATTTTTTTGTTGGAAAAGGTATAACTAAGGCTGCAGAAACGAGTGTTTTTGCAGTAGCGTACGGCTCGGGTACTATTAATATTAAAAATAATGAAGATAAGTACTTATTATTTTAATCTGATTATGTTGTTGATGTAGAATGACGCAAAAAATCTCTGTAAAATTAGCATGCCTTCCAGCGCTGAGTCTAATGATGTGGTGTTCGCGAATTTAAAAAGGTCGTTCGCGTCATATTCGCACTCTCAATTTACAGTTAAACTGTTGTCTATACCTACTATAGTTTGAAAATCGGGATTCTTATTTATAACCGCACACAATTAATCGGTTGTTAATCTTCTAATATTATCTGCCAGATTTCCTAACGAGGCTTTGAAGTAATCTACTGTATTTAGCGGTTCATGTGATGACAGCTTGGTGTTCTCTAATGTGGAAATGGTATCTAGAAGAATTGAATAATCTTATATCTATTGAAATTGCTAAAATAGAGCTTTAAGCCACGTTCCCCATCTCGCCAATACTGCATGTGGTGGCTAAGGAATACTCGGACAAATCTGAAATCTATTAACACTCTTCAAACCTAAAGAACGCCGTTGATTCGACATCATCAATCTAATCCGGTATTCATACACATACTAATCGTATGCGTATGAATCCCGACTTCGGGTATGTCCAACCGCTTTTAGAATACATCATCGCCGCCAATGAGTCCACACTCGCTTCTGTAAGCTTAATTATAACCCACAACCTTTTGTTTTAACATTAAACAAGCTTTGTTTTTAATTTAATAATGTAAAAAATATCCTGTATACAAAGAACTCCTTTATGGTAAAAGTTATAACCCAGAGCCTTTTATTTTAACAGCAAAAGACATCGGTACCGCATAGAAAAGGGTTGAGCTTTGAGTTTGGAATTTTTTTTCTAACTCACAGATAGGTGGTGCCTAAAAAAATATTTTATTTACTTAGATGAGCCGGAAGTTCTCTGTCCTTTTAAAGCGCTGTATTTACTTTGCGGATAAGATAAGTTTACTAAAACAACAATCCGCAACATTTTAAAAACGACCGCGTTATATATATATATATATAAAAAAAAAACAGGCAGAAGCGGTGTAGATATTCACTTAGGGGTTCATTCATAAATTTAACTTCGCTTTATTTGTTTTCTACACGGTGAAAACGGGTAATTAATGTCTTAAATGGGATGTAATTAAATTAAAATATGTTAAAAATATAAAACAGGGGTGAAACTGGGGAAAATTTATGAAAATAATTGGTACTTTTTTATATATGAGATCGTGATATACGTTGTATACAATGCAATATTTTCCTTTGACGTTGTAAGTTTGCTAGATTGAAATTATAATAGTCTATTAGATTTACATCATGTCAAGTATATGGAAAAACGATATTTATAACAGGTTTTCCGCGATCTAGAAAAAAATTGCTGACTAACATAGATGAACTATGCATGCGCAAAATTATATTTTCTTATCTAACGGAAATCTATTAATTTCACATTAAATTCGTTTCTAACTTGTTCCTTTATATTTTTCTTAACTGTAGGAAATTGACTAGATTGAATAAAACGTATATAGAAGCTACAATGCAGTACTAATGAACCACCAAGCAACAGAGTAACGCATTCTAGTCAACTGTATTTACCAGATTCACGCAAGAAGAAACAAACAATTAATATTCCTTCTTGCCCGAAGCTAGAAAACAGATCTGTATTTATATATTCAGCAAAGATTATTCATTTGGAAAAGTATTTCCACCTCTAGAACCTCGTAACGTTTAAAAACGCTTTTAATTTAAACAAAGCGTTGTTTGTAAAATGTTAGAACTTTTTTTCACTTTTTCACGTTCCACATTCCCCCTTTTTTTCGGGGAGGCTGTTTTGGTGTTGGCGTAGTTCCTCAAACGAGAAACGAAAGTAGAGGGAAAAAATATATACGGATCTAATAATTTTGATGATGATACACTTTGTAAACAACTTTTTTAGGAGGGTTATAGGAGAAGATGCTTGCTCGAGTGAATTGAAGCGTTTTGGAAGAAAAAAATCATGCAAATGAGGTCGCAACGTAGGTAAAGATCGAGGAGTGATGCTTTTCCGAGATAACTTTTTCGTTTCGCGGTAAAAAAAAATGAAATATCAAAATAACCTTTGGTAGAAATATGACATAATTTGCGAAGAAAAAAATTAACCGATATCTCAGAAATGGTGTAGCGTTTGTGTTAGAAATAGATTCACAAGGTATCAAAGATTTATTATAAGGATGTAATTATTGGATCTGTCAATTTTCTTCATCGCTATAGTATATATACTTATAGCCGAGGGTTCATATTTATTTTAGAATACATTTTTCATTCCTTTTTGGATATTTCTAGTTTTATTTGAATATGGTTAGCTCCAAACTCTTCAATATTATAGAAACAATATCTCATAAAACATCACACAAAAGTTTGAAAGTTTTTGAATCTAAATACGTCTTCTACGCGTCTTCTAAGGTTACACATCAGATTATTACTAGTGTAAGCATAGAAAATGTTCTTCAGTTTGACCAAAATCAAAGACATAGGGTCCTTTTATTTGTTAGCGATGCAGTGGCGTATATTTCGAAGGCAGGAAAATTATTAAAGGAAATTACTTCCAAACAATTTAGTCTTTTCCGTTTGTGTATAGAACTTAGCCGTGATTTTCTTACTGCGCTTCAAATTGGCTTCTATTAGTTTCCGCTCTACTGTCGACACACTTACCAGCTAACGACGTTATAAATTGAACTCTGTCGTAATTTGCGATGCGGTAAGGAGTCGATTTGTTAGGGAAATTGTCCTACGCACAGAACACTCAGAAATACTTAATTATCCAATTCCCTTCTTCTAAACTTCTAATCACACACGTATTCATATCTCGGCAATATACTAGATGCATTCTGAATGTGCAGTTTATTACACGATAAGGCAGGTGGTTGATCCAGTACCCCTGACAAATTCTGTTTCATAACGCATTCAGCCCTAATTTCCTACTATTAACGGATTATTGCTATTATAAAATTTAATACAGGAATACATTGTTTTCGTGTATTATTAGCATTAGATTGTAAATGCCATTCTTCATTTTAAAAAAGTGTAACAAAATGTATTAGGTGCGATCAAACGTTTTAAATTCGACACGTCTTCTTTGCTTATAAGCATTCATGAATACCATTGGGAGACTTTTATCCTAAAATTATACTACATACAGAATCTCCAATAGTAGTAAAGGTATTCAGTGACTTGTTCACTTTTATAAAAAAATGAATATCAGCTGGTTCGGTTAAATAAACCTGAACCTTCTAAGATTTTGAAAATAAAATGTTAGATTTCATAAATTCTGAAATTGCCGAAATTTAAATCATACATCAAACGCCACTAGGTGGTGTTGTGCACCTTTTGTATCTCAGCAGATCATGCAGTTTATCATCATTGCGTTTGCGATTTTGCAATGACTATTGTAAATTTGATAGGATTGCCACAGAAACATATAAAATGTTAACCACAGCACTTCTCTAAAAACTAGAGGCACGTTTAGGTACCTATGCTATCATTTTCAGCAGTAATACTGAACTAACAAACTAAACTAATACTACACTATTTATACCCTATTAAATTAACGATCGGCTGGAATTTAGAGGACCTAACTCTGTATTCGTCAAAGTATGTTTGTTTTTGTAAACATTATTAACGTTATGATATGTTTCTAGTATATATAGAGCGACAGTAGATTTGCCAAACTTAGATTTAAGATGAGCGAAATGCCCTTTGTATCTAATTTTAAGAGATTTTTCTGTTTGCCCAATGTATACTTGATCACACTCTTTACATGATATTTTGTAAATTCCTGATTTTTCCATGTTATCTACCTGGTCGTTAGGGTTTCCTAAAAAACTTTCGAGGTTATTGTTAGACGCAAAACGTTTTTTGGGATTAACTTTAGAAAAGATTTTTTGAAGACCTTTTCTGTAACATGAATAAAATGGCAACTTTGCGTATTTCCTATTACTACTGCTACGCCTTTTAAATAGATTGCATCTTCGGAGAATCCGTTAAAATTTGCAATTTTGAAGATTTTATTGAGCTCATTTAGATATGTCTTAACTTAAATGGAAATTAAAGAAACGATAAACTAGGAAGTTAATTGCCGAAAGTTTATGTTCCTATGAGTGATTAGGAGCTTCCAAGATGCATCTACAGTTTTTCTATGTATATTTATTTCTAGCTTATTTCTACTTCTTATAACTAAGATATCTAGGAAGAGAATGCTGTTATCTGTTTCCGTGTTTCATGGGTAAATTTAATAGATGAAAGTTTTGAATTTAGTTGTCTAACCAATCCGGTTATTGAGCATTTGCTTGTGTCAAAGATGCAAAAACTTTCGCCAAAGTATTCTTAGGACCAGTTTTTACTTTATCCATAAAAGGATTAGCTATGAAAGGGGATAGGTTGTTACCCATTGTGATTCTTTCAGTTTGTTAGTAAAAAGTGTTATTAATTTAGAGAAAGTTTTGCTTCATGCAAAATCTAGTTATCTAATCAAAATCTGGTTATCTAATAAATGCAAATATGTATGCAGCCGAGTTCGTTAGTTCAGTATCATTCCTAAAGATAGCTTTTAACTATAGTTAGGGTGATATTAAAGTGCTTCAGTGTAATAGTGTTCGAGTTTTGTAATTTATTTGAATCAAAGTACGAAATCCTTTATTTACCGCGTACACTCGAACTTTTGCGTATCACCTCATAGATTGTATAAACGATGCCGCATTAACCCTAACTTTCTTATGTAATAATGTGTGATTAATTCAGACAATAAAATTATAGTATCCGCATAACACGTAGATATTCTCGTCAAGCTAAGAGTTATACGAAACTCGTGGTTTTCCGGAAAACTAAAATTCAAAATTAACCCGACATCGTACCTCCCGCTGTCGGAGCCCGCGGTAAAGCTACCGATATATTTCTCGTATTTACCGCTTCGAAATTAGAAAGTGGTGACATCAGGTGGAAATTTACAACGAGGGACTCGCGGAATATACACGCAATCATTGAGAAATTTACTTGGTCAACTTTATACGCGACACTATAAACAAATTTATCGATTTTCGAGACTGATCTGAATGTTTTAATTAGTTTTTGTATGAAATTTTTGTCGGTTCTCAGTTTTTCGTTTGATCTAGACGTTAATAAATATTTGGAAAGTGCATTTTCCAACTTTATTCCGTTGGGTAATTTTAGCGTTGAATTTTTCGGCGGATGCGCATTATTAATGTCCAGGACGATGTTAAATGCATGCATAACACACGATTTTATGTATTCTAAACAATCGTTTGTATGCGTCGGTGAAACCCGAACTAAGTTTATGTCAACGAACTTCCAGAACAACTTGGGGCGAAAGTTGACTAGCACACAGTTGGCGTTTCTTCCAAACGATCTTTTGAAGTTAATAGGAGTTTATTGTGTGATCTTAATGTTCCCGTTAAATCATTTACTGTTTCGTATTCATAATTAAGTACACAAATTACAATAGCGCGGTAGAAACGGGCAGCTATTTTCTAAAATATCGACTTGTATCAGCAAGACTGCGTATTGTTTATGAACGTTTGCATTGTTAGAGTTGACATAAATGACTGCGAGTTTTATAATAAACGAGGTTCAATTTGGCTCGCGAAAAAGAAGGCGTTTATTCGGAATTCTATTTTTAAAACTACACAGCAAGAATTAGGCAAGGCCAAATTGGAGTGCCACCATATTCATTCCCATTAGGTGTTAATTTCCATATATAAAACATTTAATTAAGAGGGTAAATCTTATGGTTTAGCTTTTAAAGGATTTTTCACTAATATTTCGCACGTAATTTGGTCCTTCATCAGAGTTGCTACAAGACATAACAATTTAAAGTTTTTTCCTTCAAAAATCTTTTAAATACTTATCTTAATTGTTGAAAAAAAAAACAAAACAATAAAAGATTTCTTTTTTTTTTAATCCTATGTCTTTTATACCTTGCGGTGTCGGACTATTTATTTCTTATTTTTATCTTCCACAGGTTCCTGTTCTGAGCCAGTTGTTTGGCTTCAATCCATCCCATACTTCTCTTTTCCAACGTTCTATATACCTGCTCCTTCCAGGTGTTTCGGGGTCTACCTGTTCTGTTTTTTGTCCTCTGCTTTGGCTTCAAATATCCAAGCCATCCCAGTTGTCTCTCTTCTATGACCACTTCTACTGGTTTGTTACCCAGACTATTTGTGATTGTCGCGTTTCTGATTTTGTCTCTTCTAGTTACTCCTTCTATTCTTCTTAGGAATCTCATTTCCATGGCCGTAACTCTGCTTTTGATTCTATTCGTGGTTATCCATGACTCACTACCATATGTTAATGTTGGTCTGACCACTCTTTTATACACCTCCGTCTTTATTTTTTTTGGTATTTCTTTTTTATCCAGAAACGAATTTCTCAATATGTTATATATTTTTGCGGATTTCCCTATCCTCTCATTTACCTCTTTCTCTATTCTCCCATTGTTTTCAATGATTGTTCCTAAGTAGTTGTAACTTTTAACTTGTTCCAATGCTTTTTCCCCGACTTTGATGCTATGTCTCCATATTTCGTTTCCTTCCAGCTTTGTATCAATTCTTAATATTCTTGAATTAATGTATTTTTCTTTTTGTATATTGTTTACCACCTCAGGTTTGATGATTATTCCTACTCCCTCCGCTCCTCTGTCCCTTTCATCCACTCCCGACCAGTAGAGCCAGTATCCATCTTTCATTTCCTCTAAGATTTCTTTTTATTGTTACTATAACATATGAGAAGCAAACAATATTCTCCTGATTTTGAAAATGTAAATATTTTAAGATATTATAGCGACAAGAAAACACCACAATCATACACCGAAAATTTACATATAATTTACTCATGTTTTTAATGCAAACAATCTCAAGTAAACTTAATTGTTTATATATCGCAAGTTATTTCTTACAGTTTCTTAATATTGATTCTCCAGGGAATTTTTGTAGACTTTATTTTGATACTTGACACTTTATTTATTCTTGTCCTTACTAATAAGGCTGTAGAAACGAGTGCTTTCGCAGTAGCGTACGGCTCGGTTAATATCATCATTAGCATTAGCATGCCTTCCAGTGCTGACTTAGTTTGTATGTATGTTGGTGTATTTGTAATGATGTAGTGTTCGTGAATTTAAAAAGGTCGTTCACATCATGTTCCGATTCTTGGTTTTCTATTAAATTCTTGTTTATACGCACTATAGTTTGAAAATTGGGATTTTTATTAATAACCGCACATAATTTATCGGTTGTTAATCTTCCTATATACTAGATTTCCTAACGAGGCTTTGAAGTAATCTAATGTATTTAGCGCTTCATGTAATGACAGCTTGGTGTTGTCTAATTTGGAAATAGTATCTAAAAGAATTGAATAATTCTCGTAAATTTGCTCTATATGAGTATGGATTTCGGTATCGGAAACCAACCGCTGGACTTCTTGCGAATTTAAATTTAAGATATAAGGTTTAATAACGTGTAAAAATTTCTCATAATATAAAACAGCTTTAAGCCGCATTACCCATTTCTCGTCAATAGCGGGCTGTGGTGGCCGAGGAATGCTCGGTCAAGCCTCATTTCGGAGATTTATTAAAGATTGTTTTAGTAACTTTCCAGCTTTGATCATGTTCGAACCTCCTTCTGTAAGCAACATTACAAGTTGGATTGTCGATATAGTGAACTTCCCAAAGATATTTTGTACAATTTCTATTATTTTTTCCGTGTTTGTCTTCTGTAATATTCTACTATATAAAAGAAGAGGCAAGGATGTCTCACCGGTTTTCAACACATTTAAAATACATTTTTTTCTTGCATACGTTCTTTCATATACCGTTAGTCATATTTTTTTATCTTTTATCTCTTTAACTCTTTTAACTGTAGTGTACTTTGTATTCATTTTGGCTTTTCATTCACTTTGTACAGACATATTCAGTATATCTTTTACTATTGCAACCAAATCTATATGTAATTAGTATTGCTTCTGTTATATAGAGAAGGTAGAAAATGTTGATATAAGGAAAACCCAGCAATTATCCCATTGCGCTAATTATACCCTTACCTCACCACATTTCTGGTATTATCGCTATGCTTTCTAATTGTTACTATGACATCGTCACCAAACTAGAACTTTACAAGAACAAACAGATACCTTACGGCTGCTCATTAATGCAAAACCGAAGTTGTTTATAAATAACCAGTTTAACAATTTAACATTTAGTACATGATGTAATTCCATTCAATATACAAATTTAACAGAACCAGTATATACCTTCAAATAGTATACATGTTCATTCAAATCACAACATAAGTTAAACAGAACTCAAAGTAACTTCAACAGAGTAAGATCTCAAGCTGTAAGACCTCCCATAAGTAACAATTCGGTAGCATTATAACATTAACATGTAACTAAAGTCGTGTAGAAATTTATAATATGGTACATTACGTTGTGCATTTAAGCGGTGTTGTTTGCTATTATGTTTTTTACACATAAAAATAATGTACGGTAAAATGTTGATATTGTAAGCAATACTTTTAATAACAGTGTTAACACTCGTCGAACATAACAAAGAATGTCGTCGATTCGCCATCATCAATCTAATCTGGCGTTCATATAATACATGGGCTGAAAAGTCCCGGGCCTAACACATAGATGACGCTAGTTTTATTGCAGTCACCTTTCTCTCAGTTAGTACTAACCTTCAAAAGACAGCTGTTAAAATTTCATGATATTCTATTCATTAGTTTGTGAGTTATTGTGCTAAGAATCACGCTACTTTTGTTATTTCCAAAACAATGGATCAAAAACAATTTCGTGTTTTAATTTTACACTGCTTCCTGATGGGAAAAAATACCGTTCAAGCGAAGCAATGGCTTGAAAAGTGCTATGGGGACTCCGCTCCATCAGAAACAACAATAAAACGTTGGTTTGCTGACTTCAAACGTGGTCGTAGAGACACCGATGATGCAGAATGCAGTGGACGTCCAAATGAGGCGGTAACACCAGAAAACATCAAAAAAATCCACAAAATCGTTTTGAATGATCGAAAAGTGAAGTTCCGTGAGTTAGCTGACATCGTAAAGATATCAAAAGAACGTATTGGCTTTATATTGCATGAGCATTTGTCTATGAGAAAGCCATGTTCAAAGTGGGTGCCGCGTTTGCTCACTGTTGACCAAAAACAAGAACGTGTTGATGATTCTAAGCAGTGTTTGGCCATGTTTAAACGTAACAAACCGGAATTTTTGCGTCGATATGTGACAATGGATGAAACATGGGTCCATCACTTCACTCCGGAATCAAAACGATCGTCATCTGAGTGGACAGCAACTGGTGAACCGCGTCCAAAGCGCCCGAAAGCACAACAATCGGCTGGAAAGTTTATGGCCTCGGTATTTTGCGACGTGCGTGGTGTAATATTCATCGACTATCTTGAGAAAGGAAATACCATCAACAGTGAATATTATATAGCGTTATTGGAGCGTTTGAAGGCCGAAATTGCAAAGAAACGACCGCATATGGCAAAGAAAAAAATGTGTTTCATCAAGACAACGCACCGTGTCACAAGTCAATCAAAACAATGGCAAAACTACATGAATTGAACTTCGAATTGCTCCCACATCCACCGTATTCGCCAGATTTAGCTCCCAGCGACTACTGGCTGTTCGCAGACCTCAAAAAAATGCTCGCCGGTAAGAAATTTCGCACGAATGAAGAGGTTATCGCTGAAACTGAGGCCTATTTTGAGGCAAAAGATAAATCGTTCTACAAAAGTGGTATTGAAATGTTAGAGCGGCGCTGGAATGATTGCGTTGCTCTTGATGGAGATTACGTTGATGAATAAAGCTAATTTTGAACCAAAAAAAAAACGTGTTTTCTTTGTTAGGCCCGGTACTGTGTTACATACTAGTCATACGCGTATGAATCGCCGCTAATTTCTGCAGGCTTACTTACCACAAAGCACTTCTCACTTTCTGTTTTTAAAAATTAATAAATATATTTTAAAGAAATTTGTAAAGGAGAAAAGTATATATGTATATAAACAAATATAGTTAACGTATAATTTACAGCACATCCTCGTCTTAACTGTTAAGGGAAACAAATAAGTAATAAAGAACGTCCGTACATAACCTTAACAAATCGTAACTACTTAGTAAATTCCTAAAGTAGGATACACCGGAGGCAAGGTTACTTAATTATTCATTTAGAAAACAAATAAACGCGGTAGAATCAAAAAGGGGGAAAAAAAAGGCATCAATTCGAAACAAATAGAAGTAACTAGCACTGAAGTCGTCACATCACATTAGGTTATATAATACATGATAAGACCGTTGCCTGGGCTGCGATTGTTATCGCCCTTCGCTCAAAAGCCAAAGGGGTTGCAGAACCTCCCCCTAAGAGTCGGGGGGGCAATCGACCGGCCTCATACATGCTCAACCCGGCATCTAAGGGTATAGAAATGCCCTCGTAAAATTTATTGATTGACCTATGCATGGTTAGCGTTGTGAGCAAATTATTTTTTTATAGAATACTATAAATCCTTTGAAAGGTAACTTTACATTTTTGGAATTTTTTCTCCTTGCATCCTTTGCTTTTCAGTGGAAAACGTGTAACGGTACGATGTACGTCATCGAAAAGATTTTAGGACGATTTTACTTCTTTTAATACAGGAAAACAATTTTAAAATTTTGTAAATTTGTAAAATTACCGTAAAGTAAGATGGGAATTACGGCGATCGATTCTATAAATTGGTTTCCATCGAGAAACTTCTTGTTTTTGACGGTAACCCAGATCAATTCAATTGGATTTAGACCGGGATGATACTGTGTAAGTCTCAAAATTGTGTGTACATTGCTTTGTAGAATTTCGTCAAATTTATATGTTATATATTGACCCTTACAGCGTTCGATTAGCTGCTGTAGTTATGGCTTTAACATTCTAGTTTCAAGAGGAATATTTTTAACGACAACTATTCAATCATTTAATTTTTCTTACTATTACTTCTTGGAGAATGATTTGTTTGTGTATTGTGATACGGACCATTATCAATTACAGCAATTGCGTTTGTGGGCAAGTTTGGTATAAGCTTATGTAGTATCCATCTGCCATAATTTATACTCTGGCTATTACTTCAGTAAGTGGGCATGCGCGTTTTTAAAAACGACTACAGCGCATCCCCACGGTTCGCCATCTAATTTGGCGTTTACAGTACTAGATTAAATGGTTAAAACAGAAATTTCCAACAAATAAATAGTTGAAATAATTAAATTTTCATAAGGATTCTATTTTCGATTTTCTTTAAATTCCCTTATGTATCCTATTAAAAGAAATAACAGTGTGTAACGGCACATTTCGCGTATTCGATGAGCTTATTCGAAATGAAAAACGTAGTATGCTCTGTCGAACCTTTAAAGATGTGAATGTTTTTCACTTCTTTCTCGACATTTTTTAGGATTCGCCTTAATTCAATCCAGAAATCGATTCTACGAATTCGTTTTCATCTAGAAATGCCCTATTAGAAGTTCTGTATATCGCTTTTCGATTTTTAAGTTATATTTTGATGAAAGTTCTTAAGGTTAGATTTTTAGATAAACACTATATAAACGTATTCAGGGGTGTTTAATATTTGTGTAAACATTATTTTTTTGTTTAAATAAACCGAGGGATACATTAAAAAGGTTACTGTTTGTAATCGTAAATTTTGCGTTTAGAAGCAGCCTGAAAAGGAAGAGAAACTGAAATCACGGTTATTCCAACTCGCGTAAAAGTATCTACTTCGTCTATAAAGATAACTCTTTAAATGCGTAAAACAAAAGTGTAAGGGTTCGCGTTCAAAAAAGAACCTATTGAAACTTTCATAAAGTGCCATATTTTTTATCTTTTGTGAGCCATCTTGGGAATTGGGGTTTATTTCAGCGGTTGACAATGATGATCCTTTTATTTAAGCGTGCGAGTTGTTGAAATTAAATAATAAATTTTTACGATTTTAAATTTCTCTTGCAAGATTTAAACGTGTTGGCATAATCGATATATGTATGTTTACAATATACGTCGCATTTCACCTTTCTACTGTTGCCAATTTCGTTTCATGCACTTGCAATGTCAATCTATATTTCTGACAGTCTAAATAAAGCCAAAGTGAAACGTCACAGCACGGATTTAATGTTAATCAATACGTTGTTTGATCATTTAACGGATTATTTATAAAAGAAGAAATTGGACCGTAGCGTAGGTTTGATCGTTCAGATATATACATACATACATAGAATTATTAAACGACTTATGCAAACAAGGAACAGCTTATAAATCTGTATTACAAACAAGTTCAAATAGAATTGTATAATAGAAGAGTTATAGTTAAAGCGAACTCGACTACTTTATTCAACGGCATTGTGTATTATATAGAACTTTTGGTGAATTAATATTAAATCAGAGGAGGGGGGGGGGTATGTTTTTTTGCCCTAGCTTACCAATTTCGCAAGGGTTCAAAGTTTTAATTATTAAAATGTCGTTCGGGACAATCGAGCTAACCAGTTTTTGTCAAAAATGAAAATCATTGATTCGGACACCAAATTTTTAAAAGAAGTATTCATAGATATTCAATATTGTTAAGATTTAAGCAAAGTTATACAACGTATAATTGTGATTTAATTGTCCTACGGAAATTACAGGACAAAATTCTTTAATATGAGTATTCGGAAAGTAAAGAACATTTTTGCTCTAGAAATTTTTATTAGATATAATTAAACGGTACCGTACTTTCTACGTAGTCACCGTTCTAATTTAAGCACTTCGTACCGCTTCGTCAGTTTTTCTGTGCCTTCTGCATATTCAATTGCCGCCAAGTTACTGAACCACTGATTAATGGCTTCTTTATAGCAATATTTCGTGATCATAGTGACTGAGAAATGTCAATACAGTTGCCATTAACACCCATTAACACTCGTCGAACATAACAAAGAATGCAGTCGATTCGCCATCATCACTCTAATCCGGCATTCATACACATACTAACCATACGCGTATGAATCCCAATTTTGGGTATGTCCGACCGCTTTTGAAATATATCATCGCCGCCAATGGGTGCGGATTCTTTTCTGCAGGCTAAGTGCAGACAGTCCTACATCAAGATCAATAAATAATTTGTGAAGTGCTGAGAGAATTTCATTATTTTGAATTTGAATTAATTTCGTAAGTAACACAAGTTAAATTAGTTAATTCGTACAATGGTGAGCTCAAATATCCCGCTAAAATCATCTATTTGCTTCCAATTTGATTTTACCATCAGGAAGATGATCTTATTGTTATGCCAGAATTACATTGGGTGAAGGGAATTGACTTGCCACAAGTTTGTTTGCTCTATATTAGTTCGGGTATAATACATCGCTTGTTGGTAACAACACTATTACGAAGCATATTTGTATATCTCGCTATATGTTACATCGAGCATATGGATTGCATTGAATATAGGAGGTAATGTTCAATTAATTAGAGTGTGTACCACTTTAGTTTTTAGATATTCCACGCAATAGGGTTCTTTGTTTATCTAGTATTAGATTATAATATACTAATTTAATAATTAATTTACCTATCTAGATTATGTTTCAATACAGATACGTAAATAAGTTGCGGTAAATTAGTAATTTGTACGTAAACACCATATTTGATAGATTTATCGCATTTTATATAACATTTTCTAGAGTAATTACAACTACTAATGTCAGCCTATGCAATATGCATAATATCCGATCGATTCACAGTAAATCAACCGTAGCCACGGGTTTAAAACACGACTGGAAGCTAATGCTTGACCGCCTAATGGCGAAAACGCCACCAAACCTAATGTATTACCGTTATTTTTCCTCCAGTGAATACGTAACACCCGCGAAAGTTAAAATGAAATAACGTAGGAAACTCGGAAAGCAAAAAGGTCCACCTATACAACCTTGCAGTACTCCACTACTAATTATTCAAAGTTTGTTCCAAGTAATTCCATTTGTATACAAACTTTTCATCGCTTATAGTAAACAGTTACGAATTCACTTGAAATAACAACGATCCAAGCGGAACGCAGATAAACTAGGCAATAAAACATAAAGATTACGTAGTTCATGCTAGTTTAAAGAGATATTGTATAATGTCGCTAACTAGCGCAATATATTAAAATAAATGTCAGCAAATTTGTTTGTAAAGTGTTGTGGGCCAGCTGAAATAGACACAATATATGGCATGTTGTGCAGGATAGTATGAAAGGGAACAGCTGCATAAAGTGGGTCACATAAAATTTAAGAAAACCGACGCAGAGCAACGTTTTAGAATTTTTGTTTATTCCACGTTAATCAAAATTTGACGATTAAGCAAATTTCTTTATGCTATAATAAACGTATCTCGATCGAAAATCTTGTAATTGTTTTATTAGAAACGTAAAGTGCCCCGATAAAATGTACAAAAAGGCGAATGAAGCGGTTATTTTCATTCCGATCGTGACTTATTGGGCGGCAAGAGGGTTGGAATTAAAGGAACTAAACGCATTGTGTTGTAAATTTAAAATTAGATATTTAAATTTGAATAAGAAGTTGATTTGTAGACTTGAAGTTAAATTGCTAATGACCAACCGTATTTTTTACTGCATACTAATTTTTGTTTCATTAAAATTTATATGCTAGAGTACCCTTTGTTGTACAGCGTTGTTGGCAAATTAAAATGAAATTAGTAAATAGTATTTTTAATTCAAACTATTCACTCCATATATCATAATACAGGATGCGGCAAAATAAACAGTATTTTTATTTAACACATGGGCTGAAAAGTCCCGGGCCTAACAAAGAAAACACGGTTTTTTGGTTCAAAATTAGCTTTATTCATCAACGTAATCTCCATCAAGAGCAACGCAATCATTCCAGCGCCGCTCTAACATTTCAATACCACATTTGTAGAACGATTTATCTTTTGCCTCAAAATAGGCCTCAGTTTCAGCGATAACCTCTTCATTCGTGCGAAATTTCTTACCGGCGAGCATTTTTTTTGAGGTCTGCAAAGAGCCAGTAGTCGCTGGGAGCCAAATCTGGCGAATACGGTAGATGTGGGAGCAATTCGAAGTTCAATTCATGTAGTTTTGCCATTGTTTTGACACGTGACACGTTGCGTTGTCTTGATGAAACAAATTTTTTACTTTACCATATGCGGTCGTTTCTTTGCAATTTCGGCCTTCAAACGCTCCAATAACGTTATATAATATTCACTGTTAATGGTATTTCCTTTCTCAAGATAGTCGATGAATATTACACCACGCACATCCCAAAATACCGAGGCCATAACCTTTCTAGCCGATTGTTGTGCTTTCGGGCGCTTTGGACGAGGTTCACCAGTTGCTGTCCATTCAGATGACGATCGTTTTGATTCCGGAGTGAAGTGATGGATCCATGTTTCATTCATTGTCACATATCGACGCAAAAATTCCGGTTTGTTACGGTTAAACATGGCCAAACACTGCTCAGAATCATTAACACGTTCTTGTTTTTGGTCAACAGTGAGCAAACGTGGCACCCACTTTGAACAGAGCTTTCTCATAGTCAAATGCTCATGCAATATAAAACCAATACGTTCTTTTGATATCTTTACGATGTCAGCTAACTCACGCAACTTCACTTTTCGATCATTCAAAACGATTTTGTGGATTTTTTTGATGTTTTCTGGTGTTAGCGCCTCATTTGGACGTCCACTGCGTTCTGCATCATCGGTGTCTCTACGACCACGTCTAAAGTCAGCAAACCAACGTTTTATTGTTGTTTCTGATGGAGCGGAGTCCCCATAAAATTTTTTAAGCCATTGCTTCGCTTGAACGGTATTTTTTCCCATCTAGAAGCAGTGTAAAATTAAAACACGAAATTGTTTTTGATCCATTGTTTTGAAAATAACAAAAGTTGCGTGACTCTTAGCACAATAACTCACAAACTAATGAATAGAATATCATGAAATTTTAACAGCTATCTTTTGAAGGTCAATACTAACTGAGAGAAAGGTGACTGCAATAAAACTAGTGTCATCTATGTGTTAGAACCGGGACTTTTCAGCCCATGTGTTATTCATGTATTTACTTTACATTATATAGCGTTGCAAACATTCAGGACGTTCAGTTTCAAACAGTATTCGTATCGTTCGCGAAGGTTCACAAACGTGTCTGTGAACACAGGGTGTTTCATGGCACGAGAAAAACCTTGAATTTTAATCCGCAATTCCGAAGTGTCAGACGGTGGATCGGTACGGAAAACAGCCTCCTTCAGCATTCCCCATATATACGCATAAGATGGTGTTAGGTCTGATGAGTGCGATGGGTATGTGATATTAGCGCCACGCGAAATAAGGCGAACCCCAAAATGATTACGCAGAATTCGAAGAGATTCTCTATCCGTGTGATTGACTGTCCCGTCCTACTGAAACCATTGTTGATTATCGCTAGTGTGATAGCCTGTTCCCTGATTCACGATTATATCGTCTGCTTCAATTAAATACAGCACACCAAATGGTAACACGGTCACAATGATGGGGTTGCTGGACGATTATGTAGGGGCGTTCGAATCCAAGAAACCCTATATCCGTTTAAATGAATATGGCTTTTATCACAAAACCAAATATTCAAGATCCACTCGTCCCCATCGTTAAATTTCTTCTACCTCTTTAAAATGTGGGAGATCTTTATGCCTCACCCTGTATACGTTAAACAGGGTTCAATTTATGCTGAAGGATCTACCACAACTAATTTAATGTCCTATATTAGTATGTGATACTTGAATTTTGGAGGTTGGTGATGCTATCGAAACCGACTTTTCTAAAGGGTTCAGTAAAATGGATTATCGCGTTCGGTGCTTTGGAACTGAAGTGTAAGGGTCTATTTTACGATTTATTGATAGGCTTCTATTGAATATATGAAAAATTAATATTGAACGTAGGAGCTGGGGGGGAATACTGCTTGGGCTCATTAAAATATAGTGTATGTAAAATTGATTATAATTAGAGCATTAACTGTATTTACATACGATTAAACCGATGCTTTATTCTTAATTGGTTATAAATATTTTAATTTTTTTTGTTATTTCATCATTTTTAGTTCTTTTCATACGTCTTAAGAAACACATATGATAAGGGCCAAGCTTTACTACTGCAGATTATTCTAGAGGCCCAATCACTTTTAACTACTTCTATTTTGATATCTTATGGAATTTCCTGGAATAAAACGTAGTCTTCATCTTACGAGGATCACGCTATATATTTTGAGATACAAGACAACTACAAGACTTTTTATGAAAATGATTTTATTTATGTTATTTGCTTCCACAGCGTAAAAGCTTGAAGTCAGTCACCTTTTGGAATGAAAAAATTGATGAATTGATTCATCTATTTCATCCTCCATCTTGAAAGGTTAACCATGTAAATGTTTCTTTAGATTGAAGAACAGCCAGAAATCACACATGGCTAAATTAGACGAATAGGGTGGATACTCAATGATTTTTTTACATTATTCACGTAAAAATTCAACATTAACCCATCTGCATTTTCCTGGATTCGTAATATTATTTTAGATAGAATACGATTGTACACCATTATTTAATTTTTTTGATTCGAAGATGATCATGAAAAATTGAATTTACTATTGGGGATCTAACACCAAGAAATTCAGTGTTGCCAGCTGTAACTTTTCTAGCTTTGTGGTATCTCAAAATATATAGCGTGACCCTCGTATCAAACACTTATTATGCCTATCCAGTGCTTTCTATTATCGATCCTAAGCATTTAAAACTCTTCGCTTTCTTTGTTTTCCTTGTAGTCTAACATTATGTGTTTTCATTTCTTATGACACCATTATCGTACCATGTAATCTGCATGCAATGGTTTAATTTTTTTTCAGTTGCCAGTATCTCGGCTTTAACTACTTCATTTTTTATAGCTCCATCTAAAACAATTGATAACAACAGCGGATTCAAAAGAGACCTCTATTTCACCCCGACTTTTGGTTTAAATTTACGCGATTCTACGTTTTCCTCTATATTTTATCAAATAATTTTTTCCAGATCTATAAAACGTATGTGTATTCCTCTGACTTTGTTAATTAGTTTTTCGGCAGCCTGTCTAATTGTAAATATTAAGTTCTATTTATCAGATGAAGATGCACGTCATCAAAGGCAATACGGCATAATGTCACCCAATGTTGCCTTAACATATGGGCTGAAAACTCACGGGCTTAACACATAGATGACGCTAGTTTTATTGCAGTCACCTTTCTTTCAGTTAGTACTAACCTTCAAAAGACAGCTGTTAAAATTTCATGTTATTCTATTCATTAGTTTGTAAGTTATTGTGCTAAGTCACGCTACTTTTGTTATTTTCAAAACAATGGATCAAAAACAATTTCGTGTTTTAATTTTACACTGCCTCTTGATCGGAAAAAATACCGTTCAAGCGAAGCAATGGCTTGAAAAGTGTTATGGGGACTCCGCTCCATCAGAAACAACGATAAAACGTTGGTTTGATGACTTCAAACGTGGTCGTAGGGACACCGATGATGCAGAACGCGGTGGACGTCCAAATGAGGCGGTAACACCAGAAAACATCAAAAAAATCCACAAAATCGTTTTGAATGATCGAAAAGTGAAGTTGCGTGAGTTAGCTAACATCGTACAGATATCAAAAGAACATATTGGCTTTATATTGCATGAGCATGTGACTATGAGAAAGCTCTGTTCAAACTGGGTGCCGCGTTTGCTCACTGTTGACCAAAAACAAGAACGTGTTGATGATTCTGAGCAGTGTTTGGCCATGTTTAAACGTAACAAACCGGAATTTTTGCGTCAATATGTGACAATGGATGAAATATGGATCCATCACTTCACTCCGGAATCAAAACGATCGTCATCTTAGTGGACAGCAACTGGTGAACATCGCCCAAAGCGCCCGAAAGCTCAACAATCGGCTGGAAAGGTTAAGGCCTCGGTATTTTGGGATGTGCGTGGTGTAATATTCAACGACTATCTTGAGAAAGGAAATACCGTCAACAGTGAATATTATATAGCGTTATTGGAGCGTTTGAAGGCCGAAATTGCAAAGAAACGACCGCATATGGCTAAGAAAAAAATGTTGTTTCATCAAGACAACGCACCGTGTCACAAGTCAATCAAAGCAATGGCAAAACTACATGAATTGAACTTCGAATTGCTCCCACATCCACCGTATTCGCCAGATTTGGCTCCCAGCGTCTACTGGCTGTTCGCAGACCCCAAAAAAAAAAATGTTCGCCGGTAAGAAATTTCGCACGAATGAAGAGATTATCGCTGAAACTTAGGCCTATTTTGAGGCAAAAGATAAATCGTTCTACAAAAGTGGCATTGAAATGTTAGAGCGGCGCTGGAATGATTGCGTTGCTCTTGATGGAGATTACGTTGATGAAAAAAGCTAATTTTGAACCAAAAAAAACGTGTTTTCTTTGTTAGGCCCGGGACTTTTCAGCCCATGTGTTATATAACAACTTCGATTTTTACAGAAATATAGATATAGATACTACCGTATAAGGCGATGATTATAGAATTTATATTTTGCTTGATTTAATTTGCAATATAGAGTTAGTTTGTAGCATTATTAATTAATATATATTTGACATTGTCAAAGGAACCTTAAGATTTTTCCTCTTACACGCCGAGTTACCGTACCACTTTAGTTCTTTCTCCTGAAGAAGGCCCCTACAACTGAGGCGAAACGTCGGGATCCCGCCTTCTTTTTCTTTCCTCTTATTATTTCTTTGTTTTTCTGTTACTTTCATTTTATTTTTTCTTCTTGTACCTTATCATGACACGGTCCAATTACGAAAACATTTTGTTTATTACTGACTCTTGCCGTGGAAGCCTACTTATTCATTACAAAGTTTTAATCAAAAGTGGCTTCTCGTTAATATACCCAAGTCGAGATTGAATTACGGCAGTATAATATTTTTGGCATTATGCTAATCGGAGATTCCAGATAATCGCTTGTAATTTGAGTTCATGCTACCTGGAGATTCTGCTTAAGATCATACTCTTCTATTTCGAATTCTTCGGTCCAATTAATCCCACGGCGACTGTTCTTGAGATTAGGGTGGTTAAATCATCCGTATTAACTTGTCTTCTTCTTCGAGTAGCATCAATTAAGTTCTACATAAACGAGATGAATGTTTGGGATCGTCATCTTCTTAGAAGACAAGATTTTGGCCGCATAATTTTTCTCCACTTGGCACAACATTGTACTGTAAGATTCTGAGATAATCCTCTTTACGCAGGATTCCATCTATTTTTATCAAATCACTTACACCAAAACAATCAAAAACCATCACATTACCACCATGTTTCATAGTCACTCACTCTTTTTCCAATCTGCCGTCTCACAAACGA
Source organism: Trypoxylus dichotomus (assembly GCA_023509865.1). Taxonomy (NCBI): domain Eukaryota; kingdom Metazoa; phylum Arthropoda; class Insecta; order Coleoptera; family Scarabaeidae; genus Trypoxylus; species Trypoxylus dichotomus. Next base: position 7,285,177 of record CM042083.1, on the reverse strand, counting down.
TCGATGTTTGGAACTAAAGGTTTGGATTTATCTGTCCATAATACTTTATATCATTGCTCAAGGGTCCAATCCTTGTACTGAATGATCCATTCGAGTCTCTTATTTTGTTGTTTCAGCAATAGCTTTTTCACAGCTATCCTTCATCTTAGTCCTGATGACCTCTGGGTTGGTGAGGAACCTATCCTCAGAGGCATCACTTTCATTTTTCCTGAAATCTTCATTCTCACTATATGCTATTATTACAGTTCATACTTTTGCCAATAATTTCACTTCCACTTGTAAAATCCTTTTATTTTGTAAACGACATTAGTTTTTGGACTGCGTGACCAAGATGTGGAATTTTGAAGCAGTGATAAAAATATACCGTTCTTTTGGATTCTGTTGTTTGGGAATACCATCTTCTGTTAAAGATACCATAATATGCTGAGACGTGTTTAAATTTGTCGGAACATATTAGGCAAATGAAACATAAACCCATGTTAATTCATAAGAAAGAAACCGTGTAGAGCAGTATTGTTATTATTAAATAAAGAAATGCAATATAAAAGCTTATCATAATTTAGTTTTAATGCATGATAAACATTTGAGCACTTTTAGCACAGTTCTTAAAGCATTCGTTAATACATAACGAGGCCAAGAACTAGTTTCAGCATCACTAGATTTTTACTTAATAATTCAAAACGTTTTAGGTTATGTTTTCCTTCATTCAAAATTTTAATTTGCGACCGAGTGACTTTTCAGCATCTCGTTTAATAGTAGCGAAAGGCAGAATAGAAATTGTAACCGTACACTTGACGTAACTAGTTTCGAGAGTAAAAACTGCGAACGAAAGAATTTCATCTTTAAAAGTCGGCAACATTTACACTGGCTCTTCCTGGCGCAGGAAAGTTCGATATCAACTATTTTGCATTTAATGGTTGAAATTTCACAAATAATCCGCTTATGCTCGAGATGTTTTCTTTAGAGGGATTTTCCCTCTTGACTCCCTGTTTTCGCATTCTTATTTGTACAGTTTCTGCGGTAAAAACGTACGTGGAAATGTATATAGAGGTATACTCGCAATTGAGAAGCGAGTTTATAAAGATAACTCTAACGATATTCTCTTCTTAATTATCTTTCGAAATTATTCTCGAAATAAAGACGCTGTACTTTGCGGTTATAATATATGCATACATAAACTTTTGTAAACACGGAGATTAACGTCGAAAGACCTTGAATTAATATCCCCTTTAGCACATTAATTATTCATGATAAAAATCAAATTAGCGCCATTAAAAATTGATTTCGATCAAATATTTTCTTGCTAAGTCAAACACAACGCTTCGGTAGAAAGTGCAACTAAGAAGTGAATGAAATTCGCTTCGTATAGCTTATCAAATTCTAATGTATATTTGTACAGTAAACGCAAATCAAAATGGGAAAGTAAGGCTGTTTTTTTTAACTAAACTCAAATTGGCCATCATGAAATATAGTAATAAAGCGTTTACTTATAAGGACTTAAATCTTAAAGAAATATTTCAAGGCGACATTTCAATGTACACTACCGCTCAAAAGTTTTTAGACACTCTCACTGACAGCAAAGATGTATAAAAACTCAGCAAAAATGTTATTAATATTTATTTTTTATGTACAGATACACGCACATGAATAAAAATATATTAAATAAATGTGAAAATTAAAACGTTTAATTTAAATTTTGCTGCAGTAGCTGATGTCGGAGCCGATTTCCTTCCTCTTCTAAATGGCGTAAATAGTCTTTACATAATTTAGAGGAATGTTTTGGGTCATTATCTTGCTGGAAGACAAAATTTTGACCCAAAAGTCGAATTCCGGAAGGTATTGCGTGGTTCTCCAAAATTTCGCGGTAGCCTTCCTTTTTTTATATACCGTCAATTTTCACAATGTCCCCTACACTAGTGCCAGGAAAACAGCCCCAAATGATGATAGAATCTCCATCATGCTTCACGGTAGCAGCAATACACTCTTCTCTGGCACGTTCACATACAGATCTTCTTACGAATATGCGTCTTCGGGTTCCGAACAGCTCAAATTTGGACTCATCCGTCCATAGGACGTTGTTCCACTCTTCTATGGCCTAGTGTTGGTGTTCACGAGCCCATTTAAGTCGCTTTTGCTTGTTTTGTTTGCGTAGTAATGGCTTTTTCTTCGCAATACGTCCGTGGAGCCCGGCTTTCTGTAGGCGACGTTTGACTGTACAAACACTGACTAGTTTTTGGCGACCAACATTTAATTCTGCGGTGATTTCCGTGGCTGTTTTGTGTCTATTTAACTGTTGGTAACCACTATTCTGCGATCATCTGCAAATGTTGTCGCTTTTGGCCTACCACTCCGTCTTTTATTAAGAAAACTGCCAGTTTCCCGATATTTTTTTACGTTATAGTCAACCGTAGCGTGGTGTATTTTCATTTTTTTGGTAATTTGTCCATTATTTATGCCACTCTTATGGTAAAGTATTATAAGCGCACGTGTTTCCGTACTAATTTCTCTTCGCGGAGGCATTTTAAAAAATTGTCACACGATATTTCGGTCACGACGTGAATAGAGTAAATACCACACTGCAACTGACCATAGGTTACAGATTTCACCATAATCCTCTAGGAAGATAATTTAAACATTATTGCCTACAATCTAACACATGACTAAATTTACCCAGTAAATTCAGAGGGATTGTTATTGTAATTGCACCGCAATTGACGGTTTGTGGTAATCCGACCAAGTGCAGGTAAATGATAGTAAACCTTATGCGATATAATGGGTGTTTATCTTACTGAACTGCATTTTAAATACGTATTTCATTTTATTATAATGTTTTTTTGGTAAACATAATACTATATGAATAATCCATGAAAACAGGGGTGCCTAAACACTTTTGAACGGTAGTACAGACAAGTAAGAAAACTTCGTGCATCCAGTATGAGAAATTAAAATTTTATCAGTAACGAAATTTGTATACATAAAAAAAGAATTTTTTAATTATTATTACTTTTTTAATATCCAAAAGTCATTTATACTTCCTACCAGACAACAATAATGAAAGTAATTATATTTTAAACAAATGACGCTTATGAATTTATGATATTCTATTCAAAACAGCTGTAAGGACGCTGATAATTTCAAATGCAAGCACGTTATTGGTTGTATATTTACCGCCAATGAATTTTGCGTTCTGACGTAATGTCACGTTCACATATTGGATGCACTCCTACTACTTGTGGTGCAGGACATTTTATTTCTCGTTTACTGTACATAAGTAAGTTCTCCGTCCTCCTTCTTTTAAATGCAACGTTGCGTGTGAAATTGTCCATGGTAAGAAATTTTTACAATGCAAATGAGCATTAGCTTATGCTTTATAATTAATTTAACCTATTTTTCTTCGAACAAAATAACTTTTTAAACAGCGTCCAAGTGGTAATACCAATAATAACTAAGATACCAGTAAAAATCCGTTAGGTGGCGCGACACGTGGACCTTTATTATGTAATTATCGTGGCTAATACGGTTCGGAAAGTGGCTCGGCTGTTATTTAGGAAATTATAATTATATATAATCAAAACCACATCGCCGAATGTCCATATAAAAACGTTTTATTAAAGTGCTGCTCAATAAAGGGGTCGAAGAAGATGGAATCATTACTGTCAGGCGAGTAATGACGGTTACATTAAAGGAAAATAAGAACTTCAACCATAAACAACGTACCAGATCGAGTTTTTAATAAATATCACTGTTACAATATTAAAATGAAAGGACTTATCATTAAAGTTCGCAAATCATGGTTGTTATAATTTATAATACATGTTCTCTTCCTTCCCGTTGTCGTTTCCTTGAGCTTTGTTCGCATTGTAATGTTTGTATAATTGTAATGGTCTTTGAAACAATTTTTCTGGATCTATTTAACCACTATTCAACTTTCTCGTTATTTAAAATATCTAGGACTTATTCTACATTATCTACTATTTTCAAAGATTCGATTAACGGTAGTGAAGACCTTTATAATACTATGATGGCATTCATTATTCAAATTTCTTTGGTGGTCATTTGAAAATATATGATCAAAAAGTCTTTGGATCTCGAAAGCCATGGAATTAACAGATTATCGATGGCATTTATCTGACGACTAATAATGCATAAAACAGTTATAATTATTATAACCTAAAACCGCTTTTATTATTCTAGTGTCATTATTTAGGGTCCATAAAAATAAATAATTTTATAGATGGTTTTGCATTCCATAGCTATCGAGATCCAAAGACATTTTGATCATACTGTAGTTTGTAAATCAATTTCAACTAAGTAGTCTTAAAATTTTAATCGATTTGTTTTGACAGCGGCATCTTCTTTGTGTATCAAGTTGTTATCCAAACATGTTTCCAATCGGTTCAAAGTTGGCTGCTGAATTCGTTAGGGAGATTTGACAAATACCACTTTAATTCATTTAGATCTGGATAACAGTGGCCAATAGTTTCGGTTGCGAAATGTAAGACACACAGTGTATACAGGAACATTAACACTCGTGTTGTCTAAATTACAAACTTTTGTAAAGTGGCTAATATCACGTTTCTTTTGCAGTTTCACCGGTACGCGATTAAGATGTCTTTCACTAGCTGTTAAATGTGGAGGTGACAATCCTCTTGGTCCATTGTTTTATCTATGGTTAGCAATAATTTTTTGCCATACATTTCACGCCGAATTATATTTTGTATTCTCTCACCCACACGTGATAAACAATATCGATTAACTTGGCGTTTTACAATCGGAGTTATATTTGATCCAAAACTTGGGAAACTTCTTTTTTCGGATGTTACTAAAAATTATAAACACTCATCATAAATATTAAATCCATGTTTTTCGTACTTCAAATAACCAAATCTCTATCCCACATCAAGCATCTCATGTGATATCTGTCGTATTTCAAGTCTAGATATTTTAAAATAAGTTTTCGAACATTGGCCAACTTTTACGAATTTATTCACTCATAGTTGCTACTGAAACACCGTACAGTACACGGTATTATCGGAATGTCATCCGTCTCTCTACACGCTCATGGTCTGCCACCAGGTTTGCGAACCGTACACAACATTGAATAAAATGTAAGATGTGTACATACATATAGGCTGTCCATGAGATGTTTTATAACATCGACAGCTGCGCTATTGCAATGCAGTCTGCGTGTATGTAGGCGGGACATATTGTAATTTCTTAAGGTTTTTTTAATCCTGACTTTCGCATCGTAATTGATTCAAAATTTTATGGATTTATGTTCTATGTATATAATTACACCTTTTCATTTTCCATACTCTTCTATTTTATTTCAAAGACATCCTGTATAGTGTATATCATAGGAAGTCAGGTAAACTTTCTGGTCTATCAAATTGAAATTTATTGTGTGAGCTTTTGCCACCATAATTACGTAATTATGTCAGTTTTCACTAAATGTAACATTAATAATTAAAAAGAAATCAGATATATTTCCACTTAATTTTGCTTGGTAATTTATTATATATGTAAAATTTTTTGCAGATGTGACAGTTCGAAAACGCAAGCACCACACAAACTACTAGAATCTAGAATAGCTCCCGTAATTTTTCGAAGGCATATGGTAACTTAGGAGATATATTAACTGAAAGGAAAATTTCAACCCTCCCTCATGTTAATAGGATCCAATTTACATCCACTTAACATAAATTTCTAATTTGAACATATACAATGAGCAGATACGATTATTATGCTAAAACAAGGGGCGCAAGCTGAATTGTACAATGATGAACGTCTTAATTGAAACAATATCTCTAAGATGAATCGATTCGCAAAACAAACTTCCCGAAACGTGTGTCTCGAATAAATTAATTACTGAAAATTACTCAATCTGAGATTTGTATACACGATGACCGCTGTTGAAGTTTATATTAATTTGCGAACGTGCACGCCTTGCGATAATATAATGTAATTTTCAAAGTTAATTACTTTAGAGAAGGTAGCGACCGGCAATTAGCAAAATTTCGCCTCATAACATCGAGCAGAGCGTTCACAGAGAAATACGGCCTAAAGTAACAAACCTGTTCATGAAATTTTTGATTCGCTTCTCCACTTTTACCCGTTTTTTTTTTTTATTATTTTTCCATCCCTGGTTTTCCCATTTCTGTATTTTTTCCGCCCGTACACTCTGTTGAACATAATTAATTGCTTATGAATTGGCCAAATAAAAAGAGCGAAATCGCGAGTTCCTCGGACCCAAAATCATTTACGAATTCAGGGGTCTAAATTGAAAACATGACTCACATTAAAGGGGTGTCTAATTTATTCGAATTGTGTGAAATAAGTTTCTGGTAAAAGCCTGACTGCGAAGTGAAAAATTTAAGTTCGCGTTTGGCGGCGTACAACAAGCTTAATCTTGCGAGCTTTTCAGAGACAAGCAAGCTACGCACGGAATTCGGTGTATTCTTGCTATAAACAGACGCCTAAATTGGTATCGTTAAAACAAAGCGGCGTCATTTGCGAAGCGTATTGAATTTGTTACGAAAGTGTTGTCCATGATTACACATTATTGGCTAATGTATGTATTCGCAGAATTTGAAGTTAAATTATCAATCAAAAACTTTTACCCTATTAACGCTGCCGTGAAATGGGTAGCGTGGAAAGGTCTACGACCCCTTTTTTGCGCGTAAAATTGGATAAGAATTATTGAATAACAGTAGAAAACGGGAAAAGCATACCTTGCATTGCGGTAATTGGAATAATTGTTTCATGATGAGGACCTCGGCTTGGATCGCTACTGGAATCATTCTAGAGCTGACAAGTAATTTCATTTCAGCTCTTTCCTTTGCTGTCCAATTTCATCAAAAACCTTTAATATTTCAGCGCACCTACCAATCTTGCGTTTAACATTCGAGGTCGTGTAAAACTTCTACGGATTGAATTTTTTATTCGATCGTGTTCCAACGTACCGTTACGGTATTTGTTTTTCGAGTGTATTAATGATAGAACGTTATACTCCTTAGGAATTATGTTTCCATCCGTTGGTTATAATCGACGTGGAAGTTTTATATCCATTAAATAGAAGCGGAAGACATATAAATTACTTTTTATCTCTTTTTGTTTACGGTATCCCATTTCCAGCAAATTAAGTCCTACTTTTCCTATTACTACTGCTTTTTTCTTTTCCTTTTCCACTGAAAGTATCAGACCTTTTCCGGCTAAATTGTTGTCAATTAATTTAGATCTTCTTTTGTTTTTCTTTGTATTTCCACATACAAATGGGATTATCATAGGTACATATGTTGCGACGACTATTTGTACGACGTTTCCAGGTAGCTCAAGTTAGTTAGTAACTTAGCAATTTATTTTGCTGGCACCTCTAGAAGGTCTAATACAGTTTATATGAGGGATATCTTTTGAGTTTTACATAATGAGACATAGAGGGCTCCATTAATGTCAATACTAAAATTTATCTTCCATATTTACTTAACATAGATTCCAAGTTTCAGCGCGATATGTGTAGTGTTGTAGCTACATTGAATTGCCAAAACTGACAAGTTAGTTGAAAAATTGAATGAAACCGAGGACATTTTCGAAGAATATCTTTTTATAATTTTTGAAGATAATTATCTCAAAAAAGAATGCCCCGTAGAGTTGATTTCCGTTTTTGGCAATAAAACACCACATCAGCTAACGATTTCTTGTTGGTATAGAGAATTCAAACGTGGACGCCTTAGCGACGATTCAAGAGCAGCCAAAACGGCAATCAGTCAGAAAAAAGTCGATGCTCTTGTTGCATGCGAATAATGAGAGAAACACGGAAATCATCCTCCGCCAACACAATACAAGTTCGCATTTGATGAATTGCTAGACCATCTTTCGTACAGTTAGGATCTAAGGATTTTTTACCTTTCCGAAAATCAAGAACAAACCGCGTGGTCGTAGGTTTCAGTCTTCAGAAGAAGCAATCGATGTTTTTAAAAACGCAATTTTGGCTGTAGCAACAAATTAGTGGTACAATTGCTTCGTGGAGAATACTCCGAAAAACAGTAAAATCTTTAAAAGTCATCTACTGTTTTACTCCAGCTCTATATAGAAAACTTAAGAGACGACCCTCGTATAATAAGAATTTGCTGTATACCATTTAAAATCTCGAATTCTCTGTGTCAATATTAACGAAATCTAAAGCCAAATTAACTGAAAGATACTCAAAAATTCTTATATTTCGTGCAAACTTCCTTTGTGTGCCTAACTTTTCCCCTAGGCAAACAAAATTTAGAAAAGGAGAAGCGGACAATGTAAACTGATTTAACCAAAAGACAATATGGGTGTCGTCCGTATTTCTAAGGGAAATAGAAGATCCTGAACGTCGAAGAGAAAAAATTATGTCTCCCAAGTTCGTAAATTGTTGTTTTATGAAGTGTTACATCTTGGATTTCATCTTTCTCCGTATCGATTTCTTAAAAAATGTAAAGGTATAGAGTACAATTAGTAATTTTGTCTTGTTTCCGGAAATGTAACGATAAATTTTGGAAGAGCCGTTTTCATTTTCGCAAGGGACATTAATTTCAAACCACGTTCAACTTCATTCGAGAATTCGATCTTTATTGAGCTAAGTTCGTAATAAAATGGCCGAATTTATAGTATCTTTTAATGGCGCCAATTGTGTAGAACACACGGGGACTACCTCGGCAAATTTGACAATAAAATTATTGATCCTGCACATTTCAATCGGCTGTATGCCCCCTACAACACTTACATCGTCTAGGTTCAGTTAGAATGTCATTGATTTTCACTACCGTTAAAGGACAAATACGATATAACAATAAAATATTTAGTAGATTTCACGCTTCGACTGTCTAAATTTGGACGAAGGCGTAAAGAACCTTTTACCTTTTGTATTTGACTGGAGAAGTTGAAAAGATGAAATTTTGATATTGGCGCGACTTTGTTCCCTTTTTTACTTTTCTTTCTTGTTTGTTTTAGAAATGTAGTGATTTGTAAATGGCATGTAATTTAACTCTAGAAAGTTTTAGATTATACAGGTTGGTTTAATTCTGTATTCTTGTTTATTGTCGAAAAGTACTGGTTTTATCCATGGCATGATTAATGATAATGAACTGGATTGTATATAAGCAAATTTTTGGTGGCAGCGCCGGTTTATGTCATCCGAAATAATAGATAATGTTAGTTACATGTAGAATTACTTATTGCCTCTCGGGCTCCGCACAAACTTCTAATATTTCCGCTATTATTACGTGATAAAAACGACGCCATATAATACGGAATTTATAACTTTAAATACGTTCCTCTCATCTAAGAACTAGTATATTACAACACGAATAATATATTTCAAACTGAGGTGAAACTCCGCGGCAAAGATGGAAAGTTTAGCTCGGGCTATGTATGCGAAGTACTGTTTTTAGCGCAATCATATATAATAACCAAATGTATTCAAATAGCCTGGGATTTTAAGTAAAATTTATGCATACCGTTTTCGCATTTCTCGCGTAGCGCGCTAGTAGTGGATGCGGTCCTACAGTATGTCCGTTGGTTGCCCTTTCTCGCGCTGTTTTTTAAATTATTTTTCGAGCGCCGGATTCAAAAGACAATGTCGTGTTTCGAATAAGCGCCTCGTTACAGTTATTTGGATTTAATCCCGAAAGTGTTAACTTCCCGGAACTGATTTTAACCTCGACAACCATCATATTTTTATTGTAGAGTGGGAGGAAAGTTTTAGAGCTTTTACTAACGGAAATCAGAATATGCAAACATTATTCTAACTTCTACACGGGTTTCGTGTTTTAGCTTCCAACATTATATTATGCAGGACATGCTAGCAGATGTTACTCTTTCGACAAAATAAGTTTTACTAGGGTTATTCGATGTATTTTTAAATATGCCTGTAACTTCACATCTAAACTAGTTTTAAAAATCATGGAATTAATCATAACATTATTGTAGATGCTATTAAGAAAAGATCTTCACTTTCTAATTCTCTATCGTTTCTAAAAATTTGTCAACGCTTTCTGCATACATCCTGTATACAGTGTATACGCGGACGAGGTTGACAATATTTTTTAAAATCAATTGAGCCTTGATATTCACAAGTATCGCAACAAATTTAAAACCACATAAAGTTTAGAGTTCACTGCAATACCTATTATATGTATGTTAGAACCATACAGCACTTGCAAAAATTATTTCCGTATTATTATTACGTTTATATTTATTATGTTCCAGAGTGACAACTTCAGATTTTGATAAAACTTGGTAGACAAGTAGAGTATGTTGAAAGTTGAAAAGGAAATTTTTGAACAGAAATACATAGAACAAAAATTAATGTGGTATATCTAGGATGTTGCACTTAAGCGACCTTCTCTTATTTTAGAGCTGAAGGACATCTTTTATTGATTTTAAAGCATACAGGGTGTTCCAAAGGTGTAGAGCAAATCACACCTTATGCTACTTAAAGCAAAACCATCTATATAACACATGGGCTGAAAAGTCCTGGGCCTAACAAAGAAAACACGGTTTTTTTGGTTCAAAATTAGCTTTATTCATCAACGTAATCTCCATCAAGAGCAACGCAATCATTCCAGCGCCGCTCTAACATTTCAATACCACTTCTGTAGAACGATTTAACTTTTGCCTCAAAATAGGCCTCAGTTTCAGCGATAACCTCTTCATTCGTGCGAAATTTCTTACCGGCGAGCATTTTTTTGAGGTTTGCGAACAGCCAGTAGTCGCTGACAGCCAAATCTGGCGAATACGGTGGATGTGGGAGCAATTCGAAGTTCAATTCATGTAGTTTTGCCATTGTTTTGATTGACTTGTGACACGGTGCGTGGTCTTGATGAAACAACATTTTTTTCTTTGCCATATGCGGTCGTTTCTTTGCAATTTCGGCCTTCAAACAGTCCAATAACGCTATATAATATTCACTATTGATGGTATTTCCTTTCTCAAGATAGTCGATGAATATTACACCACGCACATCCCAAAATAACGGGCCATAAACTTATCTTATCAGCCGATTGTTGTGCTTTCGGGCGCTTTGGACGAGGTTCACCAGTTGCTGTCCACTCAGATGACGATCGTTTTGATTCCGGAGTGAAGCGACGATTTCATCCATTGTCACATCGACGCAAAAATTCCGGTTTGTTACGTTTAAACATGGCCAAACACTGCTCAGAATCATCAACACGTTCTTGTTTTTGGTCAACAGTGAGCAAACGCGGCACCCACTTTGAACAGAGCTTTCTCATAGTCAAATGCTCATGCAATATAAAGCCAATACGTTCTTTTGATATCTGTACGATGTCAGCTAACTCACGCAACTCCACTTTTCGATCATTCAAAACGATTTTGTGGATTTTTTTTATGTTTTCTGGTGTTACCGCCTCATTTGGACGTCCACCGCGTTCTGCATCATCGGTGTCTCTACGACCACGTTTGATGTCAGCAAACCAACGTTTTATTGTTGTTTCTGATGGAGCGTAGTCCCCATAACACTTTTCAAGCCATTGCTTCGCTTGAACGGTATTTTTTCCCATCAAGAAGCAGTATAAAATTTAAACACGAAATTGTTTTTGATCTATTGTTTTGAAAATAACAAAAGTAGCGTGACTCTTAGCACAATAACTCACAAACTAATGAATAGAATATCATGAAATTTTAACAGCTGTGTTTTGAAGGTTAGTACTAACTGAGAGAAAGGTGACTGCAATAAAACTAGCGTCATCTATGTGTTAGGCTCGGGACTTTTCAGCCCATGTGTTACATATGTATGTCTTCTATTAAGGAAGACAATCATGAATTAATAAAATTGCATTAGTTAGTATGTTCTAATGTCTCACATTGAAAACAACGGTGTGGAAACTGAATGTCTTGGTTTGAAAATTCAAAATTCGCGGAATGATTCGAATTTTGATTCTCTATATAACCGGACTTGTACCAGGCATGTGTAAGCAGCATCTTTATTTTGTGACAACATTTTTGAAAATGTTAACGAAAGAAGAACGTGTTTATTTATGATACCTATTGTCAACTTCATTAGTGGACAGACTGTGTGTAAAGCGCTTATAAAATTGGGAATTACAATCCAAAGCCAAATTAACTGTAAGATACTTGTGATAAATTATATAATTTTAAATATATAGATAATATTAATTTCACATCTAAAATATTCTTGAAGATCATCTAGAATTTAAATAAATATTCCTTTAGCGGGTACGCCGCAATTTTAAAACCTTGTTATTTCATATTTTCATGCATACTAAAGGCATGTTTTATTGAAGGAAATTTCCAGTAAAGGTGCTTAAACTTGTCTATATTTAACCTGCAACGCGAACCTATCACATTTGTAAAGTTACAGCTGGCTCCCTATGTATATATACAGTTATGTATACACGTTGTATACACGTACATATATATGGGTAACGTAATGAGTTACTCTTCATGCATTAGTTAGCTCCAGAAAATCGTCTACACAAAAGCCTCTAGTATTTTGACCCTTCCAGGTTCTAGATCAAAGTAAAACGTTCAAAGATATAAATTAGCGTATATTTAGTTAAGAACGTCTTTTCGAGATTCAAATTATTTCGGAAAGGTCCACCGAAACAATGGTACTCTAATAAGAAGGCCGAGTTCTAGTTCTATTTGGTATTTTGGTGTATACCACCGCCATTTTAAACCTGCAAACTAACGAAAAATCTTTTCCTATATTTTACAAAATTCAATCGGAACTAAACCTATACACGCAAAGTCCGCTATTCGTTATAATGAATTTATTAATAATGCTGAAATTCTTGGTGGGACTGTTGGAAGTTCGCAACAATGAAGGAAATTGCCCGTATTTAATCGATTTTTTTAGAGTAGTACTTTAAATAATAGCAAACAAGGTAAGTTTCTGCGGCCCATTCAACCGTTGAAAACTGTCATCCTGAATCAATAGCTTTAATATATCATTTTGTGACGTTTCAACAGTGCCACAGTTACTTTACGCACAATGTTTCGAAAATGGCGGCAAAGTGGTCTCGTGATCTATTGAATGAGTTACGAAAGTCATGTTGCTTGTGTACAGTCTTTCCCTTAAAGAGAACCGGGGATAACAGTCCAACGAAAGAAAAAAAAACGAAAAGATTTTTCACCTTTAAAAGTAGATTTATTACTTTGTTTTTATTACATGTGTATATAATATTATTACAATAACTAATTACATTAATAATAATTTTATTTTGATAATGTACTTGTCATTAACATTAAATAATTGTATCTGACTAGATATTGGGGATGTACGAGGGATGTCTTTTAAGTTTTGCATACTGAGGCATAGAGAGCGCCAGTTTTTTAGTTAAACTAAATCCAAAATTTCAGTGCAATACATGAAGTGCTGTACACTCTAGAAAAAAAATTTAGTCAAATTACATGTAAAATCGCCAACGTACAAAACTAATGGTATTCAGCAAATTTACTATAATATTTAATGTGTATGTAATTTTCATGGGTAAAAAATAATGCACATGCGATTTTCAGATGTAAATTTACTTTGGATGTAATTTTCAGAAGGAAAATTAAATAATCATGTAATTTTGCTACTTAAATCTGTACTCACAAATTTAGCAAATAATTAGAAGAATGAATTTATCAGTATGGATTTAAGTAGTAAAATGACACGCTTACATATATACAGATATATGTACATATATTGTATTTAAATGCCTTTACTGAAAAGCCACTGTTTTAAATGACTATACTCTATTTTTTTTTTAATTCGGAAGAGTGTTTTTAAATTGAAGCGCTAAAAAGTAAGCTAGTTATTGGTCAGTTTTCGACAAAAATTACACTATACTTCATTCACGTTAAGAATGCAGTAGGTAGCGCTACGATCGGCGGCTGTATTACACTGGTGAAATTTAACCGATGAAGCCGTCAAATGACAACATCGTAAACATCAAAGTTTGGTTATCAAAATGTTGTATAATAAATAGCAAAGTTTTTCATATTTTATGTGCAATACATTATGTTAAAGTAAAAGTAACATCAATTGCAATATAAATGTATCCTTTCGTTGTTTCATTTACCAAGATAGTTGGAGCTTATTTAATTTTGTTAGAATGTAAATGTGATTGCATTTGGGGTTAATTGAAGAGAACATAAATACTATATGACCGGTTTTAAAATAACAATATTGCCATGGATAAATTTGAATCGAAAATATAACTTCGACATGAATGGTTATATACAGAGTGTCTACGTCCAAGTCGTTTGTCGTGAAATAAATCTCTCCATTGATAATCTGCATCAATTTCAATAGTATGGTTGAAAGTAAGAGATTCAATATATACAAGAAAAAGCCAAACAAGGAAGAATGTTGCTGATTATGAACAATACATAATGGGCTCAACGGGACTGTATCTAAGTCCAGCGAGTGGCTTCAGAGTACATGGCAATCTTGCATAGAATTTGGTAATTGTCAATGATGAAATTAGATGAGCTGCTCGGTGAAAAAGAAAACAGCACTCCAAGTATACTTATCTACTGTATCTCAGCTGCAGTAAAATCAATGATAGCACAGTCAATAAATAATTGCATGCATATCAATAAGTACAATAAGAAGCAAATATACAAATGAATTATAACAATCTCTTAACTGCACATATTACAAATTTATATGGTTTTCTTCTCCTCATATCTCGAATAAATTTAATAAAAAAGATTTCTTTACTGCTAGCATTTTATTTATACAATAACAAATGAAATAAACATATGAATTTGATTCATAAATCAAAGGGTAGAGTGAAAAAGGTGAATAAATAATTTCAATTTATTATACAAATGATATTAACAGATATTTAAATCAGATTCTGATAATGGTGGTCTGACGAAGATCATGTATTTGTTGTTATGATAAATTCTTCAAATATATTTTCAACAATATTATCCAGTTAATATATAAATATATAAATATATATATATATATATATATAAATATAATAAATTTGTACTCATGTTCTTTTAAAATTACTACATTGTATAAAGTGCCTTAACTAAATGTATGAAATGCATGAAGATATAAATGAGCAATGAGAGTATTCTAAGTGTATACACATTTTATTAATTTATTAGGCAAAATCAGAATCCGATGTATCTATCAATGAATCTGCATCTGTAGTTATAATAAATTCTTCAACGATATCTTCAATCTAGCTTCTGTCTACTGCCAATATGCTTAAGGGTTCTTTGATGGTCCTGCAACTGCATCTACTGCTGCTTCTTCAACAATACCAAATCGTAATAATCATAATAGTAAAATAGACATTATTTTGTTTATATAATCGATTGTATAGTACCTTGAATTATGAAATGATGAGATAAAAGAACTCTGAAAAGAATTATTTTTGCCACAATTTGTTTATAGATAAAAAAGTCCAATGAAAAACTGTAGCAAACAATGGCACGAAAATTGTAAGCAAATTTGACAACTGACAGAAATTTCATATGAAGAAATTACATCAATTTTTCCTGTGTGAATATGCCTCGCCCATTAGCCAATGGCAAACCCGTATTTTAATGCCTATCTATTCCAAGTCTGCATTCTTAACGCGAATGGAGTATAGTGATAGTTGATATATTATCGGCCGCCATATTTGTATCGTTAGAAGGTATTGTAATGTATTAACATGTATTTAAGGTCAAATTATTATTTAATATGTATACGCTATACTTAATGTTAGTCTAAATTGTTGTTCGCTTGTAGATAATCATATAAAATAAGAATTATAGTAGAATAAAGCAGCATTTAGAAACTTCCATAAAAAAAGGTACGATACATAAAGCTCAAATCTAATATGATGTGTATTTAATCCATAAATATTATTCTGCGGTATTTTCTATATTTCATTAATGAATTATTTATTGTTGTCATGAATATGTAATTCATTACGTAACTAGAACTAGCTAGTTTTAAAACTGCCGCCAAAATGTAGCTTTGAAAAATCCCATTGTGTAAACGTGGCTTTTCATTTTACTCCTCCGAATTAAAAACATAGAGGATAGATTCCAAAAATGTTCCTAACACACCTCGTATAGCGAACCAATAATTTCATTTGAATTTCGTATACCTATAAACTTTCGTGTCCCCATTTCCTTACTGAATTGTAATCGGTTTTCTCTTCTCTCAACAAAGGAATCAATTTTATTCACATTATAAGTGATATATAGTCCTTTGTCACTATTGCTATATTTTATTTAAAGTATTTGTGTAATCCACATAACTACCTCCCCTAAGAATACGTGTACGAAAAAGAAAAAAAGCAAGCTAAAGAGTGAATTTAACAGTCGATCGAATATTCCTTACCTTCTGTTTTTGTTACGGATGAGTTTTATTTTTCTTTAATCATTATTTGTGCGTATAATAATGGATTGCGTTCGACCAAACGAGCGCTCTAAATCTATTTTAAGTAGCAATGTAATTAAATGGAAATATAGTCTGAAAAGGAAAATTACAAATCAATATTGTAATTTTTTCCGTGTATAAAAGGTTAATTATTTGATAAAGTGCTTTTGATCCGTAATCGAACAATCCGAAGTGGTTTTTAATAAACGACAATAGTCGCAAAAGCTTCTATATTAGGTTTATCAACCTTTTAATAATCCAGAAAAATAATTCAGATACGCAATCATGTACAAGACTCCGACGATATCCTCTCAATTTTAATCGGAATTAATTTACATTTTAAATTAGATTATCCTTTTGCATTTGGCACTAAGCACACTCCTTTTAATGCACGACACCAAAAACCCTCATTTTTAATGTATTGTGGGATTCCGCACAACTCTGGGAAGACGTTGCAGACATTTAGAATATTGTGTCAGAAATGGAAAGGTCAAGTAGTGAAGTTGATATGTCTAGGGTTCGTGTAATCGTTCCTAACCTTCTAAAATAATGTAATAATAACCTCGTTTGATGTGAAATATTCGAAGCTCTCAAAAAAATAAAAAATAAACACCATGCGGACAGCAGTATACCTAGATTTTTTGTAAGAGATTGCGCTAGTGTATTTGCCTCTATCAACATCTACCTTCCCCAACTGTTGGAAAACTGCAAAATTGTGTCCATAAAAAAAAACAATGAAACTCTAATTAGTAACTACAGACCTGTTGTTTTAATAAATAACTTTCCCAAAGTATATGAAATGGTTCTATGCAGTTGCATATATGCACTGGATGACAATATACAAGTTGATGTGATCTATAGAGACTTCGCGAAAGCCTTTGACCGAGTTGATCACGAGCTACTTCTATTGAAACTTCCACGCAGTTTTTCACCCAGACTTGTGTCACTATTTCGATCATATTTATTGGGAAGAACCCAGTACGTTGCATATCTTGGTTATACATCTCACAGATTTTCTCTTTCCTCTAGAGTCGCACAGGAGAGTAACCTTGGTCCTCTCTTTTTCTGGTATTTGTTAACGAGCTATGAGGTCAGTTGGATTGTGACAAGTTGTTGTTTGCCTATGACCTCAAGCTTTATGCCAGGATAAGTATCATTTCGGATTGCCACCTCATGCAGCAGAATCTGAGTAAGTTGGAATTTGGGTGTCTCAATAATAACTTCAGCATGTGGTAACTTACACTCGAAAGTTCTATCCGCTTATTTATCATTATCGGTATAACAGTGTTCTTTTGCATCACTGCTCTTCCTTAAAGGACCTAGGCACTTAGGGCTCTTGTATTTATGTTGAGTATCGAATCAGTTTAATTCTCTTGATGCAATAGTGGCACTATATTTCGCGTCTGTGCGTTCTAAACTTGAGTATGCATCTATAATCTGGTCTCCTTTGTATGCATCATCTGTTCTGGGAAATGTGCAGAGAAGGTTCCTTAAATATGGGCATTTTAAACAATGTATGGGTATATACAATACAGGGCTATGATTATAATATTCTTCTGAACGAATTTCAGATACAGTCCTTACAATCACGACGTCGCCAAGCTGTCGATAATATTGACACTCCCTCACTACTTGAACCTGTTCGCTATGTGTGCCGTCGTACAATAGTCGCTTGTCTCGGGTCTTCTACTGCCCCCGTGCTATAGGCTATCACCAATATATAGAATGTGTATCATCGTCAATGAAATTAATGCTGGTGTTGATAGTAACTTTTCCCTTCTGATAAAATTAATAAATTCTTGTCCATAATTTTAAGTTTGGATTTTCAAAATATACAAAATGATTCTTATTTGTACAGTCGAAATAGTTAACAAGTCTCCAGAATATTAGACACTTCAAACAGTTATTTTTCTTGCTCGTCGGCTAATGATTCGCCGTAGAAAATCTATAGCTCCTATAGTTCCTTAGTAATTCTGAACCATGTCGCAATCGAAATAATGATTATCGTCGTTAGAAACTTTCCGGAAGTTAGCGTTTAACCTATAAAATTTATTATCTACTACGCCTCGGCGTCGTCTGTCTTGTAATTTCCGTCGGGATAACAAGAATAGCTATTTATATGTGTACAGTACAAACGTGTTACATGATAAGTTTACAACAAATATAAATCAAATTATTGAAGTATAACTTTAATGTTCTTGGATGCTGTAACTGTACCTATTAACCTACATAAGTTTGCATCTAATGTAAAGGATTTCTGTGCAATGAATAGAGCGTGCAAGTCTTGCTCTGCTTACGAAACTACATTCACATTTCTTCGCTCTTATATCACTTTACATGTACACCTTTCTCCCACTTGAATCTTGTGAACTAACTTGAACAGATAACTCTATACAGAAAATACATCTTTGGAAACCCAATATAACATCTTACTAATTTAAATTTGAATTCCTATTCCATATGTATTCATTACACACACTAATTACTTAATCTTAAACCGTTAAAACCGATCCAAAGTTACGAATATGTTAAAGGATTATTAGTAAAATCGTTTTTACTTTTTGAACTTATTTTAAAACTACGTCGTAGCAATTGGTTAAATTGAATTTATGTATTTTTATCGTATACTCAATTATATCATTGCTAAATATATTAAAACCATAAAATGTCTTACATACATAAGTACACGTTTATAACTTTTGTGAGTCAGAAGCAACTTGATATGATAACATAATTTTCCATCCAGTTTAGAAGTTTGTCGATGGTTTCTAAATACACCCTATATACACTACCGCCCAAAAGTGTTTAGGCACTCTCACTGACAGCAAAAATGTATAAAAACTCAGCAAATATGTTAATAATATTTATTTTTTATGTACAGATACACGTACATGAATAAAAATATATTAAATAAATGTGAAAATTAAAACGTTTAATTTAAATTTTGCTTTCATCTATGTGACCTCCTCTTGATTTAATAATTGCAGCACACAATCGAGGCATTCTCGCAATAAGTTTTACCAGAGTTTCTTGTGTTATTGAAGTCCAACTCGATTGCAATTTGTTCCACACGTCAGTAGCTGATGTCGGAGCCGATTTCCGTACTTCCCAATCTAGTTATTCCCCATAGTAACTCGATTGGATTCAAGTAGGGGCTCTGGGGAGGCCATTCCATAATTTTGAGAGTTCCTTCCTCTTCTAAATGGCATAAATAGTTCTTGGAAGATAAAATTTTGTCCCAAAAGTCGAATTCCGGGAGGTATTGCGTGGTTCTCCAAAATTTCGCGGTAGCCTTCTTTTTTTAATATACCGTCAATTTTCACAATGTCCTCTACACTAGAGCCAGCAAAACAGTCCCAAATGATGATAGAACCTCCACCATGCTTCACGGTAGCAGCAATACACTCTTCTCTGGCACGTCTACCCACAGATCTTCTGACGAATATGCGAATTCGGGTTCCGAACAGCTCAACTTTGGACTCATCCATCCATAGGACGTTGTTCCACTCTTCTATGGTCCAGTGTTGGTGTTCACGAGCTTTTGCTTGTTTTGTTCGCGTAGTAATGGCTTTTTCATCGCAATACGTCCATGGAGGCCGGCTTTCTGTAGGCGACGTTTGACTGTAGAAACACCGACTAGTTTTTGGCGACCAACATTTAATTCTGCGGTGATTTCCGGGGCTGTTTTGCGTCTATTTAACTTGCTGGTAACCATTATTCTGCGTTCATCTGCAGATGTTGTCGCTTTTGGCCTTCCACTTCGTCTTTTATTAAGAAAACTGCCAGTTTCCCGATATTTTTTACGTTATAGTCAACCGTTATAGCGAGGGGTATTTTCATTTCTTTGGAAATTTGTCGATTACTTATGCCACTTTTCTGGTAAGCTATTATAATCGCACGTGTTTCTGTACTAATTTCTCTTCGCGGAGGCATTTAAAAAAATTGTCACACGATATTTCGCTCACGACGTGAATAGAGTAAATACCACACTGCAACTGACCATAGGTTACAGATTTCACTATAATCCTCTAGGAAGATAATTTAAACATTATTGCCTACAATCTAACACATGACTAAATTTACCCACTAAATTCAGAGGGATTGTTAGTGTAATTGCACCGCAATAAACAGTTTATGGTAATCCGACCAAGTGCAGGTAAATGATAGTAAACCTTATGCGATATAATGGCTGTTTATCTTACTGAACTACATTTTAAATACGTATTTCATTTTATTATAATGTTTTTTTGGTAAACATAATACTATATGAATAAGCCATGAAAACAGGGGTGCCTAAACACTTTTGAGCGGTAGTGTATGTATAGTGAGTACATTTAGAAATCACCGGTAATATTAAAAGATTACTAGCAAAACGTTACTAATTTTCTTTATTTCTTTATAATTCAAAGGAAACATTAAGAGCGAAAAGAAAAAAAACACAGAAACGAACACAGAGAAAAGTGAGAAAAAAAAACGTAGCAGGCGTTGAAGAGATAGAAAGTCCAATAACTTCACAATCATAGGTTGTATTTGTGTAATAAAAATAATGGGGTGTGATTTCGCTCAGAATCAAATAAGGACTTACAAAAGAAAAAAAATAGGTCCCAATTTGTTTCCTTAAAGTACGTTACGTGTTCAAAATTTGTAATAGCTCTCGAAATTGATGGAAGAATATGACAATGATTTACCGCTAAAAGTTTTCCGATTTTTTTTCCGCCGTATATCTTGAAAAAGAAGTAATGTGTTGCGTAATACATTTTTGCGAGATTCTTTCTAACTAATGCCTTTTGATATATAAATATTTATGGTGCGTATACAGTGGGTTCCGTGATTCGACGCAACTAGCTTTTTAAATAGCAACTCATTCTAAAGGTGATTAACAGCTTATCCATCTCACACGTTACATACATACGTATATAGAACAGTGACGTATGACCTGGGAGTCGATAAACCAATAATCGTAACTTACCTAGCAGCGTATTCACTAGGAAATGGAAAGGGTGTTTAGGCATCTTCAGTGCAGTTTCGAATACGTACTTTACTTTTAGAAATATTCGAAATTATAAAGTTGGCATGTTTAAATGGTAATAGCGTTTTCTATGAACGAACGAAAAATATTAGGGAGTTGCTACTTAAATTAACAAAAGCGGGGTAGTTTCCACGGTATATTTAACCCCTCAACAGCGTTTCAAGCATCGAGTGTTTTAGAAATGGCTTCGAAATGAACACGCAATACATTCATTTCGCTCCTCTACGCTTTTGTGTGTGCGATTAAGTTTACAATTTACTGCTAAAACTTTCTGGAAACCTTGTATATTTGTATAATTTAGGAGAAGATATATCTTTATTTCATAATTTTCTACCGAGACCAAAAGTTTGTCGGAAATCTCCGATCAATTTTCTTCAGTAAATTCCTTTCAAAAATATTCCACTTAATGCATCCCTCAAAATTTGTCGATAAATTTTAAACATGCCCTGTATACGAAGGGTATTGAAACTCTGAACTTAATTATCGTCAATCTAGATTTTATAATCCGCATTATGTACGTGCTGAACATAAGCTCAGCTCTATTGCCTTAAAAAAAATTCGCGTGATGCATTAAAGCGCTTATTTCGTAAGCGCTGTTCTGATAAAGCTGTTGTACTTTTATTATTATTACTTCTAAATATAATATTTCTAGACAGTAGTTCGAGTATATGAAGTTTTAAAAGTAATTTTATGAATTACCAAGTGCCTATGTTCAATAGGGTTGGGGAATTTTATGTTTTTCTTACTTCATCATGCAATGTACCTGAGGTGAAGTTCGATTTTCATTTTTTCCCTTCCGATCGTATAAGAATACGTCGCTGTCTAGATAGATTCTGCTTGAAGATTAAGAAAAAGAAAGAGACAACGTCACTTCGTCGTATATGACTACGCTAATGAATTGAACAGGACGTACGGAAAAAAAGTTGAATAGGACGTGAGTTATAATAGTGCCATATCACATCATCTCTGCGTCGTCGTCCTAAAAATAACGACGTAGCAGTAAAATCATGGACTAGACTATATATTTTCCAAATATTGATTAATCAAAGGAGCAGAGTGGTGTCCTATTTGAGGTAATTTATTTATAATTCTCCGCTTTTCCGGTTATCGGTTAATGCATTCGGTAGCTGCGCCATTTGAAATATAACTCTTGTACATATATAGTTACTACGAGACAACAAATTTTAACGTCGCATGTGCACATTTCGAGAACTTTTAACGTATTTTACCGGCACCTATTCGCAGATAAAGCTTTCGCATTTAACATGGTAAAATGAGATAATTGCTTTTCGAACTTGTTTTAAAAGTACGTCGGAGCAATTGGTCAAACTGAATTTATATATTTTTGAAGATTCAATTATATTATTGTTAAAAATACTAAAAGTATATGTTATATATGTACTCGTTTATAACATTTGCAAGACAGAAACAATTATATATGCTTAGTTTAGGACTTTAATATTAACCATCATTTCATTCATTAGATGAGTTTATGGCATTTTTAGGATGTGATGAAACTATATTCAATTTTGAATGTGTTTCAGAATTGGAAACTTTGAAATAGGATAATTTTTGGCAAAATATTAGTAAGAAAAAGTTTTTATTTCGTAATTTTCCATCAATCCTAAGAGTTTGTCGATGTTTTCTAAATACATCCTATGGATTCAAATAAATTTTACCTCAAAGTAAGTTTTAAAATTAAAATTACGTTTTAGTTAGAATACTTTGTTAAATTGAAAAGACTAGAAGTAAAATTAGGGAAGATAGAAAGTAATAAAATAAATAAGATTAATTTTTAAAAATATTCTACTTCAAACATTTTTAATCTCTCTAACTTATACATTCGTGTAGAGATTTTGTTGGCAAACATTGTATAGATCGTAAAACGATCAATTTTATAGAAACAGAAATAAATTCTAAAACGTTACCTTACGAAAACTATGCAATATATCATTTTAAAGTAAAACAAAATTTATATATTGTTCGGGATTAGGTATTGAAATATGTGACAGCGACTTACCTAGCTCCGGCCCACATACTCGAGGTATAATTTCAAGGATAGCAGAGCAGGAAGAATCCTCAAAACAGAACTGTCTTGCCAGTAGACAATTTAGTATAGCGATCGTAGTCTTTATATTAGAGCCTGAAAATAAATATCGTTTTTAATAAAACAAATTCTTACAGGAGTAATGCGAGATCTTTTTTTTTTTGTTTTTTATTTTATCTCCTTAGTAGGTCCTTGTAAAGTTTAAGAAATGCTACGCTAGGCCAGGATGAAATTTAAATACACTTCTAGAAAGCGTAAGATATTCAATGTGCCATAACAATACATTGCTCTTGTTTGTCAGGGTAACCTGTAAAGTTAGAGAATCTCTAAGTACTAAGACAGAGCGTCCTCACTTTTGTTTTATTGTCCGTAGCTCTGCGGAACAGGACGAAGATTGTAGCTGACTTAGCACCCTTCTAACTTACAAAGATGTTCAATGTAGATTTAAATAACTCGCTGGCCTACGCAATGAAATTTATTTGATTTTAATGAACTGGTTTGAAGCGTTCGGGTCCCCTGGTAATAAATTTAGGGTCTAAGTATTATACAGGATGTTGTAGATATTAATACAAAAAGTGTTTGTAAATTTATCCTTAACAATTAAAGAAAAAAAATGTATTTCTTCTCAAAAATATTATCTAATATATTAACGCAAATCTTGGTTAATATCGGAGTATATTTAATAGCCTCTTACGGTTATCAAAAACAAGAGGAAAGAAATAATCTGCCGCCCTCTAACTTTAAGCAATCCTCACGAAATGACGCAGAATAAAGCGACACGATAATACGAAACGACAAAGAACACTTCTGTTATACTTAAAGTACAATAAAAAGTTTGATCCGAGGAATGTACAGAACAATTTTTCATCTTAACAAACGCAAAGAGAAGAACTGAAATACGTGTCTTTATCATTTTCCCAACTTAGGGACTTTAAGAAAGCGTTTTCCCCTCTTTTCTGGCGTCGGAAAAAAAGGCTAGCGGCAACAATACGTATATGTAGGCTCCGTGATTATGTACAATAGAGCCACCTGCCGATAACAGAAAAATCTGAAGTGTGACTGAGGGAAATTGAGTAATAGCTTGATTCCTTTGAATGGGATTTTCAACAGAGAAAGGAAAGGGAGGTTTAAAACTGTTCAAATTTGCTTTTTTTTTACTTCAAAGAAACAGCCTACTTTGATTTCTCCCTTAATTCACTAATACAGCCGAGATATACGATTAAGTATTTATATGGTGGTATTGAAATCGCAAACGAACTTAATCCAAAAGAAAGTTTTCACCCTCCTTTTTTAGCAACGTAAAGCGAAGCAAAAGGAATAATTAATCGAACGCGAAAAGCAGGCAAAAAAGGAAACGACAATATTGACAAAAATTGTAAGTATTCGTGTTGAAACCAATGGCATGATTGTGGTAATACAGCCCCCTCATCCACCCCGTCACCCTTGCGCTAGCCGTTGTATTTCTTCCTATCAAAGATTCAATCTCTATGGTGCAAGGTTTAAACTAGTACATATTTACCATTAGCGCAATGACCACCAAGTACCCAGAGGCCGATTTTATAATTGGTAACACGCAAGACCATTAAAAACGACCATTGTGATGCTCATTTTTCATTACGAAGAAAGGGGGGGAAGTGGAACAGCGAAAAAAAAAAGAAATATAACGGTAACGGCTATTGAAATTTTGCGGATTTAACATTTTATAACCGAAGATTATATTGTATACAACGGATTCTTTCGAAATTTAACCGAGAAATTGTATAGACATCTGTTCATATCACTGTACAGTTGGTGTATGTTAAAATGTCGCGTTTCTTTATACCATTGTTGCAAGTGAAAATAATAGCAATAAACGAAAATCTTATTGTTGGAATGTTAATTACATTCGAAAGCTGGTAAAAATTCACGAAAAATTATACAGGTTTGGGAACACAATATTAAATAAAAAGAAATATTTATCATTGGAAATCGTTTTATTATTTCTTAAAATATTCTCCGCGATGATCGATGCATTTTTGCATACTTTTGAACCAATTTTAATAGCACTTTTTCAATTACGAACGAGGTATTTCCCAAACATGCATATTGAACTCACCAACCGCTTCTTCTGGGGTTGAAATCGTTGACCATACGGACGAAATCATTGGTTGCCAAATTAGGACTGTACGGCGGATGATTCATCAATTTGATGCTTTGACCAGGTAAATATTAAGTTGTTTGGTTGGCTGTGTGGGAGCTCGCGTTGTCATGGTGAAGAAAATTTCATATCCCTGTCATGCTAATGCCCAGGGATGCTTTAATCTCACGGTACGTCACATGACGATCTTCCTTTATCACTTCGCGCAGAGCATCGATCTTTTCTGGCAAAACGATCGATTTTGGACGACCTCCTTTAAATTTGTCGCTGAGTGCGATGAAATGAAGTGTGTATATAGTCAAATAGTTACACTTTACGATGTATATGTCAGATGGCGCCTAGCAACACGATTGTTGCCAAATAACCCTCGTATTTAATACTTCATCTAAATGTTCGGTATAACTATTACAAGATTACCAAATTATTAAATAAAGAAGACATTTTAGGTGTCAGTTACTGTACACATGAAAAGTTCTTATCGAAAAATAGAGTAGTGACCTATATTCCTCTCCATATTTTCTGTATGAAGGCAAAGTTCCATTAGCTCTTTTTCCCGCAAAAAAAAAACGAATTAGAAACTTTTTAATATCCGGGAATATGCCTTCCTCGTAAAAGAAAAAAGAAAACGATTACATATGAAGCTTTGATTCACTGAATCAACCACAAATAGGCTGGTTTCCTCTTTTTACTCCCTTATTAAAGCTAAATTCGAATCACAACAAATGAATTAACGCAAATGTTTGGAAATTACCGAGTGGATTTGTAACTGTTAACAAGGGAGTACTTATAATGAGTGAAGCCGTTCGTAATTTTACTAATTTGACGGACATATTAACATTATAAAGTACAAAGAAAAAAAAGCTAGCGAAATAAGTGGGAGTTCAAAGTTAGGGGGCTTGGTCTGTCACTTACCCACTCTCTAATCTATGATTGCTCGGCATGTCGCCTTCGCGTGATCTTAGGTGCGTGTAGCTACATACTAGTTGTATATGTATATACTTTTGTATGTATATATATGTATAGTCACGTCATAGCAACATTATATATTCACGAAATATCGTGGCCAAAACTAAATCCTAAAAAGCACTTTTTCTTGTGAATTGTACATTTCCCCTTTAAGTAGAGGTATTTACTTGCCAAAGTGCAAACGATGATTAACAAATAATAATGCTTTGGTCAGCTTATTTAAATGAATCTATAGTTTGTCACATTTTTATAGGATTTGCGTAAGTTTTTTTCCGGTTTAACTGAGAGATGGCGCCAGCAAAAGTACATCATTTTATTCGTCAGATATTTAAATTATAAACACACACACAAGTTAAATCCGCCAAAAACTAGTATCTTTGCTTTATCGTTCAGTAATCGTGTCGAACTTTGTGCCTGAAAAAGAACATTTGCGGCACGCTTTACTTTTCTTATTTAATCAAAAGAAAAAGACTGTTGAAAGTCATTGTTTCTTGGTAGAAACATATGGTGAACACGCTCCATCGATTAGAATATGTGAGAAATGGTTTCGACAATTTAAAAGTGGTGATTTCAACGTGAAAGACAGTGGGAGCTTTGGTAGATCACAAAAATTCGAAGACGAGGAGTTATTGGATGATGATTCAATTCGAACTCAACGGCAATTAGCAGAAACATTACATGTGTCATTAGAAACAATCAGCATACGTTTACGTGTAATGGGGAAGATCAATAAATTCTGTGAATGGGTTCCACACGATAAAGCTCAGCGAAACCGTTAATACAGAAGCCTATTACCAAGAAATGATTAATTTAAGCCACGTATTAATCGAAAGATGGAATGGCCCAGTAGATATGGCAAAGTGATTTTGTTGCACGACAATGCGCCGTCTCACACAGCAAAACCAGTGAAAGTCACCTTGAAATTGCTTGGATGGAACATCGCATTAATGGGGCACGCGCTTGCAGAGCAGCGTTTCAGCAATCTCGAGGAAGTTGGAAAATGGCTCGACGAATGGTTTTCTGCAAAAGGAAAGCAGTTTTTCTGGCATGGTATCTATAAATCACCTGAAAGATGGGTTAAGTGTGTAGCAGCCGATAACCCAATATTTTGAATTTCCCTTGAAAATTAATATTCTTATTTACTTTATAATTCCTTTAATAATACAAATACCATTTCAACGTCAAAATTTTATATATTTTTTTATCAGTAACGTTATTGTTCATGCATAAGCTTCTTTCTTATTATTGCGCCAACTCGAACTCCACTTGATACCTAATGATTTGACGTCGAAGCACAAAATTTAATGAGGAATTTTAATGAAGCATGTTCGGTTTGGCAAAACGCAAGACAATCCCCTTCCATGTATTATTTATCCGATGGGAATTTTAGATTCGCCTTTCGCTTAGTCTTTCTCAAATCGGAACGCGATCCCTCGCGAACGTCGAAAGATATGCAGCTGCCTGCCATTAGAGGAGTAAATTATATATTGTCTAACGAAAGAGGTGATTGATTTATCGATTTATCTCGTCGAATTGGCATTAACAGAATAGATAGCCGGTTGACGATAGTA
Organism: Trypoxylus dichotomus; assembly: GCA_023509865.1. Lineage (NCBI taxonomy): Eukaryota > Metazoa > Arthropoda > Insecta > Coleoptera > Scarabaeidae > Trypoxylus > Trypoxylus dichotomus. Next base: position 7,257,034 of record CM042083.1, on the reverse strand, counting down.
CTTGTGTTGTATCGCGACAACCATTTCGGAGGTCGTTTGTTTGATTTACGGAGGGCAATGATCGAAATCTTCTGTCAAAGTCGGAGGGTAATAGGCGGCATGTCGGTTTATATGCACGTGATTCTATCTAGTAGCTTTAGAAGTATTAAAGAATAAAAAACCGTATCTAAAGTTGTTGATATCGCTGCAGGAAGACCATTGACAGTTTTTATTACGGCTAAGTTATCTAGAAAAGGTATCAATATACATATCACCAATCTGGGTCGAGATAATTTAAATCGTTTGGGTAAAATCAGAGATTCTCAAACTTTTTTGTAACGTAGACCATACGTGAAAATATTTGGATTTTTGACGAAACAAAATACAATCTATTAAAACTCTTCTTCTTCACTTCGGGTTTTAGGGAGTTTACCTGTTAGACTTCTTCTTCCTAAACATCTATAAATTCTCGCTCTGGTTAGCAACATCCTTACTTGAATCGAGTACTTTCCTTTTTGTTTTCCTTCATTCCTTCTATCAGATCTTCTGCAACCTTTCACTCTTCATAAAAATTTAATCTTGTGTATCTGTATATCTCAGGTACCAATATTCTCTATCCTCCCAGTCGTCTTCTTGCAATCCATTTCCTTGCGTTTATATTGTTTCCATTTGACGCCTGGTCTTCCTCTTTCTTTCTTATTCTATCTCTCCGGTTGTACTGCAGACATTTTCGCAAATAATTCAGCTCTGCTGTTTGTATCCTATCTCGAACTTTATTTGCCACACTTCTCCACCGTACGTGAAATAAATAAACGATTATACCTCAAAATCTGGAAAGTAAGAGATAGACTAGGGTAAATGAAATGTGAGTAGGAAGGGCTATGCTGCAATGATCGAACAACACCTGGAAACACCTGGTACACTGAAACACGACATTTTCTCTCAAACCACAACACCAATAATTGGAGCCACGTTTTGACAGCTAAACTGTCATCTTCATTCATCAGTAGTAATACTGAACTTTGAGTTTAATATTACTACTGGAGATGTTAGCTTAATTATGGAAAGATGCGTCCAATTTTTAGTGAAGTATTGTGGGTAGGAGGGTAGTGAAGTGTTTCAGAATACCTGGAAACGACTCTTTATCCAGTAGGTGAATTTGGAAACCACAAGTAGGAAGAATGAGTAGTATATCGAATATAAATTGGTCTCTCATTGGCTTGCCATTTTTTTTTATTTGTGCACATTATACAATTAAATTATCTCTTAATATACTCTGTTATAAATATTTCATTCTAAATTACGTTTCATTGTTTTAACGGAACCAAAGTCAGTAAAAACAAACTCATATCTTCTATCTTTGTTATATTTCTAGTGTGTGGATACTTTTTCTGTTTATTGTACGTTCTTTTTGGGACAAAATACTTCGGTGAACTTTTCCACCTGTGTAATTTTGAAGCTTATAAATAATAGAAGTGACCATTTTCCATTTAAAGGTGTATTTACTGAAGACTAATCTAACCTCAGTTTATTTGAAATTTTCAAACCAGTACAAACTCGGTACTGTATGGGTCGAATGGGCCTAAAACTCGTCGAACACAGTAGCTACCTTTATTTGTAAAAGGTCAACTTCATTAAATTACGATGATATGAATTCATTTATGAAATAATGCAAGATTCTTACTAGCATTGCAAAATAGTTTAACACGCCCCGAATGTTTTGTGGAATAGATTTTATCGCATGATCGAATGTTTTGTACGAAGTGGAAATGTGTTTTCATATGTTTCTCTGTCTTCTGAAAGGTTTTCTATATTCTTTTTCTTCTCGCATGTAAAAGAGTACTTTTCCGCTAGACTTGCTTTCAAGAACAAACTTGTTTGTAGCGTCTTCGTTTTTTTAAGAAAGATCGATCTTTCATTAAACCTAACAATCGCAGGAACATGTTTATTTACCTTTTGTTTTCTATCTACCTTCTCCCTTGTCTATCAAAGTGTAAATAAAATGTTTGAAAAGCGAAATGGTAACTGTGAGACCTTTTATTAGCTTGTTTTCCGCTTATATGCATACATTTTAAAATATATCATCTGCATCATTATTTGGTGTTGTAAGGAACGTATGTATATACGAGGACTGTTTTTTTTTCCAACCTCCGATAGCTCATAAAAATAATACAAGTGTAAATAAAATCAACTTATGTATAAACATGGTTACTTTTCTACATGACCACCGTGAAGATTGATGCATTTGTCATATCTATGGACGACCCTTCCAATTCTCTCTCCATAGAATTTTGCCGTCAGTGAGTTAAAACGGTCCGTAACGTTGTTTTGAATGCCTGTACGTATATTCTCAGCTGGACTATTTCCTTTTTGCTTGAAGGAATCGAATTACATGATGAAATTTAGACTGTAGCAAGAAACGAATGAAATAACTGCTTACAAAGTTGGTTCGAGCGCATGCAAAAGCGCATTAATCCTTCTGGAGAATACTTCGATCAATAATAAAGTCTTTAAAAGCTAACACATGGGCTGAAAAGTCCCAGGCCTAACACATAGATGACGCTAATTTCACACACCTTTCTCTCAGTTAGTACTAACCTTCAAAAGACAGCTGTTAAAATTTCATGATATTCTATTCATTAGTTTGTGAGTTATTGTGCTAAGAGTCACGCTACTTTTGTTATTTTCAAAACAATGGATCAAAAACAATTTCGTGTTTTAATTTTATACTGCTTCTTGATGGGAGAAAAATACAATTCAAGCGAACCAATGGCTTGAAAAGTGTTATGGGGACTCCGCTCCATCAGAAACAACAATAAAACGTTGGTTTGCTGACTTCAAACGTGGTCGTAGAGACACCGATGATGCAGAACGCAGTGGACGTCCATATGAGGCGGTAACACTAGAAAACATCAAAAAAATCCACAAAATCGTTTTGAATGATCGAAAAGTGAAGTTGCGTGAGTTAGCTGACATCGTAAAGGTATCAAAAGAATGTATTGGCTTTATATTGCATGAGCATTTGACTATGAGAAAGCTCTGTTCAAAGTGGGTGCCGCGTCAACTGTGAGCAATGTTGACCAAAAACAAGAACGTGTTGATGATTCTGAGCAATGTTTGGCCATGTTTAAACGGAACAAACCGGAATTTTTGCGTACATATGTGAAAATGGATGAAACATGGATCCATCACTTCACTCCGGAATCAAAACGATCGTCATCTGAGTGGACAGCAACTGGTGAACCTCGTCCAAGGCACCCAAAAGCACAACAATCGGCTGGAAAGGTTATGGCCTCGGTATTTTGGGATGTGCGTGGTGTAATATTCATCGACTATCTTGAGAAAAGAAATACCATCAACAGTGAATATTATATAGCGTTATTGGAGCGTTTGAACGCTGAAATTGCGAAGAAACGACCGCATATGGCAAAGAAGAAAATTTTGTTTCATCAAGACAACGCACCGTGTCACAAGTCAATCAAAACAATGGCAAAACTACATGAATTGAACTTCGAATTGCTCCCACATCCACCGTATTCGCCAGATTTGGCTCCCAACGACTACTGGCTGTTCGCAGACCTCAAAAAAATGCTCGCCGGTAAGAAATTTCGCACGAATGAAGAGGTTATCGCTGAAACTGAGGCCTATTTTGAGGCAAAAGATAAATCGTTCTACAAAAGTGGTATTGAAATGTTAGAGCGGCGCTGGAATGATTGCGTTGCTCTTGATGGAGATTACGTTGATGAATAAAGCTAATTTTGAACCAAAAAAAACGTGTTTTCTTTGTTAGGCCCGGGACTTTTCAGCCCATGTGTTACCTGCTGTTTTATTCTAGCTTTATATGGAAAGCTTAAAAGACAACCCTCGTATAAGGGATAGTGTATATCAATTATATAATAGTCCCCATTTCTTCGTGAATCATATAACTTATTTATACAAGGTAACTTTTAAGAATGCATTAAAAACGGAAATTTAGAGTGTTCTCGGTGGTTAATTAAGCTAATTAGCAATTACATTAAGGCATCATAGCAGTAGCTAGCAGATAACTTTGATAGGTACTGAACTACTTCAGCAAAAGTTCAATTCAAGAAAGTATATTAATAATTCCTCGATGAAGGTTTGTAGTTTGATGTAAATGTTACCCTGATTTTCCATTTCTGTACAACAGTCACGCATCGATCAATAGCTGAATTAAAAAAAAATCCAAAGAGATGATTGCATAAAGCGAACAAAGGTTAAAAAAAGCAATTTATGAAGTTATTATCACAGTTTCTTTATCATTTTTTTCTGGAAAATAATTAAGGTTTTTTTTTCTTATGGCATTATTTGTGTACAAAATCGTATCATTTAATAGGCTTGTCACGGTCAAAATGTTAGATGAGCTATTAAGTTTTTATTGAACTTTCAATTTCATCCCTAACTCCTGTCATGTGCAGCCATCGAATTGATATAGATAACTAGAACTTGGATATATATATATATATATACGCGCATTCGGAAATATTGGCAAAAAAAACGTGCTATATTGAAGCAAGGCAACTAAGAAATATTTTCACTAACATTTGAAACCGAAGTGACATGTCGTCATTGCAATATCGTTCCAATACTTTCTTTTTTCAATAGCACTACACATCAGGATATCCTTTTTAAATATTGAAGGATTCTCGATTTTTCTGGGATATCCTGTGTGCACAGTAGATTTCTATATTAGGGCGACAATATTACTACATAAGAAAAATCTTTTCGATACGTTTTTTGAATGAGTTAAAAATTTATTTTTATTAATTTAATGGCGGTATATTCAAAGAAAGAAGTGTATTTTCAAGCGTATTATCTTTTTTTTACTATAATATAATAATAAATGATATAATTCAAATTTTAAATAAAAGTAAATAAAATAATTTAATTAATTTAAGTAAAGCTAGTCCTAGTGTATTCTTTTTTTTTGTAGGTAATTCCCTTAACCCTGTAATACAAGGATTAGATAACACCAGTAGTATGTTAAGTAAATCTCTATTGTTCGTTAAACGAGACATTTTTCTACTGTTTGCTAATCCGTAACGGTTGAAATTTTTAAATCTGCCTTATTTGAAGCAGTATTTTTTGCATCATCATCAAATTTTTCTAGATTCGAATCAAAACCATTTGAGATCTTTACAGATTCTTGTAATCTCTAATGAAAGTGTCGCGGTTTTAAAAAAAATCGGGTACTATTACCGTCATTTGTTGTACCACTTCTCCCAAGCTTTGGAACATCCACCAGTAATCCCATTGTTTCTCTAAAATTTTCTTGAATATTAGCCTTTTTTGCAGTTAATAGATCCTTGTCTGCTAGCTCTCGCACTTGTCATTTCTTAATATCTAGCCTGCAGGGTATGTGTGAAAGATACTCGAAACAAGGAATCCGCGAGTGCAAGGGGGACAAACTGTATTGTAAATTGTCGATGTTTATGATTTTATTCTGTAAGACCTTTAAATGATTCATCTCTTTTGGTGACGCTCCACAAATAAAATATACTTGGGTTGAATTGGTTGGTGTCAAGGTATTACACATTTTCCCATTAATCATGGTAAAATTACATTGCTTACTACGATACTTGAAGCACATAAATCATTAATTTATTTTACAAATTCGATTGTTTTTGTCTCAAAGTAGAAGCTTAGAGGTCTCCAATACTGAATAGAGGAAGGTCTAGGATTTTTCCATGTGACTAATTTGTTATCTCAGGATATTAATTTTAAAGGAATCATTGATGTCATAAAAAGATTACTATCACTTGCATCTGTATGAACAAATTTTTGCTTAAATATATTTTGGCCAAAGCTACCGTCACATCCACACTTAGAAATGATTTGTCCTCAGGAAATTGAATAACAGCATCTTGCGATAAACAAGGCCTTTTTGCGATTTGGTTCAACAACGATTGCAGTTTAATTTCACCACCCAGTTCTAGAAGGATAACATCTTCTTTTAGCGTAAATGATGATATTATGGGAAGACATCTATACTTCTTTGCAACTTCGCTTTCCGTAACGAATTATATTGAGAATTTATGTATTTAGCTGCCACAAACAAAGACAAAGCTTCATCTTCTCTGAATTTGGAAATATTCTCCGAAGAACTGCAGTATTTCATCGAAATTTCCTTTCTCTGGTTAGCGTTTTTGTGTCGCTCCTTTGATTACTTTTGCTGTTATTCCTTCTTCACTGGCCTCTACAGAACTAATAGCAGCAGAAGATAATTCTGCAGTCGAAAAGTTTTTACGCAATGATTTTGTTCGTTTCTCCTTCGTGCGAATTGAAATATCATCAAATCCAACAATTTCAGGTCTTACTGGATTAAATTTCCTTTTATTCATTAAAAAAGTTGGTAGTTCATTGTCTTGGTATAGCCATTCTTCATACTTTTTAACAAAAATTATCCTGTCTCTATTACATTCTTTCCATTTCTGTTTGAAATTGAGGTGAAACCTTCTCCTCGATCTTTACATTTTTTTTTTAGTTGAGCTTTTGATTTTGTGTAATTAGTTAACTGCCTTATAATCAATGAGACATTCTTCCCGCAACTTTTAAGAATAGCATCCATCAAATTCCTATAAGTTAAAAAATGAGAAAGGATACAAAAAGAATAATTTTATCCAAAATAGTCAGATTTGGGCAAATGATCTCTGTTACACTAGAAAGATGGTAGGCATATATCTTCTAACAATTTCCAAGATATAGTATCTATACAAATTTATAAAAACCTTCTCAAAATTCAATATTAAAAAGAAATACTATATCTTACACGAGCTTTTATTACTTATAGGAATATGCTATACTATACAACGGAAAATACTTATCTAAAATATACATACCTGAAGTTTCTTGAGCGATTGCAGACATTAAAATAAAGTACGTACTTCACCGTTTAAATCAAACAATAAAAACACTATTCGAAGCTAAACTTTCAAAATTCCTATAAATGACTTGAAATTTATATTTATGTTGCTCTAATATAACTACCTGTGATGTGGAATAAAAGAAATATGTACAAGCATTATACAATCTTTTATGAATATTTTTTGCTTCACAAATTGACCTAAGTTTATTTTATTTTCAATTGTAAGTGAACTGTCTTCCGCATTCCATCCTATAAGATTACGTATATAGAAAGTATTTCTCAATACAATTTTCGTCAATGGAAACAAAGTTGACGTAAACAGATAAAAGCAACGGCAGATCAAACTCAATCATTGACAACTCTATGATATTTACCGTACGAAGAACATCATTCGAGCTTTTAAAGGCGAAAGAGAAATGTTTTTCTAGCTTCCCAAGAGTTATTTCCATGAACGCAATTAAGTAGACGCGAACATTTAGAGGTAGAAATGATAAATAGTAATAAATTTTATCCGTTTGGGAGTTAGTTCAAATAGGAAAGCGGTTGATTACATTTTCTAAACCGGAAAGGCTCTCACTCCCAGGGCAAGTCTTGTATAATAAAATTCCTTGTCATGGGTTATATCTCTACAGCTCTGTCGATGTCGGCTATCTGTGGATCGATATATTTCACCAACGATTTCTATCTTCTGACCCTCCAATTTCGAATCCTTTACAGCGTTACGTCTTTCTAGAGACGAATGGTTCCAGTAGCTCCCGAGAAAAAAAAAAGAATATATCACCTGACTGCGGTGTAGCAACTTAAACAGGAGATGGATTAGGTTTTATTGCAAATTATCAGGATGCTACTATATTAACTTTAATACCGCAATAAGTAACCTGGCCCGTTTATGATTATTGTTTGTTATTGAAATACGCCCGGTACCTGTAGTCATTCTAAACTAAGAGAGATCTCTTGTAACAATGTCCTTAATGCGGTTAGAATAGTTCAGGGCATTTAGTAAACTTTCGCACTATTCTAGGATCCTTCTCCTTTAGTTCAGAAGGTGTCAGATATTCTCATTTGAAAAATTTTTGAATGGCTCTTTGTGATTTCTCGACGAAGGAGGTAAGGTCGCAATTGTAACTTTCTCATTATAATCGAGAGTATGTTGTTACAATATTGTACACGGAATAATATGTATACAGTGAAATCTCCCTTGAATGGACACCAACGGGACCAACTGAAGATGTCCGTTCAGGAGGGGTGTCCGCATAAAAGAAATATGTAGTAGATACAACAAAAACGAAAAATGAATATATTAAAGAAACTGGGACATTTAAACCGTATATGTATATAAATGTTTTTAAAACAAATAAGAAACTTTAAACTTAAGAAAAAAAGTTTATTTCCTTTAGATATATACATACAAAGTATAATATAGGTACATAGATACATAGATGTAGTACGTAATACAAAACAATGAAATGAATAATCACTTTAAGGACGCAAAAATTCATATATTGTTGTTTGTCTTCTCTTTTTCTTTAAAATGGCGTCTTGAAATCGTATTTCTAATTTAGAAAGAAGCTCCAAAGACTCTGTATCTCCGTGATTTTCGACAAAACTTTGAGATGCTTGGTCAGGGTAATAGCTTTACCATAATTTGGGATAGTTGCTGTTGGTACTGGAACCTCATCGACATCAGAATCTTCCGAAAGTTCTTGTATTTCAACTGGATTTGCAATTTCTTGTTGTGAATGTGGATATTCAACATACAAATCTTCATCTATGTTCAAAAAATCATTAAGGTTTTCATTATCCGTCAATTTCAATAAGTTCTTATTTTTGAGGATATCTGAAAGTACACTAAGAGGAAAATCATCTTCTAGGTCAGATGTATCAGCCTCAGTTAACTGGTCTTCACTTTGCATATTTACATGATTAAATCCTGCTTTGCGGAAGCGATTTCGAACTGTCTCTTTGGTTACTTGGTCCCAAGCGGTTTTTGCCAAATAAACTGCATCCAGTGGTGTAATTTTCTTTATTAATTCAAAAGCTGTACCAGTAGTTTCAATGTTTACGAGCAGATGTTTGAGTATTAGATTTCGGTAATAAGTTTTAAAATTCTTTATAATCCCATGGTCAAGTGGTTGACAAGCTGATGTATAATTAGGGGGTAAAACTAATATTTTTATATTATTTAAGCGAACGTCTTTCGGATGAGATCCCGTATTGTCTAAAAGTAACAAAATTTTCCAATCTAAGTCTTGCAACTACTCTGTCATAATTTGTCCTGTCATCCAAGCTTTCTTATTGTATTTCCAAGTTACGGGCAGGTTATTTATATTAATGTTTTTAAAAAGCTCTGGGTTTAGCTGCCCTACCAATGACTAGGAGTTTTTCTTTTCCACCCGCCATATTTGCACAATGCAAAATTGTAAACCTCTCTTTGGGATACTTATCTCCAACACATTTTTCCTTCTTTAATGTGAGCGCTTTGTCGGGTAGAGCCCTAAAATACAGGCCTGTCTCATCGGCATTATAGATGTCTCTCGGTGAATATTCCTTAATCAAAGAAGGACATTTTTTTAAAAACGATGAAACATCTTCAGCATTAACCGAAGTTCCTTCTCCCGAAATCGCTTTAAAACTTATATTGTGGCGGATTCTAAATTTATTGCGCCAACCAGAAGAAGCATTGAATGTAGAATGTCCCAAAGAAGCGGCTATTTCTCTTGCTTTACATCGTATTAGCGGACTTAAAAAAAATATTTTTTGCGTTTTTGTCACGACAAACCTATTGGTAATCTCACTTTTTTTATCTATTTTAGAATTTAATATGAAAAGAAAATCAACTCATTAATACAAGAAAACCTTATCTAAAAAAATCATATGCATACCTGTTAAAGGAATCCCCTTATGCCGAGCTGCTGTAAACCAGTCATAATACAATTTGTCAATTTTAGTACCATCACCCGTCAAAAAGCTTCTTTTTCATTCAAATTGCTGTTCGACATCCATTTGTTTAGAAGGATTTCTTTATGTTTAATTACATCTGCAGCTTGTGTTTTTCCAATATTAAAACGCTTGGATAAGTTCCTTACACTTAATTTCTCTTTATTGTAAACTTCAACAATCTCAATTTTTTTGTTTAAGCGTCAGAATTTTTCTATTTGGAGCCATTTCTACAATGAATGTGTCGCCCACTGTGTCTTTTCCGCACAGACATCAGACTAATATTGAAAGCAGATTCAATCGAAAGCGTAAACCCAAAGAATAAGAACGGTAAATCCCCGACCAACTTGGGGAAGTCCCTAATTCACGCCAGGCAGAAATGCACGACATAGGCTGCGTTTGTACCGAAAGATTAAAGTCGGTAAATCTATGGTTTACTCGGGGAAGTCCCAGCGAAATTGGCGCGCTTGAGAAATGCAATAGCAATACTCTCGATATAAAAATAGGATAAGGCGTTTCTTTTTATTTTATTTTTTGTTCGGTTAAGAGAACATTTTCTCGTGTCCGCGTCCGTTCAAGAGAATGTCCGTCTAAGAAAGAGTTCCCATTTCAATATATTTTCGTCATTAAAAATTACTTTAGGGACTCTAATTATGTTTCTATTAACGAATTCTCGTAGTAAGGGAATCATGTAACATATTCAGCAATAAGATTAACTAGTAAATCAAATAAAAAAAGAGGAAAAAAGAAACGTAACGGAGAGGAAAACAAGAGAATCGAGAGGTAAAAATATTGCAATTTTCAAACGTTCAAAACTGAATAAATCAAATAATTTCCTCGTACTGGTGGTGCCTAGCTCCATAAGCTGAATAGTAAATGCATGGGAATTATACTTTGTAATGTAAGGTAATATGGGATATATGCAAAAAGGGCTTGATGATGACGGTTGGTAGTAGTGGCTGCTTCACGGCATGCATATTTATATAAAAATTACTAGCCGAAGTAACAGTAAAACGATCTGCATCACAATCTGTCTCTTTTCAACGGTCTCATTTTTTTTATAAAGATAGGAGGGGAAAATGTCCGGTAGAGATTTTTTTTAAGTGGAACACGTCCCGTACCTTTTTACGGTATAACGAAGGGAAGGGAGAAGAGAAGGAAATTTCCCTCTTTTTTTTTTTCTTGGTCTCTTCTCAATAGTCGCATTTAATTTCTACCGATCGAACCACAAATATTATTTAATTTGGACGGAATTAGATTTCGGGGACCGATTGGAACTTTATTGTATTATTCTCGGGGTATTGCCAATTCCGCTCTTAAGTTCTCGATAAATCTAGAACGTTCTCATCGAATTTTTTCCTACCGATTCCGATAATTGCTTCCGTTATGATAAGGGCAATGGTTGTGAATTTAAACTTGTTTTCTCCGAAAGATTTTGAGGGTTTAAAGAAGAAATGCTGAGCAATATAGATAAACGACGCATGCGTAATCTTATTCGCTTGTTTCACGAAAAATTTACTTTTTTAGAAAATAAATTAGATGTTCGATTGAGTGCCTTTAGAATTTTGCGATAAAATGGATATACAAAATTTCTCAGTTACTTTTGTGTTCAGAATTGCTTTTTCTTTATTAGATACATCATTCGTTTAAATTATGTTCAATTTTTGTGAAGTGCCCTGTATAGAACATTTTTTTATTTGTAATTTGCATCCATCTAGTCCAGGTTATGTTCAACAAATGTAATCCATAGCGAGAGGAAAAGCGATATAAGAGGGGGGGGATACTGGTCGCTAAAGTAATCAGATGGCATAATTTAAGTATGAAAAATGGGGAATATAACTCACAATATTCAAGAAAATGCTAGAGTGGTATAATGTTGCACTGGATAAAATTCAATAACTTTTGAATTTATACTCACAGGTTTATGAAACTAGATGTACAGGGCGTTCATTCTGGAAATGCCGAAGTTAATGAAAAATTTGCCGAAACACGTAAGAAGTGTTATTGAAGGGATAAACTTTTTATACAAAAATTGACACATCCACTTTAACCCCTTTTTAACCCCATTATTGATTTTGTATTAATGGACCTCAAGTTTCAAGTGACCACTATTGTAAGTATTCTCTGTATAAAATGTAATAAATTCTTTTAATGTACTTCTATCTTGCATTTAACATATGTTTCTTATGTAGTTGCATTTATGTTTCAGCATTAACTTCGATGCATAATTTGCCAAAGATATTAAGAAAACAAAATATTCTCTCTCAAAAGTTCATATGGAGCTATAGAAATTTCGCTGAGTATATGCAAAATACTTCACGTTTAATAACCTAGGCTCCCTTATTTAGTATAAACCAACCAAGACTACATTATGATAGATCTCAACATCAGTGCAGTGATGTAAAATTGTTGCTACTAATTTGTAAAAGTATACAAATATCGAGGCTTGAACATAAAAACTAATTCGACGCAATATTTTTGGCGCAAAGTACTTTAGAGCAATCATAATAATAATAACAGTGATAATGCATAAGTCTGGTGTTTTTGAATTCTTAACTTACAATTTACAACGGTGTTGTTCCATTAGCTGGATATATGGATTATTGATGAATTTAATTTGTTAAAGTGGTCTTTATTAAATAAATAATTCTTACTTATTCTAGAATATATTGTACCGACTAAAAGCCTTAATTGGAAAAAGGTATCAAGTCATATCTTTACTTATTTGAAATTGATCGAAAACTTAAGGTTGTGTTACGAGTATGATAATATGGCTTAAGTTCAGACATATATTTCCTATTTCAATCCAATCTTCGTCTTAAAGCCTTTGTAATATTACGGTAGATAAGAATACATGAAAAAATATGTAATTAGCTTCAACTTTGCGGGTAAAATTTTCACTAGTAACGACGATCAACGATGTATAACCTTGAGGCCTATTTACCAACACTCTCATCACTGCATTATTTCTTTACACACTTACAACACCCTCATTTTAATATTTAAAGACAAAAATTGAGTAAAAATAATTATTTTCAGCAAAGTACTACTTTAATATTTACAAACGCGTTATTGATGTAATAATTTCATTATTATCAGATATTTCTACGTCTAAAAAAACAATTGGTATGAATACTGCAGTAAATATGAAACTCTATTTTTCTATTTATACGCTAAATATATATATTTTTTATTTTGAAAGGATTTTTTTATGAAAATGGAAATCGAGAAGTCATAAAAATTTTATGAAACTATCGATAGCCGGACAATATTAAACGAATAAAGGGTAAAATGCTTTCCGAAATGGAGTGAATACGTAACGAAATTGAAAATATAAAAAGGCGAATATACTTATTTATTTTACGACTTTTTCTTTTTATTATTTATCTCTACTTAATCCATGAAGATTATCGATAAAAAAATATTCAACGGTGGTATATGTATATAGCGTCGATTCGTCTGCAAATTCGTTGACTACGGGGAAAAAAAAAACTAAAATGCGCGAAATGTGTAGGGCGAAAATGGCCAGGAAACTAATTACAGGTGACCAGGTACTCATATGTTTTGCGTCGGACGATGTAGAAAATGGAATACAATCTACGGGATCCCTTGTCGACCTCTCTGGTAGTTATAAATATCGATTGTCATACGGGAATTAAACATTAAAGGTAGCTTGCTGGATCAAGAGACCGTTCGACTAAAATCGTACCATTTAATCATTTACGGTAGCATGTAGCATTACAAAAGGCTTCATGGTTCTATACCTTTAAAATTTATTAATATGCAATTGCTATGACATATTTTAGCCTTCTTGATGAAATATTTGGAGACGTGGAATTTTTTACTATTGGAAATAATTTAATTAAAATTCTGGTTGTTAATTAAAATTCCACGGAAAAAATTAAATTTAGATGCGCACACAAAATTTTCATTTACAACACAGAAAAAAAAACATCTTTCTCTCAAAAATCTTTGGAAATATCCCAAAAGAATTTTCGTAATCAATAACCTGAAATCTACCGGATATAACGATTAAAATATTAAATATGGGATATCTTTTAAAGTTTGCGTATTGAAATGTAGAGGACCCCACTAATTAAATATCAATGCTCAATCTTTAGTGTAACCTAAATCCAAAGTGTTAGTGCGATGCATGTAGTGTTGTAGCTACAACGAACTGTCAAAGTTGACAAATTATAATGCCTCTCAGATCACCATGTGACATGCCATTAGATTGAGGCATTATTGGGGATTTCAAAGACTTCAATTCAAAAATTTTGCATGAAGAATTGTGTGTAAAAAATGAGTTTATAAACGCCAGACGTTTGAGTGTTTCAAGCTGAAGAAAAGCCGGCACAAAGTCATCCCTTATCGAAGTGTCTCCAAAAAGAGGTCATGTAGCAATAATTCCACTGCAGGATTAAAGAACCAACCTCGTACGACGAATCATCCACCATCAAGGCAGCCCACAAGATAATTGAAATTTTACGCAACGAAACGTCGAATTGTTAGACCATCCCACAGTCCCAACGACTTCTTTACCTTTTCGAAATTCAAGTATGGACTGTTTGGTCAAAGGAGCAGTGAATGCCTTTAAAAACGCAGTTTAGACTGTAGCAATAAACGAGTGGAGAATAGTTAGAAAAACAATGAAGTCTTCTGTTTGATTCAAGCTTTGTATGCAAAACTTAAGAGACAACCCTCGTATTAACTTTAGAGAAACAAAGAGCTGTAAATGTAATTATTTTGGACTATAACCCGAAAATGAAAGAAATTAGTAGAATAAATCCTATGGAAATTGATTCTACCGGTTAGATTTTATCTTGAAAGCACCATTCGAACTTTTGCATCTTATAGAAAAATTCTGGTGAATAATTATTTTTATTTTACTCTCTTAGAAAATGGTTTTGAAACGGTATCAATTTCAAAAGAAGTTAATATCTTCAGAAAAAAAAAATGTACAATTTAAGCGGGCCTATTTCATCATCCACGGCTATATAATTGAATTTTTTTATTAAATGCGTTAATCAAACGTTCCCTTGCTTAAATTAGGTATACTTTGTTCGAAAATGATTTACGAGGGATATTATTAAAGTGCTATTAATTTGTTTGATAAATTAAGTAAATCTAAAGTAACATATTTCCAAGGTGAAGGGAGGGGGGTGATATTAAATTAGATAATTTTCTAATTATTTCCCTAATTTAATAAAAGTCTCGACTCGAGAATAAGGGATGAAATGGGTCGACTGTATTTTTACAAATGGTAATTCCGGAACTCTTCAACACATTTAACCTTAGTCTATTAGAATTAATACGGTTGACAGATCGAATTATACAGATCTAGGAGCGGCATATACGATTAGGGTGGTGTTAAATTAAAATTGTTCGGACCTTTCGTTTAATCAAATCTAACAGATCGCATTCGGGAAAGAGAATGTTCGGAAAATCTATCAATAAAATGGATTTTAACATGCAATTCCATTTGGTGTTAGTTTTTTCCGTGTTACATTGAAGCTTCGCAAAATTTAATCAACATTAAGATATGTAGGTACTATCGGGGACTTTGAAAATGTCCAGGTGTTTCAAGTATAACCTGTGCTCCTGTTACTATTTTAAATAATTTCCTCAAGCGAATTTCGTACCAATATAAGGACGGATTACTTGCCGATATATTCAATGATCTCGTTTAAAACAGGAGATGGACAGTATGGAGAGGTGAGGAGGTGATTAAAGAGTACGAAATGTATTAAATAAGGATATTCGTATACTTACTTATTTTTATAAATACTGCTATTATTAGGTCTGGTTATATAGATATTACGTATAGTTATAGACATTTGTTTTCGAAAGAATTTTGTATTTCGATTTCGAGATTAGTTTGGGTTAATATTGGGTATATATTATGTAGTGTAGCGCAAATATTAGGAATCAATAAATTGAATAAATTAGATGATCAATTACATCATCTTAGAAGTATCAGTAAAAGTTTTATATTTTCCATTTATATTTTGTACTATTTTTAAAATGTATTTTGGATATTTGTTTTTATTTAGGTTTAAAGTACAATTACCGACTTAAGGTTTAATCTTTTACTATTTATGCATCTAACACATGGGCTGAAAAGTCCCGGGGCTAAACACACTAGTTTTATTGCAGTCACCTTTCTCTCAGTTAGTACTAACCTTCAAAAGACAGCTGTTAAAATTTCATGATATTCTATTCATTAGTTTGTGAGTTATTGTGTTAAGACTCACGCTACTTTTGTTATTTTCAAAACAATGGATCAAAAACAATTTCGTGTTTTAATTTTACACTGCTTCTTGATGGGAAAAAATACCGTTCAAGCGAAGCAATGGCTTGAAAAGTCTTATGGGGACTCCGCTCCATCAGAAACTACAATAAAACGTTGGCTTGCTGACATCAAACGTGGTCGTAGAGACACCGATGATGCAGAACGCGGTGGACGTCCAAATGAGGCGGTAACACCAGAAAACATCAAAAAAATCCACAAAATCGTTTTGAATGATCGAAAAGTGAAGTTGCGTGAGTTAGCAGACATCGTAAAGATATCAAAAGAACGTATTGGCTTTATATTGCATGAGCATTTGACTATGAGAAAGCTCTGTTCAAAATGGGTGCCGTGTTTGCTCACTGTTGACCAAAAACAAGAACGTGTTGATGATTCTGAGCAGTGTTTGGCCATGTTTAAACGTAACAAACCGGAATTTTTGCGTCGATGTGACAATGGATGAAACATGGATCCGTCGCTTCACTCCGGAATCAAAACGATCGTCATCTGAGTGGACAGCAACTGATGAACCTCGTCCGAAGCGCCCGAAAGCACAACAATCGGTTGGAAAGGTTATGGCCTCGGTATTTTGGGATGTGCGCGGTGTAAGATTCATCGACTATCTTGAGAAAGGAAATACCATCAACAGTGAATATTATATAACGTTATTGGAGCGTTTGAAGGCCGAAATTGCAAAGAAACGATCGCATAAGGCAAAGAGGAAAATGTTGTTTCATCAAGACAACGCACCGTGTCACAAGTCAATCAAAACAATGGCAAAACTACATGAATTGAACTTCGAATTGCTCCCACATCCACCGTATTCGTCAGATTTGGCTCCCAGCGACTACTGGCTGTTCGCAGACCTCAAAGAAATGCTCACCGGTAAGAAATTTCGCACGAATGGAAGAGGTTATCGCTGAAACTGAGGCCTATTTTGAGGCAAAAGATAAATCGTTTTACAAAAGTGGTATTGAAATGTTAGAGCGGCGCTGGAATGATTGCGTTGCTCTTGATGGAGATTACGTTCATGAATAAAGCTAATTTTGAACCAAAGAAACCGTGTTTTCTTTGCTAGGCCCGGGACTTTTCAGCCCGTGTGTTATAATGTTTAAACTTAGTTCATTGCCAAAAGTGAAAATCGAAATATTAAAAACGTTATTACACTTTATAGCACTTTTTCAACCTCACATTTTCTTAGGTTTTATAATAAAATAAATAAGTAGATAGTTCAAGGAGAAATTGTATTTGCAAATTATGATAAAGTGTAATAGAATGCCAAAATAAAAATAGTAACGATTAAAATTGTGAAATGTAAATGACGGTAGCCAATCTTAAGGGTAGGGCTTTGTACATTCTAATAATGCTTCGATTTTGCGGTAGCACATCTTTTATTGAAATTACTAAAAGTGATTATGTTTAAGTGAAATGTATCATAACCTTCTTAATTGGTCTTTTAATTATTTACTGATACTTGGTAATGGACTTCAGTGTTTGTCTCTCTGCTTCTTTATGTTTAACATGGAAACAAAACATGTCAGGTTAGCTTGAACATTTAATAATAATTAATATTTTGTATAACTATTGTTCCACAAGCATTCATTGATCATTGGATCAATCACATGTGTACAACTGCTGATTCCTTCACTTTCACACGGCGATTTTCTAGCACTAAATCATCAATAATTGAAATTTGTTGAGGCGTTATCACTTCAATTGGTCGACCATCCATCTCAAGGGATTCTTGCCCCAAACGGAAATATTTTGCCCACTTTTTTACAGTGGAATACGAAGAAGATGAATCACCATAAACGCTTATTCAATTTCCATTACTTCAGACTTTTTCATGTGCTAGTCACGTTGGTTAACTGGCTACTAAAAACTACTACTCTTCGAATCGTCATATTTATCACGTAGACCTCCAGTATGTGAATGTATGCCGTGACGGAGTTTGAATACCCTTGAACCTGTATAAGCCGAGAATTTATGGCACCTACCTCGTACATAGGTACGAAATTCGCTTGACGAAATTACGGAAATAGTAACAGGAGAATAGGCTGTGCTTAAAACAACCGGGCATTTTCAAAGTCCTCGATGGTACATACTTGATTAAATAGGATCGAGTTACTTTTTCTAAAAGGAAAAGAACTAGAGATTTGGCAATGTTAGGTGTACAAGTTTTCCGGCGAAAATTTAAATAATTCGAACATAATTTGCATAAGCGCGTGCGATAAACTAAAATAAAAGTCAAAAATTCAGTTCAAGGAAACTCGCGATCTGGGTTATACGATTTTTGTTTAAAATCGCGTGATATTGTAATTGCAGAAAACTAATGGCTCGGACAACATGTGAATTGAGAAAAAAGTTATATTAAAATGGAATTTTCTTACCGGATTTAATACCTGCAATGCACGATAGAGTATTATTTAAACAAAAAAAAATTAGTACAGTAGTGAGCACAAATATTACCACCACACATACATATACAAGGTAAAGAGCACATTAAAAATTTATGTAATATTCTTCGGATTCCTACTTTAAAATTTCCTTAGTTCTCCTTTTTCATTTTTTTTTTTAATTTAGGCGTCTGTCTGATCTTTTCTCTTTCACATTTTTTTTTTGTATGTAATTGGACATCTCACGGCCTCCTTGATAAGAAAGAATCGAAAACAGATTGGGATACTTCGCAGATCTAAAAAAATATACACGTACAAAAGCGGGAGAGCACGTATTATATTTTATTTTGCTAACTGGAGGTTCATTAATCATTTAGTTTCCCGTTACGGAAAACGCTTTCGATTCAGTACTAATTTATACGAACCGTGAAACATGCTAAATGTTCTAAATTACGTTCTATATTTAGCGTTGCACTAGAAAATAAATGCAGAATCTATATTTTCCACTCACCAGAGCAAGAATTCAAATATCGATATTGTTAAGGGGAAACTACAAAAATATATATCTGCGTAATGCGATAATCAGCCTGTTATTTCTCGAGAATTCCCAACACTGACGGGTTAAAGACTTGCTTTGACACCTACACATATGACGAAGCTAAACTCGATACCTACGTAAAGTTATATAAACTTACTTGTACTTCGTAAGCTTGATATCAACCCACTATGTTGACAAGATGTTAGCTTGGAGCTGGCGCACTCACTTGAATAGCGAAAATTTCGCTTCGATAATTGCTAGTCTAAACTACCGATTATGCAACTTACTTTAGTGGTAATCCCATCCTGTCATACGCGGTGTATTCGCAAATTCTTGTTGAGGGTTGTTCTTTAGCATCTCTAACGTTTTGACGGCGATTTTTAAACGGACCCTGTATATATGCACATATACATACACAGGTCTATAGTCTATATAATAACTAATTAATTTGAAGGATATCATAGAATTTTTCTTTGTCAAGAAAAATCTTTACTTTCTAAATGGACCTGCATATATTGTAGTGAAAATTCCTCAGGAAGAATATTCCAGAAGCCAAACCCAGAAAGGATAGTAGAAACTACAGAAAATACCTTTGGGAAGTTCAATATATTGGCAACCCAACTTGTGATGTTGATTATAGATTGGGGTTCGAACATGATTAAAGCTGGAAAGTTACTAAAACAATCTCAATTGCTTCCGTGCTTGCTTAATGTATATCATCTTGTAGCTGAATTTATTAGAAATAGTTATCCAAAAGTAGATTAATTTATAGTTTCTAGCAAAAGAGTTTTTATGAAATCTCCAAAATGCATTCGTGAGTTTAAACATGCTTAAAGCTGTTTTTATATTACGAGAAATTTTTGGTCAGTCTATTTTAGGAACATCGGAACAAAAACCAATATTGGGAACTTTTATAAATTTCTCAAAAACAAGAAACAGTAACTTAAGTTTCAAATTATATGTAACGCCAATATTAGTCATCCCCTTTGCAGTTATTTAGTAAATAAAAACCTTCTCGAAAATCAATTGGGTAGAGATGAATATCATATTTGATGAGGAAGGATTGCATTTTCAATAAAATGCAGTAATTAGACAATGTGTTTGCAAGTAAATGGATAAGACAAAAAGAACCTATCGAATTACCAAAAGGCCAGATCGCCTAATTTGATAACGTCACTAGATTTATTTCTATGGAGTTATTTAAAGTCTATTGTATTTACCCCCAAACATCAAAATTTAGGAAAATTTCGTTAGAGAATTACTGCAACCTGTCCTGGAATTCAAAGAAATGTTTTTGGTGTACATGTGGTTTTGAGCAACGAATAACATTTGAACAGTTGAACCCTTCTGAACTGAAGAATGCAAAATTCGAAGTTAGAAGAGCAATTCAATTTTTTAAGTACAGTGAAATTTTCCTTGAACGGACACCAACGGGATCAACTGAAGATGTCCGTTCAGGAGGAGTGTCCGCATAACAGAAATATGTAGTAGACACAACAAAAATCGTGTTTTAACGAAAAATGAATACATTAGAGAAACTGGGACATTTAAATCGTATATGTATATAAATGTTTTTAAAATAAATAAGAAACTTTAAACTTAAGAAAAAAAGTTTATTTCCTTTAGATATATACATACAAAGTATAATATATGTACATAGATACATAGATGTAGTATGTAATACAAAACCATGAAATGAATAGTCACTTTAAGGACGCAAAAATTCATATATTGTTGTTTGTCTTCTCTTTTTCTTTAAAATGGCGTCTTGAAATCGTATTTCTAATTTAGAAAGAAGCTCCAAAGACTCTGTATCTCCGTGATTTTCGACAAAACTTTTGAGCTGTTTGGTCAGGGTAATAGCTTTACCATAATTTGGGATAGTTTCTGTTGGTACTGGAACCTCATGGACATCAGAATCTTCCAAAAGTTCTTGTATTTCAACTGGATTTGCAATTTCTTGTTCTGAATCTTCTGGATCTGCAACATACAAATCCTCATCTACGTTCAAAAAATCACTAAGGTTTTCATTATCCGTCAATTTCAATAAATTCTTATTTTTGAGGATATCTGAAAGTACACTAAGAGGAAAATCATCTTCTAGGTCAGATGTATCAGCCTCAGTTAACTGGTCTTCACTTTGCATATTTACATGATTAAATCCTGCTTTGCGGAAGCAATTTTGAACTGTCTCTTTGGTTACTTGGTCCCAAGCGGTTTTTGCCAAATAAACTGCATCCAATGGTGTAATTTTCTTTATTAACTCAAAAGCTGTACCAGCAGTTTCAATGTTTACTAGCAGATGTTTGAGTATTAGACTTCGGTAATAAGTTTTAAAATTCTTTATAATCCCCTGGTCAAGTGGTTGACAAGCTGATGTACAATTAGGGGGTAAAAATAATATTTTTATTATTATTATTTAAGTGAACGTCTTTCGGATGAGATTCCCCATTGTCTAAAAGTAACAAAATGTTTCTTTTTTCTTTAGCCATTTTCCAATCTAGGTCTTGCAACCACTCTGTCATAATTTGTCCTGTCATCCAAGCTTTCTTCTTGTATTTCCAAGTTACAGAAAGGTTATTTATATTAATATTTTTAAAAGCTCTGGGTTTAGCTGCCCTACCAATGACTAGGAGTATTCTTTTCCACCCACCATATTTACACAATGCAAAATTGTAAACCTCTCTTTGGGATACTTACCCCCAACACATTTTTCCTTCTTTAATGTGAGCGTTTTGTCGGGTAGAGCCCTAAAATACAGGCCTGTCTCATCGGCATTATTGATGTCTCTCGGTGGATATTCCTTAATCAAACAAGGACATCTTTTTAAAAACGATGAAATATCTTCAGCATTAACCGAAGCTCCTTCTCCCGAAATCGCTTTAAAACTTATATTGTGGCGGATTCTAAATTTATTGTGCCAACCAGAAGAAGCACTGAATGTAGAATGTCCCAAAGAAGCGGCTATTTCTCTTGCTTTACATCGTATTAGCGTACCTAAAAAAAATGTTTTTTGCGTTTTTGTCACGACAAACCTATTGGTAACCTCACTTTTTTTTATCTATTTTAGAATTGAATATGAAAAGAAAATCAACTCATTAATACAAGAAAACCTTATCTAAAAAAATCATATGCGTACCTGTTAAAGGAATCCCCTTATACCGGCTGCTGTAAACCAGTCATAATACAATTTGTCAATTTTAGTACCATCACCCGTCAAAAAGCTTCTTTTTCATTCAAATTGCTGTTCGACATGCATTTGTTTAGAAGGATTTCTTTATGTTTAATTACATCTGCAGCTTGTGTTTTTCCAATATTAAAGCGCTTGGATAAGTTCCTTACACTTAATTTCTCTTTATTGTAAACTTCAGCGATCTCAATTTTTTGTTTAAGCGTGAGAATTTTTCTATTTGGAGCCATTTCTACAATGAATGTGTCGCCCACTGTCTTTTCCGCAAAGACATCAGACTAATACTGAAAGCAGATTCAGTCGAAAGCGTACACCCAAAGAGTAACAACGGTAAATCCCCGACCAACTTGGGAAAGTCCCTAATTCACGCCAGGCAGAAATGCACGACATAGGCTGCGTTTGTACCGAAAGATTAAAGTCGGTAAATCTATGGTTTACTCGGGGAAGTCCCAGCGAAATTGGCGCGCGGCGCGCTTGAAAATGCAATAGCAATAATCTCGATATAGAAATAAGATAAGGCGTTTCTGTTTATTTTATTTTTTGGCCGGTTAAGAGAACATTTTCTCGTGTCCGCGTCCGTTCAAGAGAATGTCCGTCCAAGAAAGAGTTAATACAATGGAAATTATATGAGAGCCGGTCGGGACCATGAGAAATTGTCCGTTTAAGGGAGGTGTTCATGTAAGAGGGGTGTCCACGATGGGGAATTTCACTATATCAATTTCACACATTTAATGAACGAATACAAGTCCTATATTAGCTGATAATGTTGAATTTCGAACAAAGTATTATATCCACACATGTAATTTTATAATTTTGTAAATCAATTATATTAATATATTTTCACCAAAAACACATTTGGCGAGGATTTTAAGGATCATAGGAAACTAGAGTATAGTACTTTTTCAAATGCTTTATTTCAAAACTAATTAATCAGTGATTTTCTAGATAAATCCTGCGTATATTTGTGTGTGTAGGATGACGTATTGCAAACGTGTTTGTTGCTATAGAGCAACAGTTGAATTCCGAAATTTCAATTCAACCACGAGGGTTATTCGAAACGTTACATCAATACCTAAATTCACAGGATCTAATTGCCTAAGTGGCCATTACAGCTCCAAAAGCCTATACAGTTACAAAGTTTATTATGTTACCGGTACATAGTAGTAGCGATTCCCCGGTAAAGAGGTAAAAACTGTTTTGTTTTCACGTCGAGGAAAGAATAAACCATTCCGGACCGCAATTTACTGTTGCATACGCATCCGTGGTAGTAGATAAATAAAATTCATTCTAGTATCCAGATTAAATAACTTGATACAGATTACCTTTGAAATGTTACTAATAATAATATCTTTTATTGCCCAACAGAGAATATTTCCATTTATAGGACAATATAGTAATAATATAATAATAAAAATAATAATAATATATTTATTCTGCCCCACATATGATCTACATACATCTAATAACAAGGCAGAAAATATAGAGAGATATAACTTGACACCTAATACAACTCAGTATTGTTAAAATATAAAACCAATAATTAAATTTACAAATGTTCCTAACGAGGAAGCGTAAATATCTAAATAAGAACTATAATTATTATTAAAATGATAACAAATTCGACATATCCACGAATTGAACAATACCATTATTGACCAGATTATGCAGAAACTTCGTATCGGTTACTACAAGAGATTTAAAGAAGTGGTATGATCGAAACTTCGTTAAAATACAACTAAAGGAATACCTAGAAAATAACAATAAAGACGCTGTTAAATACAACTTTCCTCATGATATTAGTGAAATCAGTCACGAGAAAGACAATGTGAAGAGACATAAAACTTTAACATACGGACATGTTTCTGTCTACCCGGCGTCATCAGCGTGGTTTCGAGCGGTTTTATGCTCGATACATTATCATCCCTTTCTGCTACTATCGCCATATCTAACCCTACAATTCAAGTGAGTATTCTTGGCGCTAATTAGTGCTAAAAGAATGAAACATTTGTCTGCAAAGTCAGACACAGAGAGAAGAAGTAACTAGTAACCCATAAGGAGTAAATGCTGTGATACAAGCAGATCTCCAAGACTTTAGCAAAGATGTTAATAACTGAGATAGGCCGATAGTTATCCACAAAGAAATGTTACTTTCGCTGTGAACAGGAGTGATTCGCATTTTCCATACATCAGGAAAGATACCAATGGACAAGGATAAATTAAAAAGGATACTTAGCGGCTGAGTTAAAGCAAAAGAACAATCCTTCACTATGAAAGCAAGTCCATTATCATCACCCATAGTATACGAATCTTTGATTGTTTTCAAAGCATACAGAACATTGCGGATTCTGTAATATACCTAATATTAATTAAAGAAGAATTAATAGACTGTAACAATTTTGCAGATTCTGTTTCTAGCTCGTATGAAGGATCAGAATACTTTTTCTTTTTGTATTTCCATGGGATGGGCTTTTTACCCCCGAACTCGGCCAATACCTCGCGTATTGTGCACCCATGTGATTTTAGTACGCTTGACCGGGTTTATACCTGGGCAATAAACTTCATAATCCGCCCGAGTGGTAATATTCCTAACTTAGGTCCGTCAACCTGAACCTCTCGGCCAGTTGACAAGAAGGTGCACAGGGGTTTTTTCTCTTCCACACTCTCTACATGAAGGAGAGTCTACTAGACCCATGGGATGCAATTTTTCCTCACCTGGATAGATCTCGAGAGATTTACAGTGTCTCAAGGCATCTACACTGTTCCAATAAGACCGGCTCAGATTTAACATAGGTCTTAATACTGCCATAGGTTTTCCCACATATCGGTTCAGGTCCTGAGAATGGTAGTCTACTGGAATCTCTTGATAGCAAGTTAGCTACTTCGTTCCCATTGATCTCCGAGTGGCCTGGCAGTGTTCCGGCAGTTGTTGCAACCTTTTATGGCACTCCAACACCACTTCTTGTAGCGCCCTAAGAGCGCCTCGGCTGTTCGATACGATTTCCAGCGCTTCCAAATCATGTGGCAATTACTTTTGCTTAAAAGATGGAGGGAGAGATCCCTATACGGATTTTCTTGCTATCTAGTTCTCCCTTTTTCCAAATTCCAATGCCTTTATTGTCTCGTTCAGAATGCTTTAGGGTTATTTTTAGTTTGGCTTTCTGCGTTTGCTACGTAACTTTTGTATAAGAAGATGGCATTTCTTCTTATTATTTACACTAATTTTAATGCATTCGTAGTGATCTATTTGCGTAAATTATTTAGCTTGTCCATTAGTTTATTTCTTTTTATAGATAAGTTATTGGTTGTTATGAGTCGTAAGTCGGATTTTCGGTATTGAATTTTCGCAAAATTAATGAGGGTTATCAATTTGCTATAACCAATAACAATAAATTATGATTATGAGAACCATATATTTATCAGTCGAAAAAATGAAAAACTAGAATATTTCCCGAAGATGCCAAACTGTACTCTCAGCTCGGTTAGGAAATAGATGACCTAATAAAAATGGCTTAAAGAAGCCTAGGCCATTTGGCCATTGGAATGCGGTAACAATCGTATGAACCCAGCCAATAAATAAATGGGTGGAAATGTATTTTACCCTGCCGTCGACCAAAACCGATATATTAATGCCTATCTTTCTTATTTCCCGCTTTTTCTGCGTGAGAAACATCATCCGCTGTTATTCGGCTTTACTCGAAGCCAACTTTAAAAACCTGTCAGCACCGCTCATTTCGTTTCCCTGAATTTTATCACTCGTTAAAAATCAATTAGGAATAAATAATTACACCGATAAAATGCGGTCGCCAATATAAAAAAGAATATTGGGGGCGTATTTATGATAGAAAGGAAAGGACGCGGAATAAAAACGAGCTGCAAAATAGTACCACAAAGACGACACAACAAAAATTGGCCGTGTACAGCTTTAGTAAATCTGAACATTATCGTAGAAATACTGGGACTCTCGGTAATATACAGCGCTCAAACCTTACCCTCAGAAACCTCTCTCTGTATTTGCATTTGCCGGCGTTGAAATACCAACACATATTATGCCCGTAACTTCACAAGTGTTATGATATAATTAATTGTTCTACAAACAATTTAAATACTAACAAATTACTATCTACTTTGTTGATATTATCCATGTTAAATTGTATATAACGCTAGAATTAGGATAATTGCGTGCTCTATAAGATTATACGCAGATTTTCTTTTCGATTTTAAAAATTTTTAAATACTTTGGAAAAAGAAAATTTTATAAATATATAAAGAGAAGGAATTGGTGGAATGATGAAATAAAGAAGATAGTAAAAGAAAAAAAAACTGCTTGGAGAAAATGCATACAAACAAAAACTAGATAAGATAAAGAAGATTACAGTAGGAAGAGACGCCTAGTAAAGAAAACTATAAAGGGAGAAGGAAAGAAGTCATGGAAGTAATTGGGGGAACAGATAACACAAACGTAAGTAATAAAAGGACATACTAGGAATATAGAAAGAATACTAGAATAAAGGATAAGCAGAGAAGAACTGAATCAACAACAAGAAATAACAGAAGAAGATCTGGGAGAAATCATGCAAAAAATCAAGATAGGGAAATCAAGCGGAGATGATGGCATATTACCAGAAATGATCAAATAGCTAGGACAGGAAGGAAATAAGTGGACATGGGAGATGTTAAAAGCTGTATGGAAGGAACAGAAAATACCCAGAGAATGGAAAAATAATATGACAATTCCGATTTACAAGAAACGAGAGCAGACCCAATGCGATAACTATACATAAGAATACTGGAAAAATGACTAAGAGTTCATGTGGAATAAAGACTAGAGGAAGAATACGCAACTCTCAGGCCAGAGGGACAAACTAACGACAATAAAAAAGAAAAATTAAAGAAGAAGAAATGTTTCTAGTGTTCATTGATCTGAAAGCAGCCTTTGATACGATAAATAGAAGAGAGATATGGGAAAGTTTAAAGGAAATGGAAATCCCTAAAACCCATCTAGATGCCATCAGGGTAATCGACAGACTAGCCAAACAAATAGAAGCACAAACCGAACAGCACAGCAGAATAATGGGACACAAAAATCTAGTACCTGTTAGAGGGAATATCTTTCTATATGCAGATGATGTGGTCCTGAAAGAGGAAGACCTAAGAAGAAATGGATGGACCAGATAAGAGAAATGGGTAGAAGAAAGTGAAAAACTTAGAAGAAATGAAAATAATTAGAAGAAATAGAAGAGAGTGAAAAAAATAGGTACAAAAATAATACTTAAAAAGGTATAAGGATATGGGAAGAATAAATATCCCTTGTTTTAAATTGATCTCGTTTTAATTGTGTGTGAATATCTCAAGGAGAAGGCTTCGCTTTAAAAGTTGATGAATAAAACATGATGACGTGTAAAAAAAATTAACCGCATGAGAAAATGGAGGAGAAAAGGAGAAAAAAAAGGGGAAAATTAGAATTCTAGAACGAAGTCAAAACACGCATTTTCTTTAAGAGAAGGTTAGACCTTTTACTAGTATATCTAAACGAGCTCTCCTCAGCTTCCCCGTGGGACACTTTCAAATAAAATAAGACTCGATAAAGACTTAAAGGATAAATACATACGCCGCCGTAAATAGTGGCGGTTTATCATTAAACCCTGTTTCCGACGAGTGCTAGATGTGTATACTGTAGGCTTCGACTAGGATGGTGTTCGGGGAAGATTGCGAATTAAAAACAAAAAAGAAGGAACAAATGAAGGGACAAAAGGATCGATTCGGTTGATTTTACTTTAATTTGGGGGATTCACCGAACAAGAGTAAAGTGCCAAATTAGAGAAGTAGGTTAGTTAATTAGTTTTGTTTTATGGGAAGGCCTCGTTAGCTATTAAAACTTCATCAAACGGAATTGAGGAAAATTTTACGTATACGATTTAATCTACCTTCTACTCTCGTTTATATTCTGCGATTAATTTTGGACCAAAACTTTTTCGTACGCCCTCGAAAAGTTAATTGCACGGATTCTACTTGTCATCGAAAAAATTATCATTTTTTCCTAATAATTCTTTTTCTCCTTTCTCTTTTTTTTTTGCTTCCGGTTTTGTTCCTCTACTATCTTACCTGAGCCGGTTGAAGTTGCAACTGTTGAGGAAGTTGTGGTCGTCGTTGACTGCGGCGGTGGATATTCTAAATCGCAACATTCACGTTCAGGAAACTCGCTGGCGTTTAACCAGCCAACAACGGCTAGAAGCCACAATAGGAACCTAACACCGTACATACCATACGTAACTGAATTCAAAAAGAATCACATTGCCGCCTCAAGAAAGCGCGACCACCTTCCTATATTTATTAATTGCAAAAAAAAAAACGTGTGAATTTTAAAAAAGATTAATTTGGATGTAATAATAGAATTAATAGCAATAATAATAGTGATAGCCGCAATTACACGTTTTATCTAACAACACTATTTTCTATTTTCAATGAAAATTATTCGTAATAATCGCTAGTAATTATAAAAGATTGAAAAAATTAAAAAATCGCGGTATGACTTTTATATGAACGAGTTTTAAACATGTGCTTTGTGACGCTGACGTAAAGGGCCGATACAGGCTATCACGGGCTTAAAACACACCGTCTAACTGCAAATGCGAGAGTGTTGTGAGCCACGAGGTCTGTATATTCCGTCGTTCTCAAATGCGCGCACCCCCCACCGCGGCATCTACTATATGGCCCTTCTACTTTACTATATATATATATATACCTTTCCTATATACGTACTATCTATATATCTATGTACATTCTTAGTTCTTTTAAGATTGATCTTTCGAAACAAACGTGTAAAACTTCATTAAAACAGTTCTCCTATTCCAAAAACCCGAAAACTTATTCAATATCCGTTTGTTTATCAGACTGACGTTTTTCCGGGAACTAGGTGTAAATAATCTCGGGCAATGCCGCTAGCTAAAGCTCCTTGCACCGCGTGGACTTTCCGCTTTACTATACGAAATCCGAGCTAAACTTCGCAAAATTCAACTTCGAGATAAAAAAAAGAGACATTCACCTAAATAAAGAAGCAAATAATTCCAAACTGTCAGCAATTCGTCAACATGTTCAATCCTCTCTGGTTCCTTCTAAATTAAAATAACTTCGAGAAATTTATTCTATTTATGAATTCTATGCGTTAACAAAATAATAATAATAATAAACTTACTGCCCAGCAATAATTAAACACACAATACAAACAACTAATGAGTTAAATTACATATCTTACGTGCAAAACAATAACAAAAGTATATTCTATTAAAATTGGTGGCCATATACAAGCGATTTGGCCAAGATATTTGTATTATGCCTCCAAATACACATTTATTACGATGATCTTCCAATGATTCAAAATTATGTTGCTGCAACAATGTGACATAATCTGAAGCGCTAATTTTATTACTGAAATACTTGAGGAGTCTCTTTTGAGCACAACGATTGCAAGGATTGTGTGGTTGTGACTGTGTGGAACCGACCGTCGGTAACATGGTTGACGATGAGACTTCACGCGGTCTTGAAACGCTGTGTTCCGAATAGATTATTAATTTGTGTGGAGTGGAGATTACTGCGATACCTGTAGACCCTTTTGGATACCAAACTAAGCTGGCGTATCTTAAATTGATCTGAAGAAGGACATAGTATAGTCCTTATGGCCAAGACGTTACGAAAAGCACAAGTTCTTATTAGATGCGTAATGCATATAGCGAATCGATAATATTGCAGATTTTCAGATCGTTTGCATATGCTAAAAACTCGGAATTTATCAAGCAAATCATTTAGAAAAATATTAAATAATAATGGTTAGAGATTGGAACCCTGCGGAATTCCAGATAAGTATAAATCAACTTCACCAATGAAGGACAGAAGTCAATACCCTGTAGTCTAGTGGTTAATGCGATCAAAAGTCCTACCCAAGTCGGTATCGACCAAATCGACTTGTTCTCGTCCTACCAAGTTGGCTATAGGGAATCTGCTTGATATAAATCCGTATTGATGGATTAATAAACATAATTTCATGTTAAAGTAAGTGTTGATATATAAAGTATGTGCAAATACTTTTGCAAAGTTCGCTGAAATGTTTATAGTTTTGTAATTCACAATATTAGCCCAACCACCTCCGTTAAACACTGGCATTAATTTTCTAAATTTACGGAAATGTGGATCCGTTAATAATTAAACTGTGTAGTACACACAATGGATATGCAAAGACAGAGGAACAATGATAACCTGTCTATGCTATTTTGTTATTAAGACAGTAAGCAGATCTCTCTTTATATAAAATCTGTTGCATAGAAGAGAGAATAATTAAGGGATTTATTGCCAAACGGTTAAACAAATAAAAGATTTACAATTCCACCTCATCTTAATTTAAGAATTTATTCAAAAGTAACTTAGAAAATCTGATTCCTCATATTGTCTACCAACTTGGTTAATGTACAAATGGAAATGTTGTTGCAGCACCTTGTTCTACCTTAACTTTGTTGCTAATATCCCGAAAGATTATCAATGATGTTTGGGTCGGATTACCAACCTAGCCATTGTAACAATTATTAATTCTTCTGATAATAATTTTTCCGCTAGTGGTCTTCCATTCCATACCATTCCAAAATTCAGTCTTGATTTGCATTTCCTAATGATTTAAGAACTTTTTTTACTTATCAAAAATGTTTCTTACCGGATGAAATTTACAAATATACAATTGTATTCTTAGTTTATAATTTCAGTTCATTATTATAGTTATTTATATTTCTTTTTCTGTTTTATTATTTTGAAGTTATTATGTATTTATGTGTGAAAGTTAATTGTATTAATTGGCCAGTAATTGAGTTCGTCTGTTGGGGCCATAGCTTGTTTAATCTAATTTAGTTTAATAGAGTTGACGTTAAATCTGAATCGACAAATAAAACACCTTTACATACCTTTTGTGAATATCCAATTGCTTTGCTGCTTTACTTTAAGTCAACAAACACAACACTTTAATTTATAATTAGACACCATAGGACGCTTTGAAAGGGATACTACGTTATATAAATGCCTTCCATTTTTCTTCTTTTTGCCCAAAAACGCATACAAAATTAGATGATATTGCCTTTGACAATAATTTCCATACCGTACAAGGGGGAGGTATCATCTAACTTTAGCTCCGACGAAGTATATTTATTGCAGGATATTATGCTGAATAATATAACCGGGGTTCGGCGCTATGACAGGCATACAGGTGTTTCAAAATGTTACAATTACCATTCTGGTTCGCAGTTTAAATTGATTAAACTTGCTTCTTACTGGGAGTTCGTACAAAATAAAATTAATTTTAGTTTCACAACAACTTGGGTTGTGTGAAAGCAAACATCACTTTTTACCGTCTCCCCAAAGTGTACGAAATCGGAATAAATTATTCTATTATAGGTGCTCAGTATGGAGGATATTACAGCTGAAAGTTTGTTTGTTCCAAGATTATAATTTCGATTACGAAATAGGTTCACATACTTCTAAAACATAAAAAGTATTAATATCTCACGTACATCATATTTCCGGGGAACGTAAAGTTAAAAGGAGACGGGTAAAAGATGTAAATCGTCTGCCGAAAGATTATATTGGGTGCAAATCCTGAAATAGTTTTCTTTAAGGATTTATGAGAGAAATTTTTAATAATACTTCTAAATTGTGTCATAAATATTACTATGGAGCTTGACTACCAGATAGTATGCATCTAGTTGGAGCAGGCGCTTAATTTCAATATAGAGCCATAAAATTTAAGGCGCCTGTATGTTTACAAACTAGCTTTATCATCCGGAAAATATCTGTCAATATCAACGTACCTTTTTATTTAGAATATAAAACGTTCTATTTACAAATACAGTGTCATTATTCGACAATATTATGATCCTTGGTATTGTTTTATGTACACAATAGGGTGCGAATAATTTATAAACGGTCGATAACCCTTCGTATATCGACAAATGCATCGAAGTAAGCTATATATCAATTCCAATTGCTTTGTGCAGCTCTCGAATAAACCTACTAATGATTACTACAAATGTAGCAAACTAGTACGTGCTCCGATTCATTAATATCACATATTAACTTCTCTAGCTCCGTTCACCTTAGATGATTTAGATAAAATAGCTACAATCAGACTGTTTTGTATACGCTGAAATAACTTTGGATCTGTACTACAGGTGCAATCGAAAACAAGTTTCACGATGAAGGAGTATTTTTTCCAATGAACATCATATACACTAAGGTGACAGAATAAAATAGATACTAATTAAAAAAAAGATTCTATTCTCGTTATATATACAAAATATTTTAAAATTTTTAAATTAGATTAATATTTTGTCGATCCACCTTTACTTGCGTGAAGTGCTGCGAGTCGTCGTGGCATAGAATCTATTAAATGATTAATGGTGTTTTCTGGAATGTTTAACCACTCTTCTATAACAGCTGCCACGAGTTCTTCCTTATTGCTGGGTTTTCGGGGTCGTTTCGCCATATTTGTCTAGATTATGTGCCACACATTCTCTATCGGATTCATGTCTGGTGATTGACCTGGCCATAGTAAAATCCGAATCCCCTGTTCCTCTTTCCATGCGGTTGTTGTTCTTGCTTTGTGGCAGCGTGCTCCATCCTCCATAAAAGTGGCGTCTTCTTTAGATAAAATGGCATTGTCGAATATCGGTAGTAGTCCTTCTGTTAATATTTGGATATATTTTGCCGCATTTATATTTCCGTCGCAGATTACTAATTGCGATCTTCCACCATACCATATCGCGCCCCACACCATGATGTTCACACCGCCGTATTTCACCGTCTGATGCAAAAATTTGTCGTCCAGTTGCTGTGACGAACGTCTCCATACCCACGTACGACCACCATTACTGAATTGGCAATATGTGCTTTCGTCTGAAAAAATGACAGACCGCCAAAACTCTTCGGGCTTCGTTGTCATTTCGATTGCCCAAGCCATTCGGCGCCGTTTTTGAAACGCCGTAAGGAGAGGTTTTTTCTTTGTCACCCTTTTATACATCCCCACGCTGTGGAGGTATTACAGAACGGTGCGCTGACTTTTCTGTGAAGTTGCCGCAAGCTCAGCTGTACTTTTTCGCGGTTCTCTTAACACTTCGCGCACAAGCACCCTTTTACTTCTTTCAGAAGGTCCGGCACGACCTGGTCTCGGCTCCACTCTTGTTTTTTCCTTGCGTTTAAATTGTGTGATCACACGGTTAACTGTGGACAACAAAATATTTAAAAATTTACTTATTTCACGTTGCGAAGCGCCGCGTTCACTCTGGCCAACGATGCGACACCCCGGGTGAAGTCGCTAATATCACTCGAACCTTGTAAGCGAGGCATAGTTGTAACGATACTAAACTATAACGAATTCTTTCCGATACATCTACCCCTACCCTAATGACAGGAGAAAGTTCTTAATTCGTTCTTAGAATTTAGCTGTTTACATATTTATACCGCTTTATCTGGTGTCTATTTTATTCTGTCATCCTAGTGTATAGGGTGTGCATGTTTGAAAGAAACATCTGGTTTGCACTCCGAGTTTTACCGTGCTTCTCCTGAAGAAGGCTTCTATGACAGAGGCGAAACGTTGAGATCTCCCATCTTCTTTTCTTTGTTCCTGTCCCCTTTTTTTCTTCCCTTTACTTTATGCCTTTTTATTTTTTTCTCTTATTTTATTTTCTCTTCTTATACCTTATTATGACACGGTCCAATTCCGGAAACAGTCCGTTTATTGAGTTAGTGTAGCTGTGTTTGGTATAAAAAAATCTGATTTAGCAATTTTTTTTATACGTCGCACCTAGATAAAGCAAACTGGCAACAAAGTAATTGATTAATTAATAACGAACATCTATCTAACTAGCGGTGTTGTCTGTAATTTTCAATTATGCATTCCATAAAACCGGATATATTCCCGAAATACGTCAAGAGAACCAACGGTTTAAATACAATTTCATTTCTAACCTCCGTCCCGAATACACGGCAAACATATGCATATATGCTTTCATTATTGTTGATTTATTACATGGTACGCTGCTATAAAAATGTAATTATACTACATTAATAAATTCCCCCGGTATTATAAGATTTGTCGTTTTTATTTCGCTAACTGTACAACTGCCGGACATTCATACTTCGCAGCGAGACATTAAAAAACAATCGCTAGTATTAAATTTTGGCCAAAACGGTCCGATTTCGTCGCGTACGCCTTTGCTAACTTACATAATTAACACATTGCTTTAAAATATAACATTACGATGTAAAAAAAGGCATTAAAGCAATTCATAATGTTAAAACAATTCGTTACAGCATGCTGTGAATGGAATAGGCGGGTAAAAGAGGTTCTCAAACGTAAACGTATTGGAGCTTAGGAGCTTATTTTTAACAAACTGCTAGATAAAAACTTTTTTATAGTGTAATAGTCTTCCTGACCTACATATCCTATCGATACAAGCTAATGCGATTTATAGTTTGAGTGCATCCTGGGTTTTTCCTAAGTGAACAGTGCAACTTGTTCCAGATTTCGGTCAAAGATTTTCTCAAAAAAAAAAGGAAACAATCAGCTCAACTTCTCTTAAGAAGCTGCTCGCCATAAAAGTAGGACACGTTGAAACTGCATTGGTGAGAATATTAAACATATACAGGATGTACAGAATTTACGATTTTCCTTTTTATATCTTTTGCGGTCCCCTATACAGGATGTCGAAGAAATAAAATAAAAAAAAATATGAAAAATTTGAAGTTAAATAGATTTGTACTAGATTCTAAATGTCAACTGTTATTTGTTAATAAGTGTTGGTGCTAGATCATATAGATCTGCAAGAAAACTAATTAAATTATAAATAGTTCCATTTTGCAAAATACAGGGTGTCCATAAAATAAAATAAAAAAAGTATGAAAAATGGAAAGATATAATTTGATTGATTTTTAAGCATGTTATTGAATTAATATCTTGTAGCCATGGTCATAAATGTTGAGCACTCAGGTTAACTTTGAGTTTTTTAAGGAATATCAAATTAAAATAAATTGAAACAACTTGCATAGGTTTACAATGTTTATTGTTCGAAAAAAAAGAAATTCAGTTCTTGCCTTAATTACAGCAAAAATTCCTTTTGGTAGAGAGTCCACAAGCTTTTTACAGTCTTCAGGACTTACAGGGTTCTAATTTAGGAGCAAGTGATTGTTGACGTTGCGCTTTAATAAATCCCATAAATAATCTACAGTCCTGGAGCTCAATATCAGTTTCTCCAAACCAAGCCATTGTATACACAACTTTATAACAGGTTGCGTTATCCTGTTGGAACTTAACGCCGTCTTGATAATTACCTTCACGTCTCTGAATAGTTGAGTCAAATTAATTTTATTGTTCCGTCTCCAGGTTTCAGGCAAGCGAGTCTATTTTATTGCCAGGCATCTAAAACAAACATTAGGTTCCCAATATATGGAATGTGTAATGAGTTCAACTCCTATGAATAGTGGTGTGTTAGATATACATATCTGCTGGTTGCTATCTCTTTTGGCATTATGTAAACCGCAGATACATTATACTTAGCAGAAATTCTTTTTTCTTTGTTCTATCCTGATTTCTTTTTTTAACAACTAGTGATTTTTTTCTCATTTACTTTAAAGCATTTTGGGTAAGGGCGTGGATAGTTATAGTTTGTTGTGATTTAATATAAGTAAGTTTTACATGTGATATTTTTTATCTGCTGGGCAATAAAGCATTATTATTATTATATCGCCAAAAAGTGATGCAAAAGAGGTCAGCAATGCAGGTTCTAGGATGTTTATGTCTTTTATGGAGTCCATACGCCCAGATCATTACTCTGCCTCCGTCGTGTTTCACGATCGGTACCACACACTCTGGTATGAATTCTTTACCTACCCAATTCATTACATAGGTCACAGCCGGTGTACCAAAAATCTGAAATGTGTTTTCTTAATAAATTTTATTTTCTAATCAAATTGTTAAAAGTTGGTAGAATATCAAATTGATTTACATACGTCAAAGTTTGATTCGTCTGGCCAGACGATATTTGACCAATCTTGTTCGATGAAACTTCGGTATTTCAGAGCCCACTGATACCGTGCCTTTGTCGTGGTTTTACAGCTTTTTAGACCAGATTCTTGAAGTCGTTTGCGAATGATTCGAGCAGATATTATTTTGTTAAAATCTTCTAGCAACTCAGCAGTGAGATCTGAAGAAGTTTTCCTCCAATTTTTTAACTACTCTCTCTATATTTTTAAGTTATCACGCCCTGTCGCTCTATAGCATTATTGTATAAATCAGCGTGGATATTTCACAGTTTTCGAAATCACAATATCACTAAATGTCACTAATTGAAACACTAAAATCGCACTAGATCACAGGATGTGTTCACAATGAGCAAAAGTAACGAACTTTATTACACCAGGTTTTGTACGATAATACTTCTTAAACAACGGGGTTTATTTACTGCTATGATTATCGCATATGGACAAAATTTCTAGAGTGCTCAATACTTTTAGCAAAGGCTGTATTATATATGCACATATTATAACCTTCTAGGTTTTTTCTTTTAATTCTGACGTTTGTGTTTTTCAATTTACATTCTATATAATTACACCTTTTCATTTTATTTCAAAGATATCCTGTATACGAAGACGTATTTTCGTCAATTTAACGATTACTTTTGTTCGACGCTTCCAGCTTTGTCGGTGCTCAATCAAATCGAGCTAATCTCAGATATATCTATATATGTACGTAGAAGCCGAAATTTTCAGTTAATAAAGCTTTAATCTTGCCTTCGCGGTCACAACGGTGTATTCTGTGTTATCGGGGGAGTAGGTTATTGCAATACCTTTCATGCACATACATACATATATGATTATGGTCCACAGTCAGATAAGCCGGAATTTCTCGATAGACCACGTGGTCGCATCGCTTTTAAGCTTCTCGACCGGTGTCTGTGTATAATATTCGAAGCAAACAATATACACAATGTCCGACGCCTTATGGATTATACACGAATAATTTAAAGTTCGAAGAGGTACCATTAAGGGCACTCTTCTTCTTAAGATCATCAATTGTTAGCGTAACTTTTTGCTTTCGGTATCGCCAAAGGAAGCCAATTGATGTTTCTTCTTCGGGAAGTTTTCCGATTCCTTTTAGATTTGGCAATTTTGTTGATTGTGTCCGAATTCACCTCGTTTACAAATTTATCTTGAGAAGATGATTGAGGTAACTGGATCTTGTAAGTTTTTAGATGAACCTCTTCAAGCAAAATTCAAAATGAGGTGATTTTTAAAAGGTTTAATTGCCGATAGTGACAACGAATTGTTTGTTTTGGATACCCAGTGATTTTGTTCTTTTAAACGACCACTACGATGTCACGTTTTGCTATTCTCATCCTCCATCGTACCAGTTTACTCCTTTATAAAATTTTCTTGCAATTTTATTATAAGTTCCATCACAATGTTTCTACTCGTCATTTAACTTTTAAATAATGTCCAATCGGGACATATAATAACCTATTAAATTAATAATAACATGTAAAAATACTTCTTAAATGTATTATTACAGTGTTGACATTTTTAACTATAGAGTGATTTTAAATGACTGACGATTTGCTTTATAATTATTTTACTGCTAAAATAACCTATCACATTTAATAATAACACGTAAAAATACTTGTTAAATGTGTTATTACAGGGTTGGCATGTTCAACTACAAAATTGTAAAGTTATATACAGAGTGAGTTTAAATAACTGACGATTTGGTTTACAATTATTGTATTACAAAAATAACTTATTAAATGTAATAATAATACGTAAAAATATTTCTTAAATGGAATATCAATATTAAAAATAATAAATGTAATTACTTTTTGTTAGTTAGTTTGATTGCGTTGTTGATGCAGGGTTTGTTGATGTAGAATCTCCGTCAACTACACAATAAAACTAAAATACTAGATAATTACATTCCCTATTTTTAATATTGATAGTAACCGAGCCGCATGTATGAATGTTTGATCTGCTAAGATATCGAATCTTAGAAATCGAAAAAACTGCTAATTTATGAATTCATTGTTTTAGGACTTGCTTCCAATCGTTGCCTAACGTCATAAACAGTAACTCTTGTTAGAATTATCGGCCGTCCCGTAGATTTTCCCTTACAAGTGTTGATCTTCGAATTATCTCTGTATTTAGCAAACACTTTCTCATTGTATGACAACATCAGCATAATTTTCATGAAATTGTTGCATGATTGCAATTAAAAAGTCCATAATTCATCTTCGTGATGAGAGCCATTGCGATAATGTGCTTTTAAAATAAAAGCGTCTGGTTTAGCCGTAATACCAGACTGAAAGCGACAAAAATCAATTTCACTGGATTTAATATAAATTCATGAAAATATAATATAATAATAAATTAAATTAATATAACGTTGCCAGTGGCCTCTCTAAACATGTGAAATGCCCAAAAATTTACGGCGGGATATTTAAATTGTCATCTTTTGAAATTTCATTATGCTGAATTACACTATTCATACTGTAAATTTACATGCACAACTTCAATTACATGACTAATTACTCAATATTACAATATTGATCGTGTAACTCGAGTGTAAATTTAATTTATTGAATTAAGATGAAACAATTGAATTTCGTTGTTGTATTTTGTATCGTATATATTTTCTGTGTGAGAAAAAGGTTATTTATAGTAATTTATCCATTTCGCAAGATATATTTAGCAAGAGCAGGTCGTTTATATAAGATCATTGTATTAATTATCCACCTGTTTTCCCGTAGCATAAATAACACAAACTAAGTATAATGACCTCTGGCGCGAGTCATAGGGATAGGAATTATTTATTTCTGAAGTACCATCTGTCAGTAACACGGAATTCTCTTCCAAGGCTCTTTCGCCTGCAATAATCGATATTAAAACTATTAATAATTATAGAAGCAAAACATTGCAACGTCATTGTCCGTCTAGCTAGTTGAATCGATGTCTGGGAGGACGTCTTTATTTATATCCAAAAAAGAAGTTGAATTTATTGTATGCTTCCGTTATCGAGCGGGCACATTCTCAGGTGACGATTACTTTCAGAAGTTTTCATTCAATATGTACGATATTCAACCGGGAATGATAGCATTAAAAGAAAGAACTGACCTATATTGGTTTACATTCTTCGGAAATACCATTCTCTCCAACACCTAACGTAATCGGCTGGTAAAGGAATTGATTTTCTTCTTTGTAAGTTATTTATATTTTAGCAGGGCCTTTTATTATATTTCTCTAGAGCCAGCTGTTCGAAACCAACTCATTGTGTTTGACTTTTCCGATTTATACTTCCCATTCAAAATAACCGTAGATGAAGTACAACATGACAACCTTATAATCTCGCAGAAACAAAGACTTAATTTATGTGTCAGGATGAAATAATTGTTAAAGATTCAAATCCTCAAGTTAGTTGCAATTTTCTCAAACTAATAATTTATAGAAAATAAATACCCTGTATACACGATAATTTATCAAACAATAATCACCTGTCAACCGCGTCGGTACTTGCACAATTTATATTAAAGGTCCGATAAAAGGAACAGGACATGGTTAGATTCGAATCTCTGACACTTGTACGACGGGCGAAAATCGAAAGTTAACTTTGACAAACAGTCGAGATTTCGAATATCCTTTACACCATATATCTTTTGCATATTTCGTGTCCTTCCATTTTTACCCTCGGAGAAACAAAAAAGATAGAACAAAAAACCGAACGAGGGAGACCGCAAAAAAATAATTTTTAATATCGGAATTCTATCCTCTCAAACCGTTGAAACGAAATTTCTTTAAGGTGAATGAGTGGCTTGAATTTTAAAAACTTATAGACCGCACGAAAAAAGTCTGAAATCTCCTAATTCGGTTATCTTATCGAAATCAGCTGAACATAGAGTTTTTACCATTTTATCCCTTTTGTCTAAAAGAAATATAATCGAGGATAATGCAAACATAATTTTACAGATTGCAGATCAAATAGGTTAGGTGATCGATATTAGCTTGGGTTATTCTGAATAGTTATAATACAGAGTGACCATGAAATAAAATATAAAAATATGAAAAATGGAAAGATCTAATTTTCTTAGACTTAAATCTAAAATATTTTGCGAGAATTCCTTCGAAGGTGTGAGAAAAAAGTGCAAAGATGTTTAAAATAAAAATGTCTTTATTATTCACAGACAAAATATTCGTATGTAAGCATGTTGTTGAAATCTTAACATGCCGTTTGAAAGACAGACAACCTTTTCATTTTACTTCAAAGACACCCTGTATACACTGGAGGCTTCATACAACGAAAACCAAACAGTTAAAGAAATAGTTGGCAGCACTCTTTTATGCAACAAATTGTTACTATTTTTTGTTTTCTGTGTTATTAAAGGTTTCTTCAAGTTTGTTGATTTTGTATCCCAATTTTAATTGTATTGGTTTTTGATCAATTTGCTTTTCCATATTTAAAATGCTTTTCGTATTAGAAAAAAACGTTTATTGTAAAGGAATATTATGTGTAAGTGATATATAAAATGTTAATGATACTTTGAATTACTCCACAGTTTTCAAGAGCTGTTTGAAAGATATTTCAACGCTAGGGTGCAGTATTATCAGTTATTTCTGCAGCACTAGTTGCTCCCTGTTCGTGACGTGAGGTAGTTGATCGTCTTACCGTTATGTTCTTTTGCGGTGAATTTCCCCATTTATTTTATGCTGACAGTAAAATTATCTAAAGTTTGCGATAAACTGTTGATGTTCAGTGACAAAAGTGACTGTAGAAAGTATATACACTAATTTGTATTCGATTTACTGTTCATGTTTCTTGCTTGTGATTTGCAAGCTCATGTCAAGACTTTTGGAACAAGTGGAAGCTACCATCTCAAACAGCGTTAAACAACTATATACCATCTGTAAAGAAAAGAAATGGGAAAGAGGATCAAAGCTGCAGTAAAAAGTAAACAGCTGTGGTTATGTGCTGATGAAACGACAGATCGAGAACATAATCTTTTATACGGACATTTACGATCTTATTAGTTAGTAAAGAATTAGAAAAGTCAGAATACAAACATTTCAACTTTGAACTAATCAACTATTGGTGTTTATGAGTGTTGGTGCGCGGCAATTCGATCTGCTGGTCGTTGTCTTAAAGAAGACTGTAAGAGACTTCTACATGTGGCACAAATGAACTCAAGAATTTGACAAACGGCACCCCAGCATTCTCAAACCACCAGAGCCAATTCTTACACGTTAGAGAACATGGTTGAAGGCTATTTTTTATTACTTTCAACACAAAAGAACAACACCACAAACAATCTCTTGAGCATACCAGCTACGATACTTTTATATTTGAGTATTTAATTTAATGAAATTAACTCCTTAAACAATAATCTTCAATCTGAATCTTTCATTTATTTTGGACTCTCACAGTATGATGAGCAGTTAGTTGACGATGCTAGATTGTTCGTGTATTATTTTTTTTATGAAACATCCTGTATATCGAGCAATTTACCATTTGTTTATTATTATTTGTAAATAAATGTAACAGAATCTTTTGGTGCGATTATATTCGTCGTGGAAGGTACAGATTGTTACCGCATAAAAAAGATACATATATATGTGTACATTGATATTCTACAAGGTCCTATTCTTGGCCCGTTTTGTTTTTTTTTTTAATAGTTATTGATAATTTTCCCAATTACATTAGTGGGTTCTGTAGATACATAATTCTGTATTTTATCCTCGATTTAGTTAGAGTATTTCATTTTCTCAGCTAGTTAAAATAGTGTGTTAGATATGTTCTGTGTAAACTAACATTTCTGCAGCGAATAAATAATAATCCAATTATAATTGTTAAAATGCATGGTCCTTAGTGTTGAATCAAAATTTAAGGATGAAAGCAAGTTTTCCACAATTAAATCTCAGCCAATTATTGCATTCAACATCCTGCATACAGAATGTAATTCTCGGAAAATTATAAAACTAGCTCTAATCGTTGTTAAACACGTGCCAATTAAAGTTACGCGTTTGGTATGTGAATGCTTGGATTATTTTATTACTAGAAGGCCCTCTTTAGGAGAAAAATGAAGATTTGGAATCATGAATATAAATTTAAATAACTTTCGACCAGTTGTTTTTCGTGAAATCTTCCCTATAACTTTTGAACTTTTCGGCTTTCTGAATTGATAATTAGTTTTACTTCTTGACGGGTATTTAAACGCGATGATAATGGAAATAAGTTTCCATTAATACATATTTATAATTGTATTTTCGTGCGGATCTCGCGAAAGAAGGATTATTGATTAAATTGGACAAACTTTTATCGTTAAAAATAGAGTTTATATTAACAATATACCAATTTTTCATTTCGTATTTTATAACTCGTCCCAGAGGAAAGTGTATAATAATGAAAATCACGTTACCTTCTTCGACGATTATAGTTCGAACTTCCCAGTATAGAAAAGCTTTGAGTAATTCCTTTTACAAGCGTGATGTATTTCATAATGTTACTCATTCTTCCCCTTTTCTCCCAGTATAAAACTTCTAACGACCATTACAAAGAGTCGTCTAAGGTGAGGAAAGAAAAAAAGACAGCTTCCTATACGTGTACGTTGATAACGACTATAGCAGGCTAATGTAAAGTTTAACGGATCTTACACACTTCTTTCTATGCATACAAACTTGCACATCGGTATAACAGCGTGTTAATTAATGCCTTCCTCTGCTAGGCACAGCAAGAATATAGTTGTTTTTTCGATTAAACGAGACAGAGATACATCGATTGTTAGGAATATGTGTACGAGAACAGTCTGAAATGAGCGTCTGCGTAGCGTAAAGCCCCTCAAGCTACCTATTGACACATATTTATTGTGAGCTTCACAATGTTTCTTCGCGCGAATCACAAATGTGTAATTGTAATTTTAGAGCTGTCGTATTCATTGTACCAATCATATTAATAAGATAATAATAATAATCACAGTATTTATATTTAAAAGTCAGTGCGTTAATGAGATAATTCCGGAATTGCAGTGGAATATTTCTTAATTTTGAACCCTGTATATACTAAAAATATTCTTTCATCTTCGTCTTGATTTAAGGAAATAAATGTTGATATAATAATACCAATCTAGTAAAGTAATTAAGTAATTGATTATTGCATCTATACTTACGTGGAAAATTTTATGTGTAAAACACGTTTGACGTATTTGTAAAACTTAGTTTAACTGTTATTTTTAACACCACAAAATATAATTTAACACAACTTCCAAGTCTTGTGTAAATTATACATATTAAAGGTACACAAAGTGATATTTGTAGAAAGTAATTTAATTAAATTTATGTTAAAATTGTATCTATGTACACATCTTCATAATAATTCCCCTTTCTCTTGCTTTCATTTTGCTTTCCACAAATTTTTTTGGGTTTGTAGTGATTTATAGTATCTTGGAACGTTGTAACAGGATCCGTGTTCGTTTTTTTATACAGGGTGGTACAACGAAATAGGAGATTTTGAACGTAGTACTGGTAATTCTATAGTGTTGGTAAAAATGTAGGCTGAGCAGAACTAACTGCCATTTAATCATGGACCAATGGGTAGGTTCACAATGTGCTTTTGCCCTGAAGGCATTTTACAAAAATTGCGATGATGTGATCCCTTTGCGTTGTTAGCACTAGCTTCAGCCTTTTTTTCACACAGGGTGATATTTTTCTTGACTCTGTAGTCATATTGAAAACAATACCTGCCTTTCACTTTAATAATTTTTTATAACCAGCTGTTTTATTGATTATTTTGTATTTATATATTTGTCTTATCCTTTTGGCAATAAAGCTTGTTAATTAAA
The DNA here is from genome assembly GCA_023509865.1 of Trypoxylus dichotomus. Taxonomy (NCBI): domain Eukaryota; kingdom Metazoa; phylum Arthropoda; class Insecta; order Coleoptera; family Scarabaeidae; genus Trypoxylus; species Trypoxylus dichotomus. The sequence goes on along the minus strand of CM042083.1, from coordinate 7,212,923 downwards.
TTAATGAACATATTTCATTTGACCACTAAATGTTCTACTTTAAAATAAGTTGAATACTATTATTATCGTTTTCTTTTTTTGGACTTCTATTCAACCAGTCATCAACGAATGAAGGTTCTTTATGCAGGTCATCACTAGCAAGCTAGCAATGTCTTATGGTTCAGTGTACCAAATGTAATTTCATTTTTATCTCTAGATTTAACAATTTCATCGACTAAATTCAACAAAGTTATTGCACAACTGTACTTCGGCCTGAAACCAGATTTCTAAATATTTCTGCAATTGTAACGCTATATATATATATTGTCATGTTATTCCCTCGGGTTTTGTCCCGCGTTAGGCGTTGGTTCTTAGAAGAACCAGGTACGTCCTGATGTTTCGATGTAATCGCATACATCTTCTTCTTAAGGTCGTGATTTCGAAATCGCACATTACATCGAAACGTCAGGACGTACCTGGTGCTTTTAAGAACCAACGCCGAACGCGGGACAAAACCCGAGAGAATAACAGGGCATCCTTTACCCGCGAAAACATACGGTACAATACATATTTCGTGTAGGTAAATGTAGATTATATTTCGTGTGACGCAATGGTAAATCATGAAGATTGTCTGCTGTAGTAACAATATGACACTCAGTCTACCTGCTGCGAATTTGTAATATTTGCTTTCTTGCTCATGTGCGTGGATCACTTTAAGTATATATGCATACGCATATGCATATATATATATGAAATAAAATTCCCGTGTTTCTGACCGCTTATGATGTTTTTCCCGAAAGGGATCGTTTCATCTTCGATCGTTACCCGAAAGGGAACGTCCACAAAAAGATGAGTGAGATCTTGTTGAAACGTCATCCTAGTCGAAGTGGTTAGACACCCGGGAATATTATTTAACACACGGTGGCCGCGGAAACATTATTATTATGGCAGTGTATGCAGTCTAGGTGTAACACATGGGCTGAAAAGTCCCGGGCCTAACACATAGATGATACTAGTTTTATTGCAATCACCTTTCTCTCAGTTAGTACTAACCTTCAAAAGACAGCAGTTAAAATTTCATGATATTCTATTCATTAGTTTGTGAGTTATTGTGCTAAGAGTCACGCTACTTTTGTTATTTTCAACACAATGGATCAAAAACAATTTCGTGTTTTAATTTTACACTGCTTCTTGATGGGAGAAAATACTGTTCAAGGGAAGCAATGGCTTGAAAAGTGTTATGGGGACTCCGCTCCATCAGAAACAACAATAAAACGTTCGTTTGCTGACATCAAACGTGGTCGTAGAGACACCGATGATGCAGAACGCGGTGGACGTCCAAATGAGGCGGTAACACCAGAAAACATCAAAAAAATCCACAAAATCGTTTTGAATGATCGAAAAGTGAAGTTGCGTGAGTTAGCTGACATCGTAAAGATATCAAAAGAACGTATTGGCTTTATATTGCATGAGCATTTGACTATGAGAAAGCTCTGTTCAAAGTGGGTGCCGCGTTTGCTCACTGTTGACCAAAAACAAGAACGTGTTGATGATTCTGAGCAGTGTTTGGCTATGTTTAAACGTAACAAAACCGAAATTTTTGCGTCGATATGTGACAATGGATGAAACATGGATCCATCACTTCACTCCGGAATCAAAACGATCGTCATCTGAGTGGACAGCAACTGGTGAATATTCATCGACTATCTTGAGAAAGGAAATTCCATCAACAGTGAATATTATATAACGTTATTGGAGCGTTTGAAGGCCGAAATTGCAAAGAAACGACCGCATATGGCAAAGAAATTTCTTTCATCAAGACAACGCACCGTGTCACAAGTCAATCAAAACAATGGCAAAACTACATGAATTGAACTTGGAATTGCTCCCACGTCCACCGTATTTGCCAGATTTGGCTCCCAACGACTACTGGCTGTTCACAGACCTCAAAAAAATGCTCGCCGGTAAGAAATTTCGCACGAATGAAGAGGTTATCGCTGAAACTGAGGCCTATTTTGAGGCAAAAGATAAATCGTTCTACAAAAGTGGTATTGAAATGTTAGAGCGGCGCTGGAATGATTTCGTTGCTCTTGATGGAGATTACGTTGATGAATAAAGCTAATTTTGAACCAAAAAAAACGTGTTTTCTTTGTTAGGCCAGAGACTTTTCAGCCCATGTGTTAGGTGTAACATATGTATGCGAGTTTGGTTGGTATTTGGTCCGTATTGTGTATACAAATTCTACATCTATAGGCGGCACATTATTACAATTTCCCAGGGTTTTTTAATTGTGACGTTCGTATGTTCCATATAATGAAACCTTTTTATTTTCTGTTCTTTTTATTTTATTTGAAAAACACCCTGTCATATGTATGATTGCAAATAATTAAACAGCGTATTATATACCATGTAGAGCGTATTTACCGATTAATTTTATTGCTTACACACTCTCATTTTCATTGTTAGCAATCTAAGGAGTATAATATATACTGGGTGAAAAGTAGCGAGCTGTGTTGAATGCATTCTGGGCGACCGAAAAATGAATCGGACACCGGCTTCAATTGGATCGAATAACTCATGTCTACCGATATACCCCCCTCACCTCGCAATAATACGGAATGAGGGCTTCACTTAATCGATTCAAATTGAAAAGATCGATGTGAGGATAAGATTTTGTAGCAGTACTTAAACAATGGTAGAGAATACCGTTAGACAGAATTGGCATACTGACACACAATCACCCTGCAGAATAGCATGTGCAATTACGGCCATCAGCACCTCGAAACTGCACTCAAGGTATAAAAAACAAACGTTGATGTTGTCCTTCATTTGTCTTTTATGTGTTTTTTTCTACAATGACGTAGTCTATAATAGATACATTCTGGCATTAAGATACCCGGCTGTTATTAGTTTTTCTCCAAAATTGGTTCTTTTCTATTTATAAATTTTTGGTATTTACTAGTTTTTGTAGGTCGAGCTCTGGTTGTTTTCGAGTTATTATTTTAATAATTTCATTAAGTGAAACTATTATAATTTCACTGAAAAGCCAGCGCGGCCACCAAAATTAGAACTAGCCTCTGCCTAAAGGTACGTTGTAAATAAAACGTTTTTAAAAGAGAAGGTAGTCATTAATTCAAATTACTACCACTTTCCTGCGTAACATGTTAACTCAGATGTTCATCCCTTTTTTTGTAAGTTTCATGAGTACATTATCACAAATTCATCGCGTTTAAAATTTAAAATGACTTGCGAAACTGGATACTAACGCGTGGAACAAGCTTCAAAATTTCTATATAAATAAATTGTGTAACTTTGTCTATCTCCCTCGTTTAAACAGTACATATAGAGAACATATTTCTAAACCGTCCGTCTTTCAACATATAGTTTCTACCATAATGCATGTCTGCGCTTGACAGCTGAATTATTTTGCTAGTATTTATAAAACAGCTTACACCCGTTCTGCTCTTGGTTTTATTCTTGACATATTATTATTATTATTTCGCCTCAGTTTTCGTTCTTTTTTCTTTATTTGCCCCGAGTCGTTTAGATGTAGGACAGTTTTTCGCGATATTAAAAGTTTTTTCGGATCTTAGATTTTTTTTTTTTTTTGATTATGCACCACATATCTTTAAGACAATAGACAGTGTTGAATCTAAATTCACACTCTGATTGTAGTGCGGTAGCTATCTTGAATGTCAGTGACCTTGGTAGGATAAGAGCAGCATGTTTTGTTTGCCTCAAACAATAGGAACGATTGTCTCTATTTTATATGCTAGCGGTATACGTAATCTGGGAATTGTATTCCCGCTCAACTTGTAAATATGAGAGTAATGCGTAATGTAATATAAGTTATTCGTGATTCGACATTTTCCGCAAATTATAAGAATTTAAATGTCATATACCATGCATATGTAGATATATAATGGAGACACGTTGTTTCTCGAATCGAGTAAAGTATTTTCGTACGTCATATGAATGAAGATCTTATTTCTTATTCACCCAGCGTAGTCTGTTATATAAAAGGCAATCTGTTACAATCCGACGGGGTTAAATGTTCTTCTCGCCTTTCCCAAATCAAATCCTGGAATGATATTTGATAATCGCCCTTTAAAAAATTATATTAAAATGCTCCTTCCTCTCTTACTTTGTTAATTCCCTTTTTCATTATAATTTTTTTTTTCAAATTGTCGTCTGAAGGGAACCAGAATAACAGAAAAACAGCCGGAGCAACTCGGTAGAAAGCACAAAATTTGCGAAAGCTGTTTTTTAATAATGTCGAGCACTAAAATGGTCCTGTAACGCAGTGATAAAATTAAAAGAGGGTTTTTTTTTACGTTTATCGTACGGTTGTCCTTAAAGTTAGAAAGAGAGATAAAATAAATAATAAAATTGCGACAGCTTATGTAAGGTCATCTTTTTTTGGATGAAGTTACCCGACATATACACTGAGATGCGACCATATTAAACAATTTCATACGTACGTCAACGCCATGCGTTAATTATTACATTGATTAAAGCCATTTCATTATTGGTTACACGTGATTAATTATTGATAATAATAATGTAGTCTATAAGCGATCGGTTCTATAGGTCATAGGTGTAGGTCACTGCTTTAAAAAAGTTAATGAAGAAATAGATATCCAAAAATGCGTCCCTATTCTTTTTTACAAAACCATGTTTTTTACTAAACTAAAGAATTACAATTATCTTTGAATGTCGGTGCAGAGCCCTGCATATCTTCAGCGTACTTTTCGTAAGCTAATCGCAACCATGATGACATAACACATGGGCTGAAAAGTCGCGGGCCTAACACATAGATGACGCTAGTTTTATTGCAGTCACCTTTCTCTCAGTTAGTACTAACCTTCAAAAGACAGCTGTTAAAATTTCATGATATTCTATTCATTAGTTTGTGAGTTATTGTGCTAAGAGTTACGCTACTTTTGTTATTTTCAAAACAATGGATCAAAAACAATTTCGTGTTTTAATTTTACACTGCCTCTTGATGAGAAAAAATACCGTTCAAGCGAAGCAATGGCTTGAAAAGTGTTATGGGGACTCCGCTCCATCAGAAACAACAATAAAACGTTGTTTTGCTGACTTCAAACGTGGTCGTAGAGACACCGATGATGCAGAACGCAGTGGACGTCCAAATGAGGCGGTAACACCAGAAAACATCAAAGAAATCCACAAAATCGTGTTGAATGATCGAAAAGTGAAGTTGCGTGAGTCAGCTGACATCGTAAAGATATCAAAAGAACGTATTGGCTTTATATTGCATGAGTATTTGACTATGAGAAAGCTGTGTTCAAAGTGGGTGCCGCGTTTGCACACTGTTGACCAAAAACAAGAACGTGTTGATGATTCTAAGCAGTGTTTGGCCATGTTTAAACGTAACAAACCGGAATTTTTGCGTCGGTATGTGACAATGGATGAAACATGGATCCATCACTTCACTCCGGAATCAAAACGATCGTCATCTGAGTAGACAGCAACTGGTGAACCTCGTCCAAAGCGCCCGAAAGCACAACAATCGGCTGGAAAGGTTATGGCCTCGGTATTTTGGGATGTGCGTGATGTAATATTCATCGACTATCTTGAGAAAGGAAATACCATCAACAATGAATATTATATAGCGTTATTGGAGCGTTTGAAGGCCGAAATTGCGAAGAAACGACCACATATGGCAAAGAAAAAATGTTGTTTCATCAAGACAACGCACCGTGTCACAAGTCAATCAAAACGATGGCAAAACTACATGAATTGAACTTCGAATTGCTCCCACATCCACCGTATTCGCCAGATTTGGCTCCCAGCAACTACTGGCTGTTCGTAGACCTCAAACAAATGCTCGCCGGTAAGAAATTTCGCACGAATGAAGAGGTTATCGCTGAAACTGAGGCCTATTTTGAGGCAAAAGATAAATCGCTCGACAAAGGTGGTATTGAAATGTTAGAGCGGCGCAAGGAATGATTGCGTTGCTCTTGATGGAGATTACGTTGATGAATAAAGCTAATTTTGAACCAAAAAAACCGTGTTTTCTTTGTTAGGCCCGGGACTTTTCAGCCCATGTGTTACGCTTATTACGCTAATCATCTCACCAATAGTTTTTTCTTTATCTTGCAGCTCCAAATTAATGATGGTCTGAATGTTATCACCTCTTTTATGTAGAGAAGTAATTATTTCAAGCAATAATTCTTGAAACATTTCTAGGAATTATCCGCCACTCAACCATCTGTTGTCCTTGTGAAAAAACTAAGTCAGTGTGTTCAGCGGATTCACTATGTTTCAATCGCGAATTTGAAAAGCCGTCGGAAGTCACAATTTTTATTGCGATGTTCATAACCTCCTCCATGTTTAGAACTTGTTGATGAATAATGCAATGGAATGAGATAAGCTAAGGGAAATCGTCATTAGCTCGATACAATGCAACAAAACCATTTTTATCTCCAGTCATGGCCGGTGCTCCGTCTGTTGTGAAGCATACTTAGTTATAGATTAGTAGCTTGCAGCTTGTCACAAAATTTAAGAAAGCACACATATATCATTGTTAAAAATTCTTCTTTAACCGATATGTGATTAAATACAATTCGAATAAAAATAGACAGCTAAGCAGTATTTATCAAATCATATTTTAGTATATCTGCCATGTCTTGGCTCATGACTTGAACACTCCTTGTCGGACGAGATAATTCAAGTTTTTAATAACAGAAGTGATCTCACCTGCTTCAAAAAATGCTTTCTTCACAACCATTCCGTCTTCAAAGGGTTTTTTTGTGTTTCACCAATATGTGAGAAATTTTAAATGACGCAATCGTTGCAGCTTTTGATTGTTTGAGTGCACTTTTCGTTTTCTTAATTCACTCTTTGGTGAGAAATCGTTTTCATAGTTTTTATGATGTATGCGTTACATCGCAAAATGGCCTTGTTACGATCCTGGCACGCTAGTAAAATTTCCCAACCCCATTTATTAATTTTATTTTTATTAATTTATTAGGTACGAACAAATTCTCACTAGTAACCAGTAACTGATTAGACTACCTCGTTTGAAAATCTTATGCATTCTTTTTCAGCATTTGACACAACCTTGTTCACTTACATAAGTCCAAACTAACTGAATTATTAAGCCCTCGAGAATATTAATATATATTCGCTATAATTTGGCCAAAAAACACGAAGCTACCTTTAGACCGTCTATCTTCTCGGATATATTCAGGAAGCCGAACACGAACAAAAAACCGACTATAAATTATTCGAATTTACGGTCAATTTATATATATATATAAAGTGGACGCAAACAGCACGATCAATCAATCGATTTGATTTCAAGTTCGTGACGTATTGGAGATTCTTTGAATTCAGCCGCGTATTTGTCTCTCGCATTATTGATGACGGAAAAGTAGAGGTGGCATCGTCATATACGCCGACACCGCTGTCTGTTTGTTAATTGACGAGCCTGGCAACTTTTTGACTTTACTGAGATTTTTCATCCTAAATATATCGACTCAAACTATTTCTATTTAAATCTCAAAACCGGCGCTGCCACCACAACTACTGACGGGTCGAAATAAAACAGCGTAAAAATGTTGATGATGAATCTATTATATTGAAATGATATTCGTCTCTATGCAAACCAGCTGGTTGCATATATATGTCTTTTTTTGTGTAGAATTCAAACTCATAAAATGGGTCAGAAAGATCGATATTCGCAAAGTCTAAAAGGTACTGATTTATAGTTAGAACGGACATTAATTTTTAATTCGTATTCGGCTCGTTTTTGTTTTTTTTACCTCTCATCGAAAGAAGTATATCCAAAAAAGACATATTCCATAATATATCGGTTTGATCAATTTAAAATTTTAAGACGGGAAATAGATATTGAAGTTGGACGCAAATTCCAATTAAATTTATTTTTAGCGGTATAATATTTAATGTCATTCTTCCTAACCTATATGTCAGAAATATCTCTGTCTTCTTTCATTATATTCGTGTGTTCGCTTTCCACTGCTTTACTTTCCATTTTTTCTCAAACAAACATTGCAAATGATTCTCGATATACCGTCTGACAGAATAGTAAATTGTTAGCAGAATTTCTCTGTTTACCATTGTGGAAATAATGGGATAAGACAGACTAGCGATTTTCGTGTTCTGTGAACATTTTAACATGTTATTCTTTCGTAGTTGGCTGTTCCTTACATCATTTCGATGAGGATGTACGAAAAGTGATACACTACCGCCCAAAATACATAGTATTTCATACAAAATTTCACGCTTGCTTCAAAATGTTTAACATAACAATTATAAGATAATATTTATTCATCTACGACACAAGTAAGTTATATTTTCTTATCAATATTGTTCACAACATCATCCCACTCCCTTAGCAATACCGTCCAGAGATGAGTTTTGGATGTTGGACATTCTCTTCTAATTCGTTTGTCCAGTTCGTCCCACAGAAGCTCTATTTGATTAAGATCCGGACCCTGGGGAGACGAAGTAATTATTTCTAATATTCCTCAAAATTGTTGCCTATTAAACGCAATTCGGATAATTCTGCTTCCTCGTTGTTCCATCAAGTTTCACAAAGTTCTCTGTTCCACTTAATGAAAAACGACCTCGTACAAGAATAGAACCACCACCTTTTTTATATTCTCGTGTTTTAAGCGTCTAAAAAATGTTCTGCGTTTTTGACCAAAAACTTCGTATTTGGATTCATCAATCCATAGTACTTTTCCTTACTGTTCCATCGTCCAGTCTTTGGGAGTGTTAGCTCACTGGAGATGTTTTGTTTATTCCCACTATGTAGCAATTGTGGAGGTTTGCTTCTTTTAAACGACGTCTCACTGTGCTCCGAGGTACCTTCCTGTTGTTTGGTGTCTTTCGATTTCTTCTTATTAGGGAATACGAGATGGCTTATGTTCTGGTTAACGAAGCAGACACCTACTTTACTAAGAAAATGGTGGCTATAGTCGACCATGTTAGAGGTCATATTAATATTGAGGTTATCCTTGCTAGCTATAGATGAAATTATTAGAGAGACAATGAGGAGAACAGATGATATAGCATTGATAGTCGGAAATGAAAAGGCTCTACAGCACAACATCAACGTTTGGAACAGCACACTCACTGAGTATGGAAAATTAATACAAACAAAACAGAAGTAATAGTTATATCAAAAAAGAAAAAAGAAATACACATACAACGTGGAGAAACAGAAATACAACAAGTTAGAGATTTCCAGTACTTAAGAAAAGAAGGTAAGAAGAAGAACTTACAGAAACCCAACAAGGTATACTATGTTATGAACTCAGGATTTATAAACAGAAAAGAAATAATGACGGTCTCAAGAATAGTATTCAGACCAATTCTTACATTTGGATGTGAAATCTGAGTACTCAATCGCCAAGAAAAAGAGTAAGGTCCAAGCCCTAGAGATTAAATATCTAAGAAGAGTGAAAAATGTAACTAGAAATGAACAAATCAGAAGAGAACTACAAACTGAATCAACAGAAACTTACGTAGAACAAAGACAATTAGCGTGGTGAGGACAAAGGATGGACAATACAATTCCGGTTAAGAAGGTCTAGAAAGCAAATACACAGAAAAAAGAACAAGAGGGTGGCCAAAAGTAAGCTGGAATAAACAAATAGACAAAATTTTAGATAAAAAAAGAAAATAAAAACTTTGGATAAAGCTCGGAAAATTGGAATGAACAGAGAGGATTGGAAAATAATTTTGAAATGCTAGGAAGCAAATTTAATCCCCCGTTTTTTCGACATTGTACTTAGGGATTCCGTGGGCACGTAAACTCTTTCATCAGAAGAACTGTTCAAGGGATTCATTCTCCCTAGAAAGATCTATCTAATTGTAAATTCGTGACACTATTACCTAAATAATTGTTCGAATTGAAATCCGTCTGTTTCTAAGTATAGCTGCCAATCTACGAGGTATCGTTTGTACTACTCTTTCGAGCCTTTCTTGTGTAATTTGTAATAGTGCTGCGCTAATTCTATCTCTCACTACGTCAACATCTTGAATAGTCGTTGTGTAAACTTTCTCTTTAACGAAGCCCCAAACATAAAAATCTAAATCGCGAGATTTTCCAGGCTACAAAATAAGACAACCGTGACTAATTCATTTGTGTGAAAGTATACATTGAATCATTCTCTTACATTACGAGCAAAGTGAGCGAAAACTTCGTCATGCATGTAAATCACCTTACGGTATATGTCCAACGGCATCTCGTCAATAACTTATTCCAATACATTAAGGTATCTATTGGTATCAAAACAATTTGGTAAATATGCTGGCTCAATGGAAAATATCCTTTGGTTATTATATTTTCCTTTGATCAATGATGAAAATTATATGTATTAAATACATTATTTAATGACCCCAAAGAATACGCCTTAAAAAATCCTCATCTTCTTCAATCTTATTTAAGATTGATGTTCAAACTAGTCGTTAGATGCTTTTTGCCTTGAATCTAGAATTTGTTTGACGAATTGTAGTGTCTCCGGTTTTGGAAACGTACGCAACACTTTCGTTTTGCCGTGTTAGCATTTCCATGTACATGTTGGCACATTTATTGAATGTAAAATCCGTAAGAATTAATAAGTTAATATAAATTTAGCTACTACCTGCCGAGGAACATCAAAGCGTATTGTGTACCATTTGCAAGAAGTTCTTCAGTTATATTTGCGACTATGGTTCCTTAGGCAACGAAGTAGTCGATCTCAAGGCTGTAATAATCGCATTAAAGAATGAAATAAATTGTACTTCTAGTTACAACCTCGATTACTACCATAGATAATCAAGCATTTGAAGAAATAATTCAGAACTGGAAATGGTTCTGACGACTTTGGTGAAGGATTCCCGACGCAAGACTGAATATTTCAGCAAGACCATGCAGTTATTCATAATTTCAGATAAATGAAGGAGTGCTTTCATCAAAAGGAAGTCAATTTATTATAATGATCTTCTCGCTCGCCCCATCTGAACGCCTTCGAAAATTTTTAGGGAATATTAGCAAGTGAGGTGTATGCCAATAATAAATAATACGATAGCGTGAAAGAGCTAAAATCTGCGATAACGAGGTATTGAAATGAAAAACCTGGATATTTTATTAACGAATTTTCAATTCCGTCTGGCGTCCTTCAGGGATCTAACCTGGACCCTTTGCATTTTAATATATATTTAAAGGAATATTAAGGAATTATAGTTCAAAATAACAAAAAATAAAATAGCAGGTCTTATTAAAGAATGTTTGACTGCTATACAGGGTCAACGCTTTTTTACATGTTCTTTTTTATATGCATAAAAGAGTGAATCAAATATTAATGCATTACTCAGACTTTTATTATAGTTATTTTACTTGATTCAAACTGAAATATAATGGGTAAATTAATACCATGCTATTTTCATCCATTTTTATTAAACAAAGAATCTTAATCTACTCAATCGATCAGTCCGTCCATCGAGGTTAGCGGCATTTGTCGCTGTGATAAAATTTTATTTCTTTATCAGATTTATAGCAGCTATAAAAACAATGTGCAACTGATGAAAAAAATCTTACCGCAGGAATATGTAAGTTGTGTCAAATAAACAATTTTATTATGCAGTGTATATTTTCATTATTTTTGACAGCACATGATTTCTCCCCTTTGCGCCGACAGGAAAAAAAATATATGGGACGACGTTACATTTTAAGAGCCCCAGTTTTATGGTGTATCAACAAATAATAATGAAGTATAATGTGAAGTTCAAACAGAATTTATGTGCGTCGTATATGAATTAATTTTCAACGTTTTAGCCTAACCAAACACGTCCGTGGACACTTCATTTATTACGCCCACATTTTACCTACGTTCTTTATTTGCAAATATTGATCTTGTCTTAAAGAATTATTTCGATTCGAATTGTAATTAATAGCGCAAAAACCAATTACTTTTTAGAAATTAAATTAATTAAACTAGCGTAACGTATAATAATATAGAAATTGATCCAAAATATGCCTCCCTTTTAATCGCTACAATATTCTCTCGGTAAATATGATTAGAGGTACCTTCTCAAGTTTAAGTTTGAGTTTAAGCATCAGAACGTTGTAATTACTCTCACTAATCTCTTCCAAGAATATTTTACCTTACACGAACAGATTTCACAGATAGATGTTTTGGTAAATTTAATAATTCCTTAACAAATTAAATATTTAACATAATATCTAATTTTCTGTATTCCCCAAGGTACATTACTTATGCAGCAACGTTTTACTTACGTCAATCATGAAAGGAAAACGAGAACTAGAGACGCTCTTACCTTCCCAAGCTCTAAGGCGAAAATTTGTTTATCAATTTTAAAATGCAGGCGTAATATACATAGATACAGTTATTGGTCGTTAAATTAACAATGTAATAGTGATCTTATACAGTTTTATATTGTTATTTTTATAATTTACCAATCATCTTTAAAAGAATATCGGCAATTCCTCATACAGCTTCGCGAAAAACATCTCCCTTTCATGCTATTTTACCCTTGCTTGTTTTTTTTTATCCTTAAAACTGGTAATTAAAAAGCCTCTTATCACAGAATAGAAGTAAAGTCACGATGTAACAGAACAAAGACCCAACAGCAAGATGTTTATTTTAATTTTCGAACACAGTAAATACGTCATCTTCGCTATACCTTAATCGGAGCTAAACTAATTTCTTGGTTTATGGACCTACTTATCCCTTTGGAAATGGGCCCACACAATAAAACAATTAATCATAATATAGGATATTAAGTTATAATTATATAAGTATAATAATAATCGAGTAAATGAAGAACTGCTGTAGTGTGCAGTTGTTTATCGACTTACTTATTAATACACTTATGTGTAATTGAGCCAGTATTTCAGAATTACTGGAATTTTTGTTAAATTTACCCACCATATTGATACCACTGCTAAACAAATCAAATTCTGGTAATAAACCATGCAAAGGATTTTAAAGTATCATGCATTTCAAATAATATCTCTCAAATAAGATTTCTTAAATTATTAATGGTCCAAATTTAATAAACAACGACTAAATTTGAATTGCTACAAGCCTGTCTTCAAAGCATTACAACTTAAGACCAACCACAATCAAATGAACCATTTTTTAGGAAGTAGTTTGATTATTTTACCGGCCAGTTTCTTTTAATGCGACAGGACGCAATTGGGAAATCCACTGATATACTACTTTACTCTGTTCACCATTGGTCGTCTTTTACACTTCCGTGCATTCGACGTACTTAATTATATATTTACAAAAGACGATCAACTACCTCGCATCAAGAACAGAAATAAATTAATGCAAATACAGGCTTGCGTTGATGGTTGCCGTAAATATTTCCTCCACCCATTGCAGATACATCATATGGAAGTGTCCAATCAATTATCTCAGATGATTTGGGTAACCAAAAAGTATCGACAAGGTAGGTTTCTCGATCCTTGACGGAAAATCAGTAAGCAAACCGTCTTGCCGTGTATGAAAGACTTTTGCCACAATATCCAACAGAGAAGGATGATTTTTGTCACCTGTGATGACACGTAGGTGAACCATTACACCTCGGAGTCTAAACAGGCAAGCATAGAGTAGTGAAAATCTGGAAAAGCAGCATCACGGAAATTCAAGATTTTTTGGGATTTCATAGGCACACTACTAATTGCTGTGTACTACTGCCAACTGGTTGATGAAGTGAAACTGGCCCATGGATGAAAAAAGTCAGACATTCCTATTCGAAGTGCGATTCTGTTCCATGACAATGCTCGGCCACAAACAGCTGCATTGACCCAAAATAGGTTAGACAAAATTCATTGAGAAGCACTGGAATATCCGCGCTACAGTCCCAATTTGTCACCGTGGGGCTACCATATGTTTGGGCCACTCAAAGAAGAACTGGGAGGTCACTATTTTGACGACGACAAAGGTATGGAAATTTCGTGCTCGACCACATTTGTTCTTTGATGACGGAAAACTTCAATACGGTGGGAAAAATCTGTGCTAGAAAGTATTTTGTTTTAAGGAAAAAATTGTAGACATACATGACTTTCATTCTTTCCAAAATGTCACCAATCATAAAATTTGATACTTTACAGCGATACTTAGCAAAGTCTTTCAAACATTTTTAAATTACACAGGATGTTCCTTTAAAACGATACTAAAATTTTATTTTATTCTAGAATGCATTATCTAATCGACATTAAATATATTATAATAACAGATATAGTAGTGCTGCATACTTAATTTGAATCAATCGCTATATATACAGGGTGTCACATATCTTCCTTTTCACGTATTTACTCGAAAAAATCATCAATCAAGACGGAGCATCGTCATATCGTCACCGCATCATACACCTAAACTCAGAAATAGTCGCGATATAAACTGTATACCAGATATACTCGTATATGGTGGAATTATTCTCTTTTTTAAAAAAGGAGTCTCTGTTAGTGTGTGTGTTTGTAAAACTTTTAATTGAATATGAAATTTTGATATTTTTTTCCTCTGAAGGTAGAAAAAAAAAGGATTTTTTTTTTCTATATTGTAACGAAGCTATGTATATCCTTCACATGTAGATCTGCATTTATATATTCAAACAGCTTATTAAAATATGTCACCGTGAAAATTTCAAACGGAAAAACTTTTAACTGGATTTCCTTTATAAATAAAATATGCTCGTGGTAAAGAAAGTGGATGTATTCTGTTCTCTTCAGGAAATATGAATAAAATTCCATTTTATATGTATTAAATTCTTGTTTTCATATGCCGGTGCTAGGCGGTAAACTTTTTTAAACCTTTTGAATTGATACAAACACTATAAATGCGTGCCTTTTTATATCCCAGCACTCCTATAGTTAATGGTCTGTGTAATTAGAGGATAATAACTTTAATGAACGACCCCGAGAGGTAATCAAAAAAAAAAGGAGAAAAACGGTGTATCGATCACCTTTTAAATTTCCACCGAAATAACTTTTCAATAAATGCATTTTCGAGATCTCCCACGCCGTTTGTCAGCGCGTGTGTTGGGACTCCATTATTTATAAGCATAAATGAAAGATCACAATCGGAAAATTCGAACCATCAGGTTTCAACAAAAAGAAGATGATTAATCACTGCCGGAAATTGTCTGTAAGGCTTTTCTTTCGAAATTTTTGATGTTCGTTGCCGGTTTTATTTTTTTTTGTGTATTTGTAATCGAAACCTCTGTTAGGAATTTTTTTTGAATTCGAATTGTTTTCTCTTTTAAAAATTTTATATAATATTATTAATTTGTTTATTTTTAAAACGAGCTTTTATTATAAAGAAATCGTTTCAATCAGTAACCATTACAGGAAACCACTCTATTACTCCGTTAACCCTAGAAACAAATCTTTCTGGCGATATTTTAGCTACCGTTACTTTCCGGTGTTGATAACGTGGAAATCTTCAATGTTACAGCTTTCTATTTAAACGTAGGATCCTGAAAATAAACTAGATATCTTCCTCTGCTCCATCTGGTGGTGAACAGTGCAACTTCAATGTAAACGTTTCATTTTTACGCATGCGTAACGATATTGATTGGTTGCGTTGCAGGGACGCTTCCTTCTATGGTAGATTCCATAATTTCCTAAGGTAGGAGGTGTAATAGAAACTGTATTAATGCAGAAAATCGTCAGTAGGTGGCGAAGCCGTATTATATTTTTAAATTGAGTTTTAAAACAGTAATATAATAAGGCGCGATTAACGATCTTTTTAAATCTCTCTCGTCTATTCTAATTGGCATCTAATTGTAAACAAACGGGTTCAATAGGGTTCAATGCGAAATTGGCATTCTCTAGGCAATTAAATTGATCTCGCGGAAACTATTCGTTATATCTCGCGCTGAAATTAGCAGCATTGGTAGCTGTGTGTAGCAAAGCGTGTCGATAGGTGCCCAATGCGAATGCCTCATTCGATTTACAGTTCTATGTCGAGAACAAGCAACCACAACAATCAACAGGACCTGCGGATATTGGCAAAAACAGATACACGTATACATGTACATACATACGCCTGACAATTGGTGGTATAGTTCAAACGGTGCTCGCTAGATTCGTTTATCTGTAATTGACCTATTAGCGCGATATATTGGCGGCGTCAGATTTACGTAAAACGATACCTTCAACTATTTTTAATGTAATTTCCGTTAGTTTTTAAATAATAATTTAACTTACCTGGTATTATTAAAGTAAAATTTCCATGTAATTAGTTTGTTAAGTTAAAAATGCCTCGGTTTCTGGTAGGATTTGAATCTAGATTCTCTGTTCGTGTTAAACTGACGCGTCTTCCATTTACGCCTTGAAGACCGTACGAATAAATCACTATTTAAATCGCTAAATTTCAAATGGCTACTTTAATTACTTTGATGTATTGCTGGTTGCAGATATATCCTCAATATATGTGCAGCCACCAACACATGAAGGTATTTAAAGTTTACCAATTTAAATAATGTCTAGCGAATAGGAGTTGTAGGTTCAAATCCTACCGGAAACCATGACATGTTTAATTTGAGAAACCAATTAAATTGTAATCTAACATTGGTTATACTAAGCAAATTAAATTCTTCATCAAATAGATCTACGTCATTGTTTGGTGGTATAAACAAAGATCGCTGATTCATCTAACTATCCTCATTTGACATCGATATCGAATCTTCACGCTACTGTCCATATTAGTTCGGACACCCAATAAAATGAAAATGGACAGTGGATGATTGGAAAAGGGTGCACTGATAAGTCAAAATTTGAGGTGGATAATCAAGGCACGTTTTTGCAAGAAGAGTGAAAAACCAAAGAATGCTCCAGGATTGTGTAGTGCCAACTGTTAAGCAACAAAAAAGTTCTGTACTTGTTTGGAGGATACAGGAGCGACTTGAAGCGAATCGAAGGTATTTTGCGAAAAGAGGGTTATTTAGAAATACTGCAGAGCTAATTCAATACCTTTCGTCTATTCCGCGAAAATGTTGTATTCATGCAGGACAACAACCCGAAACACTCAGTAGTGATATGTAAAAATTTGTTAAATGAAGAAGAAGATAATGGCGCTTTACAAATAATGACATGGCCGCCGCAAAGCCCTGATCTACACTCCATCATTCTGTTATGAGATGAATGGGATAGGAGTGTCCAAAAATTATGCCCTACCTCCGTGAGTCACTTTTGAAACATTTTAGAAGGGGGATTGTGAAAGTTGTTCTTCGCTCAAAAGGGAGTTTCTTTGATGAACGGAATGTTGTGTAAGTTGTTGTTTATTTTGTTTCTTGCGTTAGAATTACTTTTTTAGTTTTATACGTTTACGTTATTAAAACAAAGCGATGAAAATTTTAATTTTTGGAAAAATAAGTTTGAATATTTTTTGGTCTTTTTCTTTTTTAATATGCTCGTCCGATCTAATATGGATGGTAGTGTATGTTTACTGACGTGCGTCTGCAGAACCATTTAACCAATAGTGTATATATAAAATAAGCTTGAAAGTCTCCGAATTGTACCGAGAGATATAATTTATCAAATCTCGCACCTATATATTCTTACGCGAAATCTTTGTTCGTTTGAAAAATGCCCTAGCCATTACAATTTGCGCGAATTACATTGCCGGTGAGGCCGGCCCTGCGTAACGCGAGATTCAGGCGTCATTTTAAATCGGTATGCTTGATTTAAATCCTCCCGTTGCTTCCTGATGAGGATCCCCTTGTAAGCTAGTGCAATCTGAACTGAAAAGAAGTTATAATTCACTAGTTTCGTTTTATCTTCGTTATCTACATAAAGACGCATACATAAATTTCACCGGAGGGGTTGTAGAAATACCTGCCTGTAATTTGGCGTAATTGGGGGGGAATAAAGGCGTGATTTGATTTACAAATAGATCAAAGCAATTCGCGAAACAACAAAGACCTTGTCAAGAACATACAGATCGCTAATAAATTATTATACAGGGTATTAGAATATAAAAAAGTAATATGAAAAAATTTGATTTTCGAAATTTCTCTTAATAGTAATGAAGAAAACAGTCTTTTTTTAACGTCCCGTATTATCTTCTATCATAAAAATACACATTTTTAAAATGAGATACAGCTAACTTTTACATGAGCGTAAATCATAAGTTTTCAAACTTATCCGCAGGTCTTAAACAAATCATAAGACAGGTTTCTTGGCCTGAAGGGTTTATACATAAAATTCCATGAGAAAAGTTTTTAATTATTAAAGGAGCGCCTAACTTTTGACTGATGTAGAAGTCATATTTTATAGTCAGTATAACTTAATTAATAATAACATTACGTTAAAAGGTTGTGTTGGCGTGTGTCAGTACTTTGTATGCTTGTATGTGCAGCCTTTGTATATCGAGACTGTTAATATTATTTTTTCTTTAAATGACGGTAAATCAAAGCAATATGTCGCGCTGAACAGCATGTAAAAGGCAAAAGAGATATCGATTACCAAAGAAGTTATTTATATTAGCCCTGTGGGCTGAAAATAAAAATAGACCTCTTATATCAGAGAGATAAATGTCAAATAAAAATAATCATTGTATGATTAATATTTTTATGGAAGAGAGAACTTAATTAGATAATAATATTAGCAACCACATTAATCACTGTCAAGAAATACGGGTTAATAGTTCGACATTAATTTTAATAAAACCACGTGCTTTAAGATTAAAATTTCCGACAACCTAATTAGACTCGGAAGTACTCTTTAAAATAAATATTTATTTTAATTAGCAGCATATTAGTACATCAAAACATCGTCCGAAGAACAGTTTTCTCGTGAGAGTGCAAAGTGGTACGGGACCCTAAACTTGCTGGTGAATGTTGTTCTAGTGAAGGGGGGGAAAATCCTTTGGGAAGCAAAGGGTAGCACAAGTTCGCTACGCTCTTTCAAGTGTCTCATAACTATTCCGGAGGGTCGAGACCCCACGGTTTGAGGGCCGCAAGTTAGACTGTTAAAACAAATCCTTTTAATTCGTACTCATAATGGAGGAATATTATTTGTTTTTCAACCCTGTTTAGCTACAGTTAACACGCGTATAATCTAAGCAACACTTTGAAAGTTTTCCGGACAGAAATTGTACGCAAAGAAGGAATGGACTATTTTTTTATAATAGCAGAAAATTTTTATTTTGTTTTAGGAATCATAAAGTACTCAATATATCTGATAAATTCTCTCCTCAGTTTTTCTAGCATATGCCCATTGATCTAGATAATCTTCTAGTATCTTACTAGGGAATTCGAGAATTCTGGGCAAATTCCAGATGCATAATCAATTTTTCGACAATCCTTCATCCATTGTCAATGCATTTTCATAACACTTTTATGATGTTTATCAGTTTTCTACTTCTTTCTTCACTGATTCCTCAAATTGTAGCCTCGTTGCAGTAGACGTCAGCACACTGTCTGACTCCGATATTCTCTCAATCATCAAGTCACTGAAAAATAAGCTTACATCAGGACCTGATCAGGTGCCAAGCTTTATACTAAAGGATTGCTCATCGATATTTTTAAGACAACTATTAAGAATTTTTAATCTGATTCTGAGAACCTGTACTCTTCCAGAAAAGTGGAAGCTTGTTAGAGTCTGTCCGGTATTGAAGAACCGTGATATATCGGACGTATCCAATTACAGACCAATCTCGATACTGTCAAACATCGCTAAGGTGTTTGAATCTGCTCCATAGACTTTCAGATTAGCCCCTTTATAGTTGAGGAGCAGCATGGGTTTGTCGATGGAAAATCTACCGTAATTAACTTGTCCAACTTTCTTCAGTATGCTTTTGACGTAATCGATGGCCACGGTCAAGTCGACGTCTTATACACAGATATATCCAAAGACATGAATTTAAATATACCTAAGTGCAGAGTCGTACCGTTCACAAGGAAAAAACAACCAATTATTTTCAACTACGCTTTTGAACTCTCAACTACGCAATCACACGAGTTGATGGCGTGCATGATTTGGGGGGTGTACTTCGACTGTGGTTTAACTTTTAATGACCATGTTAGAAATGTTACATCGTAACACTAGGTCCTTTCAAGATATATCTCTCATAAGATCACTTTTTTTTGCTTTAGAGCGCTCAAAGCTCGAGTATGCATCCCTTGTGTGGAATCCTTACTATGTTATATATGAAAATGTGATAGAAAGAGTTCAAACACGATTTTCAAAGTACCCTTGGTATAAGAAAAACAACACTTACCCGTGTAGAGGATTTCTTTATGAAACCCTGCTTGTTGAGCTTTCTGTGACATCGCTCGAAGTACGAAGGAAGAAACTTGGTCTAAGGTTTCTTTTTAAATTACTAAATAATGAAATAGATGCCAGTGAACTGCTTGGTAAACTCAGTTTTCACGTGCCACGACAATCCTTTCGCTCACTTAACACTTTTTATTTGGGTTCAGGCAAGTCTAATCTGCTGTTATGCTCACAGATTTTCTTTATGTGCTCTGCGTACAATAGTATTTGCGGTAAGTGTGACATTTTTAAATGTTCCCTTGCGCAAATGCTTGATTCGGATTCCTGATGAAGCAGGCTATCTTACCCCAATATTGTATATAGCCATGTCTTCTTCTGTCTGAGGTCTATAACATGTTTAGTGAGATACATCTTTTGTTGCACTTTGTGGTTTGCCTTGTTAATTGGTTTGTTACAGTAGGCAATAAATGCTATTATTATTTTTATTATTATTATATTTGCGTTCCTTTTGACGAAATTGTTAATTATGTTTTGACATAAATATGGATGAATATCTATAATACAGCATACAAACTCCTCCTTCGTAAACCTTTGACTTAAAAAGAATTAAAGAGGAGGAAGTCCAATCGCACAACCTAAGAGGCCAATTTAATTGTCTTGTGTGCTGTGTGCAAACTTGCATGGTCTTAGTGGAGGATGATTCGCAGTTCGGGACTGGTTTTTCGAAGCTCAGCGATGACTTGCGGCAAACAAGATAACTAACAAGACAAAGAACTGTTACTGGCAATTGTCACATATCGACGCAAAAATTCCGGTTTGTTACGTTTAAACATGGCCAAACACTGCTCAGAATCATCAACACGTTCTTGTTTTTGGTCAACAGTGAGCAAACGCGGCACCCACTTTGAACAGCGCTTTCTCATAGTCAAATGCTCATGCAATATAAAGCCAATACGTTATTTTGATATCTTTACGATGTCAGCTAACTCACGCAACTTCACTTTTCGATCATTCAAAACGATTTTGTGGATTTTTTTGATGTTTTCTGGTGTTACCGCCTCATTTGGACGTCCACTGCGTTCTGCATCATCGATGTCTCTACGACCACGTTTGAAGTCAGCAAACCAACATTTTATTGTTGTTTCTGATGGAGCGGAGTCCCCATAACACCTTTCAAGCCATTGCTTCGCTTGAACGGTATTTTTTCCCATCAAGAAGCAGTGTAAAATTAAAACACGAAATTGTTTTTGATCCATTGTTTTGAAAATAAGAAAAGTAGCGTGACTCTTAGCACAATAACTCACAAACTAATGAATAGAATATCATGAAATTTTAACAGCTGTCTTTTGAAGGTTAGTACTAACTGAGAGAAAGGTGACTGCAATAAAACTAGCGTCATCTATGTGTTAGGCCCGGGACTTTTCAGCCCATGTGTTATACTACTTAGAAATTTCACGAAAGTTTCATATTTTTCTGGAATATTTTGTGCTTCGAGAATATTCCCTATCTTTCCAGTAAGTTCTACAAGCTATAGAAACGATCTAGTCTAGATGTTCTAGAGAGTTTCATTAATTTCGAAATCGGTTTGATATGTTCAATAGGTGTCATTACTTATTCTCTACGGAGCCAACTTTTGGAACCCCTGGTATATACCAATCATCAATAACTTCACTGGAATGAGTTTATTACTAAATAAATTCCTCTCAAATTCGTCAGATAAACTAAAAAAGGCGCCTTTTCATTCTCTTTTCAACAATACAACATTAGGAACTCGCATTTTTCATTTTATATAATTATTAATTATAATAGCAAACATTGAAATTTCCTAACCCAATGCGAATATCAAACAGTTCCCGTGAAGAATTTTTTTTCCTGGCGGCATACGTGTTAATTTGGTCCGTGCTAAATTGAATTGTTTTCGCGTACTTTTTTTTTATTATCCAACCCTGGCTGTCTAGATATAAATTCAGCGAGTGTTTCCGAATAACTAATCAATTACTGATATTCCGGTTGGCGGCAATATTTATACGGGCGGGGATACTACCTACATTACAATTCCATAGGCGTACGTCGGAGAACGATTGACTGAATGAACTAATTTAGTAGTATTAAAGGTTCTTTGGTAGGAAGCTTGGGAATAAAACCTATCTCTCGATAGCGGGGGCTAAGCCATGCGGAATCTCCTTTAAAATTTGTAATTAAATCGTTTAAACATCTCAAAACGACTAGGAAGGGATTCTATTAACATAGGCTGATTAAAATATACAATTTCTAGGGATAAGATCTTATCCGCTTAGTTACTTCATAAAGTTTAGCTGTCATTTGTTAAATTAAAAGACCATCGTTAAATATTAAAGCGCCAATTGTTTCAGCGTTTAATAACATATTCCGTTTTATCTCGGCGCGTAAGAACAATGTTTAACCCTCACTTCAACTTAATCCCATTTCATTATTATAATTGAATGAGTATTTTTCCCTCCCTGTGTTTAGACTCTACTAAAATTAACGTACGGTTTAAAATTATACCAACAGATATATTTTAGAAGTTAATCTAATCTAATAAAACCGCCATGTTTTTTTTTCCAGGCTAATTTGATTATATAGAATTATTTTCTTGAAATACATTTAAACCCCGGCGCAAAACAAATTTACGGATAATAGTGTGGATTATTTTCACCATGGCGTGCAAGGCGGAGATACAAAAGATTTGATAAATGAAAATAACTACAAACCGCACATGGTACATTATGTAACTACAAACAAAGAATATACGGGTCACTTAGGAGAAAAGGAAATATTGTTCAGAGTACACAAAAGGAATTTGTGGAAAAGTAACAATTGCGTACGAAATACAATCGCAAGAAATTGAGAAATTCCCATTCCAGAGTTTGTTTTCAATCCTTAACTCCCACATACTACGCAGTCATAAAACAAAATCATCTCCTTAAAAGCTCTAATACGGTTCCCGTATTACCATTTCTTAGTTAGCCCGGTGAATAATTCAGTTGCCGCCAAGGAATAACAATCTTTAACCTCCCACCAACTTCATGAATAATAGTTTGAATTGCTGATGTGGAAATCTTAAAGATATACAGGATGTCCTATATCTATTTTCGTACGTGTTTATTAGAAAATAAATGGAAATATTTGATATTGTAAAAAGCGATCTAATAAATTTCGTGTCTAAATGAACCTTGGATTTAAAATAACACATGGGCTGAAAAGTCCCGGGCCTAACAAAGAAAACACGGTTTTTTTGGTTCAAACTTAAATTTATTCATTAACGTAATCTCCATCAAGAGCAACGCAATCATTCCAGCGCCGCTCTAACATTTCAATACCACTTTTGTAGAACGATTTATCTTTTACCTCAAAATAGGCCTCAGTTTCAGCGATAACCTCTTCATTCGTGCGAAATTTCTTACCGGCGAGCATTTTTTTGAGGTCTGCGAACAGCCAGTAGTCGCTGAGAGCCAAATCAGCTTGTTTGCGTAATAATGGCTTTTTCATCGCAATACGTCCATGGAGCCCGGCTTTCTGTAGGCGACGTTTGACTGTAGAAACACTGACTAGTTTTTGGCGACCAACATTTAATTCTGCGGTGATTTCCGGGGCTGTTTTGCGTCTATTTAACTTGCTGGTAACCACTATTCTGCGATCATATGCAGACGTTGTCGCTTTTGGCCTTCCACTCCGTCTTTTATTAAGAAAACTGCCAGTTTCCCGATATTTTTTTACGGTATAGTCAACCGTAGCGTGGTGTATTTTCATTTTTTTGGCAATTTGTCGATTACTTATGCCACTTTTATGGTAAGCTATTATAAGCGCACGTGTTTCCGTTCTAATTTCTCTTCACGGAGGCATTTTAAAAAATTGTCACACGATATTTCGCTCACTACGTGAATAGAGTAAATACCACACTGCAACTGACCATAGGTTACAGATTTCACTATATAATCTTCTAGGAAAGTAATTTAAACATTATTACCTACAATCTAACAGATGAGTAAATTTACCCAGTAAATTCAGAGGGATTGTTATTGTAATTGCACCGTAATAAACAGTTTATGGTAATCCGACCAAGTGCAGGTAAATGATAGTAAACCTTATGCGATATAATGGGTGTTTATCTTACTGAACTACATTTTAAATACGTATTTGATTTTATTATAATTTTTTTGGTAAACATAATACTATATGAATAATCCGTGAAAACAGGGGTGCGTAAACACTTTTGAGCGGTAGTGTATGTACGTGTTTATTGGTACAATGAATGCTTTAATAGAGCATTAAGGAGTGATATTAAACGAAGATAACGTGAATAAATTAATTACGTACTTACATGGGACATCTTATGAACGATTACCATATTCAATTTATTCACAGTTACGTTAATGTCATAAATACGTTGACTACTCAAACAGTCATAAATTTAATGACGCTAAAACGTTACGGTTTCATCGCATAAAACTTCGGATTTCATATGCAAATGTCTGCTCCTCAGCGCTCTCAATGAAAATAAATTATCCGCAATATTTAATACGATTTAATTCGTTTCTCTTTTTTTTTTCTGCTGTCTAATACAGCCCTCCATAACATTTAAAAATGTGCATGTGTACGTATGTATATGGCTACCCTTTCCAACTAATGATGTTGACTTTTTCGTCATTGTTTCAGCTATTAGGGATTCTGTCTAAGCGTCATTGCCTCTCATGGATGCTACATTACCACCGCTCGTTTTTGTCCTCGCCTGATATGAAAGTGAAAAATCGTTATATGGAAAGAAAAGGAAAGATATATTACGGTATGTCAAAATAAGTTTCTTATATCCTTCGTTATATTTCGTATTATATTAAGTTTCATTGTTTATTGTATATAGGATGTGTATAAGCTGGTAAAAAAGTTATACTTGCCGATTCGGTAACACGGTCTGTGTTATGGTATTACTTTAACCTTTAAAATTTAAAAGGTTTATAACTTTCCTTGATAGCATTTTGGCGTATACTTGGATATATATTTATTTTTTTGGTAATTACTGTTGACGGAGTATTCCCGTACAGTTTGATCGGTGTTATATTAGACATTCCGTAACTTCTAATCAATTCACATTGGCCAACAAATAATTTTTTTTCTGCTGACTAAGGTCTGATATTTGTTTTTAACTGATATAGATACGCTAATGCAAACTCTGAATACGACATTTCTTATTTGCCGATTTCAAAATTCTTAAAAATCATTAACTAAATGCAGCAAATTCTTAATTGTTCAAATAATTGAAAGACACCTAATAATATTTAGCTACTTAATGATATAACACATGGACTGAAAAGTCCCGGGCCTAACAAAGAAAACAGGGTTTTTTCGGTTCAAAATTAGCTTTATTCATCAACGTAATCTCCATCAAGAGCAACGCAATCATTCCAGCGCCGCTCTAACATTTCAATACTACTTTTGTAGACGATTTATCTTTTGCCTCAAAATAGGCCTCAGTTTCAGCGATAACTTCTTCATTCGTGCGAAATTTCTTACCGGCGAGCATTTTTTTGAGGTCTGCGAACAGCCAGTAGTCGCTAGGAGCCAAATCTGGCGAATACGGTGGATGTGGGAGCAATTCGAAGTTCAATTCATGTAGTTTTACCATTGTTTTGATTGACTTGTGACACGGTGCGTTGTCTTGATGAATCAACATTTTTTTTCTTTGCCATATGCGGTCGTTTCTTTGCAAATTCGGCCTTCAAACGCTCCAATAACGCTCTATAATATTCACTGTTGTTGGTATTTCCTTTCTCAAGATACTCGATGAATATTACACCGCGCACATCCCAAAATACCGAGGCCATAACCTTTCCAACCGATTGTTGTGCTTTCGGGCGCTTTGGACGAGGTTCTCCAGTTGCTGTCCACTCAGACGACGATCGTTTTGATTCCGGAGTGAAGCGACGGATCCATGTTTCATCCATTGTCACATATCGACGCAAAAATTCCGGTTTGTTACGTTTAAACATGGCCAAACATTGCTCAGAATCATCAACACATTCTTGTTTTTGGTCAACAGTAAGCAAACGCGGCACCCACTTTGAACAGAGCTTTCTCATAGTCAAATGCTCATGCAATATAAAGCCAATACGTTCTTTTAATATCTTTACGATGTCAGCTAACTCACGTAACTTCACTTTTCGATCATTCAAAACGATTTTGTGGATTTTTTTGATGTTTTCTGGTGTTACCGCCTCATTTGGACGTCCACTGCGTTCTGCATCATCGGGTCTCTACGACCAAATTTGAAGTCAGCAAACCAACGTTTTATTGTTGTTTCTGATGGAGCGGAGTCCCCATAACACTTTTCAAGCCTTTGCTTCGCTTGAATGGTATTTTTCCCATGAAGTAGCAGTGTATAATTAAATCACGAAATTGTGTTTGATCGATTGTTTTGAAAATAACAAAAATAGCGTGTCTCTTAGCACAATAACTCACAAACTAATGAATAGAATATCATGAAATTTTAACAGCTGTCTTTTGAAGGTTAGTACTAACTGAGAGAAAGGTGACTGCAATAAAACTAGCGTCATTTCAGCCCATGTGTTAATTTAGTAATAGACAATTATAAAGTCTATTATAAAATTTTACTAAGAAACATTGATGACTATTTAAAAGTAAGCCACGGTGGTAATCTAATGTGCCGATTCGTTCTGCTGCCTTTGTGGCAGCCTCACCGTACCAAGTCAAAGGGCATATATAAAGCTTTCATTAAGAACATGTATTTTACTTAGTCTCACGCAGAACCTGGTGATTAGGGCACGTTATACGTAAAGTATGTAAACCATGTATGGAAAATTTGCGGCTGTGGAGCAAGGGAAAACGCAAGAAATTAGCTTTTGGCGTTCCAATGATATAACATGAACCGAAAAACCACGTAGATGTTTGCTATTTTTGTTTAGTTAAGGCTTCCGGTTATAATAAGAAGAATAAGAATAAAATTATATAACTTAATACCGAGTCTGCGATTCAACCACTCCCTCATTTCGATTAAATACTCGTGCTAGTTTATGAAGAGTTTCCTTTACTTGAGTAATAGGATGCTGAATACATGTCAGATGCTATTGACGAGCAAAATTCAGATTTATAATATAAGATTTATAATGATGAATCACAAGGTTTTACTCAAGCCGCGTTGAATGATTTACTATAAAATTTGGGCATATTAAAGTAATCATCGGAAGTATTAGCTTTAAGATCAAATGAACAGACTTACTCCAGCAAAGTACGAAGATAACCTTTTATCGCCACAGGAAAAGTGACAGGTTTGCTAACTAAAATTGGGGTTGTACAATATGACCGAGTCATCTATGTGTATCTAAAAATGATCAAGTCAAGCTAGAAGCCAATACTGGATTCAGAAACATTGGCCTTGGATGTTGGACAAAAGAATATTGTAAGTCGACAGAGAAAAAGTAATTTTTCCACCTTTTCACATTAAATTGGGTTTTATGAAGCTGTATGTTAAAGGTCTAGATTTGCAAGAAGATTGTTTCAAATTTCCGCGACTAAATTACGAAAAAAATTAAAGCAGGGGTATTTGATGAATCACAAATCAGAACTTTAATGACAGATTCAAATTCCATCAACTTTGTGAAGCTGAGAAAGAAGCCGGGAGTTTCACCGTCTAGGTTGTAATATGGGGAAAAACCTTTATTTCTAACAATTCGCGTTAAAAATTGTTTTGGGCGCTATGTGCTAACTTGCATTGTATTGGTGATTCGTTTTTCGAAGTTCAACGATAAACAAATGTTTAGATACCAATCGGAAGTAACAGTTCTTTGATCTTATAGAGGAATTATTGCTACATGACCTGCTTTTGAGGCGAATATCGCGACCATCTTTTTGGAGACATTTCGAGAACAGATTACTTTTGTCGGCATTTCTTCACCTTCATCCAAAAACTACAATCCAAGATTCATCATCATTGACAATATTGTACGTGGTTTTAGATTTTCCGGAGCATGAAGCAGTCTGGAGCTTTTGACACCAATTCACACCCTAGCTGGTATTCTTCGGTCAACTAATTTTTTTGTACACAATTCTTGATACAATACTTTTTGAATTATAGTTTTTGAAATGCTCAATGATGCGACAATCTCGCGATATGTCATATGTCGATCTTCGTTGATGATTTTTGGCACAGCTTGACATTTTACTGAGTGACTGCCGTTTTTGGTACACCTGCCCTTGGATCGTCGCTAACACTAATTTGTCCACGTTTGAGTTCTTGTTCAGAAAACAGAAACCAGCTCGCTGAGGCATTCTTGTTGAAATAATTCGAAAATTATAAAAAATATTTTTAATTCAATTTTTCAACCAGCTGGTCAACTTTAAGAATTCGTTGTAGTTACACTACACTACATGTATCGCACTGAATCTTCTGGGTCTAGGTTAAATAGAGATGGACATCCCTCGATCTCCCACTCAGGATTATTTAAAAGAATATCCTAACCTTATTTTTGAATGTAACGATTTTCAAAAATTGATTTTTTCCAGTTTTTCGATAAATTGTTGCTGTAAGAGTAAAATAGAGTAGAGAGCGACTAAAAATCCGAACAGAAGAATATGATACTCGATTAATTTTTAAATTCTCATTAATTATTTTAACTCCGGATTTTAGTAAATATCCGTTATATGAAATTTAGTCTTTGTATCCCAGAAATATTCCAACCCAAAAAAAAATATATATACAAATCAGAAAGTGATGTAAAATAAACAAAAACAATTCCTCGGGTTTAACCCGTGCGTAAACATCGGTGACGGAAAAAAAGGGATATTTCATCTTAACATGGAGATTCGCATACTCGAAGAAAATAGTAGGAAGCCATTATTGATTTTGAATAAGATCATTGAAGCGAAAAGAAAGGGAATCGCAAGATATAAAGAAATTTCCACTTATAGTAATTAATGTCCCTATATCAAAGTTCGTACACCGAAATTTTATAAAATTGTTTCTTATATCTTGTGTAGATTTTATCACTTAGAAGGGTCCATTGGGTTTCATTACGACAGCATGTTGATACCGAGAGTTTAAGGCTTAAAAGATTTAGGTAATGTTCATAAAATGTCCCAAGGGTAGCTAAATAATTAATTGGGGGTTAAGAGCCCTCATTCATACATGCTTAAATTCTGTAGTGACCATCTGGCTATATGTTGTCTGTCGCCTCGATTGAATTTAATTGAATTGTGTTTTCTATTTTAAGAATTGTAACGTTTTATATGTAATTACATTCGCTGGAAACTTTAGAATATTACCATATCTCTGCGTCATGTTATTCAGTCCAAATTTAACCCGTTTTAATTGTACTTTTCCGTTATGTATTTTTAACCGAATTAAATTGCCTTTCTTGCTTTTTGTTACGCACCCTCCTTGTTTGAAATTAATAAATGACTGCAATCTTTGCGACATTAACAACACAATCTTTTTGAATATTACCTTATTTTTGTATCGTTCGTGACCGTGTACACAAGAGGGTTAACGAACCTAAAAGAAATGAAGACAGAGCTTACGTCGTACCTTACGCATAAATTAAAAAGTAAGGACTAACGGCTCACCTTAATATTATTAGACATGTGTTGAAACAACTTTTATACAACCAATTTCCCCTTTTCCCGTGTACGTAGCTTGAGCACCGCGTCAGGGTTGTATGACGAGAAAGGTAACGGAAAAAAGAATAAAAGCAAGCATGTAAAACAATCCTCTAATATTTTTTTATGCGGGCGGCTATATCGTAAGGAAAGTACAGGGGGTATAAACAACTTGTCTTCTTTAATATTTAAAAAAATGCTATAGTTTACTTCTTTTGTTTCTTTCGTACATTTTGTTTTCGCTTAAGTCCAATTGATACTTGACGTAAAAGTGTTACAGCTCAATCGAATTTGCGCTCCTTTTTTCTCTGCTCCACGTGAGGATAAGGATAAAAATTAAATTTGTACGTATTTAGTTATACAGGGCGTCTTATATCTATTTTGTCATATACACGGGTGAATAAATATAAATAAATAAAACGCCCTTGCATATTCTATACTTTCAGTTTTTACATCCGGGTTCTACGAATATAACAGGAAATAATGATGTATCGAAACAAGCATTTATTTATATGCTATGGAGGATTCCAGCTAATCGATTCAAGCACGCAACATTGAACTACGGGAGCGCATGTAATGCAGCAATATCTGCTCGATAGAGACGATCAAACTTTTAGGAGTAGAAGTAGAATATAATATTAGCCCTCGGGAAATTAATAATCAAAACAAGTCGACGCTAATATTTTAACATGCGAAATAATTAGTATTCTTTTTATAATGGAAGGTTCGAATCTTGTATTAGGTTCCAATTTTTTAACAGTTAGAATCAATATTCATCAACTTACAGCGTTATAAATTGTTTAATCGCGTAGCTATAAATAGATGTTAAAAAACGTTCGAAAAGCAGTAGATATAAAATACAACGATTTATTAGACAAACACAATTAAGTCAAATATTTAATTACATATGTATATTTAGGCTCCGTTGGTTTTTAGATGATTAAGACGTGGGTTCAAGTCCTACCGAGATCGACATTTTTCGGAAAAATTTTAACGTTGGTGATTACAACGAATAAATAGACTAACTTAAAAATGTTGTAATTGCACCTATCTAGACAGAATTAATCGGTGATCAGTACAAATTACTCTTTCAAAAAAGAAGACAGCCTACTGCATATTCCTCGATATTAAAAATACTTCTAGATGTATCGATCTTGATATTTTGCAAAGAAAAATGGTAATCATTGGATTGCCTGAACAAGCAGCAGAATGTATCATGGTATACGAGGTAAGCGCCATAAATTCTCGGCCTGACAGGCTTATATAGGGTCAAGGGTACTACTCTATAAATACGACGGTTCGAAGAGTAGTAGTTTTTAGTAGCCAGCCAACGAAAGTGACTAGGGTTTACGGTGATGCATCTCCTTCATATTCCCTGGAAAACGTTGAACGGTCAGGTCAACCAATTGAAGTGATAACGCCTCAACAAATTTCAATTATTGAAGACTTAGTGCTAGAAGATCGCTGTTTGAAAGTGATGGTATTAGTAGTGATTCTCCATGACCATTTGGATATGAATAATAAGTGAATAATAGTGCAAGATCAGTACCGCGACTTCTTTTTGCGCTCCAACGTGAACATCGAGTCAAATGTGCGAGGTCGTTTTTAAACATGTGTGGGGACAACCCAAAACCGATTTTGGAGTCCATTCTCACAGAGGATGAAACAATGATTCTGATGTACGTTCTTCTATCGAAAAGGAAGTCCATGGAGTGGCTCCGACCTGATGAACCTTGTCTCAGAAAGGCGAAAGTCGTTCAATCAATGAAAAAGGTGATGGCCACAATATTCTGGGATTGTGAGGGTATTTTGCTAATTGACTTTAAAGAGTGCAATACAGCTCTGAATGGCACATATTATGCTTCTTTATTACATAAATTAATGGACAGTATTCGTGTAAAGCGTCGTGGAAAATTGATAAAAGGCGTACGATTATTGCATGACAATGCTCCCGTCCATACTGTCGCCATTTTACACGCTGACATCCGCGAATGTGGCTTTCAAAAATTGGAACATTCACAGTATCGTCTGTACATGGCTCCTTGTGATTTCAAAAACTACAATCCAAGATTCATCACCATTGACAATATTGTACGCGGTTTTAGATTTTCCGGAGCATGAAGCAGTCTAGAGCTTTTGACATCAATTCACACCCTAGCTGCTATTCTTCGGTCAACTACTTTTTTTGTACACAATTCTTGATGCAATACTTTTTGAATTATAGTTTTTGAAATGCTCAATGATGCGACAATCTCGCGATATGTCATATGTCGATCTTCGTTGATGATTTTTGGCACAGCTTGACATTTTACTGAGTGACTGCCGTTTTTGGTACACCTGCCCTTGGATCGTCGCTAACACTAATTTGTCCACGTTTTAGAGCTATTTGTTTTCTGACTTACAAGATCAGTGAGTTGCAAGCAGCTGTTATAACTTGAGATTTTGTAAAAGTAATCTCAAATTTTTTTACAAGGGTATCGAACTATTAATGAATCGTTGTAATAAATGTATAGTAGTTGGAGAAGATTGCATAGAAAAATAAAATTTCTCATATTGTCCCATCTGTTCTAACCTAAAGCTGCATTTCATTTAACTACATGAGATAACGTTCACTGTATGTGCTTTGGAGGACAAGATGAAGATTGTTAAAGAGAGTATTACTTCAAGGGTGAAAACCAGATTTGGCCAATAGTATACTTACGTGCCTGTACTACCAGAATGTTCGCTATCTTCCATCCTAACCTTCTTCCTTATATCCACTGAGTGCTACTATTGTCGCAGAGGTTGTATTATTCACAGAGACATGGCTAGATGTCAGTATCAGTGATGAGAGAAATTCTGAATTCCATATTTGCTACCTTCAAAACTTATAGGAGAATTAGTATTGTTGGTAGATCAACAAGAGGTGGTTGCTTCACTGCTTTCATGAATAATATTCCTTTGGCTGATATTGTGTTGTGTAAGTCCAGAATGGCATCGCAATTTATATCGCCAATATGTATTTACCATCCGGCTGTTTTTGGAAGCTCTAAGCTTTAAGTTGATTAACAAGAGCTTGCTTGATGCTTTTAACCCACTACTCGAAATTGAGATCACTTTCGGCACATGTGTGAAATGGGTAAATATTCACATAGCAATAATGTAATAACTGGGAGATACTGAAATTAATGTCAATAACACGAGTCTCCCCCATGCTCCTTGGATCAAGAAGAAGGCAGTCTAAATCATCTGATTAGCATGTCATGTGATGAATTGTACAAGCTCATTACTTATGAAGGTATTCCGTTACCTATATCTATTATCGTATTATTCGGACCTACGACATAGTACATAGTACAAATTAAATTTAGCCAATTAAAATTTAAAAAGAAAACTTGTTTTGTTTTGATTAGTAAAGTCTACGAGAGATACGGGTATGTAATTCCCCTTCTTCTACTTTTTAATCTTATTTCGGTTCATTAAAACATTTTTGTTCGTGTAACTTAGTCGCCGCAGCTTACTAAACGTTGGCACTATCTTCGTTTTTGTGTATTTCCTCTGTCATCGTCCAAGTGGGCTTCATTTAACATTCAATTAATGAAGCAATTGCAGCGGATCCAGAGAAAGAACTGAAATGAGGTAGATTTTTTTATGTGTTTCTCTTCCATTAAGACCTCGTCCTTTTTCATCGCGATCTATTAAGGATGAAGTGACATAAAAAGGATGGAATTAAGAACAAGAGATGGTACAAAAAAAAAAACACAATACATATTTCTTATTTTCTGTCTACACGAAAATCTGCGCTATTCTTCTTTCCTGTCAATGTTGTTTTCCTTTATATTCGCCTAAATATGTAATTTTCCTTTCTTAAGTTTAAGATACATCGGTATCTATCATTTTTATGGCACCTAAAAGGTCGTATATGGCACAGGTATAGAATGATAAATGAAATAAAGGAAATAGACACAAAAGTAAAAATATTTTTCTTAATATATTTGCTTGTTCGACGATCACAGATATACTACATCTGGGTCCAGTGAACTTTGCTTTTTTTTAACTTGCAGTAGAATTTTTTATGCAGGAGGTATAGCTTTATATATACATTTTTGCAAAAATTAACTTTTACAGTATGCTGTTCGCCCCGAGTTCAATAGAATGGGGGAATTTCCTTATTATTCAGTACTTGTAGGCTTGAATAATACGTAAGTGTTTTCTGAGTCAGAGTGGTGACAAGTTCTCTCATGGTATAGACTAAATTGTATGTTCTTTCGGTCGTGGTATTCACTTTACTATTTGAACTTTACCTTTATTTTTGATTTATTTTCGTAAACCTCTTCTTGATATTACCCTAAATTGGACGAATGTTGAAGGAAAGATTGTTTATGGAAATAGTAGAAAAGAAATGAATTTTCTAGAACTAAAGAAATTCTTTGGAGTTTTAATACTGATTGGTGTATACAAATTTCGCAACGAAAATGTAACGCAACCTTGGAGCAAAAATAATGGGAAGAAAATGTTATGAGTTATGGAATATTTATACGAGGGTTGTCTTTTATGTTTTGCATATAGCGCTGGAATAAAGCTGTAGATAACTTTTAAAGGCTTTATTGTTTTTCGAAGTATTCTCCACGAAGATTAATGCACTCTTGCATTCACTTGAACCAACCCTGAAAACAGTTATTCCAGTTTGTTTGTGTAGTCAAAATTGCGTTTTTGAAGGCATTGTCTGATTCTTCTGAATACTGGAACCTTTGACCACACAGTTCAATCTTGATTTTCGAAGAGGTAAAGAAATCGTTGGTACTTTTGTTGCGTTAAAAGTTCAATTGTCTTACGTGGTGCGAACATGCGTTGTCTTGGTAGCGGCAATCGAGAACCGTTTAATGTACTTATTGATTCAGATGGATACTTTCGGACGTATTTAGATGCTCAGCGGGAAAACATAACTCGAATAATACCGTTAGATAATTTCCGAGAGATCCATCCAAACCCCAACTTAACCTACACCAAAGATGTAGTAGATGCTGTGAGAGATAATCCCAAATAGGAAAGGGTTTCTGTTTTTGACGGTGATGGCTATTGTATATGATTATTGGTAAGCAATTTAGTTTAGCTGTAATTGCAAATAGCTTCGTTTGTATCTCCTTCACAAGATCAATACCTACAACCGGTGCGATTGATAGAGTTACGGAAAAATTAAATAAGGAATAATATTTTGGAAATCTAATGGGCGCTGGAAGATTGTCTTTCTGTGATGAAGAAAACTTTGGCACTGGATCGGATCATATATGGTCTCCTAGAAAGGAGATGAGGTGCAATACTTGCCGACTTTTAAAAGATGTCTCTGGTGAACACTCTGTAATCTGTAAAAAATTATATAACCAACACTATTATGTCTTCTTTTTAATTTTTCTGAAAAAGTCAGTCCCGGTAGGATTTGAACCCACGTCCTC
This sequence comes from Trypoxylus dichotomus, assembly GCA_023509865.1. Classification (NCBI taxonomy): domain Eukaryota; kingdom Metazoa; phylum Arthropoda; class Insecta; order Coleoptera; family Scarabaeidae; genus Trypoxylus; species Trypoxylus dichotomus. The sequence continues at coordinate 7,177,658 of CM042083.1, read as the reverse complement.
TTTTCTACGCCAGGAGACCATCTTATCCCTAGACCACAGAATCTTGTGAGTTCGATTCACTTTTAAATCCTAAATGTCGATTTCTAAAGCAAAGAATTTAAAAGAAGACCTTGGTAATTACAAGGAGATTGTAATTTATCATTACGAATTACCAACGGAAGTTTCATATTAATGTAATTGATAAGAACTTGGCTTTAGATAATATTGTCTGTTAAGGTATTATAGTATATCTATAGATATTACGGTATCTAGATTTTAAAAGTGACTAGAGCTCGTAAGGTCTAGCGGTAAGAGGTTATCCCTGCAAAGGAAGAGGACGTAGGTTCAAATCCTACCGGGACTGAGTTTTTCAGAAAAGAAAATAAAAACCTTGCTAATTAAACTTAAATGGTAATTTATCATTATTATGTCTTAAGATTTGCAATATTTACTTATCTATACTACAAACACATGAGGAAACTATTTCAGCTATTATTGACAATTCGCATTTTCTTTCTAATTTCTTCGACCTTTTCCTATTAACATATATTCGTATCCAAGTTTGAATTTATAGAAAATGATATTTACCCATTATATTGAACGAATATGGAAAACAATTATTTAAAGAGGAAATAAAAATAAGTCAGTTGTACTAACATTAAATTTACGAACTTTTCCCATCTCAAATTAATTTTTCAAACTCGTCAAGAATATTAAATCAATAAAATTTTATTTAATAAGTTTGGCAAGGAGACAACTTTCAAAGGGCAACCGGGGTTGAGCTAAAAATGACGTAAACACCATTGGGAAGGATTCACGAAGCGCTTTAATTAATGGAAGTAAAAAAAAAGTTTAGCACATCTATATTTAATACCATTGCAGGAAAATCGATATTACCTTACTCTTGTCATGTAGTATTTAATATACAAATTGCATAGATAAGTGATGCATGACTAAGGGAGTTAATTTTGCTGTAGGATATTGTTTTTTTTTATTTAAATTATTGAGTTATGATCTACAAGATAAACTTTAAATATTTATCAACTCCATTGAACTACTAAATTCCCTTTATTCAAACTAATATTTCATTGAGAAACATATGGGAAACAAAAGAAGAGAGAACAACGCATTCATATTGATATTCCTATGGGATACTGAACTGATATATTTTTTACATAATGACGTCTCTTTTCCTTCCATTCTACTATCCATTCACATACATAAATATGTGAAAAATAGAAAATTGTACACTACCGTGATATATTTATTATATACTTTTCAATCTTTCTGTCCAAAATGTAAAGCAACCCTTATCATCTATACAACACATGTGAAAGTGGATAATGTATCAATCGGATCCCTAGTACTTTATATTACGACAAAACTCGTGTAACTTTTTTACAACCATTGGCTTTATTTTTAGCATTTTAATTTCATGAATGACAGATCATGATGGTACAGAATTTTATAGGGGGATCAATACTTATACGAGAATCCCTTGCTATTATTTTTATGCACACATAAATACGATTAAGAGGTAGCACTGAAAGAATTTATTACCCTTAACTCTATAAAATCAGACATGGTAGATTCCTGAATATTTCATAAAAAAAATGTCGATTTCTAGAGTCAATTTCCCTATACGTCTAATCGAAAGTAACAATTTAAAAAGTTTATGTACGAGGACGGCCTGAAATGTTTCCAGAATCGGCAAGAGATGACGCACCAAGGTTGAAGTAGATTGATTGGTCGGCAATGGCAACCTTTTTTATGGAAACTGTCAAAAGTTGTTGTTTAAGAGTGTGCTTTGTGTAGCAAATCAGGCGAAAATGGATAAAATTGAATTTCGTGCAGTGATAAAACACTTCTGGATGACTGGGGCCACGGAAATTCGAAATACTTTGCTAGAGGTTCATGGTAGATGTACTTCATCATTTTGGACCATCAGCTTCTGGGTGAGCGAGTTCAAACGTCGTCGCACAAGTACAAGTGACGAACCCTCAAAAACCGCTAGGAACGATGAAATGGTCGACATGATATCGTGTTAACCTATCGCCGATTGAAGCTGAAAAAGATACCAGAGACAACAGGCATCTCAGAAGAACTCAGATCCTACACGAAATTTTGGGTATGAAAAAGCTTTCGGCGCGATGGGTACCGCGTTTTGCTCACACCGGAGCAAAAACGAAATCGGGTGACCGTTTTGGAAGAGTGTCTGGCCATGATTCGAAGCAATCCAAGGGATTTCCTCTTGCGTTTCGTAACCGTGGATGAGACTTGGATCCACTACTATATACCGGAGATCAAGGAACAGTTGAAGCAGTGGACTTTTCCGGGCGAATTAACTTCGAAGAAAGCAAATACCGTTCCATCGGCCGGCAAGGTCATGGCGACCATTTCTTGGGATTCCCAAGGTGTGATCTTTATGGAGTATCTGTAGAAGGGAAGGACGATCACGGGGCAATACTACAGCGATTTATTGACCCAATTCCATGTATTATTGAAGGAGAAACAGCCACGTTTACGACTTCTTCCTATTCCTATACCTGAAAAAATCACTGGGAGGAAAGAGATTTGCATCCATCTTTTCCGACAGCTTGAATAGACTGGAGCACCATTTGAAAAAGTGCATTGCTCTTCGAGAAGATTACAATCGATTCTACAGGTCCGATTTCATCTCGAAGCAGATTCATTTTTACAACATCAAAGACACTTTCAATCTTAAACGATTTTCTTAATCACACAGATTTCCCTTTTAAAAGCGAAAATTATAGAAACAATATCCTTTGAACCCTTCTCCTATTGACCAGCGTTATTTAAACCGAACACAATCGCAAGCAATAAATTTAATGCACGATTGCGAAACGGAACAACGTACAACACTAAGCGCCTCCCCTCGTACGATTGGCGAAACTGATGAAGTTGTTGACGACATACAGGCGTGTTTCATAAATATGTATTTACAATAGATCATGTCTTGTCATACGCGAGTTTTATTTAACGGGAGTCATGAGAGCCACAAATAAATTTGCGTATGAATACCGGATCGTCGAATTAATGGTCATCATTATGAATGTTGAATAAATTCAAAGAAGGGGGGATCCCCTGCGTGTAAGATTAATATAATCGCATTATTGCCGATGCCAGCGGTCCTTGCTAAGGTATTGATGCGGGTGACATATCATTGGAGCGTGTTCCAATACCTAACAAATGCTTTTCCCATCATAGATAAATAGGAGATGGATATACAGAGCGATTTGTTAGGGAAACATATTGAGATGATTCATATCACTTCTTCAAAACGTTCATTCGCGAACTTAAACCTATTTACTTACTTCCCTTGCCTTGCTTATTTATACATGAGTTTAGTAAATAAATTATAGTTTTAAAGTAAACCACCGCAGGGTGGAAAAATAGAACTTAAACTCGAAGAAAGTTTTCACTTGGTTGTAGTTCTAGCAGAGCTAACGTTGACGTTGATGTACCGAAAGCAACATGATGTAATATTCTCATCTTGCATGGAAAATAATTGCAATACGAAGATATAACGACCTTAGTTTTATTTCTAACGTGGAATTTTCTTCGCTGAAGAATTCATGTTATTCATATAACACGCAAATTAGTATTGACACCCAGGGTAAAACTAAACAATAAAGTTCGATGCATACAATATATTATAACGTGTCATGTATGTTGTGTTTACTCTGTATATATTTATGATATTGTATCTGTATTACTGCATTATTGCGCTATCGCTGCCACCGTACACTATTTATTTATGGAATATATTATTATTATTATTATGAATGAACAACGTATTTGATGTAGCGTTTGCGTTAATTTATACATATTTTATGTATACAGGATGTTTCAAATATCCATAAGATATTTTTTAACGAGTCATACCACCCATTGTGTCAAAAAGAAAACGTCAAAAATAAGTTCGTATGCACTTTATTGTGACCAGCATTATTGCAATGAGTAAATATAAATATCACATATTTTTTATACAGGTTGTTTAAGAAATTCATAAGATAATTTTTAACTGATTATACTATCCGTTGTTTCATTATGAAAATGTTAAAGACAAGTTCGTGCGCTTAGTAAAATTGGGGTGTTACTTAGCATTATACAGGCTGATTCAAATTAAGTGCGCACCATTGCTGTTATTGTTTTTTGAAAGTAAGTTAAATTAGCAAAGTAATAGTGTTTTTAATCCTAATTAATATGCAGTATACGACAGTACTTTCGAAAACTTGCTTATTAAGTAGAAATTACACTGTTAGCATCGGGAATTTTCCATTAGAGATGCTACTAAGGAACTGGGTTTAAGTTATACATTAAAGAATTAAAAAAAGACATAAGTTTATCCCATTTAAGTACCGAACCTCACAAACATTTTTAAAAATGTACCTCTAGTGGAAATGCAGTTACACATATGTATGTTAGCGTTGGGTGATATTTGAGGATCTGATGGAAATGAAAAAATATAAATTTTACACTTCGTTGACTGTTAGCGTTACTGCAAACAATTTTTTTTTTAATATAGCACGTCGTATTGTAATTATTTATTTAAACGTGCATGATACGTGCTCGCGCTTGTTGATGATGTAAACCATTTAAAAATGCTCTATACAACATAAATTCGATCATAAATTCCCTATCTAAATAAATATTTAATTGCGACCATAGCGTATAATAAAAGTTTACCGGTCGAACGTTACAAATTAAAACTCGATAACATTGATATAATATTTCTGTAGGAACATTAATCTGTGAAATTATATTTGACGACGTGGCTTTCCGATAAACCAACAACGTGGAACTGAAACGTAAATACTTCCCAGTTCTTTCGTTATTTTCCTTCTTTTTTACGTCTCTCGATAGGAGAACTCAATCTATTGTTTATTTTAAATATCAACAGCCATCGATTGATTCCAAATCCTTAGCGTTTAACTTGCGGGATTTGCTGAACTAACATTGTGTAAACCGCCGGTGTTTTGGGAGAATCGTTTTCAAATGTTAATTGAATCTATATTGACAGAAATATTTCGTTTAAGATGAAATCGATAAATTTTAGAGCGTCCCGTTTTATATTTACACCACTGTACATACACCCCAACGAGTTCGTTTAATATTTAATTGATTTCACATTAGTCATCGTGGAGGTAGGAAAGAAAATATTTCTAAAGGATGGAAACGAAAAGGAACATTACGTTACATTCGGTAAAATATTTCGGAAGGACATAAATTAGTTTGGCTTGATTTTGAGACAATCCCGCGTTTCATGCAATACTTCCATTTATAACACAATTTAAGAAACTCTTTGCGATTATTTGGTCTCATGAAAAGTAACTGGAACATCTGCACCACGTACATACTTACAATGGTATAACTTTCCATCGCATGTTCTTACTCAATAATGAAAATTTCACGTGGTGAATTCGTAGAATACCAAAATTTCCTTTATCTCCGCTGCAGGTCTTTTAGATATTAAAATGTAAAATAAAAATAAAGTACGACATTAAAAAACCATCTATTGTTCACTATTAGGGGGTAATAGCTTTTTAACCGGGCATAAGGCAACAGGTACCGTCGTAAGTGACCTACAAACCCCCTTGAAATATTTTCACACCCATTTTTTTTTATTTACATTAAAATCGTAAAATTTGTATACTAGGGAATATTAAACGCGATATCCTTGCGATATTAAAATTAATAGTACAATTTTGTATTTACATACAGAAGTCGCTAGAACAGATTGCGCTAAAAATAATTAACCGAAATAGGCTGGAAAGGTGCAATTTGAATATTTTACGCTTGTTTTTATTAGACTACTTAGCGGTATTCTTTACAATAATAATCTGCGGCGTGTACTTTATTTTTTTCTTCAAACGCTAGTTAGCAATTATAAAATCGATGTTTTGTTGGTTATCCGTTCATCGATAATGCAGCTTACTTTAATATGCCATTGAAAACTCACATATGCAGAAAGAAATATAAAACAAAAGCTGTACATCAGTTAAAAGGTAATAGGACAATCAAAAATGCATAGACTTACTTATTATGCTATTGTTATAATTGCAAATACTCGGCTTATATCCTTTCAGGCTCCGTTAAGCTCTAAATTTTCAGCCGTGGCAGAAAATCGATAGTAATAATATATGATTGCAACACTAGAAAAATTAACAATAGCACTATTTCAAAAAACTGTAGCAATACTTTATAGAAGGAAGAAGCGTAATACGTCGTCCGGATTAGTTAGGGATTAAAACTCGTTGTTCGTATCGTTGTGAACATACAGACTTTTTCAAAAAATATATACTTGTTAACGAACTATTTTCGGTCTTTAATTAATTTGGAAACTAAACAATTACAAACTATTAACGTAATACTGGGCAAATTCCTCAACGGCAACAAAGACCTTTAAACTAGATAAACTATTAAGATTTTAATTATAAACTCGATGGTATTTGCGTTCCATTAGATTGTTAAAACAGCGCATATTAGGCAACTGCTACTTCTAGGTTAGGCAGTACACCCAGAATGGGAATTTCAATTGTTCTTTCATCTCACCGATTCTCTTTGCGAGCCGATTTGCTGCTTTTTTGTCAACGGCGATTTTGCAATATTTATTTCTCCTTTAAGTATAAATTGGCTTTCCTACCTCGCTAGAGGAAAGGTCGAAAATGAGATCACAAGGTTTTCCCAAAAAGCCGACACTCTAATTTATTGTAGAAACATTTCTTCTGCAGTATCTTGGTCTAAGTATGTGCAAAGCAGCTGCACGAAACCAGTAGGTATTATTTGAATAAATTCTATTATTTATTTCGTCACTTGCTATTCCAGTCTTGGCTTGAGGAATGCGCAAAGTATCTGCAAGAAACCGGTAACCCCGTTATTTGAATCAAGTTTGGTATACTGTGAGATTATTTCTTTTTTTTATTTTTGTACATATTCTACGTACCTTTATTTTTTGTTCGAAAAAAATGCTCAACACGAAACAAAAAAAATCTCTTTTAAGAGAGAAAAAAAAAATGTTAATGGGAAGTAATTTTGAACGCTACCAGCAGGAGATATTTCGTACAAAATTAACCCCTCTATATTTAGGGTAACGTTGCGGAATATATGATTTACCCGTTGTACCGTTAAAAACGATATTCGAATTTTTTTTTTTTGGTGGATGCGCCGGCTATATCACGTTTCACACATTAACTTGATGTGGACTATTTTTATGAAAGGTTATATTATAAGAATTCTCTATCTTCAGACAATTTCTCCGTCTCTAAGGTCTCCTACATTGTGACAATGTAACAGTAATAGACACACGTCTGCCTGGTTAATCATAGTACTCTAGTTTTTACCTTCCTTTAAAACATATCTAAGTTATTCTTACCCTACGTTGTTTGCACTGCGATACCGGATGTGGATGTCACATCCTCTATAATGCGAGCATATATATATGTATATATATATTTATATATACATATGTATGTATAATTTTGTTATTCGAAATTCGAAATTTATAAATGTACTTCTTAGTGTTATATATATATATATATATATATATATATACACACACTACCGCTCAAAAGTGTTTAAGCACCCCTGTTTTCATGGATTATTCATATAGTATTATATTTACCAAAAAGCATTATAATAAAATGAAATATATATTTAAAATGTAGTTCAGTAAGACAAACACCCATTATATCGCATAAGGTTTACTATCATTTACCTGCACTTGGTCGGATTACCATAAACTGTTTATTGCGGTGCAATTACAATAACAATCCCTCTGAATTTACTGGGTAAATTTAGGCATCTGTTAAATTGTAGGTAATAATGTTTAAATTACCTTCCTAGAAGATTATAGTGAAATCTGTAACCTACGGCCAGTTGCAGTGTAGTATTTACTCTATTCACGTTGTTAGCGAAATATCGTGTGACAATTTTTTTAAAATGCCTCCGCGAAGAGAAATTAGTACGGAAACACGTGCGCTTATAATAGCTTACCATAAAAGTGGCATAAGTAATCGACAAATTGCCAAAAAAATGAAAATATACCACGCTACGTTTGACTATAACGTAAAAAAATATCGGGAAACTGGCAGTTTTCATAATAAAAGACGGAGTGGAAGGCCAAAAGCGACAACGTCTGCAGATGATCGCAGAATAGTGGTTACCAGCAAGTTAAATAAACGCAAAACAGCCACGGAAATCACCGCAGAATTAAATGTTGGTCGCCAAAAACTAGTCAGTGTTTCTACAGTCAAACGCCGCCTACAGAAAGCTGGGCTAAATGGACGTATTGCGATGAAAAAGCCATTAGTACGCAAACAAAACAAGCAAAAGCGACTTAAATGGGCTCGTGAACACCAACACTGGACCATAGAAGAGTGGAACAACGTCCTATGGACGGATGAGTGCAAATTTGAGCTGTTCGGAACCCGAAGACGCATATTCGTAAGAAGATCTGTGGGTAAACGTGTCAGAGAAGAGTGTATTGCTGCTACCGTGAAGCATGATGGAGGTTCTATCATCATTTGGGGCTGTTTTGCTGGCACTAATGTAGGGAACATTGTGAAAATTGCCGCGAAATTTTGGAGAACCACGCAATACCTTCCGGAATGCGACTTTTGGGTCAAAATTTTATCTACCAGCAAGATAATGACCCAAAACATTCCTCCAAATTATGTAAAGACTATTTACGCCATTTAGAAGAGGAAGGAGCTCTCAAAATTATGGAATGGCCTGCCCAGAGCCCCGGCTTGAATCCAATCGAGTTATTATGGGAAGAACTAGATCGGGAAGTACGGAAATCGGCCCCGACATCAGCTACTGACGTGTGGAACAAATTGCAATCGAGTTGGACCTCAATAACACAAGAAACTCTGGCAAAACTTATTGCGAGAATGCCTCGATTGTGTGCTGCAATTATTAAATCAAGAGGAGGTCACATAGATGGAAGCAAAATTTAAATTAAACGTTTTAATTTTCACATTTATTTAATATATTTTTTTTTCATGTACGTGTATCTGTACATAAAAAATAAATATTATTAACATTTTTGCTGTCAGAATGCCTAAACACTTTTGAGCGGTAGTTTATATATATACAAGGAGTTCCATAAATTAATACAATTTCAACACTTTCTTGCAAATTGTAAACCATTATTGTTATTTTCTTTAAATAACTTTTGGTTGATAACATTAAATAACAACTTACGCTAAAGCAACAGGTTTAAAGCTTAAATACCGTAAGGTTATTTATTTTCCTTGTATTTGAAAAATTTACAAAAGTTTTCAATATTAGTGTTTGTCCCAATTGCCCAGCTAGAAACACAAACCAAAGCAAACCAAAAAATTTTCTTTAAAATATCGAAAGCAAATCTATTAACTTTAAGTGTGGGTGAATCAATTTTGGCATAAAAAGTTGTCCCCCTCCAGAATACTTCTTACTTGTTTCAGGAAATTTTTCGTAAATTTCCAGAAATTGGAGGAAAATTTTCAAATGAACACACTGTATAAAAGACATTTCTGAAGTGGAAGATATTTTCCCCGGGAATTTCACTAGAGCTTCCGCTTTTTTTTTCGAAAGGCAAATCATTTTCAACAATTACCATAACCATAACGAAAGTTGGAAGGATCGAACAAAAGCTGGATAATAATCTGATGAATTGAAAAACTCTTGTAATTATCGATGCTGTTTTTTTTTTCCTGTGGATTTGGTGTTTTGCAGCCGCAAAAGTCGAAAACACTTGGCAGGATACAATCGTAAAATTGAGGTAATTTTTTAATTAAATCACGAGCTTTCGCTTTGGAGTTTTGACGTTAAAATAAAACGTGTATGTGGTATTTTTGTAAAAGTTTTGTTTTCAAATTTAACCTTTAATTCGTAAGGGAAATTAATGGATTATACTTAATATACTTCCTTAAAATTCTTCGTATGCAGATAAGAATAAAATAAATGAATATATATGAAACACCCGGCGTAAATTTAAATATCACCTTCCACGTAATCGATCATATTCCCATTCTTTCTGACATGAATGGAAAACTCAGTGTATAGTAATTACGGGCGATTAACATGCTCTAAATTACTCTAGACGGCATAAAATTTCAAAGCCAACTTCTTGGATGATGTTCTCACTCCTGGCACGGTGAATTTTAACGATGAATTTAGGACCTCCCACTTAATTAATTATACATATAAGGGTTGTATCTGTTAAATTAAAAATTACATTTTAATTTACTTTTTTATACTCATCATACATCCAATTTGCAACAAAAATAAACTAGATTGTTTAAATATTTATAAAACGGAATTAGGTTTGCATCGTAAAACTTTCTTAACATCGATTTTTAAAGCGAATAAAACAAACCATTTACATGAAACTTAACTCTTCCTAATTCTATTATTGCAGTAGTAAGTATAATGCAGTATTATGCGAAATAAAGACCACTGAAATTAAGTTGGCGGTGGAAATCGGTGGATCAAAGGAAATGAAAAAGCTGACATATTAGCAAGAGAAGTCAATGGATGACCATTCTCAGATCCTGAAGCGATGTATGGAAGTACCGATGGCAGTATTAAGACTTCGCCGCCAATCATCGGTCCTATTGGAACGGTGTAGGTGGTTTGAGACAGTGTAATACCCTCGGAATCTATCCAGGTGAAGGAAGAATTCGTAAAGTAGTCCTTATGAGCAGGACCAAACCGAGACAACTTATAGCGATCTTAACCGGACACTACGTACTGAATAAACATATGCATCTTATGGATTTAGCAAACTTTCCTTTATGTTGCGCAGTTTGACGAACCCAAGTTAAGAAAATTACCTCTCAAGGTGGATTGTGGTCTTTGTTGTTCAGGTCCAACCCGGTCTAATGAATTAAAATAACCTGAGTGCATAATAGGGGAGTTATTAAATTCCCGACCATGGAAAAAAAAAAGGAATTGGCGGTGTCTCTACGCGCGCTATCATATCTACATTAGATAGTATAGACTTGCCAAGTAAACGTCAAACAATTAATTAGTAGTACCTAATTGTTAAAGATGATGTTAAGATGAAAGTTTTTCTGGTGGAGCAATATTTTCGCTATACGAATTTGATCAATTCGCACAAGTCGTTGAAAAGTTCAGAAATACTGGCCGTCCCATGACAGTTAACACTAACAATAACCAGCAACGTGTTTTTGAGCAGATTTTAGAAATTCCGTCATCCAGCGAAGCACAATGTTGCAACTTGCTGTAAAGAGGACTTCCTTGCAAAGAATCCTGAATGAGCTGGGTGCATTTTTGTATGTGATTCAGATACACCGACAGTTACATCTTTGTTATTATCGCAGACCCAACGAGGTTCAAGAAGTGAGTGTGTGGTGTGCAGTTTCGGGATACCGGAATCATTGATCCGTACTTTATCGAAGAGGGTAGTAGACAAGTCACACTTAATCAATAGCGGTACATATAAATTTTAACAGGTTTTATCCCTGATCTATGTCGATCATGTCGTACACGTAATTTTTCATTTTGAGCCCAAGTTCTCAATTTGCAAATCCTGGTGGTCATCTTCATCTTTACACCCCACTTTCATGTTTTTAGTCTTTAGTCTTTGTCATGTTTATTGTTAGTCCCCAATGTTTGTATTCTTGTCTCAGTTTGCTAAAGATGTAGTCTATATCCTCTTCATCACAAGCTATAATTACTTGATTGTCTGTTAAATAAAAACTTGTAAAGCATCCATCTTAATTCCTATTTTTTCTGTTTTTTCCTCAATTACTTAAAGATTTTAGAATATAAATTTTAAATCATTTAGGGGAAAGGCTAAATAATAAAAATAAAAAAAAGTATTATAAGTTCAGTACTGTTTATTTCGGATCATATTGTAGTATATCTAATATTTACACGTTGAAACACAGATGTAAGCAAATATGTTTTCTGAAGCTACACAGTTACGTATATATGTATCTCGTTATATCCTACAGTCGCGAGTTATTTGACGGCAATTACAATGCCAGAAAAGGACTAAAAACACGATATTGTGGAGCATTTACCGAGCTATTTTGCGTACTGTGCGCAAAGTTTTTATATTATGAAAGGAGTTGATGAACAAACAAGGCGTTCGTATATAAATAACTACTAGCAAGGAACATATATAAACTTCCATTCTATACGCAGGGAGATAGGAAACAAGTACAGTTAATGCATATTCGAAGTTTCCAACTTGAAATTGGGTTAATTTAAACTTTCAAACTCGTTTAGGAACATCTCTTAATCAATTAACTTAAAAACATCCTTTTGTCTAATACCAATCGCACAGGAAACATTGTATAAATTTTACAAGACCGGGTAACTTTCAAAATACTTTCTCTGTACACTTCTTTTCTGCTAGAACAATATATTTCTAGAACGGAGGCTAACATTTAGAAGCGAGAGAGTTACAAAACACTGTATGTTCCATTTAACCTAACTTGAGTAACGAGCGGGTATAGCAAAAACTTCACACCAGCTACTCTAAGCAATAGCTCGTTGCGAGCTGAAAAATACAGCAACTTACTTTACTTCACATTGTACTGTTTAAGAGGAGTTCATTCCTTAAGAAAAGAGATAAGAAAATAATTATACCAGCGCATCCACCAAAATTATATTCCTTCTGTTTACGTTTTAGAGGGTTATCATTATTTCCGTAAAGGCGACGAAACATAGAGATCCATCATGACACGTTTCGGTAACCGTGTTAGGGAAATATATTACATTTGACGTACAGGTAATTGATATTAACGTCAACTTAATAGAATCTGTACTCGCATTGTATTTAACGTATACGCATCTTATATTATGTAATTATTTTTTTTCTCTTAGTAATACAGAGTCTAAATAACACAGTTTTCGCGGGTAAGAAGATTGACACTTTAATAACTAACTATAACAATTAGCTCACCACACATTGATTTAACAAAACTTTTAATATCTGTTTGATTATTGAGTAAACATTTGTCAGTTATAATTTTCCTCTATTATGGACAAAAGCAAAATAATGTTCTAAAATGCGTTTTTCAATCGAGCTTCTCGATTGTCTAATGTACCGAGTGTCTTAAAAATAAAATAAAAAAAAATACGAAAAATGAGAAGGTGTAATTATATAGAACATAAATCCAAACAATTTTGAGTCAATTACGACGTGAACGTTAGAATTAAAAAACCCTAGGGAATTCTAATATGTGCCGCCTATGGATGCAGAATGTGTATACATAGTACATCCACCGAACCGAATCATCTTTGTTATTTTTTTTTTCTCACGTTTGCGAAGGAATTTTCGTAAAACATTTTGGATTTAAGTCTAATGATATTAGGTCTTTCCATTATTCATACTTTTATGTTTGATTTCATGGACACCCTGTATATCTTAGTACACGTATTGCACGTTAATTTGTAGACTCCAGATTTTTTTATTACTAGGGGTTATGTCTTTAATATATTTATTTGTTATTCGTCTTGTATATAATATCCATTTTTTTGGTTCTTAAAAAGTTTAGTTACTAATAAAATAATATTAATTTCACGTGCTTTATTTGACCATATTCAACTCTTTATTCTTTAATATTGTGATGTTTAATAGGAAAGCTCGTTTGAGGAACGCATTTCATAATATTATTATGCTTTTAGAATCCATGATAGAAATTATTTAATAGAGGAAAACCATAATTTCAATACGAATTTCCTGACTGTTCATGACGTAAGCAAAGGATTGAAATTAGATTTGTTAGAATCCCTAGAAATTAACAAACACGAATTTGACAAATGTTTACTTAATATAATTCTTAGATGTTTATCGTAGTTTATTTAAGATTTTCCATTACGTTGTAAGGGGGTAATTAAGATAATGGAATTGTATATAAAAGAACTTGCAGCTTTGCATTTCTACCATTACATCTGAAAAAGTCACTATGCTGTTAAGCAATTAATATTTTTATTTATCAGTGTATACAGAGCCAAAGACTTCCGACGAACTTTGAGAAATGGTGGAGAATTATACAACAAAATGTAAATTAGTAGTAAGAAATATTTTTTATGCAAAGAAAATACTCTTTACTTTACAATACTCTACAATTCTTTTAGGCGAGCCCTGTGTGATAATAATTCCAATATTCAAGATCAAGAAACATTCCTGTGCAGATTAAACGCGTTCCTTACTTTTCTTTCCTTATCCCCGTGAAGTGACGGTATCTTCCTCGAAGGTAATCCCAAAGCTCTGATAACCGTGGAAGTTGCTTTTTCTGTTTTATAAATTGCCACGGCTTTCAAAGTCTCGTCTTAACTTATTTTCGCCTTTAATCATATTAAATTTAAAGTGTGAACATGATATCAAACGGAATTTGTTTTTCACAACCATTAAGTGGGAGAATTTGTACCTGAAATTTATCCGTTTTTCTTTTTAAAACACCAGCGAGATTAATTTAAATCAAAGCTGGCTCTCATTTTTTCATTTTTCTTTTCTTTTTTATCTGTCGGATTGAAACCTAAATCAGCTTCAGATAGATGAGAAAACTCAAGCTCATAAATTAAAATAATATTGTATAAATTTTACTTAAAAATGATGAATGTTGTTTTTGCGTTGTGAGTTATTAAAAGGCAAACAGTGATTAAGGCCTTGGAGTACAAGAGCAATAGAGAGCGGAATAATTAAAAAAGGAAGCGACGGAGACGGAAAAATTGACGATATCTCGTCCTCGTTTTATTTTTTTTCTTATTCCTTTTTGTTCTCTTCTTTTTTCACCCCCTTTAATTTACCTGAAGTTAAACTTTTAATCGTTAGGTGTAAAGAAACGTTTGTATTTGTAATAAATGGGAAATTAACATTTTTTCTTGGTGCACTACAAAGTTTGAAGAATAATGAGTTAGAAAGGCCTTATATTAATATTGCTTATAAGAAGCAATATGAACGTCGCTAAATGTTACCATTAATATTTGCATCTTTTCTTTCCATAAGTTTCTTTTTTATAAGAATTATCCACCTTCCAACGTGTACATTACATTTTCTAAATATTATTTCCTTTGCTTTTTTTAACAATGTCACCCTTGAGAAGTCGAATGCCATTCGGGGGTAATCCCTTGATATTTTGGACACCACGATAGAGAACTGCGACACTTTGATATTAGAACTAGAACGGTTGCCTCTGCGAAAGGCACGTACAACGGTAAAAAATTTATAAAGGACAGACCATTTAAATATTTAATACGGTATGATTAGATAACAAATCATTGGTAGGTCGTAGTGGTACCCTCGACGATTGGGAAATCTATTATCGTCACTTCCCTTATGGCCATCTCATATTTGCGTTGGTGAAATTATTTTCCTTACAGTAATATCTATGAGGGTGCTTAATAAAATTTTTATGGGAATTGATAATCGATAAAAAAGAAATTAATATTGTAATAAGCGGTTATAATAGTTCGCTTATCTAATTAATGATTTCGTTTGTATAGCTTAACGCAATTAGTTTGGCCGGTCCAACAATTACCAATGAAGATAATTTCTATGTAGCTTTTCTACGTTACAGTGTTACTCGGTATTAAATTCCAATGTATACTTCGCCAAAAAAGTATCGCATAGACCACAATACACACATATTTTGTATACGTCCACAATATATTTGCGGCTATAAGCATACAAATAAGACCATGCAAATAGCTTATGAATAAGTTCCTTTTTGTTATTACAAAAAACATTTTAGGTTTGCGCTGTTGGAATACTTTACTAATGTTTTTGACATTTAGTTAACTGTTATATGTAGATCATATCTACATAATATCAAGTTTGTATCTCAAAGTCTCGTTGTACTATAGCTAACACATGGGCTGAAAAGTCCCGGGCCTAACATAGAAAACACGATTTTTTTGGTTCAAAATTACCTTTATTCATCAACGTAATCTCCATCAAGAGCAACGCAATCATTCCAGTGCCGCTCTAACATTTCAATACCACTTTTGTAGAACGATTTATCTTTTGCCTCAAAATAGGCCTCAGTTTCAGCGGTAACCTCTTCATTTGTGCGAAATTTCTTACCGGCGAGCATTTTTTTGAGGTCTGCGAACAGCCAGTAGTCGCTGGGAGCCAAATCTGGGGAATACGGTGGATGTGGGAGCAATTCGAAGTTCAATTCATGTAGTTTTGGCATTGTTTTGATTGACTTGTGACACGGTGCGTTGTCTTGATGAAACAATTTTTTTTCTTTGCCATATGCGGTCGTTTCTTTGCAATTTCGGCCTTCAAACGCTCCAATAACGTTCTATAATATTCACTGTTGTTGGTATTTCCTTTGTCAAGATAGTCGATGAATATTACACCACGCACATCCCAAAATACCGAGGCCATAACCTTTCCAGGCGATTGTTGTGCTTTCGGGCGCTTTGGACGAGGTTCTCCAGTTGCTGTCCACTCAGACGACGATCGTTTTGATTCCGGAGTGAAGTGATGGATCCATGTTTCATCCATTGTCACATATCGACGCAAAAATTCCGGTTTGTTACTTTTAAACATGGCCAAACACTGGTCAGAATCATCAACACGTTCTTGTTTTTGGTCAACAGTGAACAAACGCGGCACCCACTTTGAACAGAGCTTCCTCATAGTCAAATGTTCATGCAATATAAAGCCAATACGTTCTTTTGATACCTTTACGATGTCAGCTAACTCACCCAACTTCAGTTTTCGATCATTCAAAACGATTTTGTGGATTTTTTTGATGTTTTCTAGTGTTACCGCCTCATTTGGACGTCCACTGCGTTCTGCATCATAGGTGTCTCTATGACCACGTTTGAAGTCAGCAAACCAACGTTTTATTGTTGTTTCTGATGGAGCGGAGTCCCCATAACACTTTTCAAGCCATTGCTTCGTTTGAACGGTATTTTTTCCCATCAAGAAGCAGTGTAAAATTAAAACACGAAATTGTTTTTGATCCATTGTTTTGAAAATAACAAAAGTAGCGTGATTCTTAGCACAATAACTCACAAACTAATGAATAGAATATCATGAAATTTTAACAGCTGTCTTTTGAAGGTTAGTACTAACTGAGAGAAAGGTGACTGCAATAAAACTAGCGTCATCTATGTGTTAGGCCCGGGACTTTTCAGCCCATGTGTTAATTCTTGAATTGTGTATCGTGATTGTTCATAAAAATGGATCCTGTAGAATAAAGTGCCATAATAAAATACCTCAAGAGCAAGGGCATGATGATTTTGCTATATGTGGAAGGAATCATCTTGACTGATTATTTGCAAAAGGGACTACTACGCACAATTGATTTTTAAGTTGCGTAACGCAGAGGAAAATTGAGGCACGGTGTGCTAATGCTTCCAGCCATACATCTGGTATTGCTATGGCTGTTATACACCAAGCAGGCTTTGAATTAGTGAAGCACCCACCATATTCGCCGGATCTAGCCCCTAGTGATTACAAGCTGTTCCCCAAATTAAAAGAAATCTTACGTGGGGAAAAATGTTCCAGTAATTATGACGTGATACAAGCTGTAGAGAGGTGGTTTCCAGGAGGTTGTTGGAGCAACGATGGACCAAGTGCATTAGCGAGAAGGAGGTTATGTCGAAAAATGAGATATATAATGCCAGGGTGTTAGGGATACAGAATAGAGATCCACCCTCGTACGTGGCTAATTTGAATATTATTCAGTCAAGTGTTTCTATGACAGTAGCCAGATAAAGAGAAACAGGAGATCACAACCGAAGACCCCAAGATGGTCGCTTTTTAAAACTACAAGCATTATGTTTCAGGCACGTAACTGTAAGGCAATTACAGATCGATTTGGCTAGAGTCAGAAATACTGTAATAAGTAACCGAACCATTCGTAATAGGTTAAATCTGAGTGAAATAAGATCTAGGGTAATGGTTACAGCTCTTCGTCTTACTAGGAATCACCGAGTGGCCCGCTTAAGGTTTGCTAGGGAAATAAGTGACTGAGCCAACATGCTGTTCACAGATGAGTCAAGCAAGATTTAATATATACACCTCAGGTAGACCTATATCAGTGCAACATTAGATATACGTCTAATTTTGGTGGTGGCTCTATCATGGTTTGGGGAGGTCTTACAGAGTTATGTACAAGATCAAGTAGTACCATATGCACCAGTACTAGGCAACGAATTATTGTTAATAATAATGCACGACCCCATGTAGCGATAATCGTCCGCCAATACCTTGATGAGGTTGCCATTCCAGTTTTGGATTGTGAGTATCTTCACAGAATGGTACGGATCCAACATATTGCCCCAGTAGAGCTACAGGGATTAGAAAAGAATTTAGATCAAGCTTATAAATGGATGTTAATTGAATCTATGACAAATTAAATGTGAACAGTTATAAGAACCAGGGGTGGCAGTATTGAGTTATTATCCTTCAAAAAATATAATTTCTTTTATCATATCTGCTTAGTAAAAATTTCATATATGAGTTTCTCTTTTCATTTAGTCCCTATATTATTTAAATAATCATAACTAGAAACCGCATTATATACGAAGTGCATATATTTTATTTAAAAAAAAAACTTGCATAGAAGTGGTTAAATATTAATTAATTAGTGTATTAGGGTACAATTATGCCATACTTTTTCTTGCGGAGTGTATAAATGCGGGTGTTACAATGAACATCCTGTATACGACTTAGGAACCGAATGAGTTTCACCTCGGGAAACTATTACTATCCTTTCAATTTAAATCCTCTTAGCAAAGCTTTATGAGAAACTACAAATTGCTACGTCTTCAAAAGGATTCGCTTAATTTCAAAGCACCCTGTAGGATACTATTAAATTAGAAACCGTTTATCCCGAACTAACGATAGATATTCAATTAAATTAAATAAATTATATCAATCAAACCTTCATTACAAGCAGGATCCTGACCATTTCCAAACAAATATCGGATCCTAATTTAATATTACTTCGCTTTTGATTACCTGGCGTGATGAGCGAACAGCACGAGAGGCAGAAAAAAAGACGTCTCGTATTTACGAAAATATAAACAAAAAAAAAGGGAGCGGTAGCAATTGTTTGCTGATACACCGGGCAAATAAATCAGATAGATCCTACAGATCGATTTTAATAAATAAATGATTGGACGACGTTAGAGGATAAAGCGGCACCAAATTGCTTTTTGAACAATAAGATAATAAATAACCAAAATAAATGAAGGAATAATGGGAGAAACGGAATATAGAAAACGAAAGGAAAAAAAACTGTGCTACTTTAAAATGCATGCAATAGAAGCCAGCTATGAGTCTTATATTGAATTGTATAAAACTAAAGAAAATCAACAATAATTGAGTGAATTTTTAATAGGAGAGGATAAAGTAACTATCTACGTTTTATCGTTGATATTTATAACCGCCGTAACTTACGTTCAGGGAAGCGAGAATACTCAGATAATTAACAGATGTATAAATCAAATCCCCATATTTCGTTATATGTAGTATTAGCATACCGTATAATCAATAGTGGGAGTAAAATTGCAAGTAGTAGAATTAATAATCGATAGATACAAGTCACATACATACAAGACTTTAAAATTCATAAGTTATCAAGGATTACGCGTGCATTGCCAATGATTGCGGTACCTCCGGGATCTAGTACGTTCCATAAACTTGTTACGTTAGTTCCTGTCAAACGAGGGAAATTTTGTAACAGAGTTTACAGCATTGAATCACATTACAAACTATAATATTCATTTATGAAACCTATTATTGGCGTGGGAGTTAACCTGAGTGAAGAAAATTACTTAAATTAGAGGCGGATAAGGCATATCATCATTATCAAGAACAGATAGAAGCGAACATCAAAGTTAACCCTAAGGCATTTGGGTCATTTGTTGGTAGTCGTGGGACAACTTCAAGGATTCCTGGGCACATGTTCTGCAACGATGAACAACTTACTCAACCTCAAGACATAGTTAATAGTTTTGCGTATCATTTTTCTAACGCATTTAGGGTTACTACGTTGACCTTACAAGACTATAAATACCAATTATCCCTCTTTTGGTGTTTCCTTAGTTACTGAGGATGAGGTGCTGAAGAATGCTTCAAGACTTTCTTGTTCGTGAGTGTGCCTATACCTTTACGTATCCCCTGTCTATGTTATACAATTTAATTATTAAAAATTCCACTTCCCCAACAATTTGGAAAACTAGTAAAATAGTGCCAGTGTTTAAAGGAGGTGATCGGGCTAGTATTGTGAACTACAGACCTATAAACATTTTGGCGAACTTTGCAAATATTTGAACGTATTTTAATTAACAATATTCACTTTAATGTTAAACTATTTTTGTCAACTCTAACCAACTTGGCAAATATCACGTAATATATATCTGGAATATTGGACGAGCAAGGATAGGTCGATGTGGTCTATACTGACTGCTAAGGCTTTTGACCGTGTTAACCACAATTTGTCCTTCAATGGTGAAGTTGATTTCTTCTGTTTCCTCTTTGGAAGGAACGGTTATGTCTTTTATAATGGGTGTTCGTTGGCTTGCTTCAGAATATCATCTGGTAAATTTCTTTCCAATATGGGTTCAGTAGACCTTCGTAAATCACGAAAGTGTTTTTATATGTATTACAAAAACTATTTATCCAAAAAAATCCTTTTTGCAAAAACTATAAAGTTGTACTTACCATACGTTAAAAAAAGATTTTGGTTCCACTACATTGTATTCTATTATAAGTTTAAGGCGTAAATGAGTTTTGAACTCAACTTTTCGACTGGTAACAACAGCGTCATCTCTAACTCAATAGCGATTCTTTTTTTTGCAGAAATTGCATTTTGAAAAAGTTGAAAACGCAAATGAATTGACTAAAGAGTACTCGCTTTTAATTAACCTAATATTCGCCAAATTAAATCTTTTGCGCTTGTTAAAAATACGGATAAGAGGACTTTAAAACGGGATATTCTTCTCTTTAAAAAAAAAAATCGGCAATATTTTTCTGTCATCCAGACACTAGACGTCAGCCTCTGGCCATATGCGGTAACTCGGGTCCTACGTAAATGTACGATTTGCTTTTTTAATGCACGACCATTTAGATTTAGGCACAAAGAATGTCAGATTACAAGAGGTAGATTTGTTCCCGTCATCGTGGTCACTTAAAAAATATATTTCATGTTTTATTTTGCGTATTTTTTTCGTAAAAAGAAAGTTAGACGCGTTTTAAAAACGTTTATCATAGAATTTACAGCAGCTAAAAGTTTTATCTGAGTTCAGCTGGAGCTTAATGTAATAATCGATTGGAATATAAGTTGAGCTAGGTTATGGTTATTGACAAAAAAGCAACAATCCCATAATATATTTATGAAACGAAATACGTGTCTGGTAAAGTATTGAAGTGCTCTATTTTGGGTTACCACGTTATACTTTATGTACAGCTAGGAGTTATTTAGTTAATGGCTTCCATTATGGTAAATAAGTCAAAAACCGCTTGTCCTTTTTTTTATTCTTATTTACATTTAGTTACGTAAGATATTTCCAATTTAACGAAGTAATTGAGTTAATTCGCAGTTTAATCCATTTAAATATAAATGGTTTCTTCGCTCAAATTTCAGCCTGATAAATATGCAAAATTTATACACACCTTCCAGCAATTTACAATAATGGAAATGTCCAAGTTATCCGAGGCAATAGCGAAGTTGGTTATTTTCCCGGGTTCTCACACAGAATAATTTCTGCAAACAATTATTCCTTTGGGTAAACTATTTCTAAGACAGCAACATACATGTAGAACGTATATTATAGAGGCAAGAATGTAGTTTCGTAGATGGATGTCTATGCAATTTCACGTTCAAATTATGGCGGACGCGCCGGTACACAGGGTCTCTTTTTGTGAATACACCTTGTACGCGAACGCTAGGTTATGATTGATGATGATTGTGGGAAAAGAGACATACTTTGATTGAAAGATATATTGAAGTTTAAAAGGTGGCAAAATCCCTTTCTTATCCTACCGATAAAATATGGAACACTAGTTATCGAAAAACGCTCTAGCAATTAATTCAAGTCCCTCTTTTTTTATTTTAATTCTAATGCGTTTTTTGACATCGAAGAGAACCGGGAAAATATTTCACCTACGTCCATCGAGTGCGATATGAATTATAGAAAGTACATGTGAATCCTTGCTTGATATAAAATATTTGCTCAATGCAGATGGTTTAAATATTACATTATCTTGGCACCAAGTTACCTGGTGTATTATTCATGTTTGCGAGCTTCCTTTAAATGTTCATTGTTTAAGATACGAAAATATCACCCTAGTAAAATATACATGTGTCTCTTTTCCCTATATTAGGTAATGTAAATTTTATACGCTTTTAAACTATTATTTCTAATGAACTTTCAAACGGCTACGTTTCAAATTCTCCTACAAAGGTAAGCTAGTGAATTTAGGGTTACGATCTTTAAACACGAAAGGTATATTCGTAGAGTCAGATAATCCTAAAATAAATACTTTAACGGTATTTAAGAATTCGTCAGATGTATGATTTTAATTTAAAAATTAAATTCTCCATACTTGTAATTAGCGGAATTGTGAAAGTTGAAAACTCTATTTTACGCTGTAAAATTGCGAGTATTAAGGGTGTGTATGCATCACGACAAGAAGGAAAATAAATTAGTTTTATATACAGGGTGCGTATTTATTTGGAAACCAATTAGAATTATTTTTCAAACAAATGATTTACAAATGCGATTGATTGTATATTTATATATAATATTTGGAAATCTGGAAATTTATGAAAAAATTCCTGAAATACCTAAGAAGTATTCGAGTATCTAGGAGGACAACTTTTTATGCGAAAGCTGCCCCCTTGAAAGTCTTAAATAATTTTGAAATAATACATTTTGGCGTTAAGCTTTTTAAAATTAATCGATTCGTTTTCAAGATTTTTAAGAAAATCTCTTGGTTTGCTTTATTTTGTATTTCTAGCTGGTCACTCTAGTTTAGGAGCATGGAAACAAACCAATATTAAAAGCCTTTATAAATATCTCAGAACCATGGAAAATAAATAAACTTATGGTTATTTAAGTTTTAAGTTATTATATTTCTGGATGAAGAAGATCTATAAAATTCCCAGTCAGACTAGACTTCTTTTCTATGGGGTTATTTATAGTCTGTTGTATTTACCCAGTAACCTCAAACCTGTCCTTTAATTCAAAGAGATATTTTTGAAAATGTACGCCGCAGTTTTGAACAACGGCTATACCAATGTTTAGCGAACAATAGACAACATTTTGCACAATTGTGGGATTGCTTTCTTTCTGCGAAAAATAGTTGTATTCTTAAATAGTTTTGAAAACAAAGGTAAAGGATTTTATGTTAGTTAGTTAATGTGTAGAAAAGTAAAACAGAATTAAAAAAAACTCGGACACGAGTCGATCAATATCAAAAAACTAAGGACCAAATCTATCTATATTTATTTAAAATTTACCGACATCCAAGAAATTGAAGAAATATTAATTAAACAATTTATATATCATTTTGAATGACAGTTATTGAATTATTTAACATTCATTCTGTTTAACTTAGGAACACACACACATAATCTTCTAAATTCTCGTATACGTGGAAAGAATGGTACGACTGGCAGTTTTGTTCATAATTATTCAATCCATCAGAGTATTTGCTGTTTATCCTAACAACCAGGCAAACAAGTCTAGTGTGCCATGGATGAAGCATCGTCTCGGTAACAACGGGCACTTAACGTAATAACAACGTCAAATTGGCGTAGTATAAATCTATTTTAAACATGAAAATAGTTTTCCACATTGAAAGATATCCTTCTTAACATCGAGACAAGGATAGTTGAAAATCAGTACAAAAACTTAACGAGGACTCATAAAAATTCACTGCCTCTATTTACTTATAATTTAGTTTTATTTTTTAGTATATATATATATATATATATATATACATATGCATATACAGTGAAATCTCCCTCGAACGGACACCAACGGGACCAACTGAAGATGTCCGTTCAGTAGGGGTGTCCGCATAAAAGAAATACGTAGTAGATGCAACAAAAATTGTTTTAACGAAAAATGAATATACTAAAGAAACTGGGACATTTAAATCGTATATGTATATAAATGTTTTTAAAACAAATAAGAAACTTTAAACTTAAGAAAAAAAAAGTTTATTTCCTTTAGATATATACATACAAAGTATAATATATGTACATTACAATGAAATGAATAGTCACTTTAAGGACGCAAAAATTCATATATTGTTGTTTGTCTTCTCTTTTTCTTTAAAATGGCGTCTTGAAATCGTATTTCTAATTTAGAGGGAAGCTCCAAAGACTCTGTATCTCCGTGATTTTCGACAAAACTTTTGAGCTGCTTGGTCAGGGAAATAGCTTTACCATAATTTGAGATAGCTTCTGTTGGCACTGTAACCTCATCGACATCAGAATCTTCCAAAAGTTCTTGTATTTCAACTGGATTTGCAATTTCTTGTTCTGAATCTGGATCTTCAACATACAAATCCTCATCTACGTTTAAAAAATCACTAAGGTTTTCATTATCCGTCAATTTCAATCAATTCTTATTTTTGAGGATACCTGAAAGTACACTAAGAGGCAAATCATCTACTAGGTCAGATGTATCAGTCTCAGTTGACTGGTCTTCACTTTGCATATTTACACGATTAAATCCTGCTTTGCGGAAGCAATTTTGAACTGTCTCTTTGGTTACTTGGTCCCAAGCAGTTTTTGCCAAATAAACTGCATCCAGTGGTGTAATTTTCTTTATTAACTCAAAAGCTGTACCAGCAGTTTCAATGTTTACTAGTAGATGTTTGAGTATTAGACTTCGGTAATAAGTTTTAAAATTCTATATAATCCCCTGGTCAAGTGGTTGACAAGCTGAGGTACAATTAGGGGGTAAAAATAATATTTTTATATTATTTAAGCGAACGTCTTTCGAATGAGATACCGCATTGTCTAAAAATAACAAAATGTTTCTCTTTTCTTTAGCCATTTTCCAATCTAGGTCTTGCAACCACTCTGTCATAATTTGTCCTGTCATCCAAGCTTTCTTATTGTATTTCCAAGTTATAGGCAGGTTATTTATATTAATGTTTTTAAAAGCTCTGGGTTTAGCTGCCCTACCAATGACTAGAAGTTTTTCTTTTTCACCCGCCATATTTGCACAATGCAAAATTGTAAACCTCTCTTTGGGATACTTACCCCCAACACATTTTTCCTTCTTTAATGTGAGCGTTTTGTCGGGTAGAGCCCTAAAATACAGGCCTGCCTCATCAGCATTATAGATGTCTCTCCGTGAATATCCCTTAATCAAAGAAGGACATTCTTTTAAAAACGATGAAACATCTTCAGCATTAACCGAAGCTTCTTCTCCCGAAATCGCTTTAAAACTTATATTGTGCCGGATTCTAAATTTATTGAGCCAACCAGAAGAAGCACTGAATATAGAATGTCCCAAAGAAGCGGCTATTTCTCTTGCTTTACATCGTATTAGTGGACCTAAAAAAAAATGTTTTTTGCGTTTTTGTCACGACAAACCTATTGGTAATCTTTTTTCATTCAAATTGGTGTTCGACATCCATTTGTTTAGAAGGATTTCTTTCTGTTTAATTATATCTGCAGCTTGTGTTTTTCCAATATTAAAACGCTTGGATAAGTTTCGTACACTTAATTTCTCTTTATTGTAAACTTCAACAATTTCAATTTTTAAGCGTGAGAATTTTTCTATTTGAAGCCATTTCTACAATGAATGTGTCTTTTCCGTATAGACATCAGACTAATATTGAAAGCAGATTCAATCGAAAGCATACACCCAAAGAATAAGAACGGTAAATCCCCGACCAACTTGGGTAAAATACATGACATAGGCTGCGTTTGTACCGAAAGATTAAAGTCGGTAAATCTCCGGTTTACTCGGGGAAGTCCCAGCGAAATTGGCGCGCGGCGCGATTGAGAATTGCAATAGCAATACTCTCGATATAAAAATAAGATAAGGCGTTTCTTGTTATTTTATTTTTTGTCGGTTAAGAGAACATTTTCTCGTGTCCGCGTCCGTTCAGAGAATGTCCGTCCAAGAAAGAGTTAATACAATGGAAATTATATGAGAGCTGGTCGGGACCATGAGAAACTGTCGGTTTAAGGGAGGTGTCCGTGTAAGAAGGGTGTCCGCGAAGGGGAATTTCACTGTATACTCTTTTTAATTCAACATTCTCTCTTCAATAATGTCCATTAAACGATCCAGTTCTGTTATACATAGACGCTCTTCTTAGTGGTCCCAAAAACCACAGAAAAGCTTCTAAAGGTGGCAAATTTAATGAATCTTTTCTATATCAACTAAAATCAAATCGTTCGAATTGATTTTTCCTTCATCTAAGACGAAGCAAGAAAATAGTTATTCGCAAAGGATATAATTTTTATACAGCTTTTTAGTTTGTATTTTTCCGAATTTCGTCTGTGTATAATTAACAGAAATATGAAATTGGGCAATTCGACGGTTATCGAATACGCATTTCCCCGAATTTCAATTGAGAAAACACATGAAGATTTTAATTTTATACAATCCAAATTCTGATCGTGGCATTACATTTGTAAATTTTAATACCAAATAAAAATTGTAGAACCCCGACAATTTTACTGAGCGTATACAATATTTAAACGTCTTCACCAATTGCTTTTAGTATCTTCATTCATGCACTTTCTCACGATAACGTCTTGGAAAATAGTTCTTTGCCGTGAAATTAAAACTAAAGAACTGTAAGTGCTTAAAAACAGCGAAATATGAAAGAGATATCAAAGGAAACTGCTTCATTATTTATAAAAAAGTGCCGATTAAGCTAAAAGATATTTTTCTCGTTACGAAATGGGGCATTCGGAATAAGCTTCGATATGAGAAGCGCTAGAAACAAAGCGACGGGGAGAACAACTTTCGCATAATTAAATTAGAATATCGCTTTAATTTTTTGGTGAAAAAGTTAGCTGTTACGGCTGGTTTGAATACATTTTCGAAACCGCTGAGTATGAAATTTTAAAACGGCAATAAAATTTGATTTTTCGTATCGAAGGTTCTCGTAGAATTTCGCACGAAAGGAAACTATCACCCTAGGGATATTAATATTCTATATCATTACATAAACTTATGTTTGTTGTAATTTATTACCTTAGAGAGTTCCTCCTACTGTGATAATTTCAACGGTAAGAATTTCATAGATGTAAAAATATGATTCCTAAGGGTAAAAGTGGAAATGGCAATGTAACAATCAAATCCTTATAGGATTAGTGTATAGTTTATTCCAAAAAAAAAGAGAGACTCAATTCTGCACGGCTCCTAACCCAAATTACAACCTATAAATTTGTGAAATCTATTTTACGTGATAAACTTAAATTTGATGATCAGTTTGAAATATAAAATCTGTACCAAATAAAATTGTATATGGATTCTTCAGAGATAATTCTACAATTAAAACAACAGAGTGGTAAATGTAATAGTTACAACACATAAAAATAAATAAATTTGTCTAGAAAACACATATTTTATTTATTTGTTGAAACAAGTTCAAATAGTACATGTCATTGTATAATACATGGGCTGAAAAGTCCCGGGCCTAACAAAGAAAACACGGTTTTTCTGGTTCAAAATTAGCTTTATTCATCAACGTAATCTCCATCAAGAGCAACGCAATCATTCCAGCGCCGCTCTAACATTTCAATACCACTTTTGTAGAGCGATTTATCTTTTGCCTCAAAATAGGCCTCAGTTTCAGCGATAACCTCTTCATTCATGGGAGCAATTCGAAGTTCAATTCATGTAGTTTTGCCATTATTTTGATTGACTTGTGACACGGTGCGTTGTCTTGATGAAACAAATTTTTTTCTTTGCCATATGCGGTCGTTTCTTTGCAATTTCGGCCTTCAAACGTTCTAATAACGCTATATAATATTCACTGTTGATGGTATTTCCTTTCTCAAGATAGGCGATGAATATTACACTACGCACATCCCAAAATACCGAGGCCATAACCTTTCCAGCCGATTGTTGTGCTTTCGGGCGCTTTGGACGAGGTTCACCAGTTGCTGTCCACTCAGATGACGATCGTTTTGATTCCGGAGTGAAGTGATGGATCTATGTTTCATCCATTGTCACATATCGACGCAAAAATTCCTGTTTGTTACGTTTCAACATGGCCAAACACTGCTCAGAATCATCAACACGTTCTTGTTTTTGGTCAACAGTGAGCAAACGTGGCACTCTCTTTGAACAGAGCTTTCTCATAGTCAAATGCTCATGCAATATAAAGCCAATACGTTCTTTTGATATCTTTACGATATCAGCTAACTCACGCAACTTCACTTTTCGACCATTCAAAACGATTTTGTGGATTTTTTTGATGTTTTCTAGTGTTACCGCCTCATATGGACGTCCACTGCGTTCTGCATCATCGGTGTCTCTACGACCACGTTTGAAGTCAGCAGACCAACATTTTATTGTTGTTTCTGATGGAGCGGAGTCCCCATAACACTTTTCAAGCCATTGCTTCGCTTGAACGGTATTTTTTCCCATCAAGAAGCAGTGTAAAATTAAAACACGAAATTGTTTTTGATCCATTGTTTGGAAAATAACAAAAGTAGCGTGACTCTTAGCACAATAACTCACAAACTAATGAATAGAATATCATGAAATTTTAACAGCTGTCTTTTGAAGGTTAGTACTAAGAGAAAGGTGGCTGCAATAAAACTAGCGTCATCTATGTGTTAGGCCCGGGACTTTTCAGCCCATGTGTTAGATAGCAATGGAGCTGAAAATAGCTTAAATTTTACAGCCATAACAATGCGTGATAATTATTTAAAATTAGAACTGACAAAGTTAATAACAACACAACTTTGTATGTCAGCTTTCTCCACATTGCTATTGGTGTATTTTCAATCCTGCGGCTATGACGATAGCACTCTGTGGTAAATAATGTAATATTTTATTAAACCACTCCTCGAAAACGATGGAATTTATTTCGTCATGGTAATCACATCTTTTCTTCCCCTCAAACAGCAACAAACCATTTTAGACGAAACTCTCTATACTGCCAACGTGTAATATTATAAGCCAATGTGTTTGGCTCGGAAGGTTTCCCTGTTTTTTTTTTTAGATTCACTGGTAACCCGATATACTGTTGGTTTTGGAATTCCTTCAATCACAATATCTTGTAAGATGTTGATATGTTGTATATGTTGCACTTTATCATGTCACCTTTTCTTGTGTTGAATGAATTCATTACAATTCTTTTGTTTGCATTCAAAACTGTCTGCTTTTCAGCACTACTCAAGTGAAGGAGAATGTACATCTGTACTTTTAGCAGTACTGGTGCTGTATCCATAATTGAAAGCAACATCTACAGAATTGTAATTTCGGTACAACTAAAGTTCTCTGTATTTGCATATTGCTTACATAGTCTATTAATTTTCAATTCAAAATATCTAAGGTAATGTAATAATTATGAAGAAAACTGTCGAAACGCAAGGGTAGGAGGTGGTAAGGATGTCAAAATCTTTGACAATTTACAGCAAAAAAGGAATGTTGTCTCTCGCTGTTTGGAATATTGTATAAAAAGAAACTAATTATAGTGTGGTTACGCAACGTGCGAACTTTGTCACGTGTATTTATTTGCGTTTTTAACGCCTTCCCTACTGAAATAAGATTAAAGCTAATGCCCATTAATTCTCATTTGTATTTTAACTCTTTGTTTTAAGCGTAGAAGAGACCCTTTTTTTTAACGAACTCTATCCACGTTAGCATTTTCATTTTGCAACCGTTTTAAGGTCGTTTCCCATTTTAATAAATGAACACAAAACATGGCAATTTAATATTTTCAAACGACGAAGTAGAAAGTAATGAAGTGCGACAAATTATATATGTGTGTATATATAGATATCTGGAGCTCATATACCACAGTGGCGTTAAAACGATTATTACACGGCACTGGAAAAATGTCCTTTGGTTAGTCAAATGGAATCCTTTTTGAGTCCCTGGACCCATCCGTCGTCTCAACCATACAGATCGGAGGGGAAAAAAAAACGATGCATAAAATTTGATGACCTCTTTCAACTTAGAATGCCTCGAGTGGGTTTGTTCGGGTAAGTGTAATTAGAGAGGATGCCAATATATTTATTTATGTTTTCTATGTATAAGATAATTCAATAGAAATAGAATTAGAAACAGCATAACTAAGTTTTAACGACCTATCCAATTAAAAAACAACTCGTTACACAAACTACCCCTATCCGTTTATTTAATTACGATATTAATTTAAAGTTTTTAAAGTGTTTATGCAAAGATAACAGCGCCATCTTCCTACTCGTGAATTGTTGGTGTAAAAAAGCACCCCGAATAGAAGATGCAAGCGTTAAATTGTTTTTAACTTTGACTAATTAAAAAGGCGCGTGCAAATAATCACATTACAAATATTGATTTTTCAGTATTTAGATCGTACGTAGATAAAAATTACGCATCACCAAACCAGTTATCAAGCGCATGACGAACACAATTTCTAATACGAACTGTATAATGATCACCCAATTAGTAACTAATAATGGAAGAATATTAGGCGTCTCCATTTTATGATGGTAATGCGATCAAATTATCGCTTATAATTCGAACCGTATTTAGCGTAAACCTTTCACCTGATTGGCATGGAAAACTCGACGTTGTTGCGATGTTAAATGAATATAGTAAATTGAACCAATTAAACAATTAGCATTGTGTGAAAATATCGGCGCCTATTTTGATACCATTCATTAGAATCATAATTATTGATTTCAGGTGGTACACTGTGGAAAATAATAATAATAATATACAGGATGAACTATTTAAAGTGATACATATAAAAGATACACGGTCTATTTCAATAAAGGCACAAAAATATATACTCGTATATTCTACTTAAAAAAAAGGAGGGTGTGACGTGTGCGAAATAATTAAGATTCTCTGTTTTAGTAGAAATGCGATCCCCCACCGTGCATAATAACTCTACCACTTCCAAATTTGTAATATTTGCTTCCAGTCTTTGTTATTTGTTAAACTAACAATTAACCAACGTAATTAAATTTCTGAAAAAAATATCAGTCTCTATGGGATTTAAACCCAAGACCTCTGGGTTACCGGCGCATTGTGTTACCGTCACACCACGGTTCAAATTCTACCGAGACTGATATTTTCGCAGAAACTTAATTGCTTTATTATTATTAATACCAATTAATTTAATTGGTAAAAATTTGCCTTATAATATTGTGTCTGTGAGATATTACGATATATCTACAGACATTGTGACATCTAGGTATTAAAAGCGATTTGAACTCATCTTCGATCTCGTGGTGAAATGGGGAGACTGGTTTTCAGGAATTTAATTACGTTGGTTAGTTGCAAGTAAATTGTAATTTTATCATCACTTACGTGGTTCACCGTGTATATGTATATATATATATATATATAAAATAATCCCGGGTTTATATACATTAATTATTTGAGCTTGCGTTTCTTGAGTGTACTGGACAGGACCTTGTTAAGGTTTCGGTTCTTCTTCTAGAACGTGTTACGATCGATTACTGATTAGTCGGTACTCGATCACCGATTTGCAAAAAGAAAAATGCAATGAATTCTTAAATAAAATTATGTTATTTAAGTGTAAAATTGTATTCATATCACAAATATAGGCAAAGTTAATACCTGTATAACTTTTATATCATTCGGTATATGATAGATTTTAACAATTCGATATGTAAACGATCTGCTTTTGTATTATAACAATTCCTGACTATTAAACGATGCATCTCTGTTCATTCATTAGTGCTATGCTTTAATTTTCTGTACTCGATGAATGAACATCAAACAGCATTAATGTATCATTAACAAAGGTGTTCCCTAGGGCGCTGTACCGGGTCTAGTCCTTTGCTTGATTTACGTATACGATTTATGCAATAATTTATGCAAGCTTTGAATGTATCCCTTGATGAGAAGCTAAAATGGAAAGACCATAGACTATGTCACCCAGGTTTCGAAGCATTAGGTGTTATGTTTTTTTAGAATTACGAGCCTTGCCAAGTTTATGTGGTTTGTCAAATTCGCTTCATCGAAATCAAAAATTACTACAACTTTTAATAGCGTTGTCTGTTATAAGTAAAATAAGAATTCTTTTTGTTATTTAACATTTGCGAAATTATGGGTTTCCAAGATGGAAACTCCTAAACGAGAGAAAAGTATTTTACAAAAACAAAAAAATTAATGTCTCTAAAACAGTTGAAGAAACTAATAAAGCACTAGGGTGTGGCAACAGAATTGGGTGTTCCATTCGAGAGGAAAATGATAAGGAGAATCATTCAGTAGAGAGAAAACAAATTTAAAAGTGTTACTAGTAGAAATACTCGTTAGCAATTTTACAATGAATACACTAGGGTGATAGAATAAAATAGACACCAGGTAAAGCGGTATAAATATGTAAACAGCTAAATTCTAAGAACGAATTAAGAACTTTCTCTTGTCATTAGGGTAGGGGTAGATGTATCGGAAGGAATTCGTCATAGTTTAGTATCGTTACAACTATGCCTCGCTTACAAGGTTCGAGTGATATTAGCGACTTCACCCGGGATCGCATCGTTGGCCAGAGTGAATGCGGCGCTTCGCAACGTGAAATAAGTAAATTTTTAAATATTCCGTTGTCCACAGTTAACCGTGTGATTACACAATTTAAACGCAAGGAAGAAACAACAGTGGAGCCGAGACCAGGTCGTGCCGGACCTTCTGAAAGAAGCAAAAGGTTGCTTGTGCGCGAAGTGTTAAGAGAACCGCGAAAAAGTACAGCTGAGCTTGCGGCAACTTCACAGACAAGTTAGCGCACCGTTCTGCGATACCTCCACAGTGTGGGGATGTATAAAAGGGTGGCAAAGAAAAACCTCTCCTTACGGCGTTTCAAAACGGCGCCGAATGGCTTGGGCAATCGAAATGCGAACGAAGCCCTAAGAGTTTTGGCGGTCTGCCATTTTTTCAGACGAAAGCGGATAGTGCCAATTCAGTGATAGTGGTCGTACGTGGAGACGTTCGTCACAGCAACTCGACGACAAATTTTTGCATCAGACGGTGAAATACGGCGGTGTGAACATCATGGTGTGGGGCGCGATATGGTATGGTGGAAGATCGCAATTAGTAATCTGCGACGGAAATATAAATGCGGCAAAATATTAACACAAAACAAATATTAACAGAAGGACTACTACCGATATTCGACAACGCCATTTTATCTTAAGAAGACGCCACTTTTATGGAGGATGGAGCACCCTGCCACAAAGCAAGAACAACAACCACATGGAAAGAGGAACAGAGGATTCGGATTTTACCATAGCCAGGCCAATCACCAGACATGAATCTGATAGAGAATGTTTGGCACATAATCCAGACAAATATGGCGAAGCGACCCCGAAAACCCAGCAATAAGGAAGAACTCGAGGCAGCTATTACCGAAGAGTGGTTAAATATTCCAGAAGGCACCATTAATCATTTAATAGATTCTATGCCACGACGACTCGCAGCACTTCACGCAAGTAAAGGTGGATCGACAAAATATTAGTTTAATTTAAAAATTTTAAAATATTTTGTCTATATAACAGATAGAATATTTTTTTTAATTAGTAGGTGTCTATTTTATTCTGTCACCCTAGTGTATATACAAATGCCTATCAGACGTAAAGTCTACAGTTTATTTCTACGAAATATCCTAACCACATTGGACATGATATATAACAAAGAGGAAAGACGTTGGTTTTCATTTAGAAAATGTTTGGAACGAAAGTAACATTAAATGGATCGTGATGATACAATAAGATGGTCACTTTGATACAAAGTAACCATCATCACCAAACATTGACTGGAATTTGAGTGCATGGGTCGAGAAAAACGATTTGTCCTTAGGCATGCTGGCAATGAGAATGGATTTGTTACAGAAGCTGGATATCATTTCCTCTGCAAAAACAAATACTTAGATACTCACGATGAAGACAGTGGAAGATTGTATGAAGATGAGAGATGTTCACTAAAAAATATAAAATTGCACGTTGATCAAACTTGAGAGGCATTAGTTTGCATGTGATTTGTTAGAAATTGTGGTTACAGAAAAGTATAAATATGTACTTGACGAAGTAGGTGGTGATATTGCGACCTCAATTGAAATGATATGGACACAGGTTAAAGCCTCGTCATTTAAAGTAAATGAAGGGATACAATCAACTTTCTGTCTTATCTCCTTCCGTTTCGTTATCGAATATAACGTAAGATATTGTTTTTTATTTAAAATTGACATATGATTGAACTTATTTTGGTACCTTTAGACTATAAATAAGCTACAAATACGTTTATATTTAGGTAATAAATTGAATAAAATTATTTTTTAGATTATGTATCAATACAAATTAAAAGAAAAACTGGAACTGATGTATCTCCATTCTTTATATTTGCTTCTCGTACTTTTAATGTATACTTTATTTGACTTATATGGAAACTTTAATAAATCTATCAAAATAAGAATAATTATAAGGAGTACGAACCTATTATTTGAAATAATTCTTGTATCAATAATAATTTATTAAATGTCTAACAGATAAACATCTAAAAATGGACACAATGTTAAATAAAAGATAATATATGTAATGCATTAAAAAATACCAATAATAAACACAAATAATATGAAACATCAAAATCAAAAATTAAGGCAAAAGTTTAAACTATTGAAGTTTCTTGACGAGTGTACCAATGGCGCTCGCGACAGCACGTTCATCCTAGCTGTAAGAATGCTTAGCAGGTAGATCGTATCACCAGGCGTGGTACAATAATAACCAGGTGAGTCAATTCTTCCCGTGACAATGTTTTGCATAAATAAAACACTGATACGGTTTCTTCTATCAACAAGCCTAACAAAATCATGCGTCTGAATTAGTTCGTCCTAGGGTATACCCTTTGTAGGATATCGCCCATTACTCTTATATGAGAGATATTTCAAAAATTTGCGCTAAATCCACTCAAGAGTTTGGATACCACGTAAGTAAAGGAAAGGGTCTTTATTGCATTAAGGCAAGTGTGAAAAATAAATCCTAATAATTTAGAAGGGACTATCACGACATCTGAGATATGGTTAAAGAAGGTAAATTTTTTAATCATATATCATACCTAAATCTTTAATAGAAGATTGACAAGCAATATTAATATTGTTAAATATAATAAAGAGAATCGATTCTACACACCTTAAAGATATGAAGAAACACTTATCTATATTTAATTTTAAATTACTATGCAGACACCAGGTGTGGTGGTATTATTAAAAATTTGTTTTACGCTATCTCCATAAGAGCAATACTTCGAAGTTTGAGTGACACAGTCTATATATTATCAGCCTTTCCCTGCGAGTTGATTAAAGTTTATAACATCTCTTAGATGTTTTTAATTTTATTAGCTTTTTAGCAAATAGTAGGAAAAGGACATGTTTGATGGGTATTTCAATTTTTATTTTTTAGAAGATAAAGCAAAAGATTTGAAAGATTAATACCCAGCACCGTTCCAAACGATAAAAATCGATTTGGACGAAAAATCATCCAAAATTGGAAATTACCTTGTATTGGATCATTGGACTTTTTGTGTAGAATTTCTTGAACACGGCAAAATTCAAAAATAAAAAACGTCAAAAAAATGTAAATAAAACCAATAATTTATTCCAGCAAAAGCTGGATTTTATAATTATTGCAAAAGTTTGTGGTTCATGTGCATTGCTAATTTGAAATGCGAAAACTGGACATGCTGAACTGTTACGATTTGGCAATCAAAAAGTTTCTAAACGTTTTGCGCTTTGTTTCCTTTTTTTTTTTTTCGTTAAATATGGATGTTAAAAGTTAGTTTTGAGTCTATAAAGATATCTTCAAAAATATTTCCCGCGGTAAGCCAGCGTAGAAAGTCGTTTAAAGTTCGTTTAAATTTTGTTTATCGCAAAGATAAACTACTGTCAAGATAGAAACTTACCGCAAAGCAGAAGGAGTATGGTAATCAGGAAGCTTGTTTGTGACATTGAATGTCAATCGCATTGGCGCGCTAAACAATATCGAGAAGCACTTGTGTCCAAGTACGGACTTCGAAGACTAGACGAGCAGCACACGTCCTAACCACGCGACACTGGCACTGGCATCAAAATTTCCCGAGCGACGACTAGCGGCGGTCAGTCAGTGAACTGACAAACGGCAATTGTAATGCAGTAGACGCGCTGAACGTTTGTACCGCGCCCGCGCTCCCAACTAACGTCGTCGGACGAATCTAGTGTCGTGATGCCGCACCGGCACTCATTAACGGGTCCCGCTCCTTTACACCGACATGTGATCAACACGCCGTGTTTACTTTGAAAGGGTCACCCCGCATTCTATGGTCACATGGTTCATCATTAATTCAAGCATTTTCCTCGCCCAAAGGCATGCAATTAAAATTTGTATCGATACTATTTCTCCCCATTTAAGTTTTCTATTCAAAATTCGCGGCCAAAAAAAAAAAAATACAACAAAAACATAAAATACGATTACAGTTTCATTGTCGACAAACCGGAAGGAGATTCCTATGCTCGGTCGTTGCAGTGTACTTCAATGAAATTAGTACCAAGTTAATCGGAAATATAGGACAAACTAATTATTAATTAATTTCTTTTAACTTTGATCGTTCAATTTTATTCTTAATTTAGAGTTTTTTATTTGGGAAAATTAGGTCATTGTATTATTTTATTGTCATTATCCTCGATTCATATTTTTGAGTCCTTAACTATTTGCTATTTGTAAAACCTAAGATACAGGGAAATGTTACTTTATCAAATTATTATAAATGGAGCTAATTGACAAGGAAATCTTCCCTGGTGTCAAGGTCAGATCTTAATAAAACTTGCTGGGTAACTAGAGTATGTTGACATTTGAAAATAAACATTTTTTGTTTGTGCTGAAATTTACTTTGAAAGAGTGAAATTCACAGATTTTCAGTTTTCTTGATTTAATTCTTCAACGAAAATAGATAGAACAAACATTTAAATGCAAATATTGTACCTTATCGAAAGGTCTTCCAGGACATGTGATTGTGGTATATACAGGGTGATGCATTTAAACGCCTCCCTCTTATGCTAGAGCTGATAATAGTAATGTGGAAAAGCATTTAACGCAAGTTGTTAATATTTAATGTCCTTTATTGATTTTAAAGCATTTTCAATTATACTTACACCAAAACCACGTATATATTAATAATAATAATAATAATTTATTAAATGCCCAACAGATAAACATCCAAAAATGAACACAATATTAAAAGGTAATGCAAGAAAGAAATATATATATATATATATCTATATATATCGATACATTATGTAAATACCGGAAAGAAAAATGAAATATTAATAATAAAAAATGAAAAAATGACAAATTAAGGCAAATCTAAGTTGAAATTACTAAAGTATCTTGCCGTTCGTCATAGCTGTAGGAATCCGTAGCAGGTGATGCCACCTCGATTCCAGGCGTGGCACAATGAGACCAACTCCAGACAACAAACCAGGAGAGTCAATTCTTACGGTGAAAATGTTTTGCATAAATGAAGCAGTAATACTTCTTTCAACAAGCGTTACAAAGTCATGTTTCTGAATTCTATCTTTATACGAAAGATATTTCAAAAATTTCCGCTGAATCCGCTCAAGAAGATTGATTTGGATGTTGTAGAAAGGATACTAAGCCACGGATGCATATTCGGGCGTGCAAACCACGTAAACAAAGAAAAGGGTCTCTATTGCATCAAGGCAAGTGCGAAAAATAAATCCTAATAGTTTAAAAGCGACTTTCGCGACATCTCAGACATGGTTAAAGAAGGTAAACTTTTCATCGTATATCACACCTAAATCTTTAATAGAAGATTGACTAGCAATATTAATATTAATAATACAATAAAGAGAATCGATTCTACAAATACAATTACATTTAATTTTAAATTATTATGCAGATACCAGGTATAAATTAAGTCCATATTACGCTGCAGAAGGTCAACATCCTTAAAGGAGTTAACGGCGTGGTAGATTTTAATATCATCAGCATAGGCTAATAAAGAGCAGTTATTGGACTTTAAAAGATCGTCGATATATATATTAAAGAGGAGCGGGCCAAGGTTCGATCCTTGAAGTACTTCAGAGGTGGAGTAAAAAGTTCAAGATTTAAATCTATTAAAATAAAAGTAATTAAGTCTATTTAGAAGATATGATCGAATTAATCTTAGAAAATTCCTGCTGACACCGAAAAAACTCAACTATATATTGCATACATATGTCCTCTATTAAGAAAAGCCATAATTAATTATTGAAATGGCATCAGATGTTCTATTCTTCATGTAAATATAAACACGGGATTATACATGATAACAAATCAGTGGTTTCATCTTGGCGGATATGGAAATTCACAGAATAATAGAATTTGGTCTGCAGAATATTCCCACGTTTTCGTAGAAACTCCAGTACATCCTTAGAAGATTGATGTTTGGTTAGGAATGTCAAGAAAAAGAATCATTGGCCCTATTTTTTTCAATCAAAACATTGACGCAAATACGTATCGAAATCTGATTTTAGTTCCTTTTATTGAATAACTTCATGATGATGAGTCCACACTGCACAGAGAATACTATCTACAACAGTTTTTCGGAGACCGAGTCATAACTAGAGACCACTGGCTTCCTCGATCACTAGATTTGACCCCCTTGAATTATTTCATGTTTGGTTATTTAAAAAATACAATTCATTCTAACCGTATACAGGGTTATACGGCGGGAGGAATTGTACAATTGCTGAAGCTGTAAATGATATTAGAACAGAAGTATTACGTAATGTCTTCAACAGCACAAAACGAAGGGTGAATTTGTATTTAAATTTACATGGGCAGCATTTTGAACAAATGATGTAATTTTATTTTAATGTCACTAAAATTGGTTCCTTTCTCATATTTTTATGTTATGCCTATGATGTACGAGGGTTGCTGTTTATATATCAATGGTGCACATACATACATCGTAAAGCTTAACATTATTTGACCGTATACATACTAAGAACGTTTTGTCATACGGATGATATTTGTGTTGTTTAGTGACTTGAAAATTTCATCTCAGTCAAAAAATGGAATTAAATCGTGAGAATCTTCGTGCAATGATTTACTACGACTTTGCATCAATCAACTCACTTCAACTTTTGGCTATAAAGCACAGACTAGAAGCACTGTATATCGCTGGTTTAGTGAATTCAAGCGTAACCGTTGTTCACAAGCATGCAGTCGACTATATGCATCCTCCAAGATGAGCCAAACGCAACAAAAGTTGTTTGCGCCAGAAGAACCTCGAAGCAAATGGTTGCCTGTTTTTTTGGGATAAAGCGATATATGACCACAGTGACACTAGAGAATCCTAGAACGACCAATTCTGAATGGTCCGTGAAATTCATGGAGTGGAAAAAATTCTATGAAAATTAGTTCAACAGCAACCCTCATATAGTGTTTGCACCTTAAGAGCCGTTGACTAGTACTTAGCACCAACTTAAAGTAAAAATAAAAAATAGAAAGCGGAAAATTCAAAGGCCTTCATTTATATACGTCCTGTATAAGGTACGTACCGGAAACTGGTTTCTGTATACTATATTTCCCCAGATCTTTAATAGTTAGACTTATAATGTGATATAAATAAATAACGCATTTATTTACACCTTGTAAAATATTAATAAGAGATTATCAATTCGTGATAGTCATTTCACCATCCTCTGTTAGATTCCCTTTAATAAAACCATCTCGATAATTTCATTACGTCTAAACGACTCGGTATATAAGCGTGAAAGGAAATTACTGATTCGGTATCGAATCTACGTCTACTTTATGGTATTTGAAGGCTACCGGCGACTGATACCACGATCTATTTGAACATCAAGTTCGACCGTACACCTCGTCTTGTTTACCCTTGCCACCAAGTCAAACAGTCACGCTATACAATATTCTATCCGGTAAAATTGAAGATGATCACATCATATTACGAGTATGAATGAGTAATAACCTTAATCGGCTTAATACACATCGCTATTGACGTTGATATGTCCATAATCTCAATTGGGAGATTAGAAGCTACTTTACGTAATTACTATTATGAAAAAAAAAATCTAATTTATTTAACTTGAACCTTTTCATTCTGTATATCTTATTTCTTCCGTATTTATAATTAAGACTATCCATCGTAAATATAACAACCAATACGCGTTGAAATACACGGAGCAGATTCTCCGAAATCAAAGATAATCATATCAAGTTATACTCCGTTAAGTGGAAATTCGAGATTGAGAAAAACAAATTAATCAGGTGAAACTCGAACATCTCCGGAAAACGAATAAGAACATGTAGAGTATAACTGTATATTATTTGATTAATTTTACTTCCTTTGCTGTAAAGTATTTCACTTCGAGAGAAGAAAAAAAGAAAAGTGAGACCCTAATAGAAAACAGGTTCTGAGTTTTCACGTGTGTTAGAATTTGCGCCAACAAATTCTTTCCAATAACACTCTATCAGAGCTGGCTGATTTACTGCGGAAACTTATTGTAGGTAATGGTTTTAAAACTAAAACGAGGTATCGAGTTACGCGAATCTGAAGTCGAAGCATATGTAAGGAGGTCTTAAATTTTTGGCGGATGCGCCGCGCTATCTGGTTTCTGGTTGTTTTTCTTTCTCTCGATGTTATTCGATTCATATCTTTCCAATTAAGCGCACATTTTAATCGAACTATTACAAAATAAAGTCCCCGATTTGACCTAATAATTTCCTAGAAGAATTCATTAATTAACTGACTAATTTCCAAATTCGTTTTCGAAGTTTTCTCTTACAATGATGGTGCCGCAACGTAAATCGATGCAACTTTTGCCACCTAAGGGCTGCCGGCTAGCGATACCCAACCCTCTAACAACCGCCGCTGTACTGTACTCTTGAACATCAACTTTCCACCCCCCACCTCCCGGTTCATCTTGTTTGTCCCGCTTAAGTCTCGAGCGTATGTAACGTGCTATTTATATAATATACTCCGCAAATAAATAAATAGTAAAACTTAGCGTGCACATAGATGTTCTGCGAGTATACCACAATCCTGATGTTTATTTTAATTCAATAAAATAATATAACGACAAAAAAACTCGGTTTTTATTACCGTATTTCTGCCGATTTGTCACGTCTTTAAAATACAATTCAGCAGGAATTTCCTTTTTGTGTATGTATCGAATATTAAGGTATTATTTAATGTCATGTTAAAGCGCTGCAATAACAATAGGTGTCACGTATGCAATTTCGATAGTGTCTAGCAAAAGAGAAACTTTACCACTTTACAGGTTGTAATTAGAATCGTTTAATTACCGCATGCGCAATACATGTAAGCATGTCTCGTAAAATGCTTAAATATTGGAGTCCCTTATAGATCCCCATATTATACATATAATTAATTAACTTTTGTATTGAGCATTCATATTTCCCTAATCTTTGGAAAGTGGCTTGGTGGTTGCCTTTGCCTAAAGTATCTAATCCTGACACCTTTTCTGATTTACAAATCATCAGTATATTACCGATATTAGCTAAAATAGAAAGTTCTTTTTAAACAAAGTTATGGCCTCTTTACTACTACTAGTTTTCAAGGAGGTTTTGGAAAAAGTTTCAGCCCTGTATTCGCACTTTGCTAATGTTTTGAATAATATTATGTTATTTTTCGATAAGCGTCTGCCATGAATTGCTTATTGCTAAGTGCAATTATTATGGGTTTTCTGAGGAATCACAACGGCTTATTTTATCAACAAGTACACAGACAATATGTTATGACAATAATAAGTCGGGAACTTTGAATATTGTTTCACGTGTACCCCAATGTTCAATTCTAGGATCGCTTCTTTTCACAATTTATACAAATGATACTTTAAACGCTCTGCAAACCTATAGTACTAAATCCTGTGCAGATAACAGTCAGTCGTTTTTCTCTTTCCCTCTCCATTAGAAATTTGCTGTTTCATTATAAGCGCAGAACACAAAAGCTTCAAAACTCCTGTTGCAGGTTGGTTTGTAACCGTCGTAGGCATGATCATCAACTTAAAGTAGCTAAATATGGAAAACCTTCGTAAGCTGCATTTAGTTGGTCACTTTATTCATGTTCTAAATACTAGGCATCGATATTAATTGACGATACCTCAATACTCTATATTTTTATTCAAAAGATCGTATTGGTGTTATAATTTATAATTGATTGCCTAATATGTACAAGGAAATTACTAATTTAAAAAGGTTTAATATGGCTGTTAAAACCTATCTTCTTTCTTTGCAGTAATACGTGACCTTTTATTTTCATTTTATACGATTGCCTATATTCATGATTGCTGTTGTCTATTTTTTTTTTCATGCCTTTATTCTGTATTATTTTGTGAGGTCTGGTTGAGGTGAGTAGCATTTGCTAAAGTTCTACAGTTCCCAATTTTGAAGTTATTTTGTAAATAAAGGCAATTTATTATTATTGTCATATATACATCTCAGCAATTGTTGTGTCAAGCTTGAAATGTAAGAGGATTCGAATTAAAAACACTTTAAGTCTTCAACTAGGAAAAAACTTGCTAATTTGCATATTCATAGAAAACTTTATAATCAGATCCGCAATATCGGCATTCGGATTCATTTTGTCATTAAAGACAAAAGGAAAATGGAGTCTTAACACCATTACACGGATGCAAGCGAGTACGACTATATATCGATTAGTTCAAACTCACAGTAA
Source organism: Trypoxylus dichotomus (assembly GCA_023509865.1). Classification (NCBI taxonomy): domain Eukaryota; kingdom Metazoa; phylum Arthropoda; class Insecta; order Coleoptera; family Scarabaeidae; genus Trypoxylus; species Trypoxylus dichotomus. Next base: position 7,134,812 of record CM042083.1, on the reverse strand, counting down.
ATAATTCAAACGGTAATTTAATCACCTTGCCTATGCATGGGGATGTGAATTCCCAACACCTCGTTTGTTCTGACAGAATTAGCGTTCTCTTTAATTCTATAGCGAAACAAAACTAAACGGGAACAATGCGTCGAAATGTGACCTACTATATGGATATGAACCGGCCTGTCTTGAAAGTGAAATTTTACGGCTTGTTTACAAGATAAGCAAATATCCACAAAGGCGCGTTGGAATTCTTCGAGGAAAGATGGTAGGGCCTAAAATTCGTCGCATCTAAGCGTTGGCTAAACTTGAACAGAGTACATTTTACAGATTAATAATTATTATAATGAACCCAATGCTCATCATTTTTTTTCTTTTTTTGATAGACCACTAACTTCGACTAAGCCCATATAATCGTATTTTTTTGATATCATTATATTACAATTTTAAAGCCATTTAAATTATTATTATTTAATTTTTTCCAAGGGTTTCTGGATGCTGTGACCCAGGTAGTATTAGACACTCAAATATATCCTCTAGAGCAAATAGCATTGTTTGTTGACATTGAAGATACATACACTAACTTTTAAATCTCTTTTAAAGAAAGAGACTAATTGAGATTGGCATGTCTCTAACATAGTTGTTCGACATTGGAGTAGAACTGTTGTATACATCAAAGGTCGTTACATGGCGCACGTAGCACATCCGTTGGAAAGGTTCTGTTCTTAGTCAACTGGCTTAAACATATGTGTATGCTTTGGAACTACATATTGCCTTTGATATTTCACTGACGTCCAGTATATTGACGATATATGTACATCTATTAGGTTTGTGCCATTCATAGGAAACTTTATTAAATACTTACGCACCGTACTACGTAAAAGCTTTTATAGGGTACATACATTGATTACATCATTGAAAAGTTGTGAAAAGAAACTATATCTACTGAACTACACTACTAAAAAATGGTCTATGGAAAAACAATTTTTCCCGCGATCCCTCGATCTTAACCAATGAGTTTGATATAGAAATCGGCACCGTAGAATTCGAATATGATTTCAGAATTGACCTACAACGCTCACGGATAGCGCTACAACCAATAAAGGAAGTAGATAGGCGACGATTCAGTCGCACAAATTTCACACCCTTATCGCAAATCCCGCACAATGCTAACTCATTTCTGATTTCAAATTTAGCTTCTACGAGGTCGATTTCTATAAAAAAATCATTTTTGCCACGATCCCTCGGCCCTTAAGGAAATTGCCTTTACCGTCCCTAGTCGAAAAATTAAACGGCATTCGTCGGGGGACAGCCCGTATCGCCAAAATGTCGTCGTCGGGCTTTTGCACATCTTGTCAGTTTCGTTAGATTAGCACATCAATGAGTTTGTTATAGGAATCGGCACAGCAGAATTCGAATATGACGTCAGAATTCATCTAAGACGCTCACGCACAGCATCACAAGCAATAAAGGAAGTAGAAAGGCGACGATTCAGTCGCACAAATTTCACACCTTTATCGCAAATCCTGAACATGCTAGCTCATTTCTGATGCCAAATTTAGCTTCTACGATATCAATTTTTATAGAAAAATCACTTTTCTCACGATCCCTCGACCCCCGAGGAAATTATTTTGACCGTCCTTACTCGAAAAATTAAACGGCATTCGTCGGGGGACAGACCGTATCGCCAAAATATCGTTGTCGGGCTTATACACATGTTGTCAGTTTTGTTAGATTGGCACACCAATGAATTTGTTATAGGAATCGGCAGAGCAGAATTCGAATATGACGTCGGAATTGACCTATGACGCTCACGAATAGCGCTACAAGCAATAAAGGATGTAGGAAGGCGACGATTCAGTCGCACAAATTCTGCACCTTTATCGCAAATCCTGAACATACTAGCTCATATCTGATTCAAAATTTAGCTTCTACGAGGTCGATTTCTATAGAAAAATCATATTTGCCACGATCCCTCGACCTTTAAGGAAATTGCCTTTACCGTCCCTAGTCGAAAAATTAAACGGCATTCGTCGGGGGACAGCCCGTATCGCCAAAATGTCGTCGTCGGGCTTTTGCACATCTTGTCAGTTTCGTTAGATTAGCACACCAATGAGTTTGTTATAGGAATAGGCACCGTAGAATCCGAATATGACGTCAGAATTCACCTAAGACGCTCACGCACAGCGTTACAAGCAATAAAGGAAGTAGAAAGGCGACGATTCAGTCGCACAAATTTCACACCTTTATCGCAAATCCTGAACATGCTAACTCATTTCTGATGTCAAATTTAGCTTCTACGAGGTCGATTTCTATAAAAAAGTCATTCTCGCCACGATCCCTCGGCCCTTAAGGAAATTGCATTTACCGTCCCTAGTCGAAAACTTAAACGGCATTCGTCTGGGGACAGCCCGTATCGCCAAAATGTCGTCATCGGGCTTTTGCACATCTTGTCAGGTTCGTTAGATTAGCACACCAATGAGTTTGTTATAGGAATAGGCACCGTAGAATCCGAATATGACGTCAGAATTCATCTAAGACGCTCACTCACAGCGTTACAAGCAATAAAGGAATTAGAAAGGCGACGATTCAGTTGCACAAATTTCACACCTTTATCGCAAATCCTGAACATGCTAGCTCATCTCTGATTCAAAATTTAGCTTCTACGAGGTCGATTTCTTTAGAAAAATCATTTTTGCCACGATTGCCTGACCCTTAGGAATTTTTTTTTACCGCCCCTAGTCGAAAAATTAAACGGTATTCGTCGGGGTATAACCCGTATCGCCAAAATGTCGTCGTCGGACTTATGCACATCGTGGTAATTTCTTTAAATTGGAACAGCGATGAGTTTCGTATAGGAATCGGTAGCGTAGAATGCAAATATTCTTCGCTTTTTTGAACAACGGGAGCACTTTCGCTCTTTTCTAATCATCAGGGATAATACTACTTTTCAAACTTTTTTTAAATACATGCAGAAGTCTTAGGTCTAGTGAAAGTTCGCTGTATTTTCAAGTTGCCCTCAAGGCTTCTGTCAGTTCTGTTAGATCTATATCATCCAAACCTTTTACGTCTACTTCGTGTTTTGTTGTTTCGTCAATATTTTCCTTCTACCAGAGCTGTTCATAATGTTTCATCCACTTCTCCTCCTGATTACATCTATAAGTATAATGTTACTAATTATTTCAGTTCTACGTTATCTCCTGTTTAAAGTTTAATGTAAAATACGCGTATATTTTGTAATTTAGCTTCGTTTCCTCTGTTTACTATTCTCTTTGTTGGTTTTCTTTCTATTTCGCGGCCCCGTATATGTTGATTTAGTGTCAGGTATATCCTTGTGACGATTTTTTCATATTTGTTTTCTATTTTATGGTTAGTGTAGATCGTTTCAATTTTGACGTTTTTATTCTTCAGTTTTTACGTGACTAAATGACTATTTGTTAAAGTCAAAGGTTTAGACAAAATGATATTCACCGGCAATAATCCGGCATTTTCGTATTAAAAAACCACAAAGCCACACTTCAAAATCTAAATTAATACGGAAATAGACCGTTGGAAAACTGTTCGTGATTTTCGTGTTTATAATAGAACAAAAGGCGCATTCCAGTTTAAGGTCCTCAAATCGAAAGCAAATAAGGGTTTAGTACGGCGAATTACTTGAATAGGTATAGCATTGTTAGTCAGATTATGCATTGTTAATACTATGATAATTTGATATACGTGCTACCCGAAAGTTATTGGTAAATCTTCCTCTTAGCCCTAATACCCTCAACAAATCTGTGCAAATTAGTATCCTTGAAAGGTTAAGTCCTCAGATTCCGTTTTATGTGGATATGATTGTCATTTTAGATCGAAAAGGTATTAAAGGGGTTGAAATACATATATGACATATTGCTGTATTTGAAATACAAATAAATGTTTATCTAATATTAATTTAATACCTGCGTACGTGTACATATAACAAGCCATGTTGAGGAGCAAGGGAAACCCGAGGATCTGCGGTCAGTATGTGTACCGTTATCACTAATCGAGATTTGATGGTATAGCTGCCAGAGGCCTGCTATGTGGTTTCTAGCCTCCCGTTGCCTTTCCCCCTCGCAGAGCTTCAATGTATATGTTTGTAACAACTGACGAAAAAGCTACTGCATGGCCGCATCAGTTCACGTGCTATGGGTTAATGCGAAACCGTAGCATCGTATTTCTGGTAAAATACTCACTGGATACACTGCGCCAAAGTCAATAAACATCCAAGGTATAATCTGCTTGTTTAACGGAATAAAGCAATGTACAATTGAGATGACTCCGGATTAATTTCATATCTCGGATAAAATTAGGTCAAAGTTCTTCTTTAGAAACCGAAAAAGAACATACCAATGATTTTAATTATTTTCGTAACCACAGTTCTATTTTGATGTTCCACACAATATGTAACATCGCGTTTAACTATAAAACATACAATACACAAGGGAATTCAACTTGGTTAGATTGATACTTCCATTGGAAATTTATCGTTAGACAACACGCCATGCAATGTATATATAAAAGACGGAAATGCTACGAGGACAACATTATTAACAATATCGCTTAACGAATTCAAATTATTAAAATAAAATGTTGAAACCTATTTTTTATAAAAAAAACATAAAACACACGAATAATACTTTAGTTATTATGTATTTGACCTAAGTGTATCTCAAGAAATTGAATAATCAACTATATTACCACGTAACTCCTAGGAAAATGGTCGATTTCCACGAGATGATATATAATTTATTCGAAATAAGAATGCATCAACCCGTCATCCTTTGTGTTATATTAAAACGTATAGCCAGCGCTGCAGTATACATCAAGAGCGCCATGGACTGTAACGTATAAAGTTTTATTTAGGAATGATAGCAACGTTATAAACAAGATCATCCGTTAGGGAAATTTATTTTAGCATCCTCTTGAGAAAACAAAAAGACATTTTCGTTATATGAAACTGAAGTACAGATTAAATTACTTAGAAAGATCCCGACGCCTACTTTCGAACAGCAAAAACTGAAATCCTCCATCTTTAACCCTTTAGGAACTATGACGCTCCACAGATTAAAGGTCAAACATTTTTAGAGTTCCCAAAACCGTATCTCCCGAACGGTTGGAGATATTAAGTCGACTATACGAAAAGACGCGTTTTTTTATGTGAAACATAGCTCTATTCGGAGCACGCTTAAAGACCTTGGATTTTCAGTTTTTCTATTTTCAAACATTAATATTCTCCAATGGTTAGAATTAACGGGTTGAAATTTCCCAGGCATCATACGCTGGTACAGGTCCACATAATGTTTTGCCTTAAACTGTTTAGCATTTAATTTAAAATTAACTTCAAAAGAATAAGTGTATTACAATGCAGCTAATTTTTTGGTTTTCTTTTTTCTTTCAGATCCTGCAACTGGATTGGTATTCCGACACCCTTCGCTGCTGCACGAGTGCATCATCCACTACGTCTTCGCCATATGAGCAAAACACACAATATATAACATATATTTCTTTAATTCTTATTATATACATACACATGTATTAAAACGTTGGAACACATTGTATATCAATTTTAACCTCTTCCAACTTGAATTTTGTAACATACTGCATATACTACTTTGTATGTCTCTGTAATGATACGGTTACTAAATAAAATCTGTAATTGTACAAAACTATGTGTTGTATTTATGATACCTTCCCAAAATTAAAAGAGCATGCTAGAGAGACCTACCTCAAAACATACAACTTATAGTAGTGCAAATTGAGAAACTTTGTTAGAATCTCATACAGCAGTAGCAACATCTAGATTTCTTGGTAAGTATGTAAGTATGTACGTAAGTATGCGCGATATACCTCCTCGGATTTCTACTCTTCTGATACCTCCAATAATTTCGTCAAAATTTCAAGTATAAATTTATTTTTATTACACCGCCATCTACGGGAATTTTTGCAACTAAACAAGTATGCGGATGCGATATACCTCCTCGCATTCCTGCTACCCTAATACCATACCTCCTGATACTTTTCTGATATTCGGTCGCAATATGGGAATTATTTCAGTTAAAGCTTAAAATTGACATGTTACAGCGCCATCTGGCGGGCTTTTGTGGAACTAAAATACGAATTTTCAAGTATGGTGGCGCCGTCTGGTGGGAGTTTTTGGTACTAAAAGTATACGGACGTAATATACCTCCTCGCATTCCTGCTATCCTAATACCTCCTGATACTTTTCTGATATTCGCTTTACTTACCATATTTCCATGTTTCAAGAAAATAACAGTTACTGAGTCATACAATTTGTACTTCCTGTGATTTTCGGTAACTGTGATATTTCTAATACAGAGTTTCTTCAAGTAAATATATGTCTGTGTCTATGTCTGTACTGTGTCTGTGTCTGTGTCTGTGCTGTGTCTGTGTCTGTGTCTGTGTCTATGTCTGTGTCTGTGTCTGTGTCTGTGTCTATGTCTATGTCTATGTCTATGTCTGTGTCTGTGTCTATGTCTGGGTCTGTGTCTATGTTTGTGTCTGTGTCTATGTCTGGGTCTGCGTCTATGTCTGTGTCTGGGTCTGGGTCTGTGTCTATGTCTATGTCTGGGTCTGGGTCTGGGTCTGGGTCTGGGTCTGTGTCTGTGTCTGTGTCTGTGTCTGTGTCTGTGTCTATGTCTGTGTCTGTGTCTGTGTCTGTGTCTGTGTCTGTGTCTGTGTCTGTGTCTGTGTCTGTGTCTGTGTCTGTGTCTATGTCTGGGTCTGGGTCTGGGTCTGTGTCTGTGTCAATGTCTGTGTCTATGTCTGTGTCAATGTCTGTGTCTATGTCTGTGTCTATGTTTGGACCTGCTACATGTATTTTTGTACGAACCATACCCAAACATCAAGAAAAATGTATGTGTCAGTGTCTATGTCTATGTCTGGGTCTGTGTCTATGTCTGTGTCTGTGTCTATGTCTATGTCTGTGTCTGTGTCTATGTCTGGGTCTGTGTCTATGTTTGTGTCTGTGTCTATGTCTGGGTCTGCGTCTATGTCTGTGTCTGGGTCTGGGTCTGGGTCTGTGTCTATGTCTGGGTCTGGGTCTGGGTCTGGGTCTGGGTCTGTGTCTATGTCTGTGTCTGTGTCTATGTCTGGGTCTGTGTCTATGTCTGTGTTTGTGTCTGTGTATTTTTGGACCTGCTGCGTGTATTTTTGTACGAACCATACCCAAACATCAAGAAAAATGTATGTGTCAGTGTCTATGTCTATGTCTGGGTCTGGGTCTGTGTCTATGTCTATGTCTATGTCTGTGTCTGTGTCTATGTCTATGTCTATGTCTGTGTCTGTGTCTATGTCTGGGTCTGTGTCTATGTTTGTGTCTGTGTCTATGTCTGGGTCTGCGTCTATGTCTGTGTCTGGGTCTGGGTCTGTGTCTGTGTCTGGGTCTGGGTCTGGGTCTGTGTCTATGTCTGTGTCTGTGTCTGGGTCTGTGTCTATGTCTGTGTTTGTGTCTGTGTATATTTGGACCTGCTGCGTGTATTTTTGTACGAACCATACCCAAACATCAAGAAAAATGTATGTGTCAGTGTCTATGTCTATGTCTATGTCTGAGTCTGTGTCTATGTCTGTGTCTGTGTCTATGTCTATGTCTATGTCTGTGTCTGTGTCTATGTCTGGGTCTGGGTCTGTGTTTGTGTCTATGTCTGTGTCTGTGTGTGTGTATTTTTGGACCTGCTGCGTGTATTTTTGTAAGAACCATACCCAAACATCAAGAAAAATGTATGTGTCAGTGTCTATGTCTGTGTCTATGTCTATGTCTATGTCTGTGTCTGTGTCTGTGCTGTGTCTGTGTCTGTGCTGTGTCTGTGTCTGTGCTGTGTCTGTGTCTATATCTGTGTACGGACGTAATTATATCTCTTCGCATTTCTATTCTCTTGATAATTTTTCTGAAGTGGCGCCATCTAGCAGATTTTTTTTGAACTAAGAAACAAGCCTATGCTTTTTTGTTGTCTTGAGTTTTCAGGGATAAATAAAACGAAATTTTGGGTGTCTCTTTAGGTATTTATTTATCAGTACTTATTTATACATGAATTGATAAATGTATTCTATATTTTCAAATATGTGGCAGCATTTTATGCAATAAAAGATGTTAAAAGTAGTCACATCGTATACCCAGTAGCCGTTGTAATCATAGGTTCCACTTCATATTCTAGAATGGTTTGTTCTTCACCTGAAAATAGAAATTTCATATTAATAATTGTGCTAACACATATTTGACGTAGTGCATACCCACGTCATTTTTTGGGTCAGTCTTACCTTTAACCGGTTAGAAGCTAGAGCGCTTCAAAGTTTAAGACTTAAGCATTTTCAAATATTTCGAAAACTCATATTTTCCAACCGGTTAAAGATATAGAGCTAATTGTTAGGTGGAAGGTGTTGGATTATTATGTTTCAAATTTTGAAATTTCTTATGCATTAAAAAGCAAGTTACTTACCACAATGTAGGGCTAGATGAGAATGCGACAGAATCGATGGATTCTCTGCGGCTTCCGCGACTGTCCTCAGTGTTTGTATTATCTGTAAAAAGAAAGAGAATTTGGAATTACGCACTGGAATATCAATAGTAATAAGAATTCGTTAAAAAAGGAGGAAACCTATCTGTTCATTACCATTCTTAACAAGTTTAACCTTCACAGGTATAGCAGTAAACTCCACTCACACAAATTAATTAATTATGCGGAACGCAGCGTTTCGGGAGCACGTGGGCTCCCATTGTCAACCGTGTTACCGACAGTGTAACCTTAATGGCTTTTACGCAGTGAGTGTAAAACAAATATTCAGTTAGGTACTTTTAGCGAGTGAAGCAGTGAAGCGGTGAAAAATTAGGATACAATGAAAAAAGTTATTAAAGTCCACTGATTTTTTGTGACTCTATTATATCGACTGAAATATGCTGTCGATTACAAATTGCACAAATGGCACAAATTATTTTCTAAAACAACTAAAAACCTGAACTGTGTTCGAGTTTAGCAAGCTGTAGCAATCTACCCTGCCGTATATTGATTTAACTTACACGAAAACAAAGTACATTTGTAGTTCTTACAGTTACAGTGAAAATTCATATATATATATATATATATATATATATATATATATATATATATGTATATATATGAAGTTGTGAAAGCCTCTTATATAAACTTGAACACCGCACAGCGAAAAAACGTACAAAGTAGTTTTCTGTAACACTCCACGTTCCATGTGTATATAGGCAGAATAATGCATAAAAAGTTTGAAGGCATATATAAAGAATTATTCGATTTAATACAAACATCCGACAGTAATGTTAATTAATCTATTATAAAAAGATGAAACCTGAAAATAACTTCGAGTAGTTCTATGTAGAAAATTGAGGATCATCGATTTTTCTGCTAGAATGGATACAAGGCCTTAGTAACTATTGATACGTAAAATCTAATCTCTACTATGGTAATTGAAAAATCGATTAACCTCGTCGTCATAGATCAACTTTTTTCCAAAGGAAATATGTCGCTATCTCAAAGTTTAAATTAAATAATTTACATTGTAAGGGATATAAATAAACTTTGTAGCGGAGATTCTCAAAAGGTTTTATATATTTGGACTACTCTGTATATTTACCTCCTTGTATAGAAACGTTGTGACAGTGATAAGTATAGCTACGTCACCTTCGCTAGACTCATCAATGATAACACGAAAGGATATCAGAAAGGAAGGGCAGAAGAGCGTAGAACGAGTTTATACACCCGAGCATATAAAATTTCAATTTTCCAAAGCGCATAAAGTAATTTGGAAAATATTTGCTTTAATAATTTTGCGTCTCTAAGAAAAAAAAAAAGAACGGCCGGGAAACGAAAACCGATAGAATTTTACTTCGTAGGCAGAACGGAATCAACGCTAAGGTCAATGTGACTAAACTCGACTTCCTCAAACACCAAGGTTATTAATTTCATCTTACATGCTAAAATTAGTGATGAGATCACTTTCAAGGGGGACGAGAAAGCCATCTTTTGTAATTGCTTTTTAAATGAAGGCGAAAAAATGGAGAAAGATTAAAATGGAGGGCGTTATTTAAAAAAAGGGCGCGATTGTTTGGAAATTTGGTAATTTTGATGCGTTGAAAGTAACCTTTTGAAATTTTGACGATATACACCAGCTCTTATAAGAAATCAACACATTTTTAACAAGAAAAAGCAAATTTATCTAAAAACAAACAGATTAACAATGTTACATTAAACTTAAACAAGTAGGCGCTATATGTTTGCACTAAAAGGAAAGAAACACAGCACAGTTTTTGATTTTGCGTTGCTTATCTCATACCGCCTTATATCGAAGTCCCCAAGTCGATCGCAATAATTAATTTATCCTCTCTTGCCGGGATTAAAATTTTATCGAGAATTTCATGCCAAGGTTGGCATTATCCCTTAATTAAACAAAATAAAACTTTAATTCACCCCCGTTAGCAATTCCTCCACCTTGTTTGCAGTATGGTTTCTATCCCTTAAAGACAAGGCAGATGAGACCCATCAAAAGTTATTCTAAGCTATAAATAAAATATGTTAATTAAAGTATAATATCTTAATTTCATCAGTTACTTGATCAAAATGCATACATTAGTTATTTTTACCCCTATTCTCTGAAAATATGGCGTAATTCTTTTTTGCCGGTAGTACATGCAATATCAGGCGTTGTATACACCGGTGAAAGTCCCCTATATATAATTAAAACTTCCACAATATCCATTTAAAGCGGTAATGGATGAAAAAAACGTAAAAGAAAATCGAAAAAATCTATTCCGCGTTTACGCTACATATTCAACCGTAATTGCAATTATTACAGGCTATAACGTTGCATATGTGACAGCCGTAACGCACACACCCAGAATAAGCTGCTTTATATGTAAATAATTACAGCCTGCATTATTTAAAACTACCCATAAATACACATCGTAAACAGGGGTGTGTGAAGTAACCAAAACCGCAATGCAGGTAGATAGGGTGTTATTTTGAAGACCAGTAATAAGGCCAGAACTGAGAGGAGGGAATAGAATAACGGATCAGGGATTGCTGTAGCGTAATGGAGTTAACGTATTGATAGGTTACATATTGATTTGATTCCTTGTTATACTGAGAGGAACGACATGCAAAATAATTAGAGTAAACACGTAGGGCTGATTTTGAAAACCCCTAAACTTTGAACACAGATATTATTTAGAATCGAATGATGAATAAATAATCTGCCAATTATCCAATGCCGACGGTGACATTTTGGCGATACGGGCTGTCCCCCGACCAAAGCCGTTTACTTTTCAACTAGGGACGGCAAAAGCAATTTCTTTAAGGGTCGAACGATCGAAGCAAATTTGATTCTCCTGTAGAAATCGACCTCGTAGAAGTCAAATTTCACATAAGAAATTAGCTAGCATGTTCGGGATTTGCGATAGAGGTGCGAAATTTGTGCGACTGAATCGTCGCCTTTCAACTTCCCTCATTGCTTGTAATATTACCCATGAGCGTCATAGGTCAATTCTGACGTCATATTGGGTTTCTACGGTGCCGACTCCTATATGAAACTCACTGCTGTGCCAATATAACGAAATTGACAAGATGTGTATAATTCCGACGACAACACTTTGGCGATACGGGCTGTGCCCCGACGAATCCCGTTTAATATTTCGATTAGGCACGGTCAAAGCAATTTCATTAAGGGTCAAGCGATCACGGCAAAAGTGATTTTCCTATAGAAATCGACCTTGTAGAAGCGAAATTTGACATCAGAAATTAGCTAGCATGTTCGGGATTTGCGATAAAGGTGAGAAATATGTACGAATGGATCGTGGTCTTTCTACTCCCTGTGTCGATTCCTATGAGAAACTCACTACTGTGCCAATCTAACGATATTGATAAAATGTGCGTAAGTCCGACGACGACATTTCGGCGATACGGGCTGTCTCCCGACGAATGCCGTTTAACTTTCCGACAAGGGACGGTAAAAACAATTTCTTTAACTATCGTGCGATCGGGGCAAAAATGCTTTTCCTATAGAAATCGACCTCGTAGAAGCCAAATTTGATATCAGAAATGAGCTAGCATGTTCGGGATTTGCGATAAAGGTGTGAAATCTGTGCGAATGGATCGTGGTCTTTCTAGTCCCTTTATTGCATGTAATGCTATCCGTGAGCGTCGTAGGTCAATTCTGACGTCATATTCGGATTCTACGGTGTCGATTCCTATGAGAAACTCACTACTGTGCCAATCTAACGATATTGATAAAATGTGCATAAGTCCGACGACGACATTTCGGCGATACGGGCTGTTTCCCGACGAATGCCGTTTAACTTTCCGCCAAGGGACGGTAAAAACAATTTCTTTAACTATCGTGCGATCGGGGCAAAAATGCTTTTCCTATAGAAATCGACCTCGTAGAAGCCAAATTTGATATCAGAAATGAGCTAGCATGTTCGGGATTTGCGATAAAGGTGTGAAATCTGTGCGAATGGATCGTGGTCTTTCTAGTCCCTTTATTGCATGTAATGCTATCCGTGAGCGTCGTAGGTCAATTCTGACGTCATATTCGGATTCTACGGTGTCGATTCCTATGAGAAACTCACTACTGTGCCAATCTAACGAAATTGATAAGATGCGCATACGTCCGACGACGACATTTCGGCGATACGGGCTGTCTCCCGACGAATGCCGTTTAACTTTCCGACAAGGGACGGTAAAAACAATTTCTTTAACTATCGTGCGATCGGGGCAAAAATGCTTTTCCTATAGAAATCGACTTCGTAGAAGCCAAATTTGATATCAGAAATGAGCTAGCATGTTCGGGATTTGCGATAAAGGTGTGAAATCTGTGCGAATGGATCGTGGTCTTTCTAGTCCCTTTATTGCTTGTAATGCTATCCGTGAGCGTCGTAGGTCAATTCTGACGTCATATTCGAATTCTACGGTGTCGATTCCTATGAGAAACTCACTACTGTGCCAATCTAACGATATTGATAAAATGTGCATAAGTCCGACGACGACATTTCGGCGATACGGGCTGTCTCCCGACGAATGCCGTTTAACTTTCCGACAAGGGACGGTAAAAACAATTTCGTTAACTATCGTGCGATCGGGGCAAAAATGCTTTTCCTATAGAAATCGACCTCGTAGAAGCCAAATTTGATATCAGAAATGAGCTAGCATGTTCGGGATTTGCGATAAAGGTGTGAAATCTGTGCGAATGGATCGTGGTCTTTCTAGTCCCTTTATTGCATGTAATGCTATCCGTGAGCGTCGTAGGTCAATTCTGACGTCATATTCGGATTCTACGGTGTCGATTCCTATGAGAAACTCACTACTGTGCCAATCTAACGAAATTGATAAGATGCGCATACGTCCGACGACGACATTTCGGCGATACGGGCTGTCTCCCGACGAATGCCGTTTAACTTTCCGACAAGGGACGGTAAAAACAATTTCTTTAACTATCGTGCGATCGGGGCAAAAATGCTTTTCCTATAGAAATCGACTTCGTAGAAGCCAAATTTGATATCAGAAATGAGCTAGCATGTTCGGGATTTGCGATAAAGGTGTGAAATCTGTGCGAATGGATCGTGGTCTTTCTAGTCCCTTTATTGCTTGTAATGCTATCCGTGAGCGTCGTAGGTCAATTCTGACGTCATATTCGAATTCTACGGTGTCGATTCCTATGAGAAACTCACTACTGTGCCAATCTAACGATATTGATAAAATGTGCATAAGTCCGACGACGACATTTCGGCGATACGGGCTGTCTCCCGACGAATGCCGTTTAACTTTCCGACAAGGGACGGTAAAAACAATTTCGTTAACTATCGTGCGATCGGGGCAAAAATGCTTTTCCTATAGAAATCGACCTCGTAGAAGCCAAATTTGATATCAGAAATGAGCTAGCATGTTCGGGATTTGCGATAAAGGTGTGAAATCTGTGCGAATGGATCGTGGTCTTTCTAGTCCCTTTATTGCTTGTAATGCTATCCGTGAGTGTCGTAGGTCAATTCTGACGTCATATTCGGATTCTACGGTGTCGATTCCTATGAGAAACTCACTACTGTGCCAATCTAACGATATTGATAAAATGTGCATAAGTCCGACGACGACATTTCGGCGATACGGGCTGTCTCCCGACGAATGCCGTTTAACTTTCCGACAAGGGACGGTAAAAACAATTTCGTTAACTATCGTGCGATCGGGGCAAAAATGCTTTTCCTATAGAAATCGAGCTCGTAGAAGCCAAATTTGATATCAGAAATGAGCTAGCATGTTCGGGATTTGCGATAAAGGTGTGAAATCTGTGCGAATGGATCGTGGTCTTTCTAGTCCCTTTATTGCTTGTAATGCTATCCGTGAGCGTCGTAGGTCAATTCTGACGTCATATTCGGATTCTACGGTGTCGATTCCTATGAGAAACTCACTACTGTGCCAATCTAACGATATTGATAAAATGTGCATAAGTCCGACGACGACATTTCGGCGATACGGGCTGTCTCCCGACGAATGTCGTTTAACTTTCCGACAAGGGACGGTAAAAACAATTTCGTTAACTATCGTGCGATCGGGGCAAAAATGCTTTTCCTATAGAAATCGACCTCGTAGAAGCCAAATTTGATATCAGAAATGAGCTAGCATGTTCGGGATTTGCGATAAAGGTGTGAAATCTGTGCGAATGGATCGTGGTCTTTCTAGTCCCTTTATTGCATGTAATGCTATCCGTGAGCGTCGTAGGTCAATTCTGACGTCATATTCGGATACTACGGTGTCGATTCCTATGAGAAACTCACTACTGTGCCAATCTAACGATATTGATAAAATGTGCATAAGTCCGACGACGACATTTCGGCGATACGGGCTGTCTCCCGACGAATGCCGTTTAACTTTCCGACAAGGGACGGTAAAAACAATTTCGTTAACTATCGTGCGATCGGGGCAAAAATGCTTTTCCTATAGAAATCGACCTCGTAGAAGCCAAATTTGATATCAGAAATGAGCTAGCATGTTCGGGATTTGCGATAAAGGTGTGAAATCTGTGCGAATGGATCGTGGTCTTTCTAGTCCCTTTATTGCATGTAATGCTATCCGTGAGCGTCGTAGGTCAATTCTGACGTCATATTCGGATTCTACGGTGTCGATTCCTATGAGAAACTCACTACTGTGCCAATCTAACGATATTGATAAAATGTGCATAAGTCCGGCGACGACATTTCGGCGATACGGGCTGTCTCCCGACGAATGCCGTTTAACTTTCCGACAAGGGACGGTAAAAACAATTTCGTTAACTATCGTGCGATCGGGGCAAAAATGCTTTTCCTATAGAAATCGACCTCGTAGAAGCCAAATTTGATATCAGAAATGAGCTAGCATGTTCGGGATTTGCGATAAAGGTGTGAAATCTGTGCGAATGGATCGTGGTCTTTCTAGTCCCTTTATTGCTTGTAATGCTATCCGTGAGCGTCGTAGGTCAATTCTGACGTCATATTCGGATTCTACGGTGTCGATGCCTATGAGAAACTCACTACTGTGCCAATCTAACGATATTGATAAAATGTGCATAAGTCCGGCGACGACATTTCGGCGATACGGCCTGTCTCCCGACGAATGCCGTTTAACTTTCCGACAAGGGACGGTAAAAACAATTTCGTTAACTATCGTGCGATCGGGGCAAAAATGCTTTTCCTATAGAAATCGACCTCGTAGAAGCCAAATTTGATATCAGAAATGAGCTAGCATGTTCGGGATTTGCGATAAAAGTGTGAAATCTGTGCGAATGGATCGTGGTCTTTCTAGTCCCTTTATTGCATGTAATGCTATCCGTGAGCGTCGTAGGTCAATTCTGACGTCATATTCGGATTCTACGGTGTCGATTCCTATGAGAAACTCACTACTGTGCCAATCTAACGATATTGATAAAATGTGCATAAGTCCGACGACGACATTTCGGCGATACGGGCTGTCTCCCGACGAATGCCGTTTAACTTTCCGACAAGGGACGGTAAAAACAATTTCTTTAACTATCGTGCGATCGGGGCAAAAATGCTTTTCCTATAGAAATCGACTTCGTAGAAGCCAAATTTGATATCAGAAATGAGCTAGCATGTTCGGGATTTGCGATAAAGGTGTGAAATCTGTGCGAATGGATCGTGGTCTTTCTAGTCCCTTTATTGCATGTAATGCTATCCGTGAGCGTCGTAGGTCAATTCTGACGTCATATTCGGATACTACGGTGTCGATTCCTATGAGAAACTCACTACTGTGCCAATCTAACGATATTGATAAAATGTGCATAAGTCCGACGACAACATTTCGGCGATACGGGCTGTCTCCCGACGAATGCCGTTTAACTTTCCGACAAGGGACGGTAAAAACAATTTCGTTAACTATCGTGCGATCGGGGCAAAAATGCTTTTCCTATAGAAATCGACCTCGTAGAAGCCAAATTTGATATCAGAAATGAGCTAGCATGTTCGGGATTTGCGATAAAGGTGTGAAATCTGTGCGAATGGATCGTGGTCTTTCTAGTCCCTTTATTGCATGTAATGCTATCCGTGAGCGTCGTAGGTCAATTCTGACGTCATATTCGGATTCTACGGTGTCGATTCCTATGAGAAACTCACTACTGTGCCAATCTAACGATATTGATAAAATGTGCATAAGTCCGACGACGACATTTCGGCGATACGGGCTGTCTCCCGACGAATGCCGTTTAACTTTCCGACAAGGGACGGTAAAACAATTTCGTTAACTATCGTGCGATCGGGGCAAAAATGCTTTTCCTATAGAAATCGACCTCGTAGAAGCCAAATTTGATATCAGAAATGAGCTAGCATGTTCGGGATTTGCGATAAAGGTGTGAAATCTGTGCGAATGGATCGTGGTCTTTCTAGTCCCTTTATTGCTTGTAATGCTATCCGTGAGCGTCGTAGGTCAATTCTGACGTCATATTCGGATTCTACGGTGTCGATGCCTATGAGAAACTCACTACTGTGCCAATCTAACGATATTGATAAAATGTGCATAAGTCCGGCGACGACATTTCGGCGATACGGGCTGTCTCCCGACGAATGCCGTTTAACTTTCCGACAAGGGACGGTAAAAACAATTTCGTTAACTATCGTGCGATCGGGGCAAAAATGCTTTTCCTATAGAAATCGACCTCGTAGAAGCCAAATTTGATATCAGAAATGAGCTAGCATGTTCGGGATTTGCGATAAAAGTGTGAAATCTGTGCGAATGGATCGTGGTCTTTCTAGTCCCTTTATTGCATGTAATGCTATCCGTGAGCGTCGTAGGTCAATTCTGACGTCATATTCGGATTCTACGGTGTCGATTCCTATGAGAAACTCACTACTGTGCCAATCTAACGATATTGATAAAATGTGCATAAGTCCGGCGACGACATTTCGGCGATACGGGCTGTCTCCCGACGAATGCCGTTTAACTTTCCGACAAGGGACGGTAAAACAATTTCGTTAACTATCGTGCGATCGGGGCAAAAATGCTTTTCCTATAGAAATCGACCTCGTAGAAGCCAAATTTGATATCAGAAATGAGCTAGCATGTTCGGGATTTGCGATAAAGGTGTGAAATCTGTGCGAATGGATCGTGGTCTTTCTAGTCCCTTTATTGCTTGTAATGCTATCCGTGAGCGTCGTAGGTCAATTCTGACGTCATATTCGGATTCTACGGTGTCGATTCCTATGAGAAACTCACTACTGTGCCAATCTAACGATATTGATAAAATGTGCATAAGTCCGGCGACGACATTTCGGCGATACGGGCTGTCTCCCCGACGAATGCCGTTTAACTTTCCGACAAGGGACGGTAAAAACAATTTCGTTAACTATCGTGCGATCGGGGCAAAAATGCTTTTCCTAGAAATCGACCTCGTAGAAGCCAAATTTGATATCAGAAATGAGCTAGCATGTTCGGGATTTGCGATAAAGGTGTGAAATCTGTGCGAATGGATCGTGGTCTTTCTAGTCCCTTTATTGCATGTAATGCTATCCGTGAGCGTCGTAGGTCAATTCTGACGTCATATTCGGATTCTACGGTGTCGATTCCTATGAGAAACTCACTACTGTGCCAATCTAACGATATTGATAAAATGTGCATAAGTCCGACGACGACATTTCGGCGATACGGGCTGTTTCCCGACGAATGCCGTTTAACTTTCCGCCAAGGGACGGTAAAAGCAATTTCTTTAACTATCGTGCGATCGGGGCAAAAATGCTTTTCCTATAGAAATCGACCTCGTAGAAGCCAAATTTGATATCAGAAATGAGCTAGCATGTTCGGGATTTGCGATAAAGGTGTGAAATCTGTGCGAATGGATCGTGGTCTTTCTAGTCCCTTTATTGCATGTAATGCTATCCGTGAGCGTCGTAGGTCAATTCTGACGTCATATTCGGATTCTACGGTGTCGATTCCTATGAGAAACTCACTACTGTGCCAATCTAACGAAATTGATAAGATGCGCATACGTCCGACGACGACATTTCGGCGATACGGGCTGTCTCCCGACGAATGCCGTTTAACTTTCCGACAAGGGACGGTAAAACAATTTCTTTAACTATCGTGCGATCGGGGCAAAATGCTTTTCCTATAGAAATCGACTTCGTAGAAGCCAAATTTGATATCAGAAATGAGCTAGCATGTTCGGGATTTGCGATAAAGGTGTGAAATCTGTGCGAATGGATCGTGGTCTTTCTAGTCCCTTTATTGCATGTAATGCTATCCGTGAGCGTCGTAGGTCAATTCTGACGTCATATTCGGATACTACGGTGTCGATTCCTATGAGAAACTCACTACTGTGCCAATCTAACGATATTGATAAAATGTGCATAAGTCCGACGACGACATTTCGGCGATACGGGCTGTCTCCCGACGAATGCCGTTTAACTTTCCGACAAGGGACGGTAAAAACAATTTCGTTAACTATCGTGCGATCGGGGCAAAAATGCTTTTCCTATAGAAATCGACCTCGTAGAAGCCAAATTTGATATCAGAAATGAGCTAGCATGTTCGGGATTTGCGATAAAGGTGTGAAATCTGTGCGAATGGATCGTGGTCTTTCTAGTCCCTTTATTGCTTGTAATGCTATCCGTGAGCGTCGTAGGTCAATTCTGACGTCATATTCGGATTCTACGGTGTCGATTCCTATGAGAAACTCACTACTGTGCCAATCTAACGATATTGATATAATGTGCATAAGTCCGACGACGACATTTCGGCGATACGGGCTGTCTCCCGACGAATGCCGTTTAACTTTCCGCCAAGGGACGGTAAAAACAATTTCGTTAACTATCGTGCGATCGGGGCAAAAATGCTTTTCCTATAGAAATCGACCTCGTAGAAGCCAAATTTGATATCAGAAATGAGCTAGCATGTTCGGGATTTGCGATAAAGGTGTGAAATCTGTGCGAATGGATCGTGGTCTTTCTAGTCCCTTTATTGCATGTAATGCTATCCGTGAGCGTCGTAGGTCAATTCTGACGTCATATTCGGATTCTACGGTGTCGATTCCTATGAGAAACTCACTACTGTGCCAATCTAACGAAATTGATAAGATGCGCATACGTCCGACGACGACATTTCGGCGATACGGGCTGTCTCCCGACGAATGCCGTTTAACTTTCCGACAAGGGACGGTAAAAACAATTTCTTTAACTATCGTGCGATCGGGGTAAAAATGCTTTTCCTATAGAAATCGACCTCGTAGAAGCCAAATTTGATATCAGAAATGAGCTAGCATGTTCGGGATTTGCGATAAAGGTGTGAAATTTGTGCGAATGGATCGTGGTCTTTCTAGTCCCTTTATTGCTTGTAATGCTATCCGTGAGCGTCGTAGGTCAATTCTGACGTCATATTCGGATTCTACGGTGTCGATTCCTATGAGAAACTCACTACTGTGCCAATCTAACGAAATTGATAAGATGCGCATACGTCCGACGACGACATTTCGGCGATACGGGCTGTCTCCCGACGAATGCCGTTTAACTTTCCGCCAAGGGACGGTAAAAACAATTTCGTTAACTATCGTGCGATCGGGGCAAAAATGCTTTTCCTATAGAAATCGACCTCGTAGAAGCCAAATTTGATATCAGAAATGAGCTAGCATGTTCGGGATTTGCGATAAAGGTGTGAAATTTGTGCGAATGGATCGTGGTCTTTCTAGTCCCTTTATTGCTTGTAATGCTATCCGTGAGCGTCGTAGGTCAATTCTGACGTCATATTCGGATTCTACGGTGCCGATTCCTATAAGAAGCTCATTGCTGTGAAAAATCTAATGAAATTGATAAGATGTGCATAAGTCCGACGACGACATTTTGGCGATGCGTGCCGGCCCCCAACGAATGCCGTTAACTTTTTCGACTAGCGACGATAAACGCAATTTCTTTAAGGGGCGAGCGGTCGGGGCAAGTATGCTTATCCTATAGAAATCGACCTCGTAGAAGCCAAATTTGACATCAGAAATGAGCTAGCATGTTCGGAATTTGCGAATTTGCGCTTGAAGAAATTGACCACCATACAAACGAAACCTTGGATTTTAGAACGAAATAAATAGGAAAATCTTTTTCTTTAATACAATGACGTAAGTAAATAGTAAATTCAAGTGGATATTTTGGAAAATGTAAATATTACTCGAATTGAAACGTCAATTTTACATAACCGTGTGTGGCGCAGCCCTACATTGTGTAAAAGCGTCAGGGAAGTGCGTTTTAATGTATCATCCGTTACTTAGACGCTTATATATTTAATCGATAGATCGGATACAATGTGGTATATGAGTTAATTAGTACTCTGAAAACGACTTGATGTTTTAACACCCGTAATCAACGAACATAAGGTTCGTATCCTACAAGGGATTATCTACTTTTAGAGGAAATTCTGGTAGACAATTAGCTTTCTTTCTAGATGAATCGAATTTTAATTTAATATCTTGTTGCTGGAGAAAGAAAAATTAACTTCCCTTCTTTCTTACGTTTATCTCGGGGGTTTGTTTTATTCTTCCGTCTACAATAAAGGCTTCCCTTTTTTTGTGTATTTAGCGCGTAATATCTCAAAAAAGGCGATGGGTAAGAGATAACCTTTCGTAAATTCCCTCGGAAATTATTCCGCAAATTTACGTTTATACCTTCTTTTTCTTGAGGCGTTTCTCGCTTTACTTTCATTTAATGTTTGCGATTTCACTTCAGATAATACTGTTTTCGGAAAGAGAGTATACTCTTATCAGTTAAGCTGTGGACAGTCGATATGTTAGGGGATTCGCCGGGATTACAGGAAATCCAATAAGAAAACATCCAACGCGTAATGTTGATTAACAAAATAAGAAAAGAGATTCCTTTTCGGAGTTGGAAAGTGCGATGCGCGTTACATTTAATATATTATTCCGTTTTGCGCGGTCGAAAATGAAATTTAGGTCGTTCGAAATAGTCTCCTAAGATTGACGTTTCGTTTACGAGGCGACAGGGTAAAATAATGTGATATCTTCTTGGACAATCTCCAAAACAACGTGAGTGACAACTTTAGTAATTAATGATATCTCGCTCTCTTTCTCGCGAGAGATAGGTGCAATTCGCGTGTCTTTCGAGCGAGGGAACCAAAACAAGTTAGTTTGCGTTCTCTAACGCTTTTCCCAACTAAGTAACGTTTAAACGGTTTTTATGTGGAAAATACGAAGAAAACTTTATTTTAGCGATATAAAGAAAACTGTATAAAAGAGAACACACTGTATAATGTATTCCGATTTGAGATTACTCTTTAAATTTTTCGTATAGGATACTATATGAAGCACTAAAAGTCTAAAGCAAGATACACACATAATGTGATGTTCGCGAATTTAATAAAAAAATTTCCTAGAAAATATGCATTATTATGATATCAATATTAAATTTTAAATTTACCGAACTTTTCTGAAATTTACCAAAAAATATTAATGACTACTTACCAGCACTGTATGAGGCCTGTGGTATCAACAGTAGGTTCACAATAAGGTAATCGAAGTGTGAAATATTACAAACTTTCTACACGACATAGAACTCGAAAATCGAAAACCAGCCAGGAATGATGGTAATGCAAGCGTGAAATAAAATAATTGATATAGAATCTCTGCATATTGCAGTTTTCAGCGTCTAGAATTGCAACGCATTTCACGGTTCTTCAGACGCAACGCTGAAATGAACACAAATGCCTATGAAGCGTTTGAAGTACCCCCAGACGAAACAAAAAACGTACACTTTTTATGGTTTCCTGAATTGATACAAATTAATTTTCTTTGTTCTCGTTTCTCGTTTCTCCAGCATTAAGTTGGATAATTAACCGACGTTTAGAAAGAAACAAATATGTTTTTATTGTTACCGTATTCGAACATATGAATGTCACGCAGTTTTATTAACTGACATCCTTTAAACTTGAAACAGTAAACTTGATGCAAAACGGTTTTAATCTGTTTTCGGGGAAATTTTATTGTTGGTCGTATTTTTGAATGTTATTTTTGGGTTTTATAGTGCTGACTTACAGAGTTCATATAAATAAACCGCGTTTTATGTAAGTTTGAATTTAGATTCCTATCGTTAATTTGGAAATTTTGACGGTCGACGATATAATTTATTTAATTGCCTTTCTTTCTTCTCTTTTTTCCCTCGGCGAAAATAAAATAGTTTCCCGAATTATTACATTTTGTTTTGTCATTAGCTCACGTTTCCCTTGTTAAGGGCGAAAAAGCACCCTTTCTTTACCCATTCCAGAAAAAAAGAAAGTTCAACTTAAAGTAGCGAAACTTTTGATACTCAAAACTTTGTGGTCTCGAGTGGCTAATATTAAATCTGACAAAACTTATAGAAGCTGTTCGGACTGGATATATGTACTTTTATAGAATCACTTTCATTTATTTTACAATTAATGAAACTGAAGAGAGAAAGGGAATTATGTTTTATAATGAACTTTCGAACCAGTTTTTTATGCTGCACTATTTTAATAGTATATAGGCAGATTCAAATTAAATGCGTATCATTGCTATCTCTGCTATTATTATTTCTAGAAAATACGGGTTACATTAGCAAAGTAATAGTGTTTTTAGCGCTGATTAAGAAGGAGTTTACGTCCGAGAAATTTTGAGATTTATAATTTTTTAAATGGAACACTGTATATTTAAAAAAAATTGAAAGATATATTAAGTTATGATGTAAAAGTTTTAATACGCTATTGCATTAATACGAATAATAAAAAAGTTATGGTGGATTTTAGTTAATTGTAAAGGTACACTTTCATTCTGTAAAATACTCGTAGGCTTTTTCAGTTTAAATCAAAACAATCAATTTAATTAGAACAACATTGTTTTAAGATGTACTATGTTAGAGTAGCAATTAAATACAATGACATGGATATATCTGTTTTGTCAAAAGTTGGTGGAGCAATAATATTTAGAACAAAATGGAAACTGCAAAATTTTTAAAATATACAGGGAGTTCCATTTAAAAAAATTATAAATCTCAAAATTTCTCGGATTTGTTTTTCATGTAATTGTTTTTCTTTCGTATACTGTATATTAATCAGTGTTAAAAACACTACTTTTAGAGAACAATAGCAGTAAAGTTAGCAATGTGGCGTACTTCTTAATTTGAATTACCATATATAGGAAAATAATCCCAAGTTACAATTTATCATCCATTTAACAAGTCTAAAGCTGTAATAATTAAAGTAGTGGAGATTTATACCTAAAATCATCGATTTTAGAATATATCAAGCTCGAGAAGGTGGTGTTGGGATTGGCCGTATTACATTGTCAGCTTATTTGTCTATTCTTTACGCTTTACTTTTATTTATTATATATTCCTGTCGCGCGTTGAAAGCCTCAAAACTTCCGTCGACACCCAAGATATATTTGTTTTTAATTCACGCGTTTTCAAGGAATATCTTACGAGGCCATTTTCAGATATAAAAGAACAATTTGTTAGGGGGACATGGGCTCGGTTCGGACGGTGTAACGTGGAACGGTTTGAAAAATGCAGCGTAATTTGTCTTACGTAGCGCTAACAAGAATATTTCCCTTCGAGATTTTCTAGTCTAGTTATCAGTGGGGAAGTAAGTGTTGACTGTTTTTCATGTGAGGCAGCCGATATCCCGTAAAGCTACTGCTTTGTCTGACTATAGGGGTTTATTGAATTTTTCAGATTATTAACATACCGGACTCCAGTTTTGATATATTGAAATGAAATCGATTTAGATTGAATTTTCTTATAACGGTTGCAAAATTTCACCTAATCTACTACAGTTTTTTCATTAATTATTGAACACGTCCCTCGTACCAACGCATTTAAAGGACTGTTTGGAATATCTACACAAACCATGTGAAAAACGTAAAATTCCCGTCACATACCATTTGGAGTACCAATGGTTTGAAGAGAGCCAAGGGACCAGGACTGCTATTATTGTGCAGGTAAAATCGCTAGCAATTATACGAATCTAACCCTTAAAATGTTTCATCCAATACGAAGGCGACCTGAAATGAACACTTTTTTAAACGGTACTCCAGTTTATTTAAGCCGCCGGAAAAGTAGGATGTTTCGAGGTCTGCAAAATAACGATTTGTAGCGGCGATGACTATTTGAGGCAAATCTCTTTCCTCCTAGTGATTTTTTCAGGTTTGGGAATAGAAAAAATTCGCTGGGGGTAAAAAATCTACTGTCAATAGTTATTGACAGTAGACATCGGAAATTTTAACGGTTGCGCTTGCCGACCAATGAATCCACAACATTCGTGCGCCATCTCTTGCCGATTCCGGAAACATTTCAGGTCGCCAACATTACTTAAGAAATTAGAGCGATAAACCAATACATGCTGCTAAAAGTTCAATAACATAGATCTTTCCATTTTTCATACCTTTCTATTTTGTTTCATGGACACCCTGTATAATAAACTGCAATTTTAATTAATAAAAGTTTACCCTGTTGTTTCTTTAATTAATTTTAGAACTACCGAACTTTTCTGAAGTTTACCGAAATTATTGATTACATCTATTTAAATACCTTAAAACCTATAACCGAAACATGGAAATAATAATAACGTAAAAAATTTTATTTCGTTGTGATGATAAAAATTAGCACGTAGATTAGATGTACAATCTTTTGATTCGTTTATTTTAAAATAGAAGTATGTAGTAAGTTGAATCGCTGAGGCAAATACGGTATTATAGTAATCGTTATAAATGTGAAGCGAATCCGGTTTGGAAAATCTGCGGATATATGTCACAACCAAATGCCGGGATAATGCTGTGGCTAACCGCACAATAACAAATCAAAATTTGTCACGTTGTGGCAATTAGAAGTTTGTTTTCAAATACCAGGCATCGACGTAAGAAGTTGCAAAGTTACAAAATAAGTTAAATGAATTGAATTTATATTAATATTGATATGAAACTCTCGTTCGTATTAGCATTGATAAAATTACGATTTCCTTGCATTTTACCACCATTTTAAATCCCTGAAAAAAATATCAATGAAGGTAGGATTTGAACCCACGTTACCGGCGTAATGTGCTTGTGACATCTAAGTATTAAAAGCGATTTGAACTCGCACTCAGTCTCGTAGTGTAGTTGGTGGTACGTTGCACCTGTAACGCAGAGGTCGTGGGTTCAAATCCTACCATGACTGATATTTTTTCAGGAATTTGAAACGTTAGTAAAATGCAAGGAAATCGTAATTTTGTCATTACAAAATAAGTTTTGACATAACCTGTAGATTTTAAGTAAATTATATTTTTACTGCTAACAACCAACGCATTAAAGTAATAGCTAAACGACGCGTGAAGTACATACACTCAGATAAATGTATTTTTAATGTGGCGTTTATGATTGTATAAATAACGATTTTATCGCAATATTTCTTCCAATGCTTTTAATCGAATATTATTTACGATTACATTTTCATAACGTAAAATTACTTACAAATAAAGAGCTGAAAAAGTGACCTAAATAGTTCTTGTGCGGATAAAAGCTTCGAGTAAATATGTGCTGAAAGTAAAGAGGTTGCTAGAAATCGCTCTACTTCATAGATGCTTCTACCATTCTCGCTTTTTAATGATGTTTACCTCTCATCTCATTAAAATTCACGTTCTCCACTCCTAGACTTTTTTCGCGATCAAATAAGCTATTAATACATAAATAGCTTTAATTGTTGAAGCGGGAGAAAAAACGAACTGAAGACGCACCAAGAGAAAAATACGAACGAACAATTACTTAAAACCCTCTTTCTCGTTTCGCGGTTGATCGAAGTTAATGGAATTATTTTCTTTTCTTTGATGGGAGTAGTCTATTAATATAATAGGTGAACTATTTATATACCTTTTTCGTGGTCGAATTAATGCCATTATGATAAGAAAAATGGTCATCGATAAGGTCAGCGAAATTAAAGAAGATAACGCGAGAATTAATAGATACAGAGGAGTTTCCCAAACTTTATCAGTTCGGGGTGCATTTACAAGTTTGTGACACAGAAATGAAAATAACTCTTAAGAACCATCAAATGAGCTTGCTGATCGACGCACACTTCAAAATTTGGAATAAGGTTTGACGCAACCACTCTCATTCTTACCTACATACACTACCGCTCAAAAGTGTTTAGGCACTCTCACTGACAGCAAAAATGTATAAAAACTCAGCAAAAATGTTAATAATATTTATTTTTTATGTACAGATACACGTACATGAATAAAAATATATTAAATAAATGTGAAAATTAAAACGTTTAATTTAAATTTTGCTTTCATCTATGTGACCTCCTCTTGTTTTAATAATTGCAGCACACAATCGAGGCATTCTCGCAAATAAGTTTTGCCAGAGTATCTTGTGTTATTGAGGTCCAACTCGATTGCAATTTATTCCACACGTCAGTAGCTGATGTCGAAGCCGATTTTCGTACTTCCCGATCTAGTTCTTCCCATAGTAACTCGATCGGATTCAAGTCGGGGCTCTGGGGAAGCCATTCCATAATTTTGAGAGTTCCTTCCTCTTCTAAATGGCGTAAATAGTCTTTACATAATTTAGAGGAATGTTTTGGGTCATTATCTTGCTGGAAGATAAAATTTTCACCCAAAAGTCAAATTCCGGAAGGTATTGCGTGGTTCTCCAAAATTTCGCGGTAGCCTTCTTTTTTTAATATAGAGTTTTCACAATTTCCCCTACACTAGTGCCATCAAAACAGCTCCAAATGATGATAGAATCTCCACCATGCTTCACGGTAGCAGCAATACACTCTTCTCTGGCACATTCACCCGCAGAATATGCGTCTTCGTGTTCGGATCAGCTCAAAGTTGGACTTATCCGTCCATAGGACGTTGTTCCACTCTTCTATGGTCCAGTGTTGGTGTTCCCGAGCCCATTTAAGTCGCTTTTGCTTGTTTTGTTTGCGTAGTAATGACTTTTTCATCGTAGTACGTCCATGGAGCCCGGCATTCTGTAGGCGACGTTTGACTGTAGAAACACTGACTAGCTTTTGGCGATCAACATTTAATTCTGCGGTGATTTCCGGGGCTGTTTTGCGTCTATTTTACTTGCTGGTAACCACTATTCTGCGGTCATATGCAGACGTTGTCGCTTCTGGCCTTCCACTCCGTCTTTTATTAAGAAAACTGCCAGTTTCCCGATATTTTTTTACGTTATAGTCAACCGTAGCGTGGTGTATTTTCATTTTTTTTTGGCAATTTGTCGATTACTTATGCCACTTTTATGGTAAACGATTATAAGCGCACGTATTTCCGTACTAATTTCTCTTCGCGGAGGCATTTTAAAAAATTGTCACACGATATTTCCCTCACGACGTGAATAGGGTAGATACCACACTGCAACTGACCATAGGTTACAGATTTCACTATAATCTTCTAGGAAGGTAATTTAAACATTATTACCTACAATCTAACAGATGACTAAATTTACCCAGTAAATTCAGAGGGATTGTTATTGTAATTGCACTGCTATAAACAGTTTATGGTAATTCGACCAAGTGCAGGTAAATGATAGTAAACCTTATGCTATATAATGGGTGTTTATCTTACTGAACTACATTTTAAGTACGTATTTCATTCTATTATAATGTTTTTTTGGTAAACATAATACTATATTAATAATCCATGAAAACAGAGGTGCCTAAACACTTTTGAGCGGTAGTGTACTTTTTATTATAGTTTATTTTTTATTATAGTTACAGCTGAAAATTCAGCTTCACATAAGTTCACGCAAAGGGAAAGAGGATCCTCACAACCTTTGACCTCAGAATCGGATATTAATTTTCAAATCATATCCAAAACCTCAAATGTAAAAAAAATAACAAGGTTAAAGTCATAACCTCCAATGCAGAATCAGCTGAATTCGAAACACAGATTGGATTAATGCAGATATGCTTTTCTCATGGTATAGTGACCAGACATTAAGCGAAATGAGATGCACTTTTCCGAATCCAAATCATTTTCAGTTATAAACTTGTCAAGGAATGATGGTTTTGCAAAATAGAAGGTTTTCAAGGACATTATTATTATCAGGGTGTGCGTCTTTATCACTGTTAGCAGCTGGTACCTTGGAGTCACAACTCTTTGATTAATATCCGTAAATACTTCTTTAATAAGAACAGTAGGACAACCTGCAATTTTTTTTTTTTTCACAACACTCCCTTTTCTGCGGAATCTGTCTATTATACGTCGAACATGCTATACAAAGCAATCATACGTATACTCTATGGTGGGGAATTCTGCTTGAATTCTGCCGGTGGCAATTTTGATAGGAATAATTCTATATTCCTGCATGATTGCATATTGCCGAACGAAAATATGCCTCAACAATAAATTTATTTATTAACCTAAAAACGAATATTGAGTATAATTGTACGGGTGTACTATGACTACATATTTCGTTGCTTATTACAACACACAAATTTACGGCTATAAAAACGTTGCAATAAGAACACTCTTTGTAGTAATAAATACGTAAAATACTAAACAAGTAGAAGAAAACGAAAATATATAAAATCAAAACGTCAATAGGATAGACGCTACTGATTATTAGCGCGGGTGATTTAAACACCTTTCATTTTTTTTTGTTTGAACGCGGTGTATTGTATATATGTTATGTGCATATACAGTATTGAAATTAGAAATTAATTTTAAAAGTGTGTTTTGCTACAGATACGAACATGATGTTGAAAGGAAACGATTGCTGCCATTAGTAGTACCCTAAGATTATTCAGATGAAGATACCTAAGTATATTGAATTAATAACTGCAGAATTATTCAGATACTTTACTAAAATGATTCTTTCCCATCATATTCAACAAATTTTGCTAAGCAAAAACTGAATGAGACACGCTTATGAGGGCATGAAATATTAATGTGAACCGTTATTTCTTTTAGTGCCTCCAATTGAATATGACGTAACATTTCATTTGTATACCCGTTGCTTTCACTCGCACACATCGCAGACAATTTCTATTATTTTTTTCAAACATAGAATGGGTTTTATATAGAAAAAAAAATCATGAAGAACAAATTTAAACAGTCAAATATTAAAAAACACCAAAGTATTCTTTCAGTTTCTAAAGTTTCGGATTATACATCGAAAACCGAATGAACGTATTAATTTCCTCGATCTTAAGATTAGCACAAAACGCGATCATCAAATAGAACGTTTAAAGTTGATTTTAGAATCATTAGCGTCTTATTAAAATGCTTCCCTCGAATTCGTGGGGGTCGTTTTGTTGATAATCAACAACATTAACTGATAATTGGCCGTAATGAGTTAGCGTCTACTATCAGAGATAAGATGGGAACGGATGATGCAAGAAGCAGATAGCGGATGAAGATTAGTTTATTGTGAATGTGGCTCGACAGAGCCGCACTGCAGCGTGTCCTGGCACCGAAGGCCCTATCCCTACGCTTGCGCACCTTACTAGTAACGAGACGCATTTGTAGAATAGTAGGCAATCCCTTGGGTACAGTTCCTTGGATTCAGGACATACGGGTGAAACTCCTTCTCCCACCTTTGCCATGCACAATTCATACATTTTAGTGTATTTCAGCGGTTTTTCAGTAAAAACATATAATCCTATATACATACACGAACGTATCTATGTTACTCCCTACCGTATATAAGAATGCGGTCCATGTATCGCGCAGAGAGCGCTTTTACATAGCAGAGAAAGCAAGCGATTTATTGCAGGAAAGGGTATAATTTTAAATTATATACGTTGAAAAATAAAAACGCGCGGTTTTTTACGCGTTGTTCAAGGAATTTTTCTAACTTGCTGTAAATTATTTTATAATTACCTGGATGTAATTACATTTTTCTTAATAATGAGACCGCGAAAAGGTTAAAATGTCAACGCGAAGTTTTTAAAGGTTAATTCATTTTATATCCTTCCAAATAGATATTTCAAACTTCGCGCGTTTTTTCTAATAAATTCTAAAATCGAAAGCTTAATTTTCATTGGCGGTTAATAAAAATCCATTTTTTACTTCTTTGTTTTTAAGCGCCATTATAGTAGCGTGAATTACCAAGAAAGCATCGTTCGTTAGAGCTGTTAATTAAATAAGATTCCTGGCAGAATATTATTGGTATGTATAACGTACTACTGCAAACTTTAACGTAATAATTCTAAATTCAACTTCGTAATATAATAATGTAGTTTTGACAAGCATAAATACTCAAATTAGATATTAAAACGCGATACAATCAGAGCAACTGAAAACGTTTACAAATTGTACGCAATTACACTTTATTTATTCCTTCATGATTTCAGATCGTCAAAATGAGTGAAGGTAATAAAAAAAACCAGCCTCCTTTTCCAACAAATGGTAAGAAAAACGGCGACAAGAACAAGAAAGGGGATAAAAAGAAATCTAAGCCGGCAAGACAACGTGTGACTTTAGAAGCCATCAGAGAAGCCGAAGAAGCTTCAACAGAAGCTTCAGGACCAGCTAGAACAAGAGCTGTAGCAAATAGAGATCCAGCATCCGGAGATTATTACGATTCAATCCCGAACGTCTGGCCATCATCTGAAAAATGCCAGTCTAAGCCTGCTACTGCAGTAGTAGCTGAGGAGCCCACTAAAGCAGAACCGCAACCAAGCACTAGTACTACTACTGCAGACCCTATCAGCCAAATAGAGGCTTTAGCAGAACCTTTGGAGGAGATAATAGGCAACTATTTCGTTCCAGTTCTTCTAGTGTGGAGTATGCTGAATGCTAGAAAGAAATGCGAACTTGAAGCTAAGAAACGCAAAGAGAAAGAACGTGAAGAAAAGGAACAGGATCCCAAAGATCCTAAAGAACCAAAGGACCCGAAAGACCCGGAACGACCGCCACCACCTCTAAAGCCAGAATGGAATACAGATGAACTTGATTAATGTATTTCTATATTCGTTCGTAAATAATTTTCGTTACATATTGTAGTTATTTAAATAATTTTTCTGTTGTGTTTCATATGTAACTAGTTTGTAAACGATTTTGTAAAACGTGAAAATTTGATTAATAAAGCTTTTTGAAAGAAAAATAGTTTTATAACGAATAAAATTATTATATTAATTAAAGATGGTGCCACTTGTAAACGAGAGGTAAAATTACTATACGCCAGATTCAATCGATAAAGGAGATGTTTTAAAAGAACTAGTAGATAAAATAGAACCCTTTTTGAGAATCTTAACCTAGAAAATTATTTCACATTCCAAAAAATAGAATTTAAAACCAATTTTTATTAAGAAATAATTTTAAAATCTTTCTAATTTTATATTAGAAAACTCTATACAAGGTATAGTAAACTCTATATTAGGAGCTTTACTTTTTATTATACATATTTCTTTATATATATTTCTATTATCACAATTCTGAAAGATGAATAAGTAGAAAATCAAGTAAATTACAAATAACTATACTCTCAACAAACAAGACAAGAACAATATATCGAAATTTCCCAACGTAGTACTCCTACTTTGCTCGAGGTGTCTCAACTAGTGAGCTTTTCATGCTGTTTACCAATTTAAAATTTAAACGGAAATTAAACATTTTAAAGGCACATTTTGTAACAGAAAAACTTAATCCTGAAATGCACATACGGATGTATCCGTTACTTCCTGCCGTATATGAGAATGTAACCCATTATCGTGTAGGTAGAGCTTTTCATATAGCAGATACTGAAAGCATTTTTAATCTTGTTGGAAATTATTTGATGATTGACGAAGTGTAATTACATTTATCTTTATAAAGAATGCTGTGTTCAAAGGTTAATTCAGTTTTAGATTCACTTAACTAGAGTTTCACAAAAATAATATTTCAAATTTCGCGCTTTTTTTAACCAATAACTTCAAAGACCGAAAGCTTAATTTTTATTGGCGGTTCCTCGAAATGATTCTTTCCTCACTTCCGTTTTTAAACGTCATTATAGTAGTGTCGATCGTCAAGAGAGCGTCGCTGTTAAATCCGTTGTAAACTAAATAAAATTTCTACAAGAATTTTGATAGTAAGTATATTATATCGCTACACAATTCAACACAATACACGCAATTTCAAATTCACAATACAATAACGTGAATTGAACCCGAAAATATGATCAAATTCGATATTGAACGGCGATATACCAGCCGCCATTTTGAATCGTCGCCAAATTCGTGAATAAAAATCGAAAACGCTTGTAAATTGAGATGAAAACATGTAAATAATACGATTTTAATATTTTCAATACTTATCAATTTCGAATTATATTAACCCAACTTATTTTTCTAACCGATTTTAAGTCTCAAAATGAGTGAAGGCAATGCGAATAACGAGCCTCCTACATCCAGCAAGGATAAGAAAAATGGAGACAAGGACAAAGATGGAGAGAAGCCAAAGCCTAAGCTGGAGAAATCAGTAACCGTGTCTTTGGAAATCATCAAAGAGGACGAACAAGCTGCAGGAGCTTCGAAAGAACCTCCGAGAAGCGCTACAAGAAGACCTCTAATGAGTGTAATCCGTCCTAGAGGAAGAGACCCAGCCTCTGGAGATTACTACGATTCTATTTTGCAAATCTGGCCCGCATCAAAGGGCCACCCTAAGTCTACAGCTGGAACAGCGCCTCCTGAGAGAATACTCTATTGTGGTAGAACCCCAACCGTGCACCAGTTCTGGTATTTTAGATATAATCATATAAATAGGAAGTAATCAACAAGCACTTACTTTTAGGTCTTCCAATGTGGGACATGCCGAAGACTGAAAAGCAATACAAACATGAGGAGGGTAAGAAATCCGAGGGAAAGGAGAAGAAGGACGACAAGGGAAAGGGAAAGGGAAAGGAAAGGGAAAGGGAAAGGAAAGGGAATGGGAAAGGGAAAGAAGAGCCGCAAGATCGATGGAAAGGGAAGAAAGGCCCCGAAGGTGAGGGAAAAGATTCTAAAGGACCGCGGGATCCGGAAGGACCACCACCGCCACCATCATCTCCGCAAGCAGGATACGAAATTGAAGAAATGGATTAAAGTATTTCAATATTCGTTCATAAATATAATTTGTTTAAAATAGTTTAAATACGTATTGTAATATTTAAATAAAATGTTCCTGTGTTTCATATGTTAACTTGTTTGTAAAGAATTTTGTAAAACGTTTGATTAATAAAGAGTTCTTAAGAAAAATAGTTTTATTTTAAAAAATAAGCAAAATATAAATCAAAATAAATTTAAAAATTGGGTATATGATTAATTAAATACAGCGACATGGTGCCGGAAGGGATTCTAAAGGACCACAGGATCGGGAAGGACCACCACCACCGCAAGAAATAGATTAAGATATTTCAATATTCGTTCATAAACGAAATTTGTTTAAAATAGTTTAAATACGTATTGTAATATTTCAGTAAAATGTCCTTGTGTTTCATAGGTTAACTTGTTTGTAATGAATTTTGTAAAAGGAAAAAGTTTGATTAATAAAGATGTCTTGAGAAAAATTAGTTTTAATTTAAAAACAAACAAAATAACGGAAATAAATTTAAAAGTTAGGTAAATTAATTAGTACAGCGACATTTATGAGCGAGAAGTGAAATTGGTTGGTAAAGTAGGTACCTTAAATGGAAAGAAGAATTCTTATTGACGACTTTAAAATAGAAATCTGTTTTGTATTTCAAAAATTTCTAATTATGAAAATATTAAAAAAATAAATTAGAAAATGAAAAAATTATGGTTGAAAAATGATGTTTAATTGAATACAAGGAAAACCAATTAAAATGTAACAGATTTTATTTTAAAAGAAAAATATATTTACATTGAAAAACAACTTAGATAATTGTTGCTTGATATACACTAGGTACTACATAACTTGTTCGCAAAATTCTTTAGAGAAAAAACACATAAAAGTACATTATTTTCATTTTTTTTGTGTGTTTTTGATTGAAAATGGAGTAAAATATTTTTATTTTGGAAAAACGGAGACATTACCACAATACTTACCATACTATTCATGAAAGCGAAACTAAGTGTGTTCAAATTCGAATACAGTGTTATTTGTGAATTTCAGTGTTCATTAGGCTATGGAAGACTTGAAATACAAAAATTAAAAAGTTTAAAAATATGTCTCGAAATTTCATTATATTTATATTTTCAATAGTAGGATACATAGATACATTAATATGAAAAAACAACAGGTTCAATTTCTTTTTAATGTGTGTATTGTATTATAGATCATTATTATCGCGAATGAATGATTTTAAAGTTACTTTTTAATTCTTTCTAACACAGATATTATGTGATGGAATTCTAGAAAAAGTAGTATCCCGTGAAAAATATATATATATATATATATATCATATGTTTATATATTATCATTAACTATATATAACGTAACGTTTTCAAAAAAATATTGGCCAGCGATTTTTTATATTGCAAAAATTATTTTATAATTACCTGGATGTAATTACATTTTTCTTAATAATGAAACCGCGAAAAGGTTAAAATGTCAACGCGAAGTTTTTAAAGGTTAATTCATTTTATATCCTTCCAAATAGATATTTCAAACTTCGCGCGTTTTTTCTAATAAATTCTAAAATCGAAAGCTTAATTTTCATTGGCGGTTAATCAAAATCCATTTTTACTTCTTTGTTTTTAAGCGCCATTATAGTAGCGTGAATTACCAAGAAAACATCGTTCGTTAGAGCTGTTAATTAAATAAGATTCCTGGCAGAATATTATTGGTATGTATAATGTACTACTGCAAACTTTAACGTAATAATTCTAAATTCAACTTCGTAATATAATAATGTAGTTTTGACAAGCATAAATACTCAAATTAGATATTAAAACGCGATACAATCAGAGCAACTGAAAACGTTTACAAATTGTACGCAATTACACTTTATTTATTCCTTCATGATTTCAGATCGTCAAAATGAGTGAAGGTAATAAAACCAGCCTCCTTTTCCAACAAATGGTAAGAAAACGGCGACAAGAACAAGAAAGGGGATAAAAAGAAATCTAAGCCGGCAAGACAACGTGTGACTTTAGAAGCCATCAGAGAAGCCGAAGAATCTTCAACAGAAGCTTCAGGACCAGCTAGAACAAGAGCTGTAGCAAATAGAGATCCAGCATCCGGAGATTATTACGATTCAATCCCGAACGTCTGGCCATCATCTGAAAAATGCCAGTCTAAGCCTGCTACTGCAGTAGTAGCTGAGGAGCCCACTAAAGCAGAACCGCAACCAAGCACTAGTACTACTACTGCAGACCCTATCAGCCAAATAGAGGCTTTAGCAGAACCTTTGGAGGAGATAATAGGCAATTATTTCGTTCCAGTTCTTCTAGTGTGGAGTATGCTGAATGCTAGAAAGAAATGCGAACTTGAAGCTAAGAAACGCAAAGAGAAAGAACGTGAAGAAAAGGAACAGGATCCCAAAGATCCTAAAGAACCAAAGGACCCGAAAGACCCGGAAGGACCGCCACCACCTCTAAAGCCAGAATGGAATACAGATGAACTTGATTAATATATTTCTATATTCCTTCGTAAATAATTTTCGTTACATATTGTAGTTATTTAAATAATTTTTCTGTTGTGTTTCATATGTAACTAGTTTGTAAACGATTTTGTAAGACGTGAAAATTTGATTAATAAAGCTTTTTGAAAGAAAAATAGTTTTATAACGAATAAAATTATTATATTAATTAAAGATGGTGCCACTTGTAAACGAGAGGTAAAATTACTATACGCCAGATTCAATCGATAAAGGAGATGTTTTAAAAGAACTAGTAGATAAAATAGAACCCTTTTTGAGAATCTTAACCTAGAAAATTATTTCACATTCCAAAAAATAGAATTTAAAACCAATTTTATCTTTCTAATTTTATATTAGAAAACTCTATACAAGGTATCGTAAACTCTATATTAGGAGCTTTACTTTTTATTATACATATTTCTTTATATATATTTCTATTATCACAATTCTGAAAGATGAATAAGTAGAAAATCAAGTAAATTACAAATAACTATACTCTCAACAAACAAGACAAGAACAATATATCGAAATTTCCCAACGTAGTACTCCTACTTTGCTCGAGGTGTCTCAACTAGTGAGCTTTTCATGCTGTTTACCAATTTAAAATTTAAACGGAAATTAAACATTTTAAAGGCACATTTTGTAACAGAAAAACTTAATCCTGAAATGCACATACGGATGTATCCGTTACTTCCTGCCGTATATGAGAATGTAACCCATTATCGTGTAGGTAGAGCTTTTCATATAGCAGATACTGAAAGCATTTTTAATCTTGTTGGAAATTATTTGATGATTGACGAAGTGTAATTACATTTATCTTTATAAAGAATGCTGTGTTCAAAGGTTAATTCAGTTTTAGATTCACTTAACTAGAGTTTCACAAAAATAATATTTCAAATTTCGCGCTTTTTTAACCAATAACTTCAAAGACCGAAAGCTTAATTTTTATTGGCGGTTCCTCGAAATGATTCTTTCCTCACTTCCGTTTTTAAACGTCATTATAGTAGTGTCGATCGTCAAGACAGCGTCGCTGTTAAATCCGTTGTAAACTAAATAAAATTTCTACAAGAATTTTGATAGTAAGTATATTATATCGCTACACAATTCAACACAATACACGCAATTTCAAATTCACAATACAATAACGTGAATTGAACCCGAAAATATGATCAAATTCGATATTGAACGGCGATATACCAGCCGCCATTTTGAATCGTCGCCAAATTCGTGAATAAAAATCGAAAACGCTTGTAAATTGAGATGAAAACATGTAAATAATACGATTTTAATATTTTCAATACTTATCAATTTCGAATTATATTAACCCAACTTATTTTTCTAACCGATTTTAAGTCTCAAAATGAGTGAAGGCAATGCGAATAACGAGCCTCCTACATCCAGCAAGGATAAGAAAA
This sequence comes from Trypoxylus dichotomus, assembly GCA_023509865.1. Lineage (NCBI taxonomy): Eukaryota > Metazoa > Arthropoda > Insecta > Coleoptera > Scarabaeidae > Trypoxylus > Trypoxylus dichotomus. The sequence continues at coordinate 7,097,391 of CM042083.1, read as the reverse complement.
ATGGAGACAAGGACAAAGATGGAGAGAAGCCAAAGCCTAAGCTGGAGAAATCAGTAACCGTGTCTTTGGAAATCATCAAAGAGGACGAACAAGCTGCGGGAGCTTCGAAAGCACCTCCGAGAAGCGCTACAAGAAGACCTCTAATGAGTGTAATCCGTCCTAGAGGAAGAGACCCAGCCTCTGGAGATTACTACGATTCTATTTTGCAAATCTGGCCCGCATCAAAGGGCCACCCTAAGTCTACAGCTGGAACAGCGCCTCCTGAGGGAGAATACTCTATTGTGGTAGAACCCCAACCGTGCACCAGTTCTGGTATTTTAGATATAATCATATAAATAGGAAGTAATCAACAAGCACTTACTTTTAGGTCTTCCAATGTGGGACATGCCGAAGACTGAAAAGCAATACAAACATGAGGAGGGTAAGAAATCCGAGGGAAAGGAGAAGAAGGACGACAAGGGAAAGGGAAAGGGAAAGGGAAAGGGAAAGGGAAAGGGAAAGGGAAAGGGAATGGGAAAGGGAAAGAAGAGCCGCAAGATCGATGGAAAGGGGAAGAAAGGCCCCGAAGGTGAGGGAAAAGATTCTAAAGGACCGCGGGATCCGGAAGGACCACCACCGCCACCATCATCTCCGCAAGCAGGATACGAAATTGATGAAATGGATTAAAGTATTTCAATATTCGTTCATAAATATAATTTGTTTAAAATAGTTTAAATACGTATTGTAATATTTAAATAAAATGTTCCTGTGTTTCATATGTTAACTTGTTTGTAAAGAATTTTGTAAAACGTTTGATTAATAAAGAGTTCTTAAGAAAAAATAGTTTTATTTTAAAAAATAAGCAAAATATAAATCAAAATAAATTTAAAAATTGGGTATATGATTAATTAAATACAGCGACATGGTGCCGGAAGGGATTCTAAAGGACCACAGGATCGGGAAGGACCACCACCACCGCAAGAAATAGATTAAGATATTTCAATATTCGTTCATAAACGAAATTTGTTTAAAATAGTTTAAATACGTATTGTAATATTTCAGTAAAATGTCCTTGTGTTTCATAGGTTAACTTGTTTGTAATGAATTTTGTAAAAGGAAAAAAGTTTGATTAATAAAGATGTCTTGAGAAAAATTAGTTTTAATTTAAAAAACAAACAAAATAACGGAAATAAATTTAAAAGTTAGGTAAATTAATTAGTACAGCGACATTTATGAGCGAGAAGTGAAATTGGTTGGTAAAGTAGGTACCTTAAATGGAAAGAAGAATTCTTATTGACGACTTTAAAATAGAAATCTGTTTTGTATTTCAAAAAATTTCTAATTATGAAAATATTAAAAAAAATAAATTAGAAAATGAAAAAATTATGGTTGAAAAATGATGTTTAATTGAATACAAGGAAAACCAATTAAAATGTAACAGATTTTATTTTAAAAGAAAAAATATATTTACATTGAAAAACAACTTAGATAATTGTTGCTTGATATACACTAGGTACTACATAACTTGTTCGCAAAATTCTTTAGAGAAAAAACACATAAAAGTACATTATTTTCATTTTTTTTGTGTGTTTTTGATTGAAAATGGAGTAAAATATTTTTATTTTGGAAAAACGGAGACATTACCACAATACTTACCATACTATTCATGAAAGCGAAACTAAGTGTGTTCAAATTCGAATACAGTGTTATTTGTGAATTTCAGTGTTCATTAGGCTATGGAAGACTTGAAATACAAAAATTAAAAAGTTTAAAAATATGTCTCGAAATTTCATTATATTTATATTTTCAATAGTAGGATACATAGATACATTAATATGAAAAAACAGCAGGTTCAATTTCTTTTTTAATGTGTGTATTGTATTATAGATCATTATTTTCGCGAATGAATGATTTTAAAGTTACTTTTTAATTCTTTCTAACACAGATATTATGTGATGGAATTCTAGAAAAAGTAGTATCCCGTGAAAAATATATATATATATATATATCATATGTTTATATATTATCATTAACTATATATAACGTAACGTTTTCAAAAAAATATTGGCCAGCGATTTTTTATATTGCAAAAATTATTTTATAATTACCTGGATGTAATTACATTTTTCTCAATAATGAAACCGCGAAAAGGTTAAAATGTCAACGCGAAGTTTTTAAAGGTTAATTCATTTTATATCCTTCCAAATAGATATTTCAAACTTCGCGCGTTTTTTCTAATAAATTCTAAAATCGAAAGCTTAATTTTCATTGCCGGTTAATCAAAATCCATTTTTTACTTCTTTGTTTTTAAGCGCCATTATAGTAGCGTGAATTACCAAGAAAACATCGTTCGTTAGAGCTGTTAATTAAATAAGATTCCTGGCAGAATATTATTGGTATGTATAATGTACTACTGCAAACTTTAACGTAATAATTCTAAATTCAACTTCGTAATATAATAATGTAGTTTTGACAAGCATAAATACTCAAATTAGATATTAAAACGCGATACAATCAGAGCAACTGAAAACGTTTACAAATTGTACGCAATTACACTTTATTTATTCCTTCATGATTTCAGATCGTCAAAATGAGTGAAGGTAATAAAAAAAACCAGCCTCCTTTTCCAACAAATGGTAAGAAAAACGGCGACAAGAACAAGAAAGGGGATAAAAAGAAATCTAAGCCGGCAAGACAACGTGTGACTTTAGAAGCCATCAGAGAAGCCAAAGAAGCTTCAACAGAAGCTTCAGGACCAGCTAGAACAAGAGCTGTAGCAAATAGAGATCCAGCATCCGGAGATTATTACGATTCAATCCCGAACGTCTGGCCATCATCTGAAAAATGCCAGTCTAAGCCTGCTACTGCAGTAGTAGCTGAGGAGCCCACTAAAGCAGAACCGCAACCAAGCACTAGTACTACTACTGCAGACCCTATCAGCCAAATAGAGGCTTTAGCAGAACCTTTGGAGGAGATAATAGGCAATTATTTCGTTCCAGTTCTTCTAGTGTGGAGTATGCTGAATGCTAGAAAGAAATGCGAACTTGAAGCTAAGAAACGCAAAGAGAAAGAACGTGAAGAAAAGGAACAGGATCCCAAAGATCCTAAAGAACCAAAGGACCCGAAAGACCCGGAAGGACCGCCACCACCTCTAAAGCCAGAATGGAATACAGATGAACTTGATTAATATATTTCTATATTCCTTCGTAAATAATTTTCGTTACATATTGTAGTTATTTAAATAATTTTTCTGTTGTGTTTCATATGTAACTAGTTTGTAAACGATTTTGTAAGACGTGAAAATTTGATTAATAAAGCTTTTTGAAAGAAAAATAGTTTTATAACGAATAAAATTATTATATTAATTAAAGATGGTGCCACTTGTAAACGAGAGGTAAAATTACTATACGCCAGATTCAATCGATAAAGGAGATGTTTTAAAAGAACTAGTAGATAAAATAGAACCCTTTTTGAGAATCTTAACCTAGAAAATTATTTCACATTCCAAAAATAGAATTTAAAACCAATTTTATCTTTCTAATTTTATATTAGAAAACTCTATACAAGGTATCGTAAACTCTATATTAGGAGCTTTACTTTTTATTATACATATTTCTTTATATATATTTCTATTATCACAATTCTGAAAGATGAATAAGTAGAAAATCAAGTAAATTACAAATAACTATACTCTCAACAAACAAGACAAGAACAATATATCGAAATTTCCCAACGTAGTACTCCTACTTTGCTCGAGGTGTCTCAACTAGTGAGCTTTTCATGCTGTTTACCAATTTAAAATTTAAACGGAAATTAAACATTTTAAAGGCACATTTTGTAACAGAAAAACTTAATCCTGAAATGCACATACGGATGTATCCGTTACTTCCTGCCGTATATGAGAATGTAACCCATTATCGTGTAGGTAGAGCTTTTCATATAGCAGATACTGAAAGCATTTTTAATCTTGTTGGAAATTATTTGATGATTGACGAAGTGTAATTACATTTATCTTTATAAAGAATGCTGTGTTCAAAGGTTAATTCAGTTTTAGATTCACTTAACTAGAGTTTCACAAAAATAATATTTCAAATTTCGCGCTTTTTTTAACCAATAACTTCAAAGACCGAAAGCTTAATTTTTATTGGCGGTTCCTCGAAATGATTCTTTCCCCTCACTTCCGTTTTTAAACGTCATTATAGTAGTGTCGATCGTCAAGAGAGCGTCGCTGTTAAATCCGTTGTAAACTAAATAAAATTTCTACAAGAATTTTGATAGTAAGTATATTATATCGCTACACAATTCAACACAATACACGCAATTTCAAATTCACAATACAATAACGTGAATTGAACCCGAAAATATGATCAAATTCGATATTGAACGGCGATATACCAGCCGCCATTTTGAATCGTCGCCAAATTCGTGAATAAAAATCGAAAACGCTTGTAAATTGAGATGAAAACATGTAAATAATACGATTTTAATATTTTCAATACTTATCAATTTCGAATTATATTAACCCAACTTATTTTTCTAACCGATTTTAAGTCTCAAAATGAGTGAAGGCAATGCGAATAACGAGCCTCCTACATCCAGCAAGGATAAGAAAAATGGAGACAAGGACAAAGATGGAGAGAAGCCAAAGCCTAAGCTGGAGAAATCAGTAACCGTGTCTTTGGAAATCATCAAAGAGGACGAACAAGCTGCGGGAGCTTCGAAAGAACCTCCGAGAAGCGCTACAAGAAGACCTCTAATGAGTGTAATCCGTCCTAGAGGAAGAGACCCAGCCTCTGGAGATTACTACGATTCTATTTTGCAAATCTGGCCCGCATCAAAGGGCCACCCTAAGTCTACAGCTGGAACAGCGCCTCCTGAGGGAGAATACTCTATTGTGGTAGAACCCCAACCGTGCACCAGTTCTGGTATTTTAGATATAATCATATAAATAGGAAGTAATCAACAAGCACTTACTTCTAGGTCTTCCAATGTGGGACATGCCGAAGACTGAAAAGCAATACAAACATGACGAGGGTAAGAAATCCGAGGGAAAGGAGAAGAAGGACGACAAGGGAGAGGGAAAGAAAGGGAAAGGGAAAGGGAGAGGGAAAGGGAAAGGGAAAGAAGAGCCGCAAGATCGATGGAAAGGGGAAGAAAGGCCCCGAAGGTGAGGGAAAAGATTCTAAAGGACCGCGGGATCCGGAAGGACCACTACCGCCACCATCATCTCCGCAAGCAGGATACGAAATTGAAGAAATGGATTAAAGTATTTCAATATTCGTTCATAAATATAATTTGTTTAAAATAGTTTAAATACGTATTGTAATATTTAAATAAAATGTTCCTGTGTTTCATATGTTAACTTGTTTGTAAAGAATTTTGTAAAACGTTTGATTAATAAAGAGTTCTTAAGAAAAATAGTTTTATTTTAAAAAATAAGCAAAATATAAATCAAAATAAATTTAAAAATTGGGTATATGATTAATTAAATACAGCGACATGGTGCCGGAAGGGATTCTAAAGGACCACAGGATCGGGAAGGACCACCACCACCGCAAGAAATAGATTAAGATATTTCAATATTCGTTCATAAACGAAATTTGTTTAAAATAGTTTAAATACGTATTGTAATATTTCAGTAAAATGTCCTTGTGTTTCATAGGTTAACTTGTTTGTAATGAATTTTGTAAAAGGAAAAAAAAGTTTGATTAATAAAGATGTCTTGAGAAAAATTAGTTTTAATTTAAAAAACAAACAAAATAACGAAAATAAATTTAAAAGTTAGGTAAATTAATTAGTACAGCGACATTTATGAGCGAGAAGTGAAATTGGTTGGTAAAGTAGGTACCTTAAATGGAAAGAAGAATTCTTATTGACGACTTTAAAATAGAAATCTGTTTTGTATTTCAAAAAATTTCTAATTATGAAAATATTAAAAAAAATAAATTAGAAAATGAAAAAATTATGGTTGAAAAATGATGTTTAATTGAATACAAGGAAAACCAATTAAAATGTAACAGATTTTATTTTAAAAGAAAAAATATATTTACATTGAAAAACAACTTAGATAATTGTTGCTTGATATACACTAGGTACTACATAACTTGTTCGCAAAATTCTTTAGAGAAAAAACACATAAAAGTACATTATTTTCATTTTTTTTGTGTGTTTTTGATTGAAAATGGAGTAAAATATTTTTATTTTGGAAAAACGGAGACATTACCACAATACTTACCATACTATTCATGAAAGCGAAACTAAGTGTGTTCAAATTCGAATACAGTGTTATTTGTGAATTTCAGTGTTCATTAGGCTATGGAAGACTTGAAATACAAAAATTAAAAAGTTTAAAAATATGTCTCGAAATTTCATTATATTTATATTTTCAATAGTAGGATACATAGATACATTAATATGAAAAAACAACAGGTTCAATTTCTTTTTTAATGTGTGTATTGTATTATAGATCATTATTTTCGCGAATGAATGATTTTAAAGTTACTTTTTAATTCTTTCTAACACAGATATTATGTGATGGACTTCTAGAAAAGTAGTATCCGTGAAAAATATATATATATATATATATCATATGTTTATATATTATCATTAACTATATATAACGTAACGTTTTCAAAAAAATATTGGCCAGCGATTTTTTATATTGCAAAAATTATTTTATAATTACCTGGATGTAATTACATTTTTCTTAATAATGAAACCGCGAAAAGGTTAAAATGTCAACGCGAAGTTTTTAAAGGTTAATTCATTTTATATCCTTCCAAATAGATATTTCAAACTTCGCGCGTTTTTTCTAATAAATTCTAAAATCGAAAGCTTAATTTTCATTGGCGGTTAATCAAAATCCATTTTTACTTCTTTGTTTTTAAGCGCCATTATAGTAGCGTGAATTACCAAGAAAACATCGTTCGTTAGAGCTGTTAATTAAATAAGATTCCTGGCAGAATATTATTGGTATGTATAATGTACTACTGCAAACTTTAACGTAATAATTCTAAATTCAACTTCGTAATATAATAATGTAGTTTTGACAAGCATAAATACTCAAATTAGATATTAAAACGCGATACAATCAGAGCAACTGAAAACGTTTACAAATTGTACGCAATTACACTTTATTTATTCCTTCATGATTTCAGATCGTCAAAATGAGTGAAGGTAATAAAAAAAACCAGCCTCCTTTTCCAACAAATGGTAAGAAAAACGGCGACAAGAACAAGAAAGGGGATAAAAAGAAATCTAAGCCGGCAAGACAACGTGTGACTTTAGAAGCCATCAGAGAAGCCGAAGAATCTTCAACAGAAGCTTCAGGACCAGCTAGAACAAGAGCTGTAGCAAATAGAGATCCAGCATCCGGAGATTATTACGATTCAATCCCGAACGTCTGGCCATCATCTGAAAAATGCCAGTCTAAGCCTGCTACTGCAGTAGTAGCTGAGGAGCCCACTAAAGTAGAACCGCAACCAAGCACTAGTACTACTACTGCAGACCCTATCAGCCAAATAGAGGCTTTAGCAGAACCTTTGGAGGAGATAATAGGCAACTATTTCGTTCCAGTTCTTCTAGTGTGGAGTATGCTGAATGCTAGAAAGAAATGCGAACTTGAAGCTAAGAAACGCAAAGAGAAAGAACGTGAAGAAAAGGAACAGGATCCCAAAGATCCTAAAGAACCAAAGGACCCGAAAGACCCGGAAGGACCGCCACCACCACCTCTAAAGCCAGAATGGAATACAGATGAACTTGATTAATATATTTCTATATTCCTTCGTAAATAATTTTCGTTACATATTGTAGTTATTTAAATAATTTTTCTGTTGTGTTTCATATGTAACTAGTTTGTAAACGATTTTGTAAGACGTGAAAATTTGATTAATAAAGCTTTTTGAAAGAAAAATAGTTTTATAACGAATAAAATTATTATATTAATTAAAGATGGTGCCACTTGTAAACGAGAGGTAAAATTACTATACGCCAGATTCAATCGATAAAGGAGATGTTTTAAAAGAACTAGTAGATAAAATAGAACCCTTTTTGAGAATCTTAACCTAGAAAATTATTTCACATTCCAAAAAATAGAATTTAAAACCAATTTTATCTTTCTAATTTTATATTAGAAAACTCTATACAAGGTATCGTAAACTCTATATTAGGAGCTTTACTTTTTATTATACATATTTCTTTATATATATTTCTATTATCACAATTCTGAAAGATGAATAAGTAGAAAATCAAGTAAATTACAAATAACTATACTCTCAACAAACAAGACAAGAACAATATATCGAAATTTCCCAACGTAGTACTCCTACTTTGCTCGAGGTGTCTCAACTAGTGAGCTTTTCATGCTGTTTACCAATTTAAAATCTAAACGGAAATTAAACATTTTAAAGGCACATTTTGTAACAGAAAAACTTAATCCTGAAATGCACATACGGATGTATCCGTTACTTCCTGCCGTATATGAGAATGTAACCCATTATCGTGTAGGTAGAGCTTTTCATATAGCAGATACTGAAAGCATTTTTAATCTTGTTGGAAATTATTTGATGATTGACGAAGTGTAATTACATTTATCTTTATAAAGAATGCTGTGTTCAAAGGTTAATTCAGTTTTAGATTCACTTAACTAGAGTTTCACAAAAATAATATTTCAAATTTCGCGCTTTTTTTAACCAATAACTTCAAAGACCGAAAGCTTAATTTTTATTGGCGGTTCCTCGAAATGATTCTTTCCCCTCACTTCCGTTTTTAAACGTCATTATAGTAGTGTCGATCGTCAAGACAGCGTCGCTGTTAAATCCGTTGTAAACTAAATAAAATTTCTACAAGAATTTTGATAGTAAGTATATTATATCGCTACACAATTCAACACAATACACGCAATTTCAAATTCACAATACAATAACGTGAATTGAACCCGAAAATATGATCAAATTCGATATTGAACGGCGATATACCAGCCGCCATTTTGAATCGTCGCCAAATTCGTGAATAAAAATCGAAAACGCTTGTAAATTGAGATGAAAACATGTAAATAATACGATTTTAATATTTTCAATACTTATCAATTTCGAATTATATTAACCCAACTTATTTTTCTAACCGATTTTAAGTCTCAAAATGAGTGAAGGCAATGCGAATAACGAGCCTCCTACATCCAGCAAGGATAAGAAAAATGGAGACAAGGACAAAGATGGAGAGAAGCCAAAGCCTAAGCTGGAGAAATCAGTAACCGTGTCTTTGGAAATCATCAAAGAGGACGAACAAGCTGCAGGAGCTTCAGAAAGAACCTCCGAGAAGCGCTACAAGAAGACCTCTAATGAGTGTAATCCGTCCTAGAGGAAGAGACCCAGCCTCTGGAGATTACTACGATTCTATTTTGCAAATCTGGCCCGCATCAAAGGGCCACCCTAAGTCTACAGCTGGAACAGCGCCTCCTGAGGGAGAATACTCTATTGTGGTAGAACCCCAACCGTGCACCAGTTCTGGTATTTTAGATATAATCATATAAATAGGAAGTAATCAACAAGCACTTACTTTTAGGTCTTCCAATGTGGGACATGCCGAAGACTGAAAAGCAATACAAACATGAGGAGGGTAAGAAATCCGAGGGAAAGGAGAAGAAGGACGACAAGGGAAAGGGAAAGGGAAAGGGAAAGGGAAAGGGAAAGGGAATGGGAAAGGGAAAGAAGAGCCGCAAGATCGATGGAAAGGGGAAGAAAGGCCCCGAAGGTGAGGGAAAAGATTCTAAAGGACCGCGGGATCCGGAAGGACCACCACCGCCACCATCATCTCCGCAAGCAGGATACGAAATTGATGAAATGGATTAAAGTATTTCAATATTCGTTCATAAATATAATTTGTTTAAAATAGTTTAAATACGTATTGTAATATTTAAATAAAATGTTCCTGTGTTTCATATGTTAACTTGTTTGTAAAGAATTTTGTAAAACGTTTGATTAATAAAGAGTTCTTAAGAAAAAATAGTTTTATTTTAAAAAATAAGCAAAATATAAATCAAAATAAATTTAAAAATTTTGTATATGATAAATTAAATAAAGCGACATGGTGCCGGAAGGGATTCTAAAGGACCACAGGATCAGGAAGGACCACCACCACCGCAAGAAATAGATTAAGATATTTCAATATTCGTTCATAAACGAAATTTGTTTAAAATAGTTTAAATACGTATTGTAATATTTCAGTAAAATGTCCTTGTGTTTCATAGGTTAACTTGTTTGTAATGAATTTTGTAAAAGGAAAAAAGTTTGATTAATAAAGATGTCTTGAGAAAAATTAGTTTTAATTTAAAAAACAAACAAAATAACGGAAATAAATTTAAAAGTTAGGTAAATTAATTAGTACAGCGACATTTATGAGCGAGAAGTGAAATTGGTTGGTAAAGTAGGTACCTTAAATGGAAAGAAGAATTCTTATTGACGACTTTAAAATAGAAATCTGTTTTGTATTTCAAAAAATTTCTAATTATGAAAATATTAAAAAATAAATTAGAAAATGAAAAATTATGGTTGAAAAATGATGTTTAATTGAATACAAGGAAAACCAATTAAAATGTAACAGATTTTATTTTAAAAGAAAAAATATATTTACATTGAAAAACAACTTAGATAATTGTTGCTTGATATACACTAGGTACTACATAACTTGTTCGCAAAATTCTTTAGAGAAAAAACACATAAAAGTACATTATTTTCATTTTTTTTGTGTGTTTTTGATTGAAAATGGAGTAAAATATTTTTATTTTGGAAAAACGGAGACATTACCACAATACTTACCATACTATTCATGAAAGCGAAACTAAGTGTGTTCAAATTCGAATACAGTGTTATTTGTGAATTTCAGTGTTCATTAGGCTATGGAAGACTTGAAATACAAAAATTAAAAAGTTTAAAAATATGTCTCGAAATTTCATTATATTTATATTTTCAATAGTAGGATACATAGATACATTAATATGAAAAAACAACAGGTTCAATTTCTTTTTTAATGTGTGTATTGTATTATAGATCATTATTTTCGCGAATGAATGATTTTAAAGTTACTTTTTAATTCTTTCTAACACAGATATTATGTGATGGAATTCTAGAAAAGTAGTATCCCGTGAAAAATATATATATATATATATATATCATATGTTTATATATTATCATTAACTATATATAACGTAACGTTTTCAAAAAATATTGGCCAGCGATTTTTATATTGCAAAAATTATTTTATAATTACCTGGATGTAATTACATTTTTCTTAATAATGAAACCGCGAAAAGGTTAAAATGTCAACGCGAAGTTTTTAAAGGTTAATTCATTTTATATCCTTCCAAATAGATATTTCAAACTTCGCGCGTTTTTTCTAATAAATTCTAAAATCGAAAGCTTAATTTTCATTGGCGGTTAATCAAAATCCATTTTTTACTTCTTTGTTTTTAAGCGCCATTATAGTAGCGTGAATTACCAAGAAAACATCGTTCGTTAGAGCTGTTAATTAAATAAGATTCCTGGCAGAATATTATTGGTATGTATAATGTACTACTGCAAACTTTAACGTAATAATTCTAAATTCAACTTCGTAATATAATAATGTAGTTTTGACAAGCATAAATACTCAAATTAGATATTAAAACGCGATACAATCAGAGCAACTGAAAACGTTTACAAATTGTACGCAATTACACTTTATTTATTCCTTCATGATTTCAGATCGTCAAAATGAGTGAAGGTAATAAAACCAGCCTCCTTTTCCAACAAATGGTAAGAAAAACGGCGACAAGAACAAGAAAGGGATAAAAAGAAATCTAAGCCGGCAAGACAACGTGTGACTTTAGAAGCCATCAGAGAAGCCGAAGAAGCTTCAACAGAAGCTTCAGGACCAGCTAGAACAAGAGCTGTAGCAAATAGAGATCCAGCATCCGGAGATTATTACGATTCAATCCCGAACGTCTGGCCATCATCTGAAAAATGCCAGTCTAAGCCTGCTACTGCAGTAGTAGCTGAGGAGCCCACTAAAGCAGAACCGCAACCAAGCACTAGTACTACTACTGCAGACCCTATCAGCCAAATAGAGGCTTTAGCAGAACCTTTGGAGGAGATAATAGGCAATTATTTCGTTCCAGTTCTTCTAGTGTGGAGTATGCTGAATGCTAGAAAGAAATGCGAACTTGAAGCTAAGAAACGCAAAGAGAAAGAACGTGAAGAAAAGGAACAGGATCCCAAAGATCCTAAAGAACCAAAGGACCCGAAAGACCCGGAAGGACTGCCACCACCTCTAAAGCCAGAATGGAATACAGATGAACTTGATTAATATATTTCTATATTCCTTCGTAAATAATTTTCGTTACATATTGTAGTTATTTAAATAATTTTTCTGTTGTGTTTCATATGTAACTAGTTTGTAAACGATTTTGTAAGACGTGAAAATTTGATTAATAAAGCTTTTTGAAAGAAAAATAGTTTTATAACGAATAAAATTATTATATTAATTAAAGATGGTGCCACTTGTAAACGAGAGGTAAAATTACTATACGCCAGATTCAATCGATAAAGGAGATGTTTTAAAAGAACTAGTAGATAAAATAGAACCCTTTTTGAGAATCTTAACCTAGAAAATTATTTCACATTCCAAAAATAGAATTTAAAACCAATTTTATCTTTCTAATTTTATATTAGAAAACTCTATACAAGGTATCGTAAACTCTATATTAGGAGCTTTACTTTTATTATACATATTTCTTTATATATATTTCTATTATCACAATTCTGAAAGATGAATAAGTAGAAAATCAAGTAAATTACAAATAACTATACTCTCAACAAACAAGACAAGAACAATATATCGAAATTTCCCAACGTAGTACTCCTACTTTGCTCGAGGTGTCTCAACTAGTGAGCTTTTCATGCTGTTTACCAATTTAAAATTTAAACGGAAATTAAACATTTTAAAGGCACATTTTGTAACAGAAAAACTTAATCCTGAAATGCACATACGGATGTATCCGTTACTTCCTGCCGTATATGAGAATGTAACCCATTATCGTGTAGGTAGAGCTTTTCATATAGCAGATACTGAAAGCATTTTTAATCTTGTTGGAAATTATTTGATGATTGACGAAGTGTAATTACATTTATCTTTATAAAGAATGCTGTGTTCAAAGGTTAATTCAGTTTTAGATTCACTTAACTAGAGTTTCACAAAAATAATATTTCAAATTTCGCGCTTTTTTTAACCAATAACTTCAAAGACCGAAAGCTTAATTTTTATTGGCGGTTCCTCGAAATGATTCTTTCCCCTCACTTCCGTTTTTAAACGTCATTATAGTAGTGTCGATCGTCAAGAGAGCGTCGCTGTTAAATCCGTTGTAAACTAAATAAAATTTCTACAAGAATTTTGATAGTAAGTATATTATATCGCTACACAATTCAACACAATACACGCAATTTCAAATTCACAATACAATAACGTGAATTGAACCCGAAAAATATGATCAAATTCGATATTGAACGGCGATATACCAGCCGCCATTTTGAATCGTCGCCAAATTCGTGAATAAAAATCGAAAACGCTTGTAAATTGAGATGAAAACATGTAAATAATACGATTTTAATATTTTCAATACTTATCAATTTCGAATTATATTAACCCAACTTATTTTTCTAACCGATTTTAAGTCTCAAAATGAGTGAAGGCAATGCGAATAACGAGCCTCCTACATCCAGCAAGGATAAGAAAAATGGAGACAAGGACAAAGATGGAGAGAAGCCAAAGCCTAAGCTGGAGAAATCAGTAACCGTGTCTTTGGAAATCATCAAAGAGGACGAACAAGCTGCGGGAGCTTCAGAAAGAACCTCCGAGAAGCGCTACAAGAAGACCTCTAATGAGTGTAATCCGTCCTAGAGGAAGAGACCCAGCCTCTGGAGATTACTACGATTCTATTTTGCAAATCTGGCCCGCATCAAAGGGCCACCCTAAGTCTACAGCTGGAACAGCGCCTCCTGAGGAGAATACTCTATTGTGGTAGAACCCCAACCGTGCACCAGTTCTGGTATTTTAGATATAATCATATAAATAGGAAGTAATCAACAAGCACTTACTTTTAGGTCTTCCAATGTGGGACATGCCGAAGACTGAAAAGCAATACAAACATGAGGAGGGTAAGAAATCCGAGGGAAAGGAGAAGAAGGACGACAAGGGAAAGGGAAAGGGAAAGGGAAAGGGAAAGGGAAAGGGAATGGGAAAGGGAAAGAAGAGCCGCAAGATCGATGGAAAGGGGAAGAAAGGCCCCGAAGGTGAGGGAAAAGATTCTAAAGGACCGCGGGATCCGGAAGGACCACCACCGCCACCATCATCTCCGCAAGCAGGATACGAAATTGAAGAAATGGATTAAAGTATTTCAATATTCGTTCATAAATATAATTTGTTTAAAATAGTTTAAATACGTATTGTAATATTTAAATAAAATGTTCCTGTGTTTCATATGTTAACTTGTTTGTAAAGAATTTTGTAAAACGTTTGATTAATAAAGAGTTCTTAAGAAAAATAGTTTTATTTTAAAAAATAAGCAAAATATAAATCAAAATAAATTTAAAAATTGGGTATATGATTAATTAAATACAGCGACATGGTGCCGGAAGGGATTCTAAAGGACCACAGGATCAGGAAGGACCACCACCACCGCAAGAAATAGATTAAGATATTTCAATATTCGTTCATAAACGAAATTTGTTTAAAATAGTTTAAATACGTATTGTAATATTTCAGTAAAATGTCCTTGTGTTTCATAGGTTAACTTGTTTGTAATGAATTTTGTAAAAGGAAAAAGTTTGATTAATAAAGATGTCTTGAGAAAAATTAGTTTTAATTTAAAAAACAAACAAAATAACGGAAATAAATTTAAAAGTTAGGTAAATTAATTAGTACAGCGACATCTATGAGCGAGAAGTGAAATTGGTTGGTAAAGTAGGTACCTTAAATGGAAAGAAGAATTCTTATTGACGACTTTAAAATAGAAATCTGTTTTGTATTTCAAAAAATTTCTAATTATGAAAATATTAAAAAAAATAAATTAGAAAATGAAAAAATTATGGTTGAAAAATGATGTTTAATTGAATACAAGGAAAACCAATTAAAATGTAACAGATTTTATTTTAAAAGAAAAAATATATTTACATTGAAAAACAACTTAGATAATTGTTGCTTGATATACACTAGGTACTACATAACTTGTTCGCAAAATTCTTTAGAGAAAAAACACATAAAAGTACATTATTTTCATTTTTTTTGTGTGTTTTTGATTGAAAATGGAGTAAAATATTTTTATTTTGGAAAAACGGAGACATTACCACAATACTTACCATACTATTCATGAAAGCGAAACTAAGTGTGTTCAAATTCGAATACAGTGTTATTTGTGAATTTCAGTGTTCATTAGGCTATGGAAGACTTGAAATACAAAAATTAAAAAGTTTAAAAATATGTCTCGAAATTTCATTATATTTATATTTTCAATAGTAGGATACATAGATACATTAATATGAAAAAACAACAGGTTCAATTTCTTTTTAATGTGTGTATTGTATTATAGATCATTATTTTCGCGAATGAATGATTTTAAAGTTACTTTTAATTCTTTCTAACACAGATATTATGTGATGGAATTCTAGAAAAGTAGTATCCTGTGAAAATATATATATATATATATATATCATATGTTTATATATTATCATTAACTATATATAACGTAACGTTTTCAAAAAAATATTGGCCAGCGATTTTTTATATTGCAAAAATTATTTTATAATTACCTGGATGTAATTACATTTTTCTTAATAATGAAACCGCGAAAAGGTTAAAATGTCAACGCGAAGTTTTTAAAGGTTAATTCATTTTATATCCTTCCAAATAGATATTTCAAACTTCGCGCGTTTTTTCTAATAAATTCTAAAATCGAAAGCTTAATTTTCATTGGCGGTTAATCAAAATCCATTTTTACTTCTTTGTTTTTAAGCGCCATTATAGTAGCGTGAATTACCAAGAAAACATCGTTCGTTAGAGCTGTTAATTAAATAAGATTCCTGGCAGAATATTATTGGTATGTATAATGTACTACTGCAAACTTTAACGTAATAATTCTAAATTCAACTTCGTAATATAATAATGTAGTTTTGACAAGCATAAATACTCAAATTAGATATTAAAACGCGATACAATCAGAGCAACTGAAAACGTTTACAAATTGTACGCAATTACACTTTATTTATTCCTTCATGATTTCAGATCGTCAAAATGAGTGAAGGTAATAAAACCAGCCTCCTTTTCCAACAAATGGTAAGAAAAACGGCGACAAGAACAAGAAAGGGGATAAAAAGAAATCTAAGCCGGCAAGACAACGTGTGACTTTAGAAGCCATCAGAGAAGCCGAAGAATCTTCAACAGAAGCTTCAGGACCAGCTAGAACAAGAGCTGTAGCAAATAGAGATCCAGCATCCGGAGATTATTACGATTCAATCCCGAACGTCTGGCCATCATCTGAAAAATGCCAGTCTAAGCCTGCTACTGCAGTAGTAGCTGAGGAGCCCACTAAAGCAGAACCGCAACCAAGCACTAGTACTACTACTGCAGACCCTATCAGCCAAATAGAGGCTTTAGCAGAACCTTTGGAGGAGACAATAGGCAACTATTTCGTTCCAGTTCTTCTAGTGTGGAGTATGCTGAATGCTAGAAAGAAATGCGAACTTGAAGCTAAGAAACGCAAAGAGAAAGAACGTGAAGAAAAGGAACAGGATCCCAAAGATCCTAAAGAACCAAAGGACCCGAAAGACTCCGGAAGGACCGCCACCACCACCTCTAAAGCCAGAATGGAATACAGATGAACTTGATTAATATATTTCTATATTCCTTCGTAAATAATTTTCGTTACATATTGTAGTTATTTAAATAATTTTTCTGTTGTGTTTCATATGTAACTAGTTTGTAAACGATTTTGTAAGACGTGAAAATTTGATTAATAAAGCTTTTTGAAAGAAAAATAGTTTTATAACGAATAAAATTATTATATTAATTAAAGATGGTGCCACTTGTAAACGAGAGGTAAAATTACTATACGCCAGATTCAATCGATAAAGGAGATGTTTTAAAAGAACTAGTAGATAAAATAGAACCCTTTTGAGAATCTTAACCTAGAAAATTATTTCACATTCCAAAAATAGAATTTAAAACCAATTTTATCTTTCTAATTTTATATTAGAAAACTCTATACAAGGTATCGTAAACTCTATATTAGGAGCTTTACTTTTTATTATACATATTTCTTTATATATATTTCTATTATCACAATTCTGAAAGATGAATAAGTAGAAAATCAAGTAAATTACAAATAACTATACTCTCAACAAACAAGACAAGAACAATATATCGAAATTTCCCAACGTAGTACTCCTACTTTGCTCGAGGTGTCTCAACTAGTGAGCTTTTCATGCTGTTTACCAATTTAAAATCTAAACGGAAATTAAACATTTTAAAGGCACATTTTGTAACAGAAAAACTTAATCCTGAAATGCACATACGGATGTATCCGTTACTTCCTGCCGTATATGAGAATGTAACCCATTATCGTGTAGGTAGAGCTTTTCATATAGCAGATACTGAAAGCATTTTTAATCTTGTTGGAAATTATTTGATGATTGACGAAGTGTAATTACATTTATCTTTATAAAGAATGCTGTGTTCAAAGGTTAATTCAGTTTTAGATTCACTTAACTAGAGTTTCACAAAAATAATATTTCAAATTTCGCGCTTTTTTTAACCAATAACTTCAAAGACCGAAAGCTTAATTTTTATTGGCGGTTCCTCGAAATGATTCTTTCCCCTCACTTCCGTTTTTAAACGTCATTATAGTAGTGTCGATCGTCAAGAGAGCGTCGCTGTTAAATCCGTTGTAAACTAAATAAAATTTCTACAAGAATTTTGATAGTAAGTATATTATATCGCTACACAATTCAACACAATACACGCAATTTCAAATTCACAATACAATAACGTGAATTGAACCCGAAAATATGATCAAATTCGATATTGAACGGCGATATACCAGCCGCCATTTTGAATCGTCGCCAAATTCGTGAATAAAAATCGAAAACGCTTGTAAATTGAGATGAAAACATGTAAATAATACGATTTTAATATTTTCAATACTTATCAATTTCGAATTATATTAACCCAACTTATTTTTCTAACCGATTTTAAGTCTCAAAATGAGTGAAGGCAATGCGAATAACGAGCCTCCTACATCCAGCAAGGATAAGAAAAATGGAGACAAGGACAAAGATGGAGAGAAGCCAAAGCCTAAGCTGGAGAAATCAGTAACCGTGTCTTTGGAAATCATCAAAGAGGACGAACAAGCTGCGGGAGCTTCGAAAGAACCTCCGAGAAGCGCTACAAGAAGACCTCTAATGAGTGTAATCCGTCCTAGAGGAAGAGACCCAGCCTCTGGAGATTACTACGATTCTATTTTGCAAATCTGGCCCGCATCAAAGGGCCACCCTAAGTCTACAGCTGGAACAGCGCCTCCTGAGGGAGAATACTCTATTGTGGTAGAACCCCAACCGTGCACCAGTTCTGGTATTTTAGATATAATCATATAAATAGGAAGTAATCAACAAGCACTTACTTTTAGGTCTTCCAATGTGGGACATGCCGAAGACTGAAAAGCAATACAAACATGAGGAGGGTAAGAAATCCGAGGGAAAGGAGAAGAAGGACGACAAGGGAAAGGGAAAGGGAAAGGGAAAGGGAAAGGGAATGGGAAAGGGAAAGAAGAGCCGCAAGATCGATGGAAAGGGGAAGAAAGGCCCCGAAGGTGAGGGAAAAGATTCTAAAGGACCGCGGGATCCGGAAGGACCACCACCGCCACCATCATCTCCGCAAGCAGGATACGAAATTGAAGAAATGGATTAAAGTATTTCAATATTCGTTCATAAATATAATTTGTTTAAAATAGTTTAAATACGTATTGTAATATTTAAATAAAATGTTCCTGTGTTTCATATGTTAACTTGTTTGTAAAGAATTTTGTAAAACGTTTGATTAATAAAGAGTTCTTAAGAAAAAATAGTTTTATTTTAAAAAATAAGCAAAATATAAATCAAAATAAATTTAAAAATTGGGTATATGATTAATTAAATACAGCGACATGGTGCCGGAAGGGATTCTAAAGGACCACAGGATCGGGAAGGACCACCACCACCGCAAGAAATAGATTAAGATATTTCAATATTCGTTCATAAACGAAATTTGTTTAAAATAGTTTAAATACGTATTGTAATATTTCAGTAAAATGTCCTTGTGTTTCATAGGTTAACTTGTTTGTAATGAATTTTGTAAAAGGAAAAAAGTTTGATTAATAAAGATGTCTTGAGAAAAATTAGTTTTAATTTAAAAAACAAACAAAATAACGGAAATAAATTTAAAAGTTAGGTAAATTAATTAGTACAGCGACATTTATGAGCGAGAAGTGAAATTGGTTGGTAAAGTAGGTACCTTAAATGGAAAGAAGAATTCTTATTGACGACTTTAAAATAGAAATCTGTTTTGTATTTCAAAAAATTTCTAATTATGAAAATATTAAAAAAAATAAATTAGAAAATGAAAAAATTATGGTTGAAAAATGATGTTTAATTGAATACAAGGAAAACCAATTAAAATGTAACAGATTTTATTTTAAAAGAAAAAATATATTTACATTGAAAAACAACTTAGATAATTGTTGCTTGATATACACTAGGTACTACATAACTTGTTCGCAAAATTCTTTAGAGAAAAAACACATAAAAGTACATTATTTTCATTTTTTTTGTGTGTTTTTGATTGAAAATGGAGTAAAATATTTTTATTTTGGAAAAACGGAGACATTACCACAATACTTACCATACTATTCATGAAAGCGAAACTAAGTGTGTTCAAATTCGAATACAGTGTTATTTGTGAATTTCAGTGTTCATTAGGCTATGGAAGACTTGAAATACAAAAATTAAAAAGTTTAAAAATATGTCTCGAAATTTCATTATATTTATATTTTCAATAGTAGGATACATAGATACATTAATATGAAAAAACAGCAGGTTCAATTTCTTTTTTAATGTGTGTATTGTATTATAGATCATTATTTTCGCGAATGAATGATTTTAAAGTTACTTTTTAATTCTTTCTAACACAGATATTATGTGATGGAATTCTAGAAAAAGTAGTATCCCGTGAAAAATATATATATATATATATATATCATATGTTTATATATTATCATTAACTATATATAACGTAACGTTTTCAAAAAAATATTGGCCAGCGATTTTTTATATTGCAAAAATTATTTTATAATTACCTGGATGTAATTACATTTTTCTTAATAATGAAACCGCGAAAAGGTTAAAATGTCAACGCGAAGTTTTTAAAGGTTAATTCATTTTATATCCTTCCAAATAGATATTTCAAACTTCGCGCGTTTTTTCTAATAAATTCTAAAATCGAAAGCTTAATTTTCATTGGCGGTTAATCAAAATCCATTTTTTACTTCTTTGTTTTTAAGCGCCATTATAGTAGCGTGAATTACCAAGAAAACATCGTTCGTTAGAGCTGTTAATTAAATAAGATTCCTGGCAGAATATTATTGGTATGTATAATGTACTACTGCAAACTTTAACGTAATAATTCTAAATTCAACTTCGTAATATAATAATGTAGTTTTGACAAGCATAAATACTCAAATTAGATATTAAAACGCGATACAATCAGAGCAACTGAAAACGTTTACAAATTGTACGCAATTACACTTTATTTATTCCTTCATGATTTCAGATCGTCAAAATGAGTGAAGGTAATAAAAAAAACCAGCCTCCTTTTCCAACAAATGGTAAGAAAAACGGCGACAAGAACAAGAAAGGGGATAAAAAGAAATCTAAGCCGGCAAGACAACGTGTGACTTTAGAAGCCATCAGAGAAGCCGAAGAAGCTTCAACAGAAGCTTCAGGACCAGCTAGAACAAGAGCTGTAGCAAATAGAGATCCAGCATCCGGAGATTATTACGATTCAATCCCGAACGTCTGGCCATCATCTGAAAAATGCCAGTCTAAGCCTGCTACTGCAGTAGTAGCTGAGGAGCCCACTAAAGTAGAACCGCAACCAAGCACTAGTACTACTACTGCAGACCCTATCAGCCAAATAGAGGCTTTAGCAGAACCTTTGGAGGAGATAATAGGCAACTATTTCGTTCCAGTTCTTCTAGTGTGGAGTATGCTGAATGCTAGAAAGAAATGCGAACTTGAAGCTAAGAAACGCAAAGAGAAAGAACGTGAAGAAAAGGAACAGGATCCCAAAGATCCTAAAGAACCAAAGGACCTGAAAGACCCGGAAGGACTGCCACCACCTCTAAAGCCAGAATGGAATACAGATGAACTTGATTAATATATTTCTATATTCCTTCGTAAATAATTTTCGTTACATATTGTAGTTATTTAAATAATTTTTCTGTTGTGTTTCATATGTAACTAGTTTGTAAACGATTTTGTAAGACGTGAAAATTTGATTAATAAAGCTTTTTGAAAGAAAAATAGTTTTATAACGAATAAAATTATTATATTAATTAAAGATGGTGCCACTTGTAAACGAGAGGTAAAATTACTATACGCCAGATTCAATCGATAAAGGAGATGTTTTAAAAGAACTAGTAGATAAAATAGAACCCTTTTTGAGAATCTTAACCTAGAAAATTATTTCACATTCCAAAAATAGAATTTAAAACCAATTTTATCTTTCTAATTTTATATTAGAAAACTCTATACAAGGTATCGTAAACTCTATATTAGGAGCTTTACTTTTATTATACATATTTCTTTATATATATTTCTATTATCACAATTCTGAAAGATGAATAAGTAGAAAATCAAGTAAATTACAAATAACTATACTCTCAACAAACAAGACAAGAACAATATATCGAAATTTCCCAACGTAGTACTCCTACTTTGCTCGAGGTGTCTCAACTAGTGAGCTTTTCATGCTGTTTACCAATTTAAAATTTAAACGGAAATTAAACATTTTAAAGGCACATTTTGTAACAGAAAAACTTAATCCTGAAATGCACATACGGATGTGTCCGTTACTTCCTGCCGTATATAAGAATGTAACCCATTATCGTGTAGGTAGAGCTTTTCATATAGCAGATACTGAAAGCATTTTTAATCTTGTTGGAAATTATTTGATGATTGACGAAGTGTAATTACATTTATCTTTATAAAGAATGCTGTGTTCAAAGGTTAATTCAGTTTTAGATTCACTTAACTAGAGTTTCACAAAAATAATATTTCAAATTTCGCGCTTTTTTTAACCAATAACTTCAAAGACCGAAAGCTTAATTTTTATTGGCGGTTCCTCGAAATGATTCTTTCCCTCACTTCCGTTTTTAAACGTCATTATAGTAGTGTCGATCGTCAAGAGAGCGTCGCTGTTAAATCCGTTGTAAACTAAATAAAATTTCTACAAGAATTTTGATAGTAAGTATATTATATCGCTACACAATTCAACACAATACACGCAATTTCAAATTCACAATACAATAACGTGAATTGAACCCGAAAATATGATCAAATTCGATATTGAACGGCGATATACCAGCCGCCATTTTGAATCGTCGCCAAATTCGTGAATAAAAATCGAAAACGCTTGTAAATTGAGATGAAAACATGTAAATAATACGATTTTAATATTTTCAATACTTATCAATTTCGAATTATATTAACCCAACTTATTTTTCTAACCGATTTTAAGTCTCAAAATGAGTGAAGGCAATGCGAATAACGAGCCTCCTACATCCAGCAAGGATAAGAAAAATGGAGACAAGGACAAAGATGGAGAGAAGCCAAAGCCTAAGCTGGAGAAATCAGTAACCGTGTCTTTGGAAATCATCAAAGAGGACGAACAAGCTGCGGGAGCTTCGAAAGAACCTCCGAGAAGCGCTACAAGAAGACCTCTAATGAGTGTAATCCGTCCTAGAGGAAGAGACCCAGCCTCTGGAGATTACTACGATTCTATTTTGCAAATCTGGCCCGCATCAAAGGGCCACCCTAAGTCTACAGCTGGAACAGCGCCTCCTGAGGGAGAATACTCTATTGTGGTAGAACCCCAACCGTGCACCAGTTCTGGTATTTTAGATATAATCATATAAATAGGAAGTAATCAACAAGCACTTACTTTTAGGTCTTCCAATGTGGGACATGCCGAAGACTGAAAAGCAATACAAACATGAGGAGGGTAAGAAATCCGAGGGAAAGGAGAAGAAGGACGACAAGGGAAAGGGAAAGGGAAAGGGAAAGGGAATGGGAAAGGGAAAGAAGAGCCGCAAGATCGATGGAAAGGGGAAGAAAGGCCCCGAAGGTGAGGGAAAAGATTCTAAAGGACCGCGGGATCCGGAAGGACCACCACCGCCACCATCATCTCCGCAAGCAGGATACGAAATTGAAGAAATGGATTAAAGTATTTCAATATTCGTTCATAAATATAATTTGTTTAAAATAGTTTAAATACGTATTGTAATATTTAAATAAAATGTTCCTGTGTTTCATATGTTAACTTGTTTGTAAAGAATTTTGTAAAACGTTTGATTAATAAAGAGTTCTTAAGAAAAATAGTTTTATTTTAAAAATAAGCAAAATATAAATCAAAATAAATTTAAAAATTGGGTATATGATTAATTAAATACAGCGACATGGTGCCGGAAGGGATTCTAAAGGACCACAGGATCAGGGAAGGACCACCACCACCGCAAGAAATAGATTAAGATATTTCAATATTCGTTCATAAACGAAATTTGTTTAAAATAGTTTAAATACGTATTGTAATATTTCAGTAAAATGTCCTTGTGTTTCATAGGTTAACTTGTTTGTAATGAATTTTGTAAAAGGAAAAAAGTTTGATTAATAAAGATGTCTTGAGAAAAATTAGTTTTAATTTAAAAACAAACAAAATAACGGAAATAAATTTAAAAGTTAGGTAAATTAATTAGTACAGCGACATTTATGAGCGAGAAGTGAAATTGGTTGGTAAAGTAGGTACCTTAAATGGAAAGAAGAATTCTTATTGACGACTTTAAAATAGAAATCTGTTTTGTATTTCAAAAAATTTCTAATTATGAAAATATTAAAAAAAATAAATTAGAAAATGAAAAAATTATGGTTGAAAAATGATGTTTAATTGAATACAAGGAAAACCAATTAAAATGTAACAGATTTTATTTTAAAAGAAAAATATATTTACATTGAAAAACAACTTAGATAATTGTTGCTTGATATACACTAGGTACTACATAACTTGTTCGCAAAATTCTTTAGAGAAAAAACACATAAAAGTACATTATTTTCATTTTTTTTGTGTGTTTTTGATTGAAAATGGAGTAAAATATTTTTATTTTGGAAAAACGGAGACATTACCACAATACTTACCATACTATTCATGAAAGCGAAACTAAGTGTGTTCAAATTCGAATACAGTGTTATTTGTGAATTTCAGTGTTCATTAGGCTATGGAAGACTTGAAATACAAAAATTAAAAAGTTTAAAAATATGTCTCGAAATTTCATTATATTTATATTTTCAATAGTAGGATACATAGATACATTAATATGAAAAAACAACAGGTTCAATTTCTTTTTTAATGTGTGTATTGTATTATAGATCATTATTTTCGCGAATGAATGATTTTAAAGTTACTTTTTAATTCTTTCTAACACAGATATTATGTGATGGAATTCTAGAAAAAGTAGTATCCCGTGAAAAATATATATATATATATATATATCATATGTTTATATATTATCATTAACTATATATAACGTAACGTTTTCAAAAAAATATTGGCCAGCGATTTTTTATATTGCAAAAATTATTTTATAATTACCTGGATGTAATTACATTTTTCTTAATAATGAAACCGCGAAAAGGTTAAAATGTCAACGCGAAGTTTTTAAAGGTTAATTCATTTTATATCCTTCCAAATAGATATTTCAAACTTCGCGCGTTTTTTCTAATAAATTCTAAAATCGAAAGCTTAATTTTCATTGGCGGTTAATCAAAATCCATTTTTTACTTCTTTGTTTTTAAGCGCCATTATAGTAGCGTGAATTACCAAGAAAACATCGTTCGTTAGAGCTGTTAATTAAATAAGATTCCTGGCAGAATATTATTGGTATGTATAATGTACTACTGCAAACTTTAACGTAATAATTCTAAATTCAACTTCGTAATATAATAATGTAGTTTTGACAAGCATAAATACTCAAATTAGATATTAAAACGCGATACAATCAGAGCAACTGAAAACGTTTACAAATTGTACGCAATTACACTTTATTTATTCCTTCATGATTTCAGATCGTCAAAATGAGTGAAGGTAATAAAAAAAACCAGCCTCCTTTTCCAACAAATGGTAAGAAAAACGGCGACAAGAACAAGAAAGGGGATAAAAGAAATCTAAGCCGGCAAGACAACGTGTGACTTTAGAAGCCATCAGAGAAGCCGAAGAAGCTTCAACAGAAGCTTCAGGACCAGCTAGAACAAGAGCTGTAGCAAATAGAGATCCAGCATCCGGAGATTATTACGATTCAATCCCGAACGTCTGGCCATCATCTGAAAAATGCCAGTCTAAGCCTGCTACTGCAGTAGTAGCTGAGGAGCCCACTAAAGCAGAACCGCAACCAAGCACTAGTACTACTACTGCAGACCCTATCAGCCAAATAGAGGCTTTAGCAGAACCTTTGGAGGAGATAATAGGCAACTATTTCGTTCCAGTTCTTCTAGTGTGGAGTATGCTGAATGCTAGAAAGAAATGCGAACTTGAAGCTAAGAAACGCAAAGAGAAAGAACGTGAAGAAAAGGAACAGGATCCCAAAGATCCTAAAGAACCAAAGGACCCGAAAGACCCGGAAGGACCGCCACCACCTCTAAAGCCAGAATGGAATACAGATGAACTTGATTAATATATTTCTATATTCCTTCGTAAATAATTTTCGTTACATATTGTAGTTATTTAAATAATTTTTCTGTTGTGTTTCATATGTAACTAGTTTGTAAACGATTTTGTAAGACGTGAAAATTTGATTAATAAAGCTTTTTGAAAGAAAAATAGTTTTATAACGAATAAAATTATTATATTAATTAAAGATGGTGCCACTTGTAAACGAGAGGTAAAATTACTATACGCCAGATTCAATCGATAAAGGAGATGTTTTAAAAGAACTAGTAGATAAAATAGAACCCTTTTTGAGAATCTTAACCTAGAAAATTATTTCACATTCCAAAAAATAGAATTTAAAACCAATTTTATCTTTCTAATTTTATATTAGAAAACTCTATACAAGGTATCGTAAACTCTATATTAGGAGCTTTACTTTTTATTATACATATTTCTTTATATATATTTCTATTATCACAATTCTGAAAGATGAATAAGTAGAAAATCAAGTAAATTACAAATAACTATACTCTCAACAAACAAGACAAGAACAATATATCGAAATTTCCCAACGTAGTACTCCTACTTTGCTCGAGGTGTCTCAACTAGTGAGCTTTTCATGCTGTTTACCAATTTAAAATTTAAACGGAAATTAAACATTTTAAAGGCACATTTTGTAACAGAAAAACTTAATCCTGAAATGCACATACGGATGTATCCGTTACTTCCTGCCGTATATAAGAATGTAACCCATTATCGTGTAGGTAGAGCTTTTCATATAGCAGATACTGAAAGCATTTTTAATCTTGTTGGAAATTATTTGATGATTGACGAAGTGTAATTACATTTATCTTTATAAAGAATGCTGTGTTCAAAGGTTAATTCAGTTTTAGATTCACTTAACTAGAGTTTCACAAAAATAATATTTCAAATTTCGCGCTTTTTTTAACCAATAACTTCAAAGACCGAAAGCTTAATTTTTATTGGCGGTTCCTCGAAATGATTCTTTCCCCTCACTTCCGTTTTTAAACGTCATTATAGTAGTGTCGATCGTCAAGAGAGCGTCGCTGTTAAATCCGTTGTAAACTAAATAAAATTTCTACAAGAATTTTGATAGTAAGTATATTATATCGCTACACAATTCAACACAATACACGCAATTTCAAATTCACAATACAATAACGTGAATTGAACCCGAAAATATGATCAAATTCGATATTGAACGGCGATATACCAGCCGCCATTTTGAATCGTCGCCAAATTCGTGAATAAAAATCGAAAACGCTTGTAAATTGAGATGAAAACATGTAAATAATACGATTTTAATATTTTCAATACTTATCAATTTCGAATTATATTAACCCAACTTATTTTTCTAACCGATTTTAAGTCTCAAAATGAGTGAAGGCAATGCGAATAACGAGCCTCCTACATCCAGCAAGGATAAGAAAAATGGAGACAAGGACAAAGATGGAGAGAAGCCAAAGCCTAAGCTGGAGAAATCAGTAACCGTGTCTTTGGAAATCATCAAAGAGGACGAACAAGCTGCAGGAGCTTCGAAAGAACCTCCGAGAAGCGCTACAAGAAGACCTCTAATGAGTGTAATCCGTCCTAGAGGAAGAGACCCAGCCTCTGGAGATTACTACGATTCTATTTTGCAAATCTGGCCCGCATCAAAGGGCCACCCTAAGTCTACAGCTGGAACAGCGCCTCCTGAGGGAGAATACTCTATTGTGGTAGAACCCCAACCGTGCACCAGTTCTGGTATTTTAGATATAATCATATAAATAGGAAGTAATCAACAAGCACTTACTTCTAGGTCTTCCAATGTGGGACATGCCGAAGACTGAAAAGCAATACAAACATGACGAGGGTAAGAAATCCGAGGGAAAGGAGAAGAAGGACGACAAGGGAGAGGGAAAGGGAAAGGGAAAGGGAAAGAAGAGCCGCAAGATCGATGGAAAGGGGAAGAAAGGCCCCGAAGGTGAGGGAAAAGATTCTAAAGGACCGCGGGATCCGGAAGGACCACCACCGCCACCATCATCTTCGCAAGCAGGATACGAAATTGAAGAAATGGATTAAAGTATTTCAATATTCGTTCATAAATATAATTTGTTTAAAATAGTTTAAATACGTATTGTAATATTTAAATAAAATGTTCCTGTGTTTCATATGTTAACTTGTTTGTAAAGAATTTTGTAAAACGTTTGATTAATAAAGAGTTCTTAAGAAAAAATAGTTTTATTTTAAAAAATAAGCAAAATATAAATCAAAATAAATTTAAAAATTGGGTATATGATTAATTAAATACAGCGACATGGTGCCGGAAGGGATTCTAAAGGACCACAGGATCGGGAAGGACCACCACCACCGCAAGAAATAGATTAAGATATTTCAATATTCGTTCATAAACGAAATTTGTTTAAAATAGTTTAAATACGTATTGTAATATTTCAGTAAAATGTCCTTGTGTTTCATAGGTTAACTTGTTTGTAATGAATTTTGTAAAAGGAAAAAGTTTGATTAATAAAGATGTCTTGAGAAAAATTAGTTTTAATTTAAAAAACAAACAAAATAACGGAAATAAATTTAAAAGTTAGGTAAATTAATTAGTACAGCGACATTTATGAGCGAGAAGTGAAATTGGTTGGTAAAGTAGGTACCTTAAATGGAAAGAAGAATTCTTATTGACGACTTTAAAATAGAAATCTGTTTTGTATTTCAAAAAATTTCTAATTATGAAAATATTAAAAAAAATAAATTAGAAAATGAAAAATTTATGGTTGAAAAATGATGTTTAATTGAATACAAGGAAAACCAATTAAAATGTAACAGATTTTATTTTAAAAGAAAAAATATATTTACATTGAAAAACAACTTAGATAATTGTTGCTTGATATACACTAGGTACTACATAACTTGTTCGCAAAATTCTTTAGAGAAAAAACACATAAAAGTACATTATTTTCATTTTTTTTGTGTGTTTTTGATTGAAAATGGAGTAAAATATTTTTATTTTGGAAAAACGGAGACATTACCACAATACTTACCATACTATTCATGAAAGCGAAACTAAGTGTGTTCAAATTCGAATACAGTGTTATTTGTGAATTTCAGTGTTCATTAGGCTATGGAAGACTTGAAATACAAAAATTAAAAAGTTTAAAAATATGTCTCGAAATTTCATTATATTTATATTTTCAATAGTAGGATACATAGATACATTAATATGAAAAAACAACAGGTTCAATTTCTTTTTTAATGTGTGTATTGTATTATAGATCATTATTTTCGCGAATGAATCATTTTAAAGTTACTTTTTAATTCTTTCTAACACAGATATTATGTGATGGAATTCTAGAAAAAGTAGTATCCCGTGAAAAATATATATATATATATATATCATATGTTTATATATTATCATTAACTATATATAACGTAACGTTTTCAAAAAAATATTGGCCAGCGATTTTTTATATTGCAAAAATCCGTGCTTAGTATTTTTTCCTTTTTATTATACATAATTTCTTTCCTTTTTAATTTTGGTACCCCAACAATATTTTTAAAATTTGTGCAAAAAGGCAAATGCAAAAATTAGAGTAATTATTATAGTATTTAAACCCGCAGTGTTTTTTTTCTTTACAAAAAAAAAAGCTCACCTCGACTTTTATAGTTCTACCATTATCACAATGTTCAAAGATGGATAATTAGAAAATCAAGTAGACTACAAATAACTACACCCTCATCGAAAAAGGGAACAGTATTAAAAGATACACCGATCCATGTCAGCGTCTAAAATCTACATTTATATATTTATTTGTGCGATAACTCACTACTCAGTTACTTTGTTTAACTTTTTTTTTTCTTAATGATATGATTTCGAAAACAAGTTATTCCAATTTACACTTATCGGCGATTTTTTCTTTTAATACACCCTAATTAAGTCTTACATTGTTCAAGTTACCTTAAATAGATAGTTAATTCTTCTTGTTTACACAACATTCAATTTAAACAACAATTATTCTAATAGATAACACATATACATGATATTATAATGACGTCCACAATTATAATTATAAAACGAAAAGGATCTTTTTACCTTAATTTTTTTTCCCCTTTTCTTGTGACATTTACCAATGTAAAGTAGCAAAACTTAAGAATTATAAAGGGAAAGAATTTATTACTTGTATATACATATTGGAAGTACAAATTCTCTTTTTAGATTACTTAAAGTGGAGGACAATCATCTAATTCGATTAATATAGCTTTTGAAAAGCATCTAAATGTAGACGATGGAAGTACGTTTTAGATTTTAGGAGATAAAATAACGGAAGTTACCAAAAAGGGATCAATTGACGAAAATGACAAAGGAAGGAAACGTTCTACTCTAAAGATCCTTATCACGACGTTTTTCTTGCATTTATTCATAAGATAAAAACGGTTGACTTTAGCACTAATCTAAACTCTAAAAAGATTAGAAGTAATTGAAATGTATTGTCCTTTGTTGTTATAAATGCACTTACTTGAATATGTTACAGACAATCACGAGTTAATTAGCATTATTATTATCATCATCGTTATTATTACTTTACCACGTATAAAAGACATCAAATTATTCATATATTATTATTTCTTATTATTATTATTAGCACACGTAGAGATTTAACACTATACAACCTTGTTTTACGATTTAAGAACTCAAAAAGAAACCAAGTATAAACAACAAATAAATGAAACGGAAATTAAATAAACAAAAATGAAATTACTAATAATATATTTTATTTCTTTTAAAGCATAAGGTAAGAGTAATGTACATTTAATTTATTATTCACAAATCCTTGCTGAAATAATTAAATAAGTTTCGTATAAAAAAAAAAAATCATTGGGATCTCATAATTTCTTGTTCTAAAATAGTTCTTGTATAAAGTTGAATAGAAAAACAATTAAAAAAATTATGTATAGATATATATAAAGGTAAAGGGAAGAGGGAACTGTAAATTCAACATTATCACAAGTTCTTTACTTTATACCTCTAAATTTAAACGAAAAAAAAAATACTAAAACAAACAGTTCAGTTTAATTACTATACACAGATTGTTCAAAATAAAAACAATTAAAAAAAAAAAGACTAAAACGCACACAGTCTAAAAAATAAATTAATTTGTCTCTGAACGAGGGGAGTACATTGTATACTTTTCTAGAAAC
This sequence comes from Trypoxylus dichotomus, assembly GCA_023509865.1. Lineage (NCBI taxonomy): Eukaryota > Metazoa > Arthropoda > Insecta > Coleoptera > Scarabaeidae > Trypoxylus > Trypoxylus dichotomus. Next base: position 7,066,179 of record CM042083.1, on the reverse strand, counting down.
AAGATGTTTAAAAAAAAATCGTATTAGGATATCTTACACGTCTATAATTCTCGTTAAAATCTATTTAGTTTACTTTAATAAGAATTATAAGTAAGCAAAATATTCGAATATATTTTTAAACACCCTGTATTTCGATATAAATGAATATACATGTATATATTTGAACAAACTGTATATACTTCTACTTGTTGATAAACACTTTATAAAAATCTGTAAAAAATGTAATTCTTATAAAAAAGTAAATGAATAGTGAGTTATGTATATTAAATATTTCTTAAAATTTCGATTTTATTCATTGATGGGAAGTAAGCATGTGTAATATATTTGAAATGAAATGTAATGAAGAATGGGATCTTTAGATGATATAGACGAGATAGTGTGGATATTTTAAAATTAATTCAAGAAGGAACTGAAACAGATACAGTAATAAAAAAAAATAAATAAAACAAATAATTGATACGATGCTAGAATGAGGGAAAACATAGGGATAAAAGCTTTTAATGATAGCGAAATGATATCTAAAAAATGTTTATTATTTCTCATCATATACCTTTTGCTTTATTTCATTTTATTTAAGATTGTCGTACGCACTATGTCGTTAATTTTATTACCATATCTGATTCAACATCCTCTACCTAACCCTAAATAAATATTATACGATAATGCAAACGATAAGATTTAAATTAAAGAAAGAATAGAAAGGAACGAGATGCTTACTCCATTTTGTTTTCGAAGGGTATCTCCTTACTCATTTTCATTTTTATTATTTTTGTTTTTTGGAAAAATATGTTCACTAAAATACAACGCACGGAAATGCTACACCCTACTAGGCTAAACCTACCAGAATATAAAACACCCTAAATAGTATATTTCTGTTTTACCATTTTTCCTCTTTTAAACGTTTTCGTGGTCGAAAAAAAAAAAATTTGTCCCTGCAGATAGTCTTAAGATTCAGGAAAATTTCGCACGCCACTGATTCGAAAAACTATCCCCAATTTGACACCACTTACATTGGCAGTAGATTTTTGCCGAAAACCTTTTACTTTTTCTTTATATGGTTTCGGGGGGGTTTAAGATAAAGGGAGGTATTCCGAATTTCTCACTAAATAGAATTATCATCTCTAAAATTTCAATAACAACTTTGATCTTTCGAAAAGATTTCTTCAACTCACATAGATTAATTGATTATTAATATTATTATTGTTATAGTTAATTTTACGAATATTCATGAAATGCATCAAGGTGCCCGATGAACCACTAACAAGGGGGTGGCCGAGAGACTCAAAAAAGGGGTGATTTGGTTGTTTTTTTAGCGGGGTGGAGCCCATATGCGTACTTGCCTGCACTTCCGTTATTATATTTGTATTTTTGAATCACTTTGTCTTATATTTTAATAATTAATAATAATAATAGTCTTGAAAAATCATTTTTTCCATCATTTTTTTTTTTTAATTTTATTGATTATTGGTTCTTTCGTAAATTTTTCTCTCATCCTTTTTTTTTCTGGATTTTTGTTTTTGTTTTTTAATTAAATATTTCTTTATAGGAGCACACAAATAGATTTCTTTTTCTGCTTTTGTTTTTTCTCTGGTGACTTTTTGTTGATTTGCCGTACTAGATCATAAAATATCTGAAATCAATGGAGAATACGCTGTAAAATAACTGAAAAATCTATGTTAATCGTAACCTCTTACATCGTTAACATTTATTTTTGCTTTGGCTGAAGTTTCCATAAAGGCACAGTTGAACTGGCGCGATAAATTAACACCCTGATCTTTTCCAACGACTCGTTCTTCCTCTAGATCACATTTATTACCCACAAGAACCATCGGGACATCATCTGTATCCTAAATATTTGTAAGATAAAAAAATAATTTTATTAAAACAAAATCCTAGTGATTATAGAGCATAGTAATAAAAGCAGATAAAGTCCTTAAAAATGTTATCAAAAAATCCCACATTTCAGGCAAAAATAACTTCCCTTTCAAGTGTTATTAATATTATATGCCGTCGGCTAAACAAAAGTCATGAAAATTCTAATTAATACAGCATTGTGTGTAGGTGTAATCTAATCAATATTACAAAATTACTATGTAACAATGCCAGAATTACAATATCTACAAAGCTCCCCATAAAAATACATTTAATCATTATCTAAACAATTACATGATATTACGTAATTTATTAAAAAAGAAAATAGGGACTTTTCGACTAGCATCGGATGTTTAATTATCTTACCTTCACTCTTAAAATTTGTTCTCGCAGATCCTGCAGATCATTAAACGTAGATTGTGCTGTGATAGAATAGACAAGTACGAAACCTTGGCCGTTTTTCATATACAAATCTCTCATGGCGGTGAATTGTTCCTGAATTAAAACGGCACAGTTTTACAAATGAATCGAATAAGAAATTAAGCTCTTTTTAACATACCGTGCCCGCAGTATCTAAAATTTCCAGCATGCATTGTTGCCCATCAACTTCAACTTGTTTCCTATAACTATCTTCTATTGTAGGATCATATTTTTCTACGAATATGCCTTGTACGAATTGTACTGTAAGTGCTGACTTGCCTACACCCCCAGAACCAAGTACTACAATCTTGTATTCACGCATTGTTGTGTGTTAATGTAAAATTTTGTAGATGTGTGTCTGTAAAAAAATACCATCAAAATTAAATGAGGAGAACTGGTCTCTTGGTGTTTTTAAAATAGAACCCTTTTTTTTAGTTATAATCTATAATGATTGTGGTTAAAAGTAGACCACAAACAAACAGGAAATGAAGAGATGAAAAAAGAAAGAAACGAAAAAAAATAGGACCATTAAACTATCACACATTACTGTTAGGCATATAACAAATAAAGCAAATTCTACTAAGGTGATTAATCATATAATGTGTACAAGCATAAGCATGCATTATTAGAAGTTTAGTTATGAGTTGTACTGCAGACGTTAGTAATAAAAAGACAAGTAAAAGAGACAAACATAAATATAGAATACGTTAGTATTAAATTAAATACTAAACTACCGATATTATTGAGCCTACTGATAGAAAAAACCCAAGACAGATAGAACTACGAGGTGTATTATGCTTTAACAAAACTAGGAAAAAACCATCAGGAAAATTGAATTTAGACGATAGATAATAACGAATTAGATACGTACATCGTTTAATATAATCCACCGCCTGTTTTGACGGGCACCTCGGCTATCTTCTTTATTTCAGAACGAATTTATGCACTGCACGAATACGTTTTAAATATTGTTTTAATAACGTCAAAATCGGTCCATATAGCACTACAATTTACACTGTCATGGCTCAACGCTTCGAACAAAAACCCACTTGGTCGAAAAAAGAACTATTTCCAATTTTTTACACAAATTTTACGTTACGTTATTCGCATACTTAGTTACCGTGTGCTGATTATTTTGTTGGGTGTGCCTTTTACAGGGGAAAATATCTAACTTACCGTAGAATTTACACCGTTATTTCTTGAACGGGCGATGGCTAGCTGATCGTAGAATAGCTGCACTCGCTAAGTATATCATGTCTCGACCCGCGCATGGCTGAATTGCCGCACCCGAACTCAATCGGTAATAAATATGTCTACTATTTAAAGCTAGATGTCACTAATTACCGCCAACTGTTTAAAATTAAAACTATAATAAACTATAAGTTCCCTTCTTTAAAAAATGATCAGCGGATACGTTCTTGAATTTAAGTAACGTATAAGATCAATTATTCCATATCGTTTAGAGTGTAAGCATCCTGTTCCTTTCATTGGTTTTCAATCTAAATAAATAAAAAAACAAATAGAAAAATCCAAACTATTTCTCAAATTTTTCCATAAGATAGTTCAGTGTCACCAACGGATCTGGGTAAAAATATCCTTATACGAATGCGACCTGAAATGTTCCCAGAACCGACAAGAAATGATGTAGTCTCTTCGAAGATCAACACACATCTTCAAACAGAGCTCCAGTCTCTTTAAGCCGTTAAAAAAGTAGGATGTTTCGAGGTCTACAAAATAACAATTAGTAGCAGCGATGACCTCCTCATTTGAGGCAAATCTCTTTCGTCCCAGTAGTTTTCTCAAGAGGATCACACCTTGGGAATCCCAACAAACGGTCGTCATGGCCTTGACTTTTTTCGGAGCCGATTCGCCCGGAAAAGTCCACTGCTTCAACTGTTCCTTGGTCTCGGGTATCTAGTGGTGGATCAAAGTCTCATCCACGGTTGTGAAACGCATGAAGAAATCACTTAGATTGGGTTGGATCCTGGCCAGACACTCCTCCGAAACGGTCACCCGATTTCGTTTTTGCTCCGATGTAAGCAAACGTGATACTCATCACACCGAAAACTTTTTCATACCCAAAATTTCGTGTAGGATATGGCAAACGCGTTCTTCTGAGATGCCTATTGTCTCTCTTTCAGCTTCAATCGGCGATCGGTTAACACATCATCAATCTTGTTGACCATTTCATCGTTGGTAGCGGTATTTTGGGGTTCACTGCGTGGTTCGTCACTTGTGCTTATGCGGCCACGTTTGAGCTCGCTCACCCACAAACTGATGGTCGAAAATGATGGAGTACATCCGCCATGAACCTCCTATTATCCACAAGAAAACTTAGCAAGAAATTGGAAAACAAAAACATTTTTACCAACACCTTAATTATTCTTTCTTTCTTAAAAAATAATGCCTACATTAACAAAAGTACAAATGAGAGTAGCAATTAATAAACGAATCTGTTCTGCGTTTGTACCAGCCTTAGTACCGAGAAAGGCAATCGTGATAGGAGCAATGGACAATCCAAAAAAGAACAAATTCCATCACATTTCAACTGCAAAAACTACAGCATACTTTTTACCATATAAGTGTCATAGCTTTGCCTACAACAATCTTTAATATCACAGCAATTCTCGTTAAAAAAAATCTAGTAAATTGGGCCGGTTATTCAGCAATAGTGCCTTCCACATCCAAAAACTTTCAAAGTCTTCGAAATCTTTCCACTGGTCTGGATGGCAAGACATAGCGCACTATAAGAGCCATTTTACATGCGGTATATCTGGACTAGAATCTAACGATACCGAATAATATTTATATTTCTTAAATTCGCAAGTAATAGGCTCCAGTATGCTTGGTGCAATTAAATGGATAAATTCCTTTTAAGCTCTTTTTGGTAAATATAATATAATACATTTATATATTGAGCCAGAAAAATCTTAAAATGTTATTAATTCCAATAAACCTAAATTATTTTCCATTATGAGGTGAAGCAACAGTTTCATCATTACCCCAAAATACAAGAACTAGTACTGCTAACAATTCTATAACTGCAACAATTCGCTCTAAAACTGTCCGCCAATACCTTTATTCGTTCTGAATTTGACTTCCATCCTAGTTTTTACGAACTAACAGAGAGATCATCGCTTGTCTACGTGAAGTGTATTTCTTCGTATATTTTCAATAATATATTCGTATTCTTCCAGTCACCTAATCCGTCTCTCGTAAACCTCTAACTTTGGAAACAAAACAGAAAAGTTCCCTTTTAGTTTCTAAATAACACAACCAATCTCCCACGTGAGTTTAACTTGTTAGTTTATATCTTTATACACAATATAACTTTTGATAAAATTACGATTTATGTTCCTTATCGTATATTTTCTTTGAAAACAAAATATCATTGGGGTATGTTTTGTTTCCGGTGTGTATTTGGCTTGTAGAAGATGTAGTAATGTTGGAAGCATGTGATAACAGTGCTATCATCTGTGGAATGAGATGCAACTTCTGTATTTTCTGCTTCAATCTCTCTGGATTCAACATCATTACTCTGAACATCTTTTGCTTTACGCCTTTCTACTCATGTTGGCTATCTCACTCTGAATAAAAGGATTAGAAAAGAAAATGAATTACAAAATATGTATAACTCACAAGCCTCTATTAGAGATAGCGCAGCACAGATTCGCAAAATTTCTCTAGTTTCGGCTAGACGGTATTTACCCACCTATAAGTATCGATCAAATTCTATTATTTACCCTCCCTTAACTTTCAACGCATATCCGCAGGCATGCTATTTCTCTGGAAACTGTATAATGGGCACATCGACAGAGCAGCAATACGTCGGCAACTAAAGTTTTAAATTCCGTATTTTGGTGTCCGCAATGCTAATACATTCTATTTACCCGTTCCTCGAACGAATGTTTTACATTGTTTGCACTAACTTCAACTTCCTTTCCTCACAATGTGATATACACTAGGGTGACAGAATAAAAATAGACACCAGGTAAAGCGGTATAAATATGTAAACAGCTAAATTCTAAGAACGAATTAAGAACTTTCTCTTGTCATTAGGGTAGGGGTAGATGTATCGGAAGGAATTCGTCATAGTTTAGTATCGTTATAACTATGCCTCGCTTACAAGGTTCGAGTGATATTAGCGAGTTCACCCGGGGTCGCATCGTTGGTCACAGTGAACGCGGCGCTTCGCAACGTGAAATAAGAAAATTTTTAAATATTCCGTTGACCACAGTTAACCGTGTGATTACACAACTTAAACGCAAGGAAAAAACAACAGTGGAGCCGAGACCAGGTTGTGCCGGACCTTCTGAAAGAAGTAAAAGGGTGCTTGTGCGCGAAGTGTTAAGAGAACCGCGAAAAAGTACAGCTGAGCTTGCGGCAACTTCACAGAAAAGTCAGCGCACAGTTCTGCGATACCTCCACAGTGTGGGGATGTATAAAAGGGTGGCAAATAAAAAACCTCTCCTTACGGCGTTTCAAAAACGGCGCCGAATGGTTTGGGCAATCGAAATGCAAACGAAGCCCGAAGAGTTTTGGCGGTCTGTCATTTTTTCAGACAGAAAGCAGATACTGCCGATTCAGTGATAGTGGTCGTACGTGGGTATGGAGACGTTCGTCACAGCAACTGGACGACAAATTTTTGCATCAGACGGTGAAATACGGCGGTGTGAACATCATGGTGTGGGGCGCGATATGGTATGGTGGAAGATCGCAATTAGTAATCTGCGACGGAAATATAAATGCGGCAAAATATATCCAAATATTAACAGAAGGACTACTACCGATATTAGACAACGCCATTTTATCTAAAGAAGACGCCACTTTTATGGAGGATGGAGCACCCTGCCACAAAGCAAGAACAACAACCACATGGAAAAAGGAACAGGGGATTTGGAATTTACCATGGCCAGGCCAATCACCAGACATGAATCTGATAGAGAATGTTTGGCATATAATCCAGACAAATATGGCGAAACGACCCCGAAAACCCAGCAATAAGGAAGAATTCTTGGCAGCTGTTACAGAAGAGTGGTTAAATATTCCAGAAGACACCATTAATCATTTAATAGATTCTATGCCACGACGACTCGCAGCACTTCACGCAAGTAAAGGTGGATCGACAAAATATTAGCCTAATTTAAAAATTTTAAAATATTTTGTATATATAACGAGAATAGAATCTTTTTTTTTAATTAGTAGGTGTCTATTTTATTCTGTCACCCCAGTGTATATTACGATTCTACAGATACATTAAAAATGGTAACTGCTCTTCATGTTAATAATTCCTTTTCTTACTTTCTGTAAGTGTTTATCCTATAATTGCATGCCTTAAATATGAGATTAAATACAATCTTAAGTGTTGCCGTATGAGGTCTAAAAAGAATTTAATAAATTAATTAAATTAATAACAAGGTTATACATAATTTATATTCTTAATGAAGATATACGAGTATAAACAAAATTATCTCTTTTATCTCATGTTTAGATGGGCGTCCAGTTTCCATTAAAACCGTTGTTTGGTATTCTCCCTTTTCAACCTTAATTACGAAGTGATTACGTTTTAATTAGGTATATTTTCGAAAAACGAATAACGCATAATCCCAATTTGTACCTTTGAAATACGATAATATAAATAACGTAATGATAATTTAATGCATTAATAAACGAAATGAATTATTCACTGAAAGCATAGGCCCCCGTTAAATTAACGCAGCTTCAAACGTACCTGCGTAAATTGGCAAATATCGACATAAATTTCCATGTCCATAAATTTATTACTATTAAAAAAAAAGTCAATAATTTCCAGGAAGGCTAAAAAAAGAACAGCACGGGACCCGTTTTTATGGAAGTATTTGGAGAATGTGGATCCTTGGAAATAATTTACCTTAATTAAATTTCTACTAAAACGTAACAAGAGAGAAAGAAGCGAAAAAAGAAATATATTATGTACACTTACGATAATTAAAAAGGGGACTATATAATATACCTTTATCAACCTCATTTGCAAAGGTATTCCGTTACAACTAATGAGGAAAAGTATCCAACTTGAATATTCAGAATTTAAGGCTGGGTGGTTTCTAAAGCCTATTCGGCCATGCAAAATATCGCTCTCTTTTGGGGGTGAAGTTGGTATTACAGTAGACGTTCGATAATGTGAACACCGTGTAAGGTATAATTGAGGAATTAAAAAACTGTGCAAGTGCAACAAATTTAAACAAATGTAACGTTGCTAAATCCACGATTTGTAAAATAAAAACTAAAAGAGAACTAATATTACATGCGATGGTTTGTACTTATACAGGACCAGGACAAAGAAGAACTTTAAAGGGATCTAAACATCCTGAAATGGAGAAAAAATCTACAAATAATTTTTGAATCAGGTTGAAGAATTTACTACTAGTGATGGTTGGTTACAAAAATTTAAAAGAAGATTCGATATTTAAAAATTTCTCATAAAAAATTATCATCCAAGTCAGAGCTAATTATTCCTTTTAAAATCCAGGTAAGAAATAAAATAGCGCAACTGGGAATTACACCTAATTAATTATATAATGCTGATGAATCAGCTCTGTATTAGATTCATCTCAAGAGAAGGCTGATGCAGGTGCTAAGGCAAGTGGAACTCATAAAGTCAAGCCACTGGTTATTGGTAAGGCGAGAAATTCTAGATCTTTCAAAAATTTTTGTCCTCATGTGGACTATGACCACTCGAAATCAGGTTGGATGACGCAGTCAATTTTTAAGAATTGTTCCTCGGGTAAGTTTATAGACTAAATTTAAATAGAAATCAAATGGACACCCAATAGAAGCTCTTCTTATTTTAAATAATGTTCCATCACATCGTAATAGAAAAACTAGAGAGTGATAATGTCCCTTTCGCCAACTATGAAGCCCCTTATCCAGTCAATGGATCAGAATGTGATGTGTTACAAAATTAAATTGCAGAAATAATCTTCTTCGCAATATCAATTATTATTTACACAACTTTCATTACTATAGGTATGTGCATCTATTTCTAGATTGAACTGACTAAAAGGGACGTAATTACATGGAGTAAAATGGAGACACAATTACAGAGACGAAAAAAGCAGATGAAACTAAGGATGAGGAAACTGAAGAAATATATTGTGCGATCAATTAAGTTAGTTAATAATTAATAGAGTAGGTACGATGATTTTTCTTCTACGGACATTGATCGTATGCTAAGAAAAGTCCGATATAAATATACATCAGAAAATCCACTCAACGATAAAAAATTTAAGTAAAACTTTCTGGCAACAAAATATGAATTTGTCTAAAAACCTTTTAGGCAATCCTAAAGATAAATCAGATGTGAAGCATGTTTTGATTATGATACAACTTTATATTTAACAAATAAAAAAACAGAGTATCGTAATAAAGTTTAACGACCATTATCTTTTTGATAAACTAGAATTATTTAATGCAGCAGAGCACATGGTAAAATCCAAATATAATATTGAATTAAAAAAGCTTAAGTTACTTAAAAGTGTAAATTGTCCTGGAGAATTAGACACGTGCGAAATAATAGTCATGAAAAAGAACAAAAACTTGCTTGATAGATAATAATAATAATCCTTTATTGCAAATAACAGCCCAAGGACCAATTACAGGACAAATTACAATATAATTCTTATTTAAAATAAAAAAAATCAAATTATGTTGCCTACAATAATAATATGCTGAATATATATATAATAATGAAACAAGAAAAAAAGGTAGACTCACAAAAATGGTTCCAAATTCCATTTATTTGCGTTCCTCAGCATGTGGCTAATAAGTGCCTTAAGCATAATGTTGGTATTAGCTCTAGGTGCTTGAAATATATTATAGAAGAGTGTATAACGAGTAGGCACTGTGAAATTTATTTGCTAGAAGAGTTGGTGAGTCGATGTTATTTTTCAGGATCTTGCAAAGAAACTCCATACTGTTACGGTCAATTATCAACAAGTAACAGGATACACGTTGTGCATTCGAAAGGAGAGATACTTTAGAAACTTCATTTGAACACGTTGGATCATAAGTTCTTGGTATAAATAGCGGGGATACAAAACAATGGAGGCGTATTCAAGCTTAGAACGTTTCATTTTACCTAAATCTGAGAAATGCTTGCAACAGCGCATGACAAAACCGAGAGTTTTGGAAGCAGATGAACACATTGACGAAATATGCTCCGTAAATAACAGTTTATTATCAAATAAAATATCAAGATCCAAAGTTTTGATATTGCGTGACATGGCTGCATCATTAATCTGGTAGTCATAGTGTAAAGTAGTGTGAGTGTTATTGCAGGAAACCACAGTGCACTTGTTGATGTTCAGAGGGAGATAATTGACCTTGCTCCAAGTATTAATAAGAAGATTGTCTTATAAATGTTTACATAAATGCTACCAACATACTATATATCTTTACGTCATCTGCGTATGCTAACACGTGACACGTAAACAGAGATAGTAAATTATTTATATAAAAATTGAAGAGAAGCAGTCCAAGACTTGAACCTTGAGGAACACCTGCAGATGCAGATCCTTTTTGTTCTTACCTGCGTAGGTAATATTACATGCCGATATATTTTTAGTACTTAATCGGCAAATCACAATAAAAGTCCACGTGTTTTTGTAATCCTGCGTATCAAATACATAATTAATTTGTGCTGGTGTGGGAATTTATTGCGATACATATGGACTGGACAGCCACACAGTCCTTGCAATCATCGCGAATTCTTATTTATTTTGCGTCGTTGAACATTTTAGAAAAGAGCACCCTGTATAACACAATAATTGAAAATTAATCATAATAATATTTATCATCCATGGTTGAACCATTTACATGATAATTTAAAGCTATATAAAAATAACAAAAAAAGACCAACACAACAAAAAAAATAATATAAGTGATTAACGAAGTTATGCGAAGTATCTTTGTAACGTAAACCAGCATTGCGACACATTGTAGTTAATGAGGAGTTCTAAAGCAAATTGGTTCTAAGAGAAAGTAAAGGCAAACCGGGAGGGGAACGAGAGGAAATGCGAGGAGCAAGAAAGTTGATAGAGGAAAGTAAATGGGTAGAATCAATGCAACCATGAACGAGTTTCCACATAAATCGTGTTCCCTGGATTTCCCGCCGGCATTACAGTGGTTGGACATCATGTCTTCTAAATAGCAAACCATAATCAATATTCCGGTCAGGATACTCGGGATCGGTTTTGAAAGATAAATACTTTAGGAAGCCGCGCTACATCTTCTCGATGGAGAATTGTAAATAAATACAAAACTATAATATAATACCTTTAACAGAGGTAAATTAGCGAAAAACCTACAGATCCGTAAGATAAATTCCAAAGTTTTCGAAGCGAAAATGTTAAAGCTAATAGTATGCGATGGGAAGCTTAGCTTTGATGTATTTACTCAATAGAATTAATACTGTTTGAATAAGAAACAAAACAATACCTATTTATAGCATTTAATTTTAGTTTATACACAGTGCAGCGGTGTGTAATTCTATCTAAATTATGTTGTAAGTGAAACTCGCAAGTCTAATTTCCAGTAGATAAATAGATTTTGAAATCATCCGCATAAGCAAGCACTAATGAAAAGTACAAATAGAAGTGATCCTAAATGTGACCCTTGAGGGACTCCCGATGAAGGATAGAAGTTCTGAGATTTACATATATCCATTACAAATAAAAGTCATAGTGATACGAGGAAGAATTTAAACCAAATTTTTTTCAGTAGTATTTCATAATCTATGGCATATGTGGGCAACAACTGGCCCACGGGCCGGATTCGGCCCACCGTAAGATTTGATCCGACCCGCGAGACATTTTCAAAAACCCAATTAAAAAAAAATATTACACTACTTATTCATACTCACTCCAAATGAGGAAGATCGAGTGATATGGAGTTTAGCGCAGGGCAAGCGGAGTGGCGGTGATCAACAAAGAGTCATCATGAATGATGATGAAATATCAGCCGAATATGAGGACGTAACATATTATTGTGAAGTCAGATGGCTAAGCAAAGGAAAATGCTGAAACGGTTATACGAGACCAGAAAAAATGGATATTTCTGGTCGACCTTACAGGCCATTTGAATGATTTAAATTTGAAACTTCAAAAACAAGGACAGTTAGTAAATAATTTGTACAACCGCTTGAAAGCGTTTCAGAACAAAATCCGCTTGTGGTAGGCAGAGATGCTGCCTGGTAACAGTTACCACTTCACCACGCTTTCTGCGTATGAAATACTAAAGTTTCGCCCACAACATGTCAAAGGTTGCCCATACTTGATATATGGAATCAATGGTACTACTAAAATAAGTGTAAACAACGTCAACTTGGTTTTATGAATCAAAGAGCTCACTAATATATTGATACATAGTTACAAGATTTGTAGTTATACATTCACATGTAAAATTTTCAAATACCTTAGCAAAATTGGATAGTTTAAAATAGATCCTTAATTCACAGGTATAGCAGTAAACTCCACTCACACAAATTAATTAATTATGCGGAACGCAGCGTTTCGGGAGCACGTGGGCTCCCATTATCAACCGTGTTACCGATTGAAAGTAAAAACTGTATCACACATGCAAATTATTTTCTACGCAGGCTCTAAAATTTCTAAAACATATGACTATTTACAATCTACTAGGTGGTCTCATGCCTTTTACGGGAAAGGATGGACCGAAAGCGAACCGTATCTTTAACAGGGACTATGGTCATAAATCCATCAAACTCGAGTGTGCAATTGGGGGTATTTCTCTGTTCAATAAGTTTCCGTTCTTTTTCATATATACCGTTTCGTACGCGTCTAATTCTCTATACGAGTTCACGTTTTTAAGTAGTGTCAGATTTTTTAAATCAATCTTATGTCGGGATTTTACCATATGATCTGCTACGCTTGATAGTTCAGGTTTGTCGAAACGATAGTGTCTAATATGTTCTTTGAACCTAGTTTCGATACTCCTTTTTGTTTGTCCAATATAAACTTTCTCACAATCATTGCATGCGATTTGGTATATTTCAGACCTTTTTATCATCTCAGGTTTATCTTTGGGATTCCCTAAGAGATCCTTTAAGTTGTTTTTTGACACAAAAGAGTCATTTGATTAACGTCTGTTGACTGAGACATGACTTGGTTTAAGTGAAAGAATAGTATGAGAACAATGCCAAAGAGATTAATACAAGATAAATTCCCAGCTTACCCACTAAGAAACGGCTTCGAGAAACAATATACGATCACTTAGACGAAGCTCAAAAATCTATAATTAGGCGACATGTCCGTTCAATCTTTTTAAGAAATGACTTGCCTACATGTACAAAATTATTAAATGTAAATATAATGCATTTTGACCTTCGATTTAAATCAACTTATTAATCCTTTGCAGGTTATTACTGTATATGACAATTTGCCCTGTTAGGATTTAAGTGGTTAAAAAGGAATCGAAACAGTGTGCTAATGTAACAACAAGACATTATGCTATGGAGATGTCGGTATTTAACTAGCATTAGAAAATTAAATAAATTGAAATTATTTGTTTATAAATCAAATTCATATGTTTATTTCATTTGTTATTTTATGAATATAATGCTAACAGTAAAGAAATCTTTTTTATTAAATTTATTGGAGATATAAAGAGGAGACAACTATATAAATTTGTAATATGCAAGTGCAGTTAAGAGATTTTTATAATTAACTAATATATTTGATATTTTATTATAGTCATTAATATGCATGCAATTATTTATTGACTGTGCTGTCGTTGAAAATATACATTGGTTTTACCGCAGTCGGGGTACAGTAGACAAAGATATTTGCACTGCTGTTTTCTTTTTCACTGAACACCTCAACTTCACCATTGACAATAACCAAATTCTATGCAAGATTTGAGGATGTTGTGTGTTGGCATATACTTTGAAGCCATTCGATGGACTTGGATACAGTCCCGTTGAGCCCATGATGTATTGTTCATAATCAGCAATATTCCTCCTTGTTTGGCTTTATCTTGTATGTATTGAATTGCTTAGTTTCAATCATACCATTGAAACTTTCTCTTTTAAAATTGATGGAGATTACCAACGGAGAGATTTACTTCTTAACAAATGACGGTATAACACTATGTATATAACCACTCATGTCAAAGTTATATTTTCGCTTCAACTTTATCCATAGCAATATTGTTATTTTAAAGCTTGTCATATGACATTTATGTTGTCTTCAATTAACACCCAATGCATTCTCTTTTACTTTTCAACATAATTAAATAAGCTCCAACTATTTCGGTAAATGAAACAACTGAAGGATACATTTGTATTGCAATTGATGTTACTTTTACTTTATTGTTGCGGTATTATTTTACCAGGTCATATAACCGTAATGTTGCACATAAAATATGAAAAATTTCCTATTTATTGTACAAGATTTCAATAACCAAACTCGGATGTTTACGATGTTGTCATTTGACAGTTCCATCGGTTAAATTTCACCAGTGTAATACAGCCGCCGATCGTAGCGCTACCTACTGCATTCTTAACGTGAATGAAGTATAGTATCATCAATTTTACAAGCGTAAACCTTGCATCATGTGAAAGAAACCTAGGAATCAACTCATCTGCACCAACGTTTTATTGAAATTTGACCATTGACCTGATTATTTCGGTCTTTGGAACGGGTGATATGGTAAATGGAATACAATTATTATTGGTCGCAATGTTTATGCATCAACTATATCCTGAAGAAAATCCATATTTCTTTTGGCATGACTGGAGACACATGTTTCATAATGTTTTTGAATTTCCACGTTCGGGATCGTCCCTGGTTAGATCAAATGGCATTTTGCAAAATTCAAATTATCCTACCAGTGGAAAATGGAGTGCGAAAAACGTGATTGAAAATGGTTTTTTGTATTTATTTAAAGCTTTTTCAATTTCGAATCAGGCATTAAATTGACATGAAGAAGATATCAGTGAAATAGGGTAAAATTTGATTGAGATTATAGATTTAGTCGGTAATTGTTAAGATTCCGTTGCTGTATATTCCCAACAGATACCAGATATGTTTAATTACTTGAAAGGGGGTTATCTAAAGTACCTAAACATATTATACTAAATGCCGTAATTACGCATTTACCTGAATTGCGGAGGAAGATTAGTAGGCGTACATTTCTCGGATTACAGGCAAGTTTCTACAGAAACAGTCATACGATATTACGCCATGAAATTGGTTAGAATCTATTTTCGGAAAAGGTAGGGGTTGTAATAAGTACAAATTTTGCAGCATCCATGTACGACCACGCAAATTATTATTTATATATACATACATCGTTTGTAGTTCGTTCTCTATTAACAATTCTTTCAGCGTTGCCTGTGCGTAGCGTTAAGATAATTATTTTTGTATGTCGTTACGTATGTTTATTGAAGGCATACTAGACGTACCGTAACCGTGTCAAAACCCAGAATAACGCGTGAAATAATTATGCAATACTGCCATTGTGTTCCCATACGTGAATGAAATGCTTCTTATAAATGTAGATGAAGACACTAAGAAAGTGATGACATTTATGAACTCGCAGTTCTTGACCCTATACCCAAAGAGATACATAGCAAGAGTGTTGTATACAACACGTGTTGAAGTATGTAACTGCTTACATAAATCTTTAGATGTACCTTCCACAAGTAGGGAAATATCACACGGGAGGATTTTCAATATTGTTCTAATATCATACAACGGAAGAAAACATCTAATTTGCACAAAACTACAACCAGATGCGAGTTAGTGTATGCGACAGCAAAATTAATTACGGAAGGTACCTCTATCACTCGAACAAGAATTTTAAATAAGTAAGTAAGCCGCAGTAAACAAATGACACAATTATCCCCAGAAGAAGCTGGTTCTCATAATTTATTTATACTTGTCTAAACGCATGCATTTGACATTAAGAAAATTAGCTAACATACGATGTTGGCCATATAATTAACTATACGCACATTTTTAACAGTTTTGTTACATTTGCTGCTTCAAGTACTGATAGTCAGATAATCACAGATCGTAACAAGTTCGAGATAAATGTAGCTGTGATGCCACCGAAACATCAACAAGGTCCTATCCAGGACAGTCAACAAACGCGGAGAATCCGAGAAAAAGGAGACAACATACTACATCCGCGAGAACCTCAAATACGAAGGCAACCTGAAACGTCCGGAAAGATCCACTGCTTCGACTGTTCCTTGGTCTTCGGTATGTAGTCATGGATCCAAGTTTCATATAAGGTTACGAAACGCATGAAGAAATCTCTTGGATTGCGTTGGATCCTGGCCAGAGGCGCCGAGAGGTTTTTCATACCCAAAATTTCGTGTAGGATATGGCCAACGCTTTCTTCTGAGATGCCTCTTGTCTCTTCTGCTTCTTTCATCTTCAATCGGCAATCGGCTAACACGACATCATGGATCTTGTCGACCATTTCATCGTTGGTAGCTTTGATATTCTCTCCGTCATAGAGAGAGACATTAATTAACACCACCACTGTACACGAATTTTATCAGTCATATAATAAAGTGTTAAACACCAATAAATGAATATCCTACAGATAAGGCTATTACAGATGCTGTATGTAAAGTTGGGTTATAAAGCCTATCAAATAAAACAGGCGAAAGGATTTTGAAAATGATTGCAGTTTCAGAAACGAATAAAATGCAAAAATGAATTTGCAAAAGGGGGATTTGATAGTGGTTTGGGGTTTTCAATTTACCAACAAACACCTATATCTAAACTGAAAGAAGCCTTATGGTAACTTTTTT
Organism: Trypoxylus dichotomus; assembly: GCA_023509865.1. Taxonomy (NCBI): domain Eukaryota; kingdom Metazoa; phylum Arthropoda; class Insecta; order Coleoptera; family Scarabaeidae; genus Trypoxylus; species Trypoxylus dichotomus. Next base: position 7,049,066 of record CM042083.1, on the reverse strand, counting down.
AGTTCCACTGCGACTCGTAGACGAACACAACAAAACGTTACTATGGAGAAAACTGCGGCCATTTTCCATTGAATTTTGTAGACCTCCTAGAGTACAATGGGTACATGAAATAGACGCAATTTCTAAAGACGAAGAAGCCTACATAACGAAACAGACCTCCCGACTGGAAATATTTGTACGCAATCGTCGTTCAATACGTTTTTTTTTTGACCCTCACAATACTGGCTGAGAATGTTTGTAATGCATTGGCAAATACCCGCAATCAGATGTTACATATTCAATGCTATTATATCACAAATAAATTATATAAAAACTTTAAGAATACGTGTTTTCAAGAAATATGCATACCTCTATATAATTGGTGGTAAAAATAGTAATTTATTTCCAACAAGGTACACTACCCATTTACAGGAAACACTAAAATTAATATGCATGACAGCAAAATACAAAAAGAAAAAAGAAATATATATGTATATAAAATAATTGGTAAGTTATATGTATTTAATGTCTCAGACATACTAAATATTACTATTACCCTATGGTATAAGAGGATATTTAAAAAAAAGGATTATTAACCTAGAAAAGCTGACAAGTGTTAAGGGGAAGAGACCAGACGAAGGAAGACTGCATCAGTGATAGATTTAAATGTCACAGAGATCAGAGATGCTATTGAAGTTAGAGCACATCAGATACACTGGGGACTTTATAAGGGCATTTGTTCGAGTGCGACCGCAATAGAAGGCAAATTATTATTATTATTCAAGAGCCAGGGATAATCAATCTTGTTAACACATGGGCTGAAAAGTCCTGGGTCTAACACATAGATGACGCTAGTTTTACTGTAGTCACCTTTCTCTCAGTTAGTACTAACCTTCAAAAGACAGCTGTTAAAATTTCATGATATTCTATTCATTAGTTTGTGAGTTATTGTGCTAAGAGTCATGCTACTTTTGTTATTTTCAAAACAATGGATCAAAAACAATTTCGTGTTTTAATTTTACACTGCTTCTTGATGGGAAAAAATACCGTTCAAGCGAAGCAATGGCTTGAAAAGTGTTATGGGGACTCCGCTCCATCAGAAACAACAATAAAACGTTGGTTTACTGACTTCAAACGTGGTCGTAGAAACACCGATGATGCAGAACGCAGTGGACGTCCAAGTGAGGCGGTAACACCAGAAAACATCAAAAAAATCCACAAAATCGTTTTGAATGATCGAAAAGTGAAGTTGCGTGAGTTAGCTGACATCGTAAAGATATCAAAAGAACATATTGGCTTTATATTGCATGAGCATTTGACTATGAGAAAGCTCTGTTCAAAGTGGGTGCCGCGTTTGCTCACTGTTGACCAAAAACAAGAACGTGTTGATGATTCTGAGCAGTGTTTAGCCATGTTTAAACGTAACAAACCGGAATTTTTGCGTCGATATGTGACAATGGATGAAACATGGATACATCACTTCACTCCGGAATCAAAACGATCGTCATCTGAGTGGACAGCAACTGGTGAACCTCGTCCAAAGCGCCCGAAAGCACAACAATCGGCTGGAAAGGTTATGGCCTCGGTATTTTGGGATGTGCGTGATGTAATATTCATCGACTATTTTGAGAAAGGAAATACCATCAATAGTGAATATTATATAGCGTTATTGGAGAGTTTAAAGGCCGAAATTGCAAAGAAACGACCGCATATGGCAAAGAAAAAAATGTTGTTTCATCAAGACAACGCACCGTGTCACAAGTCAATCAAAACAATGGCAAAAGTACATGAATTGAACTTCGAATTGCTCCCACATCCACCGTATTCGCCAGATTTGGCTCCCAGCGACTACTGGCTGTTCGCAGACCTCAAAAAAATGCTCGCCCGTAAGAAAATTCGTACCAATGAAGAGGTTATCGCTGAAACTGAGGCCTATTTTGAGGCAAAAGATAAATCGTTCTACAAAAGTGGTATTGAAATGTTAGAGCGGCGCTGGAATGATTGCGTTGCTCTTGATGGAGATTACGTTGATGAATAAAGCTAATTTTGAACCAAAAAACCGTGTTTTCTTTGTTAGGCCCGGAACTTTTCAGCCCATGTGTTATGTACTAAATAAAATTAAATTTCAAAGCCTATATGTGGATAAGATCCCTCCGACAGAAAATAGAGAAGCTTCAGAAATCTTCTCTGCACCGCCTCAATAGAGTGTATGTGTATTTCATCAATAAGAAACCAGATCAGCGCGGTGTACACTAACCAAGATCGAATGGGAGAAAAGAATAATGCAGATAGAGCTTGTATATTGCGGTACAATTACGGTAAATAAATCCATATATTTTATTACACTGTGACACCAACTGAGATATGTGATCAGAAAAAAATAGAGTGGTATCAAAAAGCACCCTCAAATCTTTGATCTGTTATTTCTGGGTACCTTGTCAAATGCTTTTTCTTTGTCCAAAATTGCCAAAAATATACGCTTTCTCCTGCAGCCATTTTTTGTACGTTATTTCTTTAAATGTAAAAATATATAGTCTTGTATACTTCTGTTTTTTTTTCAAATCCACTTTGGCCTTCTAATAATGTCGGTTCTACTAATTGCCTCGATTTCTTTTCTAACAATTGTTCGTAAATCTACTTAATACATAACTTTATTAATCATTTTAAATAATAATTAATTTTATTCATTTTATTAATAAGATATTAATAAAATGACTTCTTCAAACAAAGAGATACCTATTATAGACCATATATACGTATCTCTGCGAATATAAATTCAAAAATTATCGAATATTGGATAGAAAAATACTGTTTCGTTCCACTGTGAAGCGCGTGGCGTAATGAATGAACTATATTTTCATTGAGTCTTCTTCTAAGGCAGATATAAGGTATTTACAAGGTCTAATTTAATGAAATACTTTTTGCCTTTAGATGGTCTAGGTGTATACCTGCGAAAGTCGATACGCCTACGATATTCACTGTTCTTCTTACGCTTTAATACTATTGCTGAACAATACAGAGACTCGCTCTCTCGAATGACTCGTTTTCGTAGTATTTCATTCAACGCTTGCTTCCCTGTGAATGAAAGTCGTCGGCGCCTGGTATAAAATTTATAAAACTACCCTTAGGGATATTGGCAGACTTCCCTCCATGTAGTAGTTCCCTAAAGTTCGTTTAGCATCAATTTTAATATCTGACAATAAAGTCTTATTTACGTTTAAATTAGGTTCATCTGTAACTTCGTCATCTGTATAATTTATATTTAATATTCGACGTGACTCGTTAACAAAATCAAATTAAGTCCGAGAGGGTTGAATATTAACTGAATTATCAATCAAAGCTTGCGCAAATATTTAAAGTGGCAAATACAGTTTCTTCCTAATAGACATTCATATGAAATGCTCCTCTCAGTTTATTCAGGACAAATCTGTTCTAAAACATTTAATTTTGACATGTTTATCCCCTCGTAAATTCATAAATTAGTTATACATTATTAACCTTAAAATTAGAAACTAATTTATGAATCTAATACTTAATTTATTATTTAAGGATGTACTGATAACAACCAAAGTTTTGCGGAGATTCATCTACTAAATGGTCAGTTGCTCCACATCCATAGCACGTACCTCTTTGTCTTCTTGACCTAGTACAATTGGCTTCGATGTCTCCGCTCCTGTTACAATTCTAATATTTCGATAGCTCTTTAACTCGGTCACTTCCTCCGCCATTCCTTCTTCCTGGGTAGTATTAGACCTTTCATCATAGGGGATCCAGATCATACGCCAAGGTCAAACATTATTCTCAGTACGGGTTCCAAGCACTTTCGTATTTAAATATTCACGCGTTATAATATTGCCTAAAATCTTAACCTACGCCTAACAAATTGGTAGTAAATTGTCTGTTTCTCTTCTTAAAATGATTCAAAGAGTGTAACAGTTATGGTTCTAAAGTGTTGTTCCTTCATGTAACAATACGTCCAAACAACGAAACTACATCGTTTCGCTTACAAAGATACTAAAGATACGGTATTTTGCATACATTATTTTTAAACTAATTGTACTTTTCCGAATGTTAGGTGTGTGAGTTATGGGAGCTGTACAGGCAGTGAAAATTTACATTGTTGCTATATGAACATTTTCGATTGTGTTATATCCATTTTAGTATTTTTTCAAGAACTACAACACATAGCGAAGTGACCTCCAAGCGAGAAGTTTACTTGCAACTAAATTACATGGTAAGATTTAATAATAATATTTACATATAATGATTTAAACTGAGATATGCTAGAAGTTGAAAGTACAATGTTTTACATAAAAGTTCCACGTGTTTCAAGACAGACTCTTTACTTGATGTACAGTTTAAATCATTCAGAAATTTGTATCGACATGATGGTGGTTACATCCCCCTGATTTTACCTACAGAATTCCATGCTAGACCCACTGAATAGAATTCACTTTTGATTGAAGAGTGTTATTCAGCTAGATAACGATCATACTGTACTAAATCAGGCTAGTGAGTGTATATTACATACATCAACTTTGCATATTGTAATAAAGCAAATATTTTAGTAATACCATTGTCAACTATTGCAATGATTGTGAAGGAATGTATACAATTGGTACCTAGATTTGGGTAAGTGAAAGTATCTCTTCACAGTACTCTATGAAATTCCCATTGTCTTTTAAAGCAAATGTCCTTCTCCAGTAAAGTAAAGACAAGTACTGAAGCAACATTCCGTATGGAGCGTTTGATATCATTCGGATCACTTGGACACGAAGGGATAGATGAGAGCATTTGAGTTGTAGATAAATAAATGTTTTTCTTATAATTGTTTTGTTTAAAGTTTTAAAGCTAGCGGCAAAAAAGGAAGTGTTCATACTATTATGTATGTAGCTTATGATAATGATAATAATGATATTGATAACTTATTGGCTAGCCATGCTAAATCCATTGAAGAAACCATATGGACGTCTATTAACTAGATATGATTGAAACAAATGTACCAGAGAATCATCAAATCTAAAGGGCATCAGTTAGTACTAACCTTCAAAAGACAGCTGTTAAAATTTCATGATATTCTATTCATTAGTTTGTGAGTTATTTTGCTAAGAGTCACGCTACTTTTCTTATTTTCAAAACAATGGATCAAAAACAATTTCGTGTTTTAATTTTACACTGCTTCTTGATGGGAAAAAATACCGTTCAAGCGAAGCAATGGCTTGAAAAGTGTTATGGGGACTCCGCTCCATCAGAAACAACAATAAAACGTTGGTTTGCTGACTTCAAACGTGGTCGTAGAGACATCGATGACGCAGAACGCAGTAGACGTCTAAATGAGGCAATAACACCAGAAAACATCAAAAAAATCCACAAAATCGTTTTGAATGATCGAAAAGTGAAGTTGCGTGAGTTAGCTGACATCGTAAAGATATCAAAAGACCGTATTGGCTTTATATTGCATGAGCATTTGACTATGAGAAAGCTCTGCTCAAAGTGGGTGCCGGGGTGCCGCGTTTGCTCACTGTTGACCAAAAACAAGAACGTGTTGATGATTCTGAGCAGTGTTTGGCCATGTTTAAACGTAACAAACCGGAATTTTTGCGTCGATATGTGACAATGGATGAAACATGGATCCATCACTTCACTCCGGAATCAAAACGATCGTCATCTGAGTGGACAGCAACTGGTGAACCTCGTCCAAAGCGCCCGAAGGCACAACAATCGGCTGGAAGGGTTATGGCCTCGGTATTTTGGGATGTGCGTGGTGTAATATTCATCGACTATTTTGAGAAAGGAAATACCATCAGCAGTGAATATTATATAGCGTCATTGGAGAGTTTGAAGGCCGAAATTGCAAAGAAACGACCGCATATGGCAAAGAAAAAAATTTTGTTTCATCAAGACAACGGACCGTGTCACAAGTCAATCATAACAATGGCAAAACTACATGAATTGAACTTCGAATTGCTTTGGCTCCCAGCGACTACTGGCTGTTCGCAGACCTCAAAAAAATGCTCGCCGGAAAGAAATTTCGCACGAATGAAGACGTTATCGCTGAAACTGAGGCCTATTTTGAGGCAAAAGATAAATCGTTCTACAAAAGTTGTATTGAAATGTTAGAGCGGCGCTGGAATTATTGCGTTGCTCTTGATGGAGATTACGTTGATGAATAAAGCTAATTTTGAACCGAAAAAATCCTGTTTTCTTTGTTAGGCCCGGGACTTTTCAGCCCATGTGTTAAAATGTATACAAACAACCAGTAGAAGGACGGGGCATAACAAAATCAAAATAACTCAATAATTTAGGGGCGTCTATGTTGTTATTTACAAGATTAAACAGAAACTTGGATAGCTCTACTACGGTGTACATCCAGGGGATCGACTTTATATATAACGTAAACCTATGTGGCTATAACCTTATAATGAATATTCGCCGTGTAACTTATAAATATTTTAACAGTTTTTTTTATACTTTTTCTAACGAAAACAATTTTTATAAAAAAGAGAGTAGATTATAGAAGCATATTGTAATGTTGAACGAATAAATCTAAAGTAAATCAATACTATATATTCTATAGTGGAAAAGGACTTTGTAATACAGACGATAAATTCCATCTTTTTAGCACACAGTTTATTATTGTGGAGATATGTTCATCAAATTTTTGAGCTGAAGGTAACTCTAGGATCCTTAATTGTTGACACATCATAAAGTTTTAAATAAAAATAAAAATAAAAATAAAAAATGATTTAATTATTCTTATTTATATTTTCATAGATAACAAACTGAATAATATTTGTTAAAGTAGTTACTATTGACCGAAAAGAGGTAAATGTTTTAACTTGCTGATAAATGGAAGAGTACGAACACTTTCTTCGAGTAGTTATTTACGCTAACAACTTGTCTCTAATGTTCAAGTAATTAAAAGATATTCAGTTTGCTATTTACTGATATAAATATTGTATTAGTTGTAAGAATTTATCGGACAATATAGTTACTTAGAATGCGGTAATGCATTTTCTCTTAAAGTTCCTTTCTAGATGCCTATTTCTTTTGTACAGTAGTGTATACGTATGAAATAGGAATTAATGAATAACATCGATTTCGCCTCCCCCCTTAATACCGTGTTTTTTAGCAGAAACGGAAGCCAGTATTTTATATAATCCAATCACGCAAATTACCCAAGTTTCATTAAAATATAAATTTCCAGGTTAGATACCTTTGCTTGCAAGGTAAACAGTCATAAAAAGTTTGTGTATAGGATTCTCTCATTTCTCTTTATTTCTCTAACGATTACATTTCTGTCTAGCAGCGATCGTAGTTCATAAAATATTGAACATGTGACCTATTTTTGCTCCTTTAATATTTTACATATTATATGAGAAGAGGCCAATATTGTCCTGAGATATGAGCGATGTATAAAATATTGCGAAACTTTGTGAAGGCCGGGTTTAACGCCCACGCGATAAGGGTCATGTATTTTCGAATTTAAAGACGAATGTATTAGACTTTTGATTACGAGATAGACGAAGATGCTTCGCTTAAGAAATCGATAAAAGCATTTTAAAATAATAACTGTGTATTCCCCTTGGAATTGTATATTTCCAGTTCGTCCAATTAATCTTATGAAATTTTGAGACAGAAGGTAATTTATTTCACGGGGTATTATCTTTCAAGAGAAGAGATTTATTTTTTCAACGAAAATACGCAATTAACTTGAAATACAAATCCCTGACATTTGAAAATCATTTTGTTTGTAAATATGACGTTAATACAAATGGGCTTTTAGATAAGGGCTGTCTCGGTTGATATGCTCACCGTTGAGATTTTGTAAACGTTAAGGGAAAGAAGATTGGTTATTAAATGAAATACAATACGCACAACGTCAAGGTCTGGTATTATTTTCTGCTTCGTTTATTGTTTATAACGTTATGAAGAAATTCAATGAGGAATATCCAATATTATACAATCAAATAAAACTTTATTTTGCACTGCTATATATAATTTTATTTTATAACGGTAATTCATATAAACTATCAACATTATTCATATTCCTTCTGCAAAGTTAAGTAAGAACAGAAACTAATTATTCATTATTCTACGCATGTTTTTTTTTTCAAAAGTAGAAACAATTCATATTCATAGTTTGAACGCAACATAAATATTCACACCCCACTTTAATATCTAATATGGTCTCCTTCTACGTTTATTACAGCTTGGCATCGCTGGGCATTGACTCCACCAAATTTTTGGTATATTCATATTAAAAACACATCTAAATGAATGCCTAGGAAATAATACCAAGATCAAAAGACGCTGTAAATACAGCTGTGGCCATATGTATTCGCCCCTCTCGTTTTGAACGTGTTACACGAATATTATTGTATTTCTAAGAAGCAGGGTCGATGACGCACTTAACTAGGTATCTGGTAATGAGGGTTTAATGGTTTATTGTAGGCCATTCTGAGTAAATTAGAAAATAGACGTAAAATTGTAATTTCTGAATATTTCTTCAGTCTGTCTTAAAAGTTGTAAGAGTAAGGTTGAGCTAGTTAGAGTGAAGATATTGTGTCTGTGATTTTGTCTGTGTAATACGATAGTATACAATAAAAAGTAATGCCGAAAACACGCGAATTGACGGAGGTAGAGCGAGGACAAATTGTGGTGTTAGAAAAGCAAGGGTTGTCGGTGTCTGCTATTGCCCGACAAGTGAAATGTGCGCGATCGACAGTTAGAATGATGATAAAACGATACAAAGAGAGTGGATCTTTGACAAACAAACCGAAAACTGGTCGAAAAAGGAGGACAACTAGCAGAGATGAGCGGGTCTTAGAGCGGATGTCTTTGCGAGACCGGAAAAAAGGGTCTAAACAGCTTTCTAGTGAGCTTTTCCGGCTACATAATGTTGCTATTTCTCCTCGCACGGTTAGAGGACGCCTTTGTGAATTAAATTTAGGTGGATACAAATCTCGACATAAACCACGGTTGTCTCCGCAACAAAAGAAAAAGAGACTGCTGTGGGCTAAAAGTCACCGCGACTGGACCATTGACAATTGGGCCAATGTTATGTGGACGGATGAGTCAAATATTGAGGTAAGTAATACATAATTATTCTATTTGCGGTATTCTGTATTCAATTCCTGGTATCTACAGTGTTTTTATTCTTTTTAATGGGTTCCAAAATGTAACAGTATTCATGTTTTTGTTGGTAGCTTTGTGGTAAATCTGGGCCTCAATACGTGCGACGCAGGCGAGGAGAGGCCTTCTATCCAGACTGTATCATCCCGACTGTCAAGTTTGGGGGTGGTAGCATAATGGTTTGAGGTTCCATGAGAGCAACAGGCGTCGGAGAACATCGACATGTTGGAAGAAGTTCTGGAACCGTGTGCGTTAAAATTATTCGATAATGATGAGCCAGAGTATTACTTCTAACAAGATAATGCACCGTGCCATAAATCTCGCGAAGTAATGCGCTGGTTCGAGGAAAATAACGTGCGGGTCCTGGACTGGCCTGCACAATCCTCGGACTTATCGCCAATTGAGCATTTATGGTACATTTTAAAGCGAAATGTAGCTAAATACTCATCTGCCACAAAGCAATGCTTAAAAACAAAAACATTCGAAGAGTGGAATAAAATCACCCCCGAACAGTGCTACAACTTAGTGAGCAGTATGCCCCGACGAATTCGTGCGGTGATAAATCTTAAGTAATATCTGTATATATCTGTATACACTCACAATGAAACATTTTCATCGATCAATTTTCTTTCATTTCTTATATATTCGTCGGAATAAAAAACAAAAAAGGGTGGCGAATACATATGGCCACAGCTGTACATTCATATTGCTTCAAATTTGAAATACTAGTTGGGTTTTTCTTAGCAACTTCCTTTTTCAAATGAACCCAGAAGTGTTCAATCGGATTAAGATCTGGTGACTAAGCAGGCCAATCCAGAACTCGTATATGATTTTCTTGAAGCCAGTTGGTGACCAACTTGGCGGTATACTTTAGATCTCCATCGTGGTGAAATGTATAAGACTCAAAATTTTAATTAATGAATTTAACTTTCAAACTCAGTTTCGTGACATACACCCCAGCAACACTACAGCAATAGTTTTTTTTATATTTGAATAAACAAACAACTTATTAATTAGAATATTAAATGGCTAAATATATAATAAGATACTTTAATATTGTTACAAGACAAGCTCTCTATACGGGTGCGAATATTTATATTGCGTGATAGCATGCGAACCTTTGTCTGTTTGCATTTATAAACACATTTGCTGTAGCAAAATGAATAGTTCCTGTTTTGTTAAGATTTATTGCAATAATATATGTGTAAGTACTTTGTAAATCGCTTTCAAATCAAACATTTTAAAACGACACCTGGCTTACTTTCATGGCTACTGATTCTTCAAAGATTAAACTGTAATATTAAAGATCATTCTGTGCAAATTTTTAGGATACTAAAAATTGATTGTGAATGTTCTAAAATGCGAGAACGATGTTCATTAAATTCCTGTATTCCATTAGCAAATTTAAGAATTTTTTTTCGTATTTGTTATTAAACTATCTACATATGAATAATTTTTTGCGACCAGATGTAATACACGTGACAGATACATTATACGGAGTAAACTGCAACACCCATTTTTAAGATAACGTCCCGCACAGCGCATTAATAAGCTAGCATCAATAACCAACATCACTATATACAGCCCGTTCATTTTATGTAGGTGCGAGTGGATAGAATAGATAGCTTCTTCTTTTTCGATTTACTATCGTAAAATCCTGCTTGAAATTATCCTAAATTGAAGGAATGTTGGAGGAAAAATTATGTACGGAAGAAATTGGAAACTTTTTGGAGTTTTGATAATGATAAGTGTACACAGATCCTATAACAAAGACGTAACGCAAGTTTGGAACAAGTATTATCATCCAAGAATGTCAAAGTGTTAGTTACTTGGGATAGTGAGACGAAACAAACCGCAACCTGCGTATGAAATTGATAATTATGCGTCAGCTATAGGACATATATTGTTGAGATTACCACAATATCTTGCCTCATGAAATGTGGATCAAAATTGCAATGCGGAGGTACTGATTAAACAGGCGGTTGCTGAAATTACGTCGGAAAAAAAGGTGAAAAGAAGAACATAAATGAGACCAGGAAAATAATGTATTATATCTTTGATTGGTTGGAATCCGATGAAGAGTTAGAATTTAAGAAATACCTACATGTTTGATAAACGTAACAAGTTTTATGTGTATATAAATAAATTGGTATATGCAAAAGTAAGTCCAGCTTTTCTAATAGGCGGCGTAAGTGTTCCTATATGTATTGTGTGAATCTGGTAATACATGCTTTTACAAAGTTTCTTTATAACCTTAAAAACGTGGTATATGACATTGATTAAAGTGTAAACACAGTTTTCTATTCGATTTAAAATGGATAATTTTATGTCATATAATCGTCATTTGCGAAAAGTTGTGTTAATTTTCATAATTTAAAGAACAACGCTGCTGAAAGACATCATTTACTCGTGGAAGCTTACGGTGAACATGCGAATATCAAAAATTCGCTTGATAAATGGATCGCTTTAAAAAACGACTTCTTCATATAAGGACTTCGTAAATTGCCTGAAAGATGGGTGAAGATTACGGCTTCTAATGGAGCATACTTTGAATAGTGTACCACATTTATATGCTTGCTACATAAACATGTTATTTGAAGCAAAAAGCGAAACTTACTTTTACATATACGATGAAATAAAATATTATTGCATCTGCAGCCACTATAACATCAAAGTAGTTAAAGTTGCCATTTCAAATTTGCGAATTATATAGCAAACACACCATCCTAGCGAATAGAACTGTATCAAGTGTCTTTGGAAGAATAATAAAAAGTGCTTTATTTAAAATATGATCCATCACTTGTTATACAATTTTCTCCCATCTTTCGAGCAATTTGTGAATACCATGTCAGTAAAAATTTTTCCCTTTCCCTACGAACCATTCATCGAGACATTTTTTCACGTCTTCGTACGAACCAAAGAACTGCTTAGCAATTGCATAACCCATCGATGCGAACAAGTAGTAATCGGAAGGAGTCAAGTCTGGTGAGTCAGCCGTATGAGGTAGAACTTCTCAGCTGAGTGCTTACAACATGTCGCGAATCGATTTTGCCGTATGTAATGGAGCATTGTTATGAAGAAAAATTAATTCTGGCCTTTTTTTAAGCAACGAACGGTTCAAATCGAACAATTGTTGGTAAGGTTTAGTATTAACTGTTTCCTCAGGTTTTAACAGCTCATAATAGACCACGTTATAACTATACGTAGCAAAAACCATTTCCTTTTGTACCGAGCGAGAAAAATGTCACACGTGTTTCTGCAATTTTCCATTTGTCTCTCATTCAACTCATGTGGTTCCACATCTCGTAACCGATTGAAAACAGCATGTTGGCTAACACCCAATTACTTGGCATCTTTGTCCAACAATGCTTACAATTCCACATCTTCGTATTTGTTGGCGATTTTCCACGTTCCTTGTTTGCAGCATCGAAGTCAAAAAATTAATGCTCTTTGTTCAGTATAAATTTCGACATATTGAACACAATAACCCAACACTACGCACATACTTACAATGTAGCACCCTTGCGCGTCTGGCACTTTTGATGATACAACAAAATGGCGCAGTGACAAATATTTATAGCATAAACAGCATTGGTGTGCCATTTGTTGTATGAAATTCGAATTTCATATTCATACTGTACATCTGGTAGGTTCAAATCCTATCGGAAACCGTGAAAGAAGTTTTAATTAAATTTTCATAAACCAATTAAATTAAATTTAATGCTGGGAATACCAAGGTAGTTTGAATTATCGTTTAAAACTAACAGAAGCCACTTTAAATATTTATAGTTTCTAATCCATTTAAATCTAGCACGTTAAATTTTCTTCTTAGAGTGTACATAATAAAATTACAGTGCTGCTCGACATAACAAATTTATTTGTTGCTTATTCATTCATTACTAAAGTTTACCAACATCTTGTAACAACTGGAACCGCCTGTATAATTTCTTTGCGTTTCTCTGCAGCATTGCTTCATAGACATAAGGTATCGATTTGTTTGTTTATAGTTTTAGAAATAATCCATCTTCATTTATACATTTTCACGAATAGAAAGTGTCGCGACTAACTTATAATTAATGGATTACCAATAACGTGATGTTTTCGCCTTTTCAGTAATGAAAATAAGCAGAGAGAATCCTTTTTTGTTTCTGTAAACACTCTCTGATATTTCGAGAAAACCTTTTTTTGCTGAAATATTATTTGTCCCGCTTTTAAAAGCTTTTCCATGCTGCTGGGCGAAAAATAGGATTTTGTAAGGTGACGTCTGTGACGCGTGACCGCGTCGAAAGAAAAAAATGTTTATGCGTAATTGTCCACGATGGTAACCAAGCAACCATAAAAATCAACATTCCCGGCAGAATTATTTAATTTCGTGGGAAGAATGAAAATATTCACATTTACCTTACTAAGCATACAAAGGAAAACTCGTACAGCAGTATGAAAGTAATCCGAAATATTTCCTTGAAGTTGAAAATTAATAAAATTCTTTCTGCAGAGAGAAATTCCCCAGCCGTCCTTCCCTCTTATTAATTAAAATAAAGAGAGATTATCCCGAAGAGGTCCGATGGTATTTCGCTAATCAATATAGGACACCAAAGTATTTTCTTTTCTCGACGAAAATTCGTCTTGTTTCGGACTTGTGAGAGGAAAAAAAAAAGTGCTACCGCTTCTTTCCCCTCTTCGTCGTCGTAGAGTTCACCCCATGGCGAATATCAATTCCGTTTCATTTGACAGTTACTTTTCGAGAAGCGCTAAATATTTAATGCGGGAAAAAAAGATATCGTGAAAAACTTTATATGGACTTCTAAGACGGTGAGAATACAGAAAAAGACACATCGATCAGACTTCTTTTTCTAACTGAAAGCTTAAGCAAACAAATCGCAACTACTAAACTTGCAAACATCTAAAACATTTATGAACACATAACGGGGTCTTTCAATCGAAAGAAATGGCGAATGCGCCGGTTTCTCGAGTAATGACGTAGATCCCTTGCTATCTTAAGTTAAATTTCATATTTATTGTCGATGAAAATGATTTTCTTTAAACATTGCTTAAAATTTTAACACTTCTGGTCTTTTAAATGCTGTCGGAAAAGTAGGATGTTTCGAGGTCTGCAAAATAGCCATCTGCGACAGCGAAATCTCTTTCCTTCCATTGATTTTTTCACGTTTGGGAATAGGAAAAAGTCCACTGCCTCGACTGTTCCCTTGTCTCCGGTATGTAGTGGTGGATACAAATCTAATCCACGGTTATGAAACGCATGAAGAAATCCCTTGGATTGCGTTAGATCCCAGCCAGACACTCTTCCGAAACGGTCACCCGATTTCGATTTTGCTCCGGTGTGAGCAACGCGGTACCCATCGTGCCGAAAGATTTCACACCCAAAATTTCGCGTAGGATATGGCCAACGCGTCCTTCTGAGATGCATGTTATCTCTGCTATCTCTTTCAGCTGCAATCGTCGATCGGCTAACACGACATTATAAATCTTGTCGACTATTTCATTGTTGGTAGCGATTTTTCGGCGTCCACTGCGTGGTTCGCCACTTGTGCTGGTGTTAGCACGTTTGAACTCGCTCACCCAGAAGCTGATGGTCGAAACTAATGGAGTACATCCGCCATGAACCTCTAGCAAAATATTTCGAATTTCCGGGGCCGTTTTTCCAGCTCTGAAATGTTGACAATTGCCATAAAAAAAGGTTGCCTCTGCCGACTAATAAATCCACTTTAACAACCATCGTGCGCCATATCTTGCCGATTCCGGAAACATTTCAAGTAGCCCTCGTACCTGCTCAAGACCACAGCCTACTGGTCTTTTACACGAGAGAAGAAACAAAGAAATCGCATCCCTGATACGCTACTCTCTCTACTTATTATTATGATCACTTTAACCATCCCAGAGCTTTATGTAAAACACATATCGATACAGCATATAAGGAGTATATATCCGACGTTCAAGAAATTCTGGTCATACGTCCACTCAAAACGAAAAGAGACATGAATGCTTGATGAGTTAAGTAATCCTTCGCAGATAATAGAAGCATTTGGAATATTTTAATAGTGTATATAACATACAATATCTCAAACTCACGAAATTCATATTAATAAATGTACTAGTACTATGTTGAACATTAACGTAACTTCTATTAGTGCTGATTAGATCTTAATAGCTTTGAGAAAATCAAAGGATAGCTTTGTGAGTGGTGTTAACATGGATTCGTACACAAGCGTTTTACGCAATACGCTTTGTAGGTGTTGGAGGGAGGAGGGGGAGTAGATCGATGTAATTTACACAGACTTTCAGAAGACTTTCAACCAAATAGATCATCATGTGCTTGTCTTTACGCAAACTAATGTCTCCATACCTTACCAATACACAGCAAACTAAAAAATAGTTTATAAATTTTTCATTGAAGTACGTAATAGTGAATCCTTTGTCTAGAATTTTCTCTTTAACACTGTGCCTATGTTCAAAGCTGGTGATCCTGATATAATCCGACTATCGTCTTATATTTGTTCTGTCAAGCTTCGCCAAAGCTTATGTACAATGGCTATACTCTGCTATTTATCATTGCACCAAAAAACAGCATTTCGTCCTCTCACTACGTAACCCTAGATTGATAGATTGATATACCGATTTTGCTAAAGGTTTTCATACTCTCGATCACTAATTGATACGCTATAAATTGATTTCATTTGGATTTAGTGATTCCTTGGTACACTTCGGGACTTCCCCAGTGCAGCAAGCTGAGGCCTTTAATATTCGTTTTATTTATAAATGATATACCTATATTTTATGTCATACATTATTTTTCGTTGATGATTTGAAATTGTTCCGTGGAGTGTCTAGTTTTAAGGATTGTAACTTGCTGAAGGTCGATCTTATGAATATATGTAATCTTGAATAATCTAAGGCTTAATACCAACCGAAATACGACTATTACCTTTGACTATGAGCTCGATCAAGTAATTGTTGAACGTATAAAACTGGTAAAGTATTTGACAATTACGCAACATATTTTTAACATATCACGCACCGCTAGAAGATCTCTTGGCTTTCCTAAGCGTAACAGGAAACAATTTTCCATGAAAGAGTATCGAGAACTATGTGTTACGCCCTCGTCATTGTTATATGGCTCACAAACGTCTATTAGAAATGGTCCAACGTAGATTCGCAAAATTTCTCTGGCATTGGCTAGGTAGAATTTAATAATTTGAAATGTCGATCATGTTTTATTATTATCCTGGCTTGATTGGTTCTCCCTTAACTTTCAACACGTATCCATTGGCGTACTCTTTCTCTGGAAGTTGTGTAACGGTCACATCGACAGCGCGTCAAAACTTCAACAACCACAGTTTTCAATTCCGTACTTTGACGTCCGTAATGTTAATATGTTCTATTTGCCCTTTCTTCGAACTAATGTTTTAGTAAAGTCACGTATTAACATTGTTTGCACTAAGTTCAACCTCTTTTCCTCGTGTCTCTATACATAGACATTAAAAATAGCAACTGCTTTTCACCTTCAATAAATTTCAGCATTCATTTTTTTATTGTATGTTCCAATTTAGGAATTAATGATGTGATCCAAAGAGAAATTAATGTTTTTGTATTCTTAATAACGCTCACAGCCAGTGGCGGTTTGTGACCTATTGACGGGGGAAGCACGATTGTAACATTCTCGTTATAATCCACAATATATGTATCAACAGAATTTGGGCGTTGTCATAATTATTTTACTTTAGTGAATATGTGATACAAATAACAAATCTAACATATTATTTTAGCAATAAACAAGAATATCAGAAACATTACTTTTAAAATAACTTCTAAAGAACATCGTTTCAAAACATAGGTCACTCGAATTTGCACATTATGCAACAAGGTGCAGGTTTGATCTGTAACATATTTATAGACACGGGGAACAATCTCAGGGAAGCACGTATTTTTAAAGAACCAATATTTTTCTCAAAATATTTGTAATACGATGATAGCGCTCGAAGCTGCCAATAATAATAATAAAGGGGTTTTTACCTATCATTTTCTTTTATTTCATTTCTATTCAACTTACATAGAAAAATATACAAATTCTTCCTTTTATAATATTTTTTAAGAAAGGATGTTAGCACAAATATATCCTGGCGACATCGAGTATTTCTAAAATGCTCTCACAATGTATATATAAGATATTACATTGAAGTTGCGGGACATAATTGATAACGGGAAATTTAACATCGCATTTAGGGTGGATATAGGTACATAAAACGTGAAGGATTGTCGAATCAATAATCTCAATATTTGAAAATTTAATTGCAATATAATGTAAGCGCAATCAACGCTATTATGCAATAGATTGTAGAAAAACTTCACGCTGACAATAGTTCCAGCGATTCTACATGAAACTCTCTCAATACGATATTATAATCAAATCCCCGAGGAGGATAGACGCCTTTAATTCTACAGTACATATATTTGAGTAATTTCAAGCTTGCTCTTGACGTTATTAAATATTGCGCTGAAGCATTTTGAATGACGTATGACAAATCCTAATGTTTTCAGACCAGAAGATATTACATCATTTATATGAGACGTGAAATTCAGGCTGGAGTCAAAGCGCACACCGAGATCCTTAATGGTAGTACAACAATGGTTTCTTTTTTTTTAGTGTAGGTCATTACTTAACATTTAGACACATTTAATTCTATTACATCGTAATAAGATCCGATCACTCTGTCTCTGCAAGTAAGCGCAATCATTCTTTGTGGCTATTTCAACAAATATCTTTAGGTCGTCAGTAAAAAGACCCTTTTTAGCTTAAGAAGAAGGTTGTATACCAAAAGAAGGAGATACTGCAACTTTAGGACACAAAATCAATACTATTATACACTAGGGTGAGAAAGTAGACACCTACTAATTAAAAAAATGATTCTATTCTCGTTATATATACAAAATAATTTAAAATTTTTAAATTAGACTAATATTTTGTCGATCCACCTTTACATGCGTGAAGTGCTGCGAGTCGTCGTGGTATAGAATGTATTAAATGATTAATGGTGTCTTCTGGAATATTTAGCCACTCTTCTGTAACAGCTGCCACGAGTTCTTCCTTATTGCTGGGTTTTCTAAAATCCGAATCCTCTGTTCCTCTTTCCATGTGGTTGTTGTACTTGCTTTGTGGCAGGGTACTCCATCCTCCATAAAAGTGGCGTCTTCTTTAGATAAAATGACGTTGTCGAATATCGGTAGTACTCCTTCTGTTAATATTTGGATATATTTTGTCGCATTTATATTTCCGTCGCAGATTACTAATTGCGATCTTCCACCATACCATATCGCACCCCACACCATGATGTTCACACCGTCGTATTTCACCGTCCGACGCAAAAATTTGTCGTCCAGTTGCTGTGACGAACGTCTCCATACCCACGTACGACCACTATCACTGGATTGGCAGTATCTGCTTTCTGTCTGAAAAAATGACAGACCGCCAAAACTCTTCGGGCTTCGTTTGCATTTCGATTTCCCAAACCATTCGGCGCCGTTTTTGAAACGCCGTAAGTTTTAAGGAGAAGTTTTTTCTTTGCCACCCTTTTACACATCCCCATGCTGTGGAGGTATCGCAGAACGGTGCGCTGACTTTTCTGTGAAGTTGCCGCAAGCTCAGCTGTACTTTTTCGCGGTTCTCTTAATACTTCGCGCACAAGCACCCTTTTACTTCTTTCAGAAGGTCCGGCACGACCTGGTCTCGGCTTCACTGTTGTTTTATCCTTGCGTTTAAATTGTGTAATTACACGGTTAACTGTGGACAACGGAATATTTAAAAATTTACTTATTTCACGTTGCGAAGCGCCGCGCTCACTCTGGCCAACGATGCGACACCCCGGGTGAAGTTGCTAATATCACTCGAACCTTGTAAGCGAGGCATAGTTGTAACGATACTAAACTATGACGAATTCCTTCCGATACATCTACCCCTACCCTAATGACAAGAGAAAGTTCTTAATTCGTTCTTAGAATTTAGCTGTTTACATATTTATACCGCTTTACCTGGTGTCTATTTTATTCTGTCACCCTAGTGTAAATTGGAAAAGGAATACTCTCCAGCAAAAGTTTCATCTATGCAGTATTTGTAGAACTAAATGCTGAAGCAATTATTCAGGCCAAATATGTATCCTTAACATGTGCTGTTATGTCAAGATGTACATGTTATGTAAATAAATTTTAAAAAACGATTCATTTCGACGACACTTTCTGGTGCTGTCAGTCATATTTTAGACGACTCTAAAACCAAAATTGGTACAAAAATGGCTAATCTAGACGGTATTTGTTTCTAAAAATTTGAAAACATGTGGAAAGGGTTGTGACTATTGGTAAATCCTCCTAGTAGTATTATTATTTTTTTATTGTTTCTAGGTGGGAAGTAGCAATAAATAGAGGTGGTTCACGACGAGAAAGTTTCACTGAAAATCATACTTAATTGACTGTTTTATCAAACCTTTCTTGACTTGCTTTTTGGCATTTAATTTGTTGTCCTTGTCCTTATACAATTTTAAATTTGTGTCTTTTTTTAAGTTAGTTTTACTGCCGTGAAGCTCCTTTGATTCCGTAGTCTTTTTCTGGAATGTTCTAGCGTGATAATGTGGAAATGTGTATATAGAAGACTTTACATTATAAATAGATAATTTATAATTTTAAAAATGTAGAATTAGGTCTTTTTCTCATTTTATAAATTAAATATTTTCTTCTATTATACCATACCATAGAAGAAACCGCAATTGATTTAATGAATCGAACAAATAAATGAAGAAAACATAAATAATATTCAAGAATTGATGCTTGCGTGTGCGCTTTATATATACATACATTCATATATGTACGTAACTCATTCATTTCGATCTAAAGAAACACCTGTTTATCAATGAAATCAGTTTACGCGCGAACTTGAGGGAAGCGATATAGTCTACCCCCAGTGAATGCGACGCCTACATTTTTCTACACATCGTTAACTTTTTTTCGAACATACTGTACATAGATATGCCGACGACTATAAATAGACTATATGATTAGTTCTTTGGTCCAACGTATTACCGTTACCCTAGTAACAACGGTCACGAGTTCACAGCGGTCAAAATATTTCATTCTGGCTTATTATATGAGATACGTCTCATTTCATAATATTGACCAATGAATAGAACTATATTTTTGCAGTATTTTTCTGAATAACCATCACTATAATATGTGTCGACTTTTCCATCCTTTTCACGAAATTTAGAAAAAAAATTATCAATCATAGCATTTTTACTTGTCATCTATCAAATGACATGGTATTACTTATTAAGTTTGGTATATTGATGGTATAGCAAACATGAGGAATCCATGACGTGCCCACATTAAAGATGTCATATTTTGTTTATGCTAACGAACATTTAACAGAAGTTATTGGAACTATTTTGGTTGTAGAGGAAATACGGGCGTGGTTAAATTTCTGACATTTCCCATTTAAATTGGTATCTTTTAACAAAAGTTATTTACGCAAGATTCTCAATATGTTGATGTAATGGAGAAATTTTAAAAAGTTTCAGAAACGTATAAAATACACGTATTAACGTACACTACCGTTCATAATAGTATGGGTACTACCAATCTCATGCAAAATATGATGCTTATTTCAAAACCTTAAAACAATTCTAATCTCATCTAAGACTTATTGCACGTATCCACACAGCATCCTTTCTGCCAATTATAAACATGTGTGGAGACGACGCAAAACCGATTTTGGAGTTCATTATCACAGGGGATTCTAATGAATTCTGATGAATCTCGTCCCAAAATGGCGAAAGTAGTTCAACCAACGAAAAAGGTAATGACCACAATATTGTGAACGGGAAATATTATGCGTCTTTATCGCCTAAGGGCCAGCATTCGTGTAAAACGTCGTGAAAAATTGACAAAAGGTATGCAATTATTGCACGACAATGCTCCCGTCCATATTGCCGTCGTTTCACAAGCTGCCATCCGCGAATATGGCTTTCAAGAATTGGAACATCTACCGTATAGTCCGTATATGGTTCCTTGTGATTTTTATTTTTCTAATTTAAAAAAATTGAATTAATAATTAATCGTTCTAATAAATGTATAGAGGTTAAGGTAGATTACGTTGAAAAATAAAGGCGAAGAATTTATGGCGTCTTCCTTGTACAAGAAAAAAAATCGCGTTGGCCAGTGTAATCTTTGTTTTAGTTAATGTAAAAGAAAGTAAGGTTTAAAATATTAAATAAATAATGTTCATGTTGCTTTTTTTTTCTTTTAAAAGAAACACTTTAAAATTCGAAATTTAATTTCTACTTAACGATCTTCATTAACTAACTCGTTTGGTAATAATAACAATAATAAAGATGGAAAAAAACTAATTAGATGAGAACAACTTGAAAAGTTTCGTCGGCGATTTTTCCGGCGGAAAAAAGTTCGGAGCGGCCTCGTCAAATCGCGTAATTTCTGTTATCGTCTGAACGTAACGGTTTTGAACAACTTCGCCTCATTAACGGTACCGAAATGCATAATTTCGAGCGTTCCTTCTTCCATCTGCTTTCGCCTCCTTTCATTCGGAAAAACCTTATAAAAGGAGACGAAAGTGTGACGAACGTTTTCCAAAGTGGAAAGTGTAAATAGACCTTAAAATATCTAACGGCCTAGTGATCGGGTCATGATGCGGCATCGTTCTCGCGCATGCTCTATACTTCATTGATCTGACACCAAAGCGCGGAAGATGCAAGCTGCAACATGCCCTCGGTGCGAGGTGGAAGGGTAGAATGGACTCCTTCGCGTTAGACAGCGTCGGATGAAAACAACCGAATCGGACAACATCTCTGCCTTACGTATCGTAACAGGCAGTGGGCTAATGGTAGGATTGGTAGCGCAGTAGCACCTTCTGAGGCAGAGCGTTTGAGTCAGAAATGGCAGTACACGAGTGTGTATAGCAAGCACGAGGTTATAACCATCAAATACAAACAGTAACAATGGAATAACACTTAAAAATTTTCTAATAATAATAATAATACCACTAAAATTAAATTAAAATTTAAAACTAAATTATAAATTCGATTTAGTTTATCGGTTTTTAAATAAATTTAAAATTTAAAACAGGAAAATAAAAACGGTTAATATATGTGTATATAAAATTATGTAGTCAAATACATAATCTATATATGAAAATTTTAAATTTCAACATCTTAAATAGAGAAACTATTCAAAATTTAAATAATTAAGTGATTTAAATTAAAAATAAAAAAAGGAAAAGGGGAAGCAAACATAGAAAATGGTAACTGGTAACGTAAACTTCTTTTAATTAAATCCATTTTAATAAAACGAAGAATATGCTTTTATACTAAATCAAATCTAAAATTTTTACGATTTAAAACGCAAGATAAACAAAATTTTCTCGTTGTATTTGCTATATCTGCACAAATTTTTAAAATCCACACATGGCAAGTGAAGTGCAATATCAATCTTATTGTGGCCCTAGAGCTGCAATACTCTTTGTTCTTTTATACGTCTGCATAACGCTACCACATGGTATGCATTATTATAATTATTGTAATTTTAAAATTTTAATTGAGGCCATGTGACCCTATTTTATTTAAAACCCTTGCATGTCCGTTGTTTGAATCCAAACAATTAATCTTATTTTAGTAAAGTATTAAGAGATATCTCACATAATTTCCCTATTTATTCAATTTTAGTTTAGAAATTTATTGTATATATCATCTTGCTTATGTTATTGTTGTTTTGCAGATAAAAACGTTGTGGACACACAAAGGTTTATGATCTGATTTAATATTTAATTTCATTATCTCAGTGACTGTCTAATACAAACAAACCTTTTCCTTTTTTCCCCGTTTGTAAATACCTTCGCTAATTTCATACTTGAATTAATTTAATTACAGGCACATCCAGGAATTCAAAAGATGTTTTGTTCCGTAAATTAAGTAGGTTATGATAGTATTGTATTTGAAATAATTTCTAAGGAAACAACAACCTGAGTCCTAGAAATTATTTTAATATCTAAGATAAAATAGTCATTGAATATACAGGCTGTCCACAAACTATACATTTCCGACCAATTCTTAAAGATCACAAGGAAACAGGAAGGCTCATTTCGTTTAGACACCGATCGGGCACCTATACACTAAATTTGACGTAGAACAACCCGAACACCCTGTATATAAATTTTCTTCGAGGCTTCCGTAACTGTCGTCGAAGGAATTTATTTACGTCTATTATAGTTTCCGATATCTACGTAAAACTGTAAAAATGATGTCTAGACATAAAACGGGACTACTGTTCTAAAGGGGATAACTACAATGTTACTTTATACTAGCCATTAAGGCACGAAACATGCGAAAATTTACAACCCACTCTATTTCGAAGATTTTACAGTTCCTTGTTTTATATCTAGATAATAAAATTCAAATCGTCCGGTTCTGTAATGCGATTGAATGTAAAAAAAAAGGACGGAGGAATCATCACGGGGGTAATTTGATATTAGCCGACTTGATAAGCCTTAAATTTCCCAGGTTATCCCCGGCCTAATAAAGTTTTAAGCCGCGTAAACTTTGTAACAAGCTAGCCGGAAAACTATTGGGGGAGAATGTAGACTTCTCGCCCTAACAAAATTTAACACACACGAGAAAAAAAAGTTTAAATTGATGTATATCCATTTAGCAAGATGTATGGGGTGATTTTTTTGCCCGGATAAAAAAGAGATGGATAAAATTCGTTTCTATATATCTTTTCAAATTCTCTATTTCCACCTTCTTCTCTGTTAAAAACAGGTTTAAATAATTAGCCGTGGATGTTATTGTTGCCAGACATGTATGTGACATTTTTCCTTCACGCTCAAAAGGTTTAGGGAGATCCAGTCGAAACAAATTGCCGACGATTTTTCGTCGAAAGCTTCATATATGTTTTGAGAAAGTAAAGCAGTTGAAATTCATTCATATATTAAAGGAGGGCAAGCGAAGGTACAGCAGAATAAAACCGTAGCTTTAGAAGTAAAAATCCTGCCAGATGTTGCCAAAAAAAACGTGGGGGATTTCCCTAGGAGAATCATCTATCGTAAGCAATATTTCTTCAGCAAAATGAACTGCGCGTATTTTCTTTTTCTTTATGTCTTCCGCCTGCTACGACGTGATCAAATATTTCTGTTTGGGAAAATAAGATTTAGGTCGCACATGTTACGTTCCAAAAACCATTTTCGACATATTTGTTACTTTCCAATTAATATCGTCGTGCGTACGTCGTCCAAATTTACATAATGATATTCAGAGCATTCACTTCCTATAATTGTTATAAAACAATAGTTTTGACAGCAAATTAAAGCAGCGCGTGTTTGCATGCCAGGCGGTAAATAGATGATACATCCCTTCTAGTAACCGCATTCCTAACCCCTGGCGTTTACCGAGTTAGGATAATCAAATTCTAGCTCATTCAATTAAAGCATTGTCAGCTAAATATAATTGTTGACGTTCGTATTAAATTTGAAGCGACAGTTAATCGACTAGGCCAGTGTTTGAACTGTAATTGGTTTTGTTTGTTCCTGAAAAGCAGCACAAATATTTCTCAAACTTCCCTATGGATTGCTTCCAGAATCCTTGGCTGGATACAATGAGAAGAAGCTCCTTCACAAGCTTCTGGATCACTACAACGTCCTTGAAAGGCCTGTCGCTAACGAGTCCGATCCCTTGCAGCTTAGTTTTGGGTTAACATTGATGCAAATAATTGATGTGGTAAGTAATTTCTTTTTACTATTCAATATAAAAGTATATTATATATTAAAAAGAATAATGTAGTACGGAATGTACAATCACTACTATCACTGAAGCATGGACTAGACGAGAGCAATTTTATAATGAAATTTAATAATCGATTTTTATTAATTATATTATTGCGTAATGATAAATTAAATTCAGTACCGGTAGGATTTGAACCCACGTTCTCTCTCATGCCTATGAGTTCAAATCACTTTTAAACATCCAAGTTTTAAAAGTGATTTGAACCGATCGGGCCCCATGGTGTAGCGGTGAAGACACTCTTCCAGCAAGGGAGAGGACATAGGTTCAACAGAAAATTTCGTGTGTTAAAATAATAAAATATAGAGGATGTCCCGAATCATATGCTCAAAATTAAGACCACGAAAACAGTAAAACGTAAAGAGCTAATTCTCTGAACAAAAGCATTGAAAGACACGTGTATACTACATTACATGTAAAAGATACAGAATGTTATGCAACTGTCAAATTTATTTCTTAGCAAACTCTATGTCACCCACTATTTAAATTTAGTTCTTTAAAAACACAATCATATTACGTTTGTATAAAAATGATCTAAATAATTTTTGTTATGTGTGTGATAAATTTCAACCTATTAAAATCACATGTAAAACTTCTTAAATTATGATAAAATTACAATTTTCTTGCAATTTCCAACGTAATTAAATTTCCTAAAAAATCGGTCTCGGAGGGGACTTGAACCCAACATCTCTATATCTCCGGTATAGCGTGCTGCCAATTGCACCACGAGGCCATTGAATCCAAGTCACCTTAAATCCCTCTAGATTAACTATTACGCACTTGCTGGCATCGTGACATCTAGGGGGATTTAAGGTGACTTGGATTCAATGGCCTCGTGGTGCAATTGGCAACACGCTATACCGGAGATATAGAGATGTTGGGTTCAAGTCCCCCCCGAGACCGATTTTTTGCGGAAATTTAATTACTTTGGAAATTGCAAGAAAATTGTAATTTTATCATTACTAATGCCAACGGTGCTTTAGTATTGATATCCATATAAATACTAGTATTAATATGAATGTTAGTTTAACTTCTTCAATCATGACTATTTAGCGAATTAGCACGACAATTTTGCTGATTTCTATAGCACGGGCGGCAATTTGGTCTGTTAAACGTTGTGAAGCTTTCGGAATGCATAATGATCCCCAGTTTGCGTGGATTATTAATAAACGCGTCGAAGATCAGCGTGAAAGCAATTTTATTATATAATAGAAATCTTTACCCTTTGAATCCAATAGATTATAATGTTTCTATCAAAGAAAGTAATCAAAACTTGAGAATTTTGGTAGAGAAGGTTAAGTACGAAGACTATTCCTGGGGTTGAAACCACGTCGTAATTGTTAATTCAACCCGGGAACAATGACCGCGGAGGTCTACAACATATTCCCGGGGTATTTATGCAGATTTTAAAGTTATTGCACTTATTTTGGACGTACAACCAGATTACGCCAACTACTATTTCAAATAGAGGTGGCCATTACGAAATTTATGGTGGAAAAAAATATCATAATTTCTCTTCTATACGTAACACTGTGGCCCATGAAAAATTTTACCCTCGCAAAAATAATAAGAAAAAGTAAAAGAAAGTATTTTTTACACCTCAAATACGGGAAAAAAGTAAATGATAGAACATTTCAAACCAAGTTAATACTGCAATAAAAAAACATCCTGGCTGGTATGAAAGCTTCCACTAAACACAATGGATATAGAATAGTACTACGTTAGCAGATGGAAGTATTATTAGTACAGTTGTCTCTACAATAATAGCAATACTTTAGAACAGAAATCAAATTGGTATGCAAAGTAAACCTTTAGAACTATTTGTGTTAACGTGTCTTACTTGAAAGGTTTATTACTATCGTTGAACGTTAATACATTTTAATAACTACAATTTCTATTTTCACTGTTTTTCAATTTATCTTATCAGTAAAATGGACCGCAGAAGGCATTGTACCGAAAACCATAGAAATCTAATTAAAAAGATGCGTAGCGGAGGAAAATCTTATAAATTAATATAAACTAATCTTGGGTGTTCTGCCAAAATGATTACCAATGCCCTAATTGGTACAAATAGACCTGTGTATCACAAGAAAACACAATGTGAAACCTTTATTACTTCTACGGGTATAGTAAGGGAGTTAGGACTTCAATTGTTAGAAGAAACCAATTTCTACTTCTTAATAAAACGCATCAAGATTAGGCGTCATTTAAATTGTACAATATATTCTGGTCTGACGAAACCAATACAGAACTATTCCGCAATAAAATCGAAGCAGTACGTTAGACAACTTGTACAAGCCGAATTTCTCCCTCAATATACCAAAACTATGGGGATGCTTTTCCTGGTATGGAGTAGGGCCAATTTATAAAATAAACGAAATTATGACAGCAGATGTGTATCTCACCATTCTGAGAAATATAATGTTACCTTACTCAGAGAACGAGATGCCAATTCGTTGGTGGTACATGCATGATAATGATGCGAAGCACACAGCCTGAAGGGTTCAGAATTGGTTAGAAAAGTATAATATTGCAATGTGGTGGTCTGATTGAAAATCTGTGGATAGACATTGAAAAAGCTGCATGCAGTTATTAAGAACAAGGATCACACAATTACATATTAATTAATAGTTTGATTTAAGCAAAAATTTACTTTATATAATAAAACTATTCAATGTTTACGTTGCTATTGAAAAACAATACCTTTTTGGAGGTTGATCGCGGCCCAACCCCGCAGAGCGGGGGGTGGTCGGTGTGTGACCCTTGTTCTTAATAACTGCATGCAACTTTTACACCTCTTTGTATGTCTATCGACAGATTTTCAATCAGGCCACCACATTACATTAATTACTCTTCTAACCAATTCTGAACCCTTCAGGCTGTGTGCTTCGCATCATTATCATGCATGTACCACCAACGAATTGGCATCTCGTTCTCTCTCGTTTGATTAGTATCAGGCAAATTTTATTCCTATTATTTTGCACACGATTGTATATTAAAAGCATTTATCTTTTTATCCAAAAGCTAAAGTTTGTTGATTAATTTTGGCAATCAAAATAGACGTTTTTTCCAAGGAAAGAATATTAATTTAGAATTAAAGGCCTAATTAATCTCATTTATTACATTTCTTTATATGTATACATCCTTTCTGTTGACTTATTTAACTTCCATAAGTGCCTTTCGCCGTTTCCCCTAGAGAAATACATAATATATGCTGGAGGTAATTTCTTAACCTCCGAAATTTTAATCTTCAAGAGCTTATTTAAAAAATATGTAGAATTAATTAAAAAGGATCGGTTGAATGAAATACGAATATTTCATAATATTTCAACCTAAACTGGTGAAACGATTCAATGGTTGCGGTTAAAAACAGGTTTTTAAAAATAAAATTACGTTGCTTGAATATTCGAGAAGGCAATTTCTTTACGTGATCATTTACTTAAATACTTTTAAAACATCGAATTTGAAAGGATGCGAAAGGGAACCCACTTAACCTGTATTAAATTACATTAATATCAATAAATTCCGTCAAGGAAAAAAGTAAAAGCCTTTCAAATTATATTCGAACATGAAATGCTTTTTTATAACCGGAATTCAAGCTGTTTAAACGTATGAACTTACGAAGAGCCGAGAAAGCTCCTATTCCAATATAATTCTTATTCTTCCTTACGTATCAAGTTTAGGGTAAAGTTTACTTTTTATATCTGAAATAAAATTCGAATATCGCAAGAGGCCGGTCGCCGTTTTTTTCTTTTTCAATTTCCTTCGACAGCGTATATTGTTTTATCCCTTATTGCTTTGGGTATATTTGAACTGAAAACTGTTTAGATATTTTAAAATTCTATCGGCAGAATATAGTAAATAGACTAGTAATATCAAAACATCTTCGTCTTTTTATATTTTTACTGCTTACGCAGGATAAAAGATTTGAATTTCAATGATAAGGGTAAAGGAGAAGTGCATATACATAACTAGCAAAAAATCATATCTAATTTGCGCCTATTTGTAAGGAATCGAAGTCCATAAAGGCAAACCACCCTTAGCAATTCTTTTTATATTATATTTCAAGGAGATTATACGATATACTGAGATAATAGCAATAGAAACAAGCTTATATTATTATTATTGTGTTGTAGGGTATATTCTTTCGAATTTTATAATAGGTTTACACCTTTTCAAAACGAACATTAAATTGTAAAATATCCATTATTTCAAAGTGGAACTATGTGGTGGAGTGGCAGTATGGTCACACTATTGCCACCCATTCATTATACCTATCATCTATTACAACCAACGGAAAAATCGGTATGGTTTTGGTAATTGTATCAGTATCCTAGAAGTTATAACATTAATAATATCAAACAGCTCGGTGGTCCAGTGGTAAGAGGCACTTAAATTTGGCAACTTATTCATGTCTGAATTCACCGCAGGTCAATCTAAAATTGGAATACTAACCTCATTAAGGTATTCTTAGATTATAATTGCTAGATGGGTTCGTGAATTATCGTGCATTAACAAGAATTCGCTGCCTATCACTGGTGCGTATGGTACTACATGATCTTGTAAAACGTCTGCTTGTACATCTGTTTACTGATACTAACTCTATACGGCCTACTAAAGAGATTCCTCCCCAAATCGTGATACTGCCTCCGCCAAACTTAGGCATAGACCTGATGCTACACTGGGAATAGCACTCACTGTCTCGACACTGGTATACGTCTATCTGATGTATGCAGATTAAATCTTGACTCATCTGTGAAGAGCATGTTGACCTAGTCATTAATTTCCCAATTGACGTGTTCCCTAGCAAACCTCAAGCGGGCCACTCAATGATTCCAAGTAAGACGATGAGCTCTATCGGCTACTCTGTCTCTTATTCCATTCTGACTCAACCTATTACGAACGGTTTGAGTACTTATTCTAGTATTTATGACTCTAGCCAAGTCGATCTGTAATTGCCTTGTAATTGCATGCCTCCAACGTAATGCTTGTAATCTTAAAAACCGGTCATCTTAGGGAGTAGTTTGGACGACCTGGCACCGGTTTTCGTATGTAACCTCTTGCTATTACTCTAGAAACACTTGAGTGCCCATATTCGATTAAAGCAACTATTCCAGACACTTACTCTGGAGTTAAATTACTCATTTTGCTTCCAATAATGTGAGTAAAGTACTCTAACAGCGAACTTTCAAATTTGTCCCCATAAGAACACTTTCAATAAACAACTACATAAACTATGTGTATATGTACTTTTTTAAAATGCTTTTCTAATAACAAAAGCGAACTTATTCAATAGCTAGTTGTATGATTTTCTTTGTATACTTGTGGACAACATATTGTGAACGTATACAAAATGTTTCAGTCTATAAACACCTATTCGTAGTCACTTTGCACTATACAGTGTTGTTCGTTGTATATGGTGCAAGCAATTTCTACAAGGATTACCATTATAAGCAGTCATTATAACCAGTCGATGTAAGATATTTTAGCCACAATGTATCACCTATCATTCTTATTTCTGCTTTCTAAAACTTCTTTGCTTTAGTCTTTTCTCAGATTATCAGAGGTGGTCCGATCTATTTGTATACTCGCGGGTGTATATATATATATATATATATATATATATATATATATATATAATGTGCGTCGTAGAAACACACACATTCATGTACTATTTGCACGAAAAGAAAATGTCAGCAAAAAATGAGATGGTAGCTTATCATATCAGTATGTGTTCGTTTGATATAAATATACGCGTGAAAGTTATATATTGATATGGGTAATCTGAATATGAAATTATAGGTATTATCGTACTTGTACATATACATATTGTATGTACATCAAATACGTGTATATTTCCACTTTTCTAATTATGTTTCTTTGCAAACTGATGAATTATACATAATGTAGTATATTTTTTGAACAAATACAAATGTTCAAATTTAAAATAAATATGAGGGGTAGGGGTTGTTGCTATTGTCGCCATCCTTTAGCACTACTAAAACAGTTAAAAATTTATCTTAACTTTCTTGATATGTCTTATAGTTTTGTAGACATTAAGGTAAATAATAAAGGGTGGTGTTGCCGATAGGGCACTACAGTCCCCGAAAAGGGGCGATTTAACAACTGAGAGAGTTACCGTTGTTCTTATACTACATCATCAGTCTATAAACCTATCAAGTTTCATTTAAATCGGTGAGGTACGGCTGCCTGTGTTCCTTTGTAAGCTAAAATCGAAGGTAGCAACGTCTGATATTTTGGTGAACTAGCAACTATTAAAGCACAAAATACTAAACAATTCGTTAGGTTATTATGCAACTTAATGTAATTTAAAAAATAAATAATGTATGTTTTGCACAGTAACTTATTATTTACTAGCAAATTATATGAATTTTAATTTTCTTCTTTTTTAATTAATGAAATGGCAACAGAACATAGAAAATCTTTACTATACATAACTCATATTAATGATATTAAAAAAGATAGAAATCTATTCTTGTATGTGGGGTATTCATATAAAGTTTAAGCAAAAGTTGGATGGATGAATGATAAGATTCAAACTTCTATGAATAGAAATGTAAAGGTGATACATTAATTAAGCTTCACGATAATTTGTGATCTGATGAGATAAGTTTTCCAAGTTCAACACTGCTTTAATCTATTTCAAATTAATGTAACAACTTAGATCATAGTGGACTAAGTATTATGATATACATATTATGCATCAAATTTAAAATAACATTTATGTTAGGTTTAGATTCTCCGTTTTACTAATGAATGAATAATTCAGTATATTTATCTAAGTCATTATGGTAGGATATTCTTGCCGTTATAAGTCAATTTCAACGCGCAAAATTTGTTTGAAGTGTAATATTAAATATGGCATTATAAGACCGGAGGACTCACCACGGGTTTAACTTGTCGCATTGCAGTTGCCGTTGCCTGCCATTCTACAATATTAATACCGTCAACCTGGAAAGAAGAGGGACTATTCATTTATGAAATCGCGATAACAAAGTTTTCGGATTTTTTTCCATAAATCAAATTCAAGAGGAAGTGGACGAAGAGGGCTTTTCGATTTAATATAAGAAATGAAAGCGGAGAATTAATGTTAAAAGTTGTAAACAGCTCTAAATTTACCATGTTTCGCGTTGAAAGAAATTTATAATTAGAATAGAAGCTTATTTAATACTTGAAATGGAAATTCGAGAGAATTAAACCTTTACTTCGAAGCGAAAAAGGATTAAATCCGTTAAATGTGGTGGTAGAGGGAAAAAAAGTAATTTCCCAATTCCGCTTTAAACATTTAAATCATATTTCTTTCCAGACAAAGGCTGCTTTAATTAAAGTTTCAGAATCTTTTGGCAAATGTATATTTGTTAATTTCCTTTCCTGCGAGTTATAATTAAGCTTGTCAACTAAGATGACGGAACTAACAAATACAGGATGTCTCACAATTTAATTGAAAAATTCTAGCCAGATATATACCTTGAGGTAGAAAGTTAAACAAAGAAAGAAAAAAACATATTCAATTCCCCTTGGACCCCTAAATTTTTTAAAATTATTTTGACCTGCTGATCTGAACGGTTCCGACGTATATCTCAGTAGGTCCTCTTGCTTTCAATTTGAAGGACCAGTACTACACTATCAGGTAGGAGAAAACAAATTAAGACCTCGACTTTGAGGAGGCCAAATCATTATTTTTTATATTCCTTCATTCTGTGCATCAGCGAGGTAGCTTTTGCATAATAACGACGTGTCCTTCGGATCATTATCGTGAATCAACTCAAAATTATTGCCTTATTAAGCGCAATCCGGGTAATAGAGCATTTTCTTCTAATATCTCGCGATAATTCTTCTTCCTCGTTATACCATCAATTTTCACAAGGTCCCCTGTTCCACTTAATGAAAGACAATCCCATTCAAGAATGAAACAACCACTTTGCTTTATTGTTGGTGTAATGCACTCAGGAAGCATTTTCTAGTCTTTTGAGCACCTAAAAATGTTCTGCGGTTTTGATCCAACACTGCATGTTTGGAGTCATCAGTTCATAGTAGGTTTCCCAATTGTTCTATTATCCAGCTTTGTGACTGTTAGCCCACTGGAGATGTTTTAGTTTATTCCAACGACGTAGAAATTGTTAGATGTGGTGGAAGAGCAAAGAAAGTAATTTCCCTATTATTCCCTATTCTTTCCAGGCAAAGGCTGTTTTAATTAAAGTTTCAGAACCTTTTGGAAAATGTATATTTGTTAATTCCCTTGTCTGCGAATTATAATTAAACTTGTAAGCTAAGGGGACGTGACGCACAAATACAGGACGTCTCGCAATTTAATCGAAAAATTCTAACCAGATGTACACCTTAAATTGGAAAGTTCATTTCTTAAACAAAGAACGAAAATTTTTCGATTAGATTGTGAGAAAAACTAAAATTTACATCTACGGTGAAATTAAAAAAAAGCAATTATTTCTATAAGCCCCAGGATTGTTTCATTTTCTCTATTTTTAAAAGTTTCTCTTCGATTCATTTTCTTTTAACGAGGTATCAAATCAACACCTACCGACAGAGGTGACTGAATAACCGCCATAAAATTTATCGCTCCGAATTTAAAAGAAAAACATACATCAAAGGGGAAAAATTCGACAGACGAAATCAAAGGATAATTTCAACGGATACGCAAATTACCTTGACAAAGTTACAAAAGAAATCGAATTCTAACATCTCTTCCATCCCGTAAGTAAATTTATATCCTTTTTGATCTTTCCCCTATATTTCGCTTTTATCGCTGAAACTCGCTAGACTGAAGAACCTTACTCCCACGGCTTCTCTCTTTCCTTCTTTTTTACTTCCAGACGTAATAATTTCCTTGACATTTATGAGATGATCGAATTGAAAGAAAAATATTTACAAAATATAGAGAGAAATACACTCTTTCTCAGTTATAAGGATGATATAACGAGAAAGAAAGCCGTCTGAGGTTTGTTTTGCGTTTTCTAAGAATATAAAGGCGATTTAGAAACTTGACAAAGGTTATGGTCATTTGCCCAAAATGAGCATTCTTTTGAAATATTTGCGGTAATAGGATAAAATTTGTTTGTTAACCACTTCTTACGTACCACAAATTTTCTACAGAATAAAAAAAGCCAGGGCAATGACTTTAAGGAGAAGAATTTTCTTATAACAAGCAGTGATATTTATAAACCTTAAGCATATAGAGGTCTCCAAGTATTTCCTTTATTTTCGACCCTTCCGGACCTTTACCCGAAAGCCAGTCAATTTTTATATTTATTTCTCGTAGCATCAGAATTTATATATTTATATTTTCTGTATGATAAAAAGACGAATTCATTCTTCCCTTATATACTATATTCTAATTCTTGGATCATTCCTTTTATACGTAAATGTCTACTAAACGCTGACGGCCCTAAAATTTTTCGTAGAATATACACTCCTGCAAATTGTAACATTTTGCAGAGTGACCTGCTATTTATTCATCTTTGGTGTTTAGAGAATCATCTAGCATTAAATACTGTTAAGTGCAAAACGTAGAACTGATACAGTTCGGTATACATAGTTGACTGTAGACTTTTAACGCGTATATTTTATATGTATATCTTGGCATATATTTTGATACCCAGTTAATATTTAATAAGCATACTGTAAATATATGTCAATTTATTTCTAATGCCCTTGTTTCTGTATATAATGCATTATTATATGAATTTAGTTGAGATGGTACAGCGTAAATTTTTGAAAACTTTATATTTTCATAAACACCACGTCTTTTTGCAACATGGCTATTCATACAATAATTTTCTAAAAGAATTTGCATTTATTTGCTTGGTTAATCGTCGTGTTGCATCACAAATAATTTTTGCATACAAAATTTGATATGATCGATCTATTGGTTTCGGATTTGTTGTCCCTTTGCATACCAAGAATTAACAGTAGGAATAAATTGCGTCACCACTCTCAGCCACCAATTATCCTAATATAACATATATATACACTACTATGCAAAAGAAAGAGGTACTTCGATAAATTTTATGGAACGAAAATAACCGTAATGTAAATAACTATTGTTCGATAAATTTTAGTTTTTTAATATTTTAGCTCACCTTTATTTTTGATGGTGTCTCTTAAACGAGCTTGAAGACTATCATGCAGTGTTCTGATGTAATCGTTCTCGTTGCAATATGTTCCATAACTCGTTTAAATTCTTTGGTGCCCTTTCAATCTTTCTACAGTCAAAATAATTCCGAACATGTTCAAGAAGTGTATTTGTGATCGTCACATTCCTGCAGAAAATAGACGATACCCAGAAGATATAGCAGGTTGCTCCAGTATCGTTCGATATTTCTCCTATGTAAGCTTCCCTTCAATGTTAATAATGTTGCCAATACCTTGCGATGAAATGCAGAACCAAACATGGATATTGTCACCCCCATGTATGACAGAATCTTGTAAAAATGGTTCTACAAGAGCTGACGCCTATTAGATCCAAGTAATTTTAAATTTAAAATTAAATTTAAACTCGTCATCTGTCCAGTTTTGATGGTCTTTAGCATATTTAAGCCTTTTTACTTTATTGCTTCGTCAGAAAAGAAATTCCCTGACAGCTACACATCCACGTAATCCCGACTTCTTACCACCTTACAACCGCAGCATGTACTGATGTGACTATTCTGGTAAGTTTTCTCGGTCGCCCAAGCTTCAATTTATCCATCACGTCGCCTGCTTTTTGTTATATATTTCAAGAATTTTTGTACACTACACCGAGAACATTTCATACGCCTTGCGACTTCTGTTTGGCTGTAACCTTCTTGACGTGAAACAACAAAGCTTTATTTCTGTTTAATAACGATATATCACAACTTGCAGCAGCAGCTTTCACAGTATACTGTAGCTTTACACTATTACTTTTTCTGTTAAGAGTATAACATAAATCTCGTTAGAATTTACACGCAAACTCTTTGCACTCAGGAACTATAGTGAACAATAAACACAAACAAAAAGATATAATCAAAATTTCATCGCCTCACAATACAAATACCGCAAATTACACTGCCTGCGCCATACCTGCTTACATGTTTATTTACCGTATTTCTAAGTATTCTTTTCTATTTATGTGTTAATATAGCATTTACCAGATTCAACTAAACCCTAAATATCATTACAATTAAAAGTATATTAATAAATATTTCCGGAACCCTGCCCATTACATTTAAAAATATACCTGTGTGCCTCTCTTTTTTGCACAGTAGTGTATAATAATAATAAAGTTACAAAAATAAATAATAATCGTCCATCTAGTAGTCGGGAATGCAGAAATTCATCTATGGTATAAGGTTCAATATTTAGTAGCAATTCGTGAATTGATTTTTTAAATGCTGCTTACTTGTATTGCATAGGGCAAACTATTGAAAAATTTTAAACTTACATAACTAAGACTCCCCTCAGTCAACTGTAGCCTATGTTTGGGGTAGTAGTAATTTATTTTGTGTCTAGTATGGTGGGTGTGAAAGAAAATATTATGTTAAAACATTTTTTTATGTTTGAACAAAAACACTTAACATTCGAAAATATAAATTGCATACATGGTCAAAAACCTCTTAGCTCTAAAATGGCGTCTATAAGATTGATTGTAATTGAGGCGCAACATTAAACGCAGAACTTTTTTCTGACTAACAAAAATACGATCGTAGTTCTCTACTGCTTCCCCGAAAGACGACCCCTAACTTTAAATACGGATAGCAGACAGAAGAATAAACCAGTCGTAGTATTCGTGTACAATAACAGAAAGTATTTTCTTTTATATGACTATTTCACTTGAGACAGTCATCCATAACAAGGCCTAAAAGACGTGCTGAATGTTGTACATCATAATCGTACTTATTAAGAGATAGAAGATCAGGATAATTAATTTCCTTCGCTTTTAAGAGTATAATGATGGTTTTACTGTATATGCATCTAGGTTTGATTTGTCTAATATTACTGTCAACGCTTTCAGACAAGTTTTTTGATGAATTTACTATTAATATTTCTCGAAGAAGGAATTTTTGCATCTTCATTTGCTATTTTTTGTGTTTGGTACCACATATTTACTCTTATTTTATAATGGTTATCATGATATAATTATCCTGTAATAAGATGTATGCTGTTGGATAATAAATTATTAGTATTATTAGCCTTAAGGTAAACTAATATCGTAAATGATTTGGATTTTTATTATAATAGAGATTTAGAAGTAATTGAGTGTGTCAACATGTTTATTTCGTACTAGCAACAATAAAACATGAACTATCAAATAAACACAATAAACCTGACGTGGTTGCTTGAACAAATTAAATTCCAATATTGTTTCATTCATAATTTACGTCCTGAAATGCAAATTCGATATGATTTACGCGTTATTACGTCACGCTATTGTATACGGCCACAAGCATAGAATCGACAATCGGAACCTGGATTTTTGTCCTTTATTCGCCTGCTATAATAAAACTCGAGCTTTACAGGGATCCGTGTGGCTGCCTAATAAGGAGCTTGATTAATTACGTTTTCCAAATAATTTTAATCATTTATAATCTGGACTCCCGGTAATTAGACTTCGGTATGTAACCAACATCTATTCGTTTATAACAACAACCGCCGGGGTTTGATTAAAGGGAAAATGGGCTTGGTTAAAAGGAGTAGGGGTTTTGGAATCTTGTGACACGGGTTATCGATTCTCCTGCCCGACGTAACGGCTGATTAAATTCAATTATAAATTCAGATTAATTTAGAGAGATGGGTAATTATAATCGACGTGACGTATTTTTTCTCTTGTTCTAGGACGAAAAGAATCAGCTTCTAATCACAAATATCTGGCTAAAACTGGTAAGTCCTATTTTTTTATTATTCTTTCTTCATTTCAGTTAGTCTAGCGTAGTTTTCTTTTCTTCTTTTCTAATTGATCGGTGAAAATTATAATGAGCATCTTTATTCTACACAAAATTTACCTTTTTTAAAGATAGATCCCTTTTTGTCAATACAACGGCACGTTCTTTTCCCCCCTCCTTGTTAACTTTTCATCCGAGAGACCCAATTAAAAGGCAAACACAGAGATTGATCCAATAACAAACTTTAAATTATAAAAACAATCAATTGGCCTTAGGACACAGGGAATTTTTATGAAAAAAAGGGGAATTTAATGAATTCACATGTCTTCTTGAATAATAACTAGAAAAGTAAATTCCTCTCAGCGTTCTAGCAAGTATCAATCAACAAATAACATATAGTCGAGTGGATAAAGGGAATACTGAGTGCTATACATATATATATATACACTACCTGTCATAAGTGTTTACCCATCTTTAAACCAACAAAGAATAGATAATCATAAATTAACTTAAATTCGTCAGTATGTCCATCTTTCGCTTTTATTACTGCCGTATGCGGCATCACTTCTGCTACCATTATAAAATAAATAAGGAAGTTCACCGATATATTTTTCCCTGTGTTGTCCCAAGAGCGCAAAAGAACATAATGGTAAGACGATCAACTACCTGACATCAATCAAAGGAACTACAACCTGCTTTTTACAGGGTACACTTACTACAAACCTGGTGATCTGACAAGTATAACCGGTCTAATATAACACTTCTGGACAAAATTGGAAGTACAATCGAAAAGACGACATTTGAAATGTATAAAGTTAAATCTTTTCTTATCAGGAACTGTAAGAATACTTCGATAAATCACACTGTATATTTTTACGGTTTCACGTATTTTTGCTGAAAATGACAATTTAAAGTTCGACTGGTGTTCAAACAACTTGGCATACTAGCTCTCGCGTCTCTTTATGTGTACGGGGTGTTAGTGTTCTACTTTTCATTTTATTTATATTAACTATTTTAATACTACTGTAATATTAATACGTTTTCTTATTTATTATATTATTACATGATCATGTCTATGTCCTTTAAGGATTCGTGACAAATATATTATTATTATTAAAATTGTATTAAAATATGTGAATATCTAATGCCTTGATCGATTAGCTAATACTATAAAGTCTCTTTGAAAACATGATTATAAAAGAGTATCATGAACACAAAGAAATGTGTTGTTAGATCTAACACGTACTTAAAATATTACGGTGTAGTTACAAATACGTTGCATGGAGAAGGGTGTCAGCCAAGAATAGAATTATACGGTATTTGGGACTTCTCCGATCTTTTCTTTTTCTCTCCTTCTTAATGTTGGAATTTCACTGATGTGCTGTAGAAATTCTTCGTTAGGAAGTTGAATTTTATCCGTTCCGATCTAAATTTTTTTTGCTGTTAAAATTTATCGTTACGGTATAAAAGTTCTTCGGTGTGGTATTAATATTCCCTCTACGAGTTTCACAATTTTAGAATTTATAAAAAATTCGCCGTTTTGATGTTTAATTTTTTACTTTAATGTAGAAAGTTTCTTCTCGTTCTTCACGATGAAGGCGCATCCTTTAGTGAAATAGACTTCATTAAAATATTGAATTTTAGATACGCCAAGTCAATTTTCCTTATCATAAATTCAAATAGACCATAGTAATATAAATTTGAATCTCACAGCATAAGGAATTCTTAAAATTTGAGGAGAAAGTATATCATAATAATAATAAGTTTATTTCATTACATGTTAAATTGCATAGGACATCTTACTGAATGTTTTAACGAACTGTCTAGAATTACTAATTTGTTTAATGACATCTGATAAACATTAAATAGTTTAGAACTCATAAGTAGTATGTCCTTTTTGAAAATAACTTGACCTGTGTATTGGTTGTAATAGAAGGACATATTCCGCAATGATATAGCCAAAGTTCGATAAGTCACTGTGTGAGTTGTAGCAAAAGTAGAGAAGGGAAGTGGGGTTCATTTTTGAAGCGTATTATGAGCATATTATCCATACCGGATCGAAAAATAATTTTGCTATGGATTTCTAATCTTCCAGCAATTGGTTCCACACTAAAAAGGAAATTGCCTAATATAATTTTTAAAACACTTCAAAATATCAGTTCTTTTCTAGCTAAATTTCTTCATCTTTTATACTATTCCAAAATGTTGGAGATCTTTGTGCCTCACCCTGAACTTCCAGTACATATATATTACACAATGTTAATATTCTCAATCAAGATATACAGTAGTTGAAACTCTAACAGAAATCTTCATAATAAAATGTTCTCCCACGTCAAGATTGCAAGATTTCCATAGTTGTGATAGTGTATAAGACATATGTGGTCAATTTAGTTTACTTCCTCATTCTGTTCTGATTTTTTTCATTACTTAATATTAGCTTATTCACCAAATCAACTCTCTGGCATCTACTGGTGTGCCAGATTAGCCTACTACCATTATAAAACCAATAATTCTATATTCCAATTATAATAGCGATGTAAGTTGGAACAATATTATACTTCATTCTATTTAAGCACAAAATTTCAATCAGTACTTACAAAAATATTAGCTCAGTTGGTTCCCCCTTTTACATTCCAAGAAACAACTATTTTGAATCTCTGGCCTTTTTTAATTTTTACTGCAGAGTTTTACGTTATAATGAAGGCGTTACAATTTTGGTTACAAGATTCTACCTTGAATGGCGTTGTTATAATATCTGATTCTCAATCTGCCCTGAAGTAAATACAAAACTCTTGGAATTCTAATAAAAATTATGTCATTGTCAATAAGATTTTTGACTTGCTATATAGGTTACAAGAAAAGAATGTATTGGCGAAATTTAATCAGAATAAGTAAAAATTACATTTCTATCGTCAACGTATAAGACTATTAAAGCAAAAGGCGCAGGATATAATTCTGGAAGTCGTTTATAAAAATCAAAAATAAGAGTGGGCCGAGAATAGATATCTGTGGCACCCCAATTCTTCTACTATATCAGCGCCATTTACAAAACAAAAGCTGTTAACTTTTAAATATAACACTTGAACGGCATTTTACTATTTTAACATCTTTGAGAATAATGCTTATCTATAACACGATGTGATTAACTGCATAAACCGAAACTGAGGATTTAAATACGTAACGATCCAAGATGCGTGCGATTTAAGTATGATTTAGACGCAGCATCACGGGAATCATCGCTTACTCATTAACATAGATATAAGTTTCAACGAATAAATAAATACAAATAAATATTATATTAATACTTAAATTTCGGAGAATAATGTACAGTGTGTTTTAATAATTAAAACTGTCACTGCGTGTCAATATATCGTTAAATATTCAAAAGGATCTATATCGCGACTTCTTAAAGACGGCAAAAGTAAATGATACTTTTTATTTAGACTTTCATTTAATATTCTTCTTCTTTATTTATCAAAGTTTCTTTAAGGCGAAGTCCAAAATTACTTTCAACACTGCATACGTTGTGTATCACGTAAATTAATGTTTTACTATTCAAAGTGTTTTACACCATTTATTAAATGTTTGATGTTGATATTTACAAAATTGAGTGGAATATTGAATTGAAAGCACAAGCTCGCATAACATAAATTGAAATTGTTTATGAAATACGTTAAATGAGCGCCTACAGCATAATACGATTGAGCGAATTACCATATATTGCGTATTCTCTGCGTATATACCGTGTTGCGAACATATTAGTTCGCCATCTATTTGATATATAATATATACCGGTGGCGCAGCATCTGATTCATACTTAAATTCAACCGTGCATTAAAACAGTTACAACTCCCAAAGGTGGAATTTTTCTTTAGTTTTTTAATTATTATTTTTTATTTTTGACGTACACTTAATAATTTTTAGAAATTTCATAATTCCATTTTGTTTTACCTATAATGGTGGAATGAATTTGGTGCCTCTATCTTTGTGGCGAAATATTTTAAAAGTAGCTAGATGGAGGATTTCATTAAAACAATATGACGTAAGTAATATGGTGTCTAACAACTCTGTTGTAATTACAAAGGCGTAAAAGTGAAATAAAATAAAAAAGAATAAAAAAAAAATGGAAAGATCTAAGTTTTAATTTAGACGTAAATCCAAAATATGATGATAAGAATGATAAAAATAAAACTTATGAATGCCGTAAATAAATTTTAAGCAAAAATTTTGTAGCCGCTGAATTCTAGCTCTATGAATACTATCCAAGCAATCGCAAAAATTAGATCATGATAGAACAACAAATTCTTTGCTGTCATGTAACATTTTCAGGTTACAGAAATCACTTTCCAACCAAGAATTTCATTTTCGAATGTAGGCTATTTCAACTTTGTTTGCTGCTACTAGGAATAATTCAGTCGTATTCATACCGAACCAGATTCTGAGATTATTTAACCAGCAAATTCGTCTTCTACCAATACCCATTACTTTTCCGTGTGGAATATTCTGCAATAAATGAAATCTGTTCTCATTTCTCATTGTGTGTCCTAAGTCCAGTACTTTCTGAATTTTCACGGTATTAACCACTTCCTTCTCTTTTACGATGCTTCTTATAATTTCGATGTTTCTTATTTGTTCCGTCCATAGTTTCTTTTAATATCCTGCGATATAACGACATCTCAAATGATTCCAATTTCTTTGTTGTGGCTTCAGTAAGCATCCATGCTTCTGCCCCATAAAATAAAACGGAGAACAAATAACAGCGCAGGAGTCTTATCTTGGTGTTTATGAACAGATTTTTCATTTTATTATAACTAGACCTGGCCTTTTCGATTCTGCTACGTATTGTGAATGGTCCAATTGTTCATTTATAGTAGTTCCGAGATAGGTAAAACTGCTCACTCGTTCTTATCTAAATACAGTCCTAAATTACGCGCATAATCTAATACATTGCTTAATTGGTTAATGCGGTTGTCTAGCGAACAGGAGTTGCAGGTTCGAATCTTACCGGAAACCATCAAACAGGTTTCATTAAACGTTGGAAATTACAAGGAAAATTAAAATTTATTATTCGCATTTGTCATCAATATACTTTTGAATGCGGTTGAATTAACAGAGAAACATTTTCTCCATTCTGTAGATAATATTTCGAAAATCAGTGTCTTCAGAAAATCTCACACCACATATTTTATGAGATTGTGTAGTATCCAATGGAGACAAAGCTACGGTACGTCCGAATATAAATGTAAAATTGTTTTCAAACCAATACCCAAGAATGCTTCAATCTCACGGTATGTGACATGCCAATCTCGTTCAATCATCGCACGCACAACAGAGATAGACAGACACGACCTTCGCGAATTTGAATTCGCCGAATTAATTGTAAACATCTTTTTTGAGTGATGCTCAATTTCCAAAAGATCGAATAATGTCGGGAAACATAAATATTGGATTCCAGAAGTTTTGGTGGAGGCGCCGGTTACATTCCTTAAGAACCATTTTAAATTAATCGATTGAAAACTTTTGAAGCCGAAATATTGAAATTCTTATTAACCGGTATATCGATACCATCCAGAAATATTAAATTCCCGCGTCCGTCTTCGCAAAGATGTAAAATACTTTCATTACTTATTGAGCGTAACTCGTAAAACTGTCCCAAACTCTTTTATGGGGAATTAACTTCGTAGGACTTCTCAAACTTTCACAATGCGATCTGTTACGATCCCCGTTACTCCTCCTTCCCGCGAACGTAAAAGGGACAAATGAAAATACGGGAAGATTGTCAAAGACAATGCGTTTGAACATTTTAAGACGACGCGAAAAGTATTTATGAAAATAATATAGAAGGCCGTGAGAAATTTAAAACACCTAAAATACGTCGTAAACGACGTCATCATTCGTAGTACGCGAGTTTTTCCACGAGGTGTAAAACTGGCCTAGAAAGAACAAAGAACAACATTTCTTAATGAAGGGATTTAACGGAAAGGAATTCCTTCTTGCGAGGTAATTACGAAATTCGGGACCAAAAGCCGCGCGGAGTGGCGAGAGGAGAAACCGTCGCTAATTTTAGATAGATTTCATTCATGAGAGGAACAATATTAATTAAAATCGTAACCGGATTATCTTACGCATCAACGGAACAGCCTCCGGGAGATCAGATTTGTTTGTAAACACAGAAAAAAATACGATATCTTCGTAGTAAATACGACTTTCTTAATCACCTGTCTAGCGACGCGTCAATACAACCCCTTTAGGATCACCTTGAGATTATTTTTGTCGTGGAAATATATCGAAGTTTCTTGAGATTCCGTGTATTTCGTCAGTAGGACGTCACCTCGGATGCAGTATTTATATTTAGCATTCTTGTTTACGTATTTTCTACACAGGCATAGAACGGAAATCAGACACTTGTTGCTTCTTACGTCTATATATGATTCACGTATTCGTATTATTTTTTGATATTTGATTTAATAAGATGTATTTATCTGTTTTTCTCATGTTCAAAGGATCTGACGTACGTTACGATATATTTAGCATATTTTCATAGTTCCGTTACGCTGCTCAAAGTTATTAATGGATATTTCAAAGAAGATTGATTTCACAATTTTCAATATTCGTAAGCAAATATTTAAACACTTTATTCCGTTTCAAGTTTGTTTGTGGAATTTTAATGTGGTGTCGCATTTTTGATATAGGAAAAACGTAGAGATATTCAGTTTTAAAAGAAAGAAAAAGGAAAATAATAAATCATATGAAATGGATTAGAACGATAAAGAAGACATCAGGATAATAGTTGACCTATACTGGAATCAATCTGTTTTCATCTGAATCGAG
The DNA here is from genome assembly GCA_023509865.1 of Trypoxylus dichotomus. Lineage (NCBI taxonomy): Eukaryota > Metazoa > Arthropoda > Insecta > Coleoptera > Scarabaeidae > Trypoxylus > Trypoxylus dichotomus. Next base: position 7,004,398 of record CM042083.1, on the reverse strand, counting down.
AATGGCACAACTGAAGAGACAAATATATTACGAGGTGTAAGGCAAGGTTGTATTACTGTTTAATATATACTCAGAGTACATATTTAGGGAAGCTTTACACACAGAATCTGGAATTCTTCTGAATGAAAAAAGATTAAGTAATGTCCACTATGCAGACGATATGGTTATTTTCGCTGACACCTAGGAACGATTACTTACGAATAGAATAATATATCACTACCAATTGTACGGTATAAACATAAACACCAAAAAGACAAAATTAATGGTCATTAGCAAAGAAGAAAATGGCAGAGCCATCTCACAATAAATCAAATATGGATAGAAAGAGTGAACAGTTTTACCTATCTCGGAACTACTGTAACTGAACAATGGGACCATTCATAAGTAATACATAACAGAATCGAAAAGACCATGTCTACTTATAGTAAAACGAAAAATCTGCTGTTGTGCTGTTGTGTTCTTCGTTTTATTATACATGCTAGAAGCATAGACGCTTACTAAAACCACAACAAGGAAATTGGAAGCGTTTGAGATGATACTAAAGGATACTAAAAATACCATGGACGCAACACATAACAAACATCGAAGTTATGAAAAGAATCGGAAAAGAAAAAGAAAATTCGGAAACTACAATACTTAGGACACATAATGAGAAATGAGAGCAGATTTTATGTATTCTACCGGGAAAAGTAATGAGAAAAAGGGGTATTGGCAGAAGACGAATTTCTTGGTTGAAAAATCCGAAACGAATAGCAACTATTATAAGAAGAAGAATGGATTAGAGTGTTGGTGGAATCTTGGTAAATAGCATTTCATTCATCCACGACAATAAATTGTAATCATTGATGCATTCTGAGTAACATGTCCGAAATGTTTTTTGAATGAAGTGGGAAACTGACTGGCGAAACCATTATCTCTGTACTCTATACCAACTGCATACAACCAACTCTTCATTATTCACAGGTACCACAGTAAACTCCACACCATACAAATTAATAATTTATTTGGAGACCAACATTTCAAGAGGACGTGGACTCTTATTATCAACCGAGTGAATTGTAAACATGTATCATAGTAAACTCTTCATTACATTTGCTCGAACATTATTCATTCATTGCTACTGTATACGCAAGAATATGCCGCAGAATCTTACACAGATATCACTAAACCAGTTATATTCTCATTTCCTACAGCATCATTCTCTTATTGAAATCAAGAAAGCATTTCCAAAGTCACTAAATCACGCCTTTGCTTACACCAGCATTTTCAGCAATGCTTTGTTTTATTCTTTTAGTTTCCAAATGATCCATGGCTGCTTTACTTTTGGGAGATTGTAATGCGTCTTCATTTCGGACGAGATACCACACAGAGAAAAGGAAGTCCTTGAATCAAATAAATATATATTGAATCGGCAGCAAAGATATATTTCTTTAATTTAAAAAGACAATTTAATTGATTCAAACAGGTTATCTCTTATAATAAATAAGTCCATTAATTTAATCTTGAGATATGAAGAACACCGCCAATTTGCCTTTGGCATTCTCTCTAGCAGCTTTCCCGGTGTTTATGGCTCTACTTTCCTTCACGTATCCTGTAGTTGTCCCCAAAGTATTGTGAATACACCACAAAACCGAAAAATATTTCTACTATAGACTACGGTCGTGAAAGCCTACACTCAACTGTCGGATAATAAATAGTTTCTTTGAATAATCTCCAATTATGCAGGTGGGTAAACACTAATAGCCGATAGTGTATATATGTATATACTTCTTTTTATTCGAGCGAATACCAAACTTCAGCTCAGTTTAACCGAATCAAAAACGTACGAAGCACATGATTCTATAATACATTTAAGTCAGCAAAATATGTATGTCAAATAAAAATTATTTTCCATTCAAACAAAGTCAATGCTTTGCTGCTAGAAAATGAGGGGTCACTCAAATAAATATTTGTTGAGTCAAGTAGATAATTTGTACGAAAAATGTACGAATAAAATAACAAATCATTGGTCAAGAGAACATATTCTTAAAGCGAGAAATAGGGATACTTTCCCGATATTTTTTTATAAAAAAAAAAAATAACTACGCCTCTGTATTCTTATTAAAAAAATGCTGGTGGAGAACATAAAACCTGACCTTAAAACAAAGTGAAAAAAATTAAACTTAATTTGCAAGTAATTGATGTCTATTTCTTGTCATAAAGACAGGTACTCCGCAGTAGATAGTTTGACAGAAGATATTCTTGCGTAGGAAGCAAATCCTGCGCTTTTACTAATTAACATTTTCAAAAGAAGGACGTAAATCAACCAATCTGTCTTGGTTGCTGTCTTAATTTTATCCAACCGCATTTTCTCCTGCGGCCGCAAACTTTAAATGAACTTCGCTGTTCTTTTTTTTTCTCTCTGTTCTTTGAATTTGCAATTCGCCAGGCATATATTAAATTTAACGTAAACATCCTCCAGGCAATAAGTTCCCCATTCAAACTTCTTCAAAGTAATTCTTTTTATTAGAGTCACGTTTTTTTTTCCTCTTTCCCGTCTCGTAAAATGTCAAAGTTAAGTCTTTCTTGTACTTCATCTTGTTCCCTTTTACCAGCGACCGTCGCTAGCCTTACACTTGTAATCCTGAGTTTCCGAATAAATTTCTTAATAAATGAAGCATTTAAGTATGCATATATACAAATATGCGGCTAGCGGGGATATATTCTCAAGAATTCTCAATAATTTTCAAATTTTAAATTTATTGTTTTGTTAAGTTGTAACAACCACATGAAATAATGCTTAATTCATCAATGGTTTACGTTATATCGAAATGAAAAAAAAAAACAGATCATTAAAATATTACTACGAAGTTGTGATAACATCACAAAAAAGTTGTCATAAATATTGTTTAACCTGAAGCACAAACTTGAAATTGTAAATTCATATTTTGTATTTTTTAATTTAATAAACAATCTCAATATTCTAATGGACTATATGGACATTATAATTAACTGTTTGCGCTTTTGTGGAGCTTTCGAATTTGCGTTAAAAGGCACGGTAAATCAATTTTGTCCTCTAATTCGGTTGTCTTTCATATGTTATTGGATTTTAGTGATGAATTGGACGTTGACCATTTACAAAAAGCTATTGTTTTCAAGGTAACATCAAAATGTATCCAAAATGAAATTTTGCAAACGAAATTCGGTGTGTGTCATAAAGAGATTTCTAGAGAAATAAAAGAAGCTGATTATTTATTTCAAATACTCCATGAAACTACTGATGCGTCAAATAAATATCAAATGGGCGTGGTATTTAGGTATATAGCTAAAGACAGATACTTATTAAACAAACTTACAAATACGCTGATTTCCTACATTACTACACGCATCAGTTAAATTTAGTTATGTTAAATCCTATTTCTGCCAACGCTAATGTCCGTATATTCTTTGCAAATTTGCAAGGGATTTGTACTTTTTTTCAGATAATTCTCAAGAAATTGCAATATTGATTCATTAGTAGAGCGTCTAATTTCAGCCTTTAAACGTGTCTCTTCAAATAACCCAGCAGCCAGAAGGTATTAAATCACAACAACATAGCAGACAATTCTTATTACTAAACTACGAAATGAGACGCCCAGAATCAAACTCGTGCAAGACAGTTTGACGTTTCACGGGCAATATTGTGTATTTGCAACTGGTATTTGGCAGTATTGGTGCAATTGAGGCACAAACTGCATTATCATAGCACGATAACCTTCGCCATTCACCGTTACTGCATTATCTTTCTCATCTTCAAAGAAATACTGTCTAATTATTCCTCCAGGCCATAATGCACACCAGATAGTGATACGTTTTGGATGCATTGCTTTCTGATGAATCATTCGCGGATTTTCTATGCTCCAAATGTGGGGTGGAAATGAACCTCATCACTAAAATTCACATCTATTTGCTTAAGGATCTAATTGGTGAACTCTCTTCGCTCTACGTGATCTGTTGGTAGAAGTTGTTGAGTCAATTGGACTTTGTAGACGTGAAGATGCAATCAAAGGTGAAGTGTAGCTATTGTAATGTCCAATCGTTGTGCACTTTCAGCCACACTCTCGCGAACTGCCGTGATGTTTTGTTCTGAATGACCTCTACGAGCTCGTGTAGTATGTTTCGCATCACTAACCGAACCAGTACAAATAAATTAGGAGCATTCTATTGACCGAATATTTGCATTAGTAATCATAAAATCACAATTTCCTTGGAATTACCCAACGTAATTAAATTACTGAAAACACATCAGTCTCGGAGGGACTCGAACCCACAATGTTTACGAGACCACTGAGTTCAAGTCGCTTTCAATCCCCCTAGATGTCACGATGTCAGTAGATATATCGTTCAGTAATTTAATTACGTTGGATAATTGCAAGGAAATTGTAATATTCTTGTATAGTTGCACGTTTTCCTAAATAGTACAGAGATTTGCACCCTCACTAGGGGTTGAAGATGACAAACTGCACTAAAACAGTTTTGTCAGTGGATTCAACATGAGTCCCTTGAAGTACCTGTAGTTAAATTTTCACCTTGTTTAATTAACTATTTAAGGAGCTAGCGGTTGCGATCGCGTATATAAGATCCTAAACCACTGTATGTTGCTTCAACCATGTAAAAAAATGATTGGAATATCCAAAAAAAAATATGAGAATTGAACCATAAAAATATGGAATCGAGTATTCTACATGAATGAATCCAAATTTAACGTCGTTCAACCATGAAAAGATATTAAAATGAAAACGCAGAAGATGTACCGAAAATTATTCAATAGCTACCTCAGAGCTCTAGCTTAAGTAGCAGTAATAATTTACATTAAAATCTCAGAGGCTGCTAACATATTCCTATTACCATATATAGGAAATTGGTTGGTTTAAAAATTAAACACTAAAAACGTCTCTTTTCTTTCTACAAAGGAATTCATGTAATATTCAGCAGGCATTACTCTGAAAACGATACCATTTTCCTCACACATTTTTCTCATACCGTCGTCATCGTTAGAGGTTTTCAATCCGTCAATAAAATGTCAAGCGACATATTACCTATATATTTGTCTCCTTTCAAAAATTTATTAGGTATAAATTGATTCTATAAATAAATCCAAGACGGCAAGGTTTCATGTCCTGAATAATTCAATGAACAAGTGTCAATGTCGTTATGAAATATCAGGACACGAACAAAAATGAAAGAGAGGATATCAAAAAAAAGGTACAACTCAAAGGTGAATTCCACACGTAAGTATTGTTTGAATGAAGAATTTAAATGAATAACGCGACAATGTGATCGACCCTTTTTCTTACGGGAAGAAACAAAAAAAAAAGAAACGTAAACGGAGTAGAATTCGCGAACGCAATAATGGAAGACAATTTTCGACGATATCCGGTGCAATTTATTCTTTTTAAAAAGAAAGTACAATTCATTCATCTTCATTCTTCGTCTGTAGTTCGTCAAATTTTCCACTCTGTGAGAGACTACATCAAATTACATAAGGATGTTCCATTAAGAAAAAAAGGTTTATTTTAGAATACTCTTACAGGTGGAGAAAATTGCCTTCTTCCTATTTTCTCGTTGGAAAAGATATTTTAAAGCTGAAGCTTTATGACAGATCATCTTTAAAAACGTATCTTTCAATGAAACATTTACACGTTGGAAATGTATATCCGGTTAGTTAATAAGTATTCTATAATACATATTACGTTTGGATTGGAAAAATAAAAATTATATTTATTAATTTAATTTAATTTTGTGCTACACTCGATTAAACTAAAAAAGGATATGAATTTCCTTATTTCAATATATAGCTATTATAAAAACAAGTTCAACGAAATTCTAAATTGAATTTCCTTTTTCTGAGTTATTTTAAGAAAACTCATGAAACCGACAAAGTAGGCCTTGTTTTACTTGGAGAAACGCAAATTGAACGTTATAACAGTGACATTTCCTTTGTATACCAGCCTAAATTCCTTTCACTCTGAATTCACTCAGAGTTAATATGTAAACATTATTAATACAGAAATTTAAGCAAGAGACTGCTTAAAAAACGTACGTTTTGGACAAATATTTTCTTTATCTTCTGTTATTCAAGAAAATTTTAATATTTAATTTATTATTCAGTAGTACCTAATTAATAATTCAAATAAGGAAACAACGTAGCATAGCTCATAAGTTAAAAGATGTTCAAAACATCACGTCCTGTATATAAAAGACTAATAAAAAAAGTACAGTTGAAATACATTTCTCTCTTCTTTATTCACGACATTACGACAAAGAAAACAAACAATTTAAGGGAATTCACAAAGGATGTGGCTAATTTATTATAACCCGACATGATTACGAGCGCGACCTGAAATGTTTCCGGAATCGACACGAGAAACACGGTATTGCTGTGGTTTTTTATTTTTATTTTTCGATGTAATCTCTTGGAAGATCAAGACACTTTTTCAAACAATGCTCGAGGTCTGCAAAATACTCATCTGTAGCGGCGATGACCTCCTCATTTGAGGCGAATCTCTTTCCTCCCAGTGATTTTTCCAGGTTTGGGAGTAGAAAGAAGTCGCTGGGGGCTAGGTCCAGTGAATATGGAGGATGAGAGACTAACTAGTAGTGCAATTCATTCAATTTGGACACGACTATGCGGGATGAATGAGCCGGTGCATTGCAACGAGACCGTTTGTCCTTCAATACTGCATCGAATCGGGTCAATATATTGCTGTAGTATTTCCCCGTGATTATCCTTCTTTTCTGTAGATAGTCGATGAGGATCACACCTTGATAATCCCAAGAAATGGTCGTCATAGCATTGGCTTTGTTCGGAGCCGATTCGCCCGGAAATGTCCAACTGTTTCTTAATCTCCGGTATCTAGTGGTGGATCCAGGTCTCATCCACGGTTACGAAACCCATGAAGAAATCCCTTGGATTGCGTTGGATCCTGGCCAGACACTCCTCCCGAAACGGTCACCTGAATTAATTTTTGCTCCGGTGTGAGTAATACGCGGTACGCACCGCGCTGAAAGCTTTTTCATATCCAAAAATGTTTTTCTGAGACGTCTATTGTCTCCGCTATCTCTGAGCTTCAATCGGCATCATGAATCTCGACCATTTCATCGTTGGTAACGGATTTTGGGCGTCTACTACATGGTTCGTCACTTGTGCTTGTAGGGCTACGTTTGAACTCGCTCACCCAGAAGCTGATGGTCGAAAATAATGAAGTACATGTGCCACTGCACAAAATTATATTTTATCCATTTTTTGCGAAACCGCCTGACTTGCTATAGAAAACACACTCTAAAACAACAACTATTGACAGTTGACGTCTAAAATTTTGATAGTTGTTATAAAAAGAGTTGCCTTTGTCAACCAATGAATTCACTTCAACCTTCGTGTGCCATCTCTAGCCGATTCCGGAAACATTTCAGATCGCCCTCGTATATGAAGATAAAAATTAGATTTATTGAAGCAATCAAAAACATCATATAATATGAAGACGACAGCTGCAGAAGATATAGCACAAAATTGCGGCAATATATAGGCTGTCCATAAAATAACATAAAAAAGTATAACAAAATGGAAAGATCTGTTTTGATTAGACTTAAGGCCAAAATATTTTACAAAAATTCCTTTATGTTACACACTGTGTGGCATAGTGGTATTATTTTCAGTTCTATCTTTATTATAATTTTCCGTCATGTGGTGTCCTTAATACCCTATTGTAAAGGATACCTTTTAATTAATTAAATATTATACACAAAAGATACCTTAGAAATAAACCTGATATTTCAATTTAAATATTTCATTCAAGGGTAAAAACTCTTTTAGCATAATCACACCTACTTTACTTCGTGATATATATTCACTGTTTATTCAAACGTGAATAAAATAAGACGTTTCCATTTCCGGCAAAGGAGGAATGAGGATGCTTTAAATATTCAGTTTGTAAAATCCACTTAGACACTCAGCAACTTGTCGCCCATCTATCTGAATTCAATTTAATCTACATCAACACGATTTACGACAGAGCCGCCTATAGCTAAAGCGTTTGTCAAATGCAGTATTCAAGGCGGTATTCCTAAGATAGACCTATTATGGCATCGACAAGTCGCCGACACTAAGTGACTCTTGATACAATGAAATTACATCACATCTTCGAAAATTAGATTTCTACAACGGTGTTATAAATGTGACTTAGCGATTTATCTATAAATAAATTGGAACAATAGATTGAATGAAAATTCAATTACTTGTAAGCTTTTTTATTTTTTTTACCCGAAAATACGGGAGGATCTCCTTTAGAATCGATTGAAAACTAAGTTTTTTTTTAATCATGAAAATGTAAACGAGTTAACGATTTCGAAATGGTGACAATCGATTCTATGGATCCGTTTTTAACTAGGAAAATGCCGCGAATTAAGTAAGACACAGAAAATAATTATTCTTTGCGATTTTTTTACATGTCCATTGGTTCCAAATATTTCCAAAATTTTGGCCTAAATCGAATGAGAAGCAAATTTAATCCTTTATCTTTTACACTTTGAAAGTTAAAACGTTTCAAAATTTAATATAATTTAAATATTTTTTTATCATGATTTGTATGAGTTAATGATTTAGGAGTTGCAGCAGCAATCGAATCACAGAGAAGTTGTGAGAAGATCCTGAAGTCTTCTTTGGTTTTAAATATTTACATAGTTGTAAGGGCAAACTAGTTGAATTTTGGTCGATTTATGGTTTTCTAGGGTCTGAGTCGAATTACAAAAGCTTAATGTTCTATCTCTTACTGTTTGAAAACTAGAACATTTCAAAGTTTAGGATATCTTGAACCAATATTTTTGCATTTTTTGACAAACAGCTTTCAAAGTATATGAGTTAACAATTTAGGAATTGGAGCAACTGATTCATCTGGAGATATCCTACTAATTATCCTATAAGACACAGAAATTTTGTCAGAAAATCCTAAAGTCAAAAGAATTTCCAGTGAAATTATTGTCAAATTCCTTAATATTTAAATTCGTGTCAAGAGCAATCTAGGAGTATTTGATTGTATTTCTTGTGGATGGGTATTTCTTTGCTAAGAAGCCGATTAATTCGTTCATAATTTGATCGAAAAGCAAATGGAACAGAACAAGTTATTACGAGAACATTAAGAGTGTGATACGTTAAAAGTGACTTAAATTAGGGCAAGAAGATTTAAAATTGTAAAATTTTCATAAGAAATATTTCTTAATTTTGCTTAGATTCCAAATATCTCCATAATTGGTAGTACAATCCAGTTGAGCTTTTGCTAAGTTACAGCTTTTGATGACCTGAATCCAAATTTTTTACCTCTCACAGTTTTAAAAATAGAGCATTCCTAAAGTTTATGAGATTTTAAATTAATTTTAGAGAGTATATGACATAGCGTAATTATAGCTACGCCAAATCATATTGAAAGCTTTGTAAAGTTCCTAAAAGACTCTAAAACGAAAAAGATTTTGATTTTGGAGCGAAATTTCTATAGCTCCATATGAATTTTTAAACAGAACACAAATGCAAGAGAAAATAACATTAAAAATATTTATTACATTTTATACACAGAATATTTACAATAATGGTAACTCAAAACAGTGAAATTTCTATAGGTCCACAGTGTCTGTCTAACATACTATGAAATCAGGCATTACCTTTTAATGTAAAAAGAGCCTCTAAACATTTTCAAAAGTTTATTTGTTGTTAAATATATATTATCGAAGTACACATATGTTAATAAATATGCCGTGAAGTAAATTGTTATCCGGGGAGGAAAAAAACAAAAATAAATTGTTATAAAGAGGTAGGGTTTCCACTAACTCGAAGACTGGGCTCATCGATATTTCGATGATGCCTCTTCTGACAATGTAACCGCATAACAAATAAAATGCAATTTAAATTTATCAGTAACAAACAGACAACGTACAACAAATTTTTATCCGGCAATAAACATTTTCTGGTGGTTAAAAAAGGTTTCAAAGCCGCCGTTAAGAAACAAACTTGGACGGGCTTAATGATTTCAAATATTATTGGCACGATTTGCATCAGAACACTGAAATTTTGGTGTCGGTAGCGTAAAGTTTGAATGGCTCTTACACATAACAATAAAACCTCTATATGCTTCAGTTGTACTTGAATGAATTCTAATTCCTATATACAACTTCTGGAAATGGCTTTGATAGAGTTTGGTGAACAATTGCCGGCGCAACCCTGGATATTTCAGTAAGACAATGCAGCCATCCATAATTTCAGTGGTTTCATTAAAAGGAAATTAATTTATTACAATAGTCAATATTAGAAGACACATACGACGAATCTCAGAGCGAATTCATAAAGGGAGAAAGTACGTAAGACCACGTTTTCTCCATAAAGCAAATAATACAAAGAACTTCGTAAGAAAAGAAGAAAATATTCCTAGGATAAGAGGAGTTAGTAACAAAGTAATAAGGCTGATACAAATGATATATAATAACAATATAAACGCTGTGATTGCAAATAACTCAGAAACGTTTAGAACAGCAGAGGCAAGGAGTAAGTCTAAGCCCAGTATTATTCGTCACGTACATGGATCAAATAGTCAAGAAATGTACAAAGAAAAGCAGAACATATTAACTTACAACGAGTCGAAATATCTGAAGGCGTATTTGCACACGATGTAGTGGTTGTGGCAAAAAGTGAAAAAGATTTACAGAAAAATTTGGAATTATGGAACTCAACATCAAGAGACAGTGGAATGAAGCTGAACAAAAATAAAACTAAAGTAATGACAGTGGGAGAAGAACCAGTGAAAATGAGAATTCAAATCAAAGAGATAGAAATCGAGCAAGTAAATCGACCTATATTAACGTTTGGCTGCGAATCATGGGTACTAAACCAAAAACAAAGAAGTAAGATACAAGCCCTGAAAATGAATTATCTGAGAAGAGTTAAAGGGGTCACAAAATGCGATAGAATAAAAAAACATCGACATAAGGGAAGATGTAGAAATTAGTTCAGTACTGGAATTTATTGAGCAGAGACAATTGGAATGGTGGTGACATCTGCAAAGAATAGATAATGAGAGATAAAAGAGGAATATTAGAGCAGACATAATCAATGTTATAGCTAAAATTCTGGAAAGAAGAAGCATGGACTGAAGCAGAGAAGTTGGGAAAGGATAGGAAGCAGTGGGGAAAATTTGAGACATGAGGTCTTGGAATGATATTCCTATTTCAACATTGACCAAATTGATAGAGAGTATAAAGACCCGGATAATTAAATTTATTTTGAATATAGCATTTAATACTCACCATTAAGCTTAGAATTAATTATAATTGTTTTACGTATTTATTCTATTTATTAATTTTGTGTTAATGGATCTATAGAAATTTCCCTGTTTCAAATTACCATTATTGCAAATATTCTCTGTATAAATTGTAATAATTTTTTTTTAATGCTATTTTCTCTAGCATTTGCGTTTCTTTGTGGTACAGGAGATCGATGGATAATTTGCCGAAAATATTAAGAACACCAAATATTCTATTGAAAATTTCATATGGAACTACAGGGACTTCACTGGAAAATTATTTTCTGGTAAGAGGATTTACATCGCAGAGTTTAAATTGCAATTTTGTATCGCCTACGTCTTTTTGTTGAGTAGGCTATATTCAAACGTTGAAAGGAAATGTTTCCAATTATTTCTGTTTTTTGTAAAAGTTTCCCGATGTAATCCTTGTATTGAAATTGATTTCTTGCTCCGGTGTAAGCCCCCAAGCTTGAAAGAGACTTTTTTTTTGACAAGCCGGAGAAGTGCCAATTACTGGCGTCTTATATGTAATAATTTATTGATGAAAAAAGAACCTTCCAAATGGAAAAGGAATTTACACAAGGCTTTAAAATCCTCACATCTACTCGCTTTATAAAAACGATCTTTCTTTTCACGTTCTCTCCATGTACAATACCTATTTTTAGGAATGGAATGATATGAACCTTCGGTGGAATTCGTCAGAGTACGGTGGAGTTAAAGATCTTCGAATACCGCCTCATCGATTGTGGAAACCCGATGTCCTCATGTACAACAGGTAGGATAATAGATAAACCTTTCTCCTTTCCCCCTGTTTATTTTAGCCGAAATTTATGGACATCGATTTGACATTTATTTAAATAAGCTTCGGAGAAAAGTAAACTTGATCTAGAAGTAATTGATTTAGACAGGGAATAGACTTGATCGAAAAACAGGGTGCTTCGCATTTACCGTATATCTCGCAGGGTGTCCGTAATCAGATTAATTTAATATGACAAGGAAGGATATTATTAGAAAATTTAATAGGATGGTAATTAAATTTCCAACGTTATTATTTTGGAGATTTAAACAATGTAAAGCGTCAATTTTGAGATTATTAAACTCATTATATAACAATCTTTTCAACCTTTTACACTAGATTTAAATAATTATCCTTCTAAAACTTGATCGTGGATAATTGCAAATCAAGTTACCCTGGACCATCGCTTCTCAACCCGAGGGTCGTAACCCCCAATTAAATCAATAATACTGATATCATTTTATTACAAAAATTACTTACTACAAACATTTTATTTGCAATTAATATACATACAAAAAAAGAAGAAATTAATGTGATGCCTTGCATTTGTTTTCCATTTTAAACAAAAACAAATTGTTTTGGAGTGATAAATGACGATTCCTATATTATCTACAGTCTGTGTAATAAGAAACGCGGGACCCAAATGAAACGAATTCTAATTAAAAAAAATATGTATTTATATTTTTAAATGGATAAAAAAAAGGATCCAAACTCCATTACTATCTAGAATAGCTTGACAACGTTTTTCCATGCATATTCAGCATAAGACGTATGTAGGTAATGAACGCAACATCTTTCTTATGCTACGAGATAGCTCTTCTGTTTTATATGTACGCTCACTTCGGAGTTTGTGCTTCATGATAGCCCACATATTCTCGATCGGATTAGTATTCGGGTACTAAGAGGGCTAATCCAATGTTGTAAGGCCTTTTTTGTATAATTGCACCATCCGCTGAGGGTTTAAATTACCAGTAAAGACGGATAACGTCCCAAAACTACGAACGTTAAAACATCCCCAAACATGGACATTCACTCCATGTTTTACAATTCGTTCAACAATGCGATTTGTACGGTTAGACCACGACTTGCTTCTTCGTACCCGGGCCCAAAGAGAAGATTCGTCCGTAAACACCACATTCGTCCAGTCTTTCACGATATTTTCCCGTGCCTATGTTAAGCACGCCTGTCGGTGTTTGTTAGAGAGCAATGGTTTCTGTAGCGTGCTGCGATAAGCAATTTCGTACTCAAGAATAGTTATATTTCTCCTTGCCGACATAAATTGCACTTGACGCAATGTTAAATGCAGTTGTTTACTGAATAAATTAATTATTGCCTTATCTTACTTGGTTGTCTTCTTATCTACTGCTCCCGTTTATTGGAATCGCCTTGTCTAGCGTCCTATATAATCTAGTGTTTTATGTAAGTATCTAGCAGCCGCTACAGTAAGGAGAGCTGTGTAATATTAATTTTATTTATATTTACTATTTGGCGGGGGGGGGGGGGGGGGAGTTAAAAAGGTTGGGAATCGCTGGCCTAAACAATTGAATCCGAACACATTTAATACTATTATCCTTGGGACTTTAAATTTACATTAACTCCAGTATTTTTTTATGCAGAATTTTTTATGGAGATCTCAATTATAAGAAAAAAATTAGTACTAAATTCTTCGCAAAATAGTCCTGTTGAAAATTAAACACCTCTAAAGATGTAGTACTTACCGCGTGTCTATCATGAGTCAACGCGGAGAAGTATAATCATCAACAAACAATACGAAAAACGAAAAGGCAAAATTATATCTTCCATCGGTAGCAAAGTTGCTTAGACATTGATATGACGGGATGAAACTTTAGTCGACTTTATAAAACATGAAAGATGAAACAAGAAACAGTTTTTAACACACCAAGCTGGAGAAGTATATAAGACAATGTGTTTTATGCTAAGAAGTTTCAACGAAGTTGATGACAGCACCACGAACTAAAATTAATTAGGTTGTTTCGTTTATATAGCGTGACAGACAAAAAGAATTTTACGTCAAAATATGGAATTATCATAAAAGATACTATAATCAAATTCCTTTTCATTAAGTTAGTCAATAGAGAAGCATCAGAATATCTTGGTAATATCTTTCTTCTATTAAAGCATTATTAAAAGAAAATCAATTATTTTGCTTCAAGTAATACCACACCACCGTTATATTTAAACAATTCGACAAGAATACTAATTCACTATATTGTTTATTTTAAAGTGTCCATTACCCTACTAATGTCGATATTGATTTTAATACGTTACATTAATATTTAAATGCTCGATACTGTGTTTACATAATTTTAACACGCATTCATGCAAATTATTCGTAAATACTTCAGGTTATTACTATATCTGCTAAAGAAGTCTCTGATATTATAGATTTCCCGGGTTAAGCCAAAAAAAAAAGTTCCATTTCAGCAATAAGGAGCTTACAGGTAAGAAGCTCATGGTAAGCCTGTCTAAGATGTCACATAAGAGAAAAAACAAAGATTAAATATGATCCATGCCCAATATTGCGAATATAATCTAACCGAACATTTGCCTCTTTTCTTTTTCGTCTTCTTTTTCACTTTTCCTTTTCAGTGCCGATGAGGGTTTCGATGGCACTTATCCGACGAATGTTGTAGTTCGAAATAACGGCAGTTGTTTGTACGTACCGCCAGGTATTTTCAAGAGCACTTGCAAGATCGATATAACTTGGTTCCCTTTTGACGATCAAAGGTGTGAAATGAAATTCGGCAGTTGGACTTACGATGGCCTGCAGGTATTTTAGCGAATATACGTATAGATATATATATATATTCTCAAATACATTTCAAGTCGAGGGATGTAATCCTATTGTCTTTCCAGTTGGATCTGCAATTACAAGACGAAACTGGTGGTGATATTAGTAGCTTTATTACGAATGGGGAATGGGACCTTCTAGGTGAGTGAAACTTTGATGAAGGGTTGCGTTTAGAACTTCGTCAATGACGACGAAGTAATTACAGTATAACGCTGTAAGGCATTAACGGCGTAGTTATATATAATTTCTCATAATACCTTAGTTAGTTACCAATAGAGGGTGAATTACGGAATATATTAAACACTAAATCTGACTTATTTACTCATCAAGTTTTCCCCCTTCCCCCCGATAATAGGAGTTCCTGGGAAAAGGAACGAGATTTACTACAACTGCTGCCCAGAACCGTACATCGATATAACATTCGTCATCATTATCAGGAGGAGGACTTTGTATTATTTCTTCAATCTAATAGTGCCATGTGTCTTGATAGCGTCAATGGCTGTATTAGGTTTCACCCTACCACCAGATTCCGGTGAAAAGTTATCGTTAGGGGTAACCATTCTATTATCATTGACGGTATTTCTGAACATGGTCGCTGAAACGATGCCAGCAACTTCAGATGCAGTACCCCTTTTGGGAACCTATTTCAATTGCATCATGTTCATGGTCGCGTCTTCCGTTGTGTCTACAATTCTCATCCTCAACTACCATCATCGCAACGCCGATACCCACGAGATGTCAGCATGGGTAAGTCTGATACTAATTATTTATCAAAATTATTATTATCATTAATAAACTAAATCATTTTAGAAACTTCCTTGTTTACATTCTCAGCATTTCGTCTATAATTTACAAAATTGCAATTACAAAAGACCATAATACAAACAGGACTTGGACCTGTCTTTTCCATATTTCCTTCAAATACTTGCACCAAATTTAAAATAATTTTTAATAATAAATACGCGTTGTTCAATCGTATATCCTTCCATTTTTACTAACTGTAATATTTGCAATAACATAATATTCTGGTATAAAAAATATAAATGGCAAAAAAAAATATCTAAAGAACTAAAGAAGAAGGGAAATAATTAGAGTTCTGTTTATTTTTCTCTTATGTTAGTTTTAATAGACATATTTCAAGAAAATCCATAGCTAATTTTATAGCCATAGATTAATTGAAAATGCACCAAATTTTCTAATTGGAATCCAGAACAACAATTTTAAACTTTAGGAAATCCTTTAGATTTTCTTTTGCTTTTCCTTGAATTTCATAATTAAAACTAGAAACCAATCGAATTTTATCTGGTATAAAGATTTAGGCGTGCTCATTTGGATTAAAAACATTCTTCAGTTTTAAAATATCATTGTTTGGTAGTTACGGAGTTACTTACAAAAGTAAGAGATATAGCATAATTCTACCTACGGCAATCGATTCTACAGATACGTTTTAATCTAGCAACATCTCAGAGGCAATAGATACTACAAGCCAAGGTGACACTATTTACTTGGACTTTCAGAATGCGTTTGATCAGATAGACCCCTATATTCTTCTACGAAAACAGAAAATGCGTTCGCTTCAAAGAAGTATTGATTGTGTTTCTAATTGGTGTAAAGTTAATAGATTGTCCTTATATGCACTATTATTACATTTACTAAGAGGCAGCAACCTATTATCTACAATTATAACGTTGAAGGAACACCACTGCAGGTGTCAACATCAGTCAAAGATTTGGGGATGCTTTTTGATACTACTCTGTCGTTTCTGATCACATAACTCAGTTGATATCGCGATGCTATAAAATAAATGGATTTATTTATCGTA
This sequence comes from Trypoxylus dichotomus, assembly GCA_023509865.1. NCBI lineage: Eukaryota > Metazoa > Arthropoda > Insecta > Coleoptera > Scarabaeidae > Trypoxylus > Trypoxylus dichotomus. Next base: position 6,987,668 of record CM042083.1, on the reverse strand, counting down.
ATTGTAGAGACTTCCGCAATATACAAGCTCTATCTTCATTATTCTTCTCTCCCATTTGATCTCGGTTGGTCCAATTTTTTATTTATGAAACATACGTAAATTCTATTGAGGCGGCGCAGAGAAGTTCCTCTACTTTCTGAACACAGTGTATTGCTGCGGAAATTTAATTTTGTATCTCTTTCTATCAGAAGAACGATTTCTTTGTTAAAATTTTTATTTTGCTTAGTACATAACAAGATTGATTGTCCCTAACTCTTAAATAAATGTAATTTTCTTATTCCCAGAATTAGCTCCAGGTCGTCATTTGCCTTCTATTACGGTCGCACTCGAACAAATGTCCTTATAAGGTCCCCAGTGTATCTGATGTGCACTAACTTCCACAGAAGCTCTGATCTTTGTGACATCAACGTTGACCCATTTAAATCTATCATTGATACAGTCTTTCTTCGTCTAATCTCTTCTTTCTCTCTTTTTTCATCAGCAACTGTAGTATTAGTCGAATAATCCTTTTTTATATCCTTTTATACTATATGGTGGTAGTAATATATATGAAATTGTTTTAAAGACTAGCAATAAGAAGGAAATGAAATTATTTATTTAGAAACCAATGGAAACCAACTCAAAATAATTTAAATCATTGAAATGCATATCGAAACAGTTAAATAAAAGAAATTTTTCGCTATTATTTTATACAGAAGCATCTTTCTAATTTTCTTCAAACATATTTGGAAGTATCGTGATATCTTACACGATAAAAATATTGCACTATATACGTGTATAAATATAAATGTAGGTCATCGAAAAGAAATCGTAGACTGATATTTCTCCTTTAAATTGTCAGAATGTAACTGGTTCAATGATCTGAGGTAATAAGGTTATGACGTAGAGAGACGTAAGAAAAAATGCGGAAAATTGATCCTCACACACCTTTAAGGTCGAACACCCCCTGAAGTTGCACGGAAACAAAATTGGGGTTACTTCTACGTTCACATACAGAGTTTCTATTCGGAATTGAATGAACACGGAGTGAAAGGACACACGCAGAGGCTAAATATATTTCAACGGAGACTTACTTTTTCAGCCGATCGTATTACAAAATTAGAAACCATTACTACGCATTTGATGGAGTAAAAAAAGAAAATAATTTTATGGGGATTCCATTAACCTATTGAAATATATATGTATATAAATACCACGTAATAACCTTTATTTTTTTTATATACAATATATATGTATATAAAAAAAATAATGTGGAAAAATGAACATGATGAAATTCTCAGTACCGTTTGATCTTTTAATATATTTTTTGGCAAATATTTGCACAGTGATGGAATTAAAATTCCCTTGTACACATAGGTATATTTTTTTTCTTCCGCTCTAAGGCAGAATAATGAAATCTCCTGCTAGCAGATAACAAAAAAATCTTCGGTAAACAAAATTTTAGAATTTCATTATTCCATGTTTTTTCCATCTCTCGCATTTCACTTTCACCCCTTTCCAAGCCCGTAGGGCTTGATCATAATAAGCAGAAGGGGGTTTTCTCCCTTCTTTGTTCAGTAAAAGAAATATCGTAACGAAAAGGATGTAGCTACTAATTGGCTTAATTTTCTTTCTTTATCATGAAGAGGGTAGCGTAAGGATTTTCTTTCCGCTAATTAATACCATCCATGTTTTTGTTGAAACAATCTTTTCAGATAAAAGTCGTCTTCTTGTATTGGCTTCCATGTATATTACGAATGCATAGGCCAGTCCCCACTAACAACTGCGAATACGGACAGCAAACTAGCAAGCCAGCTTCAGTCGGTGCGGAACGGAAACCGGTGCATTTCCAGGACGTTGAACTAAAGGAGCGGTCATCGAAAAGCCTATTGGCCAACGTTCTAGATATAGATGATGACTTTAGACATAATCACAGGGGAGGCGGTGCGGGAACCCCTATCCCTGCAGCCGCATTTTTTCGGACAGTCTATAGGTAAGTCAAAAAGAAGTAACCGTTCTCAAACTTTTGAATAGTAATGTATACAGTGTGCGTATTATTTTTTACGTACCTTCGAAGCTACGGTTTTTGATATTTACTTTACAGTGAATATCCAAATATTCCGTGTACTTATCTCAGTGGCGGTGTATCTTCTGTAGTTTGCAGGATTACGCAGCCACAAAAAATAATAGAGAAAAATATTTAATTTATAAAATGGAAAAAAGGAACGCAATTTTACATTTTTAAAATTATAAATTAATCTCATATAATAAATTAACTATTTATAATGCAAAGTTGTTTATAAACTATTTCCATGATTTGATTCAATTTGCTTTAAAGCCCATTTACTCAGAGTTAGAAAAATACTTTTCTGAAACTGAAAATACGACAATCAATAGAGAAAATTGTACAACACAGATGGCATTATTTAAAGCTATTAAAGAAGCATGGTATAAAATATCAGCGGATGTAATTGGCAACCCTTAACATCTTCGATGCTAAAAAGATGTGCATCAGTTATACAAAGTAAAGAGTTTGCTACAAAATATTTAAAAGAAAAGCTTAAATTTCTAATTCTTAAGCAGGGGGTGTTTCAGTTGTAACCGCCGAATTTTGTAATACTATGTAGACTTTCCGTTTGCACTTTTTATTAGCACTGTCGCATAGTTTTTATTTGGTTTTGTTAATAGTGTACTAATAAATAAACAAAAAACCCAAATATATATAAATTTTTATGTTATTTTGCTAAAAAAATGCTTAGTAGTGCTTGGCTAACACTCTAGATACGTAATAATGTATGTTTCGGAGACCTATTCCGAATTTAAATCTGAAACAATCGATATTCAGTTAAACGCGAACTTTCAATAGAATATTTAATCCGGATATTTGTAATAAACATTTGTGGATTTCTAGTTGTAATATAAAAAATACACTATTCTGCTTTTCTTGTTTACTATTTAAAGATTTGAGTGATTTAAATCATTTAAACAATCGAATTAATTAAATTTTACAAAGAATGTTCAGCGTGTGTTAGGGAAAAATCTCTAGAGAAATAAAAGAAGCTGTGGCCGTGGTATTTGGGTACATATCTAACGACAAACACTTATTAAACAAATTTACAAATACGCTAGTTTGTACGTATATTCTTTGCAAATTTCGCAGGAATTTATACCTTCCTTCAAACAGTTCTCAAAGAATTGCAATATTGGACGAAATAATTAAAAAGTAGTTGTCTCATTCGGCTCGAACGAGATGGAATTTTAATTTCAGAATTGTCGGGACTTTGAACACACAGAAGAAATTATAGAAACAATGCGAGGAATTTTGAATGAAAGTAAAAGTACGCTTCTTACTAATAAGAATTCTATTTTCTAGCTAAATCTATTTTACAAGATAATGCCTCAAATAGATATATTATATGCAAAATTTCAATCTAGGGAAATTGCCAATAAATCTATATTATTATTTGAAACTAAGTTAGCTCAAATCAGAAATAATATCACGGACACTCAGGATACCAGTGGCAGTGGGCCATCAACTATAAAACGACGTAAGATCGATGGAGATGAATATACCCGAGAAGCAAAGGAAGTTTGTGACATTATTATTTGTCAGGCCAAAGATAAGTTTAGCTTTACTGGAGACTTAACTGCAAACTTCTCCATTTTATGCTGATAAATTTAATCAATACAGGCTCCATTTTCCTGAAAATGTCTCTCAGGAAACAATTAAGTCTTACATATACTTTGATGAACGTAACTTCCGTACTAACTAAGCGTAATTTATGCAACGGAAGATTTTAAATCAATCTCGAGTTTGCTTCCATTCTATGACATCATTTCACAAAACATTGAATTAAGTATAACTTTTAGTGAAACTTTAAAACTTTTAAAAATTCTAATTACAACTCAGATGGCATCAGCTAAAGCAGAACTGTGTTTTTCTACTTTGAAAAGAATAAATAAAACTTTCTTAACAAAACAGCATAGCACAAGAAAGACTTTCTGCATTGGCAATGCTTTCTCAACAAAAGGATTTTATCGGAAATGTTTCTATTTCAATAAAATCAGAATAATAGCATTTAAGTTTTAAAAGTCTTTTTTCTTATTTCTTTATAAAGGTATTAGTGTTCACAAAATTTGCAACTTCTACATTTTTAAACATGAGCCGCCACTGATTAAAAGTTTAGTAAAATTTGTCTGCTTAGATGTCAATAATTGTAAATGCCGTATCTCTAACATAATTGCCCATCTATTCGATATGTAATATACCAGTGGTGCAGCGTCTGAGTCATATGTAAATTCTGGATGCTATGATGGTGGATCACAGCTACATTTTTGTGAAAATTGTATTAAAAACACCAAGAAACTGTAGAAATAGCAGTAAAACCAATAAAGACAACTCCATTTAAAAATCAACACTGGAGGTTCTTGTCAATAATGATTTCAAATTATGCATTATTATATTTCAAATGATACAATTAGCCTAAGAACTAGCGATATATGTATCTGTAAATATTAAAGTTGTTATAATAGAAAGAATGAAAGAAGCGACTGATTTAAGTGGCGAAGCTCAAGTCAGTGAACTTAGTTAATTTTGTAGAAGAAACTGAAATAGTTAAACAGTTGTTACATTAGCAAAAAACGCAAATATTTCAAGTAAAATAATTGAGACCACAAGAAGTATTAGTATTCAGAAAATTTGTAACCTATACATCATTTAAATACGGCCCGCCACTGACTTATCTTTAATTATAATATAATAATCGTGAATATATTTCATTTAGAGACAATAAATTTCGTTTAAAGTTAGATCGTAAATTTAAAATCTCGTATCATATTTCTTTTCTAAATAAAATGGTTCACTCTGTATATACATACACATTCGACGTATACGATTTATCTAAACGTATGGAACAGATGTTATTGAAAAGCCAGCCAATGCCTACTTTGTTATCTGGATGAAAACGAAGAAACTTTGATTCTCCCATTCCATTCCTTTCCGTTCAACCGTCCCCTCGATCCTCAATTTTGCTGGAATTTCGTTTCGACTAGGAAAAACGTTGGACGAACGATTTAAAGTGACTTCTGAATGTGGCCTCGCAACTTGCCTGATGGGGTGGCAGAGTGTTTGGGAACTGTAGGAACTGAACGCGGGGGAAAACTGACAGGTATTGTTTTCTATGTTCCAGACAGAACGAAGATAATGGAAATGGAGGTAGACTGCACGAGTCCCTAGTATCGAACCACGCCTGTCTTAGTGCTGATTACGAGCTGGCCCTCATATTGAAAGAGATAAGATTCATTACAGATCAACTCAGGAAAGAAGACGAAGCAGCAGATATAACTAGGGACTGGAAGTTTGCAGCTATGGTTGTCGACAGACTGTGCCTTATAATTTTCACATTATTTACTATCATTGCTACGTTAGCGGTTTTGTTTTCGGCACCTCATATTATTGTCTCGTAGCGTCAGTAAGCGCATTGTCCCCTCCCCCTCCTTTCTCCTTTCTCCTTTCTCCTACCCGTTTTAGTTGTCCCTTTTATTGGAGAATGCGAAAATTATATACATGCACATTTTCAAAGATATACCCGAAGTATTAAAAGAAATAAACGCTCTACTGTATAGATCTATTAAGTATAGATTATTACAGTAGAAAAGAACGAAAATAAAAATGTGAATTAATACGAAAAAAATGAGTCAAAATCATCTACTACCTACATAGATGCAGTGATAATAAAGATGCACAAAAGGATATTTTTTGTTGCCAATCATCAAGGCCACTGCGATCTAATACATTTATTTCCTTTTTTTATGGAAACTTAGTATTGATCGTAACTGTACCTTTTATTAAATTATTTTATAGATGATTTTGAATTCTAAAAAATCATAGTCTACTAATAATCAATTAAAAAAAAATAAAATTCAATATTCTGGAAGCGAATTTAGGTTTTTACTACATATTATATATATATATAAGGGTTAAAAATATAAATAAATTTACTGACAAACAAGAAGAGAAAAAAAAAACAGTTGGAAAAAATTTTATATGGATATATTTTTCGTTCTTTTGTAAACATATTCTTTAGGATATTGAAACACAATCATACTGTGATACATAACTAAAAGTTGAATGTTGAGTTATCGTCTTTATAAAAAATAATAATAAGAGAATCAAGCTAAACGTTGCCGAGTTTGTCCGGACCTCAAGACGTCAACGATTAATAAAAAGAAACACGGTAGGTACGCAACGTTTAGGACGAAGAAAATCGAGCGTAAATATGGGAAACCCCCCTATACGCATGATAACATCGACAATATCCAAATTAACTTATTTTAAATTTAAATTCCGAGTTCCAATCGATTTGTAGGCGTAGTTATTAGAAGATGCGAAGAGGGGTTACCCATATCAAGCAATATTATTAAACCCGTTACGAAATGAAGTGTTTAGTTAATCCAATCAACACTTCACTTCGTATATACTAAAAAAAAATTGTTATTTGAAATATTGTTAATAGGTTTTGTATTATAAAACAACAAGTAGTAATGGTATATATTTTCTCATAGTCATATAAAAAGAAAATTAATTTTTAAATTGAATTATTAAAGTAAAAATTTTAAAATAATAATTTAAATAGTTGCTAATATTAATTTCTAAAAAAAAAGGATTATTAATTTCTCATTTTCGATTATTAGCATGCCAAGTAGATCATTGTCACTTCTTTATACACTGTAAATAAATAATTCTATGATTAGTAAACTAGATAGAATAATAATAATTATAATATAGTTTTTCGATCTTCAATTCGGAAAATTACTCAATATAAGGAATCGTTGAAAAAATACGTAAAGATACTCATTTGAAAAGAAAATTAAACCCCTCAAAATCAAACAAAATGAAAGTACAATGTGTAGAAATGATTATAGTACCCCAATCAAAAAATTAAAAATAATATAATTTAGTAGAAGAAATGTACAAAAAAAAATTTATCTGCTTTCGATTTCTTAGAGTTAAAGGACGAATTGAAGATAAAAATTAACAAAATTGAACAATTTGTATATCAAATGCGAATGATATACAGAAAAAGAGAATAATTAGGTAAAAATTCGTAAAAAAAGCACGTTTCATAACATATCTTTCAAGTATATATATAATTGTCTTTCAAAATAATAAAACTAAGATAAAGAAGAAATTTTCTTTATATTAAAAAAAAAATAATTAAAAAAAAAGATTAAATTGGTACGAAGAAAAAAGTTATAATCATTATTGTAACAATAACTTATAATAATTAAAATATACTGAAATCACTTTGCCCCTCGCCCCCTACCAAATCTTTTCAAAAAGGAAATTCTTCATTTTATCTTAATTATTAATATTACTACAAAAGTGTGTTTTTATTGCTAAAAAATGGTTTCGGAACAGTGCTCCCATCATTTGTAATTCAAGGAAGTTGCTCAAATAAAATAAAAAAAAAAAAATAAACGCCGAATCAAAAAAAAAAGAATAATATTGAGTGCATGGGAGTCAAAAAAAATTTTTGAATGTTACGATGTGTCATAACAAAAAAATAATAACGCAATAACAATACACATTGTCAAAAAAATGTTCTTCCACTGTCATAGAAGACAATATCTTATTAAACTGAAAGTATTAAAAAAAAAAAATACTAGGGCTATAAATATTCTTAATTATCTTGCTTTTTGTTGATGTTTTGGAATGGTATATAACGCGAAAATTGCGATTTTACGAAAACGATCTCTAATAAACCTAAATAAAAATCGTTCCTCCTAAAATCGCTTTTAGGGAACTAAAAGTTAAAATTAACGTTAAAATATCTAATGTCCAAAATAAATCATCTAAAATAAAAGATGGTACGTTACTGATTGATGAAAATGGATTTGCTAAGGATATGGTCATCTATCTCTCTTAAAAATGGCTTAAATTGAAAATGACAGCCGATGTTATTGACAAGTATTGAGAAAAATTAACATTGATAAAAAAAGCGTCTTAAAATGGAAAGGTCTGTGTGTCAATAAATTAAAAGAAATATCGACGATTTCATTTTGATTTTAAGATTGTAAAAAAAAAGTATATTTGTGAATCTTCATACTCCATTGTTATAAGAGTATAAAGAAAGTTATAAGATGTTTATAAATGTGAAGGGTTTTTAGATATAATGAGTATTTCAGTAATTTCAACTCCATCAAATACGAAAGATCACGACAATCTACATTTTTCGGTTCGTTCAGTAACGAAAACTTTCAAGATATAAACACAGATCACGGTATAATATATAATGAAATAAATTATAAATGTTATGAGGTTATTTTCTGTTCTTCCTTTTTTTTTTAATCGAGATATAAGTATGTTAAATTTAAAAATTTAATAAAAAAGTTGAATGTTGTAATATCGTGTCACAATGGATTGTAAATTGTTAAATAAATTTGAATTAAAAATATAAACAATTTTAAGAAGTGCGTATTTATTTTATTATTCACCATTTCCTTAGGTACAAAATTTTATTTAATATTTTTTCCAATTTCTCTCGGATATCTCAGACGTTCAAATCTGTAAACAAGGTAAGTAGGTCGAAGAAAAATTCTTCAAAATCGTTGAACAGATTCATTTAAATTATTTAGAATAATTTCCGTTGTTAATACCAAAATTAAATTTAATATTAATTAACTTTTTTGTGAAATTCCCACTAGGACTTGAACCTACAGATTCTGTTTCCCACCGATGGTTTAACACACCCATCTTGCGAACAGGAGCTGTAGGTTGAAATCCTGCTGGAAACCGCGAATTATTTAGGTAATATTTATAGATATAAAATGGAAGAATATTTATAATTTTTTTTGAAATCTTCAAAAATATGCTATTTTAATACATGGATTGTTAAAGATACATTCTTTAATTAAACAATTCCAAATAAGTTTGCTATCCCTTTTGATGATGATAATTCAATTTCCTTATTGCCAACGTTAAATTTAATTAAGTTAGTTTTTCGTGAAGTTTTTAATTGATTAAAAATTTCACGGTTCCCAGGAGGATTTGAACCTACAGCTCCTGTCTTTCGCCGATCTTGCGATCAAGAGTTGTAGATTCAAATCTTACCGGGCACCGTGAATTTTTTAATTAATTAAAAGATTGAAAAAAAAACTAATTTCATTAAATTTAACGTTGGTAATAACTATAAAATTGAATTATAAACGTTATTTATATTTTTGAAATCTTCAAAAATCTGATATTTTAAAACAAACATTAAAAATATATTTTCGAAATAAAAATGAATCTTTTCGAGGATTTTCTTAATTTGCTGTTTTGAAAAGATATAAATGACATAAGCGAAAAAAAAAATGAAAGTTATACATAGTCAAAAAATATATATTAAAGTATCAAAAATAGTTTTTCAATGAGATGAAACAGTTAAGCACAAATTGCATAAAATTTCGAACGAAATTCAAAAGTTGAAATCAGAAAAAAAGTTACGTAAAACGAGGACATTCGTAAAAATAACCTACAAATACAATGAGCGCCAAAAGTTATAAAGTTTTCTATAAGAAAGCGCACTGAGTGAAATGGAATGATACGAAACATCGTAGAGAAAGAGATGGCAAAACAATAAGCATCGGCGACGTCATCGTTTGGATGCACTGCGTTTGCGTACATGGTGAATCGATACTAAGTGTTAAATGGTCCTTATTGGAGCTTGTCTTGCTTCTGCGCTTTTAAACAAAACTGCCATCTAGTCACAACTACGAAAGTTATCAATCGTGGGGGTGGTGACGAGAAAACCGCACCACGCCGTTTTCATCAGAATGACATGAAGGGTGTGTGAGAGCGCAACCCTCGTAACGGTCATCTAAAAAAATCGCGTATGATATTATGGTGTTATCGGTGCATTATGTTGCCGCCGTTTGAACGGCTCCGGTGTAGAACGTTGAGTGTGAAGTGCAGTGCACGGGCTCGTACCCTTTTAAAGGAACGAGCCATGAACTTGATTTTTAGTTTGCGATATCGATGATCTAAGTTACCACAAACGGGTACCGCACTCGAAATGTGGAAACCATCGACGGCTAATCTAATACCCTTCGTGGTCTTCATTTTTCTATTTTTCGTCATAGGTAAAAAAAAATAAATAAGTCCAAAAACGAAAAAAAAACTCAAACTTTTCAAGGCACACCCACTACCATGCTGAACTACATGTAAACACTGCCCCTCCCCTTACAAATAGGGAAACAAAGGCTATTATTTTACTTTTATAAATAGATAGAAAAGCTATCGCAAAAATTTGCCCTAGTTACTTTTTTTTCAAATTTACGCTGATATATTTTCGCGATTATTTACAAATTCTCACACTCGAATGTTATTTAAATACTAAACAGATAATCAGATGTTATTCCTCTTCCTATTACAATCAACCTACGTTACAGGAAAATGTTCTGAAGATGAAGAAAGATTAGTTCGTGACCTGTTTAGGGGGTACAACAAACTGATAAGGCCAGTTCAAAATATGACTGAGAAAGTTGACGTTAGATTTGGGTTAGCTTTCGTACAGCTGATTAATGTGGTAAGTTACGAACATCAAAAAAATTATTTGGCCATCAATTCTTTTCCAAAAAAAAAAAAAATTTACAGAACGAAAAGAACCAAATTATGAAATCTAACGTCTGGCTAAGACTGGTAAGATCGCTTTTAATTAATTAATTGATTAATTAATAATATACTTGTATAAATAAATCGCGAAAACGTGATTGCTCGATTAACTTAAAGGTCTGGAATGATTACCAACTACAATGGGACGAGGCTGATTACGGCGGGATTGCTGTTTTAAGGTTACCACCCGATAAAGTGTGGAAACCCGATATAGTACTATTTAATAAGTAAAATATTTCGTTAAAATTTGATAGCCAAATAATTAAAGAAAAATTTCTTTTAGTGCTGACGGTAATTATGAAGTCAGATATAAATCTAATGTTTTAATTTATCCTAACGGTGAAGTTCTATGGGTCCCCCCGGCGATTTATCAGGTAATCGAAGTTTTCCGCTTCACCCTGTATATAGACTCCGTTTAAAAATCACCAACAAAATTATAAAAGGAAAAAGTTTTCTGAACATTTTTTTGAACGGACCCTGTATACAATATATTTTCGCAATTGTAAAAAAATCGAAAACGTTCTATTTCAGAGTTCTTGCACAATAGACGTTACCTACTTCCCCTTTGACCAACAGACTTGTATAATGAAATTTGGTTCTTGGACATTTAACGGCGATCAAGTTTCATTAGCGCTGTACAATAACAAGAATTACGTCGACCTATCCGATTACTGGAAGTCGGGCACATGGGACATTATTGAAGTACCTGCCTACCTCAACATTTATGAAGGCAACCACCCAACAGAAACCGATATCACTTTTTATATAATAATTCGTAGAAAAACGTTATTTTATACGGTCAACTTGATACTTCCGACAGTGTTGATTTCATTCCTTTGCGTTCTAGTATTCTACTTGCCTGCGGAAGCTGGGGAAAAAGTAAAATCAAATGAAATTCTGAAGATCGCCGTGGTTATTTTTAAATACGATCTTTTTCTTTTCCAGGTGACGTTGGGTATTAGTATTTTACTATCGCTGGTAGTGTTCCTGCTACTGGTCTCAAAAATCCTGCCACCAACCTCACTCGTATTGCCTCTCATTGCCAAATATCTTTTATTTACATTCATCATGAATACTGTCAGTATTCTTGTTACGGTAGTTATAATCAATTGGAACTTTCGTGGTCCTAGAACGCATAGGTAACTAGACATAATTACGCGAATCACCCTGTATATATAGAATCCGTTTCCAAAAATAGGATGCCTTCGTGGATTAGGACCGTATTCCTAAATTATCTACCAGCTATATTATTAATGAAACGACCAAGAAAAACCAGATTAAGATGGATGATGGAAATGCCTGCAATGGGTGTACCACCTCATCCATACGGTTCACCTGCCGATATTCCCAAACATATAAGGTAAGAGGAAATTGAAAAGAATTCATTGGTTATTGTTAATTATCCAATTACAGTTCTATAGAATCTCAAAGCAAGGTCGAAGTTATGGAACTATCCGATCTACATCATCCAAATTGCAAAATAAATCGTAAAATTAACTCGGACATAAGTGTAGGTGTAGGTGCGGAAAGTTGTAGGCGGGAAAGTGAAAGTTCGGATTCGATTCTGTTATCGCCGGAGGCGTCGAAGGCAACGGAGGCGGTCGAATTTATCGCAGAGCACTTACGAAACGAGGATCTTTATATACAAGTAAGTAAATATTTACGTGTAAACAATTGATTGTCCGCGAGTTTACGTAAACAAAGAGCCTAAGTTTATATTTAGCTTTTTAAAAGTTTTTCTTTTTTTATAACTTTTTATAACGGAATCGTTGAATGAATAAGTTTATCGTAATTAAAAGGTACCTGTCACTACCACAACCGTTTGTTTACAACGCCCTTTCACGAAATCGGAACATCATCAACTTTTGCAATATACAACTTTCCAAATATAAATTTAAATGGATTTTTTTCTCGTGCTTTTTCCAACTTTTCTCGTTGTTCTCAATAAATGAGTGAATTACGAAACATAACACGGAAATACATTTAAGTTTAGACTTTAATCATCCGCTTTTTAACTTCGTAATTGGTTTTTTTGATATAGATTTTTTTACGTCAACTCCAAACGAATAAATCTCGCAGTAACGTAAAAAGAATCTCATAAAATGTTCATACCTTTCGATGTCATTATATAGTAGCAAAGGTCTTTCACTTTTATTCGGCGAGAGAAGTTATAAAATCGCATTTCCTGCAGTTTCAAAAGGGCGACTCGTCATAGGATTAAAGATGTCCGATGCGAAGTAAACACCTTTTATAGCGAGGCTCTCTCAGCTGGTCGCAAACCGGCCTCATTGTTAGAGCTAACGTAAAGTATTAGGGTTATAAGCATTGTTTGGGGACTTATAAACTCTGGAATAAGTTTGGTAGAGACGCGGGAAAAAAGAGCAATGACTGAAAAGGGTTTTGTTCGAAATTTTGTTGTAGTATACAGGATGTGTTTAAATAAAGAAAACATTTTTCGAAATTTTTTTAAAGTATTCTTGAGTAATAAAATAATTGCGGAAATACAAATAAAATTTTGTGGCCTAATATACAGCGTAAGGAAGATAATGAACACTCCATCTCTTACAAAGTTTCTATATTCGTGTAACTTATACACATTTTAAATTTAAATTTTGAAGCACCATAAAATAGGGAACTGTTTCAGTTCAAGTTCAAGTTATATAATGTTTCTATTACTTTAGGTGTTGTTTATTAGTCGCCCACGCATACTTTTGATGAACTAAAACAGTCTTGTAACGTCGCCAACTCACACAACACTCTCATGTGCCTCTTTACTAGATATAATTGTGTCATCCAATGAAAATGTGCTTTCAAATGTGACGATTTCTAGTGTCGACTAAAATTTGCTAAATCAACATCTCAGTCTTCATTTGTGACTTATCGATGATTCAGAGATTTTAACGAGCAATTACCCTATCAAGAATTGCAAACTTTAATCTTAAACGTTCTTTATCATCTCACTGCCGTTGATGATGAAGTTTCCTTTTTAACAGTATCGTTATTGTTCTTGTTTAACAAATATACTTCCTTTGTTGCATCTTAGTTGTCCAGTAGCCCTAAACATTGGTTAACCGATACCATCAGGTTGATGATGAGTCTTAGAGACAGCGCAAAGAAACGATATGTTCCAATGAAACTCCCCTCACATTTTAATCACTATAATTCTCTACGTATATATGGGAGACAAACGTAACGAAGAACTACTTGACCTCTTAAACAACATTGTAATAAAAAAAGAAATACCTAAGGAATTGAATATGGGAATAATTATGCCCATATACAAAAAGGGAGACTCTAAGGAATGCTCAAACTATAGAGGAATAACATTAACTAGCATCCCAGGAAAAGACTCCAAGAGAAACTGGAAACAACACTAGAAGATACTCAACATGGATTTAGAAAAGGAAGAAGCACCCAGGACTTAATATTTGTAATCAGACAATTAGGAGAAAAACTAATAGGGAAAGGAAAGGGAATACATATATGTTTTATAGATCTTAAAAAAGCTTTTGATAGGGTAAGAAGAGAAGATGTATGGCAGAGCTTGGAAAGGAGATGTTTAGAGAAAGGAATGATAGAGATGATTAATGTATTGTATAAAAGCAATAAGAATAAGGTGAGAACTTCCAATGCAGAATCAGCTGAATTCGAATCGCAAATTGGATTAGAACAGGGATGCGTATTGAGCCCCTTTGTTATTCTCTATATTAATAGACGACGCTGTTAAAAAAGCTAAACAAAAAGGGAAAAATATGAAAGTAGGAAACTCGAAAATGAATGCAATTACCGTACAGGAACTAATGTTTGCAGATGATATGGTACTGATAGCACACTCGGAAGAGACATTACAGCAAAACTTGAAGATATACCAAGAAGAACTAACAAAGATAAACATGGAGGTAAACACGAGGAAAACAAACACAATGATAATAGCAGCAGAAGAAAGAAAACATAACATCAAAATCGGGGGAAAATCATTGGAACAAGTTAACAGTTACAACTACTTAGGAACAATCATTAAAGACAATGGGAGAATAGAGAAACAGGTAAATGAGAGGATAGGGAAATCCGCAAAAATATATAACATATTAAGAAATTCGTTTCTGGATAAAAAAGAAATACCAAAAAAATAAAGACAGAGGTGTATAAAAGAGTGGTCAGACCAACATTAGCATATGGTAGGGAGTCATGGATAACCACGAATAGAATCAAGAGCAGAGTTACGGCCATGGAAATCAGATTCCTAAGAAGAATAGAAGGAGTAACTAGAAGAGACAGGATCAGAAACACGACAATCACAAATAGTGTGGGTATCAAACCAGTAGAAGTGGTCATAGAAGAGAGACAACTGGGATGGCTTGGACATCTACACAGAATGGAAGAAGATCCAATAACAAAGAGGATATTTGAAGCCAAAACAGAGGGCAAAAACAGAATAGGTAGACCCCGAAACACCTGGAAGGAACAGGTGTATAGAACATTGGAAAAAAGAAGTATGGGATGGATTGAAGCCAAACAACTGGCTCAGAACAGGAACCTGTGGAAGATAAAAATAAGAAATAAAAGACCGACACCGCAAGGTACATAGGATTAAAACAAAAATTCTCTACGTAATCTCACCAATAAGTCATTAAAAAACGAGAAAGAAACTCATTTTCAGTATAAATTTCAACCTTAAATATTGAATATCTAAATGATTCCGCTCTATTTCAACACCTGTGACGTTGACAATATTAATAATCTCTTTATTTATTTGTTGCCTGTAGCCGCCACTAATATTTCTACAGTACGAAAATACATTGATGAACTCAAAAGTAATGCTTATGGATATAACAATCTTTTCCTGCAATTAATAAAACTTTGCTGTTCCTATATTTTACCTCACATCAGTAACATAAATTCTTGTATTCTATTTAGTACTTTTCCTAATTCTTAGAAATAAGCTATTCCTAAAAAAACTACTTCCAAACATTATTCAAACTTGCGGCCTATCAGCTCATTACCTAAATTATCCAAGGTTTTAGAGAAAGTCGTTAACAACCAGCTATGATCTTGTCTAGATTTAAATAACATCGTTCCAGATATTCAGTCTGTTAAATGATGACTTGATTTCCGTTCGCCATAAGGTAAAGCTTTGATTCTAGCCGCATTGGTCTATCAGCGGATGGGATTCAATTTATCAATAGTTATCCTTCCAATACGACGCAATATATTAAATTACCTAATGGAGTTTCAGAGTCTATTTCTGTGATGCGTAGCGTTCCTCAGGGTTCTATTTTGGGCCCTCTGCTTTTTATTATTTATTTTATCATCAGTGAAAACCTGTAAGGTTTCCATACACACTTATGATATTCAGTTTTATCATAGTTTCAACCTTTGTAACAAAGAGCCTTAGATGATATTTCATTTGATTTGCTCGGCGGTATTCCTTGATCCTAGAGTCCCCTGTGCAAATTTTTTTTGACAGAAACAATTATCACTAGAGACCGGATTATATGCAAAGTGCATATATTTTATTTTATTTATTTATTATATTTTACGTCTATATGTAGATGTATTACACTGATTAAAGTTAATTAACTTTAATCACTGTAAGACGTAAAATATAATAAACATCCACATCGTCATTATTTGTCTTATAAAATAAAAGCCAAGTCAGTCCTTAGTTTTGTCACAATTTAATTATTTAACTCAGGAAAACTTAAATCGTTGCGATACCAAATTGGTGAAATTGACGATACATTATTTGAGTTACAGGAAAATACTAAGACAGACAATCACAGTAGACATCAGGCTAGAATATTATGCAACAAAATTAAAAATTTTAATTTTTTTCTGTTCTGTAGTACCTTGGTATAATTTCCTTGATTGAATAAATATTGTTAGCAAAATGCTCCAAAATATAAACACTGACATTGCAAGTACTGTAACAGCTATTAATAATATACGTACATTAGAAATTATCGTTTAAATGAAAGTTTCATAAAATTGTTAGAAACTTAGCAAATACACTAGGGTGACAGAATAAAATAGACACCACGTAAAGCGGTATAAATATGTAAACAGCTAAATTCTAAGAACGAATTAAGAACTTTCTCTTATCATTAGGGTAGGGGTAGATGTATCGGAAGGAATTCGTCATAGTTACAACTATGCCTAGCTTACAAGGTTCGAGTGATATTAGCGACTTCATCCGGGGTCGCCGGTGGTTGGCCAGAGTGAACGGGGCGCTTCGCAACGTGAAATAAGTAATTTGTTTTAATATTCCGTTGTCTACAGTTAACGGTGTGATTACACAATTTAAACGCAAGGAAAATACAACAGTGGAGCCGAGACCAGGTAGTGCCGGATCTTCTGAAAGAAGTAAAAGGGTGCTTGAGCGCGAAGTGTTAAGAGAACCGCGAAAAAGTACAGCTGAGCTTGCGGCAACTTCACAGAAAAGTCAGCGCACCGTTCTGCAATACCTACACAGTGTGGTGATGTATAAAAGGGTGGCAAAGAAAAAACCTCTCCTTACGGCGTTTCAAAAACGGCGCCGAATGGTTTGGGCAATCGAAATGCGAACGAAGCCCGAAGAGTTTTGGCGGTCTGTCATTTTTTCAGACGAAAGCAGATACTGCCAATTCAGTGATAGTGGTCGTACGTGGGTATGGAGACGTTCGTCACAGCAACTGGACGACAAATTTTTGCATCAGACGGTGAAATACGGCGGTGTGAACATCATGGTGTGGGGCGCGATATGGTATGGTGGAAGATCGCAATTAGTAATCTGCAACGGAAATATAAATGCGGCAAAATATTAACAGAACAACTACTACCGATATTCGAAAACGCCATTTTATCTAAAGAAGACGTCACTTTTATGGAGGATGGAACACTCTGCCACAAAGCAAGAACAACAACCGCATGGAAAAAGGAACAGGGGATTCGGATTTTACCATGGCCAGGCCAATCACCAGACATGAATCCGATAGAGAATGTTTGGCACATAATCCAGACAAATATGGCGAAACGACCCCGAAAACCCAGCAATAAGGAAGAACTCGTGGCAGCTGTTACAGAAGAGTGGTTAAATATTCCAGAAGACACCATTAATCATTTAATAGATTCTATGCCACGACGACTCGCAGCACTTCACGCAAGTAAAGGTGGATCGACAAAATATTAGTCTAATTTAAAAATTTTAAAATATTTTGTATATATAACGAGAATAGAATCTTTTTTTTAATTAGTAGGTGTCTATTTTATTCTGTCACCCTAGTGTATATTAGAAGTATATCCTGAATTTGCAACAACAACAATTCAATTATAAACATGAAGATGAAACACCACAAAATCAAGGAGGTTTATTTAAGATAAATTTTTACGCATTAGAAGAAAGATATGAACAGCTAGTAACATATAATAAGTATTTTGAATTTCTGTATAGTTTAAAATTATTAAATTTAAATGATGAAACACTTCAGAAAAACTGCGATTATTTAGAGACTTAATTTTCCTCAAAGATCCGGGGGCGTGAACCATACACTGACGAGAAAATATTCAAAGTAAAAGTATAAGGAAAATTTACAAAAACATTGACATTTTAAAAGATTTAAACGACAATAATACATATCATTACAATATGTATAGTACTAAGAATTTTATTGACACAACCAGTTACAGTTGCAAGTGGAGAAAGGTCTTTTCCGAAATTGAAACTTGTAAACACAAGAACAGTTAAATGGCCTATCAATAATTACGATTGAAAATAATATTTGCGATCAAATAAACACCGAAAAAATTATTAATGAATTTGGCAGCGCCAAAACGAGAACAAGTAACACTTTAATTGTTAAATGTAGACTTTCACGACTTCTAACCGCTTCGCTGAAACATCAACAGAGGTAAACACGGCAAAATCCGGAAGATATCTTTACTAACATTTTAATTTTTATATTTTCATTTTTTAATAAAGGCACGAAATATGCTAAATTTCCTATTTTATTGTTACTTTAGACATTTTAAGTAGATGAGTATATCTCATTATGCATTAATATATATATGCATGTATATTGAGAATGCGACACATTTGTATGGGGCGGGTGGCAGCAAAGGTGCTAGCGCCGCCACTGATTATTACTATTATTATCATAAATAGTTTAAAATGAATACGAAAAGAAAATGTTTAACTTTTGCCGAGATAGTAGAAATCTTGAACGAAGCTAAAAAGACTATTAATCTAAAAATTTCTGTATAAATTTTGTAAGAAAGAGAGTATTTCAAAGTATTTTTTCTTATAAAGTGCTAAACATCCCAAGTAAATGTTAATATACAGAGTGTTCGAAACTTAATGCTTGAAATATTTTCTATCAAAGGTAACACTTAATTTTCTTTTTCCAGACACGTGAAGATTGGAAATATGTTGCCATGGTAATCGACAGGCTCCAATTGTACATGTTTTTTATTGTAACGACAGCGGGTACAGTGGGTATATTAATGGACGCGCCCCATATCTTCGAATATGTGGATCAAGATAGAATTATAGAGATATATCGCGGTAAATAATAGGGAAAAAAAAAACCATCGAAATTTTAGTAGCTTCCTCATTGTCGGACAGAATAATAAGTACTTAAATTAAATAAAAAAAAAAACAAATCATGTGGCTTCCAACGGGCACATAAATATTATAGGAAAAGAAAATAGGGAAATTGAAAAATAAATTAATGAACAAAGGCGCTAGGTAGGTCAAAGAAAAAAATCGAGAAGAACAGCAGAATATAAAAATAAAAAAAAAACACAATTTTAGTAATAATTGTGTGAATCGTGAACTAGTGATCGTATAACAAAGAAAAAATTATATTATATACACGTACACCTTGTTCCTTACATAATTTTTCGCCGAGTGACAATCTTGTAAACTGATAAAAGCAACAAAATAAAAAAAAAACGATGATAATAAAATAAAATTGGTGGATGCGAAGCTAAAAAAAAAATTATTAAATATCGAGTATTAAAAAAGAAAAAAAAACGATATTAATTATAAAATATTCTTCCAGTAGAACATGTAAAATAAATCAATTTAAAATGGAGATACGTTTACATTAAAATACATCACGAAATAAATTCAAATAAGGAAGAATATACGTATAAAATCGAAGGGAATAAATAGAAAAAAATTAAAAACCGGAAAAAATAATTAATAATAAGAAAAAGTGAAAAGGACTGTAATTAACACTGTTATATAGATTTTTTTTTGTTTCGTGATAATTCGGAAAAAAAAAAATTAATGAACTAAGTGCGAAACAATACGGCCTAGACAGTTTCACTATTTAATCAACAGATGTTTTTTAATACGAAAACGAACGATTAAAAATATTATAATTAAACACTAACAACACGTAGGAATAAGAAATCGAATTTTAAGAGAAAAAAATTGTAAAAATAAATAGTAACTCACTTCCACATGAAAACGCTGCACTCCAAATGGTGAAACTGCGGACCTTAGAAGAATATCGTGTGAGCTCCTATAACAATAGGTTAAATATTAACACTGTCATATGTTTAGAATAGTGTAGAATGGATAAAAAAACGAGGCAGTGTTATACTGTAAAATGTGGTACGACGTCGTATATAAAGATAATAACTTTAAACTATCAAGTACCTATAAATTCGAAAAGAATTGAATATTAAAAAAAAAAAAACGTATTTCGTCGTAACATTATTATTATTACTTATAGTAGATGTCTTTTTGAAAATTTTGTAAAAGTATATTTAAAAAAAATATAAAGCAATATGTCAACGAGAAATATAAAATACATATAAATTGATGTAAAAAAAAAAAATTGAAAGATGAAAAAGCGACGAGGAAAGCGTGGTGGGGATCGAAAATATCTGTCTTGCTTTACAAGCCTTCATAAGCTTTAATATACAGTGTGATTCTATATAGCTTAGTGCCACGTCGTTGGAGCGTGTTCAAATTGATCTATTTTCTTGTAGGACCAAGAAAACGATCGAGTTTTATGACAATACTCTTATTAGAATATTAGAAATTAATTCTTCCATGGAAGATTTCGTTTTGGAAATCTCCACAAATTGTAGAAATTGTAGAAGATATTAAATATAAATTGATGTGAGTCTCCCCTTTAAATGTTAAAAAAATATGCATTTTATTTTGAACTTAGAAACTGCCATGTCGTACTTTTATTTAACCATCTTCTAATATAATCTTGTTATTCCCTTAAATGTCCCTTACTTGTAAGGAAAATATTTACTACGGTAAGCTTCTATCGTAACAAACGAAGATATACTATTCTGCTCAAAAGGAACTGAAAGCATTTCAAGCAAATCGAACTCGCGTCGACGCGTGGTACTAAAAGCTGTAATAAATACAATCGTAAGCATTTGAAAAAAAAAAAACACAATGATGCCTTGTTGTAAGTTATTAAATAAAAAAAAATAATATAAGTTCTTTCTTAATTGTAGAAGTAATTAGCGGTAAAAACTATGCTAATTTATTCAATTATTTTCATTAAATTCTCGTTAATGTAGAATTCGGTTCCGCTAATATTAGTGTCACATATGCGCAAACGCACAAAGCTATTTATTGTATATTAATTAAGTAAATTATGTACTACGTATTCTACAATGTTAGGGTTAGAAAAATATAATTTAATTTTTGCTTGGGTATAATAACAATATGGCACCCGCAAAAATCATGGTAGTAATAGGCAATAATTTGAATATAAAATAGAGTAAGTCTTAACACCACATGTGATACTTTAAAGAACTAAGTAGGGTATTTAAAATATTATATTTATGTAACGCTAACGTTAGTAGAACCAAATCTAAATTATAAACTATTAATTACTTTGTTTCGTATATCTTAAAACGATTTACATTATTTTCGAAACGGTTAAACTTAATTTTAACGGAGCAATAGCTTATACTCTTACGAAAAATTTACTTTGACATGCTTTATAGCAATAGAAAAATGTTAATCTATAAGACTGTAAAAGAGTACCCACATTTTTAAGAAAAAAAAAACGGATAATATTTATGAAATCTATACAATTTGGCTTCCACAATCAAATATCCTGAGGAAGACAAAATATAATGAAAAAAAATCCTCGGATCCATCTTTTTCTGAACCTCCTCGATTCACCTTGAGGTATCAAATGAATAAAGTTGGAATTATTAATCGCATTATTAAATTCTAGTTACGAATTTCGCACAACTAGTGAGTACCGAATAAAATGTACATAATCTCACGTAAGATTGTAGTATGTATTATATAACGTCATATATATATACAAATATATATTATATACACATATAACTCACCAATACGTCCGGTATATGTTTTATATTAACGTCGATGTAATGTGTGGCTTTTATACCAAAAAAAATCGAATAATTCAAGTTAATTTCTTTGGAACATACAGTGGGTAAAGAAAATATTTATACACTAATAAACTGTAGTATGTGTTTGTTAAATAAAATCTTAAAAAGTATAAATCGGAATACGTTGTGTCAATAGTACTTCATGTTATAAGCATCGGTTGTATCGCTATGTCTACCAAAACAAGCGAGTTATTAAGAAGCGTGCGTTACAAAAACCAAAGATATGAGGAAAGCGGTTTCACTGAAAACAAACACAGATCAGAATGCCCAACAATACTAGCTGCAAAAGTACGCGGAGAAATTCTAAAATAAGTTGTTAACATCGCTACCACGGTGCACGAAATGTTCTGCATGGCGCACAAATATACGAAAGAAAAATCTTCTGTGTGGCGTAAACCGAACACAGAATTGAATTCCAAAACAAGTACGGGCCCCTGTCAAAAAAGAGGGTGGAAATTTTACGTTGTGGGCATGTATATTATTGAAGATAGGATGAATGCTGGGTGATAATTTATTCGCTAGTGCAACAAAAGTGGTAATTGTCGAAACAATTTGTTTTCAAGAAGAAAATGATTCCAAATATACAGCCAAGGTAACTCAAGGGTGGTTGCGCCCCCTCAAGCATCGGATATGGATCCGATTGAAAATTTGTGGCATATTTTAGACATGTACATTCGGAAATAAAAAAGATCAAACGAAAACGGTCCTGAATTGAATACGTAGGCTTCCACGGCCAGAGTCAGTAGTACACGAATTGTTTCCGGATTTGAACCATGTCATGATAAAGTATATAGAACGAAAAATAAATAATAATAAGAGAAAATAAGGAAACAGAAAGGAGATGAAAGTACAGGAAAGTAGAGAAAACGGAAATAAAAAGGAAGAAAATAAATAAGAGGATTTCACCTCTAGCGTGGTTTACATATCGAATTACCGTGCCGTTTTTCTTTCCTTTATTTCTGTGCCCCTTCTTCTTTCTAATGACACGGTCCAAATTCGGAAGCAGTTCGTTTATTACTAGGACGATCTTGAAACATATTATCGCCGAAGAATGGACACGAATCTCGATTATTACAAAGAAGTTAGTAGGATCTATGCCTAAAAGATTCCAGGCTGTTATTGATTCAAATGATCTACATACTAAATATTAAGTATTTCTTTGTGTGCATTAGTAGTTACTTCTCACAGGGGTAATCAAATGATGATCAAGAATATTGTGATGTTTATTTTATCAAATTATTGAAGATATTAGAGGTGTACAAATACTTTTTTTATCCATTGTAAATGAAAAACAAAAGCGTAAACTAACTATCGTACTATCATCTTGCTGGATGCCTAGATCTTCCACTTAGGATAAAATTGATGTCGTTATTGTTTTGTGTTCATGTCGATATAATAATAATTAAAGGGATAGTAGGAATAATATTTAAATTACTTAAATAAAGCAAATACTAGTCATATACGCTAGAGGAATTCGAATATATTTTTAAAAATCATTTTAAATGATTAAATAAATAAATAAAGTAGTTTAACGTAATATTTCGTTCGTTTAATTTGTACATCGTATATCATAAGGGTCTTCAGTGTTGTTCGTTTCGTAAAAGTAAAAATAAATAAACCGTTTTTACATATTAATGAAACCATATCATATAAATAAAGTAATAATAACGAATATTAAACATTAACGAATATTTATAGGTACTTGATAAAAGTTGTACCAATGTGAACATATTATTATCATTCACTTTAACTGTTCTATAAAGCAATATTAAAATTTAGTGTCTAGTCTTATTTAATGCAATTTCCCTTAAAAAAAATGATTCCTATTATTATTGCAATAATAAAGAGTGATAATAATATCTTATTATAAACCGTTCACGTAGTACAACCAATATACAGACTGTCTCAAGAGAAAACACATTATATTATTATATTTTCTCTTATTTCTCCTATATAAATTGTTAAAATGTTATTGTACTAAACAGTATAGTATAAGTTTATTATGGGAAATATCTTTTTTTAGATTTATCTAATACAGTAAATCATGCAACACATTAAAACATTCCCAGGTAGCACAAAAATCAAATTTCCATTTTGTTAATGAATTTTAATGACATCATCGACAATTTTTAAAATGACAAATTCTCATTTAATTGATTAAATTGTACCATCAAAATCATCGAATAACATTGATCTCCCACGTCCCCAGATCTTCCACTCACTAATTTTTCTTTTAGGGATATCTAACATCAAATAAAATATTGATGGATCATAAAATCTAAATTTCAAAAATAGAATTAGGTATAGTAGAGATTTTCTAATTTGTCTAAAGAAAAATTATATCTTTTTGTGATATAACCTAGTTCATCTGCATTATAGTATTATTGTCAATAATTATAAGCGAATTTGCAATGCTAAACAAGCAGATATCATAATTCCGTCATAAATTTCTAATGACGTGCAACGGAACTTAGGAAATCTCTATTATATAAAATGGATTGAATTAGCTCTGATGTCATTCGCAACGTATAAATTTGCTTATTGTCAAGAGGCCAGTACATGGCATTTCGAACATTTCATTTCTTGAATAGTACTGTTATTCATTATCTTTATTTTTTGTTATTATAGACTGTGTCACCCAGACTTCGAAGTATTGCTCTTATGGAGATAGCACCAAACGTTGCCAAGCTTCTAATGCAAGTGTTACATCAAATTGGTACTTCGTATGATAATTGTGCCATTTTAAACATCTTGATATTATTGATACTTACAACGAACTGATTTTGTATAAATTAAATTTGCATAAAATGTATGAGAAACAAATAATGAAAATACTTGATTTCTTTTCAAATTATCTATATATAATTAGAAGCATAATTTTATTCTGTTTATTTGTAGGTTATTTAAAAATTTGACAGATAACAAACACAATAGAAAAAATCCCAGATATACAACGTGCCAAATATCTTGGCAACGAAAGAGATAGTTACAAATGAGTCCATATGACAGTCTACAATACTATGTATGTTTTCCACACTTTAAACGACTTTCATTCGAAAATTTTATTACGTAAAATTTTAATACCATTTAGACAACTAAATGATAAAGTTGTCATTTTCAAAACATTATCGATGATGCCATTACTTGAAAACCTGAAAATAGAGGAAACTTAAAATTTAACGAATTTCTTCGTATAATTGTTAATATATATTTTATGTATACAATCTCACAACTTGTATAATAACACTAACATAAATTAAGACGATTAGCAAGCTATAATGAATTAACAGTTTACTTATAAGTAACAGGCACTTTTATTCCTTAGGGATTTTAATTAAAGGTAATTCACTTTTAAATCAATTACAGAATTTTGCGTAAGATGAAAATTATTCTTGTAAAAAATATATACTTATTGCAGCAAAGCTTTTTAAAGCACCGTAAAGACTAGTCTCTTTGTATGGGTTCTATTTTCTTCTAATCATATTGTCTTAACATGTACAGGTTGTGAACTTGTATTTTTGAACTTATTGTGAGTGAAATATGATTTTATATTGAGTGATATACACCGGTATCAATAACGATTCACTCAATAGTTTATTTAATCATTGCACACATGAAAATTATCACATATCAACTAGATTCAACAGAAACATTTTAGGAGTGAAGCTGCACTGATGATCAAAGTTATAATTATGTTACAATAGTGGTACATGGCTTTGGTTGCGGTGTGACCTATAGTATCTAGTCTATCATACTTTTTTTTATTATTTATGTAATTTCATGGTATCATTTCAATCCATATGATAGTTTAAATATATTTCTTTCTGCGTGACTGATTTTAGATAAGTTCCAGTGCTTCAAAGCAAGGAACAAAAACCAATTTCCCCTTTTTTGAAGAAAAAGAAGAAGAGGGAGTATTAAATCATTTAGAATAACTTCCATTATTTTTTCAATGATTAAATTCAATTATCAAAATTAAGGAATATCTTTCCTTAACCGGAATATGTTTGACTTTATCGAGTTATCTATATTCTAGGCGTTGTATTAAATCTAGTTGAACTGTAATTATTATAATTAACTTTAGAGTTTTTTGTTTGAGACACAATAAATTCGTTCTTATTTATTTGCATTTTTTCTCCTTTACTTCAAATTGCAACGTTTCGTTTCCTAATCAAAAGCTCGTATTATACCTTCTACTTTGGTCATTTATTGTTTTGTTTTTATTGTTATTTATTTCGTCAACCTTTGTTAATAATACTAATAATACAAAAAGATCTGTTTTGCTAAATCTATGCTTAAAAATTTCACTATTGAAATTAAAATACGAAATAGTAAATAACAAAGATGTGGAACTAACGAAAATTAAAAGCTTTATTGGGTGTACTATACTTCGAATTGCTTCTACAGCATTTTGTTTAGTTTTTGTTTTAGGCTAGTTTGTGATTTATTGTTGTATTGTATTGTCTGATGTATTGAATACTTTTTTTGGTTGTTGTTAGAACTATTTGTAATTTTATTTGTTATTTGTTTATTTATAAAATTTATAGGATATGATTTTTAGAAGATTTTCATTGGTATTTTCTATTTTTGAAAATATATAGCATCGATCTACTAAATTATTAATAATATTAGTTTTAAATTTAAAATAAACTTCCATTATAGTTGTTTTCTTTTAAAGAATTTAGGTTTCCAGGTTGAAACAGCTCCGTAATTGCATGAGTCTACCAACGTTTCGCTCTCAATTGCATGGAGCTTCTTCAGAGCTGCTGCATGTCAGTAGACTCACGCAATTACAGTGCAATTTTAACACGAAAATCTAAATTCTTTAAAAAATATTAATTAGTACAAATGTTTTAGTTTTTTTTTTCTAGTGAATAAAATGTGTAAGGAACTAATACTACTATTTTGATTTTCGTTTTTCGAAATTTTATTCAAGAGTGAAAGAAATTAAATACTGTTAATATGTCATTTTGCTTATCCAATGGTATAACTAAATTAGGGCTGCGTTCAAATTTGAAGGGAATTCTTATCACCTCACAAATATAAACGACTTGGTGCAAAAACTTGTGAATCTGAACGCAACCCAGTTGAAATAGTAGAACCCATTGGTATTTCAAACATTTGTATATATATTTTATTATTAAAGTTGCAATATGTAGTGTTTAGGCGCATTTTTAATGGTTTAATGAAGTTGTTTTCTGTCTGCATTGGTACTGCATTTTGTTTCATTTATTTTGAACACATTGGATTGCAAGTTCTGTTGGAATGTTAATTTATAATGATATTTTTTTAATGAATTCCAAAAAATCTTTAATTTTTTCGATGGTATTGCATAAAGATTTTGATAGATTTTATGTAGGGTTTTGGATGCTACATATATTTCGATTTAGTTGTAAAATATTGAAGCATAGATTTGATAAAACAGATTTTCTAAATTAATATTATTAACGAACAAATAAGAATAAAACCAAAACTATAAATGACCAGGAGAAAATAGAGGAAGAAATAATAAAGGAAAATATAAGAAATATATGTTTTAGTTGCATTTAAAAATAAAGGAAAAAATGTACTTTCCCAAAACAAAAAACTCGAACAAAGTGTAGTAGTTCATACAAGATATTCTAAATTTTTTGGACAACATTACCACTCACAATAAGATGAAAAACACAACAAACGTTCTTAATTCGTATCAAAATATAGGAAAAAAAGAAAAAAAAACAGGACCAATCTCGCCGTATCTCAAACAATTTAATTAAAGCAATGGCTACCGGTTTCGTACACATTTGCACATCTTCAGGCTAAGAACTCCAGAAAAGAACTACAGAATGAAAACAGCTGCAACAAAAACACTGGAATGTCCTGGCCAGATAATTCAATTAATCTAGATACTGCGAGATTGGTTCTGTTTCCTATCTTTTTTCCTACATTTAAAAGATGCAAGTTCACAACTTGCATAAGCTACATATTAATTAAGGCTATATAACTAAAAGAAAATAGAGCCTAAGTATGGCTCTTATCTTTGTGCCAAAATCATATTATCATAGTATAGTATTTATTATAAATATTACAAGTTATTTCTATAGTTTCCAAATTAACAAACGGCTATTATTAAAATATAATTTATGAATCTGACACTTGTTTTAGAAATGATTTTAGAATTGACTATAAGATTAGTAAACTCATTTATTTAATGAGAATAGTACTAGAATTATATAATATAAATAGCAATCTTGTACATGGAAGTAAAACTTAAATACCAATTTATTTGTTCGTAATACACTCTGCTTTGAAAAGTTTCGATGCAAGATTGTTTTTTTTTTCTTAATTAATTAGTATTGGTAAAAAATACTTTTGCTCTATGACGATTGCAAGGACTGTGTGGATGTACAATTCACAGGTATAGCAGTAAACTCCACTCACACAAATTTATTAATTATGCGGAACGCAACGTTTCGAGAGCACGTGGGCTCTCATTGTCAACCGTGTTACCGACTGAAAGTAAAAACTGTATCACACATGCAAATTATTTTCTACGCAGGCTCTAAAATTTCTAAAACATATGACTATTTACAATCTACTCGGTGGTCTAATGCCTTTTTCGGGAAAGGATGGACCGAAGGCGAACCGTATCTTTAACAGGGCCTATGGTAATAAATCCATCAAACTCGAGTGTGCAATTGGGAGTGGTTCTCTGTTCAATAAGTTTCCGTTCTTTTTCATACATATCGTTTCGTACGCGACTAATTCTCTATACGAGTTCACGTTTTTAGGTAGTGTCACATTTTTTAAATCAATCTTATGTCGTCGAAACGCTGCGTTCCGCATAATTAATTAATTTGTGTGAGTGGAGTTTACTGATATACCTGTGAATAATCTTTTGATTAACGTAATCTTATCTAGAATATATTAGTCTGAAGATGTGTGATGTATACACTAAACAGGTAGTCTGACTTATTAATTTAATCAACGACTACCAATATGAAGATTTCAACATAGAATAAACAAGATTTACTAAAACTAAATTAAATCACATACGTAATATTTAAATTATTTGTGCTACTTGGGTAAATTAAATTAAGTTTCCACAGTTAATCCTCGTAAACCATGCTATGTATATAATATAATATATGTAACATGTTTTAAGACATCTAAAAAAAGCGTAGCCTAGGTATCCTAGACATTAACGCACTTATATATATTATATTATAATCTCTATATATGACGTATACTTCATGAAAATCGGCACAACATTTATATTTTATAGGATAAGGACGCTAATATATATAAAACGAAGGGACACATGCACTTTTATCAGTATTTATATAATAATAACCGACACGGAGAAGAAAATAGCGTCTTTAATTAACGTATAGATATTTCTTTTGTTGAAAATGATACGCATAAATACTGTAATATGTAATTAAAAGAAAGAGATAACCGACACTCAAGTTCTTTGCTCAATGTTTATGAAATCACTACACATATTTTTCTATAAATGGCTTCCCAATTTTAATTTCAACATTGTAAACTTCTACCAAAAGAAAAGAAAAAGTGGAAGCCTACCATTTCCTTTTCTTGCAAATAATCCCAACATTACTATTGCTCAAATTAATAGGTAAAAATGAGGTGGAAAAATACACAGAAACACGTTAGTTATATTTAAATATATATAATAAGGGGTAATATTAATAACACAAATTGTACAGATTTCTTTAAAAGTTATATTTTCATTTAAGAAACGCTTTAAAGAAAAATATTGAAAATAAAAAAAATCTTTCATTAGAATTTATGTACAATGGTTACTATTTGAAAGTTTCAGTTTCAAAAACATAGATTTCACAAAACAAATAAAACCCATTGTACATAACACATGCGCTACGCTTTGTTTATATAAATGAATGGTCTTCCAAATATTTTCAATATAATTCTTAGGGTGTTCACAATTTTATCACTTTAATTTAAAAAAAAAACAATATACGGGATATTTTTTTTAAAAACGACACCTCAAATATTCAGAAACTAATACGAATTTAAAAATTTTCGTCTACTTTTAATTGAACAGTATGACATTTGAATTATTTTTTTTTTAATTTTAAATGGAGCGACCCATGGTGTGGTACCTTAAGTGGAACTTTATTTTATTAGAATTATGGTGATATTGCACAGTACAAATATTATCATTCTTCGATGATAAATTAAAAAAAAAAGTGAACGAGTGATATATCACCATAATTCTAATAAAATAAACTTTCATTTGTGGTACGACACGATGAGTCGTTCCATTTAAAATTTGTGAGACATTAAAAAAAAAATTAAAAGTAGACGTGTTTTTGAAAATTTCTAAATTTCTTTTAATTTTTGAGATATTTAAGGGTCGTTTTCAAAAAATCTCTCCGCATGTAACATAGCTAAAATTAGAATTTGAAAAGGCAGTTTCATTTTAAATAAATTTTCGTCTTATACTCTTCAGAAGAAAATAAAAAAAAAAATAGATGTACATAAGATAATACGGTAGACTAATTCAAATTTTGGAAAAAAAATTAGGTGAATAACAATTGATTTTTTTTTAATAAATTTGTACCGTATAGCACTGCCTGCACTGTGTTTCGACACTTTAGAGCTTGGAACACTTATTGACTATTAAAGAATACAATAATAATCATACCTGTTAAAATATTAATGTACCAGACAGATGCATTTACAATAAAAATACGCAGAATAATTGTTATTATTGTTACTACTTACTTTTATTATTTAGGTGCGCAATCCTTCCCGGGGGGAAATTTAAATTTCCCGCAGAATTTATCGATTTTTAAAATTATGTAGGCGGAATAGGGGAAACACTGATGCTAATACGGAACACGTTTATGAACGATTCAAATGCGAGCAACTTGCACGTTAAACTCCGACAAACAACTAACTAAAGGTGTAAAGGAATAAGCAGGATATATCAAACAACAAAAAACGTACGACATCGATTTCTTTGTCTACTTACAAAAAACCTGGCCTATTTATCCCATACTTATCGCACATTGCATGCTACAGGGAGTTGGAATTTGTTGTATATATACGAAAACCTTCTTCGGGAATATATTCTTCGTAACATATGCATTTAAAAACTTTGAATATTATTTTTTTTATGTTTCAATAATAATTTCAAGACGATTTTAATTGTCCTTATAAATACACGGTAGTTTTAACTATTTAAGGTAACATCATTTACAAATAAACATTTCTAATATATCTAATATTTAATTGATTCTTAGCTTTAATGAGATGACACCGCCCATTTCATGTTTCTGTAATTGCAGGTAAGTTGGCCAGCTTGGCTGATGTTATACACCTGATTCTAAAAAATCTTTGGGTTGGTATGAATCTATTTGATTCAAAAAAATGTTTCAAATAAACGAATTAAATTATTTATAATTTAGTAAATGCAAATCGAGTAGTAATTTATAGCTTCACAATTCCTTTTTTTAACGTTGCTATAATACATCATGACAGTAACATTTCGATATGCAGTGTAACAATATCCTGTTTGATAAAGCAAATAATTGCTTCCTGCATGATGTAATTATCCAACATTCTTTAAATGTTAGTCAAAGAGATAACGTCGAAAATCCCATGGTGCAGGTATTTTTTAGATTTATTTAAATTCCAGCACGTGCTGCCATCTCTCGGGAAACGCCCGAAGCTACCTGACGTTCTTTTGACAATCACATAACCTGGATCTAAAAATAAAAACAATAATAGCAAACTTGGCATTGAATTGCATTGTTTTGCTGAAAAAAATGTGAACAGGTGTATTTTTTTACGATTCTCTCTAACAATTGTGTAATATCCAGACATTAGTTAGTATGCAGGAAATAAATACGCTAATTTTAATTTTACAATTTGCACGCTAAACAAACCCCAAAACATGCCTGGGAAGGTAAAAGTTAAGATAATAGCAGGCAGAAATTTGCCTGTGATGGATAGATCGAGTGATACAACTGATGCATATGTCGAAATCAAGTTAGGACAATCAACGTTCAAGACAGATGTCTGTAAGAAATCCCTGCATCCTCAGTGGAATTCTGACTGGTACAGATTTGAAGTAGGTTCCTTAATGACTGTCGTGAATAATTTAATTAATGCTGAGTATATTTCATAGGTTGACGATTCAGAATTGCAGGATGAGCCGCTACAAATCCGTCTTATGGATCATGATACTTATTCAGCAAACGATGCCATTGGAAAAGTGTACTTAGATTTAAATCCTCTACTCCTACCAGCTGCTAGTTTACTGAGGTATGCGATTGATAATAGCACCAATCATGAACGTAATCCAAATTCTGTCTTGTCTGGCTGGTTCCCTGTTTATGATACAATGCATGGCATCAGGGGTGAAGTTAATATTATAGTTAAAGTGGAGCTATTTACCGATTCTAATAAATTTAGGCAATCTTCTTGCGGAGTGCAATTTTTTTGTTGTAAGTACCACATCTTAAATTTCTTCGAGGGCTTTTAAAATGCATTGTTCTAGCCCCTGCAATACCACAAGGTTACTATGCACAAACCATACATGGTTTTGTGGAGGAACTAGTGGTCAATGATGATCCAGAATATCAATGGATAGATAAAATTCGTACACCACGTGCCTCAAATGAAGCTCGCCAAACTTTGTTCTTTAAACTATCAGGAGAATTACAACGAAAAATAGGAGTCAAGGCCCTGGACTTGGGAGGGAATGCCGTCATTGGTTATAAGCAATCATTTGATCTGGAAGGCGATTCTGGGATTGTAGCAAGAGGCATTGGCACAGCAGTCACTTTAGTTAAACTAGTAGATGCTCCAAATTCGAATCTTGGAGATTGCTACAATGAAGAGTAAGTAGTTAGAGAAAGGGAAAGATATTGCAAAGATAAACACAATTATGAGTGAAAATTGGAGCACAACATAATTGCGTTTATTTCCAAATCAAATATTGCAATAAATTTCATTAACATTATTATTTTTATCCTTACCTGCAGGCGTGCAAAAAATTATTTGAAATTCCTAAGCGCAGATAAAGGCTTTTATCTTAACAAATTACATTACAGCAAACTATTACCTAATCTCTCCAAAAAATACCACACCCTTTCCCCAAGGATGCCCAGCATTAAAAGCAACTCACCTTCAACACTAGACAGAGCAAGTTCAAAGAAATTCAAAAGATATAACTCAAATTATGAACTCTCTCCTTTGCCTCCACCGATCTTACAGCATGCTTCTTCACTGCAAACTTTGTTAAAACAAGAAGACATGCGGGGAACTCCCGGCTCGGGAATTTCCCAAAAGATAAGAAACTTGAAGTATACCGGACAGAATATATTGTCCAGGAAGATGACAGCTTTAAAGGCGAAATTAACAGATACTACTATCCCCTCAATTGAGGTTCCTAAAAATTCCGCTGGTAATGTCAAGAAAAAACGTTACAAATTCCGAAGAACCGTTAGTGATTCTAATTCAATGGCAGAATTGCTTGTTAGATCTGTCATCCAGGCACATAATAGTTTAGATTGCATAATGGAAAGTCAGGACGTTAATCCTCCTCTGTTAAAAAAGCAAATATCATTGAACGAAAACTCTACAAAAGAAAATACAGAAGAAAGACGAAAATCTGGATCTTTCCTTTCATTACCTGATGACGCTCTTGAGGAGCAATCCTCAAACCCTTCGGATGTCTCTGAAACCAGTTCATCTGAGGAAGAAGAATCTGAAAGTAAAGACACGAGGATCGATTATGACACGGTAAGCGCGATCGTTAAAAATATCCGTAGATTAAGCATGTTGCAAAGCAATAACGGTCCGGAAACCATGTCGATTCAAAGTATGGATCCTACTGAACAAGGTGAATTTGACTCTAATGAAGAGAACAGCTTAAAAACCACTCCGATTGAGGAAAAGGGGCAATATCAATTTGACACGACTTCGCTGGGTAATAACAACGATTTAAAACTTAATTTTTCGTTTGGAGACGATGATAAGTTTACCAATAATCAAATTACAACGATTTCTGAACACGAAGAGAATGAAGAAACAGAATCTAGTGTGCAAGGCGTTAGTATATTTGAAAACAATTCGATTATCCAAGAAAATGATGAAGAGGACTCTAGCAGTATCCAGTGGAAATTCGAAGATATCCCTTGCGATTACACTGATAAAAAAGTACTGTTTTCTTTGGGAGATGATATCGAAGAAAGTCAAATTCCACCCAAAGCTGAATTTGAAGATTTCGAAGTTGAATCCAGCGATGAAGAAATTGAAGCTAAAAAGCAGGAGGAGAATCTTCAAAAATCAAAAGGAAATGATTCTGAGAAGAAGATAATTGTTCCTCCCGTAATGATAGGTGCGAATATCGAAAATAAAAGCTTAGTAAAGACGGCCATGGAAATGTTATTGTTGGATAAAATTAATCTAATGAGTACCTACACCCCGCCATCGTCACCTACTGTACATACAGAGAAGACGTTTCACTTGCCTGTTGTGGAAAGATCAAATTCCGTAGATCAAAGGCGTGATGAATCTTTTTATCCTATGATCACGGAAACTTTCCAAACAATTCGTAGATCTTCGACTCAATCTCTAAATCACCACATGAAAGGTGGAGTTGGTGCGAAAGCAACATTTCTACGTAAAGATTCTGCAGATGAAAGTGGTGACATCCATAGAAGTCTCTTGTCTTTGCAAGACCATAATCAGAAAAAGCATAGAACCGTAATTGGGGCACCTATGCCTAACTCCAAATCCTCCAAACACGATAGTTTTCTTTCAAAAACCGAGAGCAAATTAAAGAACGTTTTCCAAGCACCTCTTCATCTAATCCGCAAAGATAGTAGGAAGAGAAATCCTCCTAAGAAGGCTGATGAAGACAAATTAGAGCATGGTTTGCTAGGAACTGCTTTGGAGAATGTTTTAATGGATACTGTAAGCGAGATATTGGTAACTTCGCACGTTAAAGATAAAGAAACATCAACGGAGAAACCTAACAAAAATCTTGAAGACATCGAAGAAATTCCAATTCCCGAAATCCCAGAACCTAAATCCTCGTGTGATCTAACATCTAGTAACTGTACTTCACGTATTGAATTGCCTACCAATATAGAAATTGCAAAAGGCAATGCTATTAATAAAATGCATGCTAGCTTTACCCCTTTTACTAGGACATTTGGTTCACCCCTACCAGAATGCAGCAGACCCGATCACGGACACCAAAGGACTGAATCAGTGGGCGCCAAGATCTCTCAATCTCCAGCAAAGATTTATGGTGTCCCCAATATCCATAGAAGATCTTCTGATTCCGATTTGAGTATAACGCCTAAAGGTAAATTGTTACTTTTTCGGATTTTTTGCTAATGAAAAATATGTTCTTAATTAAAAAAGATTTTATTGAAAGATTCTTTATCGGTTGAAATATAAATTAAAAACTAATTTTTCTTTTATGGTTGGTAAAGGATTCTTTAGAAAAAGTAAGTATTGTATTGCTTGGTGGAATTACTGTTGCATTATTGTTAATTAGTGTTCGAGAATCCAGCAAAACAAATGTGTCTAAAAACGAAAGCAACTAATTCTTTTCCAAATATTTTTATTGCCGTCTCTTTTTTTCCATGTTTAATCTTGAAAGTGAAAACATTTTGTGGCAATTGGCTGTAACCCCGCTGTCTTCCCCGATATAACCATTGGCTAGGTTATTTCATAGGCGCCAAATTTATTCTCTAGAAACAAACCCTTGCATTCAAATGCCCTTTTTTTTTCAATAAACGAATAATAGCAGTGAATCGATCTTAAATCCAGCTTGCTATTTCTCCAAAACAAAAGAACGCATATTTCTTTATTTAGTTGCATGGCCGCTGTCGATGTTAAATCCAATGATTAGGGCCGATTCATTTATACGAATGTTCTTATATACCACCTAAAATGTCCTGCAATTCATGATTCTATAATATTTTAAACTCCACACTTTCAAATATGAGAGCATTCATTTTTTTTTCTTTTTTTTTTTTAACCGTAATATCGTTAGCTTTGTGTTCTTATACCTCTATCTTCGTGTAATTTTAGATTAATGGAATTGTCTTGTAAGTTTCCTAATGGCGAAATGCTTATTTTCGTCCTGTCTCGTTTGGATAATATCCAAATTATTCGTGGAATGTTTCATGATACACCTAATTACTGTCGGCATTTAAGTTTTCAATAAATATCTGTCAAATATAATTGCAAGTAATCATTTTTCGTTCATTACTATAGTAAAATGCTTGATATACAGATGTCTGAAGTGGTGTCCATGATTTTAGTATGTGATAGTACTCGCCTAATAGAAACCCATCTTAAAGGTTATTTATGTCTCTCTGGTGGTTGGCTTATATAGGGTGGAGCAATAGATATTGACGTTTTTAGAGAGTTATTATGGACATACAAACGAAACGACTCAGGTAAAAAGAAAAAAAACCGTTTACCAACAAAAACTATTTGAAAATAACATCAGTTAAAGGGCCTTCACACTTTTCTAAACATTCATGAAGTCGTGTAACTCATTGCAGCATTTCCTGGTTTATTGCTCTAATTTCTTTAGTAATTTTGACTTTTAAAGCTTGTCGCGTTTGAGGAATATTTTGGAAAACCCTAGCCTTTAGATAACCCCATAAAAATTAGTACTTTATCTTGCTAGAACCATATTGTACCCTAAATCATCGCAATTCAGCAGGTGGATCATTTTGGGGCATCTCTAAATGTCGTTGAGAAGTTACACTCACTGTGGGGTCATGTTCTTCGAAAAAATACGGACCATGTAATAACTTTTTCGAAATGCAGGGGTTGTTCGTGAAATTGTTGAGCTCAGTACCAAAAATAGTTCCTATTTACAGATCCCGATATGTAGAAATGCGCCTCGTTACACATTATTAAGTTATTTAAAACATTTGGGTTAAGTAAATTAATAAAAGTCCTTCAAAATTGCATTCGTGCTGATGAATCTTACGATAGAATTTTATGAATAACTTTTATACGGATGCAATCCTTGGTCTTCGTATGGAATTTGGCCCAAACTTCTTCGTATAATATTCAATGCAACTCATTGACGCCTTGCTGAACGGGTTGGATTTCTTATTACAGCTTTACGTATTCATTCTATGTTCTTTTGTGTACGCACAGTGTTTACTGAACCAACATATTCATTTCGTACTCTTCCATTATCATGAAACCTTGCAACCCACAATAAAATTGTGTTGCGTCTTTAAACGTTATATTCATGCCGAAATAGTCGTTGCACTTTAATTCTGATTGGTAATACGCCGTAATGCAAAAGCTGCATTGATTCAACGATGGCTACTGAACTGCATTATGTGGAGATTCATTTAGGCCATTTAATATACCCTCCACTTTATTCATATTCGAACAGTGGTGTTTCAAATACAATCAATATCTATTGTGCCACCCTTTGTTAATCTTTTGTGATCGTATCATGCTAAGGTGTATGTTTCGTTGGTTGGAATTATTTTAAAACGAACAAAGAGTAGTCCACAAAGTAGAAGATAGTTTACTTCGTTTAATTATACATTTAACGCTCGATGTACACTAGGGTGACAGAATAAAATAGACACCAGGTAAGGCGGTATAAATACGTAAACAGCTAAATTCTAAGAACGAATTAAGAACTTTCTCTTGTCATTAGAGTAGGGGTAGATGTATCGGAAGGAATTCGTCATAGTTTAGTATCGTTACAACTATGCCTCGCTTACAAGGTTCGAGTGATATTAGCGACTTCACCCGGGATCGCATCGTTGGCCAGAGTGAACGCGGCGCTTCGCAACGTGAAATAAGTAAATTTTTAAATATTCCGTTGTCTACAGTTAACGGTGTGATTACACAATTTCAACGCAAGGAAAAAACAACAGTGGAGCCGAGACCAGGTCGTGCCGGACCTTCTGAAAGAAGTAAAAGGGTGCTAGTGCGCGAAGTGTTAAGAGAACGGCGAAAAAGTACAGCTGAGCTTGCGGCAACTTCACATAAAAGTCAGTGCACCGTTCTGCGATACCTCCACAGTGTGGGGATGTATAAAAGGGTGGCAAAGAAAAAACCCCTCCT
Source organism: Trypoxylus dichotomus (assembly GCA_023509865.1). Lineage (NCBI taxonomy): Eukaryota > Metazoa > Arthropoda > Insecta > Coleoptera > Scarabaeidae > Trypoxylus > Trypoxylus dichotomus. The sequence goes on along the minus strand of CM042083.1, from coordinate 6,949,552 downwards.
TACGGCGTTTCAAAAACGGCGCCGAATGGTTTGGGCAATCGAAATGCGAACGAAGCCCGAAGAGTTATGGCGGTCTGTCATTTTTTCAGACGAAAGCAGATACTGCCAATTCAGTGATAGTGGTCGTACGTGGGTATGGAGACGTTCGTCACAGCAACTGGACGACAAATTTTTGCATCAGACGGTGAAATACGGCGGTGTGAACATCATGGTGTGGGGCGCGATATGGTATGGTGGAAGATTGCAATTAGTAATCTGCGACGGAAATATAAATGCGGCAAAATATATCCAAATATTAACAGAAGGACTACTACCGATATTCGACGCCATTTTATCTAAAGAAGACGCCACTTTTATGGAGGATGGAGCACCCTGCCACAAAGTAAGAACAACAACCATAAGGAAAGAGGAACAGGGGATTCGGATTTTACCATGGCCAGGCCAATCACCAGACATGAATTCGATAGAGAATGTTTGGCACATAATCCAGACAAATATGGCGAAACGACCCAGAAAACCCAGCAATAAGGAAGAACTCGTGGCAGCTGTTACAGAAGAGTGGTTAAATATTCCAGAAGACACCATTAATCATTTAATAGGTTCTATGCCACGACGACTCGCAGCACTTCACGCAAGTAAAGGTGGATCGACAAAATATTAGTCTAATTTAAAGATTTTAAAATATTTTGTATATATAACGAGAATAGAATCTTTTTTTTAATTAGGAGGTATCTATCTTATTCTGTCACCCTACTGTATTAACTAAAATATCAATTGTATCTATTAGAAATATATTACACTATATATTTGAGTTTAGGGTTTCATGAACGTAGTCTAATGTGATTTGAATAGTGACAACGAATGATATCGGACAAGACTAAGCAAATGGAGCAGTACGGAGTTGAATGAATGAGAACCATAAAAATTTGATAAAAATATTTTTTATCTGGCGAGTGGTATCATCCATTAAAATGATAAAACCAACTTGAAGGATATCCTGTATACTGAGTGCATCAGAAGTAATCACAAATCAACAGCCAATTTAAATTACTTTCCTATTGGGATGAAGCTTAAAAGACACTATAATCAATTAACAATAATTTGCAATTATATTAACATAAACTGTTTTAAAACAAAGAATCTACTAAATATTAACAATCCCATTGAACTGATTTTAAACTTCACTGCTTCGCTCACAAAAGAAAACCGTTTTCGTAACAGGAAACAGTCTAACCGGAAGTGATCGTTCTGGAGGGACTGGTATATATTTCTTGCGTATGAGCAACATGTTCAGGACAACTGTGCATCAGGAAAATTTCGATATCATGGAATATCCTTTCTTGACCATGTCTAAATTTCCACCGGGTTTTATAGCTTATTTAGGTAGGTGAAAGAGTATTAGAAAAGCGTTATCTTCATAAGAAATCCTATTTCTAACTATAGGTGGAGCTGTAAGTGCTCGCTCAGTTAAATTATTAGAAAGGATAACCAATCTAGAAGAACCAGAATCGAGAGATACTTGGTGGTCTGAAATTCGTATGGAAATACGATCCCACGCAAGAGCATTAAATTGTAATGCAGTCTTAGGCTATAATGAAACTACTAGTATATGGTAGGGATATAGGATATCTTCTAAAACTTCACCCAAGTTGTCAAAATAAATTTTAGTGATGACGTTTGTGTTCTAAGTGCCAGTGGTACTGCCGCAATAATAGGTTATCAGTACACGAACCAAACTACTGATGGCTTAGCAGGTCTACCGATAATTCCTAAGAGCTACGGGATTGCTAACAAGGAACCCATTAGTTGTTCTTTAGATCGTGGTGATTTCGAAAAAGATAGACGAATAGTAGATACCACAACAGTAGTAAGTATATACGGGGTATTAGTTTAAAAGAGTACCAGATCTTCAAATTCTAGAGTAGCCGTACCTTACCAGAAAGTCCTGAAAAGGAAACCAATGCTTCACAAGCTTGCTCAATCTGTCATTTGCCTTATTCCGGTACATCTTTATCTCTAAAAAACTCTTCTACGATATGCAGAGTTTGCAAGTATATTTGTAAAATTTTCCTGAAAAATTAAATTGTACCAAATTCGAATTGTAGATTTGGCAAAGTTCCTGAGATGCTAATAACAACAATTGAGGTTCCTGAAGGGACACTTTGCATCGGAAGAGGGTGTTTCTTGCAGTCATACGTTTTACGTCCGTTAAAAGATCTTAAAGGAGAATCTAACGCGAAAGAAATATCGGACGGTTTGCCTTTCTTAGAATACGAACTTCATAGGATATTAGTAAATAAGCTAACAGTTAAGGGAATGAACGCGATTTTCGGGTTGAAAGTGAGGATATCTATTAGTGAAAGAGTTCTTATTGGAATCGCCTCCGGTACAGCTGTATTTTTATCACCATTGCCTTCACCACCTTTACCAAAATTGGTATCCAATAGATCTAGTGATAGAACCAAATTAGCAGATCTTCAAAAAGAATTAAGAGAAACAGTTAAGAAAAATAAGGAGATTTATCAAATTAGAACTACGGAAAACGAGATCACTGAAAGGCCGTTATCAGATACTGATGATTCTGAAGAAGAGCAAGCGCTTCTAGACTTATCTCATGGCAAAAAAGACTGTTGCATCCTCGAGGTATAAAAATTCTATGAAAATTATAAAAATCTCTAACCTTCCTTTCAATAGATCGATGATCCTGAAGATGTAGAAGTGATAAATTTACTCATGGAACCTACTCCTCCAGATGGATTCCATGTAGTCAATACGGAACTAGTGCCTGGTCTGGAGGACCTCGAGATCGTAAAAAATTTACAAATGTTCACTCAAATATGGAGGTGTAAACTGACAAATAATCTAGATAAACATTTCCATAGGGTCTTGCAAGCAATATATTTTAAATTGAGGCGCATGATTCCATGTGCTTTATGTGATATGCAGTTTAGAGTAGCTTTACCAGAACCAGACGAGATCCAAATTTGCGTTTTAGGAATGGCTTTAGGTTTAGGGGATCCACCAAAGAGACTGAAGAGGAAGTTTGGATCTGGAAAACGAAACGGTAAATCTAAAGAAGATTACTTGTTCTTTATTCTTTATTCCCCGCCTCCTTTTATAGATGATGATCTCATCTTCAACATGGAAGAAATCAATCAAATCCCAGAGAACAGCGTCACGCAAACTAATGCCTTATTAAACCTCCAGTTGAGTAAACAACGTCAAAAATCTCCTCAGCGTAAAAGAGTATTACCACAAAGACACGTTAGTTTCTGAATTGAAACAAGACTCCTTGATCCTTAAATTTTTACCGAAATCTTTTGCAGATGCCGTACAAAGAAAGGCATGGTGTTGATATTACGCCATTATCTTATGTGCCTGGGGGTAAAATAGAACGATATTTGGGGAATTTGAATTTCTTTTTCATAAGGGAAACTACATCAATTCGCGAGGTATGTCTTAGATTTTTCATTGTTTTTTGCGAATTAGGTTTAATTTAGAAGGAAATGCGTAGGAGGGTGGGTTAAGCGGTTTCATCCACAGCTTCGCCAATGAGATCCTAGCCATCATTAGGGCCCACGTCACTGCCTTAGGAGGGAATGCTATGGTAGCGTATTTCTTAACGGAGTGCCTAGTTAATCACAATCCTCACAAAAACCAGGTAAACAATTAATTAGTTTGGATGTCTTTTTTTTTCGGTTCCTAGAAGATTTGGTTTAGTGTAATGAATATCTTGTTACGTTTCATGTAAATTTCAGTACGACCGTAATCGATAGTTCATGTTCTCTGATGTCAAAATAGTTTAATACGCTATCAAATTGTATAACTACTCCTTTGAAATATGAAATAATATCATGGCAAATGCTCAAATGCATAAAATCAATATCGAAGTAAATATATAAGTGTACATCTACGAATGCAGCTGCATACGTCAAAGCGTATTTGTTAAAAGTCCCTTTATATTATTTCCTCACTACGCAGAAATCCGCATGATGCATATGACTTCATTTCTTATCTAAATACATTATTTAGATAGAATTTCATATTGCGACGAAAACAAAGAATTTCATATTCCGACGAAAACGGATTTAATGTTCTTCTGAGAGTAGATTATTTAAACAATTGAAATACATCTAGTAAAATAAGGGATTCATTTAAAATGTAATTTAATTCTTTGTTTGTTCTTGAATATATTCAACTTTATTCCAAATTTTTGATTACTATCTTATTAAACTTTTATTTTATTCGCGTTTGTTTACGTTCTATTATTGTTGGATAAAATTAATGTTAAACGAAATATCTATTCGAAACGTATTACATATTTACCATTTACCTGCAAACCTGCATTATCTTCTAATTTGTTTTCGTATTTGTCTTTGAACGTAATATATCACATATGATTTAACGCTGGAATGCAGTATTTAGCCGCACACATTGCATTACATATTATCATTATGGGTGAAAAGTGGTCTGAATAGTCCTGAATCCTTTTACTCAGATTGGGCGCATTATTTCAAATCATCAGGAGTGTTTGCTGTGTAGCCTAATAACCAGGTAAATAAATACGAATCAACGTCTTGGCAACAACCAGTACTCAAAATAAAATTTTTCGAACAGATATAATTCTCAAAGAAAGTATAGATTGTCTCTGAACTATTTCGAAATTGTTTGGTTCAAGGAAGATGCAAAGAAAACAAAAACTTTTCATGCAAAATCTTAATCAAAAGTCCTCAAAATTTTCAGTATTTTTTATATGTGATTAAAAATAATTATCTAATCAGGGTTTACTGCTAGGATTATTTTTGTAAAAAAAATATTACAAAAACAACCCAAAAACTAATTATAAAATAAGCCTTTGTGTTCATAGGAATAATCATAAATTAACTTAAATTTGCGATTCGTCAACGTATTCATTTGAATCCAAATACTCACAAGATATTTTTGCAATGTATTTTGGATCATTATCGTGCTGGAACACGATGTTGTTAATCGTGTTTTAGATGACGTAGTATTTCTCTCCAGAATCTCCCTATAACCCTCTTTTCTAAAGATACCATCTATTTTGACCAAATCGCCTAAAGATGTACCGTTAAAAGAACCCCAAATTATCCTCCTTCATATTTTATTGTTGGTTTAATACAGAATTGGAGTACTCATTCCCACTTCCACTTTCTTCCAATCTTCCAACGTCCAGTCTTTGTGGTCTCCCGTCCATGCTAACCGTTTAGCTTTTTTTCCTTCGTGTAATAACGGTGCAATTCTTCCATATAAATCACCTGGACGCAAACGCCTGTTTACCGTGGTGACTCTAACTGATTTTGGGTGCGAGGTAGAAACTCTTTCGCCTATTTCATTTGCTCATGATTACAATTGCACGATCTTCTGCTGTTATTTTTAACCGTCCGGGTCGCTATTTATCCGATATACGGTGAATTTCTTGTTTAATTAAAGTAATTTAGCAATTTTTGTGTTTTGTGTTTCCGTGGATGAGTCTTTTCTTTAAGGTTACTCGCTGTTCTAGAACACTTTTCCCAAATTCTGCACTATTCATTGCTTGCAATACGAAAACTCTATGCAAACTAAATCTTTCATTGTATTAAAATGACAGTTTAATAATACAAATATTTTGATGAGGAATAAAAGAGAAATGCCCTTTGACTAGTCTCCAGTTATTCAGGTGAATAAACATTTATAGCCGGTAGTGTATATGTATTTGGGCAATATATCTACACAAGACAGTCCAAACGGTTATTTAATCACATTCAGTGTATATAATGACATGAAAAAAAATGCTTAATAACGCTTTAATTTATTAATATATTACCAGAAAGGTCGACTATACGTTTCGAAGAGTGACAAAGGAATTTCAATAAGATTTGCTGCGAAAAATGTACGGGTTGGTTTACAAAAAGAAAACTTTTCACGGTTAACAAGATTCATTCTTGCCTCAAACATCTTTTTCTTTTCGTATTGTTTGTATCTATTTCTTCCACTCCAGTCGATCCCTGGCTAGCTTTCTAATTTCGTTTTCTGTCTTTTTGTATTTTCCGTCTTCTCTTCGAATCTATTCTTTTAACTATGGTTTCGCTGCTTCTCCTCATCAAGTGTCAAATTAATTCAGCATTTTTGCTTTTGTATTAATTTTCTTTTTCCAATATTGCTTTCTTAAGAGCACAGTACATTATTCTGTTTATTATATTGAGGTATATTCTTTTCATCTTGTATAACTACTTCACAAATTCCAGATGTAAGCTTCTCCATAGATATTCCCTTTATTTCTATGATTAAATTCGTGTTCTTTGTTTGGGAAAATTAACTCATTATTTTAAAAAGAAACGATAACATTTTTATTATTTCGTTTTAAAATGCAACATTTCGTTCCTGTAGTGGGCAAGTTTTTCAAGCATGTCTAGAATGAGATTTCCAATTTAAAAAAAATGTTATTAAAAATTAACGTTAATATTCTAAAATTTGAAAATCTCATTCTAAACATGCCTGAAAAACTTGTCCATTACAACAAAATGAAATAAATAAAAAAAATATCGTTTTTCTTTAATAGAATGCCCTACTTTTCCCAATCCCTTCCGCCCACATTTTGACTATATTTTAATTTTTATTAATTGCTTTAAGTATGTTTATCTGGTGTTGGGACTATACCATCTGCATCTTATAGATTTTTGTGATTTTATAGGCCTATTCGTCATTATTATCAAAAGCAGTGAATTTTTCACATGGAATTTCTTAGGTTATTTTCCATTGATTAGTGTCTGTTCTCTAGCTTCTTCATACATGTTTTGGATGATTCCAATTAGTTGTTCTTTCACACTTAATTCTACTAAAGACCTCCTCTATTCTTTTTTCAATTGTATTGTGACTCTTGATGTTCTCGCGGATGTATGATGAAAATATGGTTTGGTCCTGATAAGGACCATTTTCTCTACGATTCAACGAGACCGAACTCCTCATCTTCTGGACCCGAGAAACCATACTTTCATATATTTAAATTTGTCTAGTCTATATACGGTCTGTCCATCTTCGAATTGGCTTCGTATCCTTTGCCTGAAACAGCTTCCAACTATCCTTATATAGACCTTAGTACTATAGATGATAAGCATAAATTGGTAAAATGCAGTTGTCTTTCCATTGTTTTAAGATTTTTTTGTGCTTTTCATGCTTCTCTGGATATATCTAAAAGCCACTCCCTTCGTTTATTTCTTAGAAATTTTCTCATTTCTTGGATTCTAGGCTTATTTCCCATTTTAAATTTCTCGTAATATTGGTGTTCCATTTGTATTTCATCCTTATACATCCTTAATATGTATATCTGTCATGACCAATTTATGTCCTGTTGGTAATTCATGTGGTGAATTTAATCCTAAAAAAAGACCGGTTACTTTTTTATAGTTTTAAGGTTTTATAACTTACCTTTTTTGTGCAGAAAGTTCTAATATTGACCCTACTACGTATACACGGGTATTAGCGATACACATATAGTCCATACCTCGCATATATACGTCTAGTTCGGATACGTGAAGTTACAAATAACAGTTAACGTAGACGTACGTATACACGTACATAAGGTAGCTCTAGTTTAAACCTAATTTTATATTAATATATAGTGAATTATATATAGAAATATATTTGGAACTATTCAAAATATTACAGTGAATTTTGAAAATGCAAATCAGTTACTATTTCTGTATATTATATTATATTTCTGTACATATGTACATACAGGACTGTCCATGAAATAACATATAAAAGTATAAAAAAATGAAAGATTTAATTTTATTAGATTTAAATCCAAAATATTTTGCAGGAATTCCTGCCCAAATACGAGAAAAAAATTATAATAGTTATTTAAAATAAAAATAAAATAAAAAAAGGTAGATAATGTTATCTTGTATTTTTTTATAACATCGACAGCTTTGTTATTGCAAAGTATGCAAATTTTGTATATAAATATCTTTTTTTATTTTATTTCAAAGACATCCTGTATATGCAGTAAATATAAAATTGAATTTAAATTAAGTTATAATATAATTCCATACAACAAATAATTTTTAAAATAGTAGAAAGCAAAATGCAATTTCTTATACCCCGAGGCGGATACAATTTAGTACGCTACAAAGGTACAACTGGCAAAATTACCTTCGTTTCCCGTTATTTTCCGATTAAAGTTAGATTCAATAATCCAAAAAGGAAAACTTTCTTTTTACGGGTTTAAACCGAAAAATTATGCGTAATGTATTTTGCATTATAATTTCGAATGTAAATTATTCGCGAGCTTTTATTTTAATAATTTGCAACTTTTACAATGGAGATCAAGAAGACAACGCATCTTGCTTTAACAAGAACGCGAAATATGAATACGTAATGACTTCACAAAAGAGAAGTTTACCAAAAGCCAATATATAAGTAATATAGCTCCAAGCCAGACGCAAAGGTCAATAATTGATTCGAATTCATATTACTAAAACTTCGACGTTTCACTTTGATTTTCTAGATATTCCAATTCTATATGTCTATTTGACAAAAGCTACAATTATTTCGGGATAGTACTATATCTCATTTTTGTTTTTCCTTTATTTAAATTGCCTGGAAGGTTTTGGGATTTCATTTCCAAAATAACTCTTTAATATTTATATGAAAATGAAACAGAGATTTTAAGAAAAAAAAAATATATCTGTTAAATTTATTATTCCCATATAAATTTTATAATTTTTTATATTCTAATTTAATTGTTGAAGAATATTTGTACTTTATTGTTCTTTCCTCAATATTCTTTCAACTTTTATCTAACTACCCACTTCATTCACCGAAAAATAATAATAATAATAATAATAATTTTTATTAGGTGTAAGTATAAAGGTGAACATAAACATCATCAGAAACTAAATATAATAATAATAATTTATTTCTCAAAAAAAGTAAGAAAGCAAAAAAAAAGTAGAGTAATATGTCCACTTATTTCAAAAGAGGTATTATTTTATATTCCAATGCTCATGTATATTAAACTATTTGTAGTTAATGTAAGATGATTAAGGAGCGGAATATTTATGTTTCGTATATTATAATTAATTTACAATTTTTGTTATCAACCCCTTTGTTAGAACCATAATTGCATTACCATGATTATTTTTTAGCATTTTGTTGTTTCTTTAAACTTTTGATCAACAATATATATTAAAATCTTTCGTGTATACAAAATAACTTTCAATTAAATTCTAAAATTTAATTATTCCATCATTGTCTGCAAGGATGTGTAATTATAATTTTAATTCGTCGGAAAAATATCTCTAAACATAAAATTGCTCGAGAACGCACTTCTAACAATAACTTTGCCCTTGAAAAAAGGCCTCTTGTTTATGACAGCTTCTTTATTGAATTGAATTTCTATTTTTTTTGCTTATAGGGCCAATGTCTTTTCAATGTAGGGGGTGACGTTGTTTACGTTACATATTTTCCCGAACAGGAACAATAGCAAGAATGTAAACCCTTGAAAAACGGAAATTCTGTACATATATACGTGTGTGTGTGTGCGTGTGTATCTTGAAATTGAAAGGTTATTACTTCGTCCTTGAAAGGATTTATTTAAATTTGCTAAATTTTTGAAATCGTGCCATATGCAATTTAGAATAATCGAAATTTAAACATTAAAGTCCCACACATCGAAAAGTTATCTGATTCCTTGATTTTTCGTGGCAATAAAGCAGATAGCACAACAAAGTTTACGGCAATCGATTCTATGGGCCCGTTTTTATCCGCGCAAATATCGAATTGAAACAATCACCTTTGTCCGTAAACACTTACTGTTATTTGTGTGACGCTTCAATAATTATTTAAATCAAGCATACATTGAAATATCGCTGAATAAGATAATAAATCAGCTTTGTTTTGTATTGAGTCAAAGGTGAAAATGCGCCTCTCTTTTACTTACGAAAAGATACTGTTATTATTTATTTTAGACGGAGATCGAATTAGTTTGTAAGAAATACATTTAATCTACACCTGACTGTAATTTAAGACTGTAACATATTCTTCAATTAGAACCTAATGAAACAATTTACTTTTCCTAGGAAAATAAATTTGGTTTATGTAACAGATCCTGTCTTGATCCTACAAAGTATGAAGTCGGCTAAATGTAGTTGGTAAAACATGGTGCAAATTAGATGTATTTTTCAGGATACGAGTTTCATGTTTTGTAATCGTAAAATAGCGAAAAGGAAATTTCAAGAACATGCTCTCTTTTTTTCTGTAGCTGTAATAGACGATTGATATTTATAATTAAACAAAGAAAGGTTGATATTCTCAATAGTAAATTGTTAAATTTTAACACGATAAAAACGGCTGCCTACATTTCCTCTTAAGAAAGAAAATAAAGCAATAATAAATTAATCTTAATCTAATATTTACGTCCCCTCTATCTCCTCGCGCCTTAATAACTCTCTGTCTTTATTTTTTTTTAGCTTAATTATTCAGTAATTCCCTTTTCAGCAGCGCTAATTTGAACACAAAAAAAAAAAAAACATTAACCATATATCACTCTTGTTTCATTAAAAAAGAACTCGCTAATTTTGTTCTGGCAAGATGAATTAGATTGGTAACGTTCACGTTGTTCTTTGTAACTTTCGGTGAGGGATTAGCAGGGGCCGAGGCCTTTGATAAAATTTTAAAAAAATTTATATATTTTATGTGTACGTCGTTTCTATCGTAAAATTTTGAAGGGTGCTTGAGAATATTGCTTGGATATTTATAAATAAATTCTTGACTTTGTCATTTAGTACAAAAGTAAAAAAAAAAATATGCCAGAAACAAATTGTTAGAAGATATAAGGAATATTTTGGCTTATGTACTTAAATTTGTTAAATATGAACGGAATAATAAAAAAATATCGGAAATAATGTATTGTTTTATTCAAATAACCCTGCATATTTTTTGTTTTCGTTCTATCATGAGTAAACGACAAATTAAGGTAAGTATTTTTTTTTCTTTTAATTTCGACTTGCTTGCTTCTTTTATATATATAAAAAATATTCAATAAACAATTTTAAGTTTATAAATATATTTATTCGTATAATATTGATACAACTTCAAACATGTTTGATTTAATATATTGTTGGTAATACGTGAATTAGAAATAAAAATTCAAATTGAAGGGTATTAAATTAAAAAATAATTTAAGGAAAGCGTTTTATTTTCCCAATAATAAAAGAAAATTTTAATTAATCATAAACTTTATTTATTTTAATCATTTTAATAAGTTAACGCTTAAATAAAGAGGGAAGATATGTGAGCGGGATCCCATACAGAGAAAGCTTGATTGATTAAGTTGATAATTGCGTTTAGAAGCCAAATCTCCTTCCAAATCGGAGAAAGACATGGTCGACATCCTGTCTCTTGATTCCACGTTCGTAAAGTTTGCTGTCAATCATTTCGCCTGTAAATTAAAGTTAATAAGTTACGTGCTTTATTTAAAAAAAAAAAAGCCATCAATCAAACCGTTGTCTTGAGGTTGTTCAGCGCGTAGTTGTTCCATTACGTAGTAGCATAACTGGCGGATTTTAGCCGGAGCTTCGCTGAGCGAGTTTGGCTCGCAATTGATCATGGGTATTGTTGTTGATGAAGATGAGTTGATCAAGAAGATCGAAACGATTCCAAAAGTAGCGATGATGATCGTGGAGTAGTTCATTCTACGCAAAGAATCGTAATTATTAATCTAACACCCCGAAATTCCGATCGATCCGGACGAAGTTTAATTTGTAATCAAAACATTTTCAATGTCACAACCATAATCGTTACGTTATCAAGTCGAAAAACTAATCTAAAATCTATTTCGTCATTATCCGATCCGAGTTTACTCTATAAATTTAGTGGTTTAGTAATTAAGCTGTCAATAAACCAGCGTTGCCTCCGTCAATAAGTCTTACATAATTGTTTATCGAGTCTGCCCGGGTGAAACAAACATGTTGAAGGATACGGCTATTTTTTTTTTTAAACTTTATAAAACCGCTTTTATGACGTAAATCAAATCAAAATCCGAATTGCGTTTTATTTTAAGTATTCCGCTTCTAAAATCCTACCGCAACAAATAACTTTGTCTGCGTTTCACTTCAAAGAAATATAAAACGAATCGTTCCTTTTTACATGGAAAAATCGTAAAACCATTTAAGCATTTGTGCTAGAGAACTTAAATGGATTTATAAAGCAGTAAAAAGGACAGCTTATTCCATTTTCCGCGCACAGAGGATTTCAGATACGCATATAAAAGAAATTATCATATTTGGATTTATCTGTAAAATTGTACGTTTTAGATTGAATAACCCAAGGTACAAGAAAATAATTAATATTTTACTCTTACTATCACGGCAAATTACAACCTCTTTTCTAGACGTAGCTTCCGAACTCATTATTAAAATGAAGATCGCGAACAAAGCCGAACAAAATAAAAAAAAAGAAAGAATAAAGGTATCGTTTTTCCCTTACGTATTTACTGTAATCCCCTCGAATATCAAATAGCAAATATATTCGACGTTGAAAAGACTTTTGGATTTTCCATATAATCCATCCCCGAAAATAATACTGGATTATAAAAAAATTTACCTAAGAAACAAAATATCTACAACCATCAGTAACGTTTTAGCAAAATTAAATCCAACATGCAATTTTTAAAAAAGCAACAAATATTTTAACAACAATAAAACTAAGGGAAAAATACTTTTTTTTGGGGTAACTAAAGTCTACTTGCGGATATTTTCTTTTTCAGGAGCAAACAGTTTGAACATAGAACTTACTTGTTGAAGAGGATGTTCGTTAGATACTTCGTAACTGTGGTGGTTCACAAGAAGATTGACTGAGTTCTTCAGCTGGTGGTAATGTGCTGGATGGAGGATTGCTGGATCTTTTATATGTGTATTCGGAAACGTTGCGCGGCCTTTTTGCGCGCTACCCCGCCCACTCAAAAACGCCACTCCTTACCAGTACCTATGTATCAACTTCCTCAGCTATCTTGACATCTACCATTAACATCTAGATAAGAAAATACAGAAAAAAAAAACATATGCCCATGCCCCATATATAACGCCGATACATAATATCTATATAAAAGCTCGTTTTTTACAAAAGAGTGAGAACAATCAAAGAGGGGGGTGTTTACTTGCAATTAGCTGATAAGGACCTTGCTTGGCAGGTATATTATTTACCGTATGTAGGAATTTTTACCCACATATTTCCTGATAGCAAATATTTTCTCATGTCTGCATATGGGATAATAATTTCTTCCCTATTTATAATTACAACTTACCTTATATCATGCCTTCAATTAAATTTTCATTTAGAGTAGGCTATGATTTTTTATTTAAATTTGGGAACCCTGTAGAACAGTAATGTTGTTCGAAAATCACACTTTGACAAACATCCCACTGATTATAATTTAGTTGTGAGGTTAATCTTATTTATTATGGAATGTTATTATGGAAAATAAAATACAGTATTTACAGAAGCGCGTTCATTGCAAAAAAAACTACGTTAAGGAAGATGATCGAAATATTCAATTTTCAAATGCATTTGACAAATGTTCAAGAGTCATATTAGTACAAAATTTTATAATATTATTGCAAGGTTGTTCAATACTGGGTAGTGGTCTTCTAAAAATCATATTCTTCACATGCGAAAAAATGAAATGATTTAGAATTGTGAGATCTGGAGATCTCGGGGGAAAATTAACTATTCGATTACACACAAATTTTTTCTCGTGGTGCCTGTAAAACACGAAGTGATTTAAGGTATTTCTGATGTGTTATAACTGGCATTTCTTCTTAGCAGCTCTAGTTTTTGAAATACCCCCACGCTAAAATTTATTACTAATAAATAAATAACAAAAAAATGGGATACGATGGCCGACTACTGCCGGAATCTTCAGCGAGACTATTCTGGTAAACTACTAGGATATTTCTTGAAAGTTGTATATGCATATTTTTCTGTTAAATAAATACCTACTACTCATATTTATTGTGTTTCAGTTAACAGTTATCAAATAATAGTATTTAAAAAATTACGCATATAACAAAGCATTATATTTAATTTTGGCGAATTTTTCCTAAATAGTGCAGAAAGAGTGAATTTCAAAAACTAGATCTGACGGCATTTTTTGGGTTAAGCATGCCAAAATTGCTTAATTACACTTAAAAAATCCGAGAGACCAAAATGTGTGTTGAATAGTACTATCCAGGAACTCTTGTCTCTGTGTCTTATTGTAAACATCCTTCTGTAATTTTATATTTTTCATCATTTAGCTACTTAATAAAGGGTTCCAATGTCTTATTTCGGTATCTTCCAGCATTTATTACTCCGTTAAAAAAACATGGACCCAATGATTTTTTTGCAAATATAAATTCACGAAGATTTCCCGAGAACCATATTCTCATATTCTTTTTAATAGGGGTCCTACATCATTCTTTGTCGATATCCTGCTTCCATGTTCTAGAGGGTTGGCCTCTCTTCCTTAGATTAGGTGATACATCGTTACTCTCCTATCTTCATTGCATGATCATACCAAATCATGTGTCTAGTTTCTATCTCATCCAGGTTCGTCCAAACTTTGTACTATTTTCTTTTTATTTCATGATTCGGAATGTTTCATTTTTGATATTTATCATGCTCTTCATACGTAGTGAATTTCAGTCGATTCTATGGCTCTCTTCTCTTTCATTGTCAGTTGCCAATATTTGGACCCATACTATGGCCTATATATAGAAATTTTTAAATTTATGTTATTTGACTACAGTAATGAGTTCAAAAGTCGAATAGCTGTCCAAACTTGCTGCAATCTATGTTGTATAGTTTCCATTATATTGTAGGAGATATACAGTGGAAGCTATTCGCATATTTTGGAATTCTGGCAGTTCTCGGTTCCTCTATTAAAATCAATGGGACCGGATTCATGAACAGCTTAAACTTTATATGGATATAATTTTAAATCTTCTTCAAAAATAGTGTGGCATGTTCCGATTGATAACTAAACTTCCTGTGACAGTTTCGCAATTCCTTTCGATATCGAACATCTTCAATACATTCTGCAATTATTTCATTAGGTGCTCCGCTTCAGGATTTACGAAGTACTCCCCCCATTTCACACAACAATGAATTTCCACAAAATCGGGGAACTATAATTGCATAAAATCACTGTTAATAGAATAGCTTTCAACAAGAAAAACTTTGTGTTATTTTCTACCATGATAATAAATAATCTAATTGATAAGACAAGTTTTCAGTAAATTGACGTTACTATGACAGTTGTCGAAGTTTGAGTTTTAGAAAACATTACTGTTCCACAATATTCCCAAATCTAAACGAAAATTATAGGCTACTACAAATCAAAATTTAATTATTCTGAAAAATAAGATGTTTACAGAAACAAGTTTTTCTTTATTCATAACACATTCTCAAAAATAATAACAACACTTGAATAAATTAAATACAAATAATAGCCTGACATGAAAGTAATTTACTAAAACAAAATTCATTATAGAGACGTATTTATTCTAAACTTTAACTTGAATTGGAAATTTTCTTTTTGAAATACAAATGTTTATCCACGGCTTCTGTGACCTTATCAATTGCGTTGAGTACTTGTTGAGGGTTGAGGTTCCGACTCGGCATTTTCGTTCGGCTGTAAATTGAAAGTGTACAACACGTTATATAACTTATTTGACAAAAGAGTTACCCCTCAGTTAGGGAATAATAACATCCAAGTTTAATTGTGTTGGTACCAAAGACATCTTAAATTTCAATTTCGGCCTACTTTAATTTGTTTCCAAAGATCATCCTGTATAGTAAATAATAATATTAAGCAGTGGAGAAAATCAATACAAATGTAAATATATCCTAGTTATCCTATTCAAACAATTAATTGCGTTATATGATGGCCTTTAATTGATTGCGGGCATATAAAAATTTATTGTGTTATTGTATATTAATTGACAATAAACATGCTATCAAAAAGATGAAAATATATACATCTTAGTGATCGATATGGACATGCCAACGAATAGAAACGATTAAAATGTATATCCTGCTATATTAAATTATAATATTCCTGCATATAGATTGAAGTTTTAGATTTGAATCCGACGCCTTTAGTTTTTAATATTCAAAGATCGACCTTTACGTCACACAGAAAAATTTTCTCTTTTTACACTATTTAAAATTATTCTTACAATAAATAAATTGTGCAGGTTCAAAGTTTAAATAAGCATTTAAAATTTTCTAACAGGTACGATGCAACCAATCTAGATTCAAACAGAAAATGAACTACACACTCCTTTCGAGAGTTAATTAAGTATTACAACTATAATTAGAGCGTGTAGATTCGAAAATAGAACACTAATTTGCTAGAAATATGGAAAGCAATTAAGCAATAATTACGAAACGTCCTCTAAATCAAAACGATATAGTTTCTGCTTTCACAGAACAATCCATCTTAGTTAGGATCGGATAAATAAAATGACATTTGATAAATTCACTTCAATCTCTGCAAGCAATATTTATCATTCCATCACCAAACAATTTACGTGAAAAAGTGGAAAAATCTTTTTTAAGCACTAAAATCTTCCAAACGTAAGATGGATCTAAAAAGGAAAATATATATATTTTAAAAAGACAATTTCACTAGACAGGTCCAGTGTGCAAGAAATATGAATCCTACCGTGAAATAAAACGCGTCTTCTCCTTGGATCCATAGATTTCCCTTCTACCTACAAAAATAATATAAATACATTTTCTGTAACAGCTAAACTCGCGTCAGAGCTTTAGAGATAATAACAGGAAAGAAAGGAATAAGGCAAAAAATAACATCTTTTGTCTTTGCCGCAAGGTAAAATCTGATGAAAGCATCCTTATAATGCTAGGTCGTCTAATATCATCTCGCCACAGATAATGGTGTGTAAACTTCAAAGTTAGTCCATAATTTGTCCCTTTAGCATAAACAAGAGATGGAGCGGCCAAGGACATTTTCATAAAGCCGCCGTTGTAATCGAATTCGAAAAGGTTCTAAGTTATTTGAATCAAAGACAATTCAACCGTTTGCATTATTAAAAAGGACTGGGTTACCCCATTACATGTAATAATATTTAAAGTAGGACACATAAAAGGGAATTAATCTTTACATTTACACAGGAATACAGATATGGATATTGAAGATTTTTCAAAAAATTCCCCTTAAATTTCATATCCTTAACTTTGAGCCTAGACAAAAATTAACCCGTAGAATCGATTGCCGTAACCCCTAAATCACCAACTCCAACTTTTAAAGCTACATGTATTCCGACAAATTGAAAACATGGAGATCAAGAATCCTAAAATTTTCGAAAACTCATCTCCCTAATTATTTTCATTATCAATTTATGTACAACTGTAGAAAATTGGTGAAAAATCTAAGTTACGGTTTGATCTGCCGAATTTGACTTATTTTGTAATATACAGTTGTGTTCAAGAAAATATCGGTATCTCAAAATACTTAGAAATATAAACAATAGAAATCATTAAGGATTTGATTTTATTGTTAGTACAATATACACCTCACATATAACTGAAATATACAGGGTGAAAAGCTGTGAGCTGTTGATTACATTCTGAGTGACTGGAAAATGAATCGAACACTAGGTTCACTTGAAACGAATAATGCACCCCTCTCACCTCGCAGTTATACGGAATAAGGGCTTCATTGAATCGATTTAAAGAAAAGATTGATGTGGGGATAGGATTTTGTGGTAGTAGCTAAAGAAGAGTAAAGAAAACCGTTAGAAAATCGCTTTGCAGACTAGCACGAGTATATCCCGACTTTGTTAACTTAATAATAACCCACGATGCCTGAATTGCTTCCCATAATTCAGCAGGAGCTTTTGGTTTAGCCTTAAAAACAGTTTTCCTAGTATCTCACCACAAGTTTTCAATAGCGTTGAGAGTCAAGAAATTGGGCATAACCTCAACTGTTTCATCTTGTATGCATTATCCTGCATAAAGCTCCATTTTAAGGGTATATTGTCTTCTGCACACGGAAACATGATTTCATTGAATATTTGGACGTATTTCATCTAATCCATGATACCGTGTACTTTAAAAATAGGGCTTCCACTATATATGCCACCACCATGCTTGATGATTTTTGTAGTGAGTTCGATGGTCTGCGAAAACTAGAGCCAAAAAGAACTACTTTACTCTCATCACTCTATAATATATTCCTCCATTTACGAGGAGGAAATTGCAAATGATCCTTGGCGAATTTAATACGGTTGCAAATATGGTGTTTCTTTAGTAACCGGATTTCTCTCGCTGAGGTTAGCCTCAACTAATCATCGTCTAACTATAACAGTGCTTGTAGTCAAGTGTAAATCATCTTTTATTTGTCTGGGGGTTGCATATTACGCGATGAATTTGTCTTCTCTCTACGTGCTCTCATCTTTCGCCATTCTTTTTCCAATTCAAGGCATTAGCAGACATTTTCGCTGAAGATCCTATAATGCTTTGCACAAACCTATAACTTTTTTCCTATGTTAATTAATTTCATTATTAATTCGCAATGTTTCTTTCGGTCCATTATTTTATTTAAAAACGTTAGATTTTGTATTTATTGGATATTAGAGTGT
This sequence comes from Trypoxylus dichotomus, assembly GCA_023509865.1. Taxonomy (NCBI): domain Eukaryota; kingdom Metazoa; phylum Arthropoda; class Insecta; order Coleoptera; family Scarabaeidae; genus Trypoxylus; species Trypoxylus dichotomus. Next base: position 6,930,908 of record CM042083.1, on the reverse strand, counting down.
ATGCTTCAACAGCTTATCTACTGCTGCCTATATTTCACAGTGCTGCTATTTTGTTGAATAAAGATTATTTGCGTTGTTGGCATAAAAGAGGCCTACCACATACCATGAGTAAGAGGAAGACGAATTAACATTCCTATAAGTTAACAAAGTCGAGAGATACGTATGCTATTCTGCAGGGTGATTGTGTGTCAGTATGCTAGCTCTGTCTAACCTCTCTACCCTTGTTTAACTACTACTGCTACAAGATCCTATCCTCACATCGATCTTTTCAATTTGTATCGATTCAACGAAGTCCTCATTTCGTATTACTGTGAAGTAAAAGGGGTGTATCGCTAGACATACGTTGGATTCACTTTCCAGTAGCCCAGATGCAATCAACAGTGTTATAACACCTATTTAATGTATAGATAAAATTTAAGCTCGATTCAAGCCATTTCAACTTAAATGAAAAATTCTAATAGTTTTTCTACAACTTACAAAAGTCTTAATTAGAAGATGAAAATTTTACGTATTTTGAGTAGCTCCTCCTATAAATTTTAAAACTTCTAAACACGAAGATTTCATTTGATCGGTTTGGCATTTAACACTACCTGCGTTAAAGGAAAAAAAAATCTGTTACGTCGGAAACAAACTTATTTTCAACAAACGTATATTCCCACACGACAGGAACTTTTTCATACTCTTAAAATACAAGTTATATTTCGAAAAGTTCGGTTGATGTATAAAATCGATATGAGCTATTGCCATGCGATTTTTTTTTTTCAAATAAAAAGGACTAGAAAAGGATGGATTTTCACATTATATAAGTATCGAAACAGTAAAAGGTACTCTTACAAATTTCTAGATGATTTCCTCAAAAGGAAATGCTATCCGGTTGCATACGACGCAATATGCAATACTAGTAGTCGACCGTGAAATTCGAAACTACCATTTGTTACGTTCACATTGCTTGCCTTTGTCTAATGCATCTTGGGTAAATTGAATGGAACAAATTTATTCTTCTTTATTATATTTAAAAAAGTATATAATGAACAGTCTTATGGGAATACACGTTTCTAATTAAGGGGTTTCTACAGGATACAAGCAATATAACACGATCAATTTGCCTTCGACTAAGAGCCGAATTAGGGTCTTAAGTTTAAATTGTTTAAGATCAATTCTAATAGCATTTACTGTATCATTCAATCAAGAAGTAAATTAGATAATATAAAGTTTAAAGCTAGGAATTACATTATCACTTTATTAGCAAACTTCCCACTCTAGATCATTCTAGATCGAAATTCAATACGAGATGTAGTGTGAATTGATTTAGTTGACTTATTAGTCGTTTTCCTTCTTCTCTGTGCCTTTCTTTTATTTAGCAAAGGTCGATTTAAATGATGCGAACACTGCTAGTGGAATACGTGATAGCCGAAGACAATAAACAACAATTATTTCTTATTACGACTGAACTAGCTATTGCACGACGTTTTACAATACACTTCGCAACTGTAAATTAGTATTCTGGTTGCATATTGGGCATATTCAAGCTTTGAAAGGTTGCCCTTGCTTTAAATGCGTTTGAAATTTGTTAAATCTGAAACGGGTAAGAAGTTAATTAATGGAAGGGCGGAAATTAATAAATAAAAAACATTCTTACAGAGTTCTTTGAAAAGTTATCGCGTTTATGAAAAGCTAAAGTAATTTCCAGGTGTGGGAGGAAGAGAGGACCACACCCATTAAGATGGAATATAAAAAGCTTTTGGAAAAATTCTTGGGCAGATCGATTTTTACATTTACGTACTTTATTCTTGATTGAAAAAACTACGTATTAAGGCATTGAATATACAGGCTGTCTCACTTATTCACTTATTTAATTAACACGTATAGTCCCTGTCCATTTTATTAGGGCCACCTTATAAATTTAAGCTTTTGTGTGTTTCCAATGCGATAATTTTGGTTTACAATACCTATTTAAATACGTTCCCTAAATATCTTTTTAAGAAAATGAGAGAGTGCCACTTAATGATTTCTTGCCTATTATTATCCCTTTCATGAATCATTCTGTACTGTATACAAGATGGGTGGAAACAAGATTGAAAGACACAGTAATTCGTAGATTATTTGGATCGGTTACTATTGTAGAAATAATATTTATCTGTTTATGTAACAATGTTTTTTCCGTGTTTACGTGTTAGTGTTGCATTTTGTTATTGCTTATATGCGCTTTATATTTTTTCGTTATGTGTAAAAAAAGAGCATACCAAAGAAATGGGTATTGAGGCACTGTTGGATACAAAGAAAGAAGAAGTATCCCGACAAACAGTGCCATTTTAATGAAAGAAAATCTACTCACTACAAGTTCCGGAAGAGCGTTTTGCGGCAAGAAAAGAATCACTATTAACCGAAATGATTGACATATCCTGGCGAGGAAATGTAATGTCTTAACAAGGTGTGCAAATATCCACGCGTACAATAAATAGACTATTGTACGAAGCCGGATTAAAATGCAGACACCCCCTGAAAAAGCCAAAATTCACACCGATGATGAAGGGAACACGTTATGAATGGGCAAAGCGCCATCAACATTACACAATTGAAGATTGGCGAAAGGTAAGACAAAATAACTTCGTCATCGGTGTTAATCTTGGCTTTTTCGGGGGGCGTTTGCATTTTAATGCTGCTTCGTACAATCGCCTGTTTACTGTACACGTGGATATTTATTTGAACATTTGCTTTACAAAGAAATATCTACCTGCATAACTCCTTTCATATCTGAGCATCAGCACGGTTTTGTTGCAGGTAGGTCGACGATCACTAATTTAGCATGCATTGGCCAATATCTTGGTGAAGCGCTTGATAAGCGAAAGCAGGTGGATGTTATTTACATAGATTTTTCTAAAGCTTTCGACTGCATTAACCACGAGATGCTACTACAAAAAATGGACAAATTTGGTTTTGGTGTGGGTTTCTGACGTTGATTGAGTCTTACCTTACTGGAAGGAAGTGTTATGTCTGCTACAATGGTTATTCCTCTACGCCGTTTTCTCCAACATCAGGTGTTCCTCAAGGTTCAAATCTTGGACCACTTCTCTTCAATTTTTATATAAATGATTTACTATCTCTGTTTACGTGTCACGTCTTAGCATACGCAGATGACGTAAAGATATTTAATACTGTTGGTAGCATTTTCGATTGTAAACATTTACAAGACAATCTTCTTCGCATTAATACTTGGAGCAAGGTCAATTATCTCCCTCTGAACATCAACAAGTGTACTGTGACTACAATAACACTCACACTACTTTATACTATAACTACCAAATTAATGATGCAGCCATACCACGCAATATCAAAACTTTGGATCTTGGTGTTTTGTTTGATAATAGACTGTCATTTACGGAACATATTTCGTCCATGTGTTCATCTGCTTCCAAAACTCTCGGTTTTGTCATGCGTTCTTGCAGGCATTTCTCAGACTTAGGTGTAATGAAACGTTTATATTATGCCTACGTTCGTTCTAAGCTTGAATACGCCTCCATTGTTTGGTATCCCCGTTATTTATACCAAGAGCTTATGATCGAACGGGTTCAAAAGAAATTTCTAAAATATCTCTCCTTTCGAATGGACAACGTGTATCCTGCAAGAGGTATCGAGTATTATAGCTTACTTGTTGAGCATGGTTTTCTATCTCTTGCTGACCGCCGCGAGCGTAACAGTGTGGAGTTTCTTTGCAGGATCCTAAAAAATACTGTCGACTCGCCAGCCCTTCTGGCGCAAATAAACTTTACCGTACCCACTCATCATACTCGCTACTTTAATACATTTCAAGTACCTAGAGCTAATACCAACATTTTGCTTAAGGCACCTCTCAGTCACATGGTGAGGAACGCAAACAAACGGGATCTAGAGCCATTTTTGTGAGTCTTTCTTTTTTTTTTTTTTGTTTCATTATTATTGTATTATTATTGTAGGCAACACGATTTGAATTATTTTATTTTATTTTATATAAGAATTGTATTGTAATTTGTCCTGTAATTGGCCCCTGGGCTGTTGGGCAATAAAGGATTATTATTATTATTATTATTATTATTATTTGCACTCCTTGTTGAGACATTACATTTCTTATTTCTTTGGCGGATAAACCTTAGTTTTCAGTTGTTAGTTGCAAGATACGTCGATCATGCTTGTAGTGGCTATCTTCTCTTTCATTAAAACGGTGATTCGCTGCATTGGGACACTTCTACCTTCTTTGCAATTGTGCGCTGAGAATAACTCCTGTACCCAACAATGTCTCAATACGTAGTTTTTTTTTCTCATTTGGTGTCCTTTTTTTTACCCATGACGGGAAAATATAAAACACATATAAGCAATAACTTACAGCGCAACACTAACACGTAAACACGGAAAAAACGTTGTTACATAAACAGATAAATATTTTTTCTATAATAGTAACCAATCCAAATAATTTTCTACGAATTACTGGGTCTTTCAATCTTATTTCTATCCATCCTCTATATATGAGAATGATTCATGAAGGGGATAATAGGTAACAGATCATTAAGTGGCACTTTCTCAATTTCTTAGAAAGATATTTAGGGAACGTATTTAGATAGGTACTGTAGACCCTATTCGTGAATTTTATACTTGTATTTGTAAATTATCGCGTTGGAAATACACAAAAGTTTAAATTTATAAGGTGGCCCTAATAAAATGGACAGGGACTGTATGTTAATAAGTTGTATTGGAGCGAAAAGCTTATTGAAGAGTTTAGTATTGTACAGGTTACACTGGAGGAGAAAAATTCTTTGTATTTACTGTTATCTAGAACATTTAATTTTATAGTTTAATGAAAAAGAATCCATCCAAAATCAATTAGAAGAGTTAAAGTCTTACGTTATAATTAGAAATATGACAAGGTTGTTGTCTTTATCTCAAAGACGGAGAAGAAAAATTAATTACATAACCGTTGTTTAGAGCGATGGAGGTGAAATGCGTCATCTTTAAACTTCAGCTCGTATGTAAGATTATAATAATAGCAATGCAAGTTGAAGTTGCCTTGGAATATCGCAGCAATTTCTCTGAAACGTGTAATGATAAAACACTTGTCAGATACCGTTTCACCTAAACATATGGGGTTTATCTTTGCCCATATATTCTAAGTGTTTGTCACCAATTTTTATATACTCTAATCAAATTTAGTTTATCTAACCATTATATTATGTACCTACCAGCGGATACTCCTAAAAGCTACTGAATGTAATAATAACATATTGAAATAAGTGTAATGGATTGTTAATGGACATAAAAAATGTTATTGTTACTCATTACATTATGGAATAACAGTAGACAGATGCAGTCAATAGCGATTAAATATAGATCATTGGAAATACTTTAACAAATTTAATGTAATAATTTTATTTTAAATAAATAAATGAAGACGTTTAATCTAGGAGTAATTACACTATGTTCTGATACTTGTTTTTACGTAATATAGGTATGCTAATCGCATTTTAGTTGTTAAAAAAATTGAAAGACATTGGGAATACATTTTATGTAATAATAATAATAATAATAATAATAATAATAATCTTTATTTGTCCAACGATTACTATCACTTACAGGACAACATACAAACAATTGCTGCAATTACATTGATTATGTATATACTTCATGCGTAATACTATTACAAATCAACACACATGTACACTACATTTCATAACAATTAACATAATCCTAACATAAACAAATATTTTACGAGTATATTCTGTTGCAATTGGTGACCATATGGAATATAGGCGATTTGGCCAAGATATTTGTATTGTGCCTACACGCCACGCAAGGGATCGTGTGTAACGTGGTGGTACTCGGAAATCGACATAAGCTAATAATGATGGTGAATCTATTTCATTAGATAATAGGTTAAATAAAAATCTTGCGCTGTTTTTATGGCGACGATCTTCTAATGAATCAAAATTATGTTGCTGCAGCAATGTTACATAATCTGAACCACAATCAGGGTAAGTACCGCTAGCCTTATAGCTAAGGTATTTGAGGAACCGCTTTTGTACACGTTCAATTGAAATCACCTGATACGTGTAGTAAAGATACCAAATTAAGTTGGCATATTCCAATTTAGATCGAACAAGAGTATAGTACAGAGTCCTTACCACTGAGATGTCACGAAAGCCGCGACAAGTTCTTATTAGAAAACCCAAAGATTTAGATGCAGAAAGACATATAGCAGATATGTGAAAAGCTTAGTTTCGTGTCAAAAAGTACTCCCAAATCCCTCACTTTTTTAGTTCTTGCAATAAATGTATAATCAACAGAGTTATTAAAATTGATCGGATTAGAGCGTCTGGTATAAGAGATCACTTAACATTTGCCAATATTTAGAGATATGCCATTCAGAGTACACCAATCATTAATAAGGGTAAGCAACTTAAAGCAATCAACTAGCGAATCTATAACATTGTAGATTTTAAGATCATCAGCGTAAGCTAAAGCCTCACATCGCAATTTATCTAGCAAATCATTCAGAAAAATGCTAAATAAGAGTGGTCCGAGATTAGAACCCTCTAGAACTCTAGATAGTATTCTGAAGCGAGTGGACGAATAGCCATTATAAGAAACGTTACCACTCCTTCCAGAGAGGCAAGATGAAATTAATTTCACCAACGCAGGGCAGAAGCCAATAGCTTCCAATTTAGCACAAAGTAACTTGTGATAGACGACATTGACCTGTCCTCGCTGGTCCAACACTCCGGATATATACTGGGTGATATTTGCCAAGTTCGTTACTGTGGATCTACCTGACATAAATCCATGTTGATGGATTGACAGAAATGGTTTAACATTAAAAAAAAATATTATTATATAAAATATGTTCAAATACTTTTGCAAAGTTAAGTAAAATGTTTATAGGTCTGTAATTCGCAATTTTAGCCCGGTCATCTCCCTTAAACACTGGCACTATTTTACTAGTTTTCCAAATTGTCGGAAATGTGGAACTTTTAATAATTAAATTGTATAATATACACAGTGGATAAGCAAAGATAGAGGCACATTCACGAACTAGAAAACTAGGTATGTTATCATCACCCGATGTCATATCATTAGAAAGCCTTGAAGCACTATTCAGCACCTCATCCTTGGTAATAAAGGATACACCAAAAGAGGGACAGTTACTATTTACAGTTTGTGGAACCAATATGCCGGCACTAAATGCACTAGAAAAATGACATGCAAAACTATTAACGATGGCCTCAGGTTCAGTTAGTTGCTCCTCGTTGTGGAACATGCGCCCAGGGATCCTTGAAGTTGCCCTCCGACCACCAACAAATGACCAAAAGGCCTTGGGATTAACCTTGATATTCGCTTCCACCTGCCCTCTATAATTATGGTATGGGTAATTATCTAATAAACAATTATAAAGAAACACAAGTCTATCAAGGTAATCCTCAATCTTAAGGTAACATATTAGGGTTTAACGAGATTTTATTAGAAAATATTGAACACTTTGGACTATTTAAAAGTAGGCAAGGGTGATAATCTGATACTAAAATGTTAGTTACATATTAGTTGTAGTGAATGAACTGCACCGTGTCTACTATGCGAGGATCTGTAAACAATCAGGCCAAGTATTTACCCTTAACACGTGTTGTTATAAAGCTGTTATGTTACGTACCAACATATTTTAGAAGGATATATCCCTTACATACCATGTTGATTTGACAGACGTGTTATGATTTGTATGTTAACATTAAGTTCAACATAAATTTCTGGTGCAAAATTTTCGCAAAAACCGTCGAAATTTCGCTCATCTTGGAATTGGCTCAAGGCTCACTGAATGCTATCTCCAATCATACAGAATACGATTTTAAAACCAAAATTGGCACAAGAGGACTAATCTAGACGGTATTCATTTCTAAAGATTTTATTTCATTAAGAAAAAGTATTTCGTTTATTTTCACGTATATCTTGGTGACAATCTGGAAACCAACATTGGATTCACAAAAATTGGCATACCAACACATCCTTAGATGTTAGACAAAAGAATCTTGTAAGTGAAACTTTAGTAGAAAGTAATTTTTCCACCCACTTCACACCAAATTGAGTCTTATGAAGCAATATACAAAAGCTCTGGGTTTGCAAGGGGTTATGAACGAAGCTGAGAAATAAGTCTAGACTTCATTCATCATGGTCGTGAACATTTCCTTGTAAACAAAAAAACCTCCAATTACAAAGATCTAGTGAAATCAAAAATTTCAACGCCTAGGTTATATGCTCATGTTATAACCTAAAGCTTCATTTCCTTCATAGTCATCGTTTGATGGTTTCCGGAAAATTTAGGTGCTGCAAGCGATGAACAAGGCGAGAGATTTAATCAAAACTTAAAAACCATGGAAACTCAGTACCAATGGGATCCTCAAATGATGGCCATTTACTATCGGAATGTTCGAAGGAACTGCCACCTCAAAATTGACAGCAGAAAGTGCAACAAACGAATATTTATTCTCTGATTGTTATTTGTATTTTTACAAGGACTCTTTTAATTTTTTAATAATTATTAGAATAAATGCTTGAACTATACCCGTGACTATAGTATTTAAATAAATAAATTAATTATTAAAATTTCATACTTTGTTTATATTGTATCAGTTCTTAAGTAATAACTTAGCCACGTTAGTGAATCTTCAAAGAGCATAGCATGGAATAGCGTTAAATTTTGACATGATACGCAAAAACTAATATGACTTTCGGATTCAGCACACCGAAATTTGTTAAGAAACAAATCTCATATATAAGTTAACAAAAATTGTGTTGGGGAGTGCTATGCACAGGGACGGTACGACAATACAATGCTACTAAGTAGTTTGTTTAGTCGAAATAAAACGGACTATTTTATACACGCAAACAAATATAGAAAATGCAGTAATTTAGGTCTGTTACAAAATTTGTGAAGAAGCAATCATATCTACGTGAATCAATGTTAAGAATTTATTTAACATCTACACACAAAAAAAAGTGATAACAATATTAAAGCTGTCTGCTAGTTTTAATTTAATGGCGTATGTACTCATACGAATTGACTTGAATGCTTTATTCGGAATGAATAATGGAAATAAAATGACCTCAGGTATTTCTGATTTTTTAAAAAATGAATCGCCCAAATGCAGATTAAAAATCATAATGGAGAAAATTGCCAATTAAATTATGGTCTTATAAATAAAGAGAAACGTAAATTTTTCAACAAATACCAAACTATTATAAACGTATCTTTTTTTTTTATTAAAACTATATCGCCGGGCAAGAATTCATAGCTGTTAGAGTATATTAATGACAATAAGATAAAGGTGGCCTTTATTGTTCGATTATTTTGACCTTTTTTATTTGAGTAGAATAATTTATTCAAACACCGTACTGATACGTTAAATCAGGTACGACATTGTTGTTGAGAGAAAGAGAAGGTAAAACATATAATAATTCAAATTTTTCTATTAGCTGCTTACAAACAATTATTCTCGAAAAAGTAAAATAAAACATTTGTGAAACGACAGTGGGGGTATTCTTTCAGTTTTGAATTCATTTCAAATCATTGTTTAACGTGATTTTCGTCCAAGTTGGCTGTTGCATATTGCGAAGATAGGAAATGATTAATAACAGTGCAAACAGTGAAGTTTTAGAAAAAAAGGCTATCTTACGGAAGGATAAAGTTTGCGGAGGTAACATTATTGAACCAATTAAAATTATCAAGAAAAAAATTATACTGAATATTAGATACCATGGTTCAGTATTATTTTTCAGAAAAAAAAAATACAAAAAGATATTTTGTTAATTTCCCAAAAATTTAGGCATTGAAAATGGTTACTTCAGCAAGCTCTATGAAGAGACGTACAAAAGATCGATACAAAAACCCGAGGAATTTTGGGCTGATATAGGAAACTATGTTCACTGGACAAAAAAATGGGATAAAGTACTTGATAATTCACATCCACCTTTCACTAAATGGTACCTCGATCTATGCATTTCAATTAAAAAATTATTAATTTAAACTTAACATTTTTAAGGTTCGTCGGAGGTGAATTAAATGCATGCTATAACGCGATAGATCGTCACGTCGAAGCAGGGAAGGGATCTAAAGTAGCTCTAATCCATGACAGCCCCCTAACAGGTACAGTACGCAAAGTTACATACGCAGAACTTTTGGACAAGGTACAAAATTCCTCAATTTGTCGTACATAAAATCTTACTTAATAAGGACATTTTAGGTCTCGCATTTAGCCGGGGGGTTATCTGCTTTGGGTGTGAAAAAGGGGGACGTGGTTTTGATCTATATGCCGTTAATACCGGAAGCTGTAATGGCTATTCTAGCGACAGCTAGGTTAGGAGCGATACACTCTGTAGTATTTGGGGGTAAAGCGTATACAGAATAACAGTTTTTCCGAAACCAATAAAGAATACATTGCAGGATTTGCCGCTAGGGAACTGTGCTCTAGAATTATACATGCAGAGCCCAAGGTTATCATAGCAGCAAGTTGTGGCGTTGAACCAAACAAAACTATCAAGTACGATATCGTTGCAGTAGACATTCGGTTTACCATCATAAGATGGAGTCATTTTCGTGCGCGAATTTTAAAAGAAAAATTTTAGATACAAGAACATCCTAAATGAAGCAATTGATTGGTCTACCCATAAGCCTGAGAAATGCGTTATTTTTCAACGAAAAACTGTTGAGACCTGTCAGTTAGATCTCGAAATGGATATACTATGGGAAGATGTTTTAACTTTAGCTAGACCGCATGAGTGTGTACCAATCGAGGCTAATGAACCATTATACATTTTATATACCTCAGGAACTACAGGTTTTGAAGCCAACACATCAATTTTCTTTTCTATATTAACCATTTTTAGATGACCCAAAAGGTGTGCAACGACCTATTGGTGGTCATATAGCTACTTTGACTTGGACCATGGCTGCGATTTACGATATGGGTAAAGAAGATGTTTGGTGGACTGCTAGTGATTTAGGTTGGGTTGTGGGACATTCTTACATATGCTACGCACCTCTGCTTTATGGGATAACCAGTGTTATGTACGAAGGAAAGCCTGATAGGACTCCAAATCCTGGACAATATTTCAGGTATATTCTCAAAAAGTTTTAAATCAGAGAAAACAAATCTATGAATTCCAGGATTATCGATGAACATAAAGTAAACGCTATATTTACTGTACCAACTTCATTTCGGGTAATTAAACGAGAAGATCCTGGTATATCCTTTGGTAGATCGTATTCCATAAAGTCCTTGAAGAAAATTTTCGTGGCAGGTGAACATTGTGATTATGAAACTAAGAGCTGGACTGAGAATATTTTCATGGTCCCAGTTTTAAACCATTGGTGGCAAACTGAAACTGGACATGCGATCACTGCCAGTTGCATTGGGTTAGGGCACAGTTTGCATCCTCCTAAATATTCAGCTGGGATGCCATTTCCAGGATACAATGGTAAATATCGCGAAACATATCAATATATTTTCAAGCAGAATATTTGGTGTAGTTATGGTGCTAAAAGAAGATGGAACGGTAGCAGAATCTAACGAATTAGGACGAATTGTAGTCAAGTTACCTTTGCCACCAGGTACTATGAGTACCCTCTATCAAGCACCGGAAAAATTCTGTAACATTTATTTTAAGAAATATCCTGTAAGATTTAATTTAGGTAAGCTAGATATTAGAGGACGTATATCTGATTCTTCTAGGGATATTATGACACTATGGATGCTGGGTATAAGGATGAATATGGATATGTCTACGTGACAGCTAGGGATGACGATATAATCAACGTGGCTGGGCATAGATTATCTACATTGGCTTTGGAGGACGTCGTTTTTGCCCACCCTGAAGTTGTAGATGCTGCAGTTGTTGGGGTTCCTGAACCTACTAAGGGGCAGATCCCTTTATGTTTGTTTGTTATGAGGAATGGTAGGTAAATAGGGCATATTAATTTAAATTCTTTGGGGTTAGGATCAATCAAAAAGAATCGACAATTTCTAAATAATGTCTTTTATTTTAATAATATAACAATATTCAAAATATTCTATTATAACATGATCATGATTTTACAGATGCTAGAAAAAATGAAGATGAAATTAGTCGCGATTTAGTCCGGATGGTAAGAGAAATGATAGGACCCATAGCCTCATTCCGTTTGGTTGCCGCTGTTAAAGGTCTTCCAAGAACGAGATCGGGAAAAACTTGCAGGAAAAGCATATCGGATTTAGCCAAAAATAAAGAAATTAAGGTATACTACGCGTATAACTGTACATTAACGGCAATTTCGGTGAAAAAAAAAGCAAAATTCATGATTCTTTTTAAATTTGTCTTTATTTATAGATTTCTGGAACCGTAGAGGATCCCACAGTTTATAAAGATATTAAAATTGTTCTTCAAAAAATGGGCTTTGCACGGGCAGCCCCTGATCCACAATAAATATATGACACAAACCTATGCATGTCAACAAGTACGTTATATAGTCTATATAAATTAGTATAATTTACATTAATGGAATAACAATAAAATTACATTGTAATAAAAAATAAACAATTAAACCCAATCAACACGATTTGTCTTGTATGTTTTTTTTTTTTATTATCAATATTTCTATGTCTCGTTTTCTGCTAGCTTACCAGATGACATTTTGACGGGCACAGCTTGGACCTTTAGGGAGACGGAATTTTCCAACGCCAATCTTTTTTTTTCCCTAAAATATCCAGCTGTTCTGATTCCTTGCCCCCTCCCTATCACTTAATATGTTGTGCCAAGATGTTTGCTTCTTCATTTTCTTTATATGTCTATATATATTTATATATAAAAAAACAGAATATTCTATAATTTTTTTTTCGTAGAATTTCTTAACTATACAAATATATAGTTACATCTATGTTATGTATCATATACATCTAGTGAGTCATGATTGGGTTTTTACTTTTATTTTCAATTCGAAATAAAATCCAAGAGACGTTATTTTTTCTTTTTTTTTTAATGTAACGTGAATGGCTATAATCTATTTATTATATCATTTAAAATGTACGTTTAATATGAAAATATTTCAGTATATGTTATAGTGATTTATTTCTTTTTTACCTAAAGTATAAATATTTTTAAAAACGAAACGGATAATCCAATTTAATTATACAAAGCGTTTTATTCACCTCTCTTGAAGCTTTAGTTCGTCTCATTTTTTTCTTTTTTTTTACGAATAAAACAGCGTAGGTAAAGACGATAGTTTTTTTTTGTGGTCAACATGGCTATTCTCCGATACACTTGTAGTTCGACCTATTTAAATATATATATATATATTACATAATAGCTTACTAAACGCCTAATAATTATAATCATATTACCGCTGGACCTGCCAGTGAAACTTTACACAGTATATACTTTCTTTTTCACGTGAGGTGGTGCTATACACTAAAAATGGAAAATAATTACAACACCTAACATTTTTCTTTAGCCTCTTACGAGCTAAAAAATAAGTTTTCGCCTTTTCTTTTCAATCATGAAGGAAACAGTATTTGCCACTCTATAAAATAAGCTTTATATATATACTTTCTTCGATAATTATTTTTTTTGGCATTTACGGTTTCTATGTTATAGATATACACCGCTCAACCAAAATTCCATCTTTCAAACTTGCGGGGTAACAGTGTATAAATATATAAATTGTATTTCTATGTATACAGGGAGGGTCAGAAATTTAGAAACAGTAACGATTATTAATTAAAATAGAAGTTGCACCTTTACAATTGTCTATAAACATCATAATAATAGTACAATAAGGAATAGCAATAATTAATAATACTGATTACCTTTTCTACATTTTTGGACTCGTCCCCCTTACTAGATCCGGTTATTAGTTAACAGACGCCCATTATTATATTACAAATTTGAGTACTTCGCTTCTACAAAAATAATATTCATCTCTAATAAACACCCCATGTTCAAAAAAATTGGTATATTGTCAATAAAGTAATAGTAATCATAATAATAACAATACTTTGAAAAATGTGTCAGAAAGAGAAAAATAATATAATTAAAACCTACATCGTTAAAAACTAGATAAATAAATAAATAAAACTAAATAATTACGCTACTTATTCTTAAAACACAATGAGGTTTGTATGGGAGAATTAAAATAGAAAAAAAAAAATAAATAAATAAATAAAGGGGGAAACATTGAATAACAGAGACACCGATAGTATTTCCAACTTTGTACGCAAGGACGTAATTTAATGCATGGTATAATCCCATTAGAAAGAAATTACCCATAGATTAATGTCCTTTTAATATCCCATAATCGACTAGAAGTGTTTGGAGTATTTTTTTTTAAATTCAAAATGTATATATCTCTTTTAATTAAGTAAATGGATAAAGGTCATGATGAACCATATATATATATATTATTATTTAACATATTTAAATTATATATTACATAGTAATAGGAACTCGAAATTCCAAATGCCTGAAACTGACATGAAATTCCGGGTCCAACACCGATACTTCCAACGTTATTCGATTGTTTATCTCCTTTTAAATATTATATAATTTTATTTCCCTTAATTGTTATATGTATGTATATTTATAATTTTAATCAATATTTTTTTTACACGTAATGTACTGTATATATATAATATATATCATTATATACTATGACTAGAATGGCCAACGATATCGTTTAAAGTACCGGTGAACCGACCAATCGGTAAGGTAACACGCAGCTTATGTGAGTGTGTGTGACACAGCACAGTGTCGCCACCTACTGGTCAGGATCTTCGCCGTTGGTTCCGATACGGATTAGTTTAGTTCATGTGTGCGCATGTACATTGTTAGATGCAAATCACAGCTGTATATCAATCGGAAAAAGTTTAAATGCGCAAGTTTCTAGTCGAATATAACTTTCATAGCTGTCGTAAAATATTTTGACAGATATATATCATAAGTACAAAAACCATAAGAGAGCAATCATCCATTAAATAATCATAAGTACTATTAAGATATAATATTATTATTATATTAATAGATAAAAAATTTTTTTTGTTGGTTTTTCCCACATTATTCACAATATATATCAGTAAGATGTAAACTTCCTCCAAAACACTGAAGTAATTAATATATTTGTAGCACCTAATATCACAAATTTCATTTTACTTTATTTACTTGTAATTATTTCAAAAATTAAGAAGCGTTTTAATAAATATCCTTTAGGTTATATAGTATATATATATAAAGTATATTATATACAAGTACATCGAAAAGTTTAAAGATATAATTATATATGTATATAAATAACTACATAAGCAAGCGTAAATTACAGTTATATTTAAATAGAAACTTCCGCTAACTTAAGATCTTATTTAAATCCTAATTGGTGTATTTATAAATAGGGAGAGAAACAGATGTGACTTGCCGATCTAACAACGATTCATTTAACACAACTTAACTATCTATGTACGTTATAATTAATATAGTACTGTTCCATATTTTTTTTTAAACTTTAATCGTATGTTGATTTCGCGTGTTTTAGTCCCTATTTTTTTAGAAATTTCGTTTTTGCTATGTAAAGGTACAAAAAAAAAACAATATTTTTTTTAATATACCGTGTATATAAATTATTTAATCAATAAATTACGTTTTTTTTGTCCTATATATAAGTCACATTTATATAATTTGTTGTTTCAGTTATCATTTGGGTAGTTTTCTATTTATTTGTTTTTTTTTTATTAATTACTTTTTTTATATAAATTAATTAAATCTCATCCTCCGGCTATAGTCTAATTAATTAATTAATAGTAAGTATAATAACAAAATTAAATTGACGAGGGGCAGTAATTAATTTGAGTAATTTATTCAACTATTATTATTATAATAAAAACTATTTTCTCTTTCTTTATATAATAATATATATAACATTAACCTACATTTCTTGCTTTATATTATTATATTATTATATTATCTATAAAAGACGCTTAGTGCCCCTCCTCAATATTTTTGGCAGACATCTCATCCTTCACCTAATATAAATATATGTAACGTACTTAATTGTTAAGTAATAATAATAATTGATAATGATAAATTAAACACAACTAAAAGGGGAGGGCTAGGTGAAAAGGGGAGGGGTCAAATAATTTTAGTTTTGCTAAAAATAAAAAAAAAAAAATAACCCATGCTACAACCAAAATACAGAATTCTCTCCCCTTTTCGCTGGGTAATATATATTTCGTTTAATAGTTTATAGCATTTATAATTATTCCTTCTTGACGAGGACGTTGGTACTGTAACTTCCACGTACTGGCGTTAAAACCTGGCCAAATATGACAGTGCACCGAGGATGACGTCATTTTAGAATAATATACATACAAGTAATCACCCCCTGGTCAAATATGGCGGGTCACACCACCAGAGTGCACAGTGGGGGTATTCTACTAACGTCCTCTTCCACGGGTGATTTGTTTTTTTAATCCATTTTATTTTTTTTTAGATTCGTGAGAGGGGATGAACTACCTCCCACCTAGGCACCTAAATTTTATATATATATAAAGTATATATATGTATATACGCTATATGGGCATTTTCGTAAAAAAACTTGACGCACGCCCACTTATTGCTAAACATGTTCATCGAAAAAAGTCCATGCCGCCGCAGTGTAGCGTTTTTTTTTCCTATGGCAATAATAAAATTTTATATATTTTATATATTCATTATGACACACAATATACACTATATTTTATATATCATATATATAAATAACAATTAAATCAACGAACAAACAATATTTCTTTTGTTTCCTTACTTGGATTGATTATTAGAAAAGTGGTGGGGAGGCGTACGATTGTTTTTACTTTTTTTTTTTAATTTTCAATGTTACTGATACTGTCGGTAGTAATAGTAATAAATATTTTACACTAGTGCTGCTCGAGTTATGGGAATAATATTGGTCTGAATGGAAAGGACGGGAGCACAAAAATTCGGGAGCTAAACAGCCGTCTCTGTATGACTATGAGATGACAGTCGCTCCACATCTATCTCGGGAATCGTCAGTTCATCTGGGATGTTATCGGCATATTCAATGGAAGAAGTTTGTGACAATCTCTTAGAGAGTGATGTCTGTTTGCGAAGTACCTCGGCTAGGGAAGTATTGCTGTGTTCGCCGTATCGAGCATCTAGGCCCTGACGGAAAGCATTAACTACTCGAATCTGAAAAGAACAAGAAACAACAAAACAGGGAGAATTAAAAATAAGAACATTCCCAGGGAAAAATAATAAGTGACGGGCAAAAAATAGCATAGCCGACAAAACATGTAAAATACAGAGCCATATATAAGAAAAATAATCTCGGTTGCATAATTTCCTGGCAAGTAGTTCTCTTTTTTTTTCCTCTCTCCATATATCTGCATCGTCATAGTCAAATAAAGTTCCACTTCCTTCTTTTCCAGCTCCAAAACATTTTGGCCCCTTCTTCAAAGGTTTCTGTCCAAAAACAAAAAAAAAAGCACCCCCAATACAATCAAAATTTTTTTGAAAAAATAAAAATTTAAATTTTCAAAAGAAACAATTATGGTATACTTACTTAATTGAGAGCGTTTGGGGAAAATTTTTGATTAAGCATTCAATAACAATTTCACAAAAGAGAACCCACCACCAGAATCCAAAGAAGGTTACATTCCTCAAATCATGCAGAAGAAATTTGCTATGTTCGAAAAAAACGAATATCAAAGAAATTAAAGTGGTAACTTTATTTGAACTACTTTAGAAAAAAAAATGTTTGACGTAACTTTCGACAATACGACTACAAATTGCGAAAAAAAAGAATCTAATCGACTCGTTACTTTTGAAGAAAAAAAAAACGTATAGTGCTCTCCAAATATTTGATAAACAATGCAACTACATTTAAATTTAGATAATGCTATTTACGTCAAACCAGTGTAATTTGCAAAATGTCAAGTGTTATCGCCATATCCCAGGAGTAGAATAAATGCCGAATCGTTTTCGTTTCATTTTATTTTTTTGCTGGAACGTTGCCAAACGTTATTAAGAAATATTTAAAAGAGATTACATCCAACAGCCAAATTAGAAAAAAAGTATTGTAGGAAAGACGTTAGAAAGTTATGTTAAGATATTAATCGTTATATTAAAAGAGTTAGTAGAAACCTAAATAATAGAATTAGGGACAAATTAGAATACACACCTTATTCGACCTCACTCACTTCAATAATCATCTCCCAGATATTAAAAAAAAAAGGTTTAATAATAGACGTGCTTTACAGGAAAATCAACAAAACATTAAAAGAAAAATAGCGATAGTATCAGAATTAGAAATAGAGGGGGTGAAGGCAAATATCACGTGTAGTTCTTTAAGTATTAAAAATTTAGAGAAAAAAGATCATAGAGACTTTATTTACAGAAATAGAATTAAAATTATACAGGGGTAATTAATTATAATATCGACAATGACCAAAAAAATCGCGAATCCCACTGTATAATAAGAGAAATCCCATGTGCACTAATTTTTTTCCTTTAAATTATATTATAATCTATCTTTTAATTTGGAGAAGTAAAATGAAAATGGAATTTTCCAAAGTTACTTTTTGGCGATTCAAAAATACTCCTCCGAATTAAAAAATAGAGTATAAATAATATATTAGTACACACGTGGATAATATTAAGAGAATAGATATATCTTTTAAAGTGTTATAGATGTGTGTTTGGTGTATGTAATTCATTTTACACATGCAATAAAGTTTTAGGTAACAGAGAACTAGATTCAAATATATTGACGAGGACTATACAGATTCTTCCGATTTCCAATTTCCGTTCGGGTAAATTAATTTTTTTTTTTAGATCAGAGACGAGAACCACGTTACCAGGAGAACAGAAAAAAAAAGACAATGAATAGGCATGCAATTATTACCATTTATATAGATACCAATATATTTATAAATATATACATGCCACGACAATAGCTTCAGTGGCCACATACAATAATAAATAAAGTGGCTGATAGAGAGAACACAGGCAGTTAATACACGATACTGCCCGAGCAAAATGTATTTGTGTAGAGCCATCATATATACATGCCGTGTACCTTCGAGGCAAGTCTAAGCTTTAACATAAAATAAAACAAACAACAATACACTGAATTGATATCCGATTATTTGCAAACTATACAGTTTAAGAAAAGTCCCGACTGTAGCTCAG
Organism: Trypoxylus dichotomus; assembly: GCA_023509865.1. Classification (NCBI taxonomy): domain Eukaryota; kingdom Metazoa; phylum Arthropoda; class Insecta; order Coleoptera; family Scarabaeidae; genus Trypoxylus; species Trypoxylus dichotomus. Next base: position 6,911,672 of record CM042083.1, on the reverse strand, counting down.
TCGGTACAAAAGAATAGAAAAAAAAAAATATATCGAGAAGAGAAATTAACGGAAAAATACAGATATTTCAGGTGCTTATTATTTTTTAGGCGGGGCAAAGTTCCTCCGAAATTATAGAAAGGGTGAAAGGAAGGAACGTACAGAAGGATGGAAATGGAAGATGGGACTCACATTTGGATCTATACAGCGAGAAACATGAAGAAACAGATCGAGAGAGAGAGAGAGAGAGAGAGTGAAAAAAATAATAAGCCACTGACACTGTTTCCATAGCAAGCAAATTTCGCAAAATTAAAATTGATGTAATAAAAAGAAAATTAAATTAAATATAAGAAAAAAAAAAAAAATAGAAAAGAAAAGATGAAACATGATGAGAAGGTTGTTAAAAAAACATGTAACTTGCAAAATTTATTACAGATCAACACACTTGAGAATTATCTGAGCACCACTTAATATATATAACACACACGATAACAATATTTAATATACATACAGTCTTTACCAGAGATATTGGTTATATTGCTTACGTGATTTTGCCCCACCTGTATTAGTAAACACACCAAACTTTGTAAAAAAATATTAATCATATAAAAAACACATAAGAAATAAAAGCAATTGAAACACAACTTAGCAAATATATAGTTTCATAAGACATTTCAAAGATGTGTATATTTGTTTTAAAATTGAGTAATTTTTAAGAATTGAATAATAAAATTCAAGAATTAAAAAAATCCCTAGGATTTTTATAATTTCCCAAATTTAATCATTCTATATTTTAAGATGTTTAAAAGACATTCAAACAACAAAAAAAAAGAGTGTATCAGCATTCTCTTTAAAAAATTCTTTTATTATAAAAAATACCGAAAAAACAGCAACCTCTTTTTTGTTAGTAAAGTTAAAAAATAAAAATTATAAGTACACTTTGTTCAAAAATATATACGTAATAATTAACCATTAATAACAGTAAACAGTAATAATAATTATCGTAATAATAATAATAACAAGTAAACTGAGTGTTTCTTTTTCAATTAATATTAAATTATATAGTATTATAAATATTTAAAAGCCTCCTACAAATAATTTAGTAACAAATATATATAATATATACTAACTATGCACGAGGCTAAATTTTATATTATATTAATAAGCGTACAGCCATTATAGAAATCATAAACAAAAAGTAATTGTATAACAAAAAAAAAAAATATGGGCCACAATGATTACAATGTCTTTAATCTATGATGCGCCAAGTTCTAAGTAATAAAGAAAAATAAATAAAATATTATAGTAATGAAGTTGAATGTTAAATGAATTTGGCCAAGTTTATTCTTAAATTACAAAATTCATGATTATAGTTTTATATTTTTTTTTAAGAATTGAAGAGAAAAAAATATTGAATAAAAAACTTAGGCCGACACAACAAGATAGTCGTTTTGAGCAATCAAATGTATCTGTGAACTATATTTTCGTGATCATTTATAAATTAATGTTCAATTTTCTTTTTTTGGTGTAAAAAGATGCATGCAGCATGCAGAAAAAAAAAAGAGCCGTACAACAAAGACAAAGAAATACGGAAATGTCTATACTACGAAAAAACAAACAAATAGAAAGAATTTATATTCTGATTTTTTTTTTTCTTTAAATCCTTTTCTTTTTTACTACATTGCAAAGTCGCTATTCTGGAGCACTTGCATCACGGTTTTAGGACCTCTACGCTTTGTAATCTTTCAGTTTCGCTTTTATATCACTTTTTCCAATGCGTAAGTTTTTTTTTTAAGTCGTAGATGTTCCTAGATGCAATGCTGGAATAGCGTTGAACACAAAATCAAGAGCGGGCATACAAATATATAGCGGACAGAAAGATTTAGGAAAGCGGCTTACAGCTTGGTCAGTGGAGCTCTTGCTGTATGGAACCGGAATCAAACGTTCTTGCAATTCACCACCTATCACCTTCAAGAGTAAAGGGTACGTTAAGAGTGGTTCGATAGACAGTGACAGACACATACAATAGAAATAAGTGCACAGAATAAGATAGATTCAGATTCTACTAAGTAAATTTCAGAAGAGTGTAATTTATAGCGTCGTTTCGGAACTTATAGAAACAATTTAAGAGCTTTGAATCTTCAACAGTTTACTTTTAACTTCATCGAAACGTTTCGACAAATTTCGGAACGAGCTACGTAAAGTTTTTATGAACCTCAACGAATGATGAGGCGTCTTTTTAAAAATGACACAAGGGCACGCATGCGAAGTCACCGAAATACTCGAAAAAAAAAACGAACGATGATAACATTATGTACTTCTAAACAGAAACAATTCAAAACTAAGAAAAAAAACAGATACCATATAATATATATATGTATAAGTATGTACGAGATAAAAATAAAACGATGTATATATTTTTTTATAAAACATGTATTAATGCGTTGTTTTTTTGGCGAACAATGTCAACGTGAATAACAACATTTTTTTTTTTTCAAATTAACGAAATTATACACGAGCGTATTGCTTTTTATAATGTGTTTATATAAATGGTAATTATAAATATATATATATAATTATATACAATAAGTATGGTACACAAATTTTAAATTTAGAAACGGAAAGAAAATGAACCATTCAAAATAAATTAGATTAAATGAAACCCCCTTCAATTAAGCCTAAAATCAAACACTCAAAATTAAAAATAAACATTTTTTTATTAATAATGACTATATAAAAAAAATATTTGTTAAATCCTTACATAAAAAGATCAAATTAAAAAAAAGCTTTTGCGTGAATATTAAATTACAAAGTTATTAACAATTTCTTTTTAAATAATCGTGTAGTATATAATATTTATAAAAAAAGTACTTATAAAACTTAATTTACGATGTAAAAACGGTGTATATGCAAAATTACATTATTATTCTTATCAATATTATTAGTAATAATAAAAATATATTCCTTTTGTGTATTTTACGCAGTATATTTTGATTGGTTCACTTAAAAATTCAAACGATAATTTTATAAAACTATATCAACTATTATTCAATTAAAAAAGAGGTGTGATTACTACAAAAACTTAATATTGTATACGTAGTGTTACATTATTTAATATAGGCCTAAAGATGTTGATATAATTTTATTCTATTTTATAAATATAGGTGTATATATTCATCGCATGTGTGCACTTGGTTTCACCTTACATGAAAAGGGAATTTTTTTACCATCAACAGAAACACGATAGCTCGAAACATGTGGCCCACTTTTACAATTTCTTCTTTCAAGAACAGAGCGTTACAAATTCTGTTAAATCAACGTAATCGTAATATTCATATTACTATTGCTTCTTTTTCGTTAGTTAGCAGCGAAAGAAACAAATTTTTAAAAAATTAAATATCTTTTATATATCATGTATATTATGTCATAATTGTTTCTGCAACATTCTTCAGGTTATCATCAGGTTTTCTGATTCATTTTAATTATTTCCTCTTTCTCAGTTTATTATATTAGTAACAGTAGGCTAAGTTATACAATAACAATAACAATAACGAAATAGAAAAAAAAATAATAAAAAATAATAACAGGAAAGAAATAAAAATAAAAAATATATATTAAAAGAGAAGTATAACGTCTTTCTTTGGCCTTGCAAAACAGACGACCAAATTAACACTTTACTTGACTATTTCACGAAAATCTATGACAGGCGTTCCGCAAATTCACAAACCCACAGCAATTATATTTAGGAAAATATACTTTTTTTCTTCGAAACGTTAAATGTAAGAAGTCTAAAGAACTATATAAAAGGAAGACTTAGTTGATTAGACCCTGAAACTTTGTTTATATTTTCCTATTTTCTTTTTGTTTCTTTGATATGTTAAAAGCATCCTATTGAATAAAGATATGTTAGTTATAATATTGAGATAAATAAAGATAAACAGTGTGATTGTCAAACAATTGTTTTAGTAAAATTGAAACGTTGTAACCCCTCTCTCAGATAACATGAGTTATTTTTTGACTATATGTAGATTGGCAGTTAGTTTCGTGAGCAAAATTCTTCCAAAATTCATTTTCAATTTTTTTTTTTTTTGAATCCCATACATCTACACAAATAACCATTGTATAGAAAAGAATCGGTAGGTAGGTAAATTTGGGACAACCTGCGTTTGTTTTAATTGTTTTTTTACCATTTCTCTATGTTCTATATTATAATAAATATATTCTTTTCTAAAAAAAAAATGCAAAAAAAAGATAAACTATATATGTTTATGTTTATATAATGTGTTATAGAACAATACGTTTGGCGACGACACAATACAAGTTTACTCGAAGTTTTTTTTTTGTTTTTTGTGTGCATGCGTTTAATTAGTTCAAATATAAAATATCTGTCTCCATTACCACTAACCTGAGAAATCTAAGGCTACCTAAAATGCTAATACATACATCTATTCTACATGTGACGAATAAATGAAATATTTACAAAATAATACAAAATACTTAAAAAAATTTGGTCAAGTAAAAGAATTCTACAAGTGCTAAGCTAAACGATAGATTTTCCTTTTTTTTTTAAGAGGTAGGGAGGTTAGTGTAAGAAAGGGGGCTCGGTAGGGGGGAAGGTAAGTATGAGAAAAATTGAAATAATTGGTTGGATATGCATAAGGAATCTCAGAGGTTGTTCTGTTATAACTTATTTGCTTTAATCCTTTTCTTTTTTTCATTTATTTCGAATATTAAATTTTATTACTCTAAATTAACTGTTTCTGGCTAAAAAAAAAACGGCTACTGCTACGGCAGGGTAGCGCTAGAAACGAGCGTCATGCACTGCTCGTAGCTGTGCATAGCCGGACATGATCGGCACTATATGCGAGTCTCATGCACTGGTTTTGGCAGCTCGGAATTGTTTGTTGAAGGTGCGGAAGGTGCAAAAGGCGGATTATGGGGTGGGAGCCTCAAGGTGTGAGGAGATAATAGCCGATTTCCGGCGAAGTCGTCAGTCTTCGGCGGCTGCGATGACAGTTTAGTTGCTGTCGGATCTTCGTCTATATATGTGATGTCTGAGAGAGGTCGAGGCGGCCATGGGCCAGTGTGGCTTCGCGAGCTGCGCAAACTGTGTAAGCTGTGTAAACTATGAACCGAACGTCGCTCCTCCAGATCTTCCAGGGTTGACTTGAAAGCTCTGATAACTCTCAGCTGCAAACACAGGGAAGCAGGGTACTCATAAGGCTGGGATCAGCATGCATACACATTATCATGCTCGCACACTTCCTTTCACCCCTTCGCAGGACACGCCATGCGAGCCAAGTCCACGTACGAGCTCCCTTATTTATTCAGGGTGTTCTCACGAACGCCACTGCATCGAATCCAGTGCGGTACGTGGACGAGACCTGCTTCAGCGGGCACTCACGTCCTTACGTTCTTTTATACGTTTGGTGATAATTTAACACAAGTTCATTTTGTTAATATTTTTAGTTGCATCGTAATTATTTTAGATTTTTCGGAATATCTATACAAGATGTATCATGACGGATTTAGGTAAAAAGAATATAAAAAAATAATAACACTTGCGTTTTGAAAGTTGACTGGTAGTAGTTGGGGATTAGGTTTTTGTTTCAATTTGAAATATTTTCAGATTCCTTCATTCTTGATTTTATTTCAAATGGGATTTCCTAATCTTTATAAATTGATATGAATTTCTCAGCTGATTCTAAAGTTAGTTTATCTAACAAACTTTGTGCAGGAAATGGCTCATTTTTGAGATTTTCAATTTCTTCTTGAAAATAATAATAGAATCCATGCCTTCACATCCCCCAACAGCTTTCACCAATTATAGAGGGCATCGGCCGCCTGCGCCTGTGGTACGCCTTAAATTCGTTCTCAGCACTCGCCAACCAGTGAGGAAAACCACAGAAAATCTCAACCCTGAGAAACGGCCCCAGGGTTCGAACCCGCAATCCCGAGACTAATGGGAAACGGCACAAGGCACTGAGCTAACAGCCCCAGAGAGGAATACATAAAGGGTATTACAGATTACCGTGTGTACACATTTAAACTTTAAAATGATTATAAAATTACAATTTTACCAACGTATTTAAATTTCTGAGAAAATATCGGTCTCGATAGGATTTGAACCCACGGGACTGAATGTGAGTTCAGATAACTTTTAATACCTATATAAAGTAATTACCTATATCTAGGTATTAAAAGTGATTTGAACTTACTTTTAGTCCCGTGGTCTAGAAGTCGTGGGTTCAAACCCTACCGAGACTGAAATCTTTTTCAGAAATTTAAATACGTTGGTAAAATGCAAGGAAATCGTAATTTCATCATTACTAACACCAACGAGAGTTCCATATTAATATTAATTTAATTTAACTTAATTATTTCGAAAGCTATGGTACATCAAACGTCATATCTTAAACTTTATGAAACAATAAAGGTGTTCAAAAAAATATGTCAAACTTAAATTTGCAAAAAAAAAAAATAAATAACTGAAAAAGGGCTTACTTTAAGGGCAAGGTTTATTAGATAAACTAGGTTTAAAATTACCTCCAAAATTCATATCAACTATAAAAATTAAGGGGTCCTATTTGAAGTAGAAAAAAAAATATCTATTTCCGGTATAATAATCAGAAGTAGAATTCTGCAAATATTTTAAATCGAAAAAACTTAACCCGAATTTCAAAACGCATCTTCTAACCAAAAGTCGTCGGAATACATCCTATATATATTATATATACTGGATATAAAAAAACTCAATATCGAAACATACTACATAGCCATAAGCTCCGTTAAAAAGGTGTCTACTAATCTTTTCATGTATAAAAAAAATCTTGTTTAGTTTTTGATAGAATTTCCCATACTTACAAAACTATTTAAAGAAAAGATACGATGGGAAGATACAGATTAAAACTTATAAAGGTCGTATATACTCGTTTAAAGAAAAATTATTTCGACACATTTTTAATTTTAAAATGCAATGTTAGGACGTTAAAATAAAACCTATGACGTTATCACGGTTTCGTCCATTTTTAAAAATAAAACCCTCCAATTTGTCGAGTTTTTGACAGGCCTCTTTTTCTGGTACAACCCGTCAAAAGCTAGAGAAAAAAAATTAGGATTACTGGTTTAAAAAATTGACGATGACGTCATTACTCAGCTTGATAACGTTATCAGTTATATTTCACGTACATCAAGATATGACATTTTAGAACTCGAAATTGATGCATTTATGCAATTTTCTTTAAAAAATATCTACAGCAATTGCAAAATTTATTCCGTACTTCGTCTTTTTTTGGAAAATTTGACGAGGTATTAGACTATTTAATTTTCCCATTTAAATGTATATCTCATGCGGTTATTTATATCCAATATACATAAAATACAGGGAGTTACGAAAATTAACGAACGTCCAAATTTAAAAAAAGTATATTGTTAATTTCCATAAGGCCCCCTGTATAAAATAACAAGGTTGCTTCATAAATATAGAAACCAATTTCTTGAATTATAAAAGACTTATTTCGTAGAGAATTGTTTGAATTAAATAAAATAGGAAACATTCTCTAAAAAATGGCTAGATCTAAGCATGCTAGATTTTTTTTTTATAATTTCTACATTTTTGAGTTTCCTTGTGTTTATTTCTTTTTGTAATTTAGGATTAATATTAGTTATGAACATCCACGGAATTGTTAGAAAAAATATTGCGCCTCGGCATATAACAATTCGCTGTTGAGAACTGACACCTAGATCCCCATATTCTCGCCAAAACAGTACCCGTTGTACAAGGGGTTAAATAGATATATATATATATATTCTTTTCTGAACGAAATAAAAAAAGTTAGTTACATTGCAAAACTTTTGGATAGGCGTGTACGTAAAAGAAAGGTTAATATAAAGAAGATTTACATTAATAATAACTGTGTTTAACGCTTAGCTTTGTTGGAAGTAAACCAAATTAAGACACTCTTATTTATTAATAATGTAAATCTTCAAGTTAATATATTAATTTGTTAAAATAAAGGCTTCGTATTAAATTGGGATATAATGGATAAGTACGATTAATACAAACAACGAATACAGATCAAATCAAATTAAAAATAAATAAATAAAAACAAAAACAATTTTACGACATATGTACGACAACCATGGCTTTCAATAACATTCGACGTCGAATCAATTCAACAAGCTAAATAAACGAACAATCTCAACGACAGGGAAACGGTTTATGCGCATATAATAGTATCAATATTCGAATTCATCGAAATCGACGTTTAGGAAAGAGTATCTTCAATAGCAAACACACGTCATCTTGAAAATTACCTTAATCTATGTAATAAATATAAAAACAGCGATACGACAATGACACACGTCTAAGCAACGATGACTGTTAAAAAAAAATAAATGAGACACTGAAATATCATGACGAAGATGCTGCTTGTATACAGAGTGATTCACGACGTACGCTCTATCAAATTCCAAGCTTACTTCAATCTCGAGTTTTACCGAACGAAGTGTATCATGCGCTTTAGAACGCAGACCTAAATCGCGAATCATCCTGTACAATGATGAATTTATAGAACGTGAGCGGCTGCATTAGTCACTAATACGAGACAATACGACATCGAGCTACAACATCTTGTCTGACTCCACATGGCTGTGTTGTCGGTGAGGAAGCACTTTTAAGATTACGTTAAAAGTAACATTACTTTGTTGGTTTTTCTTTTTATTTTTAGAAAGAAATATGATTAGAAAATAAATTACTGTTAGTTTAATAGTATTATATCATATATATTAAGTAACTACATCCGATAAAACTGACATCTACCGAACTCACTACGACCTATTTAGGACAAAAAAAAAGGGGTCGAACATCCATGAAAACAGAGGTGAAGGTGGCTCTAAACATAGCTATGTAATAATAACACGACAGTGCAGACACATACCAGCAGTATGCAACGCAGTCATTGCATTCTTTTGTAATTTTTTTTTGTTTATATAAAAAGCTAAAGGCCTACTACAAGCTACGTACTTGATTATACTGCGACAGGTTTTGCTTCAGACACCCACAGCAATCCTATACCTCAGTTTCTCTCATGGGTTCCGCCGGCTATTGTAAAATAAATTACAATTAAGTACCTAAACAGCGGGTACATTTTCAAGTATCTAAACAATGACGCGTTTTTTTTTAACAAAAGGAGCAAAAACGGGAAAAGACGAATTTAACAAAATACAGTTGAAGTGCCATTTGATAAATTCTAATTCATTTTACGAATTAACAAAGATATAAAATATCAAATTACACTTTTCGCCGTATATTATTTTTTCACATTAAATCGCTTGGTTACTTTCAAGAACGGACACGTAAGGGCAGAACTTAAAACAACAAGGAGTAGATCAAACAAATTGCTAAACAGACAAAGAAAGTCTTCTTTTGTATTTTTAGTTTCTGCAGTAGCAACATGTTAAAACAACAAACACAAGACAACGATAAAAGAGGGTGTGTGTAAAAGAGCAAACAAGATAGACTGAGACAAAGAGACAAAACCTGGAAAATACTTTTCTGTATAAACAATACACAAACAACGTAAAACAGTCAACAAAACAAAACAGAAAAACTAAGAGATGGTGAGAGAGATCCGTGGTTGTTTTCTTTTGGTCGTGGGTGTGGTGCAACCTTAGACAACACAGCCAACTTTGGGGTAATTGGGCACGGTTTTCAAAAAAACTGTCTGTTGATATTTCGGAGTTTGTAAAAAATGGACGCGCATGCAAGATCTATGAATAAGTACGCCACAGCATCAACGCTTCACTAACTACGTGTACCGCGTAAAAGCTATAATAACTACTAAACGTGATGCCTAGATATGCATCGCAGGTGTTCAATGGCAAAAAAAAGGGTAATATAAAGACACAGTAATCAAATTTCTCAGCATGCCTGGTAATAATAAAATTCGGTAATACAAGGTCGTCATATGTAAAGGATCAAAACAGGATATTACACAAGGAATTAAGCGGTGGACAGCCCCCTCCTCCTGCTAGAGCGGGGGGATATCGCACGGCCTACGTTAAATGTGTTAGTAAAACGCAAGCAATATTTTTTTTGTAAAATATCACCAATTCGTATGTTTATTTTTTGTCAATCAAATCATAACTTAAAAAGGACGGAACATATCCGCTGTTATTAAAATGTAAATAAATAAAATATAACACCAATATAAATTACAGTGTGTTTCACCATTAAAAAAAATCATAGGATCTAACGGGATTCGAACCTATAACCTTAATTCATTATTTTAAGATAATTACACACTGTAATGTATAAATATTATTAAAAATAAAAGAATTAGAGTTAAAATTGCGTCATGTAGGTAGTAATTGCGTATGCAATATATTAATTACGTAACAAAAATTAAAACACCAATTGTCGCCTATTTACTACAAGGAACACTGACAACTAAAGCAGAAACAAAACAAATCCCGAGCAACACGAAAAATCAACATATCAAACATAAAAAAAAATGAGAAACCAAAGAAAAAAACATCCTTGATTCCATTTGCACAATAAGATGTCGATGCATCATGCGTTTCAAATAAACTAACACTGACTGACATTTTATGAAAGGATTTTAAAAGGATTCGTTAAGGATCTAATAAATGTGTAACAATTCTTTTTTTTACGTAAATAAGGTTGATCTTTTTTGAGATATGGGAGGCCTCAACTCATATGTGGACTTAAAAGAAACTACCTATTAATTCCTATATATTAATTAGCTCTGTTCATAATTCTTTCAACCACTCAATAAGACATAACGCCTAAGTTATATACGTCCCACCCAGAGGGTAAGGCCCATCGTTTTGGCACTTTTTACGCGCATTTTTTTTTCTTTTACACGCTAGGCTTCAAACTATAAAGTGGGAGCTACCCCAAGTGAGACGATATGCTACAAATCGTGTGATTTACATTGCCTAAAGCAATGTACAAAGTACACACACTTACCTGCGTCTGCAACCTGGTCAAGCCTCTTATCCAAAGTATCTGACCTGCTCTAGGTTTCTTGTCCGAATCAACATCGAATTTCTCTTCAATTGTTTCGGTGTATTCTTCAGGATGCCCCCTACCCCAGCTGGAAATATAAGAAAAAAAAATCGTTAATGTAATTAAAAGGGTCACCTTTTTCCATTAAGGAAACCTACGATAATATTTTTGGAATTTTTCTAGTTGGGATTGTAGTTATCAGTTGACCCCATAGGAGCGTCCCTACACCGAAGAATAGACACCACAACCACTGCTCCCAATCCAATCCTTTTGTGGAGAATGCCATTTTACCATACTGGATGATAACGACCTGAAATACAATGAATAGTTTAAAGAAACACGCTGATCAATCACATAGAGATCAAGTAGCCAAACCTGTGCAGCACAAGTACCGATCCAAATTGTATAGAAAATGCGATTTGTAAATATTCCCTCAAATATATTACGTTGCCCGTGAATTTTCCGCGCATTAAATTCATTGAATAAAGTCATCATTACAAAAGAATTAAATATAACGGTAAAGTGTTGAGTTGGTTTCGATTTATTCTTCTCCAACCGGCCAGATTCCACATCTAACAATTGATCACCTACAGGAAAGAAGAAAGGAACGACCGTTTATCCATTTCAACCCAGAAAATGAAATTTCATCGACTTACCTACAAAAAGTAACGTAAATATAACGGTTAATTGATAGACAGCCTGGCCTAGGATATTCTTCATCATAGTTCTCGATATCAAGGGTTTGGTTCTTCCGTATGGTTTCCGCAGTAACAATTCCGGTGTGGGAAGTTCCGTAGCCAAAGCCAGAGAAGCAAGAGTGTCCATAATCAAATTAACCCATAACATTTGTACAGCCTACGAAAGGAGACAAACGAAAATCTCAACATCTGGATAAGATTTTCAGGCATTAATTACCTTTAACGGACTGTCTTGTACAGCACAGGCACCAATGAAAGCAACTATAACAGCTACAACGTTAACAGTAAGCTGGAATTGTAAGAATTTAGCTATACTGTCATAGACGTTACGGCCCCACATAACAGCTTTGACGATACTACTAAAGTTATCGTCTGTTAGAATAATGTCGGAAGCTTCTTTTGCTACGTCAGTACCAGCGATACCCTAAAAAAAAAAAACGAAGAAACATGTTTATAACTCAAAGAAATTTCAAATTGAAACTAGGTTTTTTTTTGAAGTTGGTTTTTGTACAAACCATAAAACCAGCATTAATTGTTTCGGGCCAGGTCAAACAATACCTTTTTTTTCTTTTTGATTTGTTATCGCGTAATTTTTTGTTAGCCCATATTATAAGTAACAATAAACGTATCGTGAAAACGTGACGAATCGACAGAAATACGGTAGCAAAGGTTTAAGTTGTTGTATGATGATTGCTTTTTTATTACATTAAAAAAGATCTCTTTGCAATTCTCAAACTGCAAACTAAATACTTTTCCTTCTGAAAATAGTTATATTTGGCAAGTAGTGTCATTCGTTTAAAATCATGTTATAAGACTGTGAGGCACTTGCTGCATATTTGATTTGAAAACTTACCATGGCAAAACCAACATCAGCTTTTTTCAATGCAGGCCCATCATTTGTACCATCACCAGTTACAGCAACAACTTCCCTATTATCACTGATTTTGCTGTCGATAATACCCTTAACGAGTGTATATTTATCTGTCGGGGATGAACGAGCCAAAACTCGCAATTTAGGCCATACTTTGTCAAGAAGATGTTGTTGTACCTGTAAAACGAATCCAAAATCAATGAAAATAACTCTCCCTTTCTGGAGAATTTTCACCTCTCCGTTGGCATCTCGTATCCTCCTATTGAATTCTTTCCCTTCCAGTATAAGGAAGTCCTCGTTTGGCTTAATGATACCGCATTTAGAAGCGATGGATCTCGCGGTATTGATATTATCGCCGGTTACCATCCTCACTGTGATACCAGCCTTCTGGCATTTGCGTATAGCGTCAGGTACTTCAGGTCTGACAGGATCTTCAATGCCTACGACGCAGAGGCACGTCAAGTTATTAACGATGTTTTCTTCATCGTTCCAATTTGGCTCGTTATCTATGCGAACTTGATTAATTTCGGCTTTGCCCGGAACAAAATCCCTATATGCAATGGATATCGTACGCAAACCATCACAAGCCATAGGCTCGATCACTTGCTTTAATAATCGCTCCTGCATATCTCTGGTGAATTTTTCCAAACGGCCATCGTGACCATATATGAAGGCACACCTTATAAACGTAGGAGAAATGTGTTATTGCGAACACGGAGAATTCTGTGAATATTGAAGTGACTCGTAGAGTACGTTTTTGTTATATTAATTATTCAGTGTTATTACTAAAAATTAAAATCAATACGAAGGCAAAGATGAAGAAAATTAAGTAGTTCCTCTTGAGGCTTAAAGATTCCACCACTAAATTAAGCTCAGAACAATATTTTTACTTCATTAAGTGAATGTGTTTTGACTGCATATTAACGAAATATTTTCGCAAATTTTAAAAAGATGATGTTACTCAAAGCATTTTTTAATAAACGAATCCATTCCCTACGAAATTTAATATAGTACATATTCAGAAATACATTAACAAAAGGGGAAAGGCCTGATATTTTTAGAGCCCCAACAATGAGCAAAACCTATTAAACCGTTTGGTATAGAATGGAATCCCTCTCAATATTATTTTCTATGTATCGATTAAAACCCCTATAGACCGTTGAATATGCACGATATATAAAAAAGTGCACTACGTGTCTATGTAAAGTTCACAGAATTTGCCGATATTTAGAACTTACTTGTTTAAAATAATTTCTGAAGCACCCTTTGTAAATAAACGGTATCCACCCCCTGGCCGTGGAACAACAGTACTCATCGACTTTCTAACCGAATTAAACGTATAAACGCGGGTAAATGTTTCTTCTGGTTGATCGTCTCTTATCGTTTGATAATTTCTACCAAGACCAATTACGAAACCTAACAACGCACACTCGGTTTTGTTGCCTACTTGTTTCGGAAGTTCGTTAGGCTCATCGGCGGGCTAAAATACACCCGAAATAAGGCTGGAAATCCTCGAAATGCTACCGAAAGGACTTACCATGATTCTAGATGTATACGCAGAATTAATTGAAATACCGTGAACAATAAGGTTGCCGACATGTGAAGGGATATCGGAGAATTTCGGCATTGTTTTACATAATTGTTCGCAAATATACGATTGAACGACCGTCATGCGATTGGTTGTCAATGTTCCCGTTTTATCTGAACAAATAGCGGTCGCATTACCCATGGTTTCGCAGGCATCTAAATGTCTGACAAGGTTATTATCTTTCATCATTTTCTATAAAGGATAGAAAAAAAAGCGGATTAGCGTTCTAGTTAGGAGTCACATCGCTGTACATTTATGTCATCCATTAAAATCATTTAAACACTCCCTAATATCGCGTTTTAACCAATTTATAAAAAGTCCGATGCAGAGGCATATGACGCATAAACACGATATTAAAGCAATCGTTTAAGAGGTATTTTCTTTTTCCCTAGTATATTTTTATTACACATTATCAATGCTAATGTATTGAACGCTGAAACCCATAAACGTTCTTTCTTTGAAAAAGTTTTATAAACTCCGGACGATTAACTTTTCGAACTGACGATCAAAAATTTTCCTAGGTATCATTTTTAAAAATAAGACTAAAGAGAGAAAATGGTGAACAAACAACGAGAAAATTTTTGGCAAACGCGTCCTGCGTTACGTGGAAAAACATGATTTTTAAAAAGTGTGGCGTGCTGCAATTAGTTCCGACTAATTTTTTTTCGAATAATATATTTGCGTAGTGCTTAGTAATTTAATTAATCGCTTAGAATTATAGCCAAAAATTTAATTCAAACACGAAAGGAAATAATCCACGTTTATAATTACACCGATATCCAAGTCTGATGTCGGGAATTCCAAAAAAAAAAAATTCTTTATTTACACTGTGAAACATGAATATAGAGAATAAAACAATGATGATATCGGGATGAAGTTAATACGAAACTTTGTAGTTGTTGCCTGTATATCGCTTGCTGTCAAAAATTAATTGGGAAAATAAGTTGTATTTACTTGGAATTAATGAGTAACCCGAAATTCCCGCAATCAGACTTGGATATTACTGTACAACATCAACAGATTAGTAATAGGCATACAAAACGGAAATTAAAAAAAAATAATAGACCGCATATAAATTGTTTACCAAATTATAATTTCACCGTATCTCGGTTTCATTTTAAAAAATAGAGTCGCGTAGATACAGAGGTTGTCACATGTATATGAACACCGAATTTCATCAACTTACCTTTACACTGTAAGCTAATGATAACGTGACAGCTAACGGCAGACCTTCTGGTACAGCGACGACAAGTACAGTGACACCAATGATAAGATGCCTTACTAAGACGCCTGCAAATGCGCTTTCCCATTTCTTTTGTTCAATGACAAAAGTTTGAACACAGAATTGTATAATCAATATGACAACGGTAAGTACTGCTATAGTTGAACCGGCGTAACCTATTTGTATGGCTAGTTTGGTCAATTTTGCTTGGAGCACGGACTTCTCTTTCTTATGGCCGTCGCTAGTTGGCGTTGATGAAGATACGTGATTCTCTTTACCATCATCTTGCGGTGCCCCATCCAACTTATTCGCCACCGGAGGTGAATTCATGTGACTGTTACCAGTTACAGCAGATTCTTCGTCCCCTAAGATATTACTCAGCTGTCATATTTTGTAATGGTTGTTTCGAAAGATTATAAGCAGTGCTTATTTTTGTTAGATAAAATAAATTATATAAAGCAAATTTATTTGGTTAGTTAAAGCTTAATTATCAAAAATAAGGGCACGTAAGGTTTGCTTCGATTTAACACCGTGCACATGCGGTTTCATATACAGAATCATTCACAAAGACCGCTAATCTAATAGGACGTACGTATCTATACCAGAATATATTAATTACGGCAGAATATAACAATGAAGACCTTTAAATTTATTTTACAAAGACGATGAGTTGCATCGATGGGACCAAGCAGGTAAAGACTTTATTGTATTCTCTCTTTCTCTCTTAGGGCTCATCCCTGCCCGGCTTGAACTTTTACTGCGATTATCAAAGTCACAACAGTTCAGTTTGAATACGATTGTGATCACTGGTACAGTAAGTGAACAACACTGTCCGAAATGTCTCATGGTAAATCAGGTATTGCTAAACTTTCGAGTATCTGAATGAACAAAATCAAACATATACTTTACAAGTTATGGCATGGCCACCACAGAATCCAGTTCTCAGCCCTATTGAATTATTGCGGGATGAATCTGATAGAAGAATTCAAAGTGTGGGTCCTATTTCCAAGGAACACCTTTAGAGTATCCTTCAGAAAGAATGGAACATCCCTGGCGTGTTGTTACGTGGCCAAACTTCTATGGACGCTGGTGTATATTTCTTTTGAGAAGTGACATAAAGCCAAACCAATGACGTCAGATGAAAACGCAGACGTCATAGATGTCAATTCAAAAGGCATTATGAAATGCATGATTTCAAGTTTGCTCAAACGGAGGTGTTAATATCAACTGACAGATAAACGAGGGGAGTTTTGTGAATAGAATCTCGTTAAAATACAGGAAGATTCAAACTTCCTTTCTAAAGGGATTTAAATCGACGAGGTGAAATTTTTACGGAGGCGAATACATAATACAAACAGCGAACGCCAGTAAAGCAGGTATCTGCAGAATTGTCAATTGAATATTTAATTTTAATTCGTACATTTAGAAAATACATCCAGTCTAACAAAACACTCGACAACAAAACGATTACAGATGGCGCAAGAAATCCTCCTAACGATCACAATTAGCAAAACGGAATCGAATACTGTGTAATTTATTTCTCAGTTTTCTTTGTGTTTGACGCTAAATAAACGGAAAATACACCGAGCATCATATTAATTATACCTTATCGCATATACCCCCATTATATGCCCATTGTATTATGTAGACACAGGCCAAGTAATTTAAATTAATTGTAAGAAAAGCAAAATGGAGGAAACCCTATATTTAAACGCAATAGCATAACTCGTTTCCACCATCGCTTCAATGTGAGTAATTTGAGAAAGGAACACAGCAGGGTTGCGAAAATATAATGAAATTCTATTTTTAGAAGTATGAAAAAAATAGCACACGAAATTTACGTCTAGTAATCTGCGTGCTAAACTTCATTGTTACCTTTTAAATATGAATGATTTTCTATCTACAGAGTGGCCAACACAAAAGAGACCAGGAGTCATATTATACATGATATTTGAATCGAGTGCTCGAGAGAGGTCACGTGATGTCCAAAGGGACTCATTGCGTTGTCAATTGTTAATGGTTGTTGTGAATAGGGTTCTCCATAATGCTGTCTTTAATCGAAGAAAGAGTGTTTATTCTTGAAAATTATTTTGGAATGTGAATCGTTTGTAACATTAAATGAAAGATTCACGATAAAGTATCTACAAACATCTTATTCTAAAAGTGTTGTGCCGAAAATGAGTACTAAATTAGTGACATCGCACCCAATGAAGTAGGAAAGGTTTGTTGAGATATGCTAATTTGTTTGTTGAAATTCATTGTGAACTATTAAATGTTCATAATATTCTGCTACTACTACTTTTAAATATTCATTATCTTGGCCACTCTGTAGAAGGATATTGTGTAGATCGTAGGAAAATCATTGAATTGCTTTGAAATTAAAGCATTTAATTTGAAGATAACGTCGAATGAACTTTTCATCTTCATTTGTTACCTTAGTGAATTTTGAATTAATTTCTTCGCCTTCCTTAGAATATGGTTTAAAAATTAAAGGATTTAGATGTTTGAAACCTATGGAAATCGTTTCTATCTAGAAACACATTAAGAGAGCTTTTGTAGACCATTTTTTCTTAATTCATCCATCGAGGTCAAAAACATCCAGGATTATTTGAAAGTGATCTCTAAGGAAATAACTATTTTTATTTTAATTGGCTCCGAAAATGTATATATAAGTTTAACTGTATAATCCAGAAAAGAAATCTGTTCATAAAAGGTCAATACAAAGTTAATAACGAACTCTTCAATATCCTTCTTTTAGAATTTGTTTCCGATATCTTCTAAGAAAGAACGAACAAAATCTCGGAAAAGCTATTACAGCGGAGGTTTTATCGTTATGAAAGAACTCGCAAATCCCTTTTAATTGTAAATATTTTGCGGGAAAGAAACTCGCACAATAAACCGGAAAAGTTTCACGAAAAACTTGAAGACGAATGAGAAACTTTCTCTCTGTGTACTGACCTTACGTGTGTTTCATATATTGAGAAGATATTGATCCGAAAATCCGTCCAGCCTTTCAGAGAAAAGGACAGGATAGGAGTGGTACATAAGTGTTATTTATACAGCGAAATAAGAGATGACAAGAAACGCTCTCATTAAAGCTTAATAACCGTATCCAAACAGGTCCTTGCACGTTTTAATGTGTTTGTCCTCTCGTATTCATCGTCGGCAATTTTTTTTTCTTCCCGGTTTTTTTTTCCAAAGCGTTTCAACAATACATTATCCTCCTTTTGCGTGGATCTAAATGGAAAAAAACGTTTTGTCAACAGAACTCGTGTATTTGCATTGCTTTCGAGGCAAAAGTATCTTCAATTTTCCTTCAATCGATTTCTGTTTGCTACAGAACCCTCGAAGTTAATGTCCTTTCGTTGAAGCCAGTGTAGAACGGAATAATGCAGAGATTTTTCAAGTAGAAAAAAAGGTAAAATATCTTTTGTAAAGTAAATTTCTTTTGATGTCTGCTTTAACGTACGAAAATAAACACGTTTTTAGAATGCGGAAAAACATACACAAGGCAAGGAACTCTATTAAAGATTGTTGTTCCGCCTTGAGAACGTAAACAGGAAGCATATGCACGTAACAAAGGTTCTAAGCCGTAGAAATTCGTCAAATGAAGCCCTCACGTAGCCCTTATTGAAAGAATTTAAAGGAAATTAATTGCGTTTATTTTATATAGGAAAAATTATTAAATTGCAAAGTTAATTAAATAAATTATGTGTACAAGGTGGTAAAAGAAGTGTTCGAATATTTTACCTACTTACAGTCCTCGTTACGATTTGATGTAGAGATCTAGATTCTTTCCAAAGTGCTTAACCCTAAACACGTACCACACAGACAAATATGCGATATTTAGCTCCACATTTCTTTTAAAATTTATTTTGTACTCGCATAAATTTAACCTATAAGTATATTTTTGCTTATTTAGTACATCATACTATAAGCTCAAGGGAAAAATAGATCTTGATCGCGAGAACATAAAAAGTCAATGCGATTTAGGGAGAGCTTCCACAATTGCGCGGGTGTAAAATTTAGCGATCCTAAATTTGAAGAAACAATAGACGTGGTAAAACGAAAACAAGTAGATACAGAGTTAACGACTACTCTTTTAATGAGATAATTATAGGAAAGAGAGATGATATGCAAACAAAAATAAAAATATATAATACTATAACAATACCAGTAATACCGTGTCTGTGCGTCCAAACAATTTTTGGAGCTGTGTGGAGACAAACCTGCACAGATTTTGGAGCGGATTGTTACCGGAGATGAAACATGGGTTCATCACTTTGAGCCTGAGTCCAAATAGGAGTCCATGCAATGGCATAAAAAGAGGACACCACCACCAAAGAAATTCAAAGTGTCAAAATCGGCTGGAAAGTTGATGGCTACTGTTTTTTGGGATTGTGAGGGAATATTATTGATAGATTACAAAGAAAAAGGTAGGAGGAAAACCGGAGAATATTACGCAGCGATATTAGAAAAATTAAAGGAGGTCATCAAGGAAAAATGTCGAGGAAAATTGACTAAGGGTGTGTTAAAATACAGGCTTTGGGAATGTATTTCTTACAAATTGTTTTCTAAATATATTCCCTTATTTTGTAGGCAATATTCTCCGTAATTTCTCTTCGAATATTCTCTTTTAATTCATTCAGAGAGTGAAAAGTGTTGCCGTATGCTTTTAATTCAAGGTAACCCCATAGGAAAAAAAATCCATTGATATCAAATCGGGGCTATGTGTCAGTCAGTTTTCAAGAAAAATTTTCCGAACAATTGGTAAGGACACGTTAGACGTATGAGACGTTGTTTCATCTTATAACATCAATAGAACAAATTAAAAAGACTTTTAGGATACCCGGTATATGGTTTTACGAAAGTAAACAAACAAAATTGTGATTATCTTATCTACAATCCGCCATAACTTATCAGATGATTCCTAAAAACTGAGAAACCAGAAATAATCAGTGCTGAGGAAGGAGCAAGCAGTTTGGATGAAAAAATGTGCCAAATTTTCATACAGCAAACGTATTAATGGATGGCCAATATTTGTGTGTATGAAAAACCAAACATTTGTTTCTTTTAGAAATGATTTCATATTGTTTATAAACGCAGAAAATTAGTAATTAAAGGTTACTGGAGAGACTATAAGTACATAAAACATCCGAATACATTTTTTTTTTAAAAATCCATACCAAAGCAAATAGAAATAATAATAAAAAAAAAAGTTGATTCACCTGTTAGACTTTTCTTCTTCCGCTGTTTTTTAGCTTCTGTACAAATACACATGCAAAAGGATAAAATTATCAATGTCAAAATAAAACCAATCACAAAAAATAGTGAGACATAGTGTAATATAAGTAATGTATAATCTAAAAAAAATGTGATCTTATGAGACATGGCGATATATTATACGAGAATTAAAAAGAAGATGTATAATCGTTGAAAAAATGTTTTAGTTGAATGTATTGATGTCAAAATTAAAAGAACAAAACCGAAGTCATGTCCATGTAACGTTCCATACTTCGCTTTCCGATTTTAGGAATGGATTTGTTGGATGCAGTGGGAATTCATTACCTACTTGAATAGAATGGATATGTATCACATCATATATGTATAATATATATTGTGTTGACCAAAACAATCAGCTTCTCCAGTTGATTATATGAAAACAATAGATAGAACTATTACATAGAATATATGAATGTGTCTGTATACACATTAAAACCTACACGTACAATATATGTGAAGATTAGCCGTCTCCTAAAGGTTTTAGACTGTGTCAACAAAATATATACATACCTATAGAAATTGCATATTATATTAACTCAAATATAGTTCGGAAAAAAAAAGGAACGTACATAGGATTTAGTTTTATAATTTACAGTGGTGTGCATGAAAATAGCTGTGGTACATTTAATTACTAAAATTATACCTATTTCTGAGAACTATCTGCTGTAATTTGTAGAAATTACTTGAGCATATATTTTCTGCAAGTCGCATATGTATCAATAGGTGTAAAAGGGGAAGTCCCCCCGTATCTGACAAAAATCCGTAAGTTTAGTGTGTATTAAAATAGCAGTAACAGTGATAATGAGAGCATGCTGATTTCCTAGAATTTGCTACTACAGATACGTCTTAAACTTTTTAAAATACAAGGGTAAGCTGAAAAATTCGGTAACTAACCACCTTGGTGCTGCGTTTGGGGACACCACCGCAAAAACTCAAACGCGTGGAATGTTCTGCATGCACCACCACCACTATACACCGGAAAGTAAACGGCAATCAAAACAGTGGACTAAACGTGTTGAACCGGTTCCAGAGATGACCAAAGCCATTCTATCCGCAGGAAAGGAAAGGTCGATTACCTTTCGAAGGGACAAACGATTACTGGGCAATACTATTCTAAACTTTTAGATAGATAGAAGGCAGCCCAGAAGAAAGCAAGAAGTCCTCTTCCATCAAGACAATGCACCAGTTCACAAGAACGCTTGAGCATCCCCTTACTCACCGAATTTAGCTATCATGTCTTTCCCAAGCGTAAGAATCACCTCGACGGTATGAGATTTCCTTCAGATGAGGAGCTGCCGTGAACTTCTATTTTGAAGAGCTCGAGGAAAATAAGTACTGTGAAGGCATAAAGAAACTTGAGCATCGACTAAAATGTATTGATCTTGAGGGACATTATGTCGAAAAATAAAACACACTTCATTAAAAATATTACTATTTGCTATGCTTTAATTACCGAATTTTTCAGCTTACCCTCATAATAATAATAATAATAATGGGCCGATCAAAACACTGCGCATTTGAGAAACGCTTTTGGATTATTCATCTTACAGAAAGAGTTATACGTATATTCAGAAAAAACTTCAGTGTTCAGCCAAGATGGAGGAAAACGAAAAACAACCCTTCGTGAAGACAGAGGTATCGTTAACTGTATCAGGAGAACAGCTTTCATCACGTCTACAACATTAAAATGAGAATTGCATTTGCAAATAAGCACTTCTACGACTTATTGAAGCAACATTTAGTGAAACACGTCCAATTAGTGGCGCAATATCCTGTGGTTAGATGAATCAAAAATTGTTTTGTTTAATTATACCAGTTACCAATAGTATATCGACTTCCGTCAACCAAATATTACCCACAGTGTACTAGAAAAACAATCAAACATGATGGTTGCAGTTTAATGGTATAGAGCTGTGTTTCGTGGTATTAAAATATACTAGAAAATACTTTATTACTCTATAATGCAGAAGAAATTCCTTTGCGGTGAGTCTCTATGCAAGACAATGACTTAAGAGGGTATTTCTCGGAAAGCGAAAGCATAATTTCAACGAAATAAAATTAATCTTTTAGTCTCGCCAGCGCAATCGCCAGGGTGGATTAAAAAAAAAGGCCGTTGCTCAGAAGAAACAAAGAAACATTCGTGAATTGTGGGACGTGTGCCAAACAGCGTGATCGTCCATTCCTATCAGCAATGCCTCACCGATGCAATGCAGTTTTACAAAATAAAGGCCAAGTTTGTTTAAAATATTTATCATTGTTTTAATAGATTTAGTATTTTTTTTATAAGTACTGCTATTTTAATAAACAGTGAATTGTTGTTCAGATATCCGAAAAGAGAATTGCTAGTTTTTGTTTTTAATAAAATAAAATATTTATTTCACTATCAACCTTTAATAAACACTATCCAGAAAAAGTATTTCTACACAAACTGAATTTCAACATTTTTAATAACTATTCCTTTTAATAAAAGAAATATTGTATCATACACAAAAAAATGAAACTACATTTAATACAGAAAAATCAATCAATCAACTTTTACAAACGCCACAATAAGAAAAAATATATACAGGAAAAAGTATTTGCACCCCAGGTAAAAATTTACGAAGAGACCAATCTGTAATCAAAGGAATCCCATACGGTTGATGTTCCTCAATAACACGTTATTGCCGCTTAATATTTGCAATGACTTGAGTATATGGAGGGTACAAACAAAAAAATGCAGGCGAAATAAAAGAAAGTACAGTTGAACATAGGCAATTAGTAATAAAATTACATAATGAAGGAAAATCTCTTAGAGAAATTGGTTGCATATCAAACATCAACATTCATCATTTTCAATAATTTTAAAAATACAGAGCAGTTGAATAATTCATTGCGATTAGGTCGTCCAAGAAAAGTTATCAGCAAGAGATGAAAATTTTATAATCAGAGAAATTAAAAATGTTCTAAGGAAACATGGATATTAAGCCAGTACCGTCCCAAGGAACCCCATTATGGACAAAGTCAATCAATGCAAACTATTGCAATTTGCAAGAAAATATATTAACCAACCTGCAGAATTTTGGAAATCTGTTATTTTTTTTTGAGAAAAGTAAAATTAGAGTTGCTGGCTCAGATGGCAAGATATGGGTGTTCAGAAAACAACCTGGAGCTTTACAAGCTACAGTGAAAGGTGTCGCTGGCAGTGTTGGAGGTGTTTTGCGGCAAATGGCATAGGGAACAGCTTTTATTCAAGGTATACATGGACAAAATTTAAAGCAAAGTGCCGCTTTCACTTTCAGCATGATAACGACCCGAAACATACGTTGGAAGGTAGTGATGGAATGATTACTCTATAATGTGCAGAATTCATACACCTCCACAATCACCGGACTTGAACCCATTCAAAATTTATACACTGAATCATCAAGTTCGTTTGTGCGAAATAAAAAATAAGGAACAACTAATAGCTACTTTAAATGAAGAATAGCTTAAAATCAATCCTAATATAACGGAAAATCTAATTAATTCTATACCAGGACACCTACAAGCCGTAATAGAAGCTCATGATTATCCCACGAAATATTAACTTATATAATTTTGTTGGCTTAAAATGGAAGTGTGCATATACTTTTGCGTTGTTAATGTATTTGTTATTTATACGAATTTACGATTTTGGTTTATAAGTGCTTTTCCAGTATTAAATGTGGTTTAATATAAGTAGAGACCGATTCAAACCTGGCTATACTTATATAATTTTCTCGCTACTTTTGAATACAAGTATCACGGAATAAGAAAAGTATATAGCCTATCGGGTACAATAATGTATCGAGGTATTCCTCTTTTAATAGCCAACATTATTTATTTGTTTCCTTTAATTTGAAATATTACAAAAGCAATAGGGTATTATTGCATGCTTATTTTTCTGGAAACATAACACACGTGTCTACTGTTGTATGTTTAATTGATGTTTCCATTTAAAATCAACCTAATAAGTCGGTTTGACATAATTGTGCTGTGAATTGGGTAAAATTAAATTGAAAATAATGTGTAGGTGGGGCAACTTCAGACACAATTTTATATGAACTACATCAATATTTTTAGAAAATTATTTTGATGTAAGAAGAATCTAAATTGTTAGTTTTATTATTGATAATTATATATCAAAAACAAACGAAAAATACACCACAATACTAGACAAAATAAATTAAAGAACTGTTTTTTTTAAATTTTATTAATCACTTTCATCTGACGAATAATCAAGCACAGTATCGCTATCACTGTCAGAACTTGCATTAATAATAAATTCTTCATAGAAATCTTTCATTAGAGCGAAATGTTTCCAAAATTGATAAGAAAAACACGGCATTGGAGTGTTTTTATTCTCTCTTCAAGCAATTGAAACAGTAGGATGTTTCGGGGTCTATATCCTCCATATTCACCGGACCTAGCCCCCAGCGACTTTTTCCTATTCCCAAACTTGAAAAAATCACTGGGAGGAAAATTTACCTTAAATGAGGAGGACATCGCCTCTACAGATGCACCGTTTGAAAAATAAAATACCACACCAATACCGTGTTTTTCTTGTCGATTCTGGAAACATTTCAGGCCCTCGTGAACGAAACGCTAACACATGGGCTGAAAAGTCCCGGGCCTAACAAAGAAAACACGTTTTTTTTTGGTTCAAAATTAGCTTTATTCATCAACGTAATCTCCATCAAGAGCAACGCAATCATTCCAGCGTCGCTCTGACATTTCAATACCACTTTTGTAGAACGATTTATCTTTTGCCTTAAAATAGGCCTCAGTTTCAGCGATAACCGCTTCATTCGTGCGAAATTTCTTACCGGAGAGCATTTTTTTGAGGTCTGCGAACAGTAGTCGCTGGGAGCCAAATCTGGCGAATACGGTGGATGTGGCAGCAATTCGAAGTTCAATTCATGTAGTTTTGCCATTGTTTTGATTGACTTGTTGTCTTGATGAAACAAAATTTGTTTCTTTGCCATACGCGGTCGTTCCTTTGCAATTTCGGCCTTCAAACGCTCCAATAACGCTATATAATATTCACTGTTGATGGTATTTCCTTTCTCAAGATAGTCGATGAATATTACACCACGCACATCCCAAAATACCGAGGCCATAACCTTTCCAGCCGATTGTTGTGCTTTCGGGCGCTTTGGACGAGGTTCACCAGTTGCTGTCCACTCAGATGACGATCGTTTTGATTCCGGAGTGAAGTGATGGATCCATGTTTCATCCATTGTCACATATCGACGCAAAAATTCCGGTTTGTTACGTTTAAACATGGCCAAACACTGCTCAGAATCATCAACGCGTTCTTGTTTTTGGTCAACAGTGAGCAAACGCGGCACCCACTGTGAACAGAGCTTTCTCATAGTCAAATGCTCATGCAATATAAAGCCAATACGTTCTTTTGATACCTTTACGATGTCAGCTAACTCACGCAACTTCACTTTTCGACCATTCAAAACGATTTTGTGGATTTTTTTGATGTTTTCTGGTGTTACCGCCTCATTTGGACGTCCACTGCGTTCTGCATCATCGGTGTCTCTACGACCACGTTTGAAGTAAGCAAACCGACGTATATTGTTGTTTCTGATGGAGCGGAGTCCCCGTAACACTTTTCAAGCCATTGCTTCGCTTGAACGGTATTTTTTTCCCATCAAGAAGCAGTGTAAAATTAAAACACGAAATTATTTTTGATCCATGGTTTTGAAAATAACAAAAGTAGCGTGACTCTTAGCACAATAACTCACAAACTAATGAATAGAATATCATGAAATTTTAACAGCTGTCTTTTGAAGGTAAGGTTAGTACTAACTGAGAGAAAGGTGACTGCAATAAAACTAGCGTCATCTATGTGTTAGGCCCGGGACTTTTCAGCCCATGTGTTAATGTTTTCAGGCATGACCCTATATCGCGCAACCTATTGATGTTGTTCTCATTTTGTGCTCCTTGCTCTGTCTAATACTTCGTGTAAATCGTGTTGATCTGAAAATGTTAAAATTAAGCTAGTGTGCAAATACTTTTTTCTGGATACTGTACCTTTATTTTAAGAATTGTATTTAAATTCTATGAATACTATTGCAGCACTGCTATTTTCATGCACACCACTGTAAGTACGTATGAATCAAATTTAACCATGTCTTACAATGTTTTATTTTAAATCTCTTCCTCTTAAAATAATGTGTCTATATTGTCTTTTGTTATTGTGTAAAAATGTACTATTAGGAATGAAGAGTCGTACAAAATAAAAATAAAAAAAGTAATACATCGAGGGAAAAATATTTTTGTGCATATAGATAACTAGGTATCACACACATAAAAAAGTGACGGTTGGTTGACATACGGGTAGATTAAAATAGCACCACCTGCCGTCGCAATTTCAATCCTTAGAGAAGAGAAAAATATATACCACATATATGTAATATAAAAAAAAAAGAAAGATAGACACACATATAGTATAGAGAATTGGGGAACATGTATATAGAAAGAAAAAAACGGGGGTTACAATTATCATACTCTTCCAAACATGTCACATGCACTGGAGGTATACGAAGGTAACGTCTTTCGATCTTACCTTTCTTCATTTTTTTCATTTCGGCCTCCTGCTGATCCACTGCTGCGCCTAGCAGTGTAAAGATGATTCCGGCTTGGGAATTGACACCGACTGCTGTCACAAGCATTTTACCCGAACCTTCCATAACATGTGTTCCCGATAATACCATTGGATCATAGCCTTCGCCTTTCTTGACATGATCCGATTCGCCTGTTAGTGAAGATTCGTCAACCTAAAAACGAATTGACTCGGTCTAAAGTCATTTAATTTTGTATCGCCGAGTATATTGGACATTTTGAACCCGACGCATTGTACATATTAAAAATTCAAAATGTTCTATTACTTCCACCTTAAAGCCACACCTGTCTATATTACTAAAAATAGCTGCACGAACTAACCAGAAAGGTATCTCCATTTCATTAGCAAAAATGATTTATTTACATTTTCTTTTTCCTCCAACTATCGAGCTACAGTATTAAAAAAAAATTGAGGTAGCATGCTTAATGTATATGTACGTACAAAATGCTAATGTGTTACCTACATAGTCTACTTTAGACACCAGAAAGAGTATGTGATGTTATTTTTTAAGCGTTAAAGGTCACGCGAAACAAGGACGAAGCTATACGGCCACCGGATGCGGGAACAAAAGATGGCTGCACTTCTAGAAAGTCGGACAGAATTCCACATGTGGAACACTTTGTAAAAAAGCTGCATTTATATATAGTTACTTCACTTACTCGTAACTAATGATTACAAAACCGTATGATATCGATTCTCAAATTAGAATATATATGTGAAGTTGCCATTTGTAAATAATATACAACTGTGTAAGGTCAGTGCCTTAATCCTGATGTGTAAAGAGCTTCTAACCTTGATGTTCTTAGATTATTAAACATTTGCTTGCACCTAGAAAACAATGTTTATTTTATAAAACTATAACTGCTGAATACAATCGTTTACTTATTTAACTATGCTGTTACTTACACCTACACTGTTACCCAAATGAAAGCAATACAACAATCAGTGTTATTACAAAAATAAAATCAAGAAAAACACATGGATATGACATAATATGTAAAACTCACTGACTGATAAATTTTATATATATACATATACAGGGTGTATCAGAACATCATGTTTTGGTTGAAGCAATATAGAAAATTAGGAGTTATTTCGATCTTAAATATTTTCAAAATTCTTATTTCTTTCAAATGCCATCTTTAAACAAGTACATAGAAAATACCATGTCTTCAATTAAATTTTCATATGGAGTAACCTATGATTTTCATTTAAATTTGAGAATACTTTGGAACAGTAATGTTTTTCGAAAGTCAAACTTTAACAACTGTAATCAATATAATAATAAATAATCTAATTGATAAGACAAGTTTGACTTTAATAAATAAGTAAATATTCACTTTCCTATAGCTCTAGAATTACTACGTATTTACTTTTGAAGATTTTTAGATATGCAGTGATTACCATTATCTTGCATCTGCATTCTTGTAAAGCGAAAATTAAATAACTCAAAATCGGTTCACTTTAGGGTTGCAAAAATAAAAAAGTAGTAAAACATCCACAAAAATTTTCATTTCATGTGTAAACTGAATTTAAATTAAGCTATTACGTAAAATAAACATTAGAGATATATCTTCTTCTTCTTCAAAAAAGGGGAAAAATAGCTTTTGTTCCTTGCTTGGCAGCACTGGAACTTATCCAAAACCAGTCACGCATATAAAATATTACGACTCGATATATGGATGGCCTTAATTGTAGGAGCATAAAATAAGATTTCTATAAGTTAACAAAGTCGCTTTTCACCCGGTATAAGTCACACCGCGACCAAAGCCATAAATCAACTTTATTAGGGATGTATAAAAACAAAACATACATCGTCACTAAAACGGTAAAGCTTGCAACATTAAACATAAAACAATAACACTAGTTCTAAATAATCAGTGCTAATACGATGAATAAATTTTTCCCGAATCTTTGACGAAGACGTGACAAATCGAGAGAAATACAACAACAAAAGTCGATATTTTTCCTCGTTATATTATTTTATTGAATTAAAATATAATCAAAAACATTTAATGCAATGGTATTCATATGTTATACGACATTTGGACAAATTAAATATGTAAAAGAAAATTTTTATTCTTTCACGACAATTATTTCATGCGGTTTTATGAATTTAATGAACGTATAAGAATACGTAATGTAAATATATACATATATAATAAAACCAAAACCGATTCACAAAAAAAAAAAAAATCGTAAGATTTCATGCGTTTCTTTTATTTGAACAACGGTGTATGAGAAACTCTTTCTAAACATTGAATTCGTATTCGTAAGACATAAAAATATACTGTGAATCATATACTTTTTAATCGAAACGAGATTTTAAAACGATCTAACAACCCTGTATCCTATTCTAATTACTTTAATCTCAGATAATAGTTGGTGGCCGGTTTAATTTTCGTACCTTCTTGTGTTTTTACCGCATTTGACATGCTACGGGATGGATGACGAGGGAGTGATATGCTAAACAAGATAGAACCTCGTCCTTTAGTAATATTTAATATAAAAGCCGATAACTTGGATGGGGATCTTGCATAAATAACGCGTCGTAATTTTCTACGTCTAAAGCTATCAGGTTTCCCAAAATAGAAATGTTCATTAATAACAATCAAATGGGAAAAATGCTTTAGCTTTTCTTTCTCACTTTGATGATATCTCTTTCACGAATAATACAAACGTAGTAACAAACCAAATAGGTTAAATCTTGACCCAGAGATTACTGCATGCCTTGAGAAATGATATAATAACGTATGACTAATACTTTTTTTAACAGGAATTCTGAGGTTACCATATAGGCATGCATAAAAATAAATGTTAACGAACTTTTTACAGTGCAATACATTGTATGGCTTATAGTAAATATTAGAAGTGAACGTCAATGAAACAAGAATAAATTTTCTACGACAACAAACTAGTTAGCCATGACATCATCGTTGCATTTTCTGAATAACTAACACAATATACACTGTCCGTCAAAAGAAAATTATATCTTTGTACAGAAATTAAATGTTTTTTCTTGACGTGTAATATTTTAAATTACAAGTAAATTTATCGCGTGGGCCTTTCTTTCATTACAACATTAACGATGTTTATCCCTAGCTCTGGCAGTGACATTTAATGAATTTCAAGCGCATTGTATATTATAGCGATGACAGTAGCGACATAAAACATTATATTTCATCGAATACCCAAAAGTAAAGTTATTTATTATTCCATTCCATTTTTTTTAGAAATGAGGTATCACGTGAAGTAAATGGAAATAATAGTTACATCAAAATGTTCATAAGAATTTCTTCCCTTTAATATAAATTTAAATTGTAGCTATAAACGTACTAGATCAGCCTATGTTGATCTTTGGACTAAAAATAGAGCCAGGCAATACACCCTATACAATAATATATGGCGATGTTTTCAAACTCTACCGGAATTTAAAGAAGGCGAAGCGAAAATAGAAATCCTGAGAGAATTATGACACGTATCGGTAAAACTCGTCAAACTTTATTTCTTATTAGAAGGTCTAATAGGATTTAAATGTTAAGCGAAGGAAATATAGTGTGAAAAAGAAGGAAAATATACATTCTTTAATTTTAACGTCATTAAAGAATTTATGACCTAATGGAACGGGCTGGATTATATATTTAAAGAAAACGAATCAGCAGCAAGAGGAGACGTGATAAAATAACAACGAAACTTCTTCCTGAATTTAAATTTAAAGCAAAGCTTCGTTAGAAATCTCGTATCTTTCCAGCATTTTCGTACGTTTTGACATTTCGAATATCAAATCTGCTCTCGCTTGAAATTTTTCTCAAATATCAAATAACTTTATCAGATAAATTATTTCTAACCGCGCAAAAAAGAGAACTTCTTAAAGTAAAAAAAAAAAAAGATACGAATCAGGATAATCCGGAGATAAAAATCGTAATAGGTCAGCGAAATGGAAAAAATTAAATACGTTAAAATCCTTCGTACTTCAGATATGCTAAATTAACACCTAGAATAGACTTTAAACTCACTCCAATTTCGGAAGTCTTTTCTTGTCCTCTTTCTTTAATGATGAATACTTTTAATTCAATTGAATGAGCAACGTTTGAAACTTTGTTTGTTAATCTGTTATATCACTTTCTTGCAGTTATTTCCACCAATTTAACTCTTAAAGTAAAATTCTCGAGCGTCAAATTCAAATTTTAGTTATTTGGTGAAAGTATTGACACGTATTTTTATCTGTAAAAGCAAAAAATAATACTTCATTTTATACATTCAATACATTACTTGAAAAGTTAAAAGAGAAAATCTAATACTTTCTAAACAAGGAGTGAAAAATTGCAAAAGTCAACCTGAAATCTATCCTATATAAATCTGAATTTCAGCATTCTCTCAGACAATAAGACTGCCTTAAAGGCGCTTGCATACAATCAAATCCTCTAAACTAGTATCGCAGAACCTTTAAAAGTAACCAATCCAACCAGGTTTAACAAGATTTGACAATATCCAAGCTGTTTGCAAAATGGCCATAGTCAACATGGACCAAAGTGATTCTTCGCTAGGATTTGTTGTGACGTAGCTTCACTATTTTTCCGAATCCAAACAACAATCTCACCAGTGGACAAGTCATGGTCACAGAAACGTAAACCATTCGCGTTAAGCAGAGCATTACACGAAAAATAATAAAAAAAAACTTCATAGATGGGAATGAAAGTTGAAAAAAAATGAACAATATTTTTGCTTTCAAAGATCCTGGAGGATAGTATGCTATACGACTGGGAAATTGCAAATTGAAAATACTAACGACATTAAGAGACCAATTCTCCAGGTCAGTTGGTAATCTATAGTTGGATAATGAAGATTGTCCTGGTGTAGGTTATGAATGTCCTAGGACGTGAAGTGGGATAAGGTACTGTTGAGTAATGAATCTCCATTTTATATAGGGATCCATGACAGCCGCATGATGATTAGAAGAAGACGAGAGGAATATCGCACCCAACCGTGGGGATTATGGTATGGGGTGCTATAGCATATGGAAGTGTGGAATCGCATATTTTGCCGTATCAGCAGCTCAAAGACCCATTTTTTCGAACATGTATAGGATATTATGGAAAGAAAACTGAAGAACGTAACGAATCTCCCAGGTTACTTGGAGCACCAAACCCCAATTTACTAGAATCAATGCTACGAAGAGTGAGGACGTATGAATCTAATAGGAGGTGGGGAAGGGGAAATATTAATAAAAATAAAATTAAACTGTGTTAATCTTTTGTTGTTATTCTTTGAAACTGTAATCAATTATTACCTTCTGCCAAGTTTGGTAAAAAAATTAGCACCCCTTTCTAGTGTTGCAATTTCCATATCATCCAGTATATTATTCTTTAAATGCGTTAAAACGTATGTATACTCACGTCAGTATTATTAAAATAACAGACATATAGTACATTTTGTGTGATATTATAAAGCATCTTATCACATACGAGTAACAATCTGAAATAACACCCTGTATATTGGAAAATTTTCCTTCTATCTTAAACATGGAAACCTTCCTTTCTAAACAATACATCACCTACGCGAAGCTTAGGTTGTTAGCTTATATTTTTGAGCATCTCACTGTTTATTAATACATCTTACGTTCACAGTTAAACACAATGTGCACTTTGCAAAATATTAGACCTTGTAATGTGGGAGAATATCGATAATAAATGTCGTAATACTTGATTCTCCACTGAGTATCCAACGGAAAGTAATGCAGGTAATGTTTAAAAGGAATGTACAATAGACTGAGTCGCATACGGAATTAAATAGCTGCCGATATTGATTCTTATTATTTAAAAAGAGACGACTACAACAAGCAACTGCAATCGATGACCTCCTAAATACGAAACGAGAGCTGGAATGAACAAATCTAAAAGGGCCATTGTTCCAAAGTTGGAAATGACTTGTAAATTGTGCACAACAGTAAAGGGATTGGGGTATACGATTGAAGGTTAATTAATACTTATATACAGCATCGATCTGAGGCAATGAATATAGGGATGGCTCTAAATTACATCCTACACTTTAATTAAAGTCTTCAAGCAAGAATTGAGTTGTCCAAAGTGTACAATCCCTTGTAATTGAATTGGGAATATAATTATTTACGGCAATCCCATCGATAATTGTTTTTTTTTTAAATAATTCTTTCTTTTGCTAATTCAAAGTTAAATTCCCTAAAATTAAAACGTCTTAATAAAGTAACCTTAATTCAATTTCCACGGAGTATAGTCGAAGGTGTAAAGGTGTACAAAAATTTCCAACAAATATTTTTTATAGGATCCTTTTATTTATAATTAAAATTCGATATACCTTTCATTTTAACCATCGCTATTTTTTTACATGCCAAGGCATTAATGAACACGCAATATCAGAGATTGTTGATATTAAAGGAGATTTATTAGACGAGCCAATAGAAAGTAATATCCGAATTACAACAATTTATAGTAAACGATATTGTGTTAAGAGAGAAACAAGAAGGTTAGTTAGATTTTCATATTTATGCGTAAGTATTGATAAATATTTTCTTTTTAAAATACAATAAAGAAATATCCCGAAGCTGCACGTACAAAAATTTTAAGTCTACAAGTGAGATGCTTGGAGTTCTTCCAACTCTGGCCGAGTAATGTGACCTGTTATTTCAGTTTTGCCTCTAGGCTAGTAGTCGTAATTTTATGAATTTTCAATTCACACATTTCAAACGGAGCTTTTTCAACACTTAGGAGTTGAGATCAATGTAAATTCGCGTTCATTAATTTTCATATTTAACGCTCCAAAAAATATGATTATGGTGATGTTTTCTTCGTCTTTATAAATGTAATTCGCATACAATTTGTATCATTTCTTTACGATGTTATTAAACTATTTTTATACATTTAAATTAGGAAAATGTATCACCGGATCACTTTTTATG
Organism: Trypoxylus dichotomus; assembly: GCA_023509865.1. Lineage (NCBI taxonomy): Eukaryota > Metazoa > Arthropoda > Insecta > Coleoptera > Scarabaeidae > Trypoxylus > Trypoxylus dichotomus. The sequence goes on along the minus strand of CM042083.1, from coordinate 6,877,428 downwards.
ATGAAAAGTAAGGTTTAGCTAAGTTCTGATATTTAATTTGGAAGTTACAGTGATATAAATAAAATCGATACGATTTTTTTTAGATCACATCGTGTACTAAGTGAGATTTCAGATTGTACCTCATCGACTTTATTCGTTAGTTCTAACCCCATGTGACTTCCACATACTCCCCAAACACACATTTTCGTTGCTACAGAAAAGTTTCGATTGGATGAAAAAGTTATTACAGCAAGATAATTACAAAAATCACACAATATACCGAAAATAGATATTTTTACTCTTCAAACATCTTTATTGTATTATAGAGAGTGATTTTCCCTTTATTTTTGAAAATAGAAAGGTCTTCAATTAATGCGTGTTATTACATACCACCTACTGTGCACGTGTTACTGTAAAAGTTTGCATTCCACACTATATCTTGAAACAGACAGTACTGCCAGTTCTAACGTCTAGGGCGGAGACCCTACGATGCAGAAAACGAAGAAAACAACAATCGCACAGAGAGCAATGGAAAAATCAATGTTGTGGCTATCTCTGAAAGTCAAAGTACCGAATACCGAATTCATGGATGTCATAGAAAAAATAACTATTTTGAAGTACATTGCAAGACTGGTCGATGGACTAAGAAAATTATAGAATGAAGACCAAGATTCATTCAGGAGCAGACGCTATCCTTCAAGTAGATGGCATGACCATTTAAGGCGTATCCTCAGTAACTGGATGTAATTTTCTCAGGATAAGGAGATATAGAAGCAAATAAGGGAAACCTACGTCCAATAGTGGACTTTAGAGTCTGGTTAATGATGATTGAGGTTGAAGTTGTTTATAATGAAAATAATAATAAAAAAATTAAATGTGTATGAGAAATTATGTATATTTATTTGAATTTTAAAAACATCCTGTATAATGCAATAAAGGTGTTTGATATGAATTGCTCCATTTGAAACGTTATCACAACGATATCTGAAAGATATAAAATAATTGTTAATAAAATTGGTATTGGCTTTTTCCTAGAAGAATCTGAAAATATAATAATATACAGAGTGTTGTACTTGATTTTAAATAACCTTCACCTAAAATATTTTCCAATAAAGTCGATAGATAAGCTATAACACATTCGGTATATACAGGGTATATCGATATAAACTTTTAGGGGAGGTAAAGCATAAATTTCAGTATTAGAGATTATGAGTCTAGACAGTATTAAGCAACCCGAGAATTTAACCATTGTAAATAGTTTCACTTTGTATTACACGTGTATAACGTTTAAGTTTAACAACAAAAGGTGTGCTTAACCTCTCCTCGAAATAGAAGCACTATGTTGTACTGTTCCTATTTAGCGTTCCCTCTAAAACTTTCTTGTTTGTTATATACTGACCCTTCCAATAAATTCCGTATAAAGCCTCCGGATTCCTATGTTACGCTTTGTAGTAATTAAAATTTATTAATGAGAATATACACGCGGCTTCTACAATAAATTCGGTGGTCCCAATTAATATATCCACCAAATTTAGAAACTTGCTGCTAAATAGACCATAAAATCAATTTAACTATTTTGAGCAAATTTCAGTCAATTAAAAGATCTTAATTAATACCGTAAAACGCTTTGAGGCTAAGTACGTAAATAAATACTGGATTGATTGGCCAATATTTGCTACAACGTTAAATATCGATTGGTTTTCTAGGTACACAAAATACGTTTACACACAGCAAAGCGATTGGCTCGGGTTAAATTGAGTGGAAAACTCAAGAAACATCATCAAAGCTCTAGTAAATCTGGATGATAGGAAATTGATTCAATATTGAATGTAATTTCGTTTGGTTATAGCTTCAAACGTAGCAGAAATTGTAAAAAAAATTATTTCTCTCGCTTCATTTCGGCCTTTATCGATATCTATACGCGTCTGGCTTGCTATCATTTTCGGCATATGTTTGTAATCATAACTAAAATGTCAAGTGCAATAGATATAGAGAGTTTAATACAATATCGTCCGCATTCAAGCGAACGTATAATTATTATTTCAAATATAATAAAGCTCAGAGCATTTTATCATCTTTGGTGAAGATTTACATGGACACCAATAATAAAAAAAAAACGGCTTAGTAGGCTTTGTATATTGGAAACGACGTCATAAAGTAAATTAATAACCTAGTATATGGAATAAACGAGGACCTCGGATAATAATCTAAGGGAAATAGGGCACAAATTTATTGTTATCACACCCAAAGGAGTTTACCAAGTGATCTAGCAATTCCATTTTGTTTTCTATCAATTCTTTAAAAGATTATTCCCCTCGCGTCTTGTAATCCCGCCTGGCCAAACTTGCGAAAGAAAAAAAAATAAATGCAAATTTGTAGGTTGGTCCCTAGATATTCAAGTTATACGCTTGATTTTCTTGTTTCATATTTTTATTGATTTACGAAATAATCTGAATGCATTACGAGAATCATATTTTTTTTACGTGTAAAAAAAAAGACATTTATTTGAATGCTATGCGTGGAAGATATAGTTGCAATTTATCAACATGTAAACAATATATCATAGATATAAAGGTGTGATATTAAAAATGAAAAGTAAACGTGCTTGAAATCCCGGTATCGATAAGGAAATATACTTCTGAAAGATAACTACTGACGTCATTACTTATGTTCACGATTATTTAAATTTTATATAAAAAAAAAGTCTATACGACAGAATATTTCTTTTTCTTTTTCATGGTAACTCAAAACAGCGAAATTTCTATAGATCCATCAACACAAAATTAATAAATAAAATAAATACGTAAAAATATATAATTCATCCTAAACTCCAAATTTTCAAATTTAGTTCAACATAAATTTCCGAACACTATCCAATTAGGACATTCGAATAATTCACTGTTTTTTTTTTATTCTCAAAAATGGACGGATTATTAAATTTATTTATTTTAAATGAAATTGCAGAAGTAGAACTGAGATTTGTTGTAAGTATATGCACATAAATAGAGAGTATTAACGATTATACGATTTTCTTTTATAAAATTTAACAAACATTCGTATTGCTCTTTTGATGTTTTTGGTAAATGTTTCCATTCTAAAGACATTTTTCTTGTATTAAAACTGCAATATCACTAAATAAATTTGTACGTAGACACACGTGTAATTATAAAACATACCCACAACCATGTTTAATAATAAGAAAATAATTATTGACAAATTTGAGTCGAATATAGTAGAACACTCTAATATTTAACTTTGTTCTTGTTATTCTAACAAGGAGTATAACATAACAGTTTTTACAAGGATACAAACTATTTAAAAAATCACAAAGTTGATATGGATATCGCTATAATTTAATATGTTCGACAATAACATTCATGTTATCCTGTATAACAAAAACGATACACACTTAGACTGATAGAAAGCCTGTTTCGAGTTACCATTATTAAATATATTCTGTAGAAACTGTTTTTTAGTGTTACTACTAACTTCTATGTACAATTTGCCGAAGATATTAAGAAAACCAAATATTCTATTCAAAAATTCATACAAAACTATAGAAATTTCGCTGAGTGTTATATCTATTAACATTTCGAAAGGAATACAATTACATTGAAATTAAACAGAAATGCGTGTGACCTTATTAATCACAAGCAAAAAAAAAAAGAGAAATGCAAAAAAGAATTAACTGCATATGAAGAGAAACCATGCTTCACCCAGAAGCGAATAAATTTATATCAAGTAGAAAACAACTAAAATTAACCAAGCGGATATTGCAAAATAAAATTAACGTTAGGTAACGATATTAGTTACGTCCACGCTAATTGTATCCTGGAAGTAACAGTAAAAATCCACAAACAAAAGCAGGCAATATTTAAAACCGATACTTCGCCTCGAACCGTACAAAATGAAAATGAAATCAACCGACGAAACATTCCTCGCTTTCGTTGGTTTCCCGTTAAAAGGAAAATCACATTTCCTTCGATCTAACTGAATTACCTGCCTAGCAACGAGAAAGATGCATGAAAATAAAATCTCCGAAAGTCGATGTATGTAATTTCAGCCGGCTATGAAAAGCAAATACCTGAAAGTAAGCGATATTGTTACGATTCTGCAAGATAAATAAATCGAATCAAGAACGTAGCTCGACGACAGCGCCGTAGGATGAAGATAAAAATAAGAGATTAGACGCGGAGTATATCGTATAACCGTAATGCGTACACCTTAATGGAATTAAGGAAGAAAATACTCGAAATAAGAAGAGGACGGAAAGGAACAAAAAAAGCTGGACCTAATGCGAGGCGTATAATACCGTTATGGACTCTACCCTTATCATGTTTCTTGATCCTTTGTCTGACAACTCATCTCAAATGTACTTATTTAGCCTTCAAGTGTTATCCATATGTCAATTAACACCGGTAGAAAAATGTCGAATGTAGACGCGACTTTATTAAGTTAATGCAGGTTTACTCCAAAAAATAGACCTATAAAACTCCGTTTTAGTACTGTTCAAAGTCAATTAAAACAGTAGTCTAAATATCCTCCTTGCCTAAACTGTTACTAAGTAATTAACGTTCGAATCAAAAAAAAAAAACTAAGATTTTATATTCGGAAAATAAATTTGTATTCGCGAATAACCTGCTAATAAATCAAAGCTAAAATCTCAACAAGGGGAAAAGCGAAAAATAAAAAAAAATTTAGGAAAAACTCCCGGGTAGATTTATAGTCTGATGAATTGACTAATGATGGAGCATAAAAATTATGATTCACTATATGTTAAACTTTGCACAAGACTGACGTAATCGGACATTTGATCATCAGCACAATAAAAAAAGGAGCAAAACGATGAAAAATTAGAAATTCTCGAGAACCAGACGTGCAAGTAGTAAAAAGAGATATCGCAGATTTTCCATGTAAATGAAACGGTGTTTATTTATAAGTTTTGAACAATATAACCTTGATTTCAAGCTGTCAAGTACGCTACTTCTCCAGACGAATATCTAATCCTAGCGCCAGTTCATATATGTGGTATTATATATTTTTATTGTTCTACATTTGTTTGTTTTAATATTAAGCGTGTAACACTACAGAATATTTTTAATCATAAGGCGTACATAACACAATGTATAGATCGAGTATTACGAACACTTTAGCCAACCTGAAAAGATCTGGTAGTTAAATTTAATTATTTTATCTACGAATAATTTATGATCTGAAAGAATATACTTGTTAATATACGTTATGCTACTGTATATACTTGGGTTAAAACGTTATTTTTAACCTAAGCCTAAATTTCCAGCGCTCTAAAACAAGCCTCCTTGGCAATATGTTGTAATAGAACATTTTTTTCTGTCTGTTTTTTTTACGTTTTAGAAATTTCAAGAAAAATGGAGCAAATTTTTGGAATGGATTCCAAAGACTTACCTTCAAATCATTTGATTGTATCAATATACCGTCTGCTGGTAGAAGATCACCATATTTGATTTGGCATATATCACCTACAACGATATCGCTAACTCCTATTTGTTTTACTTCACTCTGCCTGATGACCGAAAACTTGTGTTCTCCCTCTATCCTACTTTGTAGACCACGAAATTGCCTTTCTTTCGTGTAATCGTTAAATGCTGTCACTAATACAACTACTATAACAGATATTAGAATGGCAAGCCCTTCTATCCAACCATGGCTAGCTTCGTCGTCGTCATCTAAAGAGAAATTTAATTGATCAGCAAAAATGTCGAACGGAAACGATTTGGAAATCGAATTACCCCCTGTTCCTTGGGGCGGTGAGTAAAACGAAAGACCTAAAGACACTATTGCCGCTACTTGAAGAATGATTAGTGTAATATCTTGTAAAGCTTCCCCTACTAATTGCAAAAACGTTTTCGGTGGTTTTGGCGGAATACAGTTCGAACCAAACGTCTCCCTTCTGTGTTCGGTGTCGACTTGGGAACCGCTAAGTCCTAAATTGTTTCTTAAGTTGATTTCGATCTTTTCACGCACGCCTCCATATTATCCTAAATACGATGTGGACTTACCTTCATTTGGCGACGTATACAATTTCTTACATATCTCTTGAACTCCTCCAAACTCTTGTATTTTCCCAACACCTTCGCGACCTCGATGTTCCATGAGGTCGCGAAGCTGTTTTAGGGTGATTCCATATTGCGCAGGACGTCCATCTATCGTAGCCATTTCTCGCAGCTAGATCTGAAAAGAATATAAAAGAATAAAATCATTATAAGAATTACCAAAAAATATCATGTATAATTTAATTTTCATTTATACGACTACTATTAATAATAATGAATATGGTTTAAGGAAAGAAAAATACCGGAAGAATAAATAAAACTTTAGAACTTCCTGACGTCAATGTCCAATAACACCGCCCAAAAAAAAAAAAAATTATCGTGGTGTCTGTATCTCTGATGTGCTGGTTCGAACAATAACTGGCATTTCTTCCTAGCAGCTTTAGTTTTTGAGATACACCACGGTGAAATTTATTACTCATACGTATAAATCTCACATAAGCATCAAGATTTATTACATTCACAACCACTTAGATCGTTTTCTAGAAAACTTAGGTGATATTAGTGAGGAACAGGAGGAAAGATTTCACAAAGACATCAGCATTATGGAGGAAAGGTACCAAGGAAGATGGGATATTCATATGATGGGCGATTACTACTGGAATCTTCAGCGTGACTGTTCTCGTAAACCTCACCCAAGGAAATCTTATAAAAGGAAATTTTTAACTAATGATTGAAAGTTGTATATGCAATTTTTCTGTTAAATAAATACTTTGTTTCAGTTAACAGTTATCAAATATAACATTTAAAAAGTTACATACACAATAAAACATTATATCTAATTTTGGAAGAATTTTTCCTAAATAAGGCAGGAAGAGTAAACTAGATCTGATAGAACAAATCTGACGGCATTTTTTGGATTAGGCACCCCAAAATTGCTTAATTACACTTAAAAAATTCAAGGCACCAAAATGTGTGGTGGCCAGTGTAATAATTTCGTTGTTCAACTGGCCCTCAGATAAAATATTTCACTGATGGACATGAATTACCTGAATTTTCTCATTGGAATCATTAATATTGTTTATTTTTGGGAGAAATTCATATGGAACTTTTAACAAGATGATTAGCAAGTTCTCTTTAATCTTCCTAGAAAATGTGCTACGTTTTGAAAAGAACTCCAAGCAACAAATATTTTTACACACCTCATCGTTTAAATTAGGAAATGGTTGCTGTAAGTATAAAAAATCCATGTCCTTCTTTGTCCACTGCTTTTGTAAAGTTCTTCATTAAAGTTAATATATGTATGTACGACGGCTGCCCAACTATAATATCCTGCCACTTGCAACACGTCATTTTCAGCTGACTTGCAGTTCGATTCCTTCAAGCAAAAGGGAATAGTGCAGCTGAAATTAATCGAAGGCTTTATAACAATTGCGGAGAGCCATTCAAAATAAAAGAAGAGGCATGATGACTTCTTGAGTTCTTCTCATTCATGACAATGCTATAAACCAATGACTTCTTCAACAATTTCGATGGCAAGTTTTTGGACACCCAACGTACAGTCCTGACCTACCACCAAGCAACTTCCATCACTTTCGTGAAATGAAAAAGTCTCTAGGAGGGTAGAGCTTCCAGGGTACAAAGGAACTTCAAAACAGAAATGACAAATGCATCATACGTAGAAGCCATGCTTGTATATACCTTTTGGTAACAAATTCATTTTGTTCTTTTAAAAAAAACAGCCCTCGTATAATGGTAGATTCCTCCAATAGATTAGATTTTGTCTTTCCTATTCACAAAGAAAACAATATTACCTTCCGCATCCATACAAGTTGTAAACAGAGTAATAGTTTTATTGCGAAAGCTCATCATATTTTCATAAAATTCTTTCATATGGATCGCGTGATCAACAGCGACAGAGAGAGTGAACATTTCCGATGTGTAGGAAGACGGTTTTTAACCTCAATTTAGAAGGATCGATAAAAATATGCCAGTCCTATAGATTGTTATCTAACATTGTGAGAAAATGAAATGCCGTCTTTTATTGAAAAATACCACAATTATTATTTCTGTCGGTTAAGGTATACAAAAGTGCGTGTACCTGAAGCAAGAACTTTCACCTTTGCAGTCTGGATCGTAGTATTTATATTTTTCAGTAAATTCAGATCTCGAATTAGATGATTTAACATCAATTAATTTACTAGGTGCCATTTATCTTCTGAGATGGCAAATATTGCTTGTTGAAGTTCAACAACTATGAAACTGGTGATTCTATTTCTGTAGATCTTGGCACAGGCAATTTCTGATTGAAGTAATTGATAAGTAATACACGGCAGGTTAGGACAAGTAACTTACTATTGTCTGCTAGAAAAGCAAAAGTAATACTCAATGGCCCTTGATTACTAACTTTTAAACCAAAAATACTAGTAATACGTTTTATATATCAGAAAATCCTTTTATACATAAGGGTGCTAGGTGAATAAGTTTTTACTCTCAAATTTCTGGCCTAAATTTTAGCTTCTCCCCAGTTTTTCCCTCTCTTCTAGATGCTGTGTCCAATGACGTGGTCCTATACTTTTCACGATCTTCCTCTTTTTCTTTTATTCTATACTTTCGCTTCACATATTAATTTTACTGATCTAGTGTTTAGTTGTCATTCTCGTATTTATGAGTTTCTCATTCTATACTTTCTTGTTACGCCCCTCACTCTCCTGAGATCTCATTTCTGCAGCTTGAATGTGGCTTTTTTGCGTATTATTAAGTAGCCATGATTCGCATCGGTATGTCAGAACAGATCTGTGGACACCTTTGTATACTTTTATCTTGGTGCTTCGTGCTTAAGTTCTTAGTCATCGCGTATCATAGTTTAGTTGCAATTCTTTCATTAATTTCTGACTCATTTTTGCCAGTGCTTTCTATCAGTACGCCTAGATAATGAAACTCATTGTACGCCTATTCCTACTACGGGACTTAATCCTTCTCCCTGTCTTAACCCATCTTGAGTTACAAATCCTTCGGATCTCATGTTATGTCTGATTATATAATTTATGTTGTTCAGCCTTTGAACATTTCGAATAATGTGTTTCTGACTCCTCTGCAAGACTTTTGCATATTTCATATCTTGTCACTCTATCAGAAGCTTTTTTCAGATCAATAAATGTGAAATATGCGCTTTCCCTTATTGTAATCTTTTATCAAATATTTGTTTTATCGTAAATATATGATCTTGCGCACTTCTTCCTAGTCTGAATCTACTTTGTGATGGTTTAATTAGCGGTCTTTGCCTCTATAGTCATTACAGTCTTTATTTTTGTTCCTGTTTCACCAATGTTCTTAATCATTTTTGCCACTATTTTGTCTTCTTCAGGTGTTTCAATTTTTTCGTTTTATATATTGAAGATGAAATATTCCACTTATGTTGATGAAAAAATTTCAAACACGTAACACACGATTACGAAACCTTTATTTTAATTAGTATCTTAGCCAGTACGTGATTTCTTATAATATTTTGCACCCAAATTATCGAAATAAAATATAATTTATATATTAATTTTTTTTTTTTAACAAAAACTACAATCCCAAAATCCTGACGTCATGGAAGGATGTTACATACACGTATTAATGTAGAGGAAATACAGTGGTAACTAGTGCAATTAAAAGAAAACATCGCAGATAAAAAGAAGTACGTGGAATTCCTCGGAAAAATCGCCACGCCTCCATTCATTACACGATCCTAATTTGTCGCGAGTAAATACGGGAAAGCAAAAAAAAATTACGATTTCCTTTTGCGCTGCAGGATGGAATTCCATTCAATTTGAAATGAAATGTAAAAAAACGTTACGCTGGGAAGCTTAATACCTACAAGCTGAAATAATATGGGTACAATCAGTGCAGAAAAAACATACGCAAATTTACCATTTCTGGAAGATTATTTCTGAACGAAAACCAACATAAAAAAGTGGGAACAAAAAATATTTCAAACGAAGAGGAAATGGAATAATTTCATCAGTTCCTTTTATATACAGTAATCCCTTTATACGTCGATTTATTAAAGCATCTTAAGCCTTTCTAATTGTAAACACTACGTGTAATTAATTTCAAAAAAAGTTTGATCCTATATTCCCTGTATTAGTTTATTAATTATGAATTGTGTGCCCAATTATATACACATAGAGTTTTCAACCAATAACACGTTTTTGGTATAAAATGAATAATAATATAGTGGAGGCACGATAAATTCAAATGCACGTCATTAACGCGACATCATACATATAATCAAATGACATCATAAATATGCAACGCGACCACACAAAATAGTTTATAATTACATTAAATTGCAATGATAACTCAAAACACTCTTTTTTAATACAAACGCTCGTTCTATTAAAGTTAAAAATGTAAATGAAACAGTTATTTACTCAGTACCGCTACGTTATTGTTATTGGCTATTTGGAAAGATGAAACACTATGTCCTCCGGCCATTTTAAATGTTGACAGTTAGAACGTATCAAACGCTTTCATTGTTTTTTCATTTACAACAGCAATCAGCAAAGTGTGAAAAAGTTACAGACTTGTTTTATTACAAATATAATTTCTGTTTCTCACTAAGCTTGTTTATAGGTATATAGTTTTACATGGTGGCAATAGCAATGGTTTTATACCAGGTGATTCACTTATATTTTGCTCAAAAACAATAAAAATTTTACAAAATGGTTTACGATACAGTTGTTAGCAAATATAAAACCTAATTCTAGTTATCATTTTGAACTAAGAAACAAGGCACCAGAACAACATCACGTATGATCCTAATATCTTAAAACACTAGTTATTATATCTAGTTACATTGTGAGTATTTGTCAAAGTAAGTTGAAGCAAGTTAGTGATAGTGCGTATGTTTTAAGACATAAACCACCAAAGGAATATATGGAACTAGCATGTGCACATAGTCATACAATACTAAGATTAATACAGGGGGACAAGTGATTGATCGTGACGAAATTTCTCCATTACTCATTAATTTAAATTACGATGATACAAGTTCGGGGAGTGATATTCAAAAAAATTAGCTAATTAATGAATTTGTAAATAAATAATCCATTAATGTTATTTTAACGTGTTTATTTTCGTCTTTTATGTATTTTGATTTCTTACAGCAAAAATTTTAACAAAGCAATTGTAATGCATTACCTGTTTCTTCTTACATAATTCGTAAATAATTTAAAATACTACAAATATCAGTCGCGATATATTTACTCTTTTGTAGTTTGATTGAACACTTTTACATATTGTCCAATTGCTTCTTACTAAATTCTGTAGCGCTAATTATTAAAATTTTCTATTTGATATACCATACGAAATAAAGTAATAGAAGCTAGGTTACATTGAAAGCGAGTTTATGTCTGTGCATATTCGGCAACAGTGTAAAACTCGACGTCACGATTTATTAATGACGTGCATTGGAACTTATCGTTATTCGTCTATTATAAACGAACTGTTTCCAGAATTGGACCGTGTCATAAGGTACAAGACAAAATGGAATAAGAGTAACAGGAAAAAAACAAGAAATAAAAAGAAAAAAAAGTGAAAAAACAGTAAAAGAAGGAAATAGAGAATGGGGTCAGAAAAAAGAAGAGACAGACACTTTGGTTCCCCTTTTTTATTCCTGAGGAAGCCTCCTACGACGGAGGTGAAACACCGAGATCCCGCCTTTCTCTTTTCTTTTTCCACCTTTTTTTCGCTTTGTCTTTCTTTTTATTTCTTCTTTTCCTCTTGCTCTTATTTCTTTTTTTCTTATAACTTATCATAACACGGTTCAATTCCGGAAACAGTTCGATTATTACTGATTCCGACGACTCCCTGACCCTGACGATGGACTGAGGCCGTGAAAGCCTACGTATTAATTTTAAAATAAAATTGCTGTCGACATAAATTCATGAAAACTTGAATTACAAAAGTAACAATATTTTTATATAATATTTCAAATTAAATTTCACAGATTTAAAATACTTTACTCCAAGATAGGGGAGATTTGAGAAAAAAAAATTGAAAATTCCCACTTATGAACGGGAATTAAAATTAAAGCGTCAGATCCTAATTAAAAAAGCTAAAACATATTCGCGTCTTGCATGTGACATAATATGCGTCTGTGGTTATTTTAAATATCCAACGAAAGTCTGGCATTGTAATGATGGTTAAATTTAAAACGGCCATCACAGAGAAACGACGCGATCGGCAATTGTTTTGGGAACGAGATGCTCTTACGAATTTCGCCTTACGAATGGGTTTTTTCCCGATGAGCTAGAGACGTCGGGACGTGTTTACTACGTCTGACTTCAATTTCGACTTTGAAGAGAGGAAAAAATAAGGAGCAACAAGAAAAAAAAAAAAAAGAAGGACGCGTGGGACGCAATATGTATATAAAACGTGTAGGTCTGGCAAAGTTCTAAAGCATAACGTCACTAGTGGATGACAACATGCTACTACAATAGTTACGGGTTGTCTAGCGGCTATACCGTCCAAAGAATTTCATTTAGCCAGCATGACATAAGTGTAAGGTCAAAAATTACGAAGCCAGACGATAAAATCGATCCCACCATGCCAAATGGGAAAAAAATTTAATTTAGAATGGAAATTTAAAGGACCGCAACGTAAGAATGGTTAATGTTCAACATGCAGAATAAAAAACTTCTTATTTTACCTGTAAAATCAAAGCGAGCACATGTATGGAGGTACAATATTATAACATAGGAGGTTGTGTGACGTAGTGACAGCTTTAGTTAATTTTGTATATATCTGGGACTTGCCGTAGTCTAGTAGACAGAGAGGGATAGAAGAAATAGATTGTGTGAGAAGTGAAGTTTTCGCCTGAGGCCATGGTCAGTGGCGTTCCAATACTCAATTTGAAAATTCAAGATAACGGTATACACACTTAAACAAACGGACCGGAATTAACTTTGTCGTGACGTCATTGTAGAACGCGTTTAAACCGGAAGTCGGATATAAAATAAATTACGCTACGTATACTATCCAAATGTTGATAGATAAATTATAAATAGCAATAATAATAATAATGCGAATAAATAAAATTACGACGTAAAGTATAACGCGAATAAATTCACGTATTTTTTTAGTATGAATAAGTATCCGAGCACATACGTGTATTGTACACAATTTCCCTGAGATTTTAACGGAATAACGAAGCTATTGAGGTTATTTATAATGCATGCCAGTTAGGAATCTCATGTAACGATGACGTCATACACTGCTTTGCTGCTTCTCAACATACACCAGTCTAGTATAAAGCGACTGACTTTAGCTTATGGATCGATCCCCTTTTCCTTCTATTACAAAATATCCCGACGATATTACTATCCTGTCGTACTATTATCTGTACGTACCGTATATAGGGAGTAATCTTTCCTGAATGCAAATAAGAATAACGGAAAAATAGGGAATGAAATAGATTAAAAAAAAAAACACGCGTTGTTCCCGATAGTAAAACGGAAGTGGAACGGCGTCTTTTTGCTTATAAGTTGATAGGGGGTGGGGAGATCGGTTAAAAGGGTTGGCTTAGTTTACATTTATACGCACGTTGACGGACCACCTTCAATTTTGATTTGTGAGGCGTGACGTCAGGTTTCCCGGCTGATTTCAAAAACAGCCCGCAACCGTAAACTTGGCAGTTAATGTTTTCAGGCGATTAAACTAAAAGCGAAATCTAAAGGTATCTAACGTTTATTTAATATTAAAACTAGCCCATCCCACGAGGTATATTCCTCGAGAGACTGACCTATATTCCACGTGCTAGTTTAACCGCATAGTATTTTAACGTACTTTTTTTTCCCCCGACGGGAATATATATACAGGGGCATTCTAAAATTCTAGGGGGGAACTTACTTTATGCCCTGGTCCAATATGCCCTGGCTGCGGAAGCAGTTGCCCCGAGCCCTCGTCACAGTCCAGCCTGACTAGATGTTCCGTAGTGTCGCGGTCAAGTTAACATTGATAGCCCCGATGAACTGAATTAGCTAGAAGCTGGGCGCCCCGTTTCGCACCCAGGCACTACACGCACACAACGTACTCAACTCGTTCGCACCTAGCCGTGCCTTTCTGGCCAGTGGTCATGAAGACACCAGCGTATGGTGTAAAGATTCGTAAATGGTAATTCGCGATGAACCCGTTTTACACTATGTACAGGCGCTGCGGTCGCTATCTGGCCGTCGTTGTTCAATGCCGTATACATATGATTTTTCGGATCGACCAGCGCGCGCAACACGCCCTCTATTGGCCAACACTCGCTCTCTGCGCTATGTCTCTTACTCTCAAGCCCACCCAACGCTTAATATACACTCTACGGCAAAAGTTTTTGTAACGCCGCGAAAAAAATTCCAATAAACTTTCTTTAGACGCGCTGAGAAAATATCTTTATTAAAACTTTTTTTCGCAGAAATAATACTAGTACAACAACAATAATAATATATTTGTTTGACAACGAACGCCAATACCACGACATTAAATTCCAATTGCTATATATAATACATAATAAGTAATGTAGAGACTTTCTAAGTTCCGTTGCACGTCATCACTGACATCATGAGCATTTAAATCTATTGCTGTGTCATTAAAATTCACATAGTTTGCAAATGAATAATAAGCTATTGTGCAAACATGCATAATTCATTTTTTAAATTACATTTAACCCTGTACTACACTGAGTTACTTAGTAGCAACATATTTTTTTTCATTGAAGCTTTCTATGTTTGTAATTAATGCTGCTGAAGAATAACAGATGTATAACATACACTACTATGCAAAAGAAAGAGGCACATTGGTAAATTTTTAAAAGTTTATGTATATAACATATAAATAGAAAACAATACTTAGAAATCGTAATCCTTCTGCATCGTTCAAATGCGATAAATAAACAGATAAGCCGATATTGAGAGGCAATAAAATTTATGGTTGTGTCTGTGCCTGTGTTAATTGTTAACAATAATAATAATCATTTATTGCCCAACAGCCCACAGGTCAATTACAGGACAAATTACAATACAATTCTTATTTGTATTGTGCTACTTACAATAATATAAATAAGGACACAAGGAGAAAAAAAGGGACACTCACAAAAATGGTTCCAGATCCCGTTTATTTGCGTTCCTCATCATGTGTGTAATAGGTGCCTTAAGTAAAATGTTGGTATTAGCTCTAGGTACTTGATATTGCGCGCGGAATGGCTGCATCATTAATCTGGTAGTTATAGTATAAAATAGTGTGGTTGTTATTGTAGGAAATCACAGTATATTTGTTCATGTTCAGAGGGAGATAATTGCCTTTGCTCCAAGTATTAATAAGAAGAAGATTGTCTTGTAATTGTTTACAATCATAAATGCCACCAACAGCATTAAATATCTTTACGTCATCTGTGTATGTTAAGACGTCACACGTAAACAGGGTTAGTAAATAATTTATATAAAAATTGAAGAGAAGCGGTTCAAGATTTGAACCTTGAGGAACGATGTTGGAGAAAATGGCCTAGAGGAATAACCGTTGTAGTCGACATAACACTCTCTTCCAGTAAGGTAAGACTCAATTGTTCATTACAGTTCTTGAACGGGAAGAGTTTACGAGGTTTATGTTATATTCCTAATAGAAATATAGAATAATGTAGAAGCGAGAATACATTACATTTATATACAGTATTACATTTGGAAAATATCATCAAAATTGGACAGATGTGTGGAGACTAGTATTATGGACCAACGAGTCTACATTTCAATTACTTACAGATAGATAGATAGATAGAAAAGGTGTCAGTATGTATGGTATCGCGTTCCGGGCGATTACATCAGAACATTGCATGATAGTCTCCAGACTTGTGTGAGAGACAAAAATAAGGGTAGCCATAAAAAATATTAAGAGACTAAAAGTTGTGAAGATATTCAGTATACCATTTACTGATATAAATATTGTATTAATTGTAAACATTTATCAGGCACTACACTAGGGTGAATAAAATAGACACCAGGTAAAACGGTATAAATATGTAAACAGCTAAATTCTAAGAACGAATTAAGAAGTTTCTCTCGTCATTAGGGTAGGGGTGGATGTATCGGAAGGAATTCGTCATAGTTTAGTATCGTTACAACTATGCCTCGCTTACAAGGTTCGAGTGATATTAGCGACTTCACCCGGGATCGCATCGTTGGCCAGACTGAACGCGGCGCTTCGCAACGTGAAATAAGTCAATTTTTAAATATTTCGTTGTCCACAGTTAACCGTGTGATTACACAATTTAAACGCAAAGAAAAAACAGCAGTGGAGCCGAGACCAGGTCGTGCCGAACCTTCTAAAAGAAGTAAAAGGGTGCTTATGCGCGATGTGTTAAGAGAACCGCGAAAAAGTACAGCTGAGCTTGCGGCAACTTCACAGAAGAGTCAGCGCACCGTTCTGCGATACCTCCACAGTGTAGGGATGTATAAAAGGGAGGCAAAGACAAAGCTTCTCCTTACGGCGTTTCGTAAACGGCGCCGAATGGCTTGGGCAATCGAAATGCGAACGAAGCCCGAAGAGTTTTGGTGGTGTGTCATTTTTTCAGACGAAAGCAGATACTGCCAATTCAGTGATAGTGGTCGTACGTGGGTATGGAGACGTTCGTCACAGTAACTGGGCGACAAATTTTTGCACCACACGGTGAAATACGGCGGTGTGAACATCATGGTGTGGGGCGCGATATGGTATGGTGGAAGATCGCAATTAGTAATCTGCGACGGAAATATAAATGCGCCAAAATATATCCAAATATTACCAGAAGGACTACTATCGATATTCGACAACGCCATTTTATCTAAAGAAGACGCCACTTTTATGGAGGATGGAGCACCCTGCCACAAAGCAAGAACAACAACCACATGGAAAGAGGAACAGGGGATTCGGATTTTACCATGGCCAGGCCAATCGCCAGACATGAATCCGATAGAGAATGTTTGGCACATAATCCAGACAAATATGGCGAAACGACCCCGAAAACCCAGCAATAAGGAAGAACTCGTGGCAGCTGTTACAGAAAAGTGGTTAAATATTCCAGAAGACACCATTAATCATTTAATAGATTCTATGCCACGACTCGCAGCACTTTAGTAATAGTATCTTTTTTTTTAATTAGTAGGTGTCTATTTTATTCTGTCACCCTAGTGTATAGTAAGTTACATTACTGTAATACCTTGCACATTAATATACATTAGAGTAGTACCAAATTTTGGTGGCCGATTACAAATACATAAATTTTTGAATATATTGCCGATTGTCGATATTAAAAGTGAAGAATTATTTCTTTTTGTTATATAACAATAAAAAATGGTTTCGTGTTTTGTGCTTTAATAGATAGTACTAAGACAAAGCATGAGACTAACATTTTTTTTATATTAGCATTGTTTTGGAAAATTCTTTTAAGAACTCATTTACGAGTATATAGCGAGAGAAATGATCAATTATTTGATAAAGTACTTCAAATGACATCTAACTACTTATCTTTATTAGTTTTAAATAACCGAATAAAATGTAAAATCTATTACGATAATGTGAAGTTACAGCTTTAAATAGTATATCGAAACTTTAAAAGATAACCAGCAATTATCTTCACTAAAAATAAAAAGAACTAAGGTAACACTAGCAACAGTTGATGATACCAATCAAATCTCTATATGGAATGTTATATATGAAATGTATCATAAATGAGTATAAATATCTATATAGGTTATAATGATTTCTATTTTAAGTCAACACATTACTAAACAATCTTATCTAGAGCTATTAAAAGGAAGGGAAAAAATAGAACTATTCCATCAATTTTCTATTGTAACAACCTATTTAAGGATGTATTATTTTCTCTTTGTATTTTAAAACAACTTTAAAAGAATAAAAATTATTTACAGCATTTTCATTGATTTTTCTAATTTCTATTTTATTTTTCATAATTACTGATAAAATACGATATTTATAAAAACCTGTAAGAAAAAACCCAGTTCCAGTTTATTTGTATTTTATTATATGTAGTGCTCGATATTTTGATTTCACACTCCAATACTTAAATAAAATTAAATTTTTTCCCTAAACTATAAATGTCAAAAGTTAAGTGATATATCTATACAGACATTATTTATCATCTATTATTCAAGGATTAGTCAAAAACCATTAATAAAAATCCTGTAAGTTAACGTCACTTTATAATCAAACGGCTTATCAAATGCTAGAACAAAGCCAAAATCTCCATATAACAGGTCTATAGCTACAACTTAGATTTGCATTATAGGTTAGTATTGTTTGCAAAAAATTATAAACACAACTGTGAACAAGCAAACGTCATAATTTTATCATGAATTTCTAATGACGTGCAATAAAAATCTCTACTATAGATAAAAAAGGAGAGATTAACGAGAATCGAAGTCAAGATATACATAAATATATAATTCAATGTATGTTATATTACGTTGCCAACGTTCCTTGTTACGCATAAGCTCATTATAATTTCTGAACATATTTACAAGCGGAGATCTACGCAGCACATTAGTGAATTAGAACTGGTAGTATACATTGAAGGAACTAAAAATTTGATTTAGAAGAAAAAATATTCAGAATCAATCCTATGGTATGGTAATTGAAATGAGGATCTATAACAATATATGCTGGGATGCACAGATACAATTTAAAAACACAAAATAATAAAGCTTACTTTAAAACCGTCAATATTGAACAGATTCTTGAAGAATTTTGGTAAATCATACAAAATAGTTTCTTTGTCTTCTATCGATGCAACAAAAAAAAAGAAACAATATTTTGTAAAAATATACGTATGTACAGTATACGTGTATTTTTACATTGTGAAAAAACAGTGTAGTGTTATAGGGTTATAAAAATTCCTGCAGGATCTAACGACATAACCTACCATTTTTGATGAAGAAAGAATTGATTATATATTCCGAAAAAATGAGTAACAGCCGAGGTACACTACTGTGCAAAAGAAAGAGGTACATAGATATAATTTTAAAAGGTTATGTAATAGCCAATGTTCGGGAAATATTTCTAATCGCAATGATATTTATTATTTACTTGAATCAAGTAAATGCTATACCAATGCATAAATACAAAAGAATACTTAGAAATCGTAATCCTTCCGTAGTATGAAAGAATGCGATGAATAAACAGATAAGCAGCTATGCCGCAGGCAGGGTAATATTCGGTATTTGTACTGAGAGGCAATAAAATTTATAATTGGGTCTGTTTGTCTGTCTTTATGGTTCAGTAAAGTTCACGACTGCCAAGAGTTTACGTGTAAATTATAAAGAAGTTTATCTTATATTCCGAATACAAAAAACAATAGTGTAGAGAAGCGACTATACTATGAAAGCCGGTGCTGTAAGTTATGATATGGTGGTTACATTTTGAAAAAATGTCGTTATTAAGCAGAAATGAAGTTCTTGAAACGGTCGATGTGGATAAACTGAAGCCTAGACGACCGAAGAAACTTACCAAAGCGGATCCACACTTGTTGGATGTAACAGCTTTAAGAAACAGACACGTCAGTGCATGCTTCGACTGTAAGGCGGTCTTTGAAGAAATCGGCATTACGCAGGGGTGTAACTGTCAGGAAATCTCTTTTGCGACGAAGCAATAATGTAGACAGGCTCAAATATGCTAAAGATCATCAAAATTGGACAGATGATGAGTGGAGACAAGTATTATGGACCGACGAGTCGAAAAGGCATCAGTACATTCGACGACGTGTTGGAGAAGCTCTTGCAGAGCCATGTTTAGAAGCTACTATCAAATAAGGGAGTGGCAATATCCAGGTTTGGGTCTACATTTCATCACGAGGAGTTGGTGACATTATTAGAATTGGAGCAAAGTTTACAGTGGAGTAATATCGAACAATATTGGAGCAACACATAATTTCCTCCTGTAGCAAGATAACAATCCCAAATATACTTCTCGATTGGTCAAGAATTATTTAAGTCAGTTACAAGAGGACAGAATAGTTCGCACTATGGTCTGGCTGCTGCTTGGGATTACCTTGACCGTAAAAAGATTGAAAGGGCACCAAAGACTTTAAATGAGTTGTGAAACATATTGCAACAAGAGTGGTACCGTGTTCCGGATGATTACATCAGAATACTGCATGATAGTAAGAGACACTATCAAAAATAAAGGTAGCCATACAAATAAAAATATGTTCGTACACGACATAAACTAAAAATTATAAAGAACCAAGTCATCACAAAAGGAATATTTCAATCAAAAGATACATACATACTTATTGTTGATAATCTTGTAAATGTTAGTCACATTAGTCAGGAGATAAGGCAGTAATTATCAATGGTTCTAACATGAATATGTATGTAGTAAATTATCGTATTCTCACATGTTTTTCTTTGTTTCAATAACATGCAAAGCTAATAAATAACCCTTTTACATCCGTTAATTTAAATATTGTATTGTGTCTGGCAATATATCCTTTCGCTTGTACCCAAATTAATTTGATTGCATTTAATTCATAGTGATGTGATGGAAGTCCCAATACGAATTGATTCTGAAAACACAACAAGCAAAACAAACACCTTTATTTTTGGTAACCGAAAGTTTCAATCTTTTACTAACAATCTTAGAAATGTCATTTTGAAAGTAGGAAGTTAGCGATTTATTTTTGTAAAAGAATAAAATAAAATTTTAAAATATTGTAGATGCTACGTTCTTTTCTTTTCGATAACCGAGTCTAACGTACATATATAAAGGGAAAAGTTATACACACGTTAATTTTATTCCAATTTTGATTCCTAAGAACTGATTTATAAAATATTACGACCGAAATAATACCAAAGATAATAAAGTAACAGAAATAATAGGAATAGAAACACATCATAAGCAAATGCCAAATGACTAGATTATCCTAATGTGATCGAATTCGCCTATTAACTAATGACAAATGTTATTTAAGGTATGACGATTTAATGACATAATATTCAACCATTGTTGCTTAGATATGTTAGCCGCGTCAGATATAGAAGCCAGATTTTCGAACGTTAAAGTAAAATACACCAACAATATCTTCACATTAATTACACTAAGAATCTGGAGAATTTAACGCTGTGTCATTGATTAATATATCAAGTTTCGACAAAACATGCATACGAAGCCTTGTTTAAGTACATGTACAAGATATGGAAAATATGAATACACGTCTTAGTATGATATAATCTAAGCGTTATATTCAAGTTAATGTTATGCAGTGAAAGAGAGATAGAAGATTCCTGTATGTCATTTCGCAAACTCAGTTCTTTTTAACTACCGTACGCTATTGTATAAATAAAAATATCATGGCAGATTATACCAGTAAAAGATGCACCTATACGAAATTAGAGCTCGATCGGAGTGTCAAACATGAATGTAAAAGACACCCTGTATACAATGTAGTCCTAAAATAAGTTTTAAACAAATTTATTCTTATTAAATATTCAATACAGAGGTCACATATTACCGAAGTAAGATTATCATTGCTAAAGGGATATCATATTTCTTGACAAGACATGGATTGCGAAAGTTAAGACTATAGCAAGGAAAAATTTGGGTAAAATTGAAGATTATGAGGGAAGAAGATTTATAGTACTCACGAAGGATGAACCTCTGATTTTGTACTAAATCCTTCATTAGTATTTGCTTCTAAATCACAAAACGAGATGAAGTAATGAAGTGTGAAAAGTTTTAGAAAATTTAAAAAAATTCATTCTAAACAATATTAGATATTATTCGGTATTAACCCATGCTTTTGGGGAAAAAAAATGCTTACATTATCTCCATCAATATTTAAAAGATAAAAATATACTTCACGATCCAGCATCTTTTAAACTGGACCTGAACACATTATGAAATTGATGAACTATTAGAAAAAGAGGTCTGCCTCCATATCACTAAAGAGTAATACAACAAGCTCATGAGCAACCACGAATTGTTATTGCACAAGCAGTGATCCTGACAAAAATCTTCGTTGAATTTATTCCAAATTTTCGAATGGGTCGAATAAATTGAAAACCAGATTAAATTAGAATATTCAAGTTTGTTGGCGATGAATGTCATGTACAGTGAACTCCTTGCAACTTCTACTTAAAAAGCCCAGTGTTTTGGATACCGATTTACGCATTTACTGATATACGGAACAAATGCAACTTTCGTATCGAAAAGTATTCGCAAGATTACAGAAAATATAAAAGGTGAAGAATTTTATATCCTTTATATGTTACGTTATAGCATCAACTTGAGTTGATTACGCTCAAACCAATCAGAAACTACATATATACAAGTAGCGTTGCAGAAGAACAAAGTCATCCACATCAGTATCAATGGAACAAATTTTTAGGTCATCAGCATTAGCCAACGCTAGACAAAATAGTTATGTATGTATAAAATGTTATCTAGCCTGCCTCAAGGCTCTAACCTTGAACCATTACTCTTCTTACTATGTATGGATGATTCAAAAAACCGTCAAATTAGCTATTTATTTATTAATTGGATTAATGAATTATTTTTACAATTAAATTAACAGGTGATCAATAATAGCAAGAACTGTACGATCGTATGATAGATAATTTTTAATCTAAATAAATATTCGAGGTATGTTAATCAGTAAAACGTGATCAAAACATTTCGCCGACACTGTAGGTTACTTTTTTTATTGAAATGAACTAAGGCGAGTAATGTGGGTGTTGAAGCAAAAAAGTTACCTTTTATCCCAGGAAGTTTTCATTTTTTTTCTCTTTCTTAATGAAAATTATAACTTTACAACCGAGCAATAAGGTTGATAATTGTAAATATTTATAAAATGGGAATTTTTAAAAGGCTCCTTGACTACTGAAAGGAACGTTGGTGACTAGACTTTTTGACATATTATAAACAAATTTCCGCGTATTTTATTACGCTTAATAATGTTCGTATATGAGGATTGTCTAGAAAACGCGCCTGATTCACTTATGCCATTGAATGTACACCACGGTCGTCTAAGGATAAAGCGGCATAACAAAAGTATTAGCACGTGGATAGCCTCAATTTAATCAAGTTAACGGATGTATAACCGAGTCGATTAGAACATATAAATCATAAGAAGACTACGAGAGAATAAATAGGTTGACTTTAATAGTCGCTCCAACTATTGAGTTAATACATGCTATAGGACGTTAGCACCCGTAAAACTTACGTAATCATTCCTCAAAAGCTTTTGTCTTTCGAATTTTACTCGGCCAATTTCGAAATTCCATCGGGAAACTTCTCCGTATCATTATATTCAGCAGCATCGAATCAGCTCGCTAACTGAACACCCGTCTTTGGTACAGGCAAATGCCAACCGAAAGAGAGGGTAAAGCATCGGTTAAGCAGGACAAGGTTATCCGATAAAACCGAACTAAAGATTACCGGAATCGACTGGATCCACTAACATCAAACTCCCACACCCTCATTTACAGCGTTTCTGGCATATTGTAACTCTCTCTCTTTAGGGAGCTCTCTGCGTTGCTTACTTTATTCCTTGTTTGGACTTCCCGAGTGAAATATTAGAGATCGATGCAAATTTAATAACGGACGGCGCTTGCTTTATATTTTACCAGCGCAGATGACATTTAGCGGAAGGGGTTTTCTGTCGTCCTTCGTGAGAGTCAGAAAAGGTAACGCTTGAAATGAAATTTTGAAGAAAATTTTTATGCATTACTGAACAAAGTTTTATATATCGTAGAAATTCTCTCACTGGATGGTAAACCAAAAACGAAAAGTCTCAAACAAACCAACACAGAATGACAGAGGGAGGACTTTTCTCTTTTTACATTCCACTATAATAGCTACTTTCTGTGTTCATAAACTTTCCTCTTGCTTCTAACATATAGTTTTTACACCGGAGCAAAGCTATAATCAAAAATGATCGTTCACATGCATAACCATTATTGGACAAAATTTCTATGAGGAACCGGAATAAAGGAAATGAATAAATGCGACATATTGTTTGGATTTGAAGCACCTCGATCAAAGATTCTGTTGAGATAAAAAAAAGTATCTGCTTCATCCTGAAATTGTGGCACAGATTCTATAGCTTTCTCTATAAGATTTGTCCCATTCCGATTTCATATTTCTTCATATTTGATATCTGGCCTGCAATTTACTCTGATCCAAACTGCAAATATCTATATTGAAAATAAATACATTAATACCACAAATGATGGATATGAATGTTTCTTTATATTCACACGCCTATTGGTTTAAACAATCTTCAAACACAACCTTAGAAGAAGACAATCCACCATTTTGGTATTAAGATATTTACTTTCAATATCGAAGTCATCGATCGCGGACGACAGATGTCCGGGATCCTCGCTCTGCTGATGAACGGCAAAGCAAACTGGTTCCTGCCCGCAAGATCCTGCTGTATAAGGCCATGCTGAGACCAATGCTGACCTACGCCACGACAGTGTGGGCAAGCGCTACAAAGAGCCACCGAGTCAAACTCAAAACCTTCCAGAATCGGATGCTACGATGGGAACTCAAGGCACCCTGGTACGTCAGGAACAGAGCCACTGACCATTAAAACCTCCTCGTGCCGACGTCCCAAGAATACAACCCCGTGATCCCTTGGCGATACCCCCGCCCGATGAAGCAGTAAACGACATTCCTACTCCGTCAAAGAAAATTCGTCCGAGTCGAAGGTGGATCGAGTAGCTGGAAGCTCGGGCGAATTCCACCCAGACGAAGAAGGTGAAGGAACAACATCATGGAACTTCGTTCATCGTTCAATATAGAAATTTGCAATTTGAATCAGAGTAATTTGCAAGCTAGATAACAAATAGGGAGGAATATCAAATCGAAATAGGACAAATCTTACAGAGGAAGGTATAGAATCTGTGGCACAATTTCAGGATGAAACAAATACTTGTTTATCTCAACGGAATCTTTCATCGGGGTGCTTCAAATCCAAGCAATATATCACAGGCTAGAGGACATTGCATGGAATGCAGGATAAATTTAGTATCTGATGAAAATACATCGAAATGATACGAGGCAAATGAATTGTTAATTAAAAAATACTCCATATTTGAAATTGTTTAATAAATAAATGAAAGTTTTAAAATGTATGTACTTTGTATGTCGTTGGTTTTTATAATAATATGCGAGAGGGTATAGGTTCAAATCCTACCGACACCAATATTTTTTTCGGAAAATTTTAACGTTATTATTATAGTTTATCAAGAAAAAAAGGTTACCGAATACCTGACTACTATACGAAACGATTATAAAGCATTAAATAAGGACGTTTGAAATGTTCCAATTAGGACAAGGGAACGCATTACATTCCCAAGGAAATAAAATCAATACACAAATATAGTTTTGGACACTTTTCTGGCACAACTTTAAACTTGATATGTAGCTGCAAGTTTGCCAATAAAACTTTATAGGACGCCGAAGCAATACGTACATACAACAATTTTATCCCCCTCGAGTATGAGAGAATATACATTTTCCCGACGGCATTCCCGAAGAAAAATCCATACATAATGACCTTCAATTTTGGGGCTGCTACTGCTAGTATTCACACAGAAATTATATATATACACATCGTCGCGGTAAAACAAATAAATCACAATCTATCGAAACGGACCCTTAAACTCCCAACCCCTAACGCAGTCCCCTTTTAACCCCCCAAGTCAAGTAGGTCAATTTCAATATTAGAAAAGAAAAAAAACGCGATTATTAAATGGAAAACGCTGTGTACGTACACACCGAAGCTCGTGAAATTAATTAAACAAAACAGCTCGGAACTCTTCTCAATGAAAAATATTATTCAATAATTACACACAAAAAAGAAATGCTGTTTAATCGGAAGAAAACGAGTCATATTTTCGTATTGATAAATGTTTGATTAATTTGGTTGATTCTTTTATTTGAATTATTCTAAAAATACACCCTTCTTTATTTATTCACACGACCTTCTGTTTATTATTCAAGATAAACGACATAATAGTGTATATTTAGTAACATAATTCGAAGCCTGATAGAACGTTAAAAATAAACAAATAATTAAGGCGATAAGTAGTATACGAATCTTCTAGATTTAAATTCGATCCTTAAACGTTCTAACGAGAAAAATCGAAACGCTCGAGGGATTCGAACACTCCACATTAGAAAATATAAACAGAGTTCAATTTCTCCCGAATTAACGGTTCGAATTTATAAACAAAGGAGAAGGACGGGATAGGTTTGTTTAGGATAAAATTTTAGCCTCCCTTCGCATAAATCTATTTAAGAGCAAATTAACCCTTTCTCTAACAAGACAGCAAATATCCTAAGGGCACTTTATTTAGAGCGAGGAGTCGCATATGCCCTTCAAAATAACTACAGCCGCTAATCTGCCCTTATTTTGATCCTTTAATCCGAAACCGAAAGCTGTATTTTAAAGAAGGGCGACCCTTGAGAGGAGATCACAATATAAAAATAGAAATAAGGAAGATTAGATTCGCTTCGGGAGGATATAAAGGAAACACATATGACAGTCAAAGTTAAGCCTGAGGATATTGAATATTTAAAAAGGTACAAATTTAAATCGAAAATCTCCCATTTAATAACGCGAAGGAACGCAGGCGAGATTAGCTGGGACTGGATCGGAAGTGGAAACAAAATTAAAAATAAATTTCGACGAAATAATCAAAGCAAATCGGTATATTACGAGCAAACACGGAGCAATTTAAGTATTATGAAATATTTAAGCATTGGTAGGCCTCGTATAATAGAATTTTAATTCTGAGGAGATGACTGGTTGACCTTTTCCTCTACGGAGTGCATGAACGTTTAATAAATACATTTTCGCCAAAAATAAGGGAGGAAAATAACGGAGAAATTTATATACAAGGAAAAATGCGAAGGACAAAATATCAACGTCACCGTTCCAAAATGCCTATGCATTTTTTATGTAAAAACAATGCGGGTAAATTATACCAAAAATTAATGAAAACGTCAATAAACAACTTTATTTTAGTAGCTTGTCATGTTAACGTTGTTTTTGTTTTTTCAATGAATATATTAACGTTACACCAGTCTACTTTAATACAGACAAACAAGTTCCCCGTTGCGTTTGAAACACAAATATCGCCGGGTACATACAGTAATGTGAATATGTTTCCGATCGTTATCAACAATTTCCGTATTTTTATTCATATTACGTTACATATATACATAACTAAATTAAACATTACATATACTTTGTTATATCACAATCAAAAATTAAGATAATCGTTGAAATGTTTATAATTTGATTGGTGTTTTACAATTTCTATACAGGATGTTTCACTACGTGTGAATTGTCACTGTTTTCTCCTTCGCATAACAGTTTGTTACCCAGGCTTCGAGGTATTAAGTCTTTTGGAGTACAACTCATATGAATTCGCCTTATTTCCATTATATTTATTTAAATACACTGTGAGGGAAAACCAAGTAATTTCCAACGCCTTTACATATTTTACGAAAAATATGAAATAAGGTGGTAGTTGAAAAAACTAAAGGAATTATGTTCCATTTAAAAAGAAAAAGGGAAGACCACTTCTTAATCCGTTTTGTTACCAAATCTTTCCGGTCACAATCACAAGACATAAAATACGTAATAAAAGACATGAAATTGCATGTTGCTTTAATTTGAAAGGAATCGGTTTTAGTTTTAAGTTGCTAAAATCAAATGCAGGCCCTATTAACACTGGACCATCGAAACGTTATTACAAATTATGTGCATAGAAAATCATAAATAAAACAAATTTGTTCCGGGTTTATCTCGTAAAATTCAGAAAGAAATTGAATGCTGTATCTGAAAAATTCGATGTTTTTAGAAAATTATAGAAACTTAAGTTCTAGAGCTTAATAAACATTACTGGAAGGTTCTCGAACGCTTTAAAGTGGTATAGAAGTTTCTACAAAGCACAAAAGGGAATATGTAAAGGAAAAAAGAACAAGCTGTTAATAAATATGTAAGCTGTCTCAATTTTTTAATGTTCAGGCTAATGGTGCTAAATCCTAAGAAATTGAAGCAGAAAATACAGAAGTGACATTTCATTTTCTATAACAGATCATGTTACAGAAAATTCATTATTGCCATTAGAATCTATTTTCTACAACTGAATCCGAATTGCAGGATATGCCAATGGCCAAACCAGTCCTTGGAAAAATCGCCATCCTCATCTTTATTTCGGTTAGTCTCTTCTTAAAATGTAATTTAAATTTATCAGTAACAAACAGACTCTACAACAATTTTTATGCGGCAGCAAAACGTTTTTGGTTGCTAGAAAAGGTTTCCAAACCACCCTTAAAGGAGACACAGAAACAAGCAAGATCATATGAGATGCGATCATGAGTGGAACAACGTCATATTTTCTTACGAGAAGAAATTTAACTTGGACGGGGGCATGATGATTTCAAATATTCTTGGTACGATTTGCCCAAGAACACTGTAATTGCAATGAGCCGACATTTTTTTGGGCGGCTTTTACCCACAACAATAAAGCCTCTGTATGTTTTATTTGTACGCGAATGAATTCTAATTCTTATACACAACTTCTGGTGAACAATTGCCGACTGGATATTTCAGCAAGATGTGGCTATCCACAATTCCATTGGTTTCATTAAAAAGAAATTAACCTATTACAATGGCTTGCTCGCTTACCTGATCTGAAGCCTATATGATAGCGTCAAAGAATTAAAACCTGAGATAATGAGGTATTGGAATAATATTCCTATTTCAATATTGACCAACTACTAACTACTAAGTTTAGAAAGAATTATAAACTTTTATGTATTTATTTTATTTATTAATTTTGTGTTAATGGAATATTCTCTGTATAAAATGTAATAATCATTTTCTCTTGCATTTATGTTTCTCTTTGTAGTTCAGCATAAACGTCAATGCATAATTTATCGAAGATATTAAGAAAAGCAAATATTTCTGTTCGAAAGTTCATATGGAAATATAGAAATTTCGCAGAGTTTATACAGCAACATTCCTCACATAATGGAACACATTTAGAAGATATATCTTTTAAAGAATAAGTTCCTAAAGCCTATATTTAAATAAAAAACAACATTTATTCATTAAACCAGGCTATTATTTTATTATATTATTTTTATTTTGAAAAATACTTTTGGAACACAGTGTATTAGAAAATAAAGTAATCAACGTCTAATAAAACAAAGTTTCAAGGAAAGATATAACCTCAATTTAAATTTTCTATCGAGTAAAATACACTAGGAGCGAACTGCAGGGTTGAAGTGCAAAATTATTGCTGTTATTTGATTTGTTTTTTCTTTAACTCTTCGTGGTTGTAAATATATGTATTATGCTGCTGTATACTAGGTGCATACATAAAATGAAACGAGTTTTTTTGCGCAAAGAATAGAATTTTTACAACCGTCTATAAATGTTTTTTTAAAATTTTCCTTTAGTTCATATATCATCGTTGCAATTGAAGAGATATAGAGAATCAAAAACTTACTTGTGAGATCCTCACAAATCCCCTTTACAGGTGAAATAGTACTAGACGCGATAAAAAAACAGCAATCACAAACACATTTCGCAAGGTATACGTAATAAAAATAAGTAGTCAATGAACAATCTACACTAAACAAAAATTGATTAGAAACGCTTTATATATACACTTCAAATGAGGACGTCTCAACTACATGTTGTCGTCTTCAAATTTATATCTAAATAAGAGTAATACGCTAATAGAATCTGCATCGTTGCCTGGCTATCAGTTTGTGTAAATATATGAAACCGAACGCTTTATTTGTCGAAGAGATTTATTTCTGAAGTAATAAACGTCAAATTTCAACGTTTAACTGTCCAACACACTTAAGGGAATAGTATTGTAAACGTAGTTTATTGGTACAATAGAGATCTTGCGAAACAGTGCGGTTATTGCTGCATTTAAGCGTTATCTGCTGTTGTAAGAGTGTGTCATATTATAACATTGCGGCTATTATAACGCGATAAACCAAGGAAGTCGATCAAAACACAAACACTCGCGACTGTACAAGGCATCGGATTAAATCGTTTTATAAATTCTAAACAGAGCAGGTCATCTAACTAGCAAGTAAATCGTATACCTTCGATAAGGTTGAGCTGACGAGAACAAAATAAATAAAAAAAAAAAAACTACACGCAGTCCATACACCTTGCACGTTATATAATTAAAAATAGTAAGCCTTGAAATGCAAATACTCTTTCTTTTCATATATCTCGAAATAAAAAGGTACATTTGAAAGCACGGTGCAGATTCTTTTCCTATACATCTTTAAAAAATATATAAAGTTCAAGTAGTTCATATTCTAGTTCTTCTAGATATGATCGGTTATATGCGCTACAATCTCGATACTAATTATAGATTTTTTTTCGGTAAAATATGTGCTGCGGGATAGTTCCTAATCGTTTTTTTTTTTTTACCTGCGTTATCTTAAAAGAGCTCGAAGGAAAATCTATCAAATATATAATCACTGGATATCCTAAATAAATATTAGCGAGGCTCTAATTAGTGTAAATAAATAAGTTGTTAAGTATTACTAGACGGTATTTTATGTAATTGGGTTGTATTTTTATTAGCACTTTATAAGCACATGTGTCATACTTTTTTTAAACGTGATACAGACTGGTTAGTTTCAGCTGATAATGTCCGAATAATTCTTATTCGGTCTAGTTTACTATCTTTTAAGGTAGATTGTTTGCATGCAACCATTTTTTTTTCTGAAAATGTTAACACTTAAAATAATTTTAAAATAAAAGGTGCGCAACTAAATTCGCGCTGTTTTCTTCTTTTTTGGAAATGCAACTTTATTGTGAAAAAATTAGTTACAAATGAATCATTCAAAGTATTAGCCATCGCTAGCTACAACTTTTTCCCATTTTTCTGGCAGAAGTTTGCCGGAGTATTAAATAGGAATAGTGCAAGATATGATCTATGATTTTCATAGAACAAACGAGCGACGAGTTACGGTTTCAGCTTCACCCCGAAAGATGTACAATGTACAAACACATCATTAAGAAGAATTTAAAAAGATTTTAGATTTAAGCTTCGATATACACAGAAGTAGTTAGATATACAAG
The DNA here is from genome assembly GCA_023509865.1 of Trypoxylus dichotomus. NCBI lineage: Eukaryota > Metazoa > Arthropoda > Insecta > Coleoptera > Scarabaeidae > Trypoxylus > Trypoxylus dichotomus. Next base: position 6,846,264 of record CM042083.1, on the reverse strand, counting down.
CATTAAAAATTGAGTAAACATTTTCGTTAGACAAGTTGACCCATCGTATATATCGAAGACTTACCTTCACAGTAATCATACGTCTTCCGAGATGTGGAGTGGTGAAAGTACAAACTTATGATAGTGCATGCAGAAGGCAACATGGGCTTTATCCCTAACATCCTATTGATGAACGCAGATACATAGAACATAAGCTTATACCAAACTTGTACATAACTCCGTTGTCGTAATGGATAATGCGCGGTATCAGAATATTCATGCCCCAAGAAGTAATAGTAAGAAAAATAAAATGATTGAATGGCTAGAGTCAAAAATATTGCTCTTGATACTAGAATGTTAAAGCCAAGACTATATCAGCTAATCGAATGCTATAAGGGTCAATATATAGACCTCCACAGTATCACCCCGATCTAAATCCAATTGAGTTGATCTGGGCTACCGTCAAAAACAATATCGCTGTAAGAAATGTAAATTATAATATAGAAGATGCTCGTAAAATAGCGGAAGAAAAATCTTCGAGAATTTCTCAGGAAGATTGGCAACAACGTTGGTTGTAAACATGTTGTTAATATTGAAAGTAAATATTTACTATCAAAAATAGTGATAATGATAACAACTTCAGTTCCGAAGAAGATTAATTTGGTTATTTAAGACTCTAATTTACTATTACAAATATTTCTAAGAAATGTGGTCTATTGTACTGTTAGTGATATACCATTTATAAATTAAATAATTCTTTAAACGCATACAAGCAAATGGAATTGTGATTTGTGGTATTCCTGACTAGTTTTTTATACATTAGAATCTCATTATTTATATTATTTTGTTTGGTAATGAATATATATGCCTATATCTCATTATACATATCTTTAATTGTTTCTGTAACGTCTAATTGATTTCATAGTAAATCTCTATTGTTGAAATGTTTGTATTATACAGAAGGTAGTTTGTCCCGCCTATGGTTTCTTGCAACTTTATCTAAAACCAATTACAAAGCTTCCCACTATATCTAATGCTGCGCGGACTTACTTCCAGCGCTTGTTGTCTTATTTGGCGTTTACAGTATATTCATAAACTGAAGAATAAATAATAATCAATGTAAATACTTAAAACGCTTAACCGCCCATAAAATCTTTAATTGTGAATTGATGCATTGGTTTCGAAAGTTACAATAGCCGATAAAAGCCGAGCTATCTGCGGCGTCGCACGAAAAGTAGTTTTGATATTCTGTCTGTAATATGAGAAGACGTTAATTAAGACCACCACTCTACATGCACATACACGTTCAATATTTATTATGTTTCTGTATCGAATATTTTCAAGATAGTCGTTACATACCCTTGTCACGACGAAAGCTGACGTATAAGGTAAACAACTGTGGTTGATCTGTTGATGAAACCAGAGATCGAAAAAAAAAATTCTATTATACATGTTATTGTACGTGGAGTACAACCTCTAAAAACCGATATCCGATCTTATTACTTAGCACAAGATGAAAAAAGTGTACCGGCGAAGCAATTACAATGGGGATATTGGATATGCTACAAAAATTTCGACCTACATCTATTCAACTGTTGATGTTTATGAGTGTTCATGACGTGTAAAGTTCATGCCTTACAAATTCTTCGAGATTTTTTTTCTAGAGGTGGATGTATTGATATCAAATAGTAAAAAAACTGTTTTTCGAATCTCCCAAACGAACTCGAGAATTTTACAGATGATACCTCGGTATTCCCAAAACACCAAAACCAATTCTTATAACACATGGGCTGAAAAGTCCCGGGCCTAACACACCTTTCTGGATCAAAAACAATTTCGTGTTTTAATTTTCCGCTGCTTCTTGATGGGAAAAAATACCGTTCAAGCGAAGCAATGGCTTGAAAAGTGTTATGGGGACTCCGCTCCATCAGACTTCAAACGTGGTCGTAGAGACACCGATGATGCAAAACGCAGTGGACGTCCAAATGAGGCGGTAACACCAGAAAACATCAACAAAATCCACAAAATCGTTTTCAATGATCGAAAAGTGAAGTTGCGTGAGTTAGCTGACATCGTAAAGATATCAAAAGGACGTATTGGCTTTATATTGCAAGAGCATTTGACTATGAGAAAGCTCTGTTGAAAGTGAGCGCCGCGTTTGCTCACTGTTGACCAAAAACAAGAACGTGTTGATGATTCTGAGCAGTGTTTGGCCATGTTTAAACGTAACAAACCGGAATTTTTGCGTCGATATGTGACAATGGATGAAACATGGATCAATCACTTCCGGAATCAAAACGATCGTCATCTGAGTGGACAGCAACTGGTGAACCTCGTCCAAAGCGCCCGAAAGCACAACAATCGGCTGGAAAGGTTATGGCCTCGGTATTTTGGAATGTGTGTGGTGTAATATTCATCGACTACCTTGAGAAAGGAAATACCATCAACAGTGAATATTATATAGCGTTATTGGAGCGTTTGAAGGCCGAAATTGCAAAGAAACGACCGCATATGGCAAAGAGAAACTTCGAATTGCTCCCACATCCACCGTATTCGCCAGATTTGGCTCCCAGCGACTACTGGCTGTTCGCAGACCTCAAAAAACTGCTCGACGGTAAGAAATTTCGCACGAATGAAGAGGTTATCGCTGAAACTGAGGCCTATTTTGAGGCAAAAGAAATCGTTCTACAAAAGTGGTATTGAAATGTTACAGCGGCGCTGGAATGATTGCGTTGCTCTTGATGGAGATTACGTTGATGAATAAAGCTAATTCTGAACCAAAAAAGCAGTGTTTTCTTTGTTAGGCCCGGGACTTTTCAGCCCATGTGTTACGTTGGGGAATATGAGTGAAAACGGTTTTTTGTTATTCTCAACATTTTTAATAAATCAAATCTGTGATTCTGCAATCGATTACTTGGAAAGTACTAGGTTGCCGTTAGTTGACATAAAAATACGCGTGTGAAATTTTGTGATGGTGCATCTGCAGAACCGTTAATTAATTTTAAAAGCTATTTTAATGCCTGTGTTACATCTATAGGCATTGAACGATTTTTCGCAAAATATATATATTTGTAAGGGCGAACATTGTTCGCCCAGACAAATTTGGAAATCTACGAATGCTGTAAACTTCTCAGAAATCTTCTACCGCCGATAGTATTCGTAGTAATTAACAGAAAAATAACATGCAGTCCGCGTAGGTAAATAATGAGTATCCTGTTACACATGGCGCCAGAAATCCTCCTAACGACTACATTAGCAAAAATATATAGAATCGAATACTGTCTTATTTATTTCTCAGTTTTCTTTTGTGTTGATGGATAAACTATCAGAATGTTGTACCGGACATCTCGTTATTGGAAATACACCCATTGTATTATGTAGGCACAAGACCTGTAATTTGAGTTAATTGTTAGAAGAAAAGAAAAGAGGAAAGCCGATACCTAATTGCGACGAAATCACAAGTCAGCATCCTCTCTTTAACGAGGGCAAAAAAAAAACATTGTCTAAACATTAATTAGCCAGGTTAATGGAACCATTCCTGTTGTATACTAAGAAAAAACACTAACAAAGCTCCTAATTATTATTATCCAGATTTTATATCGTTCAAGAATGATATTAGAGAACGACTCTAAGGTAAATTCAGGGAAAAATTAATAACTTTATTTTTACAAATAGGGATCCATTTGTATGAATTCCTTTTTAATTAAAAATCGCATAGCGTATCTTTGTTGCTACGACATCACGCTGAAGCAGCCACCAAGAAATACAAAGGCAAATTCACGCAGTTTCACCAAACCACAGAATTCAACCTTAAACCAAGACCAAGTAAGTCTGGCTTCCAAACAATTATAAGAACTGGAAAAACAAATTTTAGCGAAAGGATTAAACTTCGTTATCTATCCAAAAGAAATACCTATAGAAAACATCATTTGTGCCGTAAGAGCTTCTATCAAAGCACTACCAGATGAAGAACTAGAGAAAATCATCATCCAAACCACCCACATTAAGAACATTTCACACATTTTAAATATGGACGGATTACTAAATTTATTTAATTTAAATGAAATTGGAAAAGTAGAGCAGAGGCTTGTTGTAAATATATATACACTTCCGTCCATATAAGTTAAGGATAATTGTCACTGTCAACATGTATGTCAACCTTTTAAAATCACTCTGTATGTACACTACCGGGGTATAAGTGTTTACCCACCCTAACAATATTACAAAAACAAGTCAAAAACTAATTATAAAATAAACCTTTATTCTGTAGTTGTATAAAGAACTGTAACAGTCTTCCGAAGAACTGCTTTTTATTTAATCCGTCTACCTGAACTTGCCTGATCTGCAAAAAGGGTCATTTTCGATATCTTAATACCAGTCGGCTCATTACGAACATATAGAACAATCTATCTCGTACTTACAGTTTAATAATACAAATATTTTAATAGATCTAATAAATTATTGCTTTGAATAATCTCCAATAATCCAGGTGGGTAAACACTTATGGCCGAAAGTGTACGAATCGGAGGTAGCAAAATATTAATACCTCTTTTTCTTATTGGATAGAGTATACATACACAGTTACATGCTGAGAAATATAAAGTAAGTTAAGGAAAAAGATTATCTGCTGACAAGCAAAGATAGTACCACAAATTTCACGTAAAATAATCAAAACCTATCATCATTAGCTCTTCCATTCATGTAATGAATCAATTAGCTACTGGAAACAAGGTTTCAAGAATGAAATAAGACGTATGCGACCTCGCCTTATCTCTCTCTGAACGGTGATTTTCTGAATTACACGTTAGACGGAATAGAAGCTAATTTACCAATTGAATATTGCCACGATGAATCATGTGTACAGAAAATAAATGGTAAATTATGAAACTAAAATCAACAACCTCTACTGTATACAATGAATCAGTTCATAGTTTACAAGAACGGTAGAGTAGAATCGACATAATCTATTATAGAACACCTTAAAAACAGGACATCGCCAGATGAGTCAATAGAATCATTACACAGTTCGCGTTTTCCCATTGTTTTTTTTTTATTTAACCCTGCTATTCCATTGGATGTCGAATCACACCGGTAATTTTCTTGTATCTGAGTTTGGCTGTTGGGTGTTTTATATTTACTAAGATACTAAATGTGAATGTATATATATATATATATATATATATATATATATATATATATATATATTCTCACTGATACTTTGATCGCTTTTAAAAATATATTTGAATAACTGCAGTTGAAGCATTTATTCAAATAACTTTGATAAGAAAGGTATGGATTCCTTGTTCTTCTACTGCAATCAAGATACCATATGGACAATAATTGATAGCAGCAAATTTGAGGACAATCCGTCTTGTAATTCATAATTTCTTAAATAAAGGCGAAAATTACGGAAAGTCACGTAAATCTAAAGGACCCAAAGCGATAACAGAACGTGAACATCGCACAATTTTAAGGTTTGCATCAAACTCAGCAATTACTGCTAGACAAATAGCATAAGCAGCAGGTCCAAACACCAATCTGCAAAATGTTCAACGGCTGCTGAAAGCAACGAAGACAACTGCAAAGAAAACCTCCTCTAACGCGTCAGCATAAAGAAGCCAGATTAGTATTGGCGTAAACGCTAGCGAAAAATCATTTTCACTGATGAGAAAAAGTTTAATTTAGATGATCCTGATGGCTATGCATGTTATTGTTAAATCTCGAACAAATATCATGACATGCTGCACAGATTATATGCCGGGACTTTGTGTTTCAGCAGGATAACGGTGTTGTCCACCGTATTTCAAATTGTAAAAGATTCGAAGAAAGAAAATATCAGTTCTTGAAGGCCCGGCCTGATATCGTGTATACAGTGGCAGAAGATAGTTCAATTCAATTCAGGAATTAACAACCAGTATTTAAATGAAATGGGAGCAAAAACTTATACAAAAGTTGTTTGACACCTTGTCAAAGAGAATGCTTGAAGTAGTAGGGAAGCGAGATGATCCAACGCACTATTTGAAATAAGTAAAGTATTATTTTACATGTTTATAAAGTTTAATTAAATCACGTCCTATACTTTTAATGCACGTTTATTTCGTCAATAACCCCAAATTAGCCTTATATAGCGTATTTTTGTCCCTAGCAGTGATAGAGATAGCGAAACTTGTTTCTCATATATAGAAAAAATATCCAAACTTGATATGTTTAACAAAACAATGAAATTTCTTTAATAAATGTAGTGTCCTATACTTTTGTCGCAGATTATATACCGCTGATAACACTCAAATCTTTTTAGAAAATCCATCAATTTGTATGTTAATATTAAATATTTTTCGGCTATGAAATATACTGCAGCAGTACATAGGAACTCTGCACCTAGATTTAAATTCACAACATTTCGAGCAACAAAACTAATCGCCATATGAGTCTATTTCGCCCGAAACCAAATCTAAATTGAAATTGTGTGTTTAATTATCAATATTGGAATTCCTTTTTGTGCATAATTTCTAAAATTATATATATGTGTATATTTGATTATACATCAAATTGTTACCAATGTAACGTTCAATTTAAGCCAATTTGTATTGGATTCACATAAAATATATTGGTTTAAATAGAGATATATAATACTAACGACTTTATATGTACATATTTGGTATATGCTGATATAAAAAGTTCGCACCAAAAGAAAGAACTTATTTGCGCTTATAATATAATTATTCTATTAGTTTGTTTGGCTTTGTCTCCCATTAAGTAGTAGGTCTAGGAAAGACAACATTTCATCTTCATCAAGATGCATGGTAAATTGTATTTTATTATGTTGTTTGTTGAGGTGTTCCAGAAATTTCGGTTACGTATTAATTTCATGCAGCTATTTGACAAACATGTTATCAATGTTTCGATACCAGAACATTTCGGTTTGAGTTCACTGGATGTGATGGCTGTAACCTCGCAAGCTTCTATGAAAATGTTTGCAATTACTAGTATCAAAGATGATTCCATGGCGGCTGCCTCTGGTTATTAGTACAACTCTCCGGGAAAGGTAAAGTATATCAATTTTGTTGACAGCTTCTGCTGAACGATCTTAGCTTTCTCAATGAAATAAGCCTAATTCTAGATGTATGACTTCATTTTGCCTACAAATAGTTCAAGATTCTTGGTGAATTATTTAGCTAAATAATACGTGGAAGATTCCACTGCAGTCTTTTCGTGTTTCGATATCCATTTCCATGAGGATTTAACTGCTGCTTGTATTTGTTTTTCCAAAGCTGATGTCGAATCTTTTTTAAGTTTACAGTACTTAGAATATTATAGTAAAACATGTTTGCTTTATAGTGTTTTGGTTCTTCCTCAATTCTGTAATTACTTTCCTTTCTTCTCTTAATAGATTTTATGTGAATATTTTGGCTGATTTCAAGATGTGTTGCGTAGTTGTACTTCTTCTTTTGGTAGTATTTTGATAAAAATCTATGCGACAGACGATGTTTTCTCTAAGTAATTGTTTAGGAGTGACAGCGAAGCCAACTGCTTAGTTTTCATTTAAGATTCCTCTCTATGGTTTGGTCTTTTAAAGCTACGTGAATTTGTCCTTGCGCTTCTAGGTGGCTTCTTCAGCATGATGTCTCGCCCTGTGTCTGTTCTTTCGTATAAATTAAATCCCTGTATTTAATTGGGTTTCAGGATTGTGTATTCTTTCCCTGAGTAAGTCGTCACTTGTTCGTTGAAGTATCCTTCTAACGTCGCTGGTGTTATCCTCTAATCTTCTTTATTCGTTTCTTTAAACGCAAATATTTCAGCTCCATCGTAAGTGGAATCACGACAAACTAGTCACTTCACGTCTAAGATGACGACAAGATGATCGAGACGTGAAGTACTACAAACTTTATATATAGGAGAGAGCTTGAGAACTAGAGAGGAACCAGAAGCAATGACCGTCAAAGGTTGAAGACTACATCGGTTTCTATTGTTATAAGAAGCTAAAATTTCTACCTCTTGTATTCAATTTGTTTTGTTATTGTTTATCAGTTTTAAGTAAATATTTTCCTTTGTAAATACTAAACTTTTCTACCTGAAGTGATTTCCTCTAAAAACAACGTCAATTTAACAAACAACAGAAGTGAAGACGAATGGTTTTTACGTTTAGCTTATTGTATTACTTATTAATTAAGAGAAAAGAGGGAACAAGTTGGCGTGGCTGTGACGTCTTGGAATAATCTTATAAGAAATTAAAATTGAGAGACGTAAATAGGCAAAAAATTTTAATGAAAGGTAAAGATTTCACCGAACGATAAAAACTTTCTCGCTCCGCATATTTTCTCATTTTCTTTCTTTCAATTTCTTTAATTCCCGCATCAACTTCAGCTCACCTCGGGTTTTCCATTACGTTTTTTTTCCAACGTCTTTCCTTCGGGCAGACTGAAAGTATATTGCTTGTAAATAAATATCTCTCATCCTTCAAAATTCCTAGAATTCCCGCTCTAATTCCCCTGCCTTTCGGAGCGTCAAAAGCATACGTTATTTTTTTGAATTCCCCAAAGATGTGGATACGAAAGACGAAGACACGGAAAATTGCGAAGTATTTGCGATGTTTACGAAGTGAAATTAGATATTTCCATTAAAGAAAAATCGGGTAGAATTTGGTAATAACAGAAGGCGGCATGTGTAGGTATAAATACGTCGAGAGAAAATATAACTTTATAAAGTTATATTACGTTGAAACTTTGAAATGTATAACGTATTAAAACTAAATAAAATATAACGTTAAATACATTAAAGTTATACTCTATTATTTTTTAAATTGATAGTAAGTCATTTGAATCATAATAACAAATGAGCAATCTAGCGTGTAAATCAGATATTCTCAACCTTCTTAGCCCCGCGATCCCCCAAACTAGTAAATTTTATGTGGCTGCGTTTATAGCGACGGCTATGAACATACATATATGATGTTATTCGCCTTCAAAACAAAAATTTGAATATGTTCCCACTCACGATTCAAGATAGTTTGAATTCAGCTGATCAATTTCGATTTCTCGAAGGGATGGCTACTGAATCCGTTTAGTGAACATGTTGTTGCCGCTACTAAGTTATCAATAAAGACACAGAATATGGACACTTTACCATGAATAGATATTTCATCATCATTCTGCATATGTATGCATAAGAACTGTAATAAAATTTGAAAAACTGATTAGCATTCCTCCAACTTTGCAATAATAAGATGGACTTTTAGAGCAAAAGTTTTCTCAAGAATTCGAAGAATCCACAAGAAGCATTTTCCAAAGATTTGTGTAATCTTCCTTTATATAAATCGGAAAATCCAATATTTCAAGAATTCCTTTTATGTACCCAGTTCCTCAATTCTATGCAAAAAATACGTCAACGAAATTTATGAAGATGTTACCGATGGTATTAGAAAGGACTTGTAAAACCAAAATCTTTAGATCTCTGTTGCTGTGGTTGTTAATTTGATTATTCGAATCTTAAATAGTTCAAATCAATCTAAAAGATATTTAATTAATGCAGATAATTTAGATAAAACAAATCATATTACCACAGCCAGGTTCTTAGCTAATTTCTTTTTACCCAACAAATTACCTTTTGAAAGGGTTCTATTAATAGTAACTAACACCGCTTCATATATGTTAAAAGCACCTTAATCCATTGTACTTGTTTCGAGCATGGTTTAAATAGGGCCGCTAAAGAAGTTAGATTAGAGTTTCCAGATGTATAGTATAATAACTTAATTACTAGTAATCAAAAAAGCATTTTTAAAAGCACCCTTACGAGTACAATTATATAACAAAATGCTTCCAGACATTCCATTGCCACGATGGCTTAAATGTGCTGTGTTTCTTGCCGATAATTCCGAAGGCATTACACATATTATAACGGAATTTAATTCAATAAACAGTCTTGCCGTGGAAAAGTGTAACGTAATTTTCAATAATTCGACAATAAAAGATCAGCTATCATATGTTACATCCAATTTTGCGATAATTGTGTTGGCAATTAGTACATTAGAAGATTATCTCTAAATCATAGTGCTGGGATTGTAAATTTTATTGAGCAGAGAATTGGAAAAGTCAATGGATTAACTGGAAAAAAAATTAAAGGTATAACACATGGGCTGAAAAGTCCCGGGCCTAACAAAGAAAACACGGTTTTTTTGGTTAGCTTTATTCATCAACGTAATCTCCATCAAGAGCAACGCAATCATTCCAGCGCCGCTCTAACATTTCAATACTACTTTTGTAGAACGATTTATCTTTTGCCTCAAAATAGGCCTCAGTTTCAGCGATAACCTCTTCATTCATCAACACGTTCTTGTTTTTGGTCAACAGTGAGCAAACGCGGCACCCACTTTGAACAGAGCTTTCTCATAGTCAAATGCTCATGCAATATAAAGCCAATACGTCCTTTTGATATCTTTACGATGTCAGCTAACTCACGCAACTTCACTTTTCGATCATTCAAAACGATTTTGTGGATTTTTTTGATGTTTTCTGGTGTTACCGCCTCATTTGGACGTCCACTGCGTTCTGCATCATCGGTGTCTCTACGACCACGTTTGAGGTCAGCAAACCAACGTTTTGTTGTTGTTTCTGATGGAGCAGAGTCCCCATAACACTTTTCAAGCCATTGCATCGCTTGAACCGTATTTTTTCCCATCAAGAAGCAGTGTAAAATTAAAAGACGAAATTGTTTTTGATCCATTGTTTTGAAAATAACAAAAGTAGCGTGACTCTTAGCACAATAACTCACAAACTAATGAATAGAATATCATGAAATTTTAACAGCTGTCTTTTGAAGGTTAGTACTAACTGAGAGAAAGGTGACTGCAATAAAACTAGCGTCATCTATGTGTTAGGCCCGGGACTTTTCAGCCCATGTGTTATTACCTACAGAAAGAATACATTACAAAAAATCTGCCCAAAATTATGAAATGAAAATATCGGCAAATAAAACCAAAACCATGGCTTTCCTTGGGTAACTATCCAATTAGAATGAAAATACTCATAAACAATACGGTACTGGAACAGGTGAAACACTTTAAGTATTTAGGCTGGGATGTATCCTATGATCGAAACAAAGACGTAAAAGAAAAACTATAAATTCACACATATCTGTGGAACAATCAGGAGAACAAAACAGGAAAGGATATACAAATAAAATTTTATAAGACGATTGCTGTGCTAATACTCACACGAAAAAAACAAGAAAGCAGGATACAAACAGAAGAGATGACATTTTTGGGAGGAGTGAAAAGTTGTACAAGATCTGATAGAATAAGAAATGTAGATATAAGAACAGAACTAAACATCTTCCATATATGTACATACATGAGAGGATAAAGGAAAACAGAAATAAGTGAAAGAAACACGTAAAACGAATGCAAGTGATGAGGTTGCCAGCCAGAGCGAGATTTTTATAGATGTTTAGGAAGAAAACAATAGCCGAAATTTTACACAAAAATGGAGGTTTTGTTACATTAAAATCAATAAATAATTAAGGCATTAATATAAACCCCTTACTAATACCTAGTTTTAAGAATGCACCAATCACATCCTGCGATGTTGAAAGAACATTTTCCCGATATAAACATATACTTATAGACAGTAGACATAATTTAACTATGAAAAATTAAAAAAGATATAATAATAAATATTTAATTTGCAAATACGACAAATGAAGCATAATTTCCTAAAATATAATAAATAAATGCACATCATAAGTGCATATTTAGGGATTTTTTAGTGCATATTTTCTTTAGTTCTCAGTTGAGAATTCACGACCAGCTCCTCGTAATGTCTACCGACAAAATGCTACCACTGCAATTTACATCTGAAGATTGAAGTACGTTCTGGATAGCTGCTCGTCGACATGAAGATGGAAATTTAGTTACAGAAGCATTAAAAATATTAATTCCTTTCTCCACGTCTTATCACTGTGAAAATGGTTTTTTCGTCTATGATTGCGCTAAAAACTAACTACAGGAATCGTCTTTTATCATTTGAAAACAATTTGCATTTGTATATTTCTGACGTAGATCCATGTATGGAGAAAATTTTAAATAAAAAAGAAATGCAATTATCACATTAATTTTTTCTTTTCTTTGCATGTGTAAGTAAAATAGTTATAATAAATAATTTTTGCCAGAAAATGATTTCGTTATTGTTGGGGGTCGCAACCCCCAGGTTAAAGAACGATGCTCTAAATGAACTCGGAATTTCAACGTCTTTAATTATTGAATTTTTGAAAAAAATTACTTTTGAAAGACTGTGATCATTCCTAAAAATGCCATTTATTTCAAATTTAACAATTTAAATAAAAGTGGACAATAAATGTTTCCATTTGGTGCGAACCTTATGGCGGTCACTGTACATATTCATCTCTTCAAAAGTGGAAAATTAAATTAAAACCCGAAGGAGAAGAGGAAAAGTATGATTGATGAAATTTGACTCTCTTTTACCTGCGAAGATACACATCTCGCACTTTCTAAGGACCAAAAAGGGACGCCCTATTGAAAAGGTCGTCTAATATGACAAATTTAGATCTTCAAGTACATTTCATTTAGCTTGAAAAGGACGAGGACCAACAACGTCTCAAGGGCGAGGTTCTTAAAGCAATATAATAAAAGAGCCGTAGACGTTGCCGAATTTAATTCATATTACACGACAAAAGCCTCGAATAAATAAAGATTTACATTTACAAGGCTCAGGTCCGATTGGTTATAAAAAAAATCCCCTCCAGCAATTGCAATTCAATTTTAGCCCTTTGTTTGTTTTATTTATTTGTCTTTCCCTTTTTTTTTTGAGAGGCGCAAGAAAAGCTTCCTTTTGCTTGTATTGGGTATTGACCGATAATGCCTTGAATTTTTTTTTCCTATCGTTCACCCTGTCATCCTTCCAGGAGATAGAAAATAAATATCTGTGTTTTCTTCGGCGGTTTTCCCACGCAAACAAGGCATACAAATAATTTTCGACGTGACTCTACATCTTTCGTTGATAGCTGTGAAAATAATTTTAGAATTCAAAATATTTATGAAAGGAAGATTGAGAAAATTTGTTATTTATTTTCTTTTTAATTAAATCTCTGAGAAGATCATCATCATGAGACAACCCAATTCAAATAGGAAATACTGCTGTATCTGTATATATATCTGATGGGATCTGTTACTAATTTAAATTCAATGGTTTTTTTTATGATTCTAAACTTCCTACAAAATACTGCGTCGTGTTTATATCATCCGACATTCCATTTCGGATTAATTAGAGGAGTTTTTGTGGTTTGAATTTATGGATTGAGGAAGCTTTTTTAAACGACAGACAGACACTGTTTCTATCCTCTTTTATAAAATACGCTTTTCGAACGTCCAATTAAACATGAGCGACGTTGTAACGGTTAATACGGAGAGTGAAATTTGTTTGGATTTCGGCGAAAATTTCATATTTCAAGCAAACTTTGATGACGGTTTTCGAACGAATTTTAATCTAGTTGAAATCCTGAAACTCACCGAACTGCCAAAGTCTGGACTTTACAATTAATGGAGTAAAGGTCATGAGGGGGGGTTAAAAGGAACCTTTGCATATTCGTAACTGCGTAACAACAGTTTCCCAATTATCATAATTTCACTAAAATGAAAGAACGTAAAATACCAACAGAGCAAAAACTATATTGATAAAAGCATATATTCTTCTATATAATTCTGACAGGTTAAATGTCACACTGTTATTAATATTTTCTCTCTGGAATTTTAAGTAATTTTTCAATTTTAATTTTCACCGTGGCTTATTTTAGAACAGGTGTTGTAGTTAATGGAATTTGGCAATACAGTAAGCATTTATGTTTTTTGGATCTATGGATTTTTCTATGCATTCCGCGACACTCGATCTGTAACTCAAGAATGATACTGGTAGACCAACTATTCGTACAGAAGAGTTGATCGTATAGAACAGGAGCCTACAAAATCTTTGAGACAGCTAGCCTAAGAAACACCGTTGTAAAGAACCGCCTAATCAATGACCTGCTAACCTTAACATTTCTTTTTGATGAGACATAGTTTTATCTTTTGGGGAACGTCAATTCTCAAAATATGCAAGTGTGGAACACTGACAAGCCGCATTTTTTGTGGAATTTCCATCACAGGTTCAGAAAATTGGTGATTGAATTGCAGTCTCTCGTAGAAGAATAATGGTGCCGATTTTTTTTTTAATTTCACTATCATCAGAAAGGTACAGAAATAATATGAACTTCAATAGGGTTATTTCCAGCAGGACAGCCCAACAGCACATACGACACGAGAAACTATATCCTACCTCCGTGAGTTTTTTGATGGGGTAAAAAGGGTAAAAAGTAAGGAATTATGCAGGTATTATGCACGGAAAAGAGGGTTTAAAGAATCCTGCACTTAATTTGCAAGGACTGCAGTAGAGGATAATTCAAGAATGTGCAAACATTATGCTACAAATGCTACAAAATCGTTTTGATAGAATGATAAAGCGCGTATACTTGTGTATTGAACAAGGGTAGTCATTTAGGTATTGTCATTTTTTATTTCTTTTTAATTTAAAATGTTATGAAATGAAGAAAAACGAAGTACAAACAAACTATGTAAACGTGATTAAACTATATAAAAATAACACAAGCAGAGTGAATGTCGGAAATAACTACTCAGATGAATTCATTGTAAATAAAGGGTTGCGACAGCGATGCTGCATATCAAAATATATGTGAAGACGGTACTGAGGGATTGGAGAAAGAAACGTACACCATGGGGGCGCTTCTCGATGACCAGCATGTATAGTTTGGAGTTCACTGACGATCAGGTTATATTAGCCGAGGACGGAGATGACATCGATTACATATTGAGGAAGCTGGGGAAAGAATACGCGAGATGGGGTTTCGAGATCAATATAAATAAGACAGAGTACATAGTACAAGCAAAACAGTTAGTGGTCGAAAATTAAGCGATAAAAACGACATATGCGTATAAATATCTAAGAGTTACGTTACTGCCGATGGTATATAGATGGTATACGACATACAGAATGAAATAATAAAGAGAAAATGGCAATAATTTCTAAGAAAACGAAAACCCGGATGTTCCACTCTTTTGTTGAAAGCTGTGTTACATATGGAAGTGAAGTGTGGGCGCTGAATAAGAAGATGAAAAATAAAATAATGTCAATGTACTGGAGACGCTGATCTAAGAAGACATTATTGAAAGAAATGAAAGAAGAGAAATAATGCAATATTATCATTAATACATTAAACAGAACGGGAACAACTGTTGTGATATGGTCACATGAGGATAATGAACGAGGACAAAGTACCACAAAAGATTTGGAAATGGAAGCCTGTTAATAGAAGGAAAAAATGAAGATAAAGACGGAATTGGAATTAAAGAAATTATGTAGAAGATAGGACTGAGAGAAGATGGTTTTAGAGATAGAGCCTCTTGGAGATTGCGGTAAATGGAAAAATTAGCTGTTTACAAAGCGTCATATTAATAATAAATAATAAAATCTTATTCAAACATATAAATCATTTTTATTTCATCACACACTTTTCACAGATATGTACAAATATTAATATCAGTGTGCGTGTCGCATTTTTATCAATATAATTTTTGGTCTGTCGGTATTACCTCCTATATTGAGATTGTTGTCTAACTTTAAACCTGACAGAGTAAATGATTATTATGTGCAGGAAATACGTCATGTATTTATCGAATGTGGATGTTTATCTCTTGATGCAAAATATATTCTGTATTTTTTACTAGAAACGCATTCCTCTGAATTTGCCCCTTGAGCTTAGTGGTCTCTGTTGGTTTTCTACCGGTGATATCATGAACGTACGCACTGTAGGCGGTTCTCAGATAACAAATTATAAAGAAATTATTCTGAATAAACAACATTGTCAATATAGTGATAAATGTTTCAATAGAAATCGTATTCGTGAAAATTCTAACGTATTTTCGAAGATTTTTTTAAGTAAATACTATTATCATGCCACAAAAGGTGATAGGATCTTCTCTTTGTTTATTTATAAAACCTGAATGGTTTGACGTAAAATGTGACGCCAAATAAATTTAATATTAATCATTTGTAAAAGCAACCATTTGAAAGATGTTAATTAGTTAGACGGATTTTGCCTGTATTTATACTGTAAGTACTTATCTCTTCCTTTAATACAGAAGACTAATTCGATTTAAATTTGTACAAAAGCAGCTTCCTTTTTTGAATATTTCAAATGAATATAACTCCAACCTTGTAACCGTTGTTAATTAATAATTAGTACCAATTTGATGCGTTGGGATTTTAAAAAAGAACTTGAAGTAAGCGTTTCTTTTTAACGGGGAGAAGCAAGCTAGAATGCTGAACAAAACAGAGTTACACAATTTATTTACGTCAATACGACGTAATGTAGAGTGAGTAAGAGATCGGCAGTTTTTTTTTCTCTACTTTATTCTCCTCAACTGCTAAGGTGCGAATTATACGGCAAATTGATTTGATGCGGTATTTTCCTTATTTACAAACAGAAATCATTCTCAAGCGGCTGCCTTCGTGAAATCAAATCGTTTTCTTAATTCAACGACAAACAAGAACCGTAAACTGTAAAAAAAGCAAATAGCTTCGACGAGATGATGGGAAAATGTTATTTTTAGCGTTTGTAGGAAATTCTAGTGATTTTCCACCGGGTTTCTTCCGGTTTTCACCAATCGATTGGGAGATAATCTATTGCAAATTAGTTCTGATTGAATATTTATATGTACTTTAGAATTTTATATTCAATAAACATGATTGTAATCCTTTTGAATGTTAAATGCCTTCGTGTATGTTCCTTTCTTTGGAATAGTTCCATAAAAAATATAGTTATGGTAATAAACGCCAAACAAATCGAAATTTGAAGTGGTTGCCACGTGAACTCTTTTTAAGAAGGCGAAAAAGATTAAACCGTTTAAATCTATAGTATATACAGATATAGCTTGGGTCAATATCACCCAATATCTCATATTGCAAAAGTTACTAGTTCTGGTTTATTTAATACTGGCATGGTTTATAATTTGGACCAAAGTACGCACAGTAAATTTTGTAAATATACTTGTGACAATTAATTTAATATGTAATTCCAACGTTAAAATTTTATATTTTTTTTTATAGTTTCCCATAGGATTCGAACCTACAGTTTCTGTTCACTCGACAATATTATTAGGTTGGCAACAAAGTTACTACCGATTATCTTATACAAAAGAAACATAATTTTTATATACGAGGGTCACGCTATATATTTTGAGATACAAGAAAAGTACAAGTCTTTTATAAAAATAATTTTATTTATGTTCAAAATGATTAGCTCCTGCATCAATGCACTTTTGTAACCGAAGATTCCATTATGTAAAAGCTTGAAACCAGTCATCTTTTGGAATGCTCTCAAAAATTCCAGGACAACATTTTGTGGTTGATTGCTTTCACTAATCCTGTACTAGAAAAGAAAATTGCGTACATAACTTTCTTAACAGCCCTTTGCTTTTTGTGTTGGTGTTGGTGGATCCACACACAGCTTTCCTGACGGGTAGAAATATCGTAAAATGGGATGCAAATTTCATCATCTGTTACTACTTTGGATGTCCACCATTCTTTAACATTTCTAACGAGTAACAATTCTTTCATTCGAAGATAATGAAGAGTTGCCTCGATCGCTTGATAGGTGCATCTTGGATCTTCGTCGAATATACGTCTCACTTTCTCAACGTTTCCAGCGGTAACAGTATTCGTCCTCTTTTAAATTCGCTATACAAGCGAAACACATTTGCACGTGAAGATCTTAGAACAACCAAATGCGAGTTGCAATCGTTCAAGACTATGTTGTTCACTCAAATCGACCTTAAAATCGTAGTAGATCATTGTACTCCTTACAAGTCTATGTTTCGGTGACAAATCGTACGTACCACGTTTGCTCTATGACAGCAGCGACTGAACTGACAATCAGTGCTTACTACTTAAAAAAGATCATTTAGAAATCTAGTGCTGCTACCTCTAGCTCCTCTAATTTCCACGGAACCTCAAAATATATAGCGTGACCCTCGTATAATTATTAAATCTAGTACAATATATATTTTCCATTTTGATCAATGATCTTTTGCCATCTTTCCGCCAACTTCATTATGTCACCCTCATAGAACTTCTGGTCTTTATTAGCAAAGAAACTGAACTAGGAGGACGTGACATCACTTCTCAAACCAAGCGTCAATAATTCTTGGCGAGTTAAATTTCTCCAGTCCACACATCCAAATTAATCGTTTGGTTCATAGGAAGCACCATAAAATCAACAATATCTTTGTAATCCCACCAAACTGATAATCTTCTTATGGTGCATTTCACCTTTCGATGTCGTTTGCACTGGTTTATTTTCTTTAGAGCACGACCGCTTTCGTTCGATGTTATGATAAACTATTAATTTTTCATCACTAGTGAGTACCCATTTTAAAAAAGGTTCGACCTCATTTCATTTGAGATGCAAATCACAGATGTTAAATGAATTTCCTTTAACTCATGAGGAATTCAAATATCGAGGTTTTTAATGAATCCCATGAGCTTTAAAGGATTTTCATATGACGATCTGAACTAATTATGGCTTTGATATAATCATTAACTTCCTTTGGGCTACTAGATCGTACCAGAACAAAATTTATCAAACCAATTCCGGAATTGTCTTTCATTTAGAGCTTCAACACTATACACAACGCTTAACTTTTTAGCAGCTTGTGTTGCGTTCTTTCCTTTTTTGAAAATAATAAAACAAAATATGACGAAAGTAAAGTTTTGTTCTTCATGTTAAAATTGAAGCCACGCAAACAAATCTAATGAAAAATAAATTAAAAACGGCAATTACTTTGTTGCCAACAAAATAATTTGCGATCAGAATATTAAAAACGATTCGTTCCTACAATCTCAGTGAAGTAAATGGTTAATGCGTTTGTTTAGCGAACAGGAGCTGTAGGTTCGAATCTTACGGAAAAATTGTTATTAAATTTTAATGTTCGAAATTACAAGGAAATTACGTTTTACCTTCTATGTGTTTTATGAAAAGACACAACAAAGATCATGAACCTAAATATTATTATTATGATTAATAAAAACCCTGACATAACATACTCAATCAGAGAGAAACTAAATTATACATCATCGAAATACATCCACACCGATAAATTTGATGCATTAGCTAATCAAGCAATATAGATAAAAATTAAATTATGCAATTAAAGGCCACGTAATGTCAATAACTGATTAAATTGACATTCAAATCAATTTATATCAATTCATAATCAACACATTAGTATCTAAAAGACTTAGAAGTGTATTTACAATGTTTTATTGTTCAAGAGTATACTTAAATATTTTGTTAAAATATACCTTAGAGAATTTCTTCTTGCTTCGGTCTGTAAATCCAACGTACATTTACGTTTTCTGCGTGGGCGACGTATGATAGACTCTAAGCGAAAATATTTTGACTTGCGGAAAAATAATTTCCTCTCTAGCCGATATATACGATTTTTCGTGCCTTCTACTTGAACATTTTATCTCAAAATATTGTTAGACACATTGGAAATGATATTATCCTTGATTTTCACGGTTTACATGGGAAATGTGCTCATATAAGATGGTATTATCGACACTGTAGAATAATGGAATTTTTCCTTTTATCCCATCGGAAAAAAAGGTATATTCAAATCAAAATATAGGAAACATATTCAGATCAATTTAATACAAATAAATAGAATTTCTTCGAAAAAATATTATTGACTATACGTATAAAAATATACGAGGTATGTTTTAAAGGGTTTAAATGAATGTATACCCTTTAAAGTAGTCTTCAGCGAGTTCTCCTTGTAACAATTCTGGAAGTCTTGTTCCGTAAGGTGTTTAGAAAATGCGTTGTTCATCGTTCCCTAATAGGAACCTTTGAATTTCCAATACGATCCTCAAACAAAGCGACAAAGTGCGGAGTGGTACACGCTTGCATTATCGCGTTCGAAGAAAGCTAACATAAGCAAATCCCGAATCAAGTCCACGCTTATCATCTTTTTTGATTTTCGTGGAATTATTAACAAAGAATTTGTGCTGCAAATCTTCTATCGCGAGGTCCTTAAACGTTTGCGTGTACGACCTGACATTGCCAGCACGTGATACCCTCAGTAGCAGCTCATTGTCGGTTAGAGAATTCTTTTTCTAACGCTTAAGTGGAAATTGAAAACAACATCTAAAGACTCATGATGCAGATGCTAAACAGCCTAACGGAACAAGACTTCAAGTATTGTTACCAAGAATAGAAAACTCGCTGGAGATGCTGTATGTATTCCAAAGGAGCACACTTTGAAGGGGGACAATATTAAATTGTAGATACGTTCAATTAAATACTTTAAAACTAATCATTCTCATTAATTCTGATACATACCTCGTATATTTGATACGGGGTGTAATTTAAATAGGCAAGCAAAGCTTTTAAAATCCATTAATCCTTAGCGTGTTCAATATCCTATGATTGCAAACATCTGAAGCATATCGGAGGGGGATAGATCTATAGTCCGTTAGCACTTTGAAATTCAGTATGGCTTTTATGAGAAATGCAAACGCGGTTGCCACATTGTGTCAAAATTATATTGTTATGATGTTTTAAGCTCTACAATTGGCTATATGAAGAAATGACAAATGGAACATAACCAATATTTCTCATATATTTCTTTAGATTTTATAATACAAGGATAGTAGATATAATGGAATTTACTTTTCCTAACATTTTCAACTTCTTACCAAATTATATACCCCTGCATCATTTTCACTGTAAGTCACTGTATATTAACATACATTTAGAATATTAGACATAAAGCTGTTAATGGTAAGGACAGTCATAAGGTTTTTCGAGTTAAAGCAGAACAGCTAACACCAATAACTAAAACTTAAATACCAATCTATATGTTGGGAATGGAGCTGTCAAAAAATATCACAAGTTCAAAATCGCGCAACTGTGTCCAGATTGAAAAGAGATGTACAAATGAACTCACGAAATCACTGTTTCATCGATAAAGTGAAGACAAACGCTACATACAAAAGTCAAAAGCACACGTATACACAAGCGAGATAGGAGTATATAACATAAATCGTAGCTACTTACGTCATAACCAACTATGACGTAACTACGAAGTTTCGTGGTCTTCAGTGTACATACATAAACACTCTGTCCATAGAAAGAGAGGATAACATTCCATAAGAGGTATTTTAAGGTGGGAACGGACTATATGCAACTCGCTGTGTATACAGGCTCGTGCAAAATAATTTTTCGCGTGAAAAAAGGAAAATCTACAACACAGAATATATACGACCCTCTGTTTACTACTCTCTTGTTTCGTCATACGACCTCAAATATTGATGGAAAGTGTAACTTTTTGAGAGAGAAAAAGAAAGAAGCTAGAGAAGTCTAATAAATGTACATATTTGATGGCGAATTGCAGCCCATAGCTGAAAATGATGAAATAGACGGTAATAAAGGGGAATATAAAAAACCAGAAACCTACGTTTTATACTCGGTCTTATTACTTGAGTCGGGGTGTAAAATTTTCCAAAAAGGAATTTCATTTTATATGCTCATATAAGGGACTTTTAGATTTAGGTACTTATTCTAACGAAAATCTTATTCTCTTCCTTTTTCTTCAACGAAAAGAAAAAAGAAACACTTTCGATTTATAATATACCTTAATATAACCTTGGCCCAAAAGATTATTCTCTTCAAAGTGAAACGCGTAAATTGTATATCGTTAAACGGAAACTAGGGACACAGACAGGAAGTTATTAAGTGGAAAGTTGAAGGAGGAAGTGCGAGACACTTCACAGCAGATCTATGCCCACTCTATTGTGCAAATAGTAAATAAAGCATTCCTTTCCCATCCCTTTGACATCCTGAACCCCCTAATTTCCTTTTACGAAGTTGGCCGTCAAACGCGAAGCGAAATTAGTAATGAACGAAGATTGGTAAATGATAATTTCATAATTTAAGAGTTAAATGCTGACGACCCCTCGATTGACGAGACGATATTAGCGGTGAGAAACTTTTTACTTCGTTAAAGGCGCTATTTCCGTAGGAGAAATACGTGTAAAACGTCACCTGACTGAGTAAAAGCGAAAAGCGAAAAGTGAAAAGGTATTGGGAAATTAAAGCCTTTGCCTTCGCTGAAAATGTATAAAACAATATGCCTCTGTCAGAAGGGTGAAATGAATTTCTTTTCCGTGGATATTCAAAGGAATTTTAACAACGACCAAAAATATCTCCTTAAATATTTTATTCATAAACGCATTGACGATTTGTTTTCTTTACCTTGGCAAAGCTATCTATTCAACCGGACTATCTCGGTTAATTTGGAATAATATCGATCAGCATACTGTTACGTCATTCGACCCCAAAATATATGCTATACGAAAGTACAAATGTGACACTTAATTTATAACACTGACATACTAATATTACTAAACAATGTTCTGAATTATTAATTTAAAAAGATTGCAGATGTAATTAAGTGGCATAATAAAAATGAAAGTTGCAGTAAAAAAAAAACGGGGAGACAAATCTAAGCATCAGAGCATAAAATATATTCCACTTCGGAAATCCTTGCAGTATCTAGAACAAGCTCCACAGAATTCCCACAAACAATATATACATATATGTATGTATATCGCTAGTGGAATTATGGCCTATATTAAGGAGTTGCCTTCTAGTCGATTTATCAAAGTAGGCTACTGAGATGTCATGCAGTAGGTAGGTCAAGATATATATGTATATAACGTATATAGAACAAAAGACGGTATTATATGATTGTTTCTTGAAATGAGAAAACGATTAAAGATCGTAAAAACCGGGTAGCTTTTAACGATTATTTATTCTTGACTTTTAATTTTCGCTTAATTAAATCTCTATAATGAAAGAAATTGGCGAATTGAATTTAATTTTGATTCATTTATAAGACTAAACAAGTTCAAAGTTTTATAGATCTCGTCACAATCATTTCGACGTTTTTTAATATGTACTTAAAACTAAACAAGATAGAAAGAAATTAACTACGGCAATCGATTCTAAGGAGCCGGTTATATCTAGGAACATATCACTAAAGCTCGGACAGGGTGTGAAAAATGGATGAAATATTTCAAAGAATTATTTACTCGTATCCAAAACCTGTACTCCTAATTAAAATGAAATGATAAATCATTTAATTTAGTGATTGCTGTGTTCGTTGAACCTGTTAACCTTCTACTGGTGGCATAACTGGTGACGTGGTGCCTACTAGACTCCAAAAGCTTTCTACAATTTTAAACATGTTCCATGAACGATACTGTGTTGCACATATGCATATACACTAGGGTGACAGAATAAAATAGACACCAGGTAAAGCGGTATAAATATGTAAACAGCTAAATTCTAAGAACGAATTAAGAACTTTCTCTTGTCATTAGGGTAGGGGTAGATGTATCGGAAGGAATTCGTCATAGTTTAGCAACTGGACGACGAATTTTTGCATCAGGCGGTGAAATACGGCGATGTGAACATCATGATGTGGAGCGGGATATGGTATGGTGGAAGATCGCAGTTAGTAATCTGCGACGGAAATATAAATGCGGCAAAAGAAAGAAGTAAAAGGGTGCTTGTGCGCGAAGTGTTAAGAGAACCTCTCCTTACGGCGTTTCAAAAACGGCGCCGAATGACTTGGGCAATCGAAATGCGAACGAAGCCCGAAGAGTTTTGGCGGTCTGTAATTTTTTCAGACGAAAGCAGATACTGCCAATTCAGTGATAGTGGTCGTACGTGGGTATGGAGACGTTCGTCACAGCAACTGGACGATAAATTTTTGCATCAGACGGTGAAATACGGCGGTGTGAATATCATGGTGTGGGGCGCGATATGGTATGGTGGAAGATCGCAATTAGTAATCTGCGACGTAAATATAAATGCGGCAAAATATATCCAAATATTAACAGAAGGACTACTGCCGATATTCGACAACGCCATTTTCTCTAAAGAAGACGCCACTTTTATGGAGGATGAAGCACCCTGCCACAAAGCAAGAACAATAACCATATGGAAAGAGGAACAGGGGATTCGGATTTTACCATGGCCAGGCCAATCACCAGACATGAATCCGATAGGGAATATTTGGCACATAACCCAGACAAATATGGTGAAACGACTCCGAAAACCCAGCAATAAGGAAGAACTCGTGGCAGCTGTTACAGAAGAGTGGTTAAATATTCCAGAAGACACCATTAATCATTTAATAGATTCTATGCCACGACGACTCGCAGCACTTCACGCAAGTAAAGGTGGATCGACAAAATATTAGTCTAATTTAAAAATTTTAAAATATTTTGTATATATAACGAGAATAGAATCTTTTTTTTTAATTAGTAGATGTCTATTTTATTCTGTCATCCTAGTGTACTACGACTATATATATTGCAATAGCTGATGTGATATAATGTTTATCTTTTGCAGAGGATGAGAGCTGTTAGAGGAAATATAATACATCTACAAAAATAAAGCGATATACGCAGTATCTTGATTCTTATTTTTTTTACTTACTTATTCCAATAAACTAAATTTGTACATATTGTTTTTGTAGGTTATATATAAACAAACAATGACAATAGACAAAAAATAGTAAATAGATAATGTAACTTTAAATTAAAAATTACACCGTTTAAAGAATTCATAACTGAAAAAAAATATTCCAGGCAACAACAACCATCACACATGGCAATACTGCAATGCTGACAAGATTATTTTAGGCTTCTTATTATTTTTTCGTGGACAACACCCACATCATTTCCTATTATTTAAGTTTTCTTGAGTGGAGTGAGAAGTTGTAGGTTTGGCTTGAATCCTAGAGAAAGTTTTTAATTTATCAGGTGATCTATTACTAATTATTTAGAAAGTTGCTTGATAAATTTGTTTATTGCCTCTACAACTTGGGTATAGAACAAGGGAATTGACAGAGGGACACATTCATGTAGCATTATAGAACGCTATTATTTCTAGTTTCGCTGTTGCTAGGTCAACTCCTTTATTATGGTGTACTAAGGAAATAAGCAGCTTTTCTTTTTTTTTTAGTACATAGGAAACTAACATTGTATCTTTTGTGAAACCATACATCATGCTTACGTTCATTAGACAAAAATTGTGGAGGAACCTCTTTTATTTTTTTTCAGCGAGCTTACATAAGTTAATCCTCTTGCTCGCAACTCGTCGAAAACTTTCATGGAAGATAACCAATTGTCCGCGGTTACGTTTTTGTTTATATTCTGTGTATGGGCTTTCTCAATTCCAGTACAGCTTGCGTGGGTTTTGAGAATCTTTGATCTTCTTTCGACAACAGCTTCCTTTGTTATAAAGGTAGTTTGATCGACCATCGGTCAAGACTTAAAGTTTTATGCCGTACTTGTTAGGCTTTTTCGGCATATACAGTCCCCATCCATTTTATTAGGGCCACCTTATAAAATTAAGCCTTAGTGTTTCCAACGCGATAATTTATACATTATACAAGTATAAAATTCACGAATAGGATTTACAATACCTATCTAAATATGTTCCCTAAATATCTTTCTAAGAAATTAATAACCTCTTGCCTATTATTATCCCCCTCATGAATTATTCTGTACTGCATAGAAGATGAGTAAAATAAGATTGAAAGTCACAGTAATGCTAAACTGCAGCCGGATCTTCTTCGATTCTTTGGTGTCGATTTTCCTTATTATCAAAGCGCAAGTAAGCTAAGAAGCTAGGATAGTTAACATTCCTTTTAGTGACAATACACATCGGAAAATATCATGACCTGTGCCATTTACTGCAAAAAGAGACTGAAAATCTTGGTTAGAAGAAGACCCAAGAATGCTCTAAGGAAGTTCTATCATATCTATGTTATTTAATTCGCTTTTACCAGAACGTGTATACTTTTCTCCCATTTCCGAAAGTTTCTCGTTTGTATATTTCAGTACTTGTCCTAGTATATTGTCAGATAACAGGCATTTCCATATTTGTTTCCAATATTTTTTTGCCTTTCCTCTAAGATCAGGTAAATGTGACACGATGTGATGTCTTTGTGTTTTCGATCATGGTGCCAAAATAACCCTTCCCGGATTTTAATTTATAGTTGAATGAAAACCACGCCTTAATTTATTGTAAAAATGTATGTGTCACTATAAGTATTGCTATAACTTAAAGGTAGATGGAGCAACAGCAGCTTAGAGTCCAGAAGGCACCACCTCACCAGTAGAAGGTTAAAACAAATAAAATATAATAAATGTATGTAAACAGTGTAAAAGCATGGCCGCCAAACAAACATATAAATACTTTATTCTAAAAGGATAGACTTCGCAGACATTTTTGAAAACATTATGTAACGCTCATTAGGATCCATGCGATATGTAATTTGTCGATTAATTCTAAATATTTATTTTGGTTAGGAAGATTGTTGTTCGTGAAATTCAACAACTTAATGTGGATATGTAAAATATCTTTTAGAACTTATGAAACTCCTATAGTTTGTGAGTATGTTATTTATGGTTGAAGATAAGTTTGAAATTATTCTGGTAGGAGAGTTAATACTAGGTCCTATACTATAGGATTTAATTATATCATAAAACCTTTTTAACGGTAAAATGTTCTCTCTTTTGTATATTTATACTAACACATGGGCTGAAAAGTCCCGGGCCTAACACATAGATGACGCTAGTTTTATTGCAGTCACCTTTCTCTCAGTTAGTATTAACCTTCAAAAGATAGCTGTTAAAATTACATGATATTCTATTCATTAGTTTACGAGTTATTCTGCTAAGAGTCACGCTACTTTTGTTATTTTCAAAACAATGGATCAAAAACAATTTCGTGTTTTAATTTTATACTGCTTCTTGATGGGAAAAAATACCGTTCAAGCGAAGCAATGGTTTGAAACGTGTTGTGGGGACTCCGCTCCATCAGAAACAACAATAAAACGTTGGTTTGCTGACTTCAAACGTGGTCGTAGAGACACCGATGATGCAGAACGCAGTGGACGTCCAAATGAGGCGGTAACTCCAGAAAACATCAACAAAATCCACAAAATCGTTTTGAATCATCGAAAAGTGAAGTTGCGTGAGTTAGCTGACATCATAAAGGTATCAAAAGAACGTATTGGCTTTATATTGCATGAGCATTTGACTATGAGAAAGCTCTGTTCAAAGTGGGTGCCGCGTTTGTTCACTGTTGACCAAAAACAAGAACGTGTTGATGATTCTGAGCAGTGTTTGGCCATGTTTAAACGTAACAAACCAGAATTTTTGCGTCGATATGTGACAATGGATGAAACATGGATCCATCACTTCGCTCCGAAATCAAAACGATCGTCATCTGAGTGGACAGCATCTGGTGAACCTCGTCCAAAGCGCCCGAAAGCACAACAATCGGCTGGAGAGGGTATGGCCTCGGTATTTTGGGATGTGCGTCGTGTAATATTCATCGACTATCTTGAGAAAGGAAATACCATCAACAGTTAATATTATATAGCGTTATTGGAGCGTTTAAAGGCCGAAATTGCAAAGAAACGACCGCATATGGCAAAGAAAAAAAATTTGTTTCATCAAGACAACGCACCGTGTCACAGGTCAATCAAAACAATGGCAAAACTACATGAATTGAACTTCGAATTGCTCCCACATCCACCGTATTCGCCAGATTTGGCTCCCAGCGACTACTGGCTGTTCGCAGACCTCAAAAAAATGGTCGCCGGTAAGAAATTTCGCACGAATGAAGAGGTTATCGCTGAAACTGAGGCCTATTTTGAGGCAAAAGATAAATCGTTCTACAAAAGTGGTATTGAAATGTTAGAGCGGCGCTGGAATGATTGCGTTGCTCTTGATGGAGATCACGTTGATGAATAAAGCTAATTTTGAACCAAAAAAACCGTGTTTTCTTTGTTAGGCCCGGGACTTTTCAGACCATGTGTTATAATCGTCCGAAATAATATGCCCGCTATTTTAAAAACTGTTAAGGAATATCTCCAAATCGACTTTTATAGGTTATGTAATTAACATAGCAATTTAAGAATATCTTTGAAGTGATGAAATTTTCATACTAATTGTTTCTAATTTTTGATTTTCTCATATCTGAGCATCCAGAGGAATTAAAACTAGACAAGTTTAATCGAATAGAAGAGGCCAACATATATCTCAAAAAATAAAACAGTGAAAATTATGGCAATCGATTCTCTAGGAATGATTTTATCAAGAACCATATCGTTAAGACCTTCGAAGCTCACAAGGGAATGTATAGATTGTCACAGAGTTTAAAACTGTGAGAGTCAAATTCAAGCCGAAAATTACTAATACGTTTACGAATACAATTTCAACATGAAAGTTATCTTTTACGACGTTTATTGAATTTCCACAGCAAAAATAAAGCAATTTTCGTTAGCGCGGTAACTATTTCAACAATGAAAGCTCAATGCGAATCGGGTTAAAAGAGTGCGCATTGTGTTTGGAAAGGTCGATACGTGAAAATAACATGAATCTTTGATTTTATAGATCATAACAATGGATTTTGAGTCCGGAATAAACAAATGAATTATGTAGGTCGAGAATTTTTCTCTCTCTCTATCTCAGTTCGGCCTGATTCAATTTTAAAACAATTAGCTTATTATATCCAGCGGAGTTTTATAGTCGTTGGTATAGAAAGGAGAAAAAAAAAGGGAAATGAATGAACCGGTATATTAAAAGATTAAAAGTATTATCGATTCGAATAGGAGGATTTTATTACAAAAAAAAAAAAAAAAACGAATTATCTTCAAACGTAATAAAACTAAAATCTCTTACGCTAGAATTGAAAAAAATTAAAAATATACATACAAAGGTATAAATAGGGTTTACGTGATATATGAAATTAAACCATGTTTACAGTTGAATAGGCTCTAAAAGCGAATTCAACGCTTTTACAAGGCTTTAACATTTATTACCCGTATATATATTTCTTACCTAACGACTTTATAAATCACTTTTTTAAATGCATATCGAGCACATGTAAAAGTTTCTGTATAGTAACTACATGATGTAGTTGTGCGTAATGATGTTACTATCTATATTTTTTTGTGATGATTTAGCGTGATAGAACAGCTAACTTTTATTTGGAAAGCGTATCGTAACAGCAGACAGAATGATTCATTTTAATTTAAAGAAAAGAATAATATTTAAATGCATACGTTATAATACGTCAGTTTGAGGTCATACTTGTATTGTGTCATATAATCGCTTACTGCAAAGTTAATTATAGTCAGTTCCTTACTGAAAATAATGCCGTGTGTGAATCATTAAATTGCTAATGGTGTAAAATAAGGTAGAAAATACTAGAATGATTGACGTTGAATTAGGTCCTTACTAACGCAATTTTTGCACGAATATAGTGCTCCTTCGAAAGTTAGATTATTAATAACGTAATTTGAGGCACAAAAATTTATCCGATTACACGAGTTGAATATTAAGGCGTTTCATGTAAACCCCAGAAGTGGAAAATTAGATTTCACCGAACAAAATTACTTCTAATTACGTTTACATTGAGCTGTGGGATCCTCTAAATCCGCCTTCTCCCCACTATCTCTATCTCATCCTTTCAGATGGTGAATAACATTAATTACTATATCAGTAATAGGAATTCACAACGATGTTCTTCAAGCTTTAAATATAAATGGGGAATTATGCATGATAACACGTTAGCAATAAATGAAATTCACATGAAGCTTTGAGTAAGTGCCATAATTAAGTGTAAAATTTCTGAAAAAGGGTTGGTGCTTGTTCTCTTTAAGGATATATGCATAGAGAGAGAAAAAAGAGTAACCGTGATATTTTTTCTTTGTTGGGATTTACTGTAAATACCGTCTTTTTCCAACATAAAGTAAGAGGGTGCTATTGTTGGTGTATAAAAAGAAATAGGCAGGTAAATAGACTCTACATCAACGAAGCCTGCATCGACAAGTATGTTATGAAGGAATTCATAGTACAAAAGTCTTGTTTAGATGAGTCGTTCACATCAATATTGATCTGGCATGGTAAAAAATCAGTACCGTCCCCAATCACTTCCAGAAGAATTTGCTGAAGACAGCCAAAAGAATAACACCATCAGAAATTCATGAAGAGCCATATAGTGGTAGCAATGGCAGTTAGTAGGTGTTAACCGAGTTTTTTTCTGATCCTGCATTGTGGCATGTGATATGAAATTTGTCAAATACTGGTTCAGAGGGGTCCATATGAAATTGAAGAATTCGGCAGATTTTCGTCACCGCATTATTTGAAAGTGTTGAGGTTAATGATGCTGGTTTCTGCTTTTGTTGAATATTGTTTGATAATTAGCCTGCTGTTAGTGAGTGAACCAAATAGAAGTTGTGCTGACTGGAGAAATTTTGCACGAAAAGTAAATAAAGGCCAGAAATTCTTTTAAGGCATGGGAAGAATTTAATATTCAATTAGAGCAAAGAAAAATCGGGGATATAAAAGTTTAACATTGGTGAGGAGTTCTAAAAAGAATTACATGAATAATTGAACTATTGGCAACATTTGTTTTGGCCTAATAACAGAAGTTTCTTATGGTTGGTAAAATTTAATGTGAGATCTAGATAAATGATCTATGACATCTAAGCAGTAATATACAAGATGAAGTGATAAATTTCATGAGAAATAATCGTCAGTTATACACAGATGTCGCTTTAAACTCCAAAATAAATATGAATTAGAAGATTTCTTTTAAAGCTATTGATTCAACCATAGAGGGTTTGATAATAGATACATAATATGACACATCTGGAAAAGTTACATTTTGAATTAAAATCTAATATCAAACCTAATTGTCAATGATACAGCCTCTTCTTCTACAGAATTCTTTTTTTTATTAAGAACTTTTCGCTCTCTTCTGGTTCTATACGTTAACAGACATAAAGAGATTAAAGTTAGAGCAAGAGGATTAACAACGAACATTAACTATTACAAGTTTATATGCAATGTAATTCTTTGGCATTATTTGAGATAAATTCATTCTCTAACTATAAATCTGTATATGATCAGAAAACGTGAAATTGACTATACAAAAGCTATCTATGAATTATACAGGAGAATAAATGGAAAATAAAGTTTGTTAATTAAACATTGCCCTTGACTGACATTTTGAAATTCAAGCATATAGATGATAATCCCCAGTCAATACTTTCGATCGAAAATGAATCCGATATAAATGCAAATGATTTCCAAGAAGAATGTCACTGTGTTCCATGAATTGCTTTAAATTATCTGTGCCAAAACAACGTAATTACTTTGTATCCAAATACTGTTGCATTTCCAGGAATTTTATTAACACACATTCCCTGCCTATGCAGCTAGTGGAGAACGAAGCTTCTCCCAATTAAAATTAATGAGACTACTCAAAAAGTTCAAGCTAAACAAAACTTTAGTTCATCATTATTTCGAAGAAATTCCTATTTTCAACATAAAAATAATATTCATATATTTCGCGCAATTTTTCTTAAATCAGAAAAAGATAACTAAGAGGCAGTATTTCAAAGACTTGTTTCATACTGACATAAATAAATTTATGGGTTAAGTAATGCATAAATATGTTATATAAATTCATTAATAATCACAATAAAATTTTAATGTGTCTGTGAATTTTTGTACCTGCTTTCCAACATCTACCCTATCGGATAAGTACTGAACAATTATAACAAGATTAGTTAATGTAGATCGCTAATTAACGAAACCGTGCTGGTTACCTGAAAACCAGGATCCAACTTCGGCATAAATATAGTTCTATAAACATTTCTCAAAAACATCGGCAGAATTATTTAATAATAAGAAGAAAATAATTGAAAACAATATACTTTCTACCGCTTTTGAAAACAGGTAACAATTTCGCAGGGAGTCTTGAAAACAAGACAGAACAAGTAACAGAGGCGCAGTCCCTAACAACAAATTGTTAAGGAGGATGTGATATATAGGATGTTAGAGGAGTTATTAGTTAGGATATATGACAACAGTTAGTAACTATAGAGCAGATAATAAATGGTATTAGTATTTACAAGCACCATTTTATTAGAGAGAGCTGGTAAGTCTAAAACATTACATAATCAATTAGATCATCTAATTCACACATTTATTGTTCTTCCTTAATAACATCTTGAAAAATTTCTGAAAAAGGGTTGGTTCTTGTTCTCTTTAAGGATATACGTATAGAAAGAGAAAAGAGTAACCGTGATATTTTTTCTTTGTTGGGATTTACTGTAAATACCGTCTTTTTCCAACATAAAGTAAGAGGGTGCTATTGTTGGTGTATATAAAGAAATAGGCAGGTAAATAGACTCTACATCAACGAAGCCTGCATCGACAAGTATGTTATGAAGGAATTCATTGTACTAAAGTCTTGTTTAGATGAGTCGTTCACATCCATATTGATCTGGCATGGTAAAAAATCAGTACCGTCCCCAATCACTTCCAGAAGAATTTGTTGAAGACAGCCAAAAGAATAACACCATCAGAAATTCATGAAGAGCCATATAGTGGTAGCAATGGCAGTTAGTTGGTGTTAAGCGAGTTTTTTTCTGATCCTGCATTATGGCATGTGATATGAAATTTGTCAAATACTGTTTCAGAGGGGTCCATATGAAATTGAAGAATTCGGCAGATTTTCGTCACCGCATTATTTGAAAGTGTTGAGGTTAATGATGCTGGTTTCTGCTTTTGTTGAATACTGTTTGATAATTAGCCTGCTGTTAGTGAGTGAACCAAAAAGAAGTTGTGCTGACTGGAGAAATTTTGCACGAAAAGTAAATAAAGGCCAGAAATTCTTTTAAGGCATGGGAAGAATTTAATATTCAATTAGAGCAAAGAAAAAGCTATTGGCGCTAAGTTTCAATGAATCGTGGATATAAAAGTTTAACATTGGAGAGGAGTTCTAAAAAGAATTACATGAATAATTGAACTATTGGCAACATTTGTTTTGGCCTAATAACAGAAGTTTCTTATGGTTGGTAAAATTTAATGTGTGATCTAGATAAATGATCTATGACATCTAAGCAGTAATATACAAGATGAAGTGATAAATTTCATGAGAAATAATAGTCAGTTATACACAGTTGTCGCTTTAAACTCCAAAATAAATATGAATTTGAAGATTTCTTTTAAAGCTAGTGATTCAACCATAGAGGGTTTGATAATAGAACTTATTCTGACATATCTGGAAAAGTTACATTTTGAATTAAAATCTAATATCAAACCTAATTGTCAATGATACAGCCTCTTCTTCTACAGAATTCTTTTTTTTTATTAAGAACTTTTCGCTCTCTTCTGGTTCTATACGTTAACAGACATAAAGAGATTAAAGTTAGAGCAAGAGGATTAACAACGAACATTAACTATTACAAGTTTATATGCAATGTAATTCTTTGGCATTATTTGAGATAAATTCATTCTCTAACTATAAATCTGTATATGATCAGAAAACGTGAAATTGACTATACAAAAGCTATCTATGAATTATAGAGGAGAATAAATGGAAAATAAAGTTTGTTAATTAAACATTGCCCTTGACTGACATTTTGAAATTCAAGCATATAGATGATAATCCCCAGTCAATACTTTCGATCGAAAATGAATCCGATATAAATGCAAATGATTTCCAAGAAGAATGTCACTGTGTTCCATGAATTGCTTTAAATTATCTGTGCCAAAACAACGTAATTACTTTGTATCCAAATACTGTTGCATTTCCAGGAATTTTATTAACACACATTCCCTGCCTATGCAGCTAGTGGAGAACGAAGCTTCTCCCAATTAAAATTAATGAGACTACTCAAAAAGTTCAAGCTAAACAAAACTTTAGTTCATCATTATTTCGAAGAAATTCCTATTTTCAACATGAAAATAATATTCATATATTTCGCGCAATTTTTCTTAAATCAGAAAAAGATAACTAAGAGGCAGTATTTCAAAGACTTGTTTCATACTGACATAAATAAATTTATGGGTTACGTAATGCATAAATATGTTATATAAATTCATTAATAATCACAATAAAATTTTAATGTGTCTGTGAATTTTTGTATCTGCTTTCCAACATCTACCCTATCGGATAAGTACTGAACAATTATAACAAGATTAGTTAATGTAGATCGCTAATTAACGAAACCGTGTTGGTTACCTGAAAACCAGGATCCAGCTTCGGCATAAATATAGTTCTATAAACATTTCTCAAAAACATCAGCAGAATTATTTAATAATAAGAAGAAAATAATTGAAAACAATATACTTTCTACCGCTTTTGAAAATAGGTAACAATTTCGCAGGGAGTCTTGAAAACAAGACAGAACAAGTAACAGAGGCGCAGTCCCTAACAACAAATTGTTAAGGAGGATGTGATATATAGGATGTTAGAGGATTTATTAGTTAGGATATATGGCAACAGTTAGTAACTATAGAGCAGATAATAAATGGTATTAGTATTTACAAGCACCATTTTAGTCTAAAACATTACATAATCAATTAGATAATCTAATTCACACATTTATTGTTCTTCCTTAATAACATCTTGAAAAATTTCTTTTCCAAATGGTAGTAGTAACATTCTGAATTGTTTGTGTTAGGAATTCTCTAACTACTGCCATTGACCTCATAGTGGTAAGGTGGCAATCCCAAAACAGTCTTACACTTTTTCTATAATTTCATCGAAATAACCATCAAAGCTTCTCGTCCTGTTCTTTGTATAGCTGGTATAACTTCTCCTTTCTGCTTATGTTATATTCCATTAATATACCGTTACACTATTAATCCCGCTGTACCTAAAAATAACTTTTTTTAACACAACAATGTAATGATAATTGTTGTACTCACCTAAAACTGCAGTAATCTTCATTTTCGATATATTGAGTATATTCTGCTTTTGAAACACAAAATATCACGCAGTGATAATATTTGATTTTCATTTGTACTAAATAATGGTTCTATGATTACGAGAACATTTACATGGATTTATCTGCTTACCACCATCTATGCTATCGGATAAGTACTGAACAATTATAACAGGATTAGTTACTGTAGAGCGCTGATTAACGTAACCGTGCTTGTTACCTGAAATACAAGGTCTAACTTCGGCGTAAATATACTCGTATAAACACTTTAGCAAAATTATTTAATAACGGTATAGGAAGATAATTGGAAACAATATACTTTCCGATTCTTTTCAAAACATGTAACAATTTGGAAATCTTCTATGCAAATGGGAGTCTTGAGAATAAAACAGAACAAGTAACACAGAGGAAAAGCCAAATCCCTAACAATAAATCTATGGCAACAGTTAGTCTTTCTTCCAAATTCTAACATTCTGAATTGTTTGTATTAGGAAATCTATAACTTCTGCCAATTACTCCATAGTGATATACACCGAGAGAAAAAAATTGTTGCATTAACCATGGAACTGTTATATTAACATTATTTATTTTTGAATACGAGTAATGCCTTTCAAATGTTTGTTCAATGCCTAGCAAAATGTTAAACTATTTGAACGAAAATAAATATTCAAATCAATGTTTTTCGTACAGCTAAGCTATAACGTGCATAGATGATTAACAGCTGAGTTTCAAATCACTTCCACAAACAAAGCCAATGTTAGGGCGAAAATCTAGAAATGCATGCTATAAGAAAGTATCTTTCTTAAGGGATATAAATGTTACAATTTAATAGAGAGAATTTAATTTATCGCAATATTTTGTAGGCATTTCAAACCCGATCAGTAACTCAATTGAAAATGAAATTGCAGGCGTTCTAGAACTGCGAATAAATAGGCGATAGCTGTGAATCTCAATATATAGCTATGCTAGCTTAATTAAGTTGAAAAAATCAATAGGTTAAAATTCTCGAAGGGACTTTAACACTCTTTTTTCGTTGAATCAACCTTAAACGAACAACAATGAAAATATGCTTGCTTTAAAAATAGCACTATCATCAGTTTAACTGTAATTTGCTTAAACCAATGTTTCATTTCTTAACACTGCAAGGACTATTGGAATAAATTCTTTTCTCTCACTGCGGTGACAATCTCAAAATCGATTTTTTTATAGTTTCATAGAAAATAAGCATCAAAGATTGCCGTCCTGTTCTTTATATAGATGGTATAACTTCTCCTTTCTCTTTATATTCCTTTAATACAACGATATACTGTTGATCCTGTTGTACCTAAAAATATTTCTTTTTAACAAAAATGTAATGATAATTGTTTATGTACTCACCTATAGCCGCAGTAATCTTTATTTTCGATATGTTAAGTGTCTTCTGCTTTTGAAGCAGAAAATATTGTGCGGTGATATTTGATTTGTACTATGTAATGATTCCATGATCACAAGAACGTTTACATAAATACTTAAAAGTGCTGTTTAATAACGTTTATAGCGTCTCACAAGAATAACAGTGTAAACAATGAACACAAATATGTCAGTTAGCTGATAAAAAAGTATAGCTGTCGATAACGAGCTTAATTCCTACTTTGTGATTATAAATAGGAAAAGCCAATCACGAGCTATAAACCTTTAATTCCCGATTTTAATTAAAATCACTACTTCTAATTAAAAAAAAAAAAAACAGGGTATAGTAACTTGCAGGGTTGAACTGTTAAAGGTAATTTATAATTCGCTGTACTTACTGTAACCTTTTATTTTCATTAGAGACACCTGTATGGAAAACACCAATCTAACAATAAAAATTTCGGTGACTGTATTGATTTTTGTAATGCTCTTTTAATAAATCCACGAGGTGCTGGGTGCGATACAACAAAGTTCTAATGGTAATATTGACCAAACCGGTTCACTTTTGTTATTTCACCCCTTGAACGCATTCTCTTCACCGCGGAAATATATTTCGACACCATCGAAATTCCCTTTAATTGTACGAATGATATTAAAACAGGAAAATTAACGAAATAAATGGTAGGTTCAGTATAACGATGAAGATCCCGTTGCCATTTCAATGAAAACGGATCCAATATGGCGTCTTCGCCATTTAATTTTCGTTAATGGAATAGTATGTAGTTATCTGTATCTTTTCAGTTGTGTATACACGCCAATTGCACAAACATCGAAGCGTACTTTGATATATCACTTTGGTGTTTCAAAAGGAAACTCGTTATCTCAGAGAAATTGATATACTTTCCCAAGTAAAAAACGTCGCTACGTCTTATTTGGATTGGAAAACAAGTTTTTTTTTTCTGAATATTTTATTTACCCTTGTCATTCGTCTAAAAGTAAATCATGCGAGTCCTTTGAACATCTAAGAAAGTAACTAATGAAACGACAGAAGCAGAAATATAACTGGAAACATAGGGTTCCCCCAAATTGTAACATTTTTAATAACGTGTCAAGATCAAAAGAAAAACTCAGCAAAAAAGTTAAACATATACCGTTTTTTGCTCGTTTATTGCGACTTGTTTTTATTAAAAAGAACAAGCAAAAGAAACTGATTATATGTTGTGAAAAACAAAGTAGAAATATCTGAATTCGTTCGCAGTCCTTTTATAGCATTTCGCCAATTAAATTCATTTTAATATAGAGAGTGAACGTGACATGCAAAAACAAAGATGAATAAAGTTGGGTGAGACGAAAATGAAAAATGAGGTGATCTCCTTTAATATACTTTACTTTTAAATCTATGGAAAGAACCAAGTTTGAACAAGTGAAATTACAGCTCCAGGCAATTTTCTTAATTAGAAAATCATTACGGAAAATCAACCACCGTTTCTGATATAAATATCTTCTATTAAGGAACTGTTTTAGCACTTAATAAACGGCTTGCTTGCGTAACCGGGGCATGTTATAAACATTTTGTTTAAACACGGATTTTAAATAATATACAAAACGTAAACTATAAACAGTAAAAAAACGAATAAATGTAAGAATATTTCTCAATGGAGTTCGAACGCGAACAAATATATACACTACTGTACAAAAGAAAGAGAAACCTACATAAATTTTATAAAAAGGAAATTTAAGAGAACATATGTTACCGTAATATAAGCATGTATGTTTTCTTTGATATATTCCTTTTGATTTTATGATTTTAGATGAAGTTGTAATATATTCAAATTATATTAATGTTTCGTTACGAATAAATAAATTGTTTAGTGGTGTATATATACACTACTGTACAAAAGAAAGAGGTACCTAGATAAATTTTATAGAAACGAAATTTAAGAGAAGTAACTATATTGACCGATAAATGTTTACAAGTAATACAATATTTATATCAGTAAATAGTATACTGAATATCTTCTATTTTTGATAACATCTCTTATACGAGCCTGGATGATCATGCAGTATTGTGATGTAATCGTCCGGAATACGATACCACTCTTGCTACAATTTTAATGCCCTTCCATTCTTTTTACTGTCAAGATAATACCAAACATGTTTCTTAACAAATCGAGAAATGCCTGTACCTTCTTCTAACTCATGCGCCAGTTTTACGCTTACCTTTTTCTGTTTCTTAGAACTGTTACTTTCAATAAGTGTGTATCCGCTCTGGTAAGCTTTTTCGGTCGTCCAGGCTTCAGTTAATCCATCACGTCGCTTGTTTCGTTATATTTCTTAAGAACTTTTTGTACAATGCACCAAACACACTTCATACGCCTTGCGATTTCTACTTGGCTATGATTTTCTTGATGTAAAACAATAAATTTATTTCTGTTTAATAATTTAGAGATGATTTAATATATTTTCGGCATTTTTCCAAATATAACTACTCTATCACAACTTGTAACACCAGCTTTCACAATACACTCACTTCTACACTATTACGTTTTTCTGTCTCGTTATAATTTATACGTAAACTCTTCGCATTCGGGAACTACAATCACAGTATAGTAGAGGCAGTAGTTTCATTTAGCGGGGGTACCTTTGATATTCATGTTTCATAGTTTTCCTCGGGCATTCCACTTTGCGCAGCGCAAATGACAGGAGTGACAAGTGGGAACATTTTTGAAAATACGAAAGCACTCAAATAAAGTAAAATGTTTAATGCAATAGCTGATTTTGTCAAAATTCACTTCATTTGCACTGAGAAAATTAAAACTGATTCGAAGGAAAAGTAAACATCAATTGTGAAAATGAATTTGGAAAAGGAAACAAAGGAGATGAAATAACTTTGAAATCTTATATATATCGTATATTTACCTAGAAAATGTATTTACGGGTGCACTGTGAATCTAAGTTTACCTGTATACCTTATTCACGTCTTCAAACTTTTACACGTGTCATCTACTTATGTAATAAGATAAAACATTTACACCTGACAAGATATATGAAATAGAGAACTTTGACAATAGACAATAAATATAATATTTATTTTAAACAGAACATCACAAACGCAGAAATAATTCATTTTTTATTATATCGCAGAATATGTATATTTATGTACAACACGAAACAGCGCAATGAAACCGGTCATATCAGATCAAAGAAGACAACAATAGTTGCCTTAGATATATGAAGTACTGTGGGACTTCATATTTCTTATGTGTAATATACACTACCGCTCAAAAGTGTTTAGGCACCTCTGTTTTCATGAATTATTCATATAGTATTATGTTTACCAAAAAAAACATTATAATAAAATGAAATACGTATTTAAAATGTAGTTCAGTAAGATAAACACCCATTATATCGCATAAGGTTTACTATCATTTACCTGCACTTGGTCGGATTACCATAAACTGTTTATTGCGGTGCAATTACAATAACAATCCCTCTGAATTTAGTGGGTAAATTTAGTCATCTGTTAGATTGTAGGTAATAATGTTTAAATTACCTTCCTAGAAGATTATAGTGAAATCTGTAACCTATGGTCAGTTGCAGTGTGGTATTTACTCTATTCACGTCGGGAGCGAAATATCGTGTGACAATTTTTTAAAATGCCTCCGCGAAGAGAAATTAGTACGGAAACACGTGCGCTTCTAATAGCTTACCATAAAAGTGGCATAAGTAATCGACAAATTGCCAAAAAAACTAAAATACACCACGCTACAACATCTGCAGATGATCGCAGAATAGTGGTTACCAGCAAATTAAATAGACGCAAAACAACCCCGGAAATCACCGCAGAATTAAATGTTGGTCGCCAAAAACTAGTCAGTGTTTCTACAGTCAAACGTCGCCTACAGAAAGCCGGGCTCCATGGACGTATTGCGATGAAAAAGCCATTACTACGCAAACAAAACAAGCAAAAGCGACTTAAATGGGCTCGTGAAC
Organism: Trypoxylus dichotomus; assembly: GCA_023509865.1. Lineage (NCBI taxonomy): Eukaryota > Metazoa > Arthropoda > Insecta > Coleoptera > Scarabaeidae > Trypoxylus > Trypoxylus dichotomus. The sequence goes on along the minus strand of CM042083.1, from coordinate 6,805,946 downwards.
ACCAACACTGGACCATAGAAGAGTGGAACAACGTCCTATGGACGGATGAGTCCAAATTTGAGCTGTTCGGAACCCGAAGACGCATATTCGTAAGAAGATCTGTGGGTGAACGTGCCAGAGAAGAGTGTATTGCTGCTACCGTGAAATATGGTGGAGGTTCTATCATCATTTGGGGCTGTTTTGCTGGCACCAGTATAGGGACATTGTGAAAATTTTGGGTCAAAATTTTATCTTCCAGCAAGATAATGACCCAAAACATTCCTCTAAATTATGTAAAGACTATTTACGCCATTTAGAAGAGGAAGGAACTTTCAAAATTATGGAATAGTCTCCCCAGAGCCCCGACTTGAATCCAATCGAGTTACTATGGGACGACCTAGATCGGGAAGTACGGAAATCGGCTCCGACATCAGCTACTGACGTGTAGAACAAATTGCAATCGAGTTGGACCTCAATAACACAAGAAACTCTGGCAAAACTTATTGCGAGAATGCCTCGATTGTGTGCTGCAATTATTAAATCAAGAGGAGGTCACATAGATGCAAGCAAAATTTAAATTAAACGTTTTAATTTTCACATTTATTTAATATATTTTTATTCATGTACGTGCATCTGTACATAAAAAAATAAATATTATTAACATTTTTGCTGAGTTTTTATACATTTTTGCTGTCAGTGAGAGTGCCTAAACACTTTTGAGCGGTAGTGTATACTTTGCGATGAAACTTGTCTTGTGATTTATAAGTAGTACTAAAGATACACAAAACTAAACGTTAAATTATTACACATTGTACATTAATACGAATTTTATAAAAACGTAGGACTGTTTATTAATAACCAGAAGCACTTTAAACATAAAACACCTTCTAAACACATTCACTCTCTTCCTACGTCTACGAACCGCGGTGCGTAGAGATACTTACACCAAGCGCAACACACGCACAAGTAAAATCAAAGACAAAAGATCCTGCAAGTGAAACTACTGAAATATACCATTGCGCCTCTTTCTTTTGCACAGTAGTGTATGTGTGTACAAATTTTAAAGAAGAAATAATTTTTACTGTAATATTTGTTTTCCACAGCTTCCCCATTTCATATATTTAAGAAAAATGTTTATGATTCATCTAATGCGTCATACACGTTCTATACAGGTACTTATAGAGGTAAATATGCATAATAAATCGTATTGCTCGCTAAATACATGCTTTAATGCAGTAATACAGTGACTTCAAAAATAACTGCATATCCCAAGAACAGTACGGACTAATTAATACATGTTTTCCATACTATCCTTTTTATTAGAACAAATAGTACGGTAAGAATTTTTATTAATATCCACCATTAAATTTACGCAAGGAAAACAAAACGTGTTACATTCCAGAAAAAAAAAGAGAAATAAAAGATACGGTCGTGAGAAAAATGCGTTCTATTCTCTTCAGTTACTTTTTCGCTCCTCCAATTCGCAGAGTTCTTGGGTGAAAGTAATTTATCTTTGTTATACTTCTAAAAATACTAATCCCTTTTATTATTGTTAATTGCGCAGCTGTATTTTCCCTTCGGGACAGTATTTTCCCAACGGGACAACTCCACATAATCGATAGCTCTCTGGTCTTTCGGGAAAGGTTAATATATTAATTACGTTGTAAATCATTTTGCGCGAAACCCTCTATAATTATCGAATGAAACGTTAAATTAGTAATTACTTTGATGGTTGTGACATTAGAGAGCATGGATTAATTTGTGTTTTAGAGAATAATATGTATAATAAATGAATTACTGAAACCTCTAAAGGTGCTACCCATGCGCAATATATGCTGAATATTCGAAATTGGAAATTCCAATAATTTTCACACACGCGAATTATTCGGAATTAAAATTAGATTACACAGACAAATATTTATGTGAATAATGCAATAAACTAATTACATCGATGTTACGTATACTATTCGAAACAGAAGCAATAATTTTGGTAATTAACCCGTCCTGCCGTAATCAAGTTGGCAAAGCCTACGCGAATTATGTGCTGGTAAGGGCTAAAATTGCAGACGCCCCTATTTCGTTGGTCACATCGATTGCTATCGCCTTTATCACCTTCTTTGCGTTAATAAACAGTGCTTTAGAACTGTATTATATCACGAAAACTAAATTGTAACGTAGGTAAAACGACAAACAACAGGTGTGCAAACTTAATACCAATAAATTTCATTTAATTATAATGCTCTATTTAAGAAATAACAAATAACGAACACTAATGGAATATACAGGATGTTATTAAATTGTCGAGTACAATTACAATTCAAGCGCTGGTTGCAAAAGCCAGGTAGAACTTTACCTTTTCATGTATTTTAGTATGCTCTAAAGATTAGTGAATTAACCAGACAGTCCAGCAGCTTAACCCCAGTTATATCAACTATAAGTTAAATACGAGTCATAAAGATGACTAGAATTAGAATTAATTTGAATCTGAGGAAAGAGCATCAAAAAGTATAAAATTCTAAAGGTGCACATTTATGTAAAGTTTAAATATATGGTATTATAATATTTCTTTTATTCTAAATCCGAGATCATCCATATATTCACATATAAAGGGTGCAAGTCCAAAAGGAGATATGTGACAAATTATTCGTTATGTGTAAGACTGAATTTATTTTTTTTTTAATTGGTTCGGAATAAAGGATTTACTTTGGAAGCTAACTGCAAAAAACTATTCTATAAATAAACTTGAAGGAATCGAGTTTAAAAAAAGTGAATATAAACTGCTGCAGTTACAATAAACACTTTACAATAATACATGCTCCCAATTTGTTGATTATGCTTCAATGCAAAACAAAAATTTTAATTTGCAAAATTCAATACTTCTGACTCCCATATCCCATTATAGGACTTTCAATAATATAGCAGTTTATGCTGGCGAAAACGAAATAGGCATTTCTTAGAATAATCTAAATTGGTATTCAGAAAATTAATCCATGCTCGAAGGTATGATTGATCAATTTCTACAACACCAAAGGGAATTAGTTTCATTCGAGGATTTTAGAAGATTTTAACACAGTCTGATGGAGTTATATATAACTCTGACGTCATCTAGTCGCCTTTCATTGTTGACAGTATAATGGAGAAAGCGAAACATACCGTTCGAGCCTTCTTATTCGCAAAACAAAAGGATTGCTGAGGTTCTTTCGGTTTTTGTATGTCTCATATAATACTTTCATCTGAGATGCAACTTCCTAAACATCTTCAACATCTTTTTTTATATCGAAGTCTTCAGATAAGTGTAATCTTTTGCTGTCATTTATACTGCTTTACGAAGTCTAGGTTGGAAATATCCAAAGTAATTACTGTGTTCTCCTCTTCTATCTTTAGGAACCATTCCCATCATCTTTAGAAAATTCTGTGTGGTATTACTACACCATGAGCGCACTTTCGACATGTCGGTTGTCGTAATTGTGAATGAGAGGAGGATGAAATAAGATTTCTATTGATGATTGAGATATATGTATGCTATTCTACAGAACGAGTGTGTGTCAGTATGTTATCTCTTTACCCTTGTTTACCTACCACTACAAAATCCTATCCTCACATCGATCAATTTGAATCGATTCAATGAAGCTCTCATTCTGTACTACTGCAAGGTAAATTCAAAAAGGTGGTTACAAATGAAGCCGGTGTTCGATTTATTTTCCAGTCGCCCAGAATGCCATCGACAGCTCGCAGCTTTTCACCCGATAGACTGTGTCACGTAGGTTTCGAAGTATTACGTCTTATGCAGTATAACTCTCTTTTATTACTTTACATGCATTCGCATGTGACTATTTTGTTTTGAAACTAGGAACATTGCCAAATTATCACCTCTCAAATTTTAGACTGCAAGTAACCTATAATTTCTTTTAACACAACACCTCCCACCCCATCCCAACTGGTGAAATTATAAATATATTACCAATAAACTGATGTATTTTCAAACTTATTTATACAAAAAAAAGTTCATTATAAGTACACTAGGGTGACAGAATAAAATAGACACCAGGTAAAGCGGTATAAATATGTAAACAGCTAAATTCTAAGAACGAATTAAGAACTTTCTCTTGTCATTAGGGTAGGGATAGATGTATCGGAAGGAATTCGTCATAGTTTAGTATCGTTACAACTATGCCTCGCTTACAAGGTTCGAGTGATATTAGCGACTTCACCCGGGGTCGCATCGTTGGCCAGAGTGAACGCGGCGCTTCGCAACGTGAAATAAGTAAATTTTTAAATATTCCGTTGTCCACAGTTAACCGTGTGATTACACAATTTAAACGCAAGGAAAAAACAACAGTGGAGTCGAGACCAGGTCGTGCCGGACCTTCTGAAAGAAGTAACAGGGTGCTTGTGCGCGAAGTGTTAAAGAGAACCGCGAAAAAGTACAGCTGAGCTTGCGGTAACTTCACAGAAAAGTCAGCGCACCGTTCTGCGATACCTCCACAGTGTGAGAATGTATGAAAGGGTGGCAAAGAAAAAACCTCTCCTTACGGCGTTTCAAAAACAGCGCCGAATGGCTTGGGCAATCGAAATGCGAACGAAGCCCGAAAAGTTTTGGCGGTCTGTCATTTTTTCAGACGAAAGCAGATACTGCCAATTCAGTGATAGTGGTCGTACGTGGGTATGGAGACGTTCGTCACAGCAACTAGACGACAAATTTTTGCATCAGACGGTGAAATACGGCGATGTGGGGCGCGATATGGTATGGTGGAAGATCGCAATTAGTAATCTGCGAAATATAAATGCGGCAAAATATATCCAAATATTAACAGAAGGACTACTATCGATATTCGACAACGGCATTTTATCTAAAGAAGACGCCACTTTTATGGAGGATGGAGCACCCTGTCACAAAGCAAAAACAACAACCACATGGAAAGAAGAACAGGGGATTCGGATTTTACCATGGCCAGGCCAATCACCAGACATCAATCCGATAGAGAATGTTTGGCACATAATCCAGATAAATATGGCGAAACGACCCCGAAAACCCAGCAATAAGGAGGAACTCGTGGCAGATGTTACAGAAGAGTGGTTAAATATTCCAGAAGACACCATTAATCATTTAATAGATTCTATGCCACGACGACTCGCAGCACTTCACACAAGTAAAGGTGGATCGACAAAATATTAGTCTAATTTAAAATTTTAAAATATTTTGTATATATAACGAGAATAGAATCTCTTTTTTAATTAGTAGGTGTCTATTTTATTCTGTCACCCTAGTGTATGAATAACCTATACAGAAACTTTTTCCGTAGGAGCAATACTTCGAAGTCTGGATGATACAGTCTATACTTTTCCTTTTCTTCTATGAATAAACATAAAAATATGTTTACAAATATCTACTTCTTCTCTATTATTACTACTTCTAAAATGAACCTTGCGAACAAAGGATGGGTTTGTTAAATTTGTTAGCTGCTTCGACGAAAGCACTCCTTGCTTCTGCAGACACATTTGCAAATTATTTGAGATAATTATAGTTTTCACCCGCATAACCTCTCTCATTCTGGCATGTTCCTTCGTCACTTTTGTTTCATTTTTATCAGTTACTTTTGACTTACATACTTTCATTGCCATTAGTTATTTTGAGGTTCCATTAACATTTTATTCATTTATGTTATTGGACAGTACTTCTTGAACTATAAACACACTGATAACAATACAACTGACAGTTAACGTGTGCGAGTACATTAACATAAAAAAAGCTAGTGGTTCAGTTTACTTAACATTTGAATTTGTCTCCCTTTGTTTCTGTATCCTTTATCTACAATACGCTAGAGGTCGAAATAATCCTTAACTAGACGATGCCTGTTCGAGATCCAACAGAGCGTAAAATGCCGGATGGAATTATACCATGTAATTATAAGTTTTAACTAATCGCAACAAGCATAACGGACGGTCTATTCGAAACGTATGAAACGAAAATTCATTAACGAGCTACATAACCTAACGAAAATAATAGAAACATGTAGGAGATGGACAAAACATTTACGGTCTAACGAGCTTAGTGGGCAAAAAGCAATTTGTATTAATATTTCTATTTTGCTATATGTACATAGGGTAGAACTAGTTTCAAAACGTAAAGTAAAAAGTTGTCACGATAGAAATCTAAACGTAAGTTGGGTATTAACAGAGGGCAAATTTAAAACGAAAAACTAGTAAATGTAAATCCAAAATTTTACAATGAATCCAATTGTGAAGCTTCGGATACTTTTGCTCACAATTACACGGAATATAATTAAGTTAGCTATTACGAATATGTATGGAGTTATTGTTCTTTGTTTTATTCTTACTTATCTTACTTGAATAAATATACGGCGGACCTTTAGTAGAAATTTTAGCATTTCTAGCAACAATATATCATTTTACATCAAAGGGAACATATAACTAAACAATTACGCATATATATATACAATTTTCTAAAAATACGACGTGCTTTTTTAAACACGCATTGTCACATCAAGGCTTCTACAGTCAGCGGACAATTCAAGATATGAAAAGAACAAAAATCTTAACATCGTGAAATAAACTACTTTACCTGTTTAACAATTCGATAACAAGATATATACAGGACAATTCACAAAAATCGCCTGTATACATACGTCTAGTATCTCTAAAAATGATTTTTTACTTTTAAATTATACTTATTTTAATGAAAAGTTTATAAGCGATACATAAACAATGTTTTAAGAAATATTTGTATGATTCGAGACCTATAGTGTATCAACTGGTACTTGTACTAATATGTATTAATCGACTTGAAAGGGTTAAATTTTAGCGAATGATATTATGGATAGTGATGTATTTTGTGGAAATATTTTTAATTTCATGGCGCACTCGATTAAACTGGAAACGAATATGAACTTTATTATTTCAGGTAGACATCCTGTATATGATGCATTTTCAGATACTGAATTAATTAATAGCAATTGATGCAGAAAAATGTAATGATGAGATGTAATACAAAAGATGTTTAAAATATGTATCTATTACTGTAGCTAGATAATTCCACGTCTCCGTCTAATTATATCTTCAGGTTCTATAAGAACGTTTCTTTGTAACTCCTTTCATGTACCTGTAACAATCAGTTTTCATGATGTGTAAGATTATACAGGATGTCTTTGAAATAAAATTAAAAAGTACGGAAAATAAAAAGGTGTAATTATATAGAACATAAATCCAAAAAATGTTGAGTTAATTATGACGCGAATGTCAGAATTAAAAAAGAAAATCCATGAAATTATAATATGTGACGCTTATGGATGCAGAATGTGTATGCATAATACATCCATCCAACCAAATTTGCATACAAACACACAACTGCACAGACTGCAATAACACAGCTGCCGGTGTTATAAAGACTACAAGATAACACTGCTTACCTTACTACCTTAATATTTCAGCTGTGAAGAAATTTTTACTTTAAATATCTTTATAACTGTAAGAGATAAGAGAAAAAGTGATGAATATGAACACAACCTACCAGGCAAATGCAGGACTATTAAAAAGTAAAATATTAGGGGCAAAAAAAAAACAAAATTGAGAATTTATAAAATAATAATACAACCAGCAAGAGGAAGATCTGAGAATACAATACTAGGCCCGATAAAAACGAACAATAATGAAAACAGGCGTATAACAAAGAGTAAGATGGTTGGGACATGTAGAGAGCTAGGCACAAAACCGCAATTTACATTATCCTCGAGTGGCAACCGAAAGGAAGAAAAAGACGTGGGCTACTCAGAACTACCTGCATGAAGGAGGTGAAGACGAGCCTTGGTAGAGCTGGCGTGTACAGATGCTAGAAGAGAATGGCACGCAGATTTTCTAGATCTAGAAAGCTTTAAAGGCATCAATATAAAAAAAATATAAAATATCTTTATAATTTTTTTTCTCGCGTCTGTGAGTATAATAAAATTAGATCTTTCACGTTTTTATATTTTTTTATTTCATTTCATGGACACTCTGTATTATAACGGGGTAACAGACATTAAAAATGCTTTACATGTATATTATTAACATAAACTTACGAAAACGGTTTATATGTGGTAAATCTTTATTGCATTCAGTACTTTATTTAATAAGAAGCTGTAAATTATTTCTGTCAGATCGCCGTCTTGTTCTTTGTTTAGGTGTCCGATTCTGCTACACCTAAAAGTAATCTTCCTTTTAATACAACGGATAAAGATAATTGTTTATCATTATCCCACTGCAGTAACCCCCCTTTTTGGATGTATCAATTTGTATTCTCTTATACATGTTAAGTACATTATATTTTTTCAAAGATACACATGCGTTCCAATCTTAAGAATTTTTCTTTTCATGTTGGTAATATTTGACTTCCATTTCTACTAGGTAGTGGTTCCATTATCACGAGGATATTTACATAAATACCAAAAACAGATTCAATACTAATAAATAGTACTTATAAGTACTGTTTTAAAATGTTTAAAACTTTTCACACCAAGAAAAATATTAAACATTTTTTTTAATTCCCTAATAACTTATTTATTTAAGCATTATACTCCGATACACACATTTAAAATCATGCATGAACACAAATCCGCAGCACTTCCCTTATTATAAATCTCGAATAATAGAACCGTATAGAGAGATTTGCGTGACCTTACATATAATATAATTCTCTCTAATAAAAAAGATTTCACTCTACCATTTCATCTTTCTAATGCAGATTCCATTAATACTTATTTCTTCTTTTTGCAGCTTCGGATTAGCCTCGTAGCATGAGTAGCAAATGCTATAGGTCCCGCGCATTCGAGAGCTCCGCCGCTGGGTGAAATCCCTAATAAATTATTAATAATTTTGCTTTATCTCTAAAAGCGAACGCTGACTACGCTATACCATACATTATGTGTGGTAAATTGGCAACACCGCAAAACTTACAGGGGAATTCCCTGATATTGTTTTCGAGCTTGCTATTCGAGTCGCTCTAGGTGGTAATGAGAATTGTTCCTGACAACCGCAACGTATAATAGATATAATATCCAATTAAATTAAGTTTGCGGTTAGCTTAGGAATAGTATACTACTCAGAAAATATGGTATTAAGCTGTCTGAAATTTTTAATGTTCAGAGTGTTGGTTCTGAAGCCATAGTAATTCAAGCAGAAAATACAATACGTTGTATTGCACAGTGACGTTCCACAAGGCTTGATCTTGGGACCGATACTTTGCGTTCTGTGTACATCTAAATTGCAATTATCATTTTTATGCTGATGATACACAAATCTATTATTTATTTGTCACGCATGGTAAAACACCTATCATGTTTTTCGAAAGAAAGCGGGATAATTTTATAATCAAGCTCAATAGTGCTCCAAGTCTGTTAAAAACCTTTTAACCAATTTAAATTTAAGATTTAAAGGCCACATTGGTGTACGGCTAATACCAATTTAAAATATCTCCACTCTCATAAGAATTGTTGATACAGACATAATCTGAGCAAAGTCAATGACTGGGAGGTATCTACAATCCTATGTTCCCTCACTATAACTACAGTCCCTGTCCATTTTATTAGATCCACGTTATAAATTTAAGATTTTGTGTGTTTCCAACGCGATAATTTACAAATACAAGTATAAGATTCATCAATAGAGTTTACAGCAAGATATTTAGGTAACGTATTTAGACAGATATTGTAAACCGTATTTACGAATTTTATACTTGTATTTGTAAATTATCGCATTGGAAACACACAAAAGCTTAAATTTATAAGGTGGCCCTAATAAAATGGACAAGGAGTCTATAACCATGATGTAGTAGGGTAACAGCGAAGTACTGCTTATAGCGAATGACTAGTAGACTGATTGCAGCGGAATGTTGCAGCGAAGAAGAATAGCGGAAAACACACATGCCTATTATAACCATTAACTTTGCTCAGATTGTATCTGTATATGGCATCTAAGATTGACTAAAGCTCTCGTTTTGTCGTACTTTACATTATTGTGATGTTGTTTACGGACTTTGTCTTGATACTGTTACTGCGCAAAGAATACAAAAACTTGAAAACTGTTGTATATACGATTTATAAAGATGTAAAATGCTTCACTTACATAACTCAACTACTTTTCTTATAAAATTTTTAATCGCAAAGATATTACCATATCTCTTCCTCAGATTAATATTGAGAACAGATGTTGATAGTATCAATATTCCCTTATTACATTAGACTTGCTACCCATCCTATCGCTTTGTTTTAAAAGATCAATTTCATTTAACGTCACGCGACTGTACAATACTCTTCCGGATTACGTAAAAAGTTTATCAACTTATTCCTTTAAACGTCACATAAAACATATGACTTTGATTATATTTGCAATGATTTTTCTTTTGATATAACTTTTGCTTCTATGATGACAATTTAAGTTTGTTATTTAGACATATAGTCTTTCTCTTTTTCTATGTATCTAAAAGAATGAAAACCAGGCATAAAATAGGGTTTAAAATACTAACGTGGCGTGGAAACAACATCCAGTAAGATGTTATTTAAAGAAGGCCAAGTGCATTTGTTGTTGCGACTCAGATTAACAACTGGTATACTACGCCAGGCAACAGAAAAAAAAAACTTTAGACATGCAGATTATCCAAAAATGGAAAAACAATTATATCCCTGGTTTAGAACCACTACGGTTCGCATTTTCCTACCTTTGAAAATGCGAAACGCAGTTGTTCGGGAAATGTCAGGGACAAAAGCCTAGTGACAGCGCAGAACCCGACAACCGTTACGACTATATCAAAGGGGCTGTGAAAGTCTGAGATACTATTTATGTCGAGATTCATTGGTTCTAAACCAGGAATATAATTGTTTTTCCATTTTTCAACTTCAGCTATGTTTTAGATAACAATTTTCCATTGTATATATAGTATAACACATTCCTGTAAGTAATACAGCACATGTAAGATATAATATTTTTCTTTGGAAATTTTTGGAAGAGATCTCTCTACCAATTATACTTAACGAACCATGTAAGAGAAAATAATATTTACATTGTGTCCTTTTTCAGTTTTAACTTATAGGGATTTAATGGATGCTATCCCTAAAAGTGGTAAGAAAAATGTCGCATTGGTTATAAGACAGTTAACTGATTACGCAAAATCAAAAGCTCAATTGAAAAGGTTTGATGAGGAGTAAGGAGATGATTTGAAAAAGATGTTAAACCTGATTTATCACAATTTTAAATGGCAAAAATGTAATAGAGATAGAATGATTTTTGTCAAAAAGTATAGAGAATGGCTAAACCAAGATTTAAGGATATCAACTTCTTTAATGAATAAAAGGAAATTTTTTAATTTAATCCAGGAAGACCTGAAATAGCTTGATTTAGTCATATTTCAGTTTGCATGAAAGAGAGACGAACAAAATCATTGCATATAAACTTTTCAACTACAGAATTATCTTTTACTGCTACTAGTTCTTTGAGCGCCAGTGGAGAAATAATAACTGGAAAACTAATAAAAGTTGCAACACAAACAACGCCAACTAGAGGAGCTTATTGCAAGATACTGTTATTCACAATATTGAGGACAAATATCAAAACGATTTAATTCTTAGTTCTAAGTGGGTAATTCTGGTCAAAATACATTTAAACAAAAATTTGCTCACACAAATGGAAGTGATAGTAATCTTTTTATGACATCAATTGTACCTTTAAGATTAATAACCCGAGATAACAAATTAATCATATAGAAAAATCCTACACCTGTTCGGTATTCCAGGTCTCCAAGCTTTGAGAAAGAAATAAATCAAATTAATAAGTTGTGTGGTTAAATTATCGTAGTAAACAATGTACATAGGTGTAACAGTTACTCATGAATTACATTTTACAATGATTGATGGGAAAACATGTAATACCTTGACATCAACAAATTCAGTTCAAGTATGTTTTATTTGTGGAGCATCGCCAAAAGATATGAATCGCTTGGAGATCTTACAGAATAAAACCATAAACATCGACAATTTACAATAAGGTTTATCTCATTTGCACTTTTGAATTCCTTGTTTCAAGTATCTTTTACAAAAAGAAGTCTAATATTCAGGATAATTTCAGAACAACGGGATTAGTGGTGGATGTTGCAGAAGTTAGGGGAAGTGGTATAACAAATGACGATTTTTAAAAAACGCGATACTTTCATCAGAGATTACAGGAATCTATACATATATTGTAAGACCGCATATACTTCTTCAAGTAATCTCAAGTGATTTTGATTTGGATCCATAAAAAATTTATGACTATTCAAAAAAAATACAGCTAGTTTCTTCTTGGTACTTTATACCTGTATCAGTACACAAGATTTCTAAAATTACAAATTAGCAAACAGGAGAAAATTTTCTGTTTTAACGAACAACAGACATTTACATAATACATTATTGGTGTCATCGGATCCTTATATTATAGGGTTAAGAAAATTACCTACAAATTTACTTAAATCTCTAGATTTTCTCGCAGGAATTAATATTTAATATATACACATATTAAATTATTTTATTTACTTTTATTTAGAGCTTAAATTAGAATAAAAAAAATAATAACTCTGAAAATACACTACTTTCTTTGAATATAGGCTTCATTAAATTAACAAAAATAAATTTTTAATTTTTAAAGACATTTTATTCACATACTGAAATGATTTTGTTTATACCTCAATCTGATCCATTATACGTCCCCTTACATGTTTAAATCCCCATTTTACTCATGTTTTTAAAATGTACACCTCCATTGAAGAATATTTCATCAAAGCCAACAAGTAAGCCGTCGTATTGTTAATAAATATTTCGAAACCGATTTACATGTCTAGTCTTTAAGTGGCTTTAAAATAGTTATCTAAGAAATCCGTCAAATGGATGAGATTCTATTTAAAATAGGAAGTTTCATATCCGTTTCCGGTTAAATCGAGTGTGCCATAAAGCTGAAAATATTTTTAGAAAATGCATCCCTATCCATAATATCGTTCAATAAAACTTCCTATTACAGATACATTACCGTCCATGAATATTAATTACCTATATTTTTTTCTTAATTATCTACTAGAAATAAGGAGAGTATAGACACAAACAACCCTCATATATCTGAACATTATCAGTAAGTAGTAGTATACGTCATATACAGATGCATGCTTTAATTGTTAGTTATTATAGAATGGGTAAAAGCAATTGACAAATGAACAAGGAAAGTGATGACGTTTGTAAGTATTGTGTCTACACTGAAAAGTTTCCAAATAAAACAAAGATACGTGATAAAACTAACCTATTTCTGTCAATTCCTCTTATTTACGTTGTTTACTGTGCAGTTTTGCGACCGTAAGCAGCATTATATTGTTCGTTAAGCGAAATTATGAAATGCATTACAATTACTATTGGAATTTCTACTCACTTGCTTAACTTTTAAACATATCTAGCAAATCAACTGTTAATTGTATTAATGAAATCAAGCTTCAGTTGAATTTGCATCGTGGAGATCTGGCTCTACATGAGATTTTGCGTTTGCAGTTGATAAAATATATACATTTCGTATAAATATGTGAATACAGCTAAGAATTGTAATTAATTAAAAATCCTTTATCAGCTAACAGCGCCATACTTTTCAATACACCACAATCTTCAACACTTTCTTTATACATATATGCTACTACATCATTTAGAGTTATGCCAACAAACCTTTGGGCAGTATTCATATATTTAAACAATCAAGTAATGTAGGCTTTTCAGATTTGATCTTAGTATAGTCCAATATAATACGACAACTTGTAAATGTACTTCAGCATCAAGGTATAAGTTATATTCTTCCTAGAGCTTGATATGTATAGCCAGATCTCCACAATGCAAGTTCAACTGAAGCTTCATTTCATTAGTGTAATTAACAGTTCTTATTAACAGTAACTTCTATAGGTATATTTACTGCAGTTCATCCTAGATATCTTTTAAAGTTAACCAAATGAGTAGGGCTTCTAATAATTGAAATGAATTTAATTTCACTTAATGGATAAAATAATTAGCAAACAGAAAAATGAAAATAAAGCAACTAATTGCATTTCATCAAAATTCCAATAAAAACTCAAGCTAAGATATAGCTTAAATGAATTTTTATTTCTTAGAACTCACTAATGAAGCGTATACTAATGAAACTTGCTGATACATATGAGAGTTGTTTGCATCTACTCTAATTACTTGCAGTAGATAATTCATAATTCATAACGAAAGCACATAGGTGAATAAATACCTATGGAGCGTAGTGATGTCTAACGCATGGTTGTCGAGAATGACACCTACATAGTTTGTTTACGTACAAAGAATACGTATTCAGAATACGCAAACAAACACGTACTATAAAAAGCGAATAGAAGTAAGTCAAAGACTTTTTACAACTTTACACATCTTTTGAAAGGATTCAGAAACTCAACATCCTTATTGATGACGTGTGTGATGTGTGACACACATATTCTACGTTTTCATCTTTTTTTTTTATGCTAAAAACTTTCAACAAAGATCGCGTCACGTCTGGTTTTTAGATACCTACGTTTTAGATCAGCTGCTTTCTGTTAGAAAGTTTTGAAGTGCGCTGTATATCGTACACGTAATACGAATAATCTGTTTAACTGGTTCATACTGCCTAACTTGTCCATTTTCTAGAGTACGTGCTTTCAAGCGAACCGATGTTAATATTTAAATATTTGACGTCAATACTGTGTATGCAGAAGATTCCTTTAAATAATGCCTTTTTGGCGGTATGCAGATTCTCCTTTACACTTATACACAGGTACGTATATGTAATGTAAATGAAAATGAACCGGTTAACGCATCGATATAGAATATATTTATCCTAGACGAAACTATTTTTATATAGCTTGTCATAAATAACACTCTAAATTTGAAAATGCTCGTACAGAGACGTCAGATTGAATTCGAACGTGAAACTTAAAATGCAGCTAAGAAGAAAGCACTTCCTTCATCACCCATCTTCTCAAGAAGAATACATTTTTCGCGCTCCCTACTCTTATACGTGTTTTTATCCTTCATCGATATTTTGTTGGAATATAGCATAAGACATAATGTCGATGACATTAACATAACAAATGACGTCGATGCTCCCGTCAAAAAAAAAAAAAGAAAGGATTTGATAAGGGAAATTTACGTAGAATCAATAATTTCTTATGTGAGTAAAGTAATTTTAGAAGCAACGACGTCACCTCCCTTTTGTGTTTTTATCAGAACCGCAAATGAGAACCGATATTAACGTAAATAACTTCTTTTTCATTTCTTTTGAATAAGTTTCAATTCCGATCGATAATTAAAATTTACATCCCGCGTTACAGAAAAAGGGTAAAGTTAAAACAAGCTGAAAAAAAATACTTTTCGGAAGTTCTAAAACTCGGTTCGAAATTAAAAACAAACTTGTTACTTTTCAGACGTTAATAAATCTAGTCAGTAGGAAAATTTCTTAATTAACTTGCTCTTTCCTCGACGATAAAATAAAAATAAAAAAAAGTATGACCTACCACGAAGGAAGCATCCATTACATTTAATTAGAAGCAAAAAGGTCCAGTTTTTTTTTCCTTTGCAATTTAATTTTAACCCAAATTCTCTTAGTAATTGAAAAGAAAAAAAAGGGTATACGTATATTTAGAACGAATAAACTTCAAAGGCATCAAGAAGGTGTTGAAACGATCATAACGCGTTTCATTTGTTTATTTCCACAATATTAACGGGATTACAATCGCTATAGCCTATTTCGTAAGAAATTTAACCTCTAAATTGACTCCCGAATTAATTAGTGGATTTGATTTAGATGGATATTTCGTAACAAAAGTAGAGTTATTACGTGTCCGGTTAAACGTTCAGGTTAATAGCTAATAAGGAACTTTGCTCTTCAAACCGCGATGGCTATTTACGTAGGTGGTGCGAGGTATCTGTTTAGTACACGGAAGGGTTTACCTTGAACAACCCTATTCGCTTGAAATCGATGAACGGCTTTCCAAAACAAATTTCTACGACATCGCTTTCGTGTTGGCAAATATTTTCGTCATTTTTCAATGTTTCTTATCCGCAAATATTATTCAAAGTACTTATGATAATTAAGGTATATTATTCGTACGTTTTTATCGATAATAGCAAATGGTTTTTTTTAATTAATTAATTAATCTATTTTTAATAAACGATATACTTTCGGAATTAGACCGTGTCATGATGAGATATATAGAAATGAAATATGAGTAAGATGAAAAGAAATAAAAATAAAAAAAAAATGGGATGAAAAAGAAAGAAAAGGTGCAAAGAGGCTTCTTCAGGAGAAACAGGGAAACCAAAGTGGCACGGTAACTCGACGTGTAAACCACGCTAGAGGCGAAACCACTTTGGGGGAAGATCACGGAAACTCGACGTGTTAACCATCCTAGAGATACGGCCATCATGACACGGTCCAATTCCGGAAGTATTTCGTTTATTACTGACTCTGGCGGTGGAAGCCTACGTATTAATAATCTATATTTAAAAGGGAAGATATATCAACATTATTTAAACAATAAATATTAATAATAAAGAATTTTAAAATAAACTATTTATTTAATAAAGTTAACAATATATAATATAATTATTTACAATCGATATTATACAGATAAAGTATGGTTAAATTTAAGGGGTTTGCTGGCTTTTAATTTTTGGGAACGTAGTGTTATATAACCCAGTTACCTAATAAATAATATACTTAACCACTCTCGATCTTTTCCCTGGCCTTAGCTAAAATTGCTCGTAATTCAGAACTCCTCACAGTTTGGAACTAAATGGGGAAAATAATTAGAAAATTCGTTTTTTTTAATCTTTCTCAACTTACCCCACAAACGCTCTTCTGTATTTGCAACTGACTAAACAACCTTCTACCTTCGGCCTGTCCGCACACAGCCTCACATTGATGCTTGTTGCTTTGCAAAATCTCATGGCCAGAAACATTTTTAAATCTATTACAAATGGAATTTGAAAATTCTTTTGCTCTCAACCAACTTTGAACCTCCTCAGGATTTGATTTTTGATTGATAAAGACCTCAGGTGTAGCTCTAATGTCTAAATCCGTTCGTTTGTCTTTGAACATCGAAAGAACTACATTAAGCTCATCCTGCATCGTAGATTTGGTCGATTTGGTGGATTTAATAGAATCACCCCTCTTTAATGGTATTATTTGCCTTGTTTCCGTTTGTATAGGCGGTAATGGAGGTGGTGGTGGCGCAGGCACGTCCCCATTTTCTACTACTTATTTAATTAATAATTTTGTTACCCCTCCCCCACCAAAATAAACCGCACAAAAAGCATGGTTAAAGCGAGAGACACATATAAACAAACATATTTATTAAAAATATAAATACCTGTATGTATACAGAAATAGTTAGTATAAAAAAAATATTACATCATCTCCTTCTTAAATTATAAAAATAGATATACATAGAAATTTTTTATTCGATAAAATCCAAAATTTATTCAATTTATCAAATTTTTAATTGGAATTATTTATATTCGCAATAATAATACTTGCTTTATTGATTGTGGTAAACAATTATTATGGCTAAAATTTGGTACGGACGCGTAATTATTTTTCGAAAAATGAATCGCCTTTTTTTAAATATCTTAACCTTCAATCGTAATTTTTCGCAAAATAGTGAATGAAAACACTTACCAATTCCTTTAGCAGCAATAAAAACATGAACGGTACTAACTGGCTGACAATTCTTCGTAAACGAGACACTATTTCACGAAAGCTTGCATAGTATTTTTTACTAATGATACACTAGATCTTTTTGTAAATTGACACCATCTGGCACGCACGTGAACTGACCATATCGATAAATGCGACGCTCTAACATCTAACACGCTCTTTAATACTAAGCGCTACGATAGTTTCGATTAACATGCAAGATGGCGCGTTGAAAATACATATTTAAAGCGTTCCGAAACGAACGTGCATCCCCATTTTTGAAAATATAAGGAAATTCTTACGGAATTACGTATTATATTTATATATGGATATAAAATGAAATTTTCGTTAAACTATCGTTAATTTAAACGATTACTAAAGTATAGATCATGGAATTTCATTTTTACACCTTAAATAAAATTAATTTAAAATAAAATTATCTCATTTTAAATTTAATTTCATAATTTTAATTGTGATTAAATAGAAATTTAAATTTAATTAAATACTGCTTTATAATGATAAATTAGGATATGCAAATTTAGACATTTTAATATATTTTTTTTAAATAAAATCGCTTAAATTATATTCAAATCCCCTTAGAAATTCGCGTCCCCAGATAAATTTACCTTATAAGATTCAAAAAATTAACAGAATACCCACCCTTTTAAACTAAATTCTGAACACATCTATTAAAAATCTGTCACCTACATCTGTTTAGCTATTATCCCATAATTTATCAAAAAAAATCTTTATATAGAAGTTATTTCTTTTATTGGTAAGAAACAAACAAGCTCTTCATTAGTTTTTAAAGAAATAAATTAAATAATTAAAAAAACATCATTAGTAGCAAACACGTTAACCTAAAACTTATTTTCCATGTGCTGCGGAGGTGTAAAAATCAAATTCAAACGATGCATCTTCAATCCTTAAGAAGAGTTGTGAATTTATTATAGCTTTCATACTTCGGTAAATATTGTTGATATAGATTCGATATTTGAGTATTCTAATCGTTTTCTTTTAGATTCCGACAATTCAAATTTCTTACTAGACAGGTCGATACAAAAGCGATAATAAATGCAATATGTGCAAGAATACTGCCTTACTCAAGTAGATATGTTAAGGGAACATCCTTAAATTGTTTTAAATTGAGACTTCCTTACGGTTCTCTACTGGGACCTTTACGCTTTCCAACTATCGAAATTAATATGCTTAAATAAGACTGTATTCACTTAGAACATAATATAGCATAACTTTGTAACAAATATACAATGAAGAACGTCTAATAGAATGGAATATCAACAGATAATACATATACACAATACAAATTTGACGTACACAAACTAACTACCAGTTTCGAAATTACACATTGCCCCTTATCGCGTCTTAGAAGTATCGGAATTCTCCTTTCTTACCAAGCCTTTCCTTTCGTATCCAATCAGCTGGGGCTGTATTAACTTGTGGACTTGGTATATGATCCGATCCACCAAAGCCTTGGCTTTCACTAAATCTATCCGAAGATGATTCCTACGGATTTTTCATATCAGTGAATCCATTTCTTATATTTTGAAATAATAAAAATAATATAAATATTTGAAGTACTTACAGGTCTGCTTCTGTAAGCATAAAGTGGGTTATTGTAGATTTCTGGTGACGATTGTTGGTTTACCTTCGTTACGATAGTATGAGGGACATGGGCAATTTCTCCTTTATGATTCTTAGCCTTCCACCACTTTCTACTATCGTCCAAAATCTAAAAAAAATAGTTTTGTCATCTTTAATCGAAAAATACGCGGCCTTCATCATACAGATCTAATTGCTGATAATTTAAAAAGGTATTTTCGTTATCGCTTAAAAACACAAAAATGCGGCATTACAAAATCGCTATAGATAAGCACCACTTACCTCTAAGTATTCGCCTCTAACAACGGTTAATTCTTTATCGTTATTAGCGGTTCTTGGATACGTCACCTTAACGATCTGAGCGTTTCTCTTCTGCAAGGAATCCAACCAGCTCTCTTGGATCCTTTTGAAAGCGCGGTCTTCACCGCCATTTTTCTCTATGGAATCCACAGAAATGTCGCTGCGCTCTGTGATAGGTTCGAAATCCCGTTCCTGATCCATCTTTGGTTCCCTATCGTGCAAATCGTTGTACCGACTATCGTTTAAGAACATATCGTGGGTTGATTGATCGTAATCTATATCGCTGTGATTATATGGATTATCCTGCGCAATGTAGTTCTTCGAATCCGATTCTAATACGTCGACCACCCTGTATTCCGGTGACCATTTATCTAGAAAAACAGGATGGTATGGCGGAACAGGTCCTTTCCATTCGTCCCTGTGAAATTATTTTTGTTTTTAAATAGAAAATTAATAATGCCGAGGATTACCTTGGAACGAGCCATGCATTTCCTAAAGAATGCCACAGTTCCGTCTCCTTACTTGTAACACAATTTGTTAGCAAATTAATGGCATCCCTGGTTAGCAACGGTGAAACAACCTTATGCGGTAGATGTAGATCGAAATATTTATCGTGGGAGGCTTCGACAATCAGCGCCAACGGTGTGAAAAGGAAATGAACCAGTTCCGGTGCGTTTGGATCGTGAATATGCGACTTTAACTTGGCCAATAGGTTAAAGGACAGCTTGAACTTCTGGAATATATCGATAAATTCACTTTCATGCGGAGGTTTCGTCCTCATCTTCAACATTCCATCGCCATTATCGCGTTTCTTGCTTTTGCGATTCCTTTTCCTGCGTTCCAGCTCTTTAGAAGCGGCAACCGCATGTTGGAGGCGCGCTATAAACTTCTCGATATCGTCGAAACAGTGGTTCAATACCATAACATCCCTTTCGTATTGTTCGCTAGCCGTCGAACTGTTATCGTCATTATTAGCTAATTCGGAGTCGGATTCCCGATAATCTCTGGATGTAATAACATGTTGAGGTGGAGGCTTATGAGATTGCGGCGGTATACTGGTTTTTCTACTACGCGTTAGCGTTTTACCCATCTGGAGTTGTTTCAAGTCTTCGACTAAATCTTCTGCCGATATGCTTTGGCACTGTATAAAACATCGGTGATTATTAAAGAATTAGAGAGTGGGGAACTAAGAATGTATAGAATTTAGGAGTAATAACGGTGATAATCCCAATGCTTTTATTCCCGTTATCAAATTGATAAATCTATCTACATTATCAATAGAAAATTTGAAAAGATAACACGAGTTTTAACAAGAAATTTTAACAACGCTCGTGCGAAAAAAATGTAATCATTCAATAGAAACAATATGGCGTACGAAGAATTACGTTATTAGCAACATACTACTTGAAATTATTACTCGATAATCTTTCTAAACCATAATAAAGATAAAAGAAACTATTTACTAACGTAATCGTTCAACTATTCGCAACTCACGTACCTGAAATATATGCATCTCAGCTGGATGTGCTGGGTTTGTATTTGTCACTATGAATACAAGTATATTGTTGTACATGTCAATTGGATCGTGGCTTGTAAAGGCACATGGTTCTTTTATTGATGTTATGGGGAATTTCTCCATAACACTCTAGAAAATAAATATACCAGGGTGTCAAACATACTTATTATACGAATCCTGTATATCGATATTTATTAAAAGAAAGAAAACCGAATATTATTTGAATCATTTGTGATATCAAGGACGTATCGTGTACATTTAACATAATAGAGCCGTTCCTATAATACAACATTAATATACGTTTCCATTATGTTCCTCATAAATAATGCGCCATGTTTGTTGATAATTATTCAAATAATGCGAATAATTTGAACTTAATTTAAATATGAAGGCGTCTGCTTTTTTTAATGAAGGTTAAATCTAATTCTCCAAGGAGACCATAAGTAGAAATATCTTCCGATTGGAGAATATCGTACGTATATTTGGCGTACTTACTCCCGTCTCATAATCCATAATCATAACCCAAGATCTATCTAAGCATAATTGCATTTTTTGCGACCATATCCCGTTGCTTTTCTCTAGTTGAAGAAGCCTTCTCATCCCATCGGGCGGGTAAAGGATGCCCGTATCTTTGGTTACGGTAAAAGTGGCTAGATGTTCCACTAAGTACGTCGGCTTATCGTCCAGATCATTGTTCCTATCATCCCTGTCGATATCGTGATCGTCCCTTGAATAGCCATTCGAATGATATGCCATGTTCACCATAAATATTGAGTCCTGCGAAAATAACTTTCCATGCACATCATTCGAAACGTATAGTTCACATGCGACGTTATATTTTAATGTAATTACGATTACAACAATACAATCTCACCAAAACACAAAACATTACATCACGTGAAAAAGTTTAGATGAAGAAATAACTTTGCGAGTCTAGTTTCGATGTCATTAAACCCGTAATTTTTGTTATTCTTTTTTCTTATTGCATATATAGGCTATGAGAACAATTTAATTCACATATGTAATGAGTAGAACGTTATTTACGCAATTTTAACCTGCTGAACACGCCAATTTTATAGATTTTTTAAAAAGATCTTAAGCATTTTCAAGAAAAATGAATCCTTAGGCGAAATATTATAAATAAATAAATAAATAGGTTTGTTTATGCAAAAACCACAAACCAGTCTCTCAGCCAATCGAATGCCTGCTATTTAGTAGAAAAGTTTTTCGGGTTTTGTCGTGTATTCACTGTTTTACTTGACGTTTAGTGGATCATGCTGTCGGCTTCTTCAGAAGATTTCTAAAGACTCTCAAGTAAAACAGTGAATACATGACAAAACCCGAAAAACATTTCTACTATGGACTACGGTCGTGAAAGCCTACACTCAATTTGCAATCATATTCCATCGATTAGGTTTTGACCGGTTTCCGATTTCTATAAAAACCCATCTAATAATTCTTTTGGGCAAAGTCAATTTTTATGGGTGTTAGTAGGTATTTATGAATGATTACTAATATCTGTTTATAAATACTAATTTCTTAGCAACAATGGAAATATATTTACAACACACTATAAAAATGTTTCACCTATAATCCTGGAGAGATTACGATGGAGATAAGGTATCGTTAATGTAAGTTTAAATAAATTCTTCGTATTCCAAATAGAATTTCGAAAATGTTAATCATTTATTATAACAACGTATAAAGCGGTATTTTTATTATAAATTAAGCCGTTATGTCTAAACCACGTACAACAATGGTATACCTGATATGGATGTTATATACCAGAAGAGGATATACAATCATTATTACAGAAAGGAAATGATTTCCGTTTATGAACAAAATTGTCTTATGAATTACAATAGCGTATGACTAATTCAATAAAGCCACCTCTTTTTTTCTTAAGTAAATAACTTTTATACAGAACGAGCTGAGCGTTTTAAGTTATCGAAAAAAATATTTACCGTACGAATTTACATTCCGAAATAAGCAAAATTTTCAAATGGAATAGGGTTATGCAACAAATAAAGTTTGGTAATTATCATACATCTTAGGATGTGAAATGTAAACAAGATTTGTTGGCTTAAGCTTTCATTATTTGTAAATACAGTGACCTAATATACCCGATTACTTTACGGGGTGTCCGGAAATTGAAATTTAAAAATCCTACTCAAGTCAAATATTTAAAATTCTAACGGATTATATAAAAAAAAAGCCATCGTAAAGTGTGTTAGTATATTTTAAAGTGAAAGCATCACTTTAACTCGCAGAAATATATGTCAAACGCATATGTGCGTTGTTATCAGCGCCTACTACCTCGAAAACATAATCTATACTCGTGGAGATGTTTAAAATCAATGTAACTAGGTTTTAATTGTATGACAAAATACATTGACAATAATGGTTTTAAATGCCGATTAGATAACATTCTCAAAATATTAAATCATTATTATTTTCATTTTATCGTGTTCATAAAAAAAAATAAAAGATACTACGATTAGATCAGACAATTTTTCGTCGTTCTTTTCTTAAAATTCGACTTTCATTTTGAGAAAATTCCAGCTTAACTTTGAGGAAGAATCTTAAGAATAAATCGAAAACAAATAATTTCATTCGTATCGAATCTACAGCCACACCTTTGGTTATAGTGGAATTTGAGGAATGTAAAGAATTCTGTGTAGCTTTCATATGTTGAAGAAAATACAGAACGTTTTAACGCATGATAAAAGAACTTGAAAAGCATCAACTTCCCTCTTACTACTATGATGAATATTCATACGTAAGGGAATGTAATACCATGATATAATAGATGACCATAATAAATCTACATTATTTTAATGCACTAAGCATAAATAAACAATTCAGTTTATGTTGTGTATATGAAAAAAAAATTGTTGAATGGTATCCGACTTTTTTTTATTATCACAGGAAAAAAGTCGCGTCATGATAACATCGAATGCATTCTTTAAATCTTTAGGGTTTAATTCGATTTAACAAAACAATTTTTCAATAGATAACGTGGATAGTAAAACCGCAACAAACACATTCCTGTGGCCACGGTGGCCATAGTAAGAATAATTTAAGTACAGTAACAATAACAGTATTACCTATTTTATTATTCATTTAGAGTACTTTTAGAACTGAAAACACGAATTTATCTTGCGCCTACTACGATTTCTAATTACCTTTTTGCGTTTTCTTTACAAATGCAGCTTTAACATCTTTAATATTGCACGAAACGTTAACTCACGTACATCGGTTTACTATATACACATTTTCACAACAAAAATGACACATGAAATACTTAAGTTACAATCTACAAGTGAATACCTGTTCCTAACACACCTGATGGATGGAGTAGGCGATTGCGCAGAACTAAAGTCACTATAATGGAGCCATTTCATTTCAACAGGTATAACAAATACTCTCAATTCAACCTGTGTAATTGCTTAATGCATGATTTTTACGCGATATTTTCCACGCCCTTTTAAGCGAAACATATCTAAAAATTTTAATTTATCAATTTTCCAAGCGATACAAACGAGGGCAAAAATTAAAGAATTCATCAAAGTTAGCCATGAAATTGTTTGATTAATTTTTAACGACCCCGTATATATGTTTTTTACGACTTTTAACGTATTCGCATTGTTTGTTCTTATTTTGTAGAACTATAAATATTCCAATAATTTACACACAACTTTCACTAAAAATAATAAAAATTTCATACTTCAAAAGGTGCTTAAACCGATAGATGATCAGAGTCATCTTACGGGACATTCTGGAACATTTCAAACTATTAATTACATCAATTGCGCCATCTTTTGCACGTCAATGTAATTAAATCTGTAAAAAAAAAGTGTAATTATAATAAACATTTTTTGAATTTCCGTGGTTACCACAATTTAAGCAAACTTTACTGACAGGACAACTATCCTAAATCATGGAAGAATTTATCATCAATTTTAAATCATTATAGAATTATATAGAATATACACTAGGGTGACAGAATAAAATAGACACCAGGTAAAGCGGTATAAATATGTAAACAGCTAAATTCTAAGAACGAATTAAGAACTTTCTCTTGTCATTAGGGTAGAGGTAGATGTATCGGAAGGAATTCGTCATAGTTTAGTATCATTACAACTATGCCTCGCTTGCAAGGTTCGAGTGATATTAGCGACTTCACCCGGGGTGTCGCATCGTTGGCCAGAGTGAACGCGGCGCTTCGCAACGTGAAATAAGTACGTTTTTAAATATTCCGTTGTCCACAGTTAACCGTGTGATTACACAATTTAAACACAAGAGAAAACAACAGTGGAGCCGAGACCAGGTCGTACCGAACCTTCTGAAAGAAGTAAAAGGGTGCTTGTGCGCGAAATGTTAAGAGAACCGCGAAAAAGTACAGCTGAGCTTGTGGCAACTTCACAGAAAAGTCAGCGCACCGTTCTGCGATACCTCCACAGTGTAGGGATGTATAAAAGGGTGGCAAAGAAAAAACCTCTCCTTACGGCATTTCAAGAACGGCGCCGAATGGCTTGGGCATTCGAAATGCGAACGAAACCCGAAGAGTTTTGGCGGTCTGTCTTTTTTTCAGACGAAAGCAGATACTGCCAATTCAGTGATGGTGGTCGTACGTGGGTATGGAGACGTTCGTCACAGCAACTGGACGACAAATTTTTGCATCAGACGGTGAAATACGGCGGTGTGAATATCATGGTGTGTGGCGCGATATGGTATGGTGGAAGATCGCAATTAGTAATCTGCAACGGAAATATAAATGCGGCAAAATGTATCCAAATATTAACAGAAGGACTACTACCGATATTCGACAACGTCATTTTATCTAAAGAAGACGCCACTTTTATGGAGGATCGAGCACCCTGCCACAAAGCAAGAACAACAACCACATGGAAAGAGGAACAGGGGATTCGGATTTTACCATGGCCAGGCCAATCACCAGACATGAATCCGATAGAGAATGTTTGGCACCTAATCCAGACAAATATGGCGAAACGACCCCGAAAACCCAGCAATAAGGAAGAACTCGTGGCAGCTGTTACAAAAGACTGATTAAATATTCCAGAAGACACCATTAATCATTTAATAGATTCTATGCCACGACGACTCGCAGCACTTCACGCAAGTAAAGGTGGATCGACAAAATATTTGTCTAATTTAAAAATTTTAAAATATTTTGTATATATAACGAGAATAGAATCTTTTTTTTAATTAGTAGGTGTCTATTTTATTCTGTCACCCTAGTGTACATATTTACTGGGGCGTCCTATATTTTTCCACCGCGATTGGGAGAAGAAATAAAACGATAAACTTATGGAAAATATTATAAACTTTTTTTATTAAAAAATAAATGAAACTAAAAAACAACAAAATTGCAGTCTCTTTTTGTTACACATAATAATAAATTACTAAATGGATAGATTCACAACAATACGTCTGGAATTTGCAAAATTTTAGTTGTTTGAGGTATATTTAACATTTAGAATGGTGATATATATATATATTTTTGGTAGGATATGATTATCAACATAATTCAGGATAATATTAGCACCTCCAGGTTTGTATTTATTTTGTGAATCTATTATATGTACACAGAAGACCTATTAAAGGTTCCTATTTTAGGAAACTTTAAAGATTTGTCTGTACATACATTTTATACTGTTTCAAAGCATACAAGTTAAAAAAATATGAGGAGAACATAGAAAAGAACAATAACGTGTGTAAAATAACGTTAGGCAACATATCTCATTATATTATTTTTTTCCCAAATTTACGCTTTATATATTTTATAAAATATAAAATCGATCCACAAATAGGTTGTTTTTTATAAAATTCTTCGGGAATCCTTATTTTTGTAAATTTATCTTGTTAAAAAATGTATATTCTTTCAATAATAGCTTGAATAGAAACAACAGAGCATGCGCAGTTGTCGCTATTATTGAA
The DNA here is from genome assembly GCA_023509865.1 of Trypoxylus dichotomus. Taxonomy (NCBI): domain Eukaryota; kingdom Metazoa; phylum Arthropoda; class Insecta; order Coleoptera; family Scarabaeidae; genus Trypoxylus; species Trypoxylus dichotomus. The sequence goes on along the minus strand of CM042083.1, from coordinate 6,778,831 downwards.
ACAATATGGCGTTATTCATGTCAATACACAAGAATAAATTAACTTAGTTGCATCTTTGATCGTGGTCGCCTTCTATTAGTTCTTTTCGGTTAAAATTTATTCTTGCATATGTATCCATTTAGTTTCGTCTCGGGCAGTTTCTCCTTATTTAAAAGAAAATAAAACGGATTAACTCCTTAAGCGTTTCACTTTTGTTGTTTTCTCTTATGTTGTTCGTTTCGTTAATTCTAAAATCAGAATATCACAAGTTAACTTTAAGTAAGCATCTCGCTTTTTTTGTTCTATATCCTCGCCCTGGGTTCGCAGCCGCATCTTGCTTCTTTATCACTCCGCTCCTTAAAAACTAGAAGATAATGGAAGAAGTTTTATAAAAACAAACAACTATTAAGATTAGTACAATGCATTAACGACGTTTCACATAGAATATATACTAATTTGGATTTAATTAGTGTATAAATATAATACGGGTTGTCCGAGTTACATTAGCAAAAATATCTTCCGTAATATGGGATGTTTATTATTGATATTACCAATATAATTCGAACACTCCGCGAAAGGATAATAACATTTCTTTTAGGCAAATATTAGCTTCATTAAAATGAGTGGAAGTATTACATTTGTTTTTATTATTTTTTTTACGATTAAACTATTTATATACAGGGTATTTTGCATACATCCATTAAATCAATTCCATTTGTCAACGATCTATTACATATAAAATTAGGTGATGGTTTAATCACAGCACGATATCTCTTTATTTAAATTTAAATATCAAAATCTTGTAACGGAGGTATCCTAAAACACCCTGTATACATCGCATTGGATCGCGTTTACGTACATTTTTATTATACTTATTCGTCGTGATAGAACATGATTTCTCAAGCACTTACAACCTTGACCATAAATATTTACCACCTCTATTGAATTTCTCCAAACTATAATTGAGAATTATAGCAATAACACTTTATTCATGATGTTTTACTGCTATTCAGGTACTTTAAGGATATTCAACTATAAAATGGTGTTTCTTATATTTAGAGCTTAGTGTATTTTGTGTATACAGTGAATAAAATACGTTTATGATTGATTATACTTTGTGAATTTTTATTAATTGTTAAAAATAGTTAATAATGTCAAAGAATGTCCAAATGGCGAAAACTAACAGAAGCTGAACGTGCACACAAATTTATGCTAAGTTCGCAAAACAAGAGCGTTTCTAACAGGAACGCCATGGAGTATAGTAAAAAAAAACGACTCGAATCAGCAGGTCTACGTGTCCGTAAGTTCCGGCGTAAACCCTTTTAACCGGGGTACATAAACAAAAACATTATCGTAGGGGGAAAATCCGCACATTAGTTGGTTGGTGATTAGAGCAAATGTTTTGGTCTGATGAATGTAACATAGAGGTAAGCTAGAAATATATTTTTTGTTGTAAGGCGTAGACCAGGAGAAGCTTTTCATCCCGATTAGATAATACACACAGTAAAATACTGTGTTTAACCATTTGGAGATGCATGTCTTCCTCCAGAGTCAGTGAACTATACGTATGCGACCGGCGTATGAATACTTTCCAGTACATTGAAATGTTACAAGAGGCTCTGGAAACTTTTACATTAAAATTATTTTAAGGTAATTTATTTCGACAGGACAATGCACCTTGCGACAAATCACGTGATACACCACGCTGATTTGGTGCAAACCGCGAATGGCCATCACAATGGCCGAAACTATCACCCATCGAACATTTGTGGCGCATATTAAAGTTGTGAATTGCAAAATATTAATGTGCTAACAAACGCGTTTTGAGAACAAAAAAATCTTGTAGCTAGTACACCAAGAAGGCTTCAACCTATTGAACAATATATTAAATTTTATTAATAAATTACATTTAAAAATGATTTTGCATTTGTATTTCTAACTAGAGGATGGCAAATACTTTTAGCCAATGCTGTATAGTTATTAGTTATGTTTGGTCGCTTAATTTACATGCTAAATAACAAAAGTGAAGAAGTAAGTACGATTACGATTCCATTTTTTTTTTTTTCATGTTATACCCTGTGGAATCCCTGATATAACAAAGACATGTGCCGTGTTTAATATTATTTCTTTAAGTATAAAATGGAATTATGAAGGTGTCTTAAGAAATAAGTCTCATAACTTCATGTTCTATCAGTTATCACAATTGACTGACTAAGTTTCAGATCCGTTTCAGGCATAGTTATTATTATTTTTTAATTAGTTTCGATGGAGGAAACGTGACTTATAAGTCAAAATTAAAAATATTAATTCCTTATAACGTGATAATAGTAAGCTTAGAAATATGTACAATTCACTGTGATTAACGTACGTATACAAGACGTCTACGAGGATGTAGCAAAAAATTATCGAAAGTGGATGTTGGAATGAAGTTACTGGAGCCTTTTTTTTTCGGGAAGCCCGACACTACATCAATCCGATTCAAAATAACTTTTTGTTCGTTCCTCGTTGACTGATTTAAAAATATACATTTAATTAGATATACATCGTTTGATATTCATAATTTTGAAACACTCTGTATAATACGCACATCTAACACGAAGATAATTGAAAGTATTTAGATATCACAAAAGTGCTTGGAGAAATTACGCTATTATTATCGAAAGCATTATTACAAGCTGCCTCTTTTTTTATTCTTCATTTATCTTTCGGATATCTTAGAAGGGAACAAATATGATTACGTAATTGCAGAGGAAAGATTAAAGACTAAAAATGTAAAGTATGGCTAAGTTTCAAAGATTTCACTGGATCCCATCTATTTACATATATGTACAGTAGAAAAAATGTCGCTCATTTTTCTTTTGTTTTAGTTCTTGTTATCTTAGCTGCCTTAGGTCATCTTTAAATGCTTAATAAACCTGATTTAGTAGCACGTTGAAAATTTGTGTTTTGTATGACGATATTACACTTTTTGTACGATTGTTTCACAGTTTTAACCTTGGTTTGATTTCCTGCGCGACGCCACCCCATTCTAACCTATAAACTCTTGAACGCCATCTTATTTCAGGATCGAAGAGTGCCAGGAGGAATAAATACGGACCGGAACATTCTCGAAATAACCAACCGACAACAAAATCAAATTTATTGAAAGGTAAGGATCCGTTCTGCAACAGAAAGCGTATCTTGTTAAAAAAAAGGAGTACCTTGACCGCACGAATTTTTTTTTCTATATTATTTTACGATTTAATCTTTAGCCTTCTATCCTTATTTATTTTTTTACATATTATGTGCACACATTGGCAATTTTTGTTATTTACTTTAATAAATGTAATTATTTTTCCGTTTGGGGTCCAATCGAAATGGAAATCAATTTTATTTCGAATTCAACTACAGGCGCACAACGTTGTACGGCAAGTCGTACATATTTGTGAGGTCATGTTTCGAACGTGAAAACGTAATCGTTCAAATTTAGGTACGAATTATGTCTACAAAGAACTCAATATCCTCTCCATCCTCACCTCGGTTAAAAATTTACTTGGACGCAGCCCTGAGTTTCACAATGCTCCTATTATAGTTGGGGAATCCTACTTATTTAATAAAAGCTTTCTTGCTGTTTTGCTCACTTGCGCGACAGGGCAAATGAAGATCCAGAATTGAATAACATAGTCACAAAGAAGATAGCAATGCGGATGAAGATATTATGGAAGAGTAAGTATATAAGGTTTCCAGATAGAGAATAAAAATGCCCAAAGCCCAAATATTCAAAGCAATGTTTTAATAATAATAATTCATGCCTTTGTATCCCTCAACAGCTTTCCTCAATTACCACAGCATCGGCCGGCCATGCGTTATTATTATGTCTGCGCCTGTGGAGTATCGTAAGATATTTTTTCTCAGCATTTCCCATGGCGCGAGGAAAAACTTCAACTCTGAGAAACAGCTTCGAGGTTCGAACTCGGAACCTCGAGACTGATAGCGAAGCACGCAAGGCACTCTGCCCCATTTAGGTCTTATCGAAATGGTTTTGATATTTCAACAATATAAAAAGGTCAAACAATTTATGGTAAATAAACTCCGACATTTAGGACCCTTGGATGTTCTAAAGTATTTGTTAAATCACATTGGTGTAAAGATGTTTTCTACTGTCTTCCAATTATTCCTGATATAATGTCAAGAGATCTTTTGTGACAACTTCGAAATCAGAGGATAAGTTGGTTCCACTAAGAGACGTGTCTTCAATTGCAAAAGATCTCTGCATCCAAGTAACCATCTTTCTGTAGATGAGCAACTGGTACCTTTCAAAGATAAGTTGGGAGATGGAAAGTCGGGAATAATGATTTCTATTAGATATGGTCAAAACAAGATGCTCATACCGAATAACTAATACCATTAGAGGTGTTATTTTGTTATTAAGCGAGAACATTGATGACTTCATTCTTCATTATATTAAAACGAGGGGTGCTGTCGGTACAAGTTGATATAGTAAACAGAAGATTAAACTAGAGGCCTGTGGATTAAAATTATGGTGGATAAAGTATCCAAAATAGTATGAAATAGGTTACAAAATAAAACATTATTCGGTAATACAATAATAAACAAATGTTAATAACAGATGTGGCACCGATCTGTTAAGAATCTGCAAATCGAAAATGTGAAAAATGCAGTGAATATGTTTATCCACAATAGCTAATTTGCGATAACTGCAAAAATCACATTTAATCTGTTAATTTTTATGTATTCAACCTAATTTATTTATTTTTTAATAAATAAGTGAAAATTACCCTGTGTTCACACTTAATTTTATAAGGATCACTTATAAGGCTAAAATTGAAGAAAAAAATGCTTGGGGTTCATTTAGACTCCAAAGTTAAAATAGGGTCTTATTTAGCATGTACTTTCAAGTCACCCTGTATTTATTTCGAGGTCATACGCTATGATAAGCAAAATAAATACGATTAGCTGTACACTATATTTTATCTAAAGCGTATTGCTCATATTACATATCAAAACAGGTTGCTAATACTGGAAGATTACGAAATACATATTCAAACTGAAATTGGGAGATCTTGAGTTTTATCAATTATTTGTAAAATATCTCGACGTAATTAGCGATAAATGAAGTGGATATGAATCATAGATAAAGAATCTAGACATGCGTTAAAATTATTTTTGTCAATGGATACGTTACATATACAGGATCTTTCAGAATTAACGTAAATGTAATAGCTAACTTACCTGTATAATCGACAGCAATATCCAATCGCATATGAACCATAACAAGACATGAACTAAGTAGAAACCTAATACGTCCCATTTGAATAATATATTGACGGCCCATGAAGCACCCGCTCCTATTACCATACATTCCGAAAGCGGCTCAACTAGTATGAATAGAGGTAGCATCGCAACGCGCAATTTTGCCCATCTACGAGTGAAATTAGATTAAGGAACTTTCTGGACATCCTGTATATGGAATTGACGTCAAATATCGGCTTAATACATAAAAAACTTATAGTCATAGAAACTCGATTTGAGCATAATGGTCCATTATAATGTTTTTAATCGATAAGCAATTCTTTAACGCGACAAATAATCATTTAGGGAAGTCAATATCGGTTATTCATTCCTGATACAGAATAATTTGATGATGAATGATTATGTTTTAATTCAAGCTTTTATTACCTGGTGAGTCGCGCTTGGAAACTATTAACGTCACAAATTCCCGAGTTTTGTAAGGCCGGTTGGCTGCATATGCTTATCCTCCAACCTCGATCGGTGAAAGCTTTCGCCATAAAAAAATCCTCAGCTAAATAACATCCGAAGGCTTTCAGTCCCCCAATATCATCCAAAGCAGTTTTTCGAATTAAGGCAGACATACCAGTATGACAATTAATGCGAATAAAATCAGCTGTTAAGTATATACGAGATTGAGCAGTTCCGAAGTAAATCTAAAACGAAGGAGAAGAGATATATCCAGTAGATCTCCAAGGAAATTAGTAAGAATTATAAAAGGGGGAACACCCAATTTACCTTTTCCAACGTACCAGCAAATCCATCTCTGTCACATGTAAAAGGCATTTGGTGAACTAAAGCTGTTTTATCGGACATGAAACGCATCATGTCTAGCAGAGTATCTTCTTTCACTAGAATTAAATTTAAATCAATTGCGCGCTTATATTTTGGAGGTAATTCGTACTTACTTTTAATGCCACTATCGGATATTAAAACAAACTCATACATGGCTCCTTCGTAAGCCTTGTTCATATTGTTGATTTTGGGGTTTACACCAACCAGGCTGGCACCAATAAATAATTTCGCATCTACCTTCGGATATTTCTCCATTAAACTATTAACTAACATAATAGCTGGGTCTGTGTCGTCTTCAACGCAAAATAATATTTCATACTACAAATTAGTTATTTTGATTTCTCGATAGGTTGGGATGGGAATTTATTTTACCTTAGGATAATTCATGGTAAAAAATGTTTCTAAATTAGTAAATAAATTGGGATCGACACCCATTAAAGGCTTGATTATTGATATTCCGGGATGGGGTAGATCAGAATCAACTGAAGTGGGCTTGTTATGTAGTCTATATTTGCTGCAAAAAAACAATTTGAAATTTTAAATGATACTATTTGGTGGGCGTTACTTTTTATAACCTTGATTCTTAAGGGTATTAAGCCGCATTCGAAAAAATTGAGGTTATGCATGGGAAACTTAAAAGAAAATGCTTTACTTACCCATAAAAAATTGCGACTAAATGTATTAACCACATAGCACACCAAAATATAAAAAAGAATATTGCAAAACCATACAGGCTGTATATCATTGGTACCATTTTGATAACAAACAATTCACCTTCTCTGGCATTCGTTGGGGTCACCTTTTTTAATAACACTGCTACAGAAATTGATGAATTCACGCTTTAGCATTTTCGCTAATTAACGTAGGAAAAAAAACGCGGCTCATTTAATTCTCTTGTTACTTCATCCGAGCTCACATCATATTCTACTGGACGACATTCGTTATTAGCCCGACTCTAAATGCTAGAATACATCAATACTTTATTATCACGAAACGTAAGAGATGGAAAATCATAACCGTCTGGATGGGATAGAAAAGGACGCGAAGTTACTCTAATATACCGGGGGAATTGCGCGAAAACTAAGGTTTGGGTAGATATGGGAATAAGAAGTTTCTAAAAGAATAGTAATCGAAAAATCATTGTCTCAAAATAAGGATCCAACCCTTAAACAGTGCAATACGTCTAAAATTATTACGTTGAAAATATGTTCGTTTAATCTACAAAGATCCTGTATTAAAGTATTACCAGGTGTATTTAATTTTTGTTTTGAAATAAAGGAAAGGTGAATTTAAAATTTACTTTGAATTGAAGGCTTTCAATAGAATTAACGTCATCACAACATACTAGATAGTTAATACAACTTAATTTATTCAGTAATAAGGAAATTTTAGAGAAACATCCTCGTGATTCAGTGGTTTACGATTAGCGGAGGCAGTGGTCTGACTTTCTGGAATTATGTTACGTATTTATGCATCATTGAATACTATTTTGAACTTAGGAAATTTATCGTCTCGACCTCATATCTCGATAGAAATGAAACAATACTCTATTGACGTTCTTTTTTCGATGCGATAAGCATTATTCTATAGATATTAAAAGCGAGTCAACTTCGATTAAATTAATTCAAAGTGCGGTTGCACTTTAAATAGGAGTAAATCAAAACAATTTTTAAATATTAAATTTATTTAACGCTAGCGTCATCGAGTCACGTATAACTTTAGTGTAAATAAACAAAGTTAAATCTCGAGAAGAATTACGTAACAAAATGCTTCGGGTTATTCCATGTATTATATATACAGTTTGCATCAAATTCCTCGAATATACGCCAATTAATAGGTGTAGGTAACTTGATATTCAACCGCAAAACGAGAAGTACAATTAGATACTTTAATTTGAGAGGTAAAACGGTGGAACTAATGATGTTTTCGTAGCGTTTTATAATGCGAAGATTTCACGACAAAAAAAAAAAATTGCTCAAAAGAATTTCGATTTTACGTTCAAGGATTTCGGCAATTACTAAAAGGAATTCTATTTATATCGATGCAGTCACTGCGAAAACATGTCAAGGAAATTAGGGAAAAAAGAAAACAAGTAGGATCAAATTGAGAAAAAAAGCAGATGTTGTAATGGGCGTAAATCTTGCCAGTTGAAGTCTAAACAATTTCTGGCAAATGTCGTAAAGCTTTTGATGGGCGCATAAAATCGATGAAAAATAGACTCGATTTTTGGATTGGTACCTAAGTAACATTTCAAATAAAACGTATTGCGTAAATCCTATTATAATAGGTATTCAATTGTTTATGGATTTTTTTATGTTGTGCGTTTCCTGGAACCAATTTTTTTTTTCTAACCTGTTCTGTCAATAAATTTTCGTTATCATTAAGTAATTATAGCCAGACATATGTACTGTGGTATCAGATAAGTTATACCAAATAAAAAAAAAAGAATATGTATATGGAACGATGCCAAACCTATAAAGTTCGCTGAAAAGGAATTACATAATAAATTTTCTTTCATCTAAAACCGCAACATTAAAATATAGCTCGTAGAAAATAAATGGTTGTAATAAAGATAAAATTTTATTCATGCTAATTAAAAAAGATCCTCATAAATAAGTTAAATTTCGCGGTTTTTCAATAATCCCCATTTTAATGTTACTGTCTCCCTCTAGTAAGAAGTAGAAGCATTATGAAATAAAATAGACTTGTTTGAGATATTCCGGAATAGGTAGCTTTATTTTTCTTTTTTTAGAATTTCGAAACGAATTATTTTATTCACAAAGGATCAAAATAAAAATTCCATAACTTTATTCTATAAAAAAAGCAACTTAGTTATAATTGATTTATTTGAAAACAATATTAAAATTGACTGTAAGATACTGTTGATTTTTTCAACATTTTTCATGTATTGGTATTTTTTTAATATAAATGATTACCCATAAAATGTAATATATTTATGTATATCTATATATAATAATTAAAACAATTATTATAATATATTTATAAAGTTGTATATTGATTATAATTTAATAGGTATATAATAAATTCCATTTCGAAACAATAAAAAAAAAGGAAAACTTTTCGAGAAAATAATAATAATTACATATATAAAAAATTATCAAAGAAAAACAAAAATAGTTTACACATATAAAATAAATCAAGTCAAATTGCTAAAAAGAAAAAATTATATATACAGCAATTTATTTTGAAGCTCATCACAGTAAGAACTAAAATATTTATTACATATTAAATATGAATCAGTGCATCTTTTTTTTTCCATTATATCTGAACATGCGACATTAACATTGATATATAACAAGTGTTGGCCTTGACTAGACCCAGGAATCCTTGCCAGTATGAGCTATAAGCTGGGGTTCCTCGATGTGATTGGCATTGCTGAGGCTACTTTGTCGGTTACGCTTTTTTTCCATATTTACCTGTGCATATAGTGGCTCTGGCTGCAAACAAAAGAGAAGCACAACGATTTAATACGGCCGTTATACAAATACAGTCGAATTCTTTTATATCACGCGTCCGTCTGATTTTCTTGGAGATGGAACATTAAAACACACATTTTTTTTCTCTGTTTCATACGGCTTTTATTGTTGATTATTATAAAATGCACAACTAGTTTAGATATTGTTATATAACATGGTATTTATATACAGTAGTGATCAAAAGAATTGAACAATTTCACTATGTGAACACTTAATATATATCAAAACATCAATAAAGTTTACAACAAATTCAAAAGTAACAGTAACTAGTAACAAATTAAATTATATTTGGATATAACAAACAATATTTCGTCACACCCTGTATATATTCACCCCTTTACGTTATTTATATGATAAGAATATATTGGAAATGTTACATCTAGAAGGCAAAGTTTACGATGTAGTTCCGGATATTAAGCAGCAAATTAGTGAACTAATTATATCAATCACTCGTTGATTTGGAAAGATTTCCCTTTAAAGGGCATCGAGTTAGTGATTTTAATGGATTCTAATGGAAAGCTCACGACCCTTCTTATTTTTAGGAGCTTTGTTTAGGGTACCTAAAATTCGATTTAAAAAGGGGCTATTTCTAAGTTATGTGTACTGGGTGATTTTAAATGTTTGAGGATAGTTTAAATTTCGCGCCTTGCTAAATTTTTGTCACGTTGGCGATTTGGTTTTGAATTCGTAACTAGTAGCGTAGCAAATAGATTTTGGATGGGTGATAAAATATTGACAACAGATCTTCAAAAAATCAATTTCATATTGATTTTCTAAGCAGAAAATTAATGTAAATGTGATAAAAAAATGGAATGAAATATAAACAGTAGCTCTAAGAAGAACAGATTACAAATAAAAATGAAGCAAATAATAACGAATAAAATGAATATAAATAACGTGTCGCACAAGCAGTTGACAGGACCGATACTCACAATGGCCACTCTTAACATGTCAAATCCTCTAGAATCCACCTCGCGAAATTTAAACTGTCCTCGAACATATAAAATCACTCTGTAGTAGTATATTAGTGGTTTACGAAATTTAGGTTGGTACTTATTGTGTTGGATTAAAAGTTTCCAAAACAGGTAGAAAATATTGATGACCAGTAACATTTTGTCATTGCGAAGTTCACACAGTCACTTTTCTATGATTCTCATTATAAAAAAAAATTGACAAGGAAAAAACGACAAAAACAACGAAGAGAATAATTTTCTAGTGTCATTATTTATTATAGCACGCGAAATATACCAAAGTTACACTAAGAAAATGAATTAGTTTGGTTTTGAACAAAATTCACTAATCATTTCTGTACCGAACTGGTAGTGAATTATAAAATGCACTCTAATATTAACGTGATTTAGTTAGATGCATTCAAGTAAGTGTACATTGTTTCAAACGTCAACAAAGTAACTACCACAAAAATAATCACGAAAATAAAGCAATAAAAACATATTCTAATAATAAACGACTAATGAATTAACAAACGATCCTGGGAATAAAATAACATACTATGAAATATTTTTTAAATAGATTGGAAAATAATTTTGCAAAACAAATACGCCAGAAAAAAAGAAAGGTAATTCTGTAACATGGTCTAAATATCCTGAGGAAAGCTTCTAGGAACTTTAATATTTAAATTATACAGACTTAATTTTAGGAAAAAAATAAATATTCCTAATTGAAAAAAACCAACACACTACCCCGATATGAAATAATAAGAAAAAAAGGAGACCTGAAATTTACACTGGGTACTGCAGTCTAACAGGGGCTACCAGTTCCCCGAAGAGGTCTTTTACATATGTACATCCTTATACGCACAAGCCAAGCCTTGGTGGATCTCCAGCAGGATTCAACCTTCTGGGTGTGAACACCTTCAGCTGCTATATATAATACATGTAATTTCCTACCAGTTCATAGTAATAATTAGTTAATTGCATTCAAAACCAAACTAATTCGTTTCTTTAATGAAACTTTCGTGTATTTCGCATGCTATAATAAATAACAACATTCACTAGAAAAATTGTTTTTGTTTTTTTTTTTATAATGGGGACAATAATGTAATACAGCTTCAAAACAATACTAGTCTATTTACCTATATTAAAAATAAAAAATATGAGGTAGTAAATATTATAAAACAGATTATTCCCGAATATTCAAATCAAATTACTGCTCATTAGTATTTTCTATCTGTTTTGGTAACTTTTAGTCTAAACACAATAAGTACCAACCTAAATTTTGTAAACTATGAGTTATATACCACTAAACATAACCTAGAAATTGATTTTTAGGTACCTTAAACTAACTAAGCTTTAGACACAGCAAAACGTGAGCTTTCCGTTAGAATCCATTGAAATTGTTAACTCGATGTCCTTTATATGGAACTACAGCTTTGATTTGTTTTGTTTTATAATTTTTAGCTTTCATACATTAAATAAATTCCTCTAAAATATAATTAAAAAAAAAGAAAAGAAAATGCCAAATTTACTGCCAGATGTTCAGAACTCTCCATAATTTTCTTCTAAATATATCCGTTCATTTAAATTGGAAATGGAAATACAGATAGAATTTGTTAAAAACTGTCGTCAAAATTCATATACTTGATCTAAACAATATAATTTGCATATGTACCTTTAGAAAACTGGCTTATTGCTGAGCCGTTAATATATCATTACCACCGTAATAGAACAAGTACATAAATTTTCTTTCTCTTCCTGTTTGAAAGGTGTATAAAAGAAATCGACTGTATTTTTTTTTTCTTTAAAAAGAAATATGGTTTGCTGGGCAGGGCCTCTCGTTTTCTGCAGGATGCGCAATGCGCAGTGCAGTCAGTGCGCAGTAAACCAAAGGCCCTGAGCAGCCGTAAATACCAACCTTACCTGGGACGTGAATACCTTGTGGGCTACGAGTCTCAGGGCCTTCCATTCACTGCTCACCCAACCACAACACAGCTTGTATTGTATCAATGTTTATTCAATATCAATATTTTGCTATAGCTATGGTTACAGAAAACATTTCGAGTTTATTATTGGTTTTACGAACTATGTTATTTTTAATATGAATTTGATTATTATTAAATGCTTTTGTTAGTAATAGTAGGTAGTAATAATTAACGATAATAATGGGAGGTGAGGATTAAAAAATATAACGGCCAGATAATTAACAAGATAAAAAAAAGAGAGAAATGTAAATGAAAGAGAGCAAGAGAAAACGATGATGAAATCGATCCATTATCATATTGACATAAAATTCCAATGGGATTCTTTTTAGTTTATATTTTATTTATATATGTATATTTAGTCTACATATAATGTTATTTTATTATGTAATGTATATTCTTGTCTGTACATGACATCGAGATTATTGTTTAACAGTCTAAGTGAATACTGTAACCTAGATGAGGCCATTCTGTGTAGGTAGTTACACTAATATAGTAAATAACAGTATTAGTTGTATGGTAGTAGTAGTAGTAGTAGTAGTAGTTAGAAGGAATGTAATTTCGTTCTGTTTCAGTTTAAGAAGTTAGAATCATCATTTATCATTTCTTTAAATGTTAGTGTTAATTACTTTTGCTTTACTCTTTTTTTTTGTTCTTTCATTGGCGTATTGCTAGGTTTGAGCAAGAGTCTCCACATTTAACATTTTCGTCTAGTTTTAAATAATCCACTTTTTTTTTCACTTTTTATCTGGTAGTAGGGTAGTAGCTTTTTTTTTTATATCATATAAAAATTGACTCTGATAGTTAGGGTAGTTTTTTGTGCAATTCATTTTTGTTAGTGACTTACTGGCGGAGGATTTTGACCAGACCCAGGTGGATATGATCGTACACCTCCTAACGGAGGTTGTGGCTCAGGGTATGCCATATCAGCCATAGGAATATCCTCCTAAAATAACAAATATCGAAAACAAATTAGATTCAAACTTCCACTCAATAGATGACAGTAGCTACTTACCCTTTGATAAACAGGTGCAACACTTCGAGTAGGCATAGCGTTTCTTTTCATAGTTCTATCCTCGTATCTAGTACCGCTCTGCGAGGCCATTGGCCTATTTAATGTCGAATTAGCGTTATTTGGCGAATTCGGACCAGCATTTCTAGCTGCGACAGTCTTTGTAACGAAATCTTGTTCTTTCCAACCGTGCTTTTTGTAAACGTCCCTTAGGTCCTGGTGCTGCCACATCGTGAATAATACTTGTCCGGCAAATTTGAGCACTCTTGGTGTGTACTTTTGTCTTTGTTTAGTTATCGTCATCAGTCTTTCAACACCGCTAGCCTCGAGCAAGGATCTGGAGAATTCGGCATTCTTCTTAATCACCTCGTTCAATGTAGCTAGTACAGCTGCTATTGTATCGTCGGACGTACCCTGATCATGCTGGGGATTCCCAGACGGTAATTTTTGCACAAGATCCCTCATAGCATACTTCCCAATTAATTCCTTATTACGTTGGTCTATCGCTAAGTTCCTTAAAGCTGTTGCTACTGCACATACGACCCTATCTACTTCCATCCTTAATAATTCTACTAATATTGGTAAACCTTTTTCTTTCCTAACAGCAGCTCTAATTTCTATACTAGGCTGCCAATAACATGCCGCTAGATTCTGCAAAGCACCAGCTGCTGCTTCTAACGTTTCCGGATTAGAACAACTTTGTAACAGAGCCAGATACGATTGGACCACTTCCGGTTGCCATAATAACTCCGTACCTCTAACTGGTTCACCTCTAACTGTTGCATTACTTGCACCTATGCCCGATACACCAGAATTACTTTCCTTTACTTCTGATGATTGCGAATCTTTTTTCTTTTTACTGCCACCAAAACAGCCCAGATTTTCACCTGGAATCAGAAAGAGTATGACTAGTAACTAAAAAAAAAAATCTCAAATGTGACTACAGTGGCTAGAGGTGGATATGTCAACAGAAACGAAAAATATTTGTGAGAAGTGGACCTTTTTAAAACTAACACATTTAATATACACTAGGATGACAGAATAAAATAGACACCAGGTAAAGCGGTATAAATATGTAAACAGCCAAATTATAAGAACGAATTAAGAACTTGCTCTTGTCACTACGGTAGGGGTAGATGTATCGGAAGGAATTCGTCATAGTTTAGTATCGTTACAACTATGCCTCGCTTACAAGGTTTGAGTGATATTAGCGACTTCTTTGCAACGTGAAATAAGTAAATTTTTAAATATTCCGTTGTCCACAGTTAACCGTGTGATTACACCATTTAAACGGAAGGAAAAAACAACAGTGGAGCCGAGACCAGGTCGTGCCGGACCTTCTGAAAGAAGTAAAAGGGTGCTTGTGCGCGAAGTGTTAAGAGAACCGCGAAAAAGTACAGCTGAGCTTGCGGCAACTTCACAGAAAAGTCAGCGCACCGTTCTGCGATACCTCCACAGTGTGGAGATGTATAAAAGGGTGGCAAAGAAAAAACCTCTCCTTACGGCGTTTCAAAAACGGCGCCGAATGGCTTGGGCAATCGAAATGCTAACGAAGCTCTAAGAGTTTTGGCGGTCTGTCATTTTTTCAGACGAAAGCAGATACTGCCAATTCAGTGATAGTGGTCGTACGTGACGTTCGTCACAGCAACTGGACGACAAATTTTTGCATCAGACGGTGAAATACGGCGGTGTGAACATCATGGTGTGGGGCGCGATATGGTATGGTGGAAGATCGCAATTAGTAATCTGCGACGGAAATATAAATGCGGCAAAATATATCCAAATATTAACAGAAGGACTACTACCGATATTCGACAACGCCATTTTATCTAAAGAAGACGTCACTTTTATGGAGGATGGAGCACCCTGCCACAAAGCAAGAACAACAACCACATGGAAAGAGGAACAGGCGATTCCGATTTTACCATGGCCAGGCCAATCACCAGACATGAATCAGATAGAGGATGTTTGGCACATCATCCAGACAAATATGGCGAAACGACTCCGAATACCCAGCAATAAGGAAGAACTCGTGGCAGCTGTTACAGAAGAGTGGTTAAATATTTCAGAAGACACCATTAATCATTTAATAGATTCTATGCCACGACGACTCGCAGCACTTCACAAAAGTAAAGGTGGATCGACATCTAATTTAAAAATTTTAAAATATTGTGTATAATATAACGAAAATAGTATCTTTTTTTTAATTAGTAGGTGTCTATTTTACTCTGTCACCCTAGGGTAGTATGCCTTGGCCACCTTCTATCACTTTTGTTTGGAATTTATCTGATATTTTAACATAAAATCTACTTGACAAAACTTTTTTCTTACCTTTAGAGTTTGCCGTAACCCTGCTCTGTGTAGGTAGTGGGTTCTTATCATAGTTTGGATCCTCAACTTCTTGACAACGATAAGACAAATTACGCAAGATGCATACACAATTCTCGACGATTTTATTGCCTATATTAGACTTGTCTATGGCACATCTGACAACAAATAATAGCGCGTCAACTAAGCCTTCGCATTCTCTCAACTTTTTTCTAGCGTATTCTCCAGCTGAACTGACGTTCCTGAGGACACCCGAAGCGTTTCTGAATACTGTCGACCAACATGTTTCGCCGTGGTTGCCTTGGGGATCCCAGCCGGAGTGAGAGATGATAATATAGGAAACAATCGTGGAGACACCGTCATCGATTATGGAACGTTTTAAATCTTCGCAAGACGACATGTTCCATATAACTCCGGTGACTAATTCTTTGATTTCAGCTTCGTTGGAACGCCTTAATAGATTAATTAGGGCTGGTATACCGTTGGCATTCTTAATTGCTCTTTTGTTTTCGTCATTTTGTCTACCGTAGGATAAATTCCTTAACGCACCGCAAGCATTCCTATAAACTTCAATGCTATCGTGATTTAGCAGCTTAACTAGAGGCGGTATTCCTCCAAGTGCTCTAGTTTTCTGCTTGTTGGGGTCATCCATATAACACAAATGTTGTAAATAGGCCGCCGCATTAGCTTTGATAACATTATTAGGATTATTTAGAAATCCTATAACTTCAGTTAAATTGGGATCGCGCCAACGCATTCCTCTTTGATCTTCATCCCCTCCAACGCTGCCAGGTGAAGTCATACCATGAGTTCTGTGCTGTGGTAACCCCATGCTATGTCCGTGCAATGACATTTTACTAACTTGCTTTTGTAAATCGTCGTCTTCATACATTCTCATTGGTGGAGCTACGGGACCATTAAGGGCCTCTTCATAATTTCTGGTATCGTACGTTGGTCCTGGATGGTTACCAGTTGTTCCGTATGGAGATGGTGAAACGTATCCGTAAACGACACCAGAATCATCTTGGTAAGGATCTAAGACGATAGGTCCTCCCGGGGATGGTGTAACTCGATAATGCTCGGTTAATTCATCATAACCGGATTGTAGATAAGTTCCACCAGGTTGTGCTGATAGCGGTAATGGAGATGGTGCTCCGCTATGCTCACTAGGTGTCGGCGGAGTCGGAGGTCTATCAGCTCCGGTCGGATAACCTATGTACGACCCATAGGGATTCGGGTAATGCTCGTAATCCGGGTAATGAGGATGCTGATGGTATTGCGAATACATATGATGGGTTGGTTGTTCCATATAATCGACGTATTGAGGTCTAGGGTGCGCTGGATGGGGGTACCCTAACGGAACTGAAACGTATTCAGCGGGTTGACCGTCGATTTGCTGTATCTCTCTGACGACTTTCGTTACGGTGGTCACTTGCTGGGTAGTTTGTTGTTTATGGGTGCGAACTAATGGCTCATCACTATGGACAGACATATGACTCGAGTTTGGCGAATGCTCCGAATGTCCATTGCTATGCGAATGATAAGCAGATTCATTCACTGATCCACTACTTTCAGGGCCCCTACGCGTTGAATTAGAGAAAAAAAAAAAGGACACAGTTAGAATTCTACCATCAAAATATCGGTATGCAAGTACGAACAAGAAACGAACACATCTACAAATCGAGTTCGCCTTCAACTTACTTGTAATGTTGCATATCTGCTACCTTTTCTTGCAATATTCGCCTAAAAATAACACATAATGAATTTGATGAATGATGGGAAATTACAAGAGATCGAAAAGCTTGGCAAATAGCTTCGGTACCCCACATGTTAAACGTTTAAGAAACAATTCTAATTGCCAAGCGTACACGATCGAAAAACAGAAATCCACAATAAACAAAAAAAAAGAACAACGTCGATGATATTATATATGAAAATACATGAGATTCTGATGCCTACCTTTGAGTTATTTCTGTATGTGTTATGCTATGTTCTTGTCTTTGTTCTAGTCTTCTGTTCACCAGCCTGTCAGTTAAAAAATAAAAAGCAAAAATTTTTTTAGCGACTAAGCCAACAAGCAATTAGGAAACCAACTAAATACAAACGATAACATGCAACGTATGTAGTATTTATTTAAAGCGTTTTTAGATAAGAATATATTAATATAAATTCTTATTAAATTCGTGATAAGAACATAAACAAATCGAAAATAGCAATTTTTTCCTTAGAAAATACCTGCATTCACTGAAAATGTGCCAAGTTGGAAGTACGACATTGTTTAATTCTTTATTTTTTTTAAATTGTTTATCTACAAATCGAATTTTTTATACGATAACATTATAAATGCAATTTGTTCATAGTTACGTTGCGTTGAATAAGAGTAAGCAAAGAAATGCGTATGCTGTATACGCTTTGCGTTATCAGCATTTGTTTACTTTCAAACTGTGTGCTACTATCAAAGAAATCGATATTCGTATAGCCGATAGGAATAACATTTATAATCGTATGTGAGAGAAAATTCTATTCGTAGATATAAAATGATTAGGTGATTACAGAGAAACAAAAATGACATCATGATTAACTTTGACGTGTTTGAATCGAAAGGAATCACATAGTAATGAGAATGTTTAAAATGCTACACTACTTACAAGCAAGCATCCATTAGTTGGTTAGTTGTCATCGTGAGAACGAATTATATATTCCCTTTCGGTACCATGCAAAAACAGATACACACATAAGCTCTATGAAAATGGTATATGTCCTTCAAATAAGATATTCATCGATACGATTTAACAGCCAAACAATCCCATTTCTTATTTAACTTCTACACCACCTTCGATAGGGTCAATCTAATGACCTGTTACGCGATATAAAATTGATGAATTTCGTTATCGCGTAGATTGGAATTGCTAGTGAATAAAAATAGAACCGAATCACATTAATTGTGGTTAGTTTTTTTTTTCACTTGTAAGCAGTACAATTCTTGGAACATATGAAGATAACGTGTTACCTTTTTATTGTCCATCATTACACGTGTATAGCACCCCTCAAAAAAAAGAATGGGAAATTGGAAAGTGTTTATATTGTTTAAGAATTCTTAGTACCCTTCGGATTGATAGTCTTAACTCTATGAATAAATAATTTCATCATAAACAAATCCAATGGTCTCGGAGCCAGGTTATTTTTCTTGCGTTAAGAAGCTTATATGTACAAATATTTTGTACTTAACTAACTTTCTCCCGACTTATTGTTAAACCACTCCCAAACAAATATTGGACCTGCACATTTCCCTTTTTCTTTTATTACGCTTCTATAATAATAGTTTTTTAATAAATGTGAAACCAATAAGTGCAGCTACTTTTAACTAATGACTTATAGTAGTGCCTTTTTTCGTGCAAAATCACTTACGTTGCAATATTATAAAAAAAAAACATATTTTGGTCTTGATAATAGTCTTTTGCACGATTTACTATTTAATCATCGTGATACTAGAAATTTTGCAAGATGTATTTCAAGAATTTGTTAAAATGTAAGAAAATGGGTTGGATAATGCAATTACAGTCTTTCAAGTACAAATAATTCCCATGTTTATGGTGGGCACTGTATATAAAAATTCCATATACGAGAGAATTGATTCTGAGTTATAGAATAAACAGAAAAAAGTTTCTTTTAGATAAACATTCGAGGCACGACATTTTATTTAAAACTTACGTAAGAAAGCAAACTCAATTTATAAGTCTGAAACGGAAGTTTCCCTGTGTTTGAGTTGTGAAATTTGGATTACGAACTTTTCTCTATCTATATATGTACACATTACTACACTCGAGTGATAAAAAAATTATCTAAATCCTTTTATAACTCTATACGAGAATTAAATGCTAAAATTGAGAAAACATTCATACTTTTCCTTAGCAATCCCAAACCTTTACTGCACGAAATTATAAACGTTATTGATCATGTTCACATCTTCCCAGTTTAAAGCATGAATATCTTATGTGAAATGAGATGAATGGTGCAAGTACAATAGCTGAGATTAAAAATGTATAATGAAGGGGGAAAGATTTAGTGAATAAAATGAGCTAGCGATTTCACCCGGTTGCCGTGGTTATTATGATTATTACTTTTAGTATTTTTATTTAGTTTCTTTTTTATAAATTGTGGATAATCTATACTTTTGAAGATCGGTACAATTTTATAAATCGTTAAAGTGATTAACAAGGAAAATAATAAATGTTGTACAGTACATACCTCAGATAGTATTAAAGCATCTGTATTTTTTTAAAGGTTGTAGAATTTAAAACTGGTTTTACTTATTTGTTTACCCATTTGGATGCATTTCTGAAATGAAATATTTTTTTATCTGTTTTGTAGAATTGTATAGGTATTTTAATTGGTACATACAGGGTGATACAAATTATCGGTACCTAATCCGATCTAATTAACGAGGTTTATATCGAAGAAGGCTACGATTTATAATTTTGTATTAGGTACGAGATAAAATCGAGGTCTTAATCCATTTTACGATAATTAAGATTTTATAATAGATTAAAAGCAGAATAACTGACAAAAACTATTCTATCTCACTGTAAGTTAGATAATTCTGAATATATATATATAGATGGAAATCAGTTTCAGCCAGATATTCCCGTTAAAAATTAAATGATAGATAAATTTTAAAGAAAAAATGTTAATGTATATGAAAGAAGATAAATGTACATAAAAAAGATGATTTATAAATGACAACAATATATAGTGTGGGGCGGGGCTTACATGTTTACATACTACTACGAATAGTACTACTAAATAGAAAATAAGAAATAATTCCCCATATGTGTTACCATCTTAAAATGCGAACGTTGAACATCGATAGCAACGAAAGGATTAACCAAACAAACAAATATCAAACATATAATAAGAATCAAACCATGCACACACCTCGGTCTTCTCTATTTTTTCGGTCATATATAAATGCCCAAGTCGATCCGAAGGAGATACAATGGAGACTACGTCACCAAACCAGCGGGCCACAAATTGTCACCGATCTTTTTAAATCACTTTGCGCGTTTCACTTACATCTCTTCTGTTAGATAGGTGCCCGACAGTGGCCTACGTTATATCACGTACATTAAAGATGATATTTATTTCAACAGAATTCGATATTTAATGCGGATATATGAGATTGTGGACGAGACGAACTAACCATCACTCCCACTCACATTGCATGACGGGAACTGCAACATAGATCGAAAATGTAGACATATTTTTTTCTTGTTTTTCGATTATTTCCGAAAATAATACTTAAACTCCTGCTTCAAATTAGCTTCACGGTACATACTAGATACGATTAAGTTAAAAATTACGTTTAAATCTTCCGAAAATAATTTAAAAATCGTTAAAATTCCGATTGCATTTCAAATGAACCGCTTCGTATAACAGAACAGGTGTCGCTATTGGTGTGTTAAAAATAAAATTAATTTCTGTTCGACACGTTCAGCCAACATAAGCGCTTACTGATTTAGATTTCGCTAAAGAAAACCTTGCCAACGAAAGCCTAAGCAACCCGATTAAATATCATATCCGAAATTAACGCTAAATACCCCCCTTTTTATTTAAATTAGATGAAAATAAAAGCTTGAAGTTACATTTCAAATGTTAAACTAAATTTCAATGATCCTGTACGAGATGTCGCTCCACATCATCAGTTTGATGTGATGGATGTGTTGATGTGTAAATGAAAATCATATTTCGCCTATTGTTTTCATTTATTCACAAAATTACATCAAAACCGTGAAATGAAGTAATAAATGAGTACTTGTCCTTGTACTTAATAGTGATAAAATCGTAAGCCGTGTACATAATTTCGATATATTACACCGTTTCGAAAAAAGGTGTTCAGGTGTTAGTCCACCAATAACTTAATTATCGTATTACCTGTCATAA
The DNA here is from genome assembly GCA_023509865.1 of Trypoxylus dichotomus. Lineage (NCBI taxonomy): Eukaryota > Metazoa > Arthropoda > Insecta > Coleoptera > Scarabaeidae > Trypoxylus > Trypoxylus dichotomus. The sequence goes on along the minus strand of CM042083.1, from coordinate 6,757,056 downwards.
AACATGTCTTCATCGGCGATTTACATTTTAGACGTAAAAGGAAAGGTATGTATTCTAAAATATTAACGTTACATGCAATATTAAGTTAACCTATTCCTTCCAGGTTCTAATATCCCGAAACTATCGTGGTGATGTAGATTTAGGAATTATCGAAAAGTTTATGCCTTTATTGATGGAAAAAGAAGAAGAGGGATTATTAACACCAATCTTGCAAATCGCAGATTGTACATTTGCATATATAAAAACCAATAATTTGTATATAGTAAGTACGACGAAGAAAAATGCAAACATAGCGCTTGTTTTTGTATTTTTACACAAAATAGTCCAAGTAATGACCGAGTACTTTAAAGAATTAGAAGAAGAAAGTATTAGAGATAATTTTGTTGTGATATACGAATTATTAGATGAACTGATAGATTTCGGATATCCCCAAACGACCGATAGTAAAATCTTACAGGAATACATTACGCAAGAAGGCCATAAACTAGAAATCCAGCCTAGAATTCCCATGGCCGTTACGAATGCTGTATCGTGGCGATCAGAGGGCATTAAATATCGAAAAAACGAAGTATTTCTTGATGTCATTGAGAGTGTCAATTTGTTGGCGAATGCTAATGGAAACGTACTGAGGAGTGAAATAGTTGGCGCTATAAAAATGCGTGTTTATTTGTCCGGTATGCCTGAACTACGATTAGGATTAAATGATAAAGTTCTATTTGAGAGCACTGGTCGAGGTAAATCAAAATCCGTCGAACTTGAAGATGTAAAATTCCATCAGTGTGTTCGATTATCGAGATTCGAGAATGATCGGACTATTTCCTTCATTCCGCCTGATGGAGAATTTGAATTGATGTCATATCGCCTAAATACACATGTAAGTACTGTTGTATAATTGGGAGTCCCTCAAGGACCTATTGCAAGCCCTTTACTTTTTTCTGTTTTCGTTGTTGATAGGTGAAGCCGTTAATTTGGATCGAATCGATTATAGAACGTCATGCTCACAGTCGCGTTGAGTACATGATCAAGGCCAAATCGCAATTTAAGCGCCGATCGACCGCAAATAATGTTGAAATTGTGATTCCTGTGCCCGGAGATGCGGATTCTCCTAAGTTTAAAACGACCATTGGTAGTGCACGTTACGCTCCCGAACAAAACGCTATAACTTGGTCTATTAAATCTTTTCCTGGTGGAAAAGAGTATCTGATGAGGGCACATTTTGGATTACCAAGCGTCGAATGCGAGGACAGTGAAGGGAAGCCTCCAATTCAAGTGAAATTTGAGATTCCCTACTTCACAACGTCTGGAATTCAGGTATGGAGATGGTTAAGTTTGATGTAGTGCGTTTTGTTAATGGATACTATTTATTTCAGGTTCGTTATTTGAAAATTATCGAAAAAAGCGGTTATCAGGCACTACCATGGGTAAGATACATCACTCAAAACGGTGATTATCAACTACGTACTAATTAAAGCCGCCAATGGCTTTCGTTTTCTACATTTTTTTTATTCTGCAGTAAGGAAGAGTATATTTAATACAGTTTTCAAATTGTCATGTATATGAAATTTTCGAAAAAATAAATTTTATTGTTATAATTAATATTTATTTAATGAAATTTGGAAGAAAAATAAATTGTTCTTATTGAAATTTATAATTACTTTTTTATCACCCTGAATACATTTGGAGATAAAATATCTAGCCTTAAAGATACAGCTTCAATCTTGCCTATCAAAGCCGAATCTATCTGATACATAGGAGTTGGAGCCGGAACTTAGTTGACTATATCAAAAATATTTAAATCACTAAGCATAAACCAAACTACACAGTGGTGCATTCAAGAATTAGGTAGGTTAAGCAGTGGACTCCGCACAGACGAAGTTAAAATTTGTGTGGGGCTCCATGAATGTGCTCAACATGCTAGGAAGCCGAACTAAGGTGACCTTGGTCTGGGTGTCAGGATACCAAGGTAATGTGGCGGCAGACGAATTAGTCCGAGTACATTTGTCGGGGGACAAAGTCCCAAGACACCCAGTAGGAATAAGATAATATGGTAGTTAAGGAAACTACTAAACAATGGAAATGTAAGAGGTCTCAAGACTGGTGTGGGAGACTATTCCAGGTCCAAGACAAGCCAAGAAGTTTCTGGCTGGATACAAGCCTACTTTTACAGTGGACTTACTAAGGAGGGATAGAAAGTGTGTTAGAACAAGGGCTTGCTAATTGGACACTGCATGCTCAGGAAGACAAAGAAAGCAGTATGTAGATTGTGCTAGACGGAAGAGGAGGTGGCCTTCCACGTAACAGTGTAACTGCACAGCGCTAGCGAGAATACGGCTCTTAGAAATGAACTCAGATGGTTTAAAATATACTTTGAATAAATTTAAATTTATACAAAGGATTATTGCATTTTGTATAGTGCAAACCAAATTATAATAATAATAATTCATGCCTTCGCATACCCCAACACCTTTTCAACAATTACAGGGGCCATCAGGCGGCAATGAGTTATTATTACGCCTGCGCCTGTAGAGCGTCTTAAGATGATATTCATTCTCAGCATTCGCCATGGAGTGAAGAGAACCACAGAAAAACCTCAACCCTTAGAAACAACAGCCCGGGACCTCCGGACTGATAGCCAAGCGCGCTGGACACTGAGCGATCAGCCCGCATCCAATAACGCAATAAAATGCAAATAAAGAAGAGGATAATAACTAGAGTTGTTTGGGCTATTTCGAGTATATTTCAAAAACAGTGAAATATGGAGGAGGAAATGTCATGGTATGGAGGAGGAAACATGAGCTGCTTATTCTTAAGATAAATCTTCTGAAGAAGTGGCTGTCGTGGAGCCCTATTTGCAACCCCATTAAACTCGTGGGATCACTTAGATCGCGAGGTCCAAAAAAACCTCCATGTGGCAGCATGCTGGAACGCCATAGATAAATCGTATTTGGGGCAATTAGTTTTAACGAATGCAAAAGGGAGTTACTTTGAAGAAACATTAGAGCAATATGTACTTTGTTAATAAAACATTTTAAGTTAATGAGTAAAGTTTGTTTCTTTAATAAATTTCTCCCGAACATTATCTGTCTGTAGTCGATTTTATTTCATATATTGCGATCAAACTTATGAACGATAGTGTAGCTTTAAAGTTACAGATTCAAAACAAAAATATGCTTTGAATAGATTTAAATTTATAGGAAGGATAATTGCACTAACAACATGAGTTATCTTTATCTTGCCATCTTAATCTATAATATTCTAGCAATAATATGTGATATGGCAGTTACATTTGCACTGATGTCGACTATACGCAATACAGTGGAAAGAAAGGAGAGGGCACTACATTAGAAAGGGACACATATACTATAAAATTAAATAAAACAACTCCTTTTTTCCATTTTTGTCTCTAATCAGTCATTTTTCGTTTTATATAAATCACATAAAGAACTAATTCGTTAATATTAATAATCACTTATATTTATAGACTGAATTAAAACAAGAAAAAGGAAGGTAAATGTAACATACTCACTTAAATGCGAAAAACATAAATTAACATGGATATTATCAAAAGGGAATCTATATCGTGCTGGTAAAAGTACAAATTTGTTGTAAGTTTACCATATTCTGATGTTACCAATAGCTTTTCTAACAGCATGTTCGCTTCAAAGATTGGCACCCCTTCGGTAGAACGGAAAATGGAGTTTCTTTGTACCTATCAACTAGAAATTTGATAATATCCATTAAAGTATCATTAAGAATAACGTTGTTGTTATATGTAAGTGAAAACTTCACTTCTTCGCTAATTCGTTCGATAACCAATCTAGACCTTCGTAAAGTCCATTTCCTTGGCTTGCACAAGTAGCTTGGATGTACCACTGAAATCAACTCACATCAAATTCAATTAATCTTCGTATAATGACAAATTTACTTACACGACGGTTACGTATTTGATTCAAATGTAATTTATCTGTTAATTCAGCTGCACTCATTGCATTTGGTAAATCCTGCTTGTTAGCAAACACCAATAAAACAGCATCACGCAATTCATCTTCCTCTAACTATAAAAGGAGCATTCTCTCGACAATAATCATATATATTAGAAACAAAGACACTTACCATATTACTTAATTCTTGTTCTACTTCTGCAATTCGTTCTCTATCATTTGAATCTACTACGAAGATTAATCCTTGGGTGTTTTGGAAGTAATGCTTCCAAAGTGGACGGATTTTGCCTTGACCACCAACATCCCACACAGTAAAACAGATATTCTTATATTCTACTGTTTCTACGTTGAAACCAATTGTTGGTATGGTGGTGACAATTTCTCCAAGCTTTAATTTGTAAAGTATAGTTGTTTTACCTGCCGCGTCCAACCCGACTAGAAAATCCGAACGATTCAAATTATTAAATTCATATTTAACAGTACTTAACCTTACCCATAAGTATTCTCATTTGTTTCTTGCCAAAGAGTCGTGTTAAAACACTCGAAATTGTTAAACCCATGTCGTATTTGCACGTATTTATTATTCACACTGACAAAATCTTATTTATTTACTACGATCTATTACTGCCACGTCAAATGTCATCCATTAGCAGCATCAACAAAAACTTTTATGAGCGTTGGAACTTGAAATACATTTGATATAACCGGGCACAGCTCATAACTTTGAAATTTCGCGTTACGTGTTCTGAAATCGTGTCACTACTCGAGAAGATGACGAAATTTATTGATACTCTAATGCAAATATACGAAAGTGCTTATTGTAAATCGTACACGCATTAAAATTGTAAGGAAAATCAATATATACATTCGATATGTTATTGTTGTTTTCAATTGTGATGTTCATGACAAGTTTGGAACACTATGAATCACAGTGATTTTAGATTAATGCAAGTAAATCCACAAAAATTGATAATGAAAGTGTTGCAATATTATTTCGTTTAACGCAATGCTCACTTTCCTTTGTATATTATTATGCAGCATATTACAATGATTTTCTTTCGCTAAAATTCATTTATCTTGAAACTCCCTGTAACAGGTAAATAGCATTACAAAAAGAATTCCGTTTTAATATCATTTTTGCTTATTAACTGAAAGCATATGGTTATTACACTTGATTTATTATATTTAAAACGTATTAAAAGTAAATTATAATATAACGTTTTCAGGAATTTCAGGAGAATAAAATTTCTCTTAATATTTACGGTATGCTAAGTGTTTTAATGCACTTTAACTAGTCTGTTACCTTTATAATTTTTTACTTATGTATTTATCTGTTTATTGTATACTTCATATTATGCAATATCATATCCAATTATTTAAATTAAATTAAATTAAAATTTCGAATTTTCCTATCGGGTTGTAATCCACTTTACCGATCTTCGTTGGTAAAAACAGCGCATTAATGCTTTAGTTAATACCTCATAGATGGGACTGCTAAGCTCTTTACTTTTATTTTTAAATTTTTTTGAATTATATTTAAAAATGCAATTAAAACTTGTTTTTATTTAAAGCATTCCATCAATTACACCACTCTTTTACAACTTTATAGGTTGTATAAGTGCCTTTCGATGGAAAAATTGGATAGTTTTATTAAAACTCCCGATAAGTCACTACTTTTTATTTAAAATTTGGAATGTTTTAATGAATCTATGTGTTTCACGTATTTTACTTGATGTTGATTTTATGTTACACTCGCGTATTGTACACTTGAATATATAAGAAAGCATAATTTGCGAAGAAAAAATGAAGTCACATATAAAAAAGTACTCTGGAAGACCGTACAATTTTGTATAGGGGAAAAAAGTATAAAGGGAGGTCGTGTATATATGCAGCAGTGGCAGTAGTACCACATCCATTCCTACAAGCAACAACGATTTCAATGTGAGGAACACTTGAGTTTGTCGTTCCTAACTTGAGTATCTCATTATATAAGCAAGTATTACGTTGAATAACTCAAATCGAGTGCTGTGTGGATGTCATCAATATTTCAAGTTAAATTTAGGTATTTGTCTCTAGTTTTCGATGGAAATCATTCAGGGGGAATATTTTATCAAAAATATTATTTCTAATTTAAGTTAAAAATATATACAAACAGTTACTGGTTACATTTTATTAATTAAATTTTTTGGAATTATGAGTATAATGATTTTATTGCTTTTTATTGGGTAACAACTTTTAAGGTTTATTATTTTATTTATTCCTTTAGATTTCCTATTATTCATAGTTAAGTCGATGTTTTCAGAGGGCAAAACTTTGCGAAATATGTAATATCTTTTATTTAATTTAATTATAACTTATTTAGACACTAATAATCCTGAGCGAACAAGTTATACAGGGTTAATAGAATATTTCGAAACGGTCGAACAACTTTGTTTAAGAAATATATGTATATTTAATTTGGTATGCATATATGTATTTGTTAAGAGTAACGAATTTATTCTAATATTTTCTCATTTTTTTCCCTTCCAATTTGATAGGATATGCTTTATAGTTATTTTCTTTAATGGGACTTAGTATACTGTTATATTTTTAGGTGCAGACTAAAATACTATTTTTAGAAATATCAACATGTTTAGTTTTATTGATAAAAACGTAATAGAAAAGGTAAAAAAAACTATCTAATAATGTAGAATCTAAATTTCTTTGGAAACAAATTGGAACAAATTTTCAACTTGCTAATGGTGTAACCACCAGTTGTCACAAAATATGGTTGATTTCTTCATTTATTAGTTCCAATTGTTCAAGATTAATTGATAGATTCTTACATACGTAATATTTCAAGTGACCCCACAAGAACAAATCCTGTGGCGATAGGGCTGAAAGGTGGAGTTCGCCATTCAATTGTTTCTCTGTGTTTGATTCAGGGTGTAATATTTCGTTTAAATAATCAATCGATCTTGTTGGAACTAAATATTTTTGTTTGGATGATCACATTTGTTTGGAATTGGAAAGAGAGCTGTAAGTGCTGGAGTATATTGTTTTCAACCAGACCAATCCACACAATTTTCTCCATCCAATGAGAATTTTCAGTTGACTAGTAACGATAATTGTGCCTAGCATTAAGACAAAACGTTACTTGACTAGAAATTTAATTCATATATATTTCCTCATGACTTCGTCCTAATTCCATTGTAGACACGTGATTACTTTCTCGAGGTGTTAGTAAAACGTTAACGTTGGTGTCTTCATTGTTTGCTGTTTTTGGATTTGTACTTAGTACTAGTATTTCAATTGGTTTAGCTATCCGGATAAATGGTTTTGAACAAGATGCGAACTTTTTCAAAAGGGTTACGCATTAGCAAGATAATTCGCTCAGATTTGTGGTAATTAATTACCAAAATCAAAAGATAATATTTCCAAGTGAGTTAATAATAATAATAATAATAATAATAATAATAATAATAATAATAATAATAATAATAATAATAATAATAATAATAATAATAATAATAATAATAATAATAATAATAATAATAATAATAATAATAATAATAATAATAATAATAATAATAATAATAATAATAATAATAATAATAATAATAATAATAATAATAATAATAATAATAATAATAATAATAATAATAATAATAATAATAATAATAATAATAATAATAATAATAATAATAATAATAATAATAATAATAATAATAATAATAATAATAATAATAATAATAATAATAATAATAATAATAATAATAATAATAATATTAATAATAATAATAATAATAATAATAATAATAATAATAATAATAATAATAATAATAATAATAATAATCATAATAATAATAATAATAATAATAATAATAATAATAATCATAATAATAATAATAATAATAATAATAATAATAATAATAATAATAATCATAATCATAATAATAATAATAATCATAATAATAATAATAATAATAATAATAATAATGATAATAATAATAATAATAATAATAATAATGATAATAATAATGATAATAATAATAATAATAATAATAATGATAATAATAATAATAATAATAATAATGATAATAATAATGATAATAATAATAATAATAATAATAATGATAATAATAATAATAATAATAATAATAATAATAATAATGATAATAATAATAATAATAATAATAATAATAATGATAATAATAATAATAATAATAATAATGATAATAATAATAATAATAATAATAATAATAATAATAATAATAATAATAATAATAATAATAATAATAATAATAATAATAATAATAATAATAATAATAATCCTTTATTGCCCAAGGGCCAATTACAGGACAAATTACAATACAATTCTTATTTAAAATAAAATATTTCAAATCGTGTTGCCTACAATAATAACATGCTGAAAATGTATATAATAATGAAACAAAAAAAAAAAAAAGAAAGACTCACAAAAATGGCTCTAGATCCCGTTTGTTTGCGTTCCTCACCATGTGACTGAGAGGTGCCTTAAGCAAAATGTTGGTATTAGCTCTAGGTACTTGAAATGTATTAAAGTAGCGAGTATGATGAGTAGGTACGGTAAAGTTTATTTGCGCTAGAAGGGCTGGCGAGTCGACAGTATTTTTCAGGATCCTGCAAAGAAACTCCACACTGTTACGCTCGCGGCGGTCAGCGAGAGATAGAAAACCATGCTCAACAAGTAAGCTATAATACTCGATACCTCTTGCAGGATAGACGTTGTCCATTCGAAAGGAGAGATATTTTAGAAATTTCTTTTGAACGCGTTCGATCATAAGCTCTTGGTGTAAATAACGGGGATACCAAACAATGGAGGCGTATTCAAGCTTAGAACGAACGTAGGCATAATATAAACGTTTCATTACACCTAAGTCTGAGAAATGCCTGCAAGAACGCATGACAAAACCGAGAGTTTTGGAAGCAGATGAACACATGGACGAAATATGTTCCGTAAATGACAGTCTATTATCAAACAAAACACCAAGATCCAAAGTTTTGATATTGCGTGGTATGGCTGCATCATTAATTTGGTAGTTATAGTATAAAGTAGTGTGAGTGTTATTGTAGGAAACCACAGTACACTTGTTGATGTTCAGAGGAGATAATTGACCTTGCTCCAAGTATTAATGCGAAGAAGATTGTCTTGTAAATGTTTACAATCGAAAATGCTACCAACAGTATTAAATATCTTTACGTCATCTGCGTATGCTAAGACGTGACACGTAAACAGAGATAGTAAATCATTTATATAAAAATTGAAGAGAAGTGGTCCAAGATTTGAACCTTGAGGAACACCTGATGTTGGAGAAAACGGCGTAGAGGAATAACCATTGTAGCAGACATAACACATCCTTCCAGTAAGGTAAGACTCAATCAACGTCAGGAAACCCACACCAAAACCAAATTTGTCCATTTTTTGTAGTAGCATCTCGTGGCTAATGCAGTCGAAAGCTTTAGAAAAATCTACGTAAATAACATCCACCTGCTTTCGCTTATCAAGCGCTTCACCAAGATATTGGCCAATGCATGCTAAATTAGTGATCGTCGACCTACCTGCAACAAAACCGTGCTGATGCTCAGATATGAAAGGAGTTATGCAGGTAGATACTTCTTTGTAAAGCAAATGTTCAAATACCTTAGCGAAATTGGGCAGTATACTTATAGGCCTATAATCAGCAATGTTAGATCGGTTTCCTTTCTTAAATACGGGGGTAATTCTGCTAATTTTCCAAACCTTTGGAAAAGTTGACGTGCTTATCGCTAGGTGGAGTATAGTTGACAGTGGATAGGACAGAACAGGAGCACAATCACGTACAAAGAAGCTCGGTATTCCATCATCTCCAGTTGTCATATTAGATTTAAATCTCTTGATACTGTTCTCCACATCCAATTTAGAGAAGGCATGAACACAAAAATTATTATAATTGAGAAAAGAGTTGAAAGATACATTTTGAACACTAGGTTTATACACACTCGCAAAGTATACACACTCGCAAAGAGTTAGGTGAAACATATTGATATTTCTGGAAGTAGTTTTTCACTCTACATTCGAAAACGTGAAAATTAAATTATTTATACGAAAATAAAAAAAAATACTTCGCAAACAAGTTTGGAAAAATATATATAAATCTTTTTGCTTTTGTAAATCGTTATAAACTTAAAACGTTGCCAATTTCTGCACTAGATTTTCACCTCCTTCTTTCTCCGAATGATCTTTAAGGTTCCCTTTCCCAGTACCCCTCGCCTACATTGCGACAAAGGACCGATCGTTTATCACATTTACAAATGATATCTAATCTATACCTTCGTCATTGTGCAAAACTTTTCTGAGTGACTTTGAATCCTTATTTTATGGATATTATTTTCTTTTATTTGCGGGACAATAGGCTCGAAATTCGGATGGAAATAGTAATTTCCTACTCTACTTTTTTCTATTCATCAGTTAAAGTTGATAGGGCTGTTAAAATTTTAAGTTTGAAACGTAAAAGATTGATGTGCGAATTGTTTGAGTTCTTGATTATAAAACAGATTGTTAAAACGAATTTGTGAGTAAAAATTGATCTTTTTGTTTCAGGTACGTGTTCTGGAACATTTAAAAATAAAAATAAATAAAGGAACTTGGTTTAATTTAATACAAAAGGTTATTTTAGGGTCGCTTGTTGGAATTATGACATTTATTATAAATTCAAAGCATCTTTTGTGTATCTTGCGACCCTTTAGTTCGAAATTTAAAATTTTCGTAGCGGGCTAACCCGTGTTATTAAACGAAAATAGTGGACAATAGAGTAATTTAGTGAAAATTTAACGAAGGGTGCCGGTTTGCATGACAGGCGAAGCTGTTGTAAATGGATATATTATTTGAGTGCACCTGCCCGATAATACAGTTTACTTCCTCCATTAACAAACATTTAAAGTGTAAGGTCGGATCCCCGCTGCTTGATTCTATTCATATTAACATGTTTAACTTGCCCATAGAAAGATTGAATACTTTCTAAATCGTAGATCTTGCGCCTCTATGCTCTAAGGGCGCCTCGGATACTTTATATAAACTTCAAGTTACCACTATGTAAACTACGTTGGTAAACTCGGCAATGTGTACTCTACTCCAGCTTTTGGCCGAAAAGCGATACAATCGGTCGGGACTTACTTAGGGGATGAAGTAGCTAAGTTTTGAAGTAAGATTGTTTATTAGTTAAATTCAGGTGGAGTTTATATAAAGCATGGTTTGACTTTGATACCTTTCCATCAATATTAGAACTGAACTCTTCGCTTTTATCGTGTTTATCTCCTTTTAACATAAGTGAATTCGTGATATCACTAATTAAGAATTACCGAAACCGGCCTTCTATGTAACTTGTTTAAGGTAAATATTAGACATTTCCAACCAAGGATCGCTCTGAATTGCTTTTAACCTCATGTTAAACTAAGGAGACTTTATACAATCTTTTCACTGGTTTAAAATAGTGAAAATAATATTTTTGGATATTCTGAAAGATTTAATCGGATTCCATGCTCATATATATTTAAGGTGTCTAGTATTATTGTAGACAAATAGTCTCTTGTCATTCAAATTTCGTAGGATTAATATCATTAAGCATGTTTAAATCTTAGAATTAGTAGAAATCCCGGCAATGTTCCTATTTATTTTATCTTCTTAGTATTCATTAGCAAATCCCTCATTCTCATCTAGGGTATTATTGCTGGGGTTTCTAAATACAGTTGTGATATTATCGGTAATTATCTAGAATGTTTACTATTGCAAGGACCACTCAGGTAGTCCTGTAATTACCGATAAGACAAACCAAGGCTTATTTAAACAAAACACAAGACAATTTGAATTCAGTACATCGTGAAGCTGCATTAAAGAAAGTTATAGTGTTAGATACAATATTAAGAAATACACTAGAGTGACAGAATAAAATAGACACCTACTAATTAAAAAAAAGATTCTATTCTCGTTATATATAGAAAATATTTTAAAATTTTTAAATTAGACTAATATTTTGTCCATCCATCTTTACTTGCGTGAAGTGCTGCGAGTCGTCGTGGCATAAAATCTATTAAATGATTAATGGTGTTTTCTGGAATATTTAACCACTCTTCTGTAACAGCTGCCACGAGTCCTTCCTTATTGCTGGGTTTTCGGGGTCGTTTCGCCATATTTGTCTGGATTATGTGCCAAACATTCTCTATCGGATTCATGTCTGGCGATTGGCCTGACCATGGTAAAATCCGAATCCCCTGTTCCTCTTTCCATGTGGTTGTTGTTCTTGCTTTGTGGCAGGGTGCTCCATCCTCCATAAAGGTGGCGTCTTCTTTAGATAAAATGGCGTTGTCGAATATCGGTAGTAGTCCTTCTGATAATATTTGGATACATTTTGCCGCATTTATATTTCCGTCGCAGATTACTAATTGCGATCTTCCACCATACCATATCGCGCCCCACACCATGATGTTCACACCGCCGTATTTCACCGTCTGATGTAAAAATTTGTCGTCCAGTTGCTGTGACGAACGTCTCCATATCCACGTACGACCACTATCACTGAATTGGCAGTATCTGCTTTCGTCTGAAAAAAATACAGATCGCCAAAACTCTTCGAGTTTCGTTCGCATGTCGATTGCCCAAGCCATTCGGCGCCGTTTTTGAAACGCCGTAAGGAGAGGTTTTTTCTTTGCCACCCTTTTATACATCCCCACACTGTGGAGGTATCGCAGAACGGTGCGCTGACTTTTCTGTAAAGTTGCCGCAAGCTCAGCTGTATTTTTTTGCGGTTCTCTTACTTCGCGCACAAACACCCTTTTACTTCTTTCAGAAGGTCCGGCACGACCTGGTCTCGGCTCCACTGTTGTTTTTCCCTTGCGTTTAAATTGTGTAATCACACGGTTAACTGTGGACAACGGAATATTTAAAAATTTACTTATTTCACATTGCGAAGCGTCGCGTTCACTCTGGCCAACGATGCGACCCAAGGTGAAGTCGCTAATATCACTCAAACCTTGTAAGCGAGGCATAGTTGTAACGATACAAAACTATGAGGAATTCCTTCCGATACATCTACCCCTACCCTAGTGACAAGAGAATGTTCTTAATTCGTTCTAAGAATTTAGCTGTTTAGATACAATATTAGGAAACAAAGTATACGTGTATCTACATGAAGTAAGTCATAGTTATAGAAACAATCAAGTCATAGTTTTACGTACATTAAAAGCAGAGTGTCACGTATATCTCCACCAAATCAAGATATAGTTTTATATACAATATTCATATTTTGAGCGAGTTAATTCATCATTCGATATGGAACTGAAGCAATTTATCTTATTATCTTAAAAGGATCCATAATTCTTTTGTTTCTTAGGTAAGTTTAATTTATCAAACGTGAATCTTTCAAAATTATTGACAAAAACACATTACTGCCAGATGTATGTAATTAATGTTTACGTATTTACACAACTTTCAGTACGTACTATAGGTATGCGTGCACATCTATTTGTAGATTGAACTGTATAAAAGAGACGTAAGTGCATGGAATGAAATGGGCACATAATTAGACAATTTTGATGAAGACATAGAAGAAGATGAAACTAAAGACGAGGAAATTGAAGAAGAAATATAAAGTTACTCTAGACCGTGCAAAGAATCCATTGGAACACATTATTTCAATGGGGAAATGTATTCAAATATTAAAAGAAGCAAGAGCTGTAACACAACAAGTTGAAAAACACAAAAATTACACAATATATTAAAATGTCTCTATCTTTTTCAAATTAAAAAAACTATGTAATTATAAATGGGTAAACAATTATATCCCTCAATAAAATAATCTTTTTGTCGTGGTGCCTGTAAAATACGAACTAGTTTAGGGTATTTCTGATGTGCTGGTTCCAAAAATGACTGGCATTTATTCCTAGCGCTCCTAGTAACATAAGCATCAAAATTCATTACCTTCATAGCCACTTAGATAATTTTCCAGAAAACTTAGGTGATGATAGTGAGGGACAAGGGGAAAGATTTCACAAGGATATCAGCATTATGGAGAACAGGTATGATGGAAGTTGGGACAAGCCGATTACTGCTGGAATTTTCAGCCAGATTGTTCCGGTAAACCTCACGCAAAGAAATCTTACAAAAGCAAATTTTTAATTGATGACTGAAAGGTGTATATGCATATCTTTCTATTAAATAAATACCTCCTACCCATTTTTTTGTATTTCAGTTAACAGTTATCATATAGTAATAATTTAAAAGTTACCCCAAAATTGCTTAATTACATTTAAAAAATCTGAGGCACCAAAATATGTGTTGGTTAGTGTTATTGATGCAACATCTACTTACTACCTTTACGCATAAAAGCAGTGACTTCCTTTAATATGAACAAATCGTTAGTGGAAACAGTCTGCGTTTCATTTCGTTTACACTATTCAGTACCTACTGTATTTTGTTAGATTTAGAATAATACTATAAATGAATCATTTCAAAGATTCTTCTTAATTTGAAATAGTAGGCAATAGCCATTTAACCATGTGCAACCTTAAACAACATCAAAATTCAAACGACCTACAAAATTAAAAGAAACTGAAATGACAAAGAGATCAAAGAAAGGATACCAACAAAAGGAATGATAAATAAAAACTAAACTAATAGCGAAAGAAAAACACAAACCAATCCCATTAGAAATGAAATTTATTGCGAATTAAATATATTCCATAAAGAAAATGGTATTAACTAGTAGGTCAAAAAAAGTACACATCCCAAAACAATACGTTTCAGTATTTCAGGAAATTGGATCATCCATCTAAAATATGATTAATATTACCTGAAGTCTTATTGTTGCACAAACAGTTAGGGCTGCCAAAAATACCAATCTTATGAAGACGTGTAGGGGAGCATATACGTAAAGAAGGGAGTTTTAAACGAGATACCGTAGAATTAGAATATCTGGTAACATTATACTTACGGAAGTAATCAATGTGAGAAGACAAATAACGCGTTTTAGATTTCTGGGTAAACTGATGCCAATCAGTATTCCAAACCCTAAAATAGCTAATAATATTCGATACAAAAAATGGTGAATAACGTATGTCCGTGCCCTGATTTTGAGAATGCACATTCATTTTTTTTTAAATATAGGAGATCAAAGATTTTATTGATGATGTCACGTTCTTGTCAATAATTTTGTACAGACTTTAGGCAGACTGAGAGCTAGTTATTAAAGTAGATATAGCCTTTTTTATGGATAACAGCAAAGCTTTTACTATTGCGTAAATCTTAGCACATGGTGTAAGTTCGTAAGACTCCAAATACTTGTTTCTGGGAACATAAGAGGTAAAATCAACTTAAAACCATCACTAAGAATTTAATTATACTATTAAAAATGACTCAGGATATACAATTAATAGGTTTATAAGATTACTAAGCTAATCTGACATTCTAGTTGAAAGTAATAGATTGATTTGATCTAGTCATTCAAAAACTGGAAGGTTTCTATATAAAAAGTCATAGAGCTTTTATACTGAATTCTATCTATTTCAATTAGATGATATTTGCTAGTAGAACCATACAGGATACAACAACATTCTTGATGGATCATACGGATATACACTACCGCTCAAAAGTGTTTAGGCACCCCTGTTTTCATGGATAATTCATATAGTATTATGTTTACCAAAAAAACATTATAATAAAATTAAATACGTATTTAAAATGTAGTTCAATAAGATAAACACCCATTATATCGCTAAGGTTTACTATAATTTACCTGCACTTGGTCGGATTACCATAAACTGTTTATTGCGGTGCAATTACAATAACAATCCCTCTGAATTTACTGGGTAAATTTAGTCTTCTGTTAGATTGTAATGTTTAAATTACCTTCCTAGAAGATTATAGTGAAATATGTAACCTATGGTCAGTTGCAGTGTGGTATTTAGTCTATTCACGTCGTGAGCGAAATATCGTGTGACAATTTTTTAATATGCCTCCGCGAAGAGAAATTAGTACGGAAACACGTGCGCTTATAATAGCTTACCATAAAAGTGGCATCGACAAATTGCCAAAAAAATGAAAATACACCACGCTACGGTTGACTATAACGTAAAAAAATATCGGGAAACTGGCAGTTTTCTTAATAAAAGATGGAGTGGAAGGTCAAAAGCGACAACATCTGCAGATGATCGCAGAATAGTGATTACCAGCAAGTTAAATAGACGCAAAACAACCACGGAAATCACCGCAGAATTAAATGTTGGTCGCCAAAAACTAGTCAGTGTTTCTACAGTCAAACGTCGCCTACAGAAAGCCGGGCTCCATGGACGTATTGCGATGAAAAAGCCATTACTACGCAAACAAAACAAGCAAAAGCGACTTAAATGGGCTCGTGAACACCAACACTGGACCATAGAAGAGTGGAACAACGTCCTATGGACGGATGAGTCCAAATTTGAGCTGTTCGGAATCCGAAGACGCATATTCCTAAGAAGACCTGTGGGTGAACGTGCCAGAGAAGAGTGTATTGCTGCTACCGTGAAGCATGGTGGAGGTTCTATCATCATTTGGGGCTGTTTTGCTGGCACTAGTGTAGGGAACATTGTGAAAATTGCGGCGAAATTTTGGAGAACCACGCAATACCTTCCGGAATTCGACTTTTGGGTCAAAATTTTATCTTCCAGCAAGATCCCAAAACATTCCTCTAAATTATGTAAAGACTATTTACGCCATTTAGAAGAGGAAGGAACTCTCAAAATTATGGGATGGCCTCCCCAGAGCCCCGACTTGAATCCAATCGAATTACTAAGAACTAGATCGGGAAGTACGGAAATCGGCTCCGACATCAGCTACTGACGCGTGGAACAAATTGCAATCGAGTTGGACCTCAATAACACAAGAAACTCTGGCAAAACTTATTGCGAGAATGCCTCGATTGTGTGCTGCAATTATTAAATCAAGAGGAGGTCACATAGATGAAAGCAAAATTTAAATTAAATGTTTTAATTTCATATTTATTTAATATATTTTTATTCATGTACGTGTATCTGTACATAAAAAATAAATGTTATTAACACTTTTGCTGAGTTTTTATACATTTTTGCTATCAGTGAGAGTGCCTAAACACTTTTGAGCGGTAGTGTATATATATCGTAATGAAATTATTAATACAATCTGTTCTATTTTATTGGTGGTACTTACCGTTTAAACTTGCTTTCTCTTAAAATTAATGTATTGTTGGACCATTTCTCATTTTTAATACTTAGATATCATGTCACTCAAAAAAATTAATAAATTTTTTGCAAACATCATTTGTCTAGTTTATTTTGTTATTTTATATAGTGCGATCAAACTTATGAACTGTAGTGTACATGGTGAAAATATATGTAATCTAATTAATCTGTCTAATAATTTTTTTCGGTACAATAGCTATGAGTGAGTGACTATTTTAAAAAAACTTTCTCCTTGCACATTTAAGGCCTTTAAATTTAATTATGTATGGTGCTCATTGATGTTTAAAATGCGTAGATAGAAAATATTTTACACATTTTGAATATATTAAAGAATTTTCCTATTATTTGGTATATGTCGCTATTAAAAAAGAATTATTAAACCTCTCTCGGTATTACGGTATGTATTACGAAATGGAAACAAAGGATAATCCATCAAAAAAAAATGCAGTTAATATTAAAATCTACATACATATGTACATAGTTTAATATTTAAAATAGGTAATTTTATATTTAGATTGATATTCCATGCGTATCTGTCACTAGCATATTTGTAAAAACATATCATTAGCATTTTTGGGTCGTGTTATAAATTTGTTTGTTGCGAATGTTTGATGTTTGACTTTGTAAATTATTTGCCATGGAGTGGTACTTAACGGGCATCCCCCCTTTATATGCACGCGTTAGTGGGTTTTCGAATATTTAAAAGCTTACACGCATGAATGATTATATCACGCGTTCTATTACCGGATACATAATGTTTCGGAGAGTTAATGTTAGTTGTTTTATATGCGAGCTGTGCGTTTTTCGAAAAATTAACTCATGCGATTAATTATGTCTGTGATTGTACTTTAATATTTAACATTCCCCTCAAATATATTCATTAAACCGTACGAAAGGCATATTCGCGTTTATTAAATCGGTTCATCGTCAGATCGGAAAGTGATTCGTGACCGCATCTACCTCAATTATTAAATGTTCCGGTAATACCTAATTTAATAAAATGACGAATGTACACATTTATATTCAACGTTGTGCTTGTACACTGAAATTGACCAATGGCATTATTATTGAATTCCTAGTTACATTCCTTTAAAATCAACTAAAGCTACCGTTGCCACGTTTATAATAGTGCCACTATCCCAAATCAGGCGATAACAATGGTGCGTGCTTTACCAAGGCTATTGCGGTTTGCTATTCTAATTTGGTAATCTGCCGAAATGTAATGCACACTCTACATAGCACCACCGCTAGGTGTATCAGCGGTTAATTGTTCATTTCAGTATTATTGCTGATTTTACCATATTTGACCGATATATGATATTATTTCATTTTAATTGAGGTATCAGTAGTAATCTTCCCATTTTGGAATATTCAGTTTTCAATATAAAATTTACAAAGCTTTAAATGATGTTTTTTTACGTGTAAAAACAAACCTATAGAATCGATTTCCGCTACCCTCATCCTATTATGTTTTTCAGTGTAAAATATGCAAAATTGAGTGATTTAGTTCAACCTAAATGCTACTACTGTAATTGTTAAGGACTTAATATTGTTTTCGTATTTTATATGATTTTATTTTCTTTGCAACCGTATGGGTTAGCATTATTACCTTATTTTCATTTTTATATTTATTTATTTTGCTCTCTTATATCCAATTTTATTTTAATATGTATGTACATTACGCATTGTATATGTATGCAAGCCGGCCATTCACATTACGCTAACTAAAACTGCCTAATTTAAAAATCATTCAGTGCAACGTCGTCGAATAAGTAATGGGAGTTTTCTTAAAATTTAATGTACACAAGCATAGGTAGTCGTCTCCCGCGCGACGGTCGAGGTATTAGCGATCGTGTACTCTCGGTCACCTTTCGTACCTCGTCGTAACGTGTACAGTAACGTCGTCGTATGATTATTAGAGATTTCTAAGATTTTCTAGTTTTGGCGGGAATCGTCGAGGACGTTGTCTATACATTTATTTCTGGCGGGAGTCATTTGGTAACGTCGTCGAATCGCATGTATAGATTTCTTTAATAAGTACAAATTCTTGATTTTCTATCATCGTACGTCGAGGCTACTGTGTCCATTGTCGTCTATACATATTTTTAGTCTTCGGTTAAGTTTGTGTCGGAAATTATTTTGGTGAGATTGTCGGCGCGCATGTATAGACATCTTCCACAAGTACGATCACTCCGCTTCTTGCTGACGGTCGTTGCGGCCGCAGCGCCCGTTGTCTGTTGTACGTTTGTTCGGTCCTTTGTCGTATGGAGAATTTTTTTCATTTAGTTGCTCGTCGTAGCGGACGAGTTTCACGGACCAGTCTTCTTATGTAGTGTCGGCATCATCGCTCCGTTTTACTTGTCGGTGCGCAGTTCGCACATTTGCTGGTTACTGACTTTTTCCCTTCTTTGGGGCGCAGTAGTAGAGAGCTAAAGATTGCACATAGCGTAATATTTCAAACGAGAACGCCTGGGTAGCTGTGACATTACTTTTGTATTGAGATCGGCTATTATCGCTACTGTTGCCCTCGACCAGGCGTTCAAGCTCTAAGAGATAGGGTGGGTTCCCCTATAAATGTGAAAATAACGAACGTATTTGGTTCAAGTATAAATACATGCCAATAATACAGGGCCAAGTCCCTTAGGCAAATTTAAAACAAGGAAAGTATATTAGGCTCCCGGAAAGGGAGATATAAATAAGCATAGCACCGAGGTGCGCTTATAAATTTAAGAAATAAATAGGGTTGGCTCCCCTATAAAAAGGTAGTGGTGCATGCAAACAGATAGAGGCATTAGTACATGCCTCTAACAAAGCTTCAGCGGAAGCATATAAGAGTTTAACCTTTTAAACAGAATTAAGACATAGCTTTGCAACGTACATGCTGAGGCATTACTTTATGTTGCTACCAATGAAAATACATATACACATGCTAATGTACATTACATGTATAAGAGAGCTCGAATAACTGCAATTATTGCAAATATATATATCTTACGTACATCGTACATGTACATAGGCAAGAGTGGAAACCGTGTACACATTTTATTTTTAAATATATTTTTAGCGCATGCGCATTGAGTTTCACTGCACAACCTCTCCTCTAGTAAATAAGCGAACATACTCTACAAGTAAGTATTGGTCAAGTAATTCAGGAATTTACGAGCAGGCTACAGCGGCGCTGTTCTTCAAACCAGGAGAACGTAACAGTAATCTTCTTTATCTTCTATTGTTTTTGTTTGTATGTATTTTTTGCAAGCAGTTATTTTACCATCTTCTTTATTTTATCGTTCCACCAATTCGTTCTCTCTATATATTTATTAAATTTTCCTTTTCCGCATATTGTTGGCACTGTTTCATTAAAGGCCATCGGTCTCTCTTCTATGGTCGATTCTGTTTTTTCAATGTCTAGTCTTCTGAATTCTTTGTTTATTTCTTGTTCATATCTATTCTTATTTTCTTTCATGTTAAATTTATAACAAAACTAAAGATTATTTTTTTTGATCAGAAATACAAACATTTTAGCGTTTCGAACAATAATATCCGTATAATAAGTCGTTAACCTTTGTGAACGAAAAAATGGGAATTTCGGAGGCGTTAGCTAATATATCCCCCCTCATACACAATATACAAACTCAACCAACAAACTTAATTTAAATTTTCTTCAAGATTTACACCCATTTAATAAGATCCTCTCCTTCTTCGTTTAAATAAGTACGTCCACTCCATAGCAAAGCGTACAAAAAATCTGCTCTCGAATTATATGATATCTGAAATTAACCTGGTATCAGATAACTCATTCAAACTTAGGCCATCTTCATTAGCATATCAGAGCTGAAGTTGAAAGTTAAGTTGTTTTACAGCGTTGGTGCGGTTGAACTTGTAAATATGTCTCTTAGTTGCTACTGACGTTTAACAATTTAAGTTTTTACGCGAGCGCTTATCTTGCTGAAAGTTTTTTTTATTTATGCTACGCGATTCGCTTTGTTCGTCGGGTCTTTCGATTGTTTCTCTTTTGGTTTCCTTCTTATTTAAGGTTTGAATTCTAGTGGATGTGTCACCTTCGTAAAGATAGCGGTTGGTTCCTGTAACTAATGCAATAATTTTCGTATGAATATTAACAGTTCTTAGTATTTAACTAATTATAATTATTTTATTTACTCGAAAGCTGGGGTAAATGAGTTTACCAATTTTAGTAATTTTACTACAATTTAACAAGATATTTACAGTAACTGTGTTATAGTTACTATTAAGAATATTCTATAATGAGTTTTTCTGTGTTAGACCTTTAAAATCGTGTTTTACTTTTTGTCAAGTAAAAGTTTCAATTTAAATTGTTTATGTAACAAAGTCATGTAAATTTTAATATTTCCATACATATCATTTAAATCATTAAACAAATATACATATGTAATACTAAGGTATTGTACATAACAAATGCTTTACCATTTTATAGCTCCTTATTAGGTGGAGAAGGTACGCTAGCACGCTCTGTATTTTGCCTACCAAACTACACTAGGGTGACAAAATAAAATAGACACTAGGTAAAGCGGTATAAATATGTAAACAGCTAAATTCTAAGAACGAATTAAGAACTTTCTCTTCTCATTAGGGTAGGGATGGATGTATCGGAAGGAATTCGTCATAGTTTAGTATCGTTACAACTATGCCTCGCTTACAAGGTTCGAGTGATATTAGCGACTTCACCCGAGGTCGCATCGTTGGCCAGAGTGAACGCGGCGCTTCGCCACGTGAAATAAGTAAATTTTTAAATATTCCGTTGTCCATAGTTAACTGTGTGATTACACAATTTAAACGCAAGGAAAAAACAACAGTGGAGCCGAGACCAGGTCGTGCCGGACCTTCTGAAAGAAGTAAAAGGGTGCTTGTGCGCGAAGTGTTAAGAGAACCACGAAAAAGTACAGCTGAGCTTGCGGCAACTTCACAGAAAAGTCAGCGCACCGTTCTGCGATACCTCCACAGTGTGGGGATGTATAAAAGGGTGGCAAAAAAACCTCTCCTTACGGCATTTCAAAAACGGCGCCGAATGGCTTGGGCAATCGAAATGCGAACGAAACCCAAAGAGTTTTGGCGGTCTGTATTTTTTTCAGACGAAAGCAGATACTGCCAATTCAGTGATAGTGGTCGTACGTGGGTATGGAGACGTTCGTCACAGCAACTGGACGACAAATTTTTGCATCAGACGGTGAAATACGGCGGTGTGAACATCATGGTGTGGGGCGCGATATGGTATGGTAGAAGATCGCAATTAGTAATCAGCGACGGAAATATAAATGCGGCAAAATATATCCAAATATTAACAGAAGGACTACTACCGATATTCTACAACGCCATTTTATCTAAAGAAGACGCCACTTTTATGGAGGATGGAGCACCCTGCCACAAAGCAAGAACAACAACCACATGGAAAGAGGAACAGGGGATTCGGATTTTATCATGGCCAGGCCAATCGCCAGACATGAATCTGATAGAGAATGTTTGGCACATAATCCAGACAAATATAGCGAAACGACCCCGAAAACCCAGCAATAAGGGAGAACTCGTGGTAGCTGTTACAGAAGAGTGGTTAAATATTCCAGAAGACACCATTAATCAGTTAATAGATTCTATGCCACGACTACTCGTA
The DNA here is from genome assembly GCA_023509865.1 of Trypoxylus dichotomus. Taxonomy (NCBI): domain Eukaryota; kingdom Metazoa; phylum Arthropoda; class Insecta; order Coleoptera; family Scarabaeidae; genus Trypoxylus; species Trypoxylus dichotomus. The sequence continues at coordinate 6,734,226 of CM042083.1, read as the reverse complement.
ACACTTCACGCAAGTAAATGTGGATCGACAAAATATTAGTCTAATTTAAAAATTTTAAAATATTTTGTATATATAACGAGAATAGAATCTTTTTTAATTAGTAGGTGTCTATTTTATTCTGTCACCCTAGTATATATGTCCATCATATTTGGAACGAACATTATAATAGTATATATTTTATTAGACTGTATTATTTTATCAATAAAACATCTTGAGTTCTAATTTATTTTATTTTCTATAGCACCATCAAACTTATGAACGGTAGTGTATGTACCTAACCGTGTCTTTGCGTCTTAAAAATTATTTATACATTTATTTATTTTAGTTCACTACTGTACAAATATCGAACTGTCTCGATTTTCATAATTCAAGCGAAAGATATCTCGTCGTTCGCGAAAGTAAAATCAATTTCAACATTCTTTCTTTATCACGTGGGTGTAGTTTCAAGGGAAATATACGAGACGAGAAATAAAAGATCCCTTCAAAAATCAAAGATGAGAGGTCTTTGGTTGTAATAAAAATATCGTTGGTTTACCTTACTTATTGTTTGATCTACTGTTCGTTAACTAATTTAATATAATGGCAAGGCTTCGCTGAGTTTCACATTTCTTTTTAAAATCGACAGCCACCGTCTGCCTAGAGGTATTGTAGGTAGTGCAATTTCACACGTTTTCTCCGAGTGTGTTGATTTTTTCTGGATGGGATACCTTACCGTTCTGATTGAAATTCGATATTAAAAAAAATTAAATTTCATCGGGTATCGATGTGCGAAAATAAAAAATTGCTAAATTTATTACCTCCACCTTCGACGAAAGCCAGTATATTTTTGGCGAAACAAGAAATTAGAACTTGAGGGGAAATTTTTGCGGCCTACCGTGATATACCTGAATCAATTATGCAAGTTATTATTTACGACCGAATAAACAAAAAACATATTCCTTGAAGCAAGTTTCAAATTAAAAATGTAAATATGATACGAATGAAGATTTTAGAGCGGGATAATCTGGATTAAATAAATTGGAACACGTGGCATTTTTTTTATTATAAAATCTTCCACGAATATGCCTATTTTGTGAAGTAATTTACCGTACATAACACGCTTTTTAATTTATTCTCCTTTTTTTTTTCATGATTATGTAAATTGTCTGTTCTCGATTACGTTTTGTAACATTATTAAACGGATTCAAACGTTCATAATTGGAGTTGCACTACAAAAGGGTTTCGCGTTAGTTGCTCAAAATCGGATGTAATGCGTTCTCGGATTCATTATCTAATAGATATAAGCCTCTTAGTACATGTACATGTTTATCTGACCTTTACGCGAACCCCTGTATGATCCAGGAAAACTTTCCCATATACAGTATCTCTTTCTCAATTCGTTTAATCATACTCAACTAGTGGAAACCATTCTGAAAGTTTAGTAGAAAATCACTGAACCCACTTTCCTAAATTAAATTTGTCTGATATTAATGTTACTTGAGAGCTGGTATGTTTCAATCGCTGGAGAGGGGCTGAATGAATCGTTACTCTAGTGAACCATCTTTTCGTATCTATTAATTTCACATTTTGATGCGATTAAACTGGGGCGAATATCATAGAGTGTCAGCAGTCAGACTGTCCGCTAAATATTTATATCAAACTTTAGTTTTACCCGTTGAAATTAATTTTCCGAATACGCTTAATATTTTTCGTTAAAAAAAGGAATTTCTAGTTGGTATGTTTGTTAGAACCAGCTAAATTTCTATATGAACTTCCATTTGAACTGTTGAACAGAATATTTGCAAATGCAAGAGAATATAAGATTTAAAGACTTATTAGATTTTATACAGAGAATATTTATAATAATGGCACCTCAAAATACTAAAATTTCTATAGGTTCACAAAATTAGACATTACCTTTTAGTGTAAAATGGCTTCTAAACATCTTCAAAAGTTTATTTATTGTTAAATATATATATATTATCGAAGCATACATATCAGTTAATAAAAATGTTGAGATCCAAGGTGGAAAAACCAAAAATAAATTGTTATAAAGAGGTAGGGTTTTCAAACCGAACCATGGCTAAGAAAATAGATTGGATTCCCATTATTTCATCAAAAATTTCATAAAGTTGGACAATTAGGTAATTAGGTAAGACTGAAATTTGTGCAAGATCGTTCCACTCATGGATCATGAGTGGAACAACGTCATATTTTCTGATGAGAGGAAATTGAACTTGGATGGGCCTGATGGTTTCAAATATTATTGCCTCGAACATTTGGATTTTTACACTGTCTTTCGTTCGTCTGGAATTATGGGTAGCTGCATTGTCTTGTTGAAATATCTAATCCTGCGTACGAATTGTTCACCAAATTCTATCAGAAGCATTTCCAGAAGTTATATATAAGAAATAGAATTCAATCGCGTAGATATAAAACATATAGGGGTTTTAGTAATGCACACAACCGCCATCAAAATTTCGGCTGATCGCAGTTTCAGTGTTTGCAAAAATCGTGCCAATAATATTTGAAGCCATCAGCCCGGTTCAGATTAAATTTCTTCTCGTCAGAAAATTTGACGTTGTTCCACTCATGATTGCAAATTTCATTCTTGCATGTTTATGTGTCCCTTTTAAGGGTGGTTTTGAAACCTTTTTTAGCTACCGAAAACGTTTACTGCGAGATAAAATTTGTTGTAAGCATCGTTTTGTTAGTGAAAAATTTTAATTACATTTTATTTGTTAAACAATTACATTATCAGAAGGTGCTAACCAAAATATTGATATTATAAAATTGTAGATGAGATAAAGGGATTGTACTATTCTCTTAGGCATGGCTCGGTTTGGGAACCCTACCTCTTTATAACAATTTATTTTTGTTTTTTCTTTCTCGTATAGACATTTACCTCTAAGCATTTTTATTAACTGAGATTTATACTTCGATGATATATATGTTTATTAACAATAAATAAACTGTTAAATAAAATGTTTAGAAGCTTTCTCACACTGAAAAGTAATACCTGATTTCGTAGGATGTCTGTCTAACTCTGTGGAATTATAGAAATGTCACTCGTATTTATACGATTACATATTTAACAGTTGTGATAACAAAATAATCTCTGTTATGTCTTTACGTTCGGAAATCGTAATTCCCGAGTCATAACGTTGCTAAATGTTTATAGGAGAATTACAAAGTTATATGAAACTATCAAAATTTCGCTGAGTATACAAGGGTTAGATAATTGTATCGGAATATCTGATTTTTAATCATTAAAAAATATGTACGTAGGGTAATTATTACATCTAAGAAAGTTGAAAAATCTAGTATTCAATCTGATATTTTATAATAAAAATCTATTATAATATTTGTGGTTATTACTGTACAGTTGTTATTATACAATGTTAGATATATTCTCCAACCATTTTAGTTTATTTTCGTTTTAATTTCTTTTTTTCTACAGTTTTAGGGTTCTTTCATTAAAATTCTAAATTGCTCGTAAATAAAATATGAAATCATTCTTTTTGCACGTACATTAGATGAACACTTAAACCATGCTTTTTTATTAATTTTAAAGTATTATTACGTAAAACTTTTAAATAAATTTTGGAGTTTTTGTAAAAGTACAAACTACTTGAATTTTATAAGAACTTTTTTACTATGCATGTGTAGAATGACGTTTTAAAGTTATCAACAATTATTACCATGAAGAAGGGGTAACAAAAATCCAGAAAATCTACTGCAAGAAAGATATAATTACATTAAATAATTGCAGTAGGTTATTTAGTTCACTGAGAAGTTCCAAAAGCAAAAATACCAAATTATTTATTTATTAGGTACACAGTTAAAAAAAATAGCAATAAACACAAGCTAGCTAATCAAAAGAATCAAGCCTTCTATAGAAGAATAAGAGTAAAATAATAAAATATCCGTAAATAAACGAAAAATCATCTGCCCAACAATTTTTTAATAGATAAAAAGGAGAATTTCAAAGACACATGAATAAATTTGATAAACTACAGTGTGCCTCAAAAAAGGGCTGCAGAAATCAAATGAGAGTTTAATAGAAAATTTAACTGACATAGACTTACCGTAAAATCGTAACTTAGTTTTAAGCCTGGGACCTACCTTCAGTTTTGAACTTAATGGTTATAAAGAAGCTCCAATAAAACGAAGAATACACAAATTGATAAGATGTGGCTTACTTAATACATTTAGAAATTTCAAACAAACAGGAAGAACAACACATTATATTAATCAATAGTAGAAACTAAATCTTGTAAAATACAGCTACTTAAACCGATATATTTTAAAAGTAGGCAGATCTAATAAAATAGTTATTAAGATGAATATATAGAAAAAAAATGATCAATACTCTGTCAGACAAAAAACATACACGTTATCATAATCCTATAGAAAAAAATCAGAAACAAGCTAATTCATTTGAAAATTTGGAAACAAATCACGCGACCCAAAACTAATATTTCTCATTTTTCAACAAAGCTAAACTATGTACAATTTTGGTAAAAAATGGCTGTTATTTAACTTTGTAAAAAACAAATTGTTTCCTATGCATCTGTATATTGGGTGTCTTTTTTTGAAAGCGGAGAACTTTAAAATTAGCAGCAACGTTTTATGTGACAGCCGATTTGATAGTTCTCGGTAGTTTTTGAGTTAATTTGGTTTGGCTATTCATCATGAATAGATTCATGCAATCAATCGATTGTTGATGATGATCCAAATGCGTCAATTCGTCATTATATTCAACAATTAAATTTGTGTCCATCGGACGGAAAATTTTGGGTAAAGATCTTGGTTTACATGCTTAGAAGATTCAACTTGTACAGATATTGAAGCCAGAGGATCAACGTTCGCACCATACATTTGGTGAATGGACCGAATGAAACATTGCTATTGATCCACAATTTCATTTGAAAATTTTGTTCAGTGATGAAGCACACTTTTGGTTGAATGACTATATCAATAAACAAAATTGCCGCATTAGGAGCAATGATAATCCACAAGCTATTACATCCAGAAGAAGCTACGGTCTGGTGCCTTTTATGGGCTGGTGAAGTCATTGGTCTATATGTCTTTAAAAATGATGATGAAATGGACCTGTTAACTGCCCACCTCGTTTATGTGATTTGACACCATTACATTATTTCCTCTGAGGATGTGTAAAGTCATATGTGTGTGCCGACAAATCAGAAAGGTTTACTGCGAACTGTATGTGAACATTGGATCTCCAAATTACGCCACATACCAAAATCATATTCAAACATTAATACCATAAACAAAAAAGAACATTTTCCTGTGTTTTATTTCAAGTTATCTACAATTTTACCATGAAGAAGGATTAACAAAAATTACATAAAAAATTTGGAATAGATTATTTAATTGACTGAGAAATTCCAAAACCAAAAGTAAAAGTTATAAAATTTAAAAATATTACTTACCTGCTTACTCTGCTTATTAGATTTATAAAATTAAGGGGTTAAATGAAAGGCTTCTTTTAGGATGTCTATATAATTTATTTATGTATATACATCTTCCATATAATATAATTGTCACATGTAAAATAATATTCATTGCAAATTATAAACAACCGAACGAAACAGATGAATTTTGAAATCTTCCATCCGTTTGTGTCATTTGTTCACAACAAAAGGAGGAGTCTAAGCTAACTTATTCAATTATTTCTTTATATTATATAAGAATACTAATAAACTTTTTCTCCTAATACCCTGTTAGTTTCAAAAAGTTATCGAGAATTTTATTACCTAAAAATACAAAGCACCTAGCGAAGTTTTACTAAAATTACAGAAGACGTAAACATATCATTTAAAACTGAAATCCTTTTGTTGTGTACTATTATTTTATTTTCTTTATACTTTAGTTTCGATATATTTTTTTCATCTTCAATTAGAGTGGCCTTCATCTATTTACAAGACCCATTTAAATAATTAATTAAGAATAATCATTTAGTAACTGTAATTTCAATTATTTTAATATGTTCTTTTCAAGATTAACATATATGTATAATAAGTATGTATATATTTTTGGACACTAAAAAAGCTACAGTTTGATATATTTCGTCTGAGTTCTTTTTTTATACTATCTCCCAGCCATTTGAAGTAGTAATCTATTTTGTAATACGCAGAGTTCCCAATCGGGCATTTTCTTTTTAAACTCTGCGTATTACGTATTAAATTATAACAAAATTATGTGATGCACTTACTATGACAGTAATACACAAAAAGCACATATAATTTTAACTATATAGAATTGATATCTTTACTAATAAAATGCATAAACTTTTAACATCAAGATGTTTCTAAAATCTTTCAATTCACTTAATTTATGAACCATTTGATCCATATACATATATGAAATATTCTGTGGCATACAGCTTATTTCTTTTCAAATCTAATCCATTGATACAGGATTGGCAAAAGGTTTTTTAACACTCATAAAAGGAAGCAAATCGCATGAGTTTCCGTTTTATATAATAATTTATCAGTTATATATGTATATAATATATACGTTTGTGAGGGTGCAGTATACATGCGTGGTAAACTAATCTATTTTAATCATTTTTTTTTTCATTTTACTTTAATAAAACTATAATGATTCTAACCAGTTTCAGTCTTCATTTAAAATAGATTACATATAAACAATTGTACATATATGCTTTCTTTTATTTAAAAGCTTCCTTTTTGTATATATATATATATTTATTATAGGTATACTTACCAATCTTGCTAAAATCTACTGGGTTTTCTTACATCAACACGAATCGTTGGTTAGGCGAATTTATTCACCGCAATTGATAGTTGAGGACTATCAAGAAACAAAGTAATGGCGGGAAATTCAAAATTGTACCTGTAATAAATTAAAAATAAAGAAATAACTTGACATCTTCAAAAAATATTCGTAAATTAAGCTGAATAACTCGCTATAATCTCGTTGAATTTAGTCGGGGATAGCGTATATTGTTTTATGACATATAACATAAGGCCTGTAGTAAAAGCCGGTGGAATAGAGATACGCAAACAAAGAAGAACAGGACATAAATTTCTCCATATACTAAAAAGCATATGGACTAAAGCAAGGGCCCTCAAGAGGATGAAGAGGGAGAACAAGATATGTCCTTCGGGTTTATTCAAAACATTTAATATGCAAATGATTTGAAGAAACAGACCAATTTAAAGATTGACCCTTTATTTCTTCGGAATATGAATACCTCATGTACACTAAGAGAATAAAATAACCGTGGTGCTTGCGAGAATGGAGTGACATGTATTTTTTCTTTGTTGGGATTTATTGCAAATACCGACTTTCTCCAATATAGATTATTGGAAATGTTATGTTCGCAATTAATAAATATATATTTAATTACTATTAAATAGTTAAGAATTTTATTTAATTATTTGCTTCTAATAATCTTATAAGTGAAATAAATTAAAAGTGTTAGGTAATGAAGGAATCAGAATAAATGTAAATCACTACCAGTCACAGAAGTATGGATAAAATTTAGATTTAAGTGGATATTAAGAGCCAAACAGAAATAACGTTTTTATGTAATATAATACAATCCTACAATTAACTTAATGTAAAATAACTTCAGGTAGCTATTTACAAAGATAGACTATTCTAAACCCGAATAATAATGTAGAATTTTGGATGATAGAAATGATAGTATAGTTGAACTATTACGTGTGCTAAGATGCCTCGAATATCTAATGTAGAAATTCGTTCAAAATTAGTACCGTATGAGAACAAGGACAGTCCTGTAAGCAAATTACAGTAGAAGTGGATTTTTCTGTTTATTGCGTTTCACTAGTTTAGTTGCAATTTGCCATTATCTATTACCTTGTCATCACATTACACAAGAGTAATATTAGTTGTTTTTTGTGGCTTTAGAAAACAGAAATGTGGATAATAATCCAAAAACTAGATCCCATCGTATAATATAAGAAATATGACTAGAACGGTACGTGATTTTTTTAAAGAAAAATGGCATCTATTGCAGACATCCAGCAAAGGAAGTGGAATTTCTACCACATCATGCCCAGCAACGATTAAATTTTGTAAACGGAAACGTGAATCGTAATTGGAATATAGTCATCTTTGCGGATGAAAAATTTTTTTCTACCTCACAGGAGACAAAAACATTTATATGGCGTCCAAATAATATTCAGTACGACAGGAGAAATGTTGTTCTTATTTGGCGTAAGAGTAGAATAAGTTTGACCTATTGGGAGTGCATGTCGGCTGCAGGTCCAGGAGAACTTACTGCTATAAATACGAGAATGAACGCTCTAGAATACATCTGTATTCTGGAAGATGTGTTGGTGCCAAGTGTTTGACTATTATATCTCAAGGGCTGTATTCGAATGGTTTCAGAGATTGTCCTTCAAGACAACCAGATTTAAACTCAATAGAAAATTTATGGGGCTGTAGGGCAACGATGTGGGGACAGGACGGTGTTCCAATACCAGGGAACAGACACAACCACCGCGGATTTGGGAGAGCCTTAGAGGAAGACCGTCTTGCAAAAATCTTGTGGCTTCCATGCCTATGGACCTTTTCTAGAATTTATATGTACTTAAGTGATTGCAGTTTATTTATTTGAATATGTTTTTAGTTCTATTGTATTTTCTTATTGGTATTATGGTTTTATTTTTTGTAAATAGTATTTTATGTTACGTTTGAATTTATTTATTTCTCAAGAATAAATTATTTTCATTTAATGTATATTTATTACTGTTACAACATCACCCCATATCAGTATAGATACTTTTCTAGATTTAACTATTTGCAAATAAAGATTATTTTAAGGATGTTTGAAAGTGCTACTCTTTCATTTAGTAAAGGGAATTAAAGTGTTTAATCTTTAAGAAAAAATATTATTTACCCCATTGCTATTATCAATTGCTAAGAAAAATACAGTTTCAAAAAGCTTAATATAAAATGACACTATGTGATAGTTCAATGTGTGAATATTGTAAAAAGTATTCTATATTCAAATAATAGAAATCATTAAAGATTATATCCATTACTGCTAAATATAACGATATTAACAACGGTAATAATAGTACAAATTACTTCACATACAAAGAAAGTAATATCAAAATTTATAGGCATCTGAAAATTAAATTCAGTACTAACTAATTGTATACATCTTAAATGTAAACGTAATAGTTCCAGTAATTTTTGTATGTATGTATTAAACATAGACAAGACAATAAATAAGCGAAATCCTTAACTGAAAAGGTGCTAGGATGGTTCCATGAGGCACACCAGATAATATGATGTTCCTATTTCGTGAGATTCAAGAAATTTTAACCAATAATCATTTTTTTCCAATTGAAAGAGCAAAGAAACATATTCGCAGTATTAGTATTACCATCAATGTTTATACGATCAGTATATGTTTCAAAGAGGAAACTAACAAAATGGAACCCTTCAATGGGTAAATATTAATAGCGGCCCGTTTCATTTTCTTGGTTATAGTGTAAAATACGGAAGATGCTTGTACGATAAAACAAGGGTCGTGAAAACCCATACGCACGTAGCCAGAAAATAAACGGTAAGTTAGTCAAAATGCATTTAAAAAGCAAATGTATTTATGATTACATTTAAACCTGTATTGCGTATTACTTTGTGTATTTACTTTCATTTACCAAATTTCTTAAACGATTTAAGTTTACCTAAAAATTCTCTATTCAATAATAATTAAATGAATCAATATTAAATGTCAGTTAAATATTTTGCTAAAGAACCTTATTTACCCGCCTACTTCTATTTGTATTTATCGATTAAAAATAGACCCTTTTATTTTATGTTGGAGAGTGCAGGTATTTATAATATATCCCATACGCGGTTATTTTATTCCTCTGGTGTACGTTCTAAATGTATAATTCAGAATCTTTCCTTTATACTTTTGCTTCTCTTTCTATTCATGTGTACCGTTGGAAAAATGAATGTAAGTTAAGTGCGCTACAATGAAATTGTAACTTTTAAATTTTGATAATAGTAACACGTACATATGCTAGCCTAAAATTATTCGAAAAATTTCTACGTCATTGGGCATGTACGTAAGTTTTCTACGCGAGTTTCAGAAATGTGTCTACGTATTTCATTTTAATTTTAAAAGATACTACGTCGAAATACGAATAAAATATAAAGCCGAAAATGCGAAATTGGATTTTTTACGATTTCTTTTGTTGACGTAAAATTATGTACATGTAGGTGAGAAGTAATATTAAAGGCAACAAAAAGGAGTCTAGAGAAATACAAAAGGACTGGGAAAGGAAAAACATTGAAAAGTGTGTCTAGGTTAGACCTATTCCAATGTTACGTATACACATGGGTCAATATGAATGATAGGAAATTGCAAAAATTCTATTTCCGATAACTTTTACTTCAATGTCGGAAGTTTCTATACTATGTTCTATGCCTTCATAATATTGACGTATATTTTTCATTTTTTTAACATCCTTCCAAATATGCTTTCGATTTCAATCTATACGTTTTCTCACTGCACACCCCTTCAAGCTCATTTCTTTTTTTTTCTATTAACCGTCAAACTTTCTTGTGTAAAGGAAAGGAGCGACAGCGCTACTAGAGGGGGAGAAGGTGAAGAAATAAGTAAAGAAATACGGAATGGAGGCAAATTGTCGTCTAAATTGGAACAAGGAGTGCTTGTAATTTACAGAAATGATCTTCTACGAGGGGTCTAAACTTAGATGCCTGTGAATTTTAAAGCGGCATACCTCAGCAAAGGGAATATTATATGCGAATCAACAAGGAACTTCAAAGACAATATGTGTTCAAACTTAGAGATAATCCCTGAAAGTTTTTTTTTGACTACACAGAACTAATGAATATTTGATGCGCTAGACACGTTTGATGGGGGGAAATTTGTGGATAGTTACGGTTTATTAAGTTAACGGAAGTTCGATTCGAAACGGTCAACCCTATACTGCGTATTTTTTACTTTAATTTGAAGAAATGTTTGTAAAAAGTCAATTTGTTGTCGCTTAAATGACATAAATTTTGCTGAATTTTCATTTCATATAATTCTATTTTCGTCCAGTTCTTCTGACAATTTCTTTAAATATTTATAAACTCTAACTCTTCATGTTGAGTTAATATATGAGCGACATATTTTGAAGAGTAAGAACTACATTTCCTCTACTGCGCTCATCTGCTAGAATTATACCATTGCAGCTATCGCTATAAAATCTAAGATGTTTGAATTGTGCATTAGAGCATTGTACCACAGTATAACCAATAAGCACATAAGCTCTATTTAATTTTGAAAATCAGTGTTTTCGTGATTTTTTTGGTTATAAGTTAATAATTTAATTTAAAAAAATTCACGGTTCGCGGTAGGATTTGAATCTACAGCTGGATCGGTGTGTGCCCACTTAAACTTCATTTTAGTTTTGCATATAAATATTTATGATATAGTAGTTAAAGTATAGAAATTAGTAAGTATTATAAAGTACTGCGTATATGTTTTAGTTGTGTATTATTGGTCCACTGATGTGTCGTATAAATTTGTAAGAGCAATGCAAACCAGTAGTGAAGTTACAGGTTTCTCAAGGTTCCTAAAGAAGAAGAACCGCAACATATGTAGTATAATATCTATTATATAGCAACTACCATCTAATGGACAAAATGGTGTAATCATCCAAAGTTTTTGGCAAACAAAATCCTGTAAGTATTTGAAAATTGTCCTAAAAATCACAGAATCTGTAGAATGTAAGTGCATTGGCATTTAAAAGTAATAATAAATAGAAACAGCACCTAGTTCCATGGTAATTGTGAAAAAGATCTAGATTTTGTTTTCGGTAGACAAATCCGCAGAAGATCCTAGAATTGCTTAAATTAAGTATATTTCCAGATGCAAAATGAACAGGTTATTGCAACAAGGGACTAATAACTCTTGATTATTTAATTAAAAAATGCCTTAACAAACATGCTTGCCCGCTTGCAGCTGTACGTTACTGCCAAAGCATACCTTAAAAATACCACGATCAATTTGTATTAAGACTTAATTGGAAAAATGATAGAAAACGTGTATACATTTCTGTAGAAATTATGATAGTAAAGGGGAGGATTCTGTTGTTAAAATAGGATTTTTACGTAGATGTGGCATTTTAAAATTCAAACAAATACGAATTGAATATAAAAGAATATCCTTTTGAATTATTCCGCATCAATATATGTTACATTTCGAAAAAAAAAAAAATAACCAAGATGTTCATCTATCACAGAACCTCGCTATGTAATATAAATTGTAATTCCCTAGAAAAATTTTATGGTGACTTACTATTGCTATCTATATACGGGTTCTATGAATAAAAGATGATATTGTGGATGTTTGGCTTTTTCATATAATTTTTACGGATTCGCCGATATAATCCCTGACAGGCACCTTTCGATTTAACATCGATTTTGAGAAAAACAAGACGATCGCGTAAAATTTTTGATTGCTGCAACTGCAAATATATTTAGGACTGGGGACTATATATTTTTATTGTTGATTTCCTTATGCCTTTTTCAATCTGGGAAAGTTTTTGATGTCTCTTTGTTCTTTTCCCTTATTACTTTTATTCAAAACAAATATTTATATAAATCTTTATTGCTCCAGTCACTACTTTTATTACCGTTTTATATCCGTTTCATTTTGTAATGAAAGAAATAATTTGTGAACCCGTTTCTGTTTAACAGTCGGTAAACGATCTCCAGATACATATTTTTAAGGGTATCGGAACTTAGCGGGGGGTCTAATTGCTTACGTCAACACAAAATTTAATCTAATTTAATGTAAATTTAACTTAGTAATTAATTTCTTCAACGATGTGTTTTAAATGAGAAATACGTACAATATCGGACAATGTATTATAAACGATTTATTCCTAATACGCCTTTGTATTGTCGGAATCATAAGAGAAGAAGCGTCATTTTAGATACATTACTTCCGGCAGTATTTCAAACTTACTTTAATTTCTATGCAGTATTAAAATATAGGTGGGCACCTAACTTCTGTTTGGAAAAATAAAGAGTGGACAGAGTGTAAGATTAGATGTCACTGGTTACAAATAACATATAAAAAGTTATAGATAGATTTACATGACAAATGACTTGGTATAACACTACGCATATAACAATTCATGTCGAAGTTATTATTGTGGCATTATTTTAGCAGATCCTATAACCATAATGTATTGCAAATAAAATATGAAAATCTCTACTATTTACTATACAAGATTTTGATAACCAGACTTTGATGTTTGCGATGTTGACAATTTCATCGGTTAAATGTCACCAGTGTAATAAGACCGCCTATTGTAACGCTATGTACTGCATTCCTGAATGAAGTATAATAACTTTACCAATGCGTATCGTTATTGGACACGGCAGTTTGTGACGCAGGACCCTTCTCCTATGATTCTGATAGTAGTATATAACATTCTTTTATTTTATTCGGGATCATCGTTTTATATTACATAATACTTTTCACTGTATCTTAAACGGACGTCTCTTCCTACAAAAAAAAGAAACTATTCACGACGATTTTGCGGGCTTGATATATCCCAGGAAATCTTTTTTTCTTTGAGCTGTCGTAATCGGGCGTGAAAGACTTACCAGACGAGTTATTATCGGATGAGGGCCATTCATAAACTCCCTTGCTGTCAACGTTTGATGCAGACTTCTGTTCGAATTTGTCAATTTCATTGAGGTTAGATTGATATTTGGAGCCTAGAAGTTAAAAAGAGAAGATCTACGTTAATTCTGTCGTTAATCTAAGTATTAGTTCTAATAACGCGTCTCTCGAATCTAAAATAGAATTCTGGAAATAAATTCCCGAATATGTTCAGTAAAATTAACGGTAACGAATTTATTTACCCGAAAATACGGTAGCTCATATACAAAAACCGCTGCAGGGATGAGTTACTCTTAATTGAAAGGACGAATACGGTTTTAATTGGTCGTATTTGCTTCTTAATTACGGTGTAATTTTGTGCAAAATTAGCGATTTTTTCCATCTTCGTTTTGAACACGAAAATTTCGTTCTTTCTCTAATGAAGGAGTTTGGGCAAATTAAATTCATTTCAGTTATTTTTCTCTGAAATATTACATTTTTTTAAACACGCACAGTTAACAATTTAGCGAATAACTAATGAATGTTTATTAGAAATGAGCCAAAAAGAAAGGGTATAGATGAAAAAAAAAAGTTTAGAACTGTTCGAAAGTTTCTCATAATAATAAGACGTTGCCTTTTATTTCGTACCCTTATAGATGACGTTATAAAGTTCCTCGTAACAATTCAAAAGTGGAAGGGAGAAGGATGACATTGATTTGATCATTCAAAAAGAGTTTTTTAGGAAACAAGACGTTACCAATAAAAGGCGTCGAACTTACAACTTTTTAGCGAGGCGCCGTGGGTGTGGAAGGTTCATGTCACTTTATATTAATTGCTCTATAAAATTCTTTTATTTTTTGGGGTTTTGTTTTAATCTATATCAATCGATGATCGTCAAATCCAGCATCTTCGTCAAAATTAAACGAATGATCGTAAAATACAACGTAAAGCATGATTTTTATGATTTTTACATATTGAAAGCGTATTTTTCATATTTAGAAATATACTTTCTTACTTCACTACAAAAATCTACAGGTCTTATCTTCATAATCTATTCAACGTTGGGAGTTTCATTTCTCATTTTCAGACAGGTTTACTTCGATTCTGCGAAATGAATTAAACATGCGATTTTACTGTCATTTTGGTGTTAAACGAATAAAAGCTGAGATAATTGGGTTGGTACGAATTACGTTATTTACAACATTTCTGTGTTAAAAGACAAATCGAGATAATAGAAATAGCATATTTGTCCAACAATTACGATGAGAACTGAAGCCGACTATGCTTTCTGTGTGCAAAGCAGAGAGTTGTGTAAAAGTAAGGATGTTCGAATCAGCTTATTGAATTAGCTATCTTGTCAGGAGAGAAGGTACAAGTTGAGATGATTCCAGATTAAATAACGTCTTAGGTCGTAAGGGTAAATGAGGAAATTCGGACCAATGAAGAGATTATATATGAAGGTTGGCTGCAAATTAGTCGTGATTAGAGGGGTACCCCTGATATTGGAACCGTACATATAATAAAGTTAAAGGAGATGTATTTATATTAAAACGAAAACGATAAACATCAGCTGCTGTATCGCGTTGTAATCGAATTTCAGGCCAGTCCCCACCTCCCTTCCATAATTATAATTGCACGCCTTAAATTAATTACACAAAGGAGCTGCGAGATTTTCCAACGCCTTCACCTTGAGATGTCATTTTAATCATCTTTGTTAATGTTGCGTCGCCGGCAAAAAATTAATCGGGTGAGTACGGGACTTAAACCAACCTTCGAATATCAAGTGCTTTAATATTTAATTCAGTTTTAGACGTCTTATTAGCTAAACGGGACTCTCCTTTCTTCTTTATCCCCTTGATTTTCTTGAATGTATAAGCTTTTAATCTTATAAGCGAAATTTCCAGAGGCATCATGATCAAAATCCAGATGCCGTTATTAATATTTTAACAATTTAATTCGATAAAAATCTCTGCTATAATTTACAATCGGTTTTAAAGAATAAGAGAATATTTGTTCCATTTTAGACTTACATCATTGTACAAAATTATTATTTTTTTTATTATTATTAATTCGAAGCGTTTAATAAATAATAATTCCATCGAAAAGATTACTAAGGTGTTACGTACCAGTGGTGAAAAGATCTACAGCATATACTAAACACTTTCTCGAATATAGTGGGTGTTATTTTCTAGAATTGGTTTAGTATAACTTACCTCTTCAACTTAATAAAAGAAAGTAAAGATTATTAAGATTAAATAGCGTATATTCATTTATATTAATTGTAAAAGAATTACTAAATTCCAAAACCAATTTATTCTCCGTAATTGGTGGATCAAAATCCACAAAGTACGATTTTTTTTATTTTTCGAAATATTCATAAATCTAAAATTTACGGCAACCAATTCCAATTAGTTTTTACCCAAAAACGTGGACCTGGGAGTTTTGTTGGTTGTAGAAAAATCGTCAAAGTATCTGAAATGTTTAGGTTTTGAAAATCGAGTTTTGTTCGAAAAATACAGCGACTCTCATTTTAATTAAAATAACTATTTTTTCCCAAAACGGTTATCAAAGCTCCTTTAAAAAAACAGCTGTTTAGCATCCTTCTGATTCAGTTGTTTCAAAAGCCATTAGAGTCAAAATCTACAAAAGTACGATAGCCAAAATAGCAGTTTTCGATTTCTCATAAGGAATTTTTTTCTCAAATCTTAATTTATTTATATTTCCTCAACCAACAAGAACATAAGTTTAAACTGGGACTTAATTCAAAAATCTTGACGAGTCAAATCGAACTAAAACAGCGCGACCTTATATCTTTTCTGGTTTGGCAGTTAGGGCGCTTTAAAGTTTTGGGAGATCTTTTCAAATTTTATCACGTAGTAATAGTAGAAATAGCGATCCAGAAATTGCGGTAATCAATTCTACGCGTCCGTTTTCATGTAAAAACGTGAAACTAGGAGTTTTATTCATCGTAGCAAAGTCGTCTAATTTTCACCCGAAAACTACCAAGGGGTATTCGAAGTAATAGCTATTAGTTACTCAAATAACTGCTTAATTACCTCGGAAGTAGTCATCAAAGAGAGCAGTTAAGTTGTGTTGTATCAAAAACCATTAGAGATAATTTCAAACTGATTAATTCTTTCTAATATCAATCTCGATTTTTTATTTTTCGAAATACTCATAAGGGATTCTTTTTTTCAAGTTTTGATTTTTTTCATATTACCTCAACTAATAAGAACATTTCTTAAAGTTCTTTTATATATTTAGTGTTATGTCTTTTGTATAATTCAAGAAATAAGTGAGATAGCAATCTGCGATTTGCGGCAATCAATTCTACGGGTCCGTTTTCATTCAAAATCGTGTAATTGGGAGTTTTGTCGATCATTATATTATGTAAAAGATAAAATTGTGAAAATTCAGCTGCAAATTTAGTCGAAAAATTCACATATTGTAGTTTATAGTCCATAATTTCTTATTTTAAGATTATACTGTTGTACATAATCATTTTTAATTAATTCTCATCCTTTCTTGTTCGCAAGGGATAAGTAAATAGGAAATTTCATCCAAAAGATTTCCGCGTACTACTTTCCGGTGGTGAAAAGGTCTTTGGCATATAATGGCATTATGTTTAATCTGAATTTATTAAATCCACCCTCTCCATGTTAGTTTAGGAGTATAGTTAAGCCGTGGAAGAAAACACGGAGCGGTCGCAGAAAAGGGGTTTATCAAATTTGTTTGTCAGACTAATTAAAATTCAGGTGAGTGTCTGTGGTCGCACTAAAATATTTACGTCCTTTTCAATTAATATTTTCAAATGTTTACATACCGGAGAAACTATTTGACAATTTCAAGTGGTTACCGCGAAGACTGTCCCGAATTATAATTGTGGGATTACAGTTCGAATAATTTAAATGTAGTTTCCGCTGCAAAGTATACCTTTATCAGCAAGGTGGATAGTTAGCGAAGATGGGTTTCCATAAACTGAATTGTTGAAGTCTCCATTGCCCCACAAGTCCTTGATTCTACTGGGTGTTTCTGTGGTTGTAGGCTTTGGTGCCGTGGTAGGTGGTGAAGATGCTACGACAAAAACATGCATCAAATTGCCTTGACCATAAAGATCACAAAAAAATAATTATGGGTATTCAAAAATTGCGTGACAGCTTGTGTATACTAAGGTGCTCTTTTAAATCAAAATATACAAATAGAAAAATAGGCATAAGCGTTACGGGTACACTAATCCATCAATTGGGTATGGAAATTAACGCAGGTGTACATTTTAATGAAATAAAAAAAACAAACAAGCAGCTCGTTTTAACATTTCACATTATGCTCACATGTAGTTGTCCAACACTGTACATTTTTGAATATAACTTACCTTGTGTGGTATCTAATATTACTTTTTTCTCCCAACGCGGGAATTATGGTGTTACATCTTAAAAATGTAACGCTGGTATAAAATAAAAGGACAATTAAGAGTTCCAATTAATAAAACCTCTTAATCGAATTAATTGCAAACGTTGTTGTAACCATTAATAAAGGCAACAATTGCCGCCGATATAAAGAAGCGAAATTTTACACCACTCAACATACTCGTACAACACCCTACCTAATCGAGTTTGTAGCATTCAATCAGTGTCACCGTTCAAATCCTGCAATTCATCAGCGATAAAATGAAAATGAATATGTCGCGTAGGGTTAGATTGTCAGGCCTGAAGTTCGAAGGTAGTATAGGTACTAAAAACGTTGCTGTTAACTAAAAAATAAATTATTCATGTTTCTTAAACTATGTAGAACCATACATTTCATGTATATACGTAACTTTTTTATTAAATTACTTAATTGGGAAAAAAGAAAGATATACAGCAGCTATGAAAAGTATTTTACAAGTACACACCTTTAAAATCTGTTGTTTATGCAGAGTCGAAAAAGTGTGTAGTAAATTGATTGAAGAATTCAACTTTATACCATCCTTCCTAAGACTATTTTCACATTAAACGTCTGTTTTAATATCCTTTCATTAACTTGTGTAACTTTAAAAATGTAATTGTCAATACGTTAACAGGATAGTAGTGAATTCCTAGCAAAACTAGTTACCATTGCTCCTAATGCAAATTAAATAATTATTCTGCAAATCTGATAAAGACAATATTTTATTTTAACGATTAATTATGACAAACAGGACAACGTAACAAATATGAAGTCTAATTTTATAATAAGTTTTCGAAATAGCCTCCTTGTCTCTCAAGGCAATAAGCAAGTGGTCCTGAAAGCAACGCAACCTATTCCGAATAAATTCTGGGTTTATTCCATCGTATGCAGTACGTACACGATCTTTCTGTTCGTACATATTTTCACGTTATAAATTTTAGTTTTCAGGCAACCCCAAAGAAAGAAATCATTTGGAGAAAAATTGTCTGATCTTGGGGGCCATGATATGAGGCCAATCCACCATCTTTAAAATGTATCATTCAAAAGATTCCTGGCGACGTTAGTACAATATGGCATAGCCCCATCCATTTGGAACCAAGATTCATCAACATTCAGTATCCCAATTGATGGAATGATGTGGGCTCTCATCAGATTCAGATATTTTGCTACAGTGAGGTTACTGTCATTTATTAGTAATGGAAGGATTAATGGAAAGTAAATTTTGTAATTTTGAGAGTTGACTTCACCATTTATGGAAAATGTAGCATCATCAATAAAAATTAATTCATTTAACATCTTAAACATTATTTCATGAAAATCGCTTTATTTTGTCTTCTTCGAAAAGTTTTTGATGGCTTGGCATCTTGTATGGCTTATATTTAAATGCTTTCAGGGTTTTGTACACCGAATTATACGATACTCCAAAATGCCTGGCTACATTTAAAAGCGATTCTACAGACCGTACCCTTACATAACACAGGATATTCAACTTCATGTCTTCTGTTAAAACGTGATTGGTTCTATTTCTTTTTCTGTCGGAATATAGAACACAACCATCTTCTTTGAATTTGTTGAAAATGCTTAGAATTGTTGTCAGGATAATTAATTCGAACATGTCTCTAACTGTCCTTAAACTATTATTATTCTGGTACCACCTTTTCATCTTCGTTGTATTTACTCATTGTTTAAATTAGTTATTTGCCTTTCAATAAAATGTATTTAATTTAAGATTAATTGCCAAAAAACGTGTTTTTTCTTTCCAAGGCAACCTAATTTAATCCTTAAGTTAGAGGTATGTAAATCCTTCACTGGTATATAATTGGTTGAACCCGGTGTATATATAATACCATGTAATAAAGGAATTAAAGATAATCACTTGTGCTCTATGTAGAATAGAAATACTTTTTGTAACTGCTGTAATTTCCGTAAAACATCGTTTATTATAGAAATTCCTTCCGTAATCAACCCATTTTATTTTTTGTACTCTATTGTTAGTTCCTCATTCTTTCTGTTTAAGTTTGATCAACGCTTACTAGATTATGATATTGACCTTGCGAGTTCTGCCTGTCGTACTCTACACTATATGAAGGAAAGATGAAATGGATAGACAAAAATTAGAACGCGATGTCGTGTTAGGAAAACTGCTGCAAGTTTTTCGGTTGTTGCATTCCAACAGACCTCCACAGCAATAATTCAACAATTTTTCAAGTGAATACGCACATTTGTAAGATTATTTCGGCATGATCTTCTTGAAAACGAACAAGCAAGAGTCAGCAAGTAGTCGCGGGAGAAGCCGTTAGGCCAAGTTGTTACTATAGTAACGACACGTGTTGAACACGGTGTTACTTTGCGAATCTTGTCACGTTGAAAGATGAAAAAGGACCTCTGGGAAACACGGTAGGAGACAGAACTATATCATGGGTAACTTAAAGGCCGTTGAAGGAAATACAGCACACTAGATCGAACGATATACATATACAATATACGTGTGTCACGGCAGAGATAAATTTTATTCAGGAAAATTAACATATTGCGCAATATTTGCCGAAACACCCTTTACAGGGTTCCATTAGAAGTCGCCGATAAGCTTCTAGGAGTGGTAGAAAAATACAAAATGAGGCTTTCTCATTTTATTTTGTAAAAATACATAGAAAATGCAAATTGTTTTATTTTAAGATTAAATAATTTAATTGAATTGAGACATTAACTTTAATTATGATTTAGTTATCAGCCTAATGAAGATTTCAAGTGAATGAGTAAAATTTTAATACAGGGGGTTTCATAATGACACGTTATTATGACGTAAGAGATCGAAAGTTGATTAGAGTTAGTAAACATGGAGTATTACACGCTAGAACAACGTCTCCTGATGTCAAACATTATTATCAAAATGGTAAAAGTGTAATTGCCACAATTTGTAAAGTGCATCCAATATTCGATCCACAGAATGTTTTTAATTCATCTACTGTGAAAAGAATAATCAAAAAATTCGAAAGTACTTGTTGTGATGTAGTGATGTGAACCACATAATATGAGTTCGTGGAGGACCTTCAGGGCAACACATCACGGCAGATCGCGAGAGTGTGATTTGCATCTCCACGCCTAGAAAGTCCAATGAACTCAACAACATCTGTCAACAGACCATGCACAACGAAGAGAGTTCACCAACTGAATCCTTGGGCAAACAGAAGTGAATGCCGATTTTGTGGACAAAATCATTTGCAATCATGAGGCCCAATTTCACCTCGATGGCTTCGTTAATCGGCAAAACTGTCGCAATTGGGGCTCAGAAAATCGAGGTATGATCCAGCAGAAAGCGATCCATCCAAAACGGGTCATTTTCTAGTGTGCATTGTGGTCTGAACGAATACTTGGACCGTATTTCTTTTAAGATGAGGAAGGTAATGCTATCATAACGCAGTTTTTGTGCCTCAATTGGAAAATATTGCTCTTCAGCAGAACGGTACGATATGTCACACCGCCTGTGACACATTGACTGTCTTGTACGAGTTTACTCCTGGTCGTGTCATTTCCCGGTTTGGCGACCAGAATTGGCCGCCATCTTCTTGCGATTTAACATCTTTGGGACTCCTGGCCGTGGCGTTATCTGAAGTTACAGGTTTATACCACCGAAGCATTGAAGTTCGAAATTAATTGAAACACCCTTTACATAGCAGCGATTAATTATTTGATTTAAATAAAACTGTAAAATTTGCCGAGGTATAGAAGGTTTATACCTAACACTGGACTTACATCTATGTGGGATAATCTTTTTTTGATATTGATTCCTATTTATATTTTCGTCACATACAAGAATAAGTCACAAGTTAAATGACACCCTGTAAATATATAATTGAAAATATTTATATCTTTTATTATCTTTTAGAGCATGTATTTCTATTTATAGGGTGAGTTCGTATTAAATGCCTAAAGAATGACATGAGGATTTCTTATCGATGATAAAAAACCCCCGTTAATCATATACAGACCTGTAAATGAGTAACTAACGCAGAGTGACGCTTTTATTTATTATAGATGGTTAGCTGCATGCATAGGCAAGGAACCGTCAAGTTGATTTCAGATGAAATGAAAGTTTCGACGTTCTTATACGTTCCATTTAACTGATCGAATGCATGTCTATATTGTTTTGGTGAGCTTCTAAGTGTAGGGATGTTATTGCAACCAGCGCGGCTGTATAGGAATTCCAGCGTTGAAGTACTCATTCCACATCAGGCTCCCTCTTGTTTGTCATGCGGCGCTTCTATCTCGCATTGTTTATCTTATTCATATGTATTCCAAATTGATTTCCACGTAAGATTAATAAGGATTCGGTATCGATTCAATGTAGGATTAACACACTTTTTTTATCTTTTTTTTAGGTTGAACATATGCGGCTCTAAAATTACATATTTATTTTACTCGTCCTTATTTACCTGACTAAAATTCCACAATTGCTAGAGAACGCAAGTTGTGACATACACAATCTGACAATTAAATAACGAAACTTTAATTTAAATCATAAAACACTTAGCGCCATATATTAAACGATAGCAGTTTGAGCAAATTGGATGATAGCTGATAAAGCTACATGCATTTTAGTGATTGTAAGTTAGATGTTCATGTACTGAAAGTATAATGAAACAAAGAGCAAACATTAAATAGGAAAAGAGTTTGCTGAGACGTAACAACTGCTGAAAAAAGTGTATGGTCATGAGTGCATGTTTCGTACGAGGGGAGGTTCAGAAGTTCGTGGAATGGAGGGAATGTAGTGGGGATAGGGGCGCTCGCTAGATGTCATTCTGATTGGCAACTCATCATTAGTATATAAGTCAAGTTGCAGCCCTATAGCGTCAGTCGTTTACGAATAGTTGCCTGCTAAACAAGTCAATCCTGAAATTATGGAGGAAATTGAACACCGTGCTGCGATAAAGTTCCTTACAAAACAAGGAAAGAACGCTCAAACCATATTGAATAAAATGGAAACCGTTTATAGGGAACAGTGCCCTAGTAAATCAATGATTTATAAGTGGCATCGTCCTTTTAAACATGGTCGGGAGTTGATTGAAGACGACCCCCGCTTGGGACGGCCAATTAAGGCCACCACATCAGACATCGTCGAAAAACTGTAAAAATTTCTACTGCAAGATGCCCGTTGGAGTATCAGAAACCACCATTTTGCGTATCCTACATGACTACATGGGTATGGCAAAAGTCAGTGCAAGATGGGTACCGAGAATGCTCACGTCGCTGCAGAAACAGCAGCGCGTCTGTGCGTCCAAACAATTTTTGCAGCTGTGTGGAGATAAACCTGCACAGATTTTGGAGGGATTGTTACCGGAGATGAAACATGGGTTCATCACTTTGAGCCTAAGTCCAAACAGGAGTCCATGTAATGGCATAAAAAGGGGACACCACCGCCAAAGACATTCAAAGTGTCAGAATCGGCTGGAAAGTTGATGGCTACTGTTTTTTGGGATTGTGAGGGGATATTATTGATTGATTACAAAGAAAAAGGTAGGAGCATAACCGGAGAATATTACGCAGCGATATTAGAAAAATTAAAGGAGGCCATCAAAGAAAAACGTCGAGGAAAATTGACCGAGGGTGTGATCTAATAAATGTATTGTGCTTAAGGGTAGATTTATTGTTTTACTTTATTTAAAACCCTTTCATTCCACGAGCTTCTGGACCTCCCCTCGTGCAAGAGTTTATGAGTGGTTGCAAAAAATTGCTACTGATTGCTGAAGAATGTAAGTAGTATATAAGTACCAGTAGAGAAACTGTTCGACAAATTCTGACGTGTGTACGTTTTGTTCAACATCAGTTGAATGAAGACCAAAAAAATCGCTCGTGTAACGCATCGTAGAAACATCATTCAAACTGCTGAAAACGACCTAGATTCTCATGATTCTATCATAACTGGCGATGTGACATGGTGCTTTAAGTATGACTCTGAAACTAAGCGGCAATCTGCAGGATCGAAGTCCAAAGGCGAGCCAAAACTACGAAGAAGAAGAAGTCAAGAATCAAGACAATGTTGAATACTATCAAGGAGTTCTACAACGGCTGTGGCTAAGAATTATTCGAGTTAAGCCCGATTTTCCAACACGAAAACAGATGCTTTTATTGCACGATAATGCACCACATCACAAAACCTTTAAAGTTCGTGAATTTTTGAACAAAAAATAAATTTGTCTCTCGAAACTAAAAACTGTAATGAAAGAACACTTTTATGATAACGTTCCAGCCATTCAAACAACCGTGATAGAGGTGTCATACGATCTACAGGAATACATTTCAAATAAAAACATAATAATTGTCAGACTGTGTATACCATAGGTGTATGATAAGTACAAGTGTTAAATACTTATCCACCAGGCAAGTATTAATAATCTGAATTAGCTATTCTAAAGGCACGCATCAATGAATCGTTGCCGGATATACACACATAAACTCGTAATCAAACCCAACCTAACATACTAATGTAACCTAATCTACGAACTATCAACATTTAAAATGTCCGGACTAAAGATAATCGACAATAACAACAACGTAAAAGTACTGCGATATGGAAAATATAATAATTAAGTAAAACAGTGTGTTTCGTTATCCATTGAAATTTACTTTAATTATTAAATATTATATTATAATTATGTACTAATATAAAATACTTTTAATTTATTTGTGTAGTCGCATTGCATCTTTATGATGTCGTGTTAGTAACGTGCATTGGGACTTATCGTGCCTCTAGTATAGTCTAACCATCTACAACATTAAATAAGTTTCACTATTTCTTTCAGAAAATAAAGGTTGTGGTAGTATAAGGACATCCCTAGAGCTACATGTTTCTTGCCCTTCGACTGTATTGCCCGGCGCTTATGGATAATGTCTCAAATTTATGCGCTCTAACAAATACTAAATAATTTATATCTTTCGAATCCATATATTATTCATTTCTTTGCATTATGAACGTTAAAGCCATGCATTATATCGATCCCTTAGCACTGCACCATTAAACTCTTTTTTGATAGTTTGGAATTAACTTCATACATTGATATTTAACGACTGTAATAGAGCATATATAAGCTTTTACTTGATTAAAATCAAACGTGCATTACGTTGTACACATTAAAAAAATAGGATTGTATTTAAATCGATTTTGTTTTGAAGCCTACAGATCTATTAGCGTGAAATGAACTCATTTTAAAACTACTATTTTATTATTTAATGTTTTCCATGACCGTTCTTTAAAGTGGTACATAAACATCTTTATCATATTTTTTTCTTTCGTTTCTCAAAATGAAGTAGGTACCGTTAGCTTGGGTAAATTTTTACCATTTCACTTTTACGGCAAATTGCTCCATAACTGGATAATTTATAATATCTAAACGCGTTCACCACTGCACTAATAATTTATTCCATTCAGAGGCAAATATTAAGATGTTACTGATACCGACGGCAGTGTCTAATCTTAATTACTTTACGTAGTTTAATCACCGAGAAGCTAGAGCCATACCGTCTGTTATTATCTGGCCCTGGAAGCAGAAGAAGAGATCGAACAATGCTGCGAGGCGGTTGCCGAGCCGCCCCCCGGATTCGCACGTACATAGGCCAGAATGCAAAAGAGGCAGTCGAGATTTTCGACATCCGAAAATGAGATGAAAAACCGTGATGGGTACCGTATTAAATTATTATAATACGAAATAGGACGCGTGAAAATTTTTCCAAATTTCATTATACTTACTATACAGTCGAATGGTACCCTCGGTCTCACCCCTCGGATTCTTTGCAACGCATTTATAAGTGCCGTAATCGTTTTGTTGGACGTTGTTAATGGTCAAACGCATGTGAGTCTTGTAAGCTGGAGATCCAATAATATTTTCCGTACGATATTTCCTTGTATCATGAATCATTTGGCCGTCTTCACGCGTCCAGTAGTTGAGGGAACTTGGGTGAGCTTCAGTGAAGCATTCTAAACTCACTGGACGTCCAACAGGAGCTCCTACCAGCTGGTGAGGGATCCATAACATTGGAGGAACTGTAACAAGTTAGCAGAAAAAATTCTTTAATAATTTGTTAATTGTTAATGGCTTTCGTAATGTAATGTTTCATGTCAGATACACAAGATGTATTTGTCATGTGCACTGTATTGATTTATTGATACAAAATTGTTTACAATAAATTATAAAGTCTTCATTATCGAATCATACTTCAGAAATGATATAAAATTAGATAATGTAATCTTGTGTGAATAAATTTCGGGCAGAATTTTCAAATTTTCCAGTAACATATGACAGTTTAAGGGAGGTTATTCAAGAATCAGTGGCGATATTTCATGAAACCGGGTCTGTGTCCCGAAATTATACCACATAATTTAAGGAATGCCTTCAATAATATGAAACGAAGAGTGGGGTTATGTATAGAAAATGAAGGAGGTCACTTTGAACATTTAATGTAACTATTCTTTGTTATTATTAATTTTTTATTTTTCCAACTGAAACGTTTGTGTGTTTTTGGCAAAACGTCAAAACCTAATTCGACAACACTAAAGTGCAATTTTCATCCTTTAAAATTAACCTCGTAATATCACTGGATTTTTGTCATTAAATTATTGAATTGATTTTTGAATTTAAAATAAAACAGATTAAAAATGTACTATTAGAATTCTTTGGAATAAAATAATCGAAGGATTGAATTAACAGTGAATAATCTATTAACTATTACCAATTGATCTGGAAGGGTAGGTGTGAGAAGCAAGGGAATATAACCGAGACACCCCTTCCCCCTCCAATACAACATCCACAGAAATCGCTAAATGTGCTTTCATTATAGCATGCAAAGCAGCCTGCCAAGTTGGGTCATGACGGGGTGTTGTATGCGATATTTCACATCGACGGTTACCGAAAACGGTAGAAGGGTCCTCGCTTGGAAGTTTGAAAGAACCTCCACTGTTTACATGATCATTTAGCCTTTGTAACCTCTTTAAATGCATTACATTTCCGCGGCTTCACGGTTACAAAAGTACTTTAGAGAATTACATTCCAAACTTTACGTTCATTTTATTTTATAGGCAATACGAAAACAATTCTTTAACAACAATAAAGGAATATTTTTTCGGGGTAGATCGAGGATTCTTTCCTTTCCCGTGAAATACATTGGATTGATTTCCCTTTTCTTTTTACTAGAAAAAAAGGTGTCTATTGAATAGAGATAGCGTCATCTTAAAGAACTTTGAAACAAAAATGTTGAAAATCTCTTCTTTTTTTCTTCAAAGGTTTGTTTAAATATATTTCTAAAAATTTAAATGTTTTTGTTTCCTACTCAAATTGCTAAAGGATAAAAATGATCCAATTTACCGTCTACTTATACTTTTGTTATTGGAGAACGAGTGGCAATTTAGGATAGCGTCCTCACTTTTACTAATTTAATTAAAGAATTAATTCATATTCCAGAAGAGAGGTGCTTTTCTTTGAGTGCTGGTGTTACTTTAGAGGCATTAAAATATTTATTGCTCATAATTGAAGCGATGCTATAAAATCGTTCTTCAGAAGCACAAGATGTCTTTCTTCTCATTTTAAAGAAACCTACCAAGGCGTAGCGCAGTTTACGTTTACCTGCAACGCGCTATCCGAAAATGGGTGCCTAGGGGAAGAATATTGCCGATTTTAATTAGTATTCGACATTAGCTGCCCTCTCCAAAATTATTTCAATGTTGGACGTTAGTCATCTTCGTTCATATCCCTTGTGCTTTCTAACAAAGTAATTGCTGATTTTAAATGTAGATGGGAGTAGTTTTTCTTTTCAATGGCAATCAATGTTACAATTATATAGTTTTGGCATTTGTCAGCTGTCAACTTTAACTTTCTTTAGAACCATATTAAGTGTATTTTTGTCATGTTTGCTTTATTATTCCTTAAAAGGAAAGAGCGCCAAAAAATTAAGCGATGTGTATGGTGATGAAGCTCTAAACGAAAGACAGTGCCAGAATTGGTTTGATAAATTTCATTCTGGTGATTTTTCACACGAAGATGAACCACGATCTGATAAATTGATTAAATAAAGTTTATTAATTACATCAGCAATTAGTTTGTTGTAACCATGTTACTGAAAAACGTACAGTCTCTAGTATAAATAATAAAGCATTTGCTGACCATTTTGCAAATCTTCTTGCTAATAGCCATAGCCTTAATTAAGTTTATAATCCAGATTGTCTCAAATAAATTAAATAGATGATACATCTGGTAATTAAGAAGGTCAGATTATTCTTATCGAGTTCAATCTTCTTTTTATTGTCTTAAAAGACTTCTTCAACTGCCAAAATATCCCAAATGTTACCATCTTCATACGCGATTGCATATTTTTTAAATATTATCACACCTCTACGTCATCGTTACGTTCATAGAACACGTTTTCAATTATCAATTGTCCATGTTATCCTCTATGGGAATTAACCCAGTTTTTCTGATACGATTGATAGATTCAGCCGAGTGAATTTGGGGCATTCCTATTTGCGTTGAAGATATTAGCGATTCAAGCTGTTATTAATCTCTCCCTTCTTTGACTAATTATAGCAATAAGTCTGCTTATTTATAAATTTTACTAATCATTAAAGTAAGCATGCTACAAGGTATACACCGGCTCGTTTTTGGATTTCATCAATATCTTAAACCCTTTCCGAAATATCGACGCAAAGTTTAGGGGACTTCGAAGTGAGACCTATACGGCGACCGCAAAAATTGGAGGTCCACCAAAATTGTACTGCTTTAAGGTGAACATGTTAAATTCGAAATTAATAATATGGAATTAATACTAAAGGTTTGCTTTTATCGTTTTTTTTTTATATGCGAGCTATGAAAATAAAATATTGATTTTGATTGGCAGAGGCTTTGAGATGATTTTTTTTCCGACAAAGAAAATTTGTACCGCTCGTTATTTTTGGAAATTCGGCAAGGCATTTGCTATGTAGCGGTGTGTGTGATACTTTTTTCATCAAATACATGTTGGCACGTATTTGAAACAATGCGACACTTGAGCATAATACATGATCAATTAATCATTTACTGTATACGGTGTCAACGTACCGATATCTGGTGCTATTACAATCTCCTATTGCAATTAATTATTGACATGAGGCTCGCTAATATGTATTAAAGGACATTATCATAGATTATGTTTCCTGGATAACAATTTCAGCAATATCCACATGAAACAAATGGTTTTAATTTCCCTGTCAAACCAAGATTTATTATGTACTGTACACGTGGGAGGCAACTTCTGTAAACAATTAGTTTTTTTTTGAGGTCCTTCTTAAAACATCTATTCCATGAGATACTATTAAAACTATTTTTCCCAATACACCTTACCCCCAAAATTAGCTGTACTATTCCTTTTTTCTAAAATGAAATTAATAGTGATAAATAACTACATCTAGTTGTTGATAGTTTTAGAATTATAGCAACCTATATTCCCGGCAGTTCACTGAATTCTACATTGGAAATTAAGGGTAGCATGCATTATTTAGATTAACATCCGTTGGGTTTTCAATGATAATTCAGTTTCCTTGTATTACCAACGTCAAATTTAATTAATCTAGTTTCTTTCGGTAAGATTTGAACCTGCAGCTCTAGACCGTCTGACAGACGGTCTCCATGGTGTTAGTGGTTGCATACCGGTCTAGCGAAATTGAGATGTAGGTTCAAATCCTACCGGGAGCGGAGAAATTTTTATTAATAAAAAATTTCACTAAAAACTAATTTGATTAAAATTAACGTTAGTAATAACGAGGAAATTGAATTATCATAATAGTTTTATACTTCGTTTTTTTTTAAAAACGCATTTGCTTTATGTTGAGAGTGCTATATATAAAAGAGATAGAAGTATTTAACATAAGTCGCAGCTACTTAAGGATACGTCATAACCAACTATGATGTAACTATAAAATTTCGTGGTTTTCGTTGTATACCTCTTTATTAAGTCACAATATAATATAGAGGCAGTAGTTTCATTTTGGAGTATTTTTGTCTTTAATTTTACCTGCGCTTGGCTAAATAATTTAAATTTTTATCAATAAACATTAGTTTTACGTGGTTGTAAAATAATCACATCTTACTGCGATATGAACCGTCAAAATGTTTTATTACCATTACATTTTGTAGTACTATTTCGTATTAAAAAGTATTAATTAACTATTGTTACTTGTGTGTTTCTTTTACTTTATATAGTTGAAAACTTAAAAATGACGAGATTTGCTTTTATGCTCCTCCAAATTTTGAATGTAAAGTTGAAGGCCTCCCAAATTAATTACCTAAGATTTTAAATTCGTACATGGACGTATATTTTTTAGATATGCAGTTATTTGGAACACTCTACAGCTATCATTTCTATTTCAAATAAAAATGTTATCACATCGCTTATGACTTAACGCATATTTATATAAAAATTGCTTTATCTACTTTACTTGTTTGACAATATCTTTTTACGTTTAGCTTTTATACAGGGTGTCTTTGAAATAAAATAAAAGAGTACGGAAAATGTCAGAATTAAAACAAAACCTAGGGAATTGTAATATGTGCTGGCTATGGATGTAGAATGTGTATACATACAGGCATATACCGCAATAACACAGTTCTCAATGTTATAAAAACCGTCTATCTTTCAAACGACATGCTAAGAGTTCACTAACATGCTTACGTACGAATATCTCGGCTGTGAACAATAAAGAAATTTTTATTTTAAACATCTTTATAAATCTTTTCTCGCGTCTACGAAGGAATTTTTGCAAAATATTTTGGATTTAAGTCTGATGAGATCTTTCCATTTTTCATACTTTTTTATTTTATTTCATGGACATCCTGTATATTGTTTTAATGGAGTTTCTATTATAATTGAATTATCCCGCAACCTTACTGTCCTTGTTAAATTATTTAGGCTTTAAATAAGTACCAAGGTAGTACTTCACTAATGCCCAGTAGTTTTGTACAACGATGACATTCTAAAGTGGAACAATTCAAAAATTAATATGGATGTTATTGGACAAACTTAGGAAATGAATGTTAGAATTTGTTAATATTCAGCTGTTGAGATGGAGGAAACGGAAACGTGTGTCAATGCCCTGCATTGTAGTTTCAGTAATTTAACGATAAATGCCCGATACGAGTGTAATATTGCATGTGTATCTGTTGGAATACGTAAAAGGGATAGGAGGAAAGGAGATAGGGATATGGGGGTATGCAGTAAATTGGTCCGCATGTAAAGTATGCAAATCATTTTAAGGCTAGAGGAGAGGAGGTATAGCGCTGGGAAGGTAGCGTAGCGTTTGGGTCGACGATAGTAGAAGTTGTAGCAGCGAGTTGTGTCGGTATAACGTTTCTCGCGTCTAATCGTAAGTGGAACACGGTGGTGAAATGTTGACTGTCGCGACCTGTCTGCTAAAAATCCGTCACTGACTCACCGAGATAAATACAAACACTCCGAGATCAGGTCTAATGTAACATTTATACCTCGTGACAAGAATAACCGCGTTCAGCTAGCATTCTGATTCAGACCCATTGCCTGATAGTCACTGACGTTTCTCGATTTTACATCTAACGCGTTGACAAGATAAATGTCCGTGATCATTCTTCTGTTTCCTTTCTTCCTACTTTTACCAATTTCTCCCTTTTGCTACCTATACACACGCAGAGTCACTATTTTACATCTAAACTATATAAATGTTCTTCCCTTTTACCTGTTTTAACAATACTATTTTTTTTATGTACTTTCCCATTCTATGTATTTTTCATCATCTTACCTTAAATCGACTAAAATAAATTACACAATCATTTTTTTCAACTTCCCAAAGGAATAGGATAAAGAAAGATTAACATATATTATTTACAAGTCTTTGATTGGAAATTTATAAATGTACGAAAACACAGAGTACCTTAGTGTATAAATAAAATATATATATTTTTAGATGCGTTGCCCGATTTTAAATATTTTGAAACTATTGCAAGTACGAGGTTTATTTTATAAAGTAACTAATTTTTGAGAAAGAAATGAGTGGCGAGGATTTTAGCCACCTAAAATATCTTATACGAGGGTAAGCTGAAAAATTTCAAAGATCAATACACTTATTTAGTCGATACTCAAGTTTCCTTATGCCTTTACAGTACACATCTTCCCCGAGTTTCACGGCAGCTATCAGCTCCTCATCCGAAGCAAATTTCATACCGCCGAGGTGTTTCTTAAGCTTGGGGAAGAGATGATATTCCGACGAAGTTAAATCTGGTGAATGAGGGAGATGCTGAAGCGTTTCGAACTTTAATTTGGCCAATTTTGCTTCGATAATTCCGCTCTTGTGAACTAGAGCATTGTGTTTATGGAAAAGGACCTTTTTTGCTTTATTACGATAGCTGTCGTTTGTCCCTTTGGTAGGTAATCGATAACCAAGATTTCCTTTGCATCTCAGAAAACCAGAAGCCATCACCTTTCCTGCTGATAGAAAGTTTGGCCGTCTTTGGAACACGTTTAGTCCACTGTTTTGATTGCTGTTTACTTGTCGGTGTGTAATGGTCGATGCACGTTTCATCGCAAGTCACAAATTGGAGTGAAAAATCTGTTGGATTTTGCTTAAACCGCTCCAAAATGGCTAGAGAGAACATTCCACGGGTTTAGGTTTTTGTGGTGGTGTCTGCAAACGTGGCACCCATCTTGTAACCTTAGCAATATCTTTCAATGTTATTCATGCATCTATTTACAAACAGACTTAAAAGATGGAATATCCTCGCCTAACACATTTACCATATCAGCATGAATTTTTTTGGGCGAAAAATACTTTTTTCCAGAATATTGTCCATTTTTAAAAAGCGTCAAAAGTGTTCTACTTTGAACTAGTGTATACAACAAATCGATTGGCATATTGACAAGAAATTTAACACGTATGTTATTGAAACATCAACCTAGACAATAGCGTGAATTTTTTTTTAGTTATTATTTGTAATGTTTTATTTAGATATAGCTACCGATGCTCTTCTTCTAAGCCGTGAAATTTAATAAGATCTTCTTGTTGATAATATTTCATATTGCTATTTTAGAAATAAAAAAAGAATTTCCGGAAAAAAAAATGAAATTAAATATTTACCTCCAATTATGTATTTATTGAAATTTTTCAGTAAGGCTAGCTAGTTCAAGGTGTATCAAGGCGATTCAATACCAGAGTTGCTGTTATCTGCTTTTCAAATATTAAATACCTTATTGCTCGAAGCCTCTGCAATATTGATCCGGATTTTAATTTTAGCACATCTTAAAGTTTAATACGGAATATAAAGATAGATCTAATATAATTTTCTACAAGGGAAGGGAAAATAATTTTATCAAAAAATTCCTTTCTAAAGAATTATGTGAAAATATCACTATCGATTAGTACTACCTACCTACGCATTTTCTGGCATTTTTATCGCAAATTAAACAGAAATCGTAACCGGAAAAATGTTGGATAATATACAAATATTGAAAACTAAAATACCATTTGTGAAAATGAAAATTTCAAATAGTTAACGCTAGTAATTATTCCCTTTAACGCATGTATCCATCTATGTGTATTCAATTGTTTTTTCCCTCTGCTAGTTTTAGTTGAAAAAAATTCGTATCGCTAACAAAAATAATTAAATCGTTGAACGCTTGGGGTTCCCATTTCTTTTTTACGCGTTTGTTGTTTGGAAATATTTTGTAACATTTTAATGAGATACTCCAATGAACATGTCAACCTTTTACGAGTTTTCTTAGGAGATATATCAGTATACACATACACTAGGGTAACAGGGAATAAAATAGACACCTACTAATTAAAAAAGACATTCTATTCTCGTTATATATACAAAATATTTAAAAATTTTTAAATTAGACTAATATTTTGTCGATCCACCTTTACTTGCGTGAAGTACTGCGAGTCATTGTGGCATAGAATCTATTAAATGATTAATGGTGTCTTCTGGAATACTTAATCAGTCCTCTGTAACAGCTGCCACGAGTTCTTCCTTATTGCTGGGTTTTCGGAGTCGTTTCGCCATATTTGTCTGTTGTTCTTGCTTTGCGGCAGGGTGCTCCATCCTCCATAAAAGTGGCGTCTTCTTTAGATAAAATGGCGTTCTCGAATATCGGTAGTAGTCCTTCTGTTAATATTTGGATATATCTTGCCGCATTTATATTTCCATCGCAGATTACTAATTGCAATCTTCCACCATACCATATCGCGCCCACACCATGATGTTCACACCGCCGTATTTCACTGTCTGATGCAAAAATTTGTCGCCCAGTTGCTGTGACGAACGTCTCCATACCCACGTACGACCACTATCACTGAATTGGCAGGCAGTATCTGGTTTCGTTTGAAAAAATGACAGACCGCCAAAAATCTTCGGGTTTCATTCGCATTTCGATTGCCCAAACCATTCGGCGCCGTTTTTGAAACGCCGTAAGGAGAGGTTTTTTCTTTGCCACCCTTTTATACATCCCCACACTCTGGAGGTATCGCAGAACGGTGCGCTGACTTTTCTGTGAAGTTGCCGCAAGCTCATCTGTACTTTTTCGCGGTTCTCTTAACACTTCGCGCACAAGCACCCATTTGCTTCTTTCAGAAGGTCCGGCACGACCTGGTCTCGGCTCCACTGTTGTCTTTTCCTTGCGTTCAAATTGTGTAATCACACGGTTAACTGTGGACAACGGAATATTTAAAAATTTACTTATTTCACGTTGCGAAGCGCCGCGTTCACTCTGGCCAACGATGCGACCCCGAGTGAAGTCGCTAATATCACTCGAAACTTGTAAACGAGGCATAGTTGTAACGATACTAAACTATGACGAATTCCTTCCGATACATCTACCCCTACCCTAATGAGAAAAGAAAGTTCTTAATTCGTTTTTAGAATTTAGCTGTTTACATATCTATACCGCTTTACCTGGTGTCTATTTTATTCTGTCACCCTAGTGTATATAACAATGTAAAATTTTAATGGAGTACATAATCCTTATACATTCAGTGAACAGAATATTTCGTTTTCTAAATATCTTAAAAGATGAAAGAAATGATTACACAGTATACAGAGAATATTTACAATAATGGTAACTCAAACCAGCGAAGTTTCTATAGGTCGACAGAGTTATACAGACATCCTACGAAATCAGGCATTACCTTTCATTGTAAAAAGGCCTCTAAACATATGCAAAAGTTTATTTATTGTTTAATATATATAATAATAATAATAATGTAGTTTATTAGCACTATATAAGTAAATACAAATATAGTATAAATAAAATCTGTAAACTATATTCAAGAAAGAAATGTGCTAATGAGTTCACGATTAGCTACTTAGAAATAAGCAGCTGCTCTTTTTCCTGAACTCAAAGATGGTCTACATTCAAAAATGAATGAAATATAACTAACCAAAAAAACTAATATAACTAACTAAAGATAGAAAGAAAACGAAAATGCTGACTAAGTATACAAATAATAGCGTTTACGTAGTTAACGAACAAACAGTGTTGGCTTTAAGTAACGAATGTTTAAAGGAATTGCATTAAGGTATCTAACAACATTATCAGAGGATGACGTTTTGAACATCTCTAGACTGTGAACTGGATGATTATGTAGGCTTTTAAAGATCAAATTAACATTATGAACATCCGTTCTAAAGATAATCTTACATTAGAGATAGCTAGGTTTTTTATGATAATTTAATTTGTGATAAAAAAACAGTAGAAGAAAACTCAGCTCTAACTGATAACTGTGACAAGTATCTTGCCCACCTCAGAGGATGAGATATTCTTTGAAGGTTACGAATGCCATAAATACATCTTAAGCAGGATAGAATACTATCCAAGCAATTATAATAGAGAGTTACGCAAAAAGTAAGTCTTGAGATTCATATAACGATTTTCTTAAGTTTGCATTTAAACGTTCTCTGTTATCGTATAAAATTTTCAAGTTACAGTAGCCAAGTCTCAGCAAATGAGATACATGTTGCTTGAATCGGAGTCCTAAGTTATGTACATGATCTGATATTGAAATAATTTCATCATTAACATTGATCCGAAGAAGGAACACAGCGGCATTACGAGGTTTACTTCGACCAAAGAGCAAAAGTGAAATTTTCCTTGTATTAATTTGAAGACAATGTTTTAGCGATATGTCAGCAAGCATTTGAAAATCATTATTTATGTATATTAGAAACAGCCTCACGCGCTTCTTTCTTCATTAAAAAAATAATAAATTTGCGTGTCATCGACATAAAGATGATATTTACAGGCAAGAGTGAAATTTGCCCAAGATCATATGAGATGTGATCATAAGTGGAACGACATCGTATTTTCTGATGAGAAGGAATTTAACTTGGACGGGCCTCATGGTTTCAAATAATATTGGCACGATTTGTGCAAGAACACTGAAGTTGTGATGAGCCTAAATTTTAGTGACGGTAGTATAATAGTTTAGGTGGATTTTACCTATAACGATAAAACCCCTATATGTTTTATTTCTACGCGAATAAATTCTAATTCTTATATGCAATTTCTGAAAATGTTTCTGACAGACTTTGGTAAACAATTCCCGAAGCAACACCGGATATGTAAGTAAGACAATGCAATTATCCATAATTCCAATGATCTCATTAAAAGGGAAAAAAATTAAAAGATTGGGGAATACGATAGCGCCTAAAATCTGCAATAATGAGGTGTGGGAGTGGTATTGCTATTTCAACATTGACCAAATTGATAGCTAGTATGAAGACCTGGATGTTTGAATTTATTTTGAATAAATTTCGTTCGGCATTAACTTCGGTGTATAATTTGCCTAAGATATTAAGAAAATCATATATTCCATTCAAAAGTTCATATTGAACCATAGAAATTTCACTGAGTGTATTTGCTAAATAAATAATTTATAACATGGGTTTCTTTATAAACTTAGATATAACTAGTTCAATTTATCTTTACGTCCCGCAATTTAAATTTAGAGAAATCAAGACGAGATGTCAATAATTTAAGGGGATCTTTGGGGTTGAAGAAGTGGGGCTTGTTTTTCAAGTGGGTGGTTTTGCGATCCGATTTCAAAGCCTTCTGCTTCATACGTCAGCGTATATTTCCACAGATACTAAAGAGAATACTCGGAAGGTTTAAAAACTAAAGGAAAACGTAATACCGTCTTCGATAGGATGGGTGTTTTTCATCCTCTTTTTTTCCAGGATGATAGGAAATTATATTGCTGCCATGGTTAGATGTATAAATTTCAAACTTGAAAAGTCAGTAGCGTAGCTGTTCGTTATTAATTTGAAGCGGTTTATTTATGTGTACGTATATATTATACAGGCGCTTCCAAAAATCTAAAACCGTAGATTACGTACTGGTCTCTGCTGGTTATCGATTCGTACGAATTTAGTTTCTTCCTATTTCGCGTGGCAGCATGATTATTGCTTGTAATTAATTTAGCTGCAGTAATTGCGCGTGTTGATTAATGTCTACAGGACGGGGGTATAGGATGACTGTCGCTATTTATATAATAATAGCGACCGCACAGCATGTCGCTGCTCACTACGAAATATTTATTACATCTCATTATGTCCAGTTTAAGTGGCTTTCATTTCATACATCGTTTTCGCTGTAAACCGTCATATCCTGAATACCCGCGATTCGTAAAATTTGCATATTGTTGTGTGTTCGCTGTACACCCCATCATGGCCGTGTTTCATATTCCATCACCCCCACTAACTTCCCCACTCCCTACATATTGTCGAGCTAATTGTTTCTAAATCAAATATATGGATTTCAATGTATTCTTGAATTAACTTACATATCTACTGTTTAATTCACGATTTATTATAAAAATCTTACTAATAATTTTTTTTTATTATAGCGAGGGTCCTATGGCCTTTGCAGCATCTCGTATTTCGATCTCCACAACTTCTTCTTTTATTGTATAATTTAATGTTTTCTTTGGTTATCTATCTTCACTCACACTTTGTCCATATCCATACCATATAAACTGTCTTGTTTAGATTCGATCCACACCAGTAATAACTGCTACTAGTGTTCATCGTACCTCTTCGTTTCTTACATGTCCAGCTTTGATATTCTCTTTTCTTAGGAAGTCCATTTTGATGGTGTCTACATTACATAGTGTCTACTATGTTCTTTGAATCTCGTTTAGATACTCCTTTTTGTTCGTCCAATATAAACTTTATCACAATTATTGCATGCGATTTGGTAAATTCCAAACCTTTTCATCATCTCGGGTTTACTTTGGGATTGCTTAAGAGATTCTTTAAGTTGTTTTTTTATACAAGAGATACGTTCATATTTTGTTGGCAGAAAATTTAACCCTTTTACTGTTGGGTGGAAAGGAGGTGTTATAAATTTCTTATTACCGGTGTTTGTTGATGGCAAGGTCGTGGAATTTCTGATGTGTTGTTTGTATTGTACCTCGCTACATCTTTGATATATTTTAATTCTTTTTCGTACCTACTCTTGCTTAGCGGAAATCTAACGAGTCTATTGACCAGAAAACTAATCGCGGACATTTTTTGTTGTTCGCAATGGTGCGATTCAGCCCTAATAAATCTATTGGAATTAGTTTCTTTTCTGTGGATGTCTATTTCTAATTTATTGTTATTGCGTATGATTAAAGTATCTAGAAACGGAAGCCGACTGTTCACTTCTTGTTCTATAGTAAACTTGATCGTAGTGAATTTTGAGTTATGTATGGTAAATTCCGGACATAAAATTGATTTAAAAAAAAATCTTTAAAACGTAAATTCGTGTAGAGAATTAGACGCGTACAAGACGATATTTATGAAAAAGAACAGAACTTATTGAACCAATTGTACACTCGAGTCTGATTGGTTTATTACCATAAAGCCCTGTTAAAGATACGGTCCGTTTTCGTTTCATCCTTTCCTGAAAATAGACACATACCCGAGACCACCCAATAGATTGTAAATAGACATATGTTTAAAGAAATTTTAGAGTCTGTTGTGATACAGGTTTTACATTCAGTCGGTAACACGATTGACAATGGTGGAGTCCATGTGCTCTTGAAACGCTGCGTTTCGAATAATTAATTAATTTGTGTGGAGTGTTTACTGCGATACCTGTGAATTATACAACTACACAGTCCTTGCAATCGTTATTCATTATTTCAATCATTAAATCTTAAAAAGCCTATAAAAGTTTTTAATAAAAATATTTTTAATTTTAACCATTAATTCAGTTAAAGATCAGGTGATATTTTTACGAATTTCTCTTTAATTGTTGTGAATATTTCCTCTTTGTATTTGTATAAAATTTTCCCAAATAAAAAACTCCCACTCCCACGTAATCGTCAGTTACAGTAAACCACTAGCAAATTAGTCTGGACACGCTGGCCCTGATTAAACGTGTACAAATGGTTGTTACATTAGCTGACCATTGTATAACTGCGAAGTGTATAATTTTGACATACTCTCTCACTCTATTGTCTAGCTGGGAGTCCGAATTACATAATAGCTCTATCTGGACAATGGACACTAATTTATACTTGAGACTGTACAGTTAGCGTCACGTTATTATGGTTTGTATAAAATTAATTTCTTTTTGTTTCGTTTCACAAACGTAAAAAGGGGGACGACTTGATTCCGATCTCTTTTAGAGATAAATAATTCGTCAACAGTTATCACCTAACAGTACATTAAATCGTATACACATTAAAGTTTAAACGGATAAAAGGATTAGTTAATTGCCTAATTGAGAGGGTGTATGAATTGATTAACAATGTTTGCTAATAATTAAATAGTTTCTCTACCGAATACAGATGGTGCATTTACAATAAATCGCTAAGTGACGGGGGGAATTGCGCACCCATTACCCCATCGTACAAATATGAACGGAATACACATATATAATATATGTTGCTGTAACGTTATAACTTGAATCAACAAGTAATATGTATGAAGGTAGAATAAATAAAATTGAAACGGCAAAACCGAGCACACACACAACGCATGTGGCTATTAAAATATCTACAAACCGGCGATATCATACGAACAAAAAGAGAAACAGACTTACAATCAACGCTAACTTTAATCCGCTTGCTTACTGAAGGTGGCACACCGTTGCTAGCGATACATAAATAAGCTCCCATCTCCAATCTCGATGTTTTCGTTAATTCAAGAGTTTCACCTTCCCACTCCACAACTGAAATGTATAAAAAAGTTTCGCGTTAAAGTTAGTAGATAAAACGACATTATTCGACTTTAACTTTAAACGAAAAAAAACGTGAAAAGATTATATCTAAATGATAATGGAAAAAAAAATTGTTTTTACTTCGAGAAATTAATATGTTGAAATGAATTACGCATGCGCAGTATTTATATATGTTTCAACAATTGGCTTATACAGTCAAATAAGTTGTGATAGTGTTATAATTGAAACTTGATGATTTCCAAAAAGTGACAGCCAATAATTAGTATTTATTTAGTATTAACGATGTAAAAAGCTCATATATAGATAAAAAGCGTTCAAATAAGTTTTACCTCTGGTAATCCATTCCAATAAAAACTTTTGCCTTTCTATAGATCATCCTCTGTTTCTATTAGGAGTACTTAGTCGTTAGCATATAAGATAGAATTGAGGGTGGTGTTCCGATCTAAAGATATTTCTTTAGGGGATTTATTTTTCCATTCCTTTATAATAGCTCCAATATATACGTTAAATAATAATATTTCCCAAGTTAATCTTCCGCCTATATCTACCATAATTCTAGTGTCAATGTTTAAACCCTGTATAGCTCTTATTAAATGATGGGGGTATCCCTGTTCTTTATAGTACCCCATAATTTACATCTGTTTACATTATCGAAAGCCTTCTCGAAGTCTATAAAGTGTTTCTTTCTTGTATTCCTTGTGCTTTTCTATAATTTGTTGTGGAGTGAATATTCCATCTGTGGTTGATCTGCCTTTTCTAAAGTTCATTTATCCTCTTCTAGTTTCGACAAGAAATTATTACGCCATTTATCGAACAGACTAATGAAAAAGAAATAGCACAGGGCTACATTCAGCAAAACAGAGCTAGAGCACATACAGCTGGTGGAACAATGAATTTGCGAGAGTAACTATTTCAAAATCTGTTGATAAGTTTAAACACCGAACTCAATTTATAGTATATAGATACCCAATCTTGCAGACCCTCATTAGAAGATGCGAGAAATGTCTCGAATAATATGGAGGCAATTTTCAACAATTTCTATAAAATCTTACTTGTTTGTTGGAAGCAGTTAAAAATTTTGGCTAATACATAATTATAATTTCAAAGGCTACTTTGAATTAAAATTTATATGAACGCATGTTATATATATATTATATATATCTAATTTTGAAATTCTTTTTAATAAATTTTTAAATAGAACTTTTCTCTGTCTAATGAATGTTTCTAGAAAACAAAATTTCATTGATAAAATACAAATCTCTTTGTGAAACTATAACGATTTCATTCATCGTATACTTTTGAACATCACTGTATTCATAACACACAAATGAATTTCATACTCGGTTTGTTATTACAAAGAAATACTAAAGATTCAGTCAAAGCGTATCGCATGCCTAATAAAGATATAAGAAACAAACCTGATAGTGTTTTGTTTATGTTAATCTTCGAGTTGTCATCTCTCTTCCATTTTACGCTTGGTTGTGGTGAACCTGTAGCTCTACAGGTCAGAGTCTCATTGGCGCCTTCCCTCACTATAACGTCGCTACTGCTTAGAGAATCGTCGATATTTGGGGGCACTAGAAAAAAAAAAGAAAAACGAAAAAAGCTCGAATCAATAAAAGTTTCCCGCATCTACTGAAAATTTACATTTTTCACATAGAATTGTCGACGTGGTAGGTAGGTACGTATATTTTGAATACTCGAAAAATCAAACTTTTTTTTTACATTAAATATGTTCGGTAGAATGGAGGAAAGAAGAAGAAAAGAAAACAGGATATATATTTTTGATAGAATATAAAAAGGAATCTTTTCTGCTCAAGATTTGATTTAATTTAGTTCCTTTTTTCGCCTCCTTTATCAAACGAAATGCAAAATTATACGCGTAAAAAAGTTTTTTATTCGTCACAAAATCGCATACACTTCTCAACGATATGCTGTGAATAGCTAACCGTGAAAGGTGGTTGTAACTCTAATAAGTTAATGCGTTTTTCAAAGAAGTGTCTTCGATGAGGAAAAAGCAAACGATCGCAAACAAACTAATTTTCGCATCCCTAAAAACGCATAAATCAGTACTGAAAATCCATATCGAACCAGAGCCTCATAAATAATTCTTCATGTTTCATCGGTAATTAACATTTAACGTTCGATCGGAAGCTGTCGTAATCCATTACGCTATTAGTTTTATGTAAATCCTAACCTATCCGTCCTTCTTTTAATCCTTGTTGTGGTAATTTATTGACTTGCGTACCATGAATTATAGATTTTGTATGCTTATAACTTGCCAATAATTACAAACGCGAAGAAACTGATGTTTAAGTATACAGTAAAGGTTACAATTCGAGGATACTTCACTAAATTGTTTCAATGTTTGAAAATTTAGACCCGCATATGTATTCTTTTAATGCATACTACAACAGAAATTCGACATATTTGAACTTATTTTGTTGGAAACCAAAGCTCAAGAGAGACAAGGGTTATTAGTCTACCATTCTTGAAAAAAAAAATAAGTCTAGGAACAGCAGTAATACAGTAAACGCTCGCTCATGTAAATACCCGGTCATGTAAACAGAAAATTGTTACTATAGGATCAAATGGAACGCCCGGTAATGTAAACAAGTTTGCACCACGTACAAGTCAATAATGTAAACAGTTTAGGGTACCGGTTATTTCCCGATTTACGTGCGAAATTGAATCGATCAAAAAAATGTTTACGTAAACGTTTTCAGCGATTCCTGTAAGCGTTGGATCTCTTGCCTCTCGTAAAATAAAGTAGTATGCAGCTAAATTCGCGCCAGAACAGACAGTCCAATAAAAGAACATTTTTAAAATTAAGTGAGAAAGCGAAAATCATCGACGAGATTAAGAAAGGTGCGGGGGTGATTCTATTGAAAAAATATGGAGTATCTAAAGCCACAATCTCTAAAATTAAACGATTTAAGTCACAAATTTTACAACTTTAAAAAATGCCCAAGCACCTAGAATGGAAAATCGTCCGTATAAATGGTTTTTAAAACAAAGGGATAATGATGTTCCAATTAGCGGTGAATTAATTAAAGAGAGAGCAAAATTATTGAATGAAAACCTAAAAGAGACCGAAAATTTTGTTGCCAATAATGGCTGGCTAAAAAAAATTAAAAGGAGGTATGAAATTCGACTGCTGCTGGTGAAAAGTTATCGGCACCATCACAACTAGTGCAACCGTTTAAGGAAAAGTTAATGAACAAAATTAAAGAGCTACATTTAAATGAGGAGCAAATATGCAATGCAGATGAAACCAGTCTTCATTGGAAGTTATTACCTACGAAAACCTATATTGCATCACATGAAAAATCTATTTCGATAGAAAGGCGGAAAGACAACGCATAACTTTTCTAGCGACCACTAATGCTAGTGGTACACATAACATAAGGTCATTAGTAATAGGAAAAGCAAAAAATCCACGCTCATTTAGAAATTTTAAGAGTCCCGTTGATTAAAACTGTTAAAAATCCGCTTGGATGACCAAAGGCATATTTTTGGAATGATTCCAGAAGCATTTTGTCTTCCAGGTATGGTAATAACATTGTAATAATAAGTAATGTAATTTAATGACATATTCAGTTTGTAGGTGAAAGATTTCTTAAGAAAGCAAAATCTTCTCTATCCTGGATAACGCACCAAGTCATCCTCCAGAAGAACAAATAAGAGGCAACTATGGCTCAATTTTTGTTATGTTCATGCCGCCCGATGTAACTCCAGTAAATTTCTACTTTCGCCTGCATTATCAAAAGATCCTAAAAATATTTCTGAATCCTTAAAGCAATTAACTTTACGTGAAGCAATTCTAAATTTATATGTGGCGTGGAATGCCGTTAACCAGTTGAAATTTTCACTTTTAGTTGAGTAGTGTAATTATGATTTAGATTTCTGATTAAATTTGAAAACACAATTTTGTACTTTCAAAAAGTTAAATACCATAAAGAGTTTAAAGCATTTTCTGAGTTTCAGCCCGGTAGATCTTGAAGAAAGTACAGGAATAAAAAAATTAAGCATAATTAAAACTTTTCTTTGTCAATTCCTTTTAATTAAATGCTGTAACTGTCAAAGAATGATAAAATGTATAATATTGATTTTTGTAG
Organism: Trypoxylus dichotomus; assembly: GCA_023509865.1. Classification (NCBI taxonomy): domain Eukaryota; kingdom Metazoa; phylum Arthropoda; class Insecta; order Coleoptera; family Scarabaeidae; genus Trypoxylus; species Trypoxylus dichotomus. The sequence continues at coordinate 6,689,835 of CM042083.1, read as the reverse complement.
TGTATTTTAAATTCGAAACTGAGGATAAAAAGCGAGAAGTCAATATCAAGAACTGCAACTATTACTTTCGATCCAAATAGAATTGGCAAACATGTTGTTAAAAGTAAAAAGCTGTTATTTGATATACAGCACATTAAATATTTATAATATTACTCTTGGAAACCATTAGTTACGAAGAAACGAAATGAGAAAAAGTACGATCGGTATCTCTTCCAAAGTTTTTCACGGAAAGGTTTTATTCGTTTGCTAAAAATATTTACGGTGATTTTCAGAACAAAAATTGTTACAAATTCAATGCATTTTTCATTTATTACGATTGTTGTTAATATAACTGAAGTAAGTTGATATAAAAGAGCGATGAACTTTTTATTGCTGTTAAGCTGCAATTATTTGTTTGATTTTAACGATTATTAGAGGAACGTTGGAGAGTTAAAATTAGTTGCCTGCTTAATTTTATGGCTGTAATAAAAACGACGGTACTAGAGTGTTGATGTGTATTTATGAGCTAGCATTTATAATTTCCCGTTTAATATGAATTTATAATCGGTAAAATTGGACTGTTGTAAACAAAAGGAACGACTCTTAAGCCTTCTAAAACATATGTACTGCTAGCACCAAAAGCGCAGACCCATCTCTTTGCCGACCTGTTAAAATTATACGCCGTCATCATAAAATAGAAGGCGTTTTTATTCCGGGCACGTATCAGATTAGCCACCGTAGATACCCGAGTGAAGTTGGCAATGTCACTTCGCTACCAACTTCGGCTTACGCGACAACTCTAATTAAAGAATAACTACCGATCTAAATTAATGTTCGTAGCTATTATACATTTAAAATTTATACGACGCTACATGTTTATTCTAACTTAATTAAAAATTGAAAAGGAGTACTATTGGAAAAAAGAATATATGTATGTATAAGAAAAAAAACGATATTTCGCCATATACGACGCCGCACATTCAAAATGTTAAGCGTTACATTTATAACGGATATTAGTTTAATTAATACGCAGTAATGGGCAGAAATAAAACTGAAGCGGGCACATTCGGAATCCAATGTAAATTCTATTAGTAAATATGGAATTCACTAGATAAGAGAGGATCAACGTGATGCTGTAGCGGGACTTCATCTTATTCGCGCGACATACTTGCTGGAATATAGAATTCTGTGTGGTCTATCTTTATATCTAGTTTTCGTTTAGCTTCGAAATTAATGCAAGCGACGTACCACAAAGTCAACAATTACGATAACAACGGATCATTTTCACCCATAACAGGCCTTAATGAGTACTTAAATATCAAGGCGAAGTCTTTGGGAATGGATTTGTCTTTTACATTTTATTATTTTATGTTTCTTTCTAATCTATGAAGAGAAAGTAACGCTGAATTTGCAGCCCTTAAATAAAACTTTTGATTATTTTCGAAAGTGGCGTCGTATCATTGAAGCTTTAAATAAAAAATATATTCAGCGTACTGTACATAGAAAGTTGATGTAATAATGTTTATTTAGGTTATAAAAGCTAAAATTAATTATATACAATTCAATGAGCCTTGCAAGTGATAAGTTATACGTACCAAATTTAGCAACTTCTTTTAATACAATATTGTGGTTACAGTAGCAATATATATACATATATATATATATATATATATATATATATATATATCCATTATAGCTAATTCGGCGTTGAATAAACTGATGAAATGCAGCTGTAAACGTTCTATATACTTTCGCTTGGGTGATATATCTACTTGGGCGAACTTATCTGTATATATGTATATATGTGTATATATATATATATATATATACAGATAAGTTCGCCCAAGTAGATATATCACCCAAGCGAAAGTATATAGAACGTTTACAGCTGCATTTCATCAGTTCATTCAACGCCGAATTAGCCACTTAATGGGAGTAGCAAATGCTACGGGCCCTGCGTATTGGTACCCCAATGATTACTAATCAGAAAGTAATCAATGGATATTTATGAGAGAATGAAGTGTTATTTATCTGATTGCTGAACTCGCTGGCTGAAGAAAACGAAGCATAAGGTAAGCTATTTCTTTTGTTCATATGAGGAATGAGTTAAGTTTTGGATAGAACATAAACACAAAGTTTCAATGCGATACGTATAGTGCTGTAGCTACAACGAACTGTCAAGTTAGTTGAAAAATATGTTATAATTTTCCAAGAATGCCACGCCGACTTGGTTTCTGTTTTCCGCAATGAAGGACCATATCAGTCAACAATTTCTCGTTGGTATGAAGAATTCAAACATGAGCGGATTAGTCTTATTGACGATGGACCGAAAAACGACAGTTACTGAGGTAAACATCAATAGTCGACGTGTGACATACTGGGAACCTTAGGCATCATTGGTGATTTCAAGGACCTTAATTCAAACTATTTTGCATTAAACTGTGCGTAAAAAGTTACTTTCCCGTTGGATACCGCATCTGTTGACTGAAGAATAGAAATCAGCTAGGGTGAATTGGTATAAAAAAACTTCAACACCGGAAGCTCTAAAAACGTAATTATGAATCTTGAATTTACTCATATGCCAGTCGTCTGTTTGGGTGTTCCAATATAATGAAAAGTGACAAAAATCATCCATTCTCGAAGTGACTTCAAAAACATGGTCGGAACATTCGTCTTGAAAACAGATTAGCTAACAACAATTCCTCTATAAGGTTGAAGAACTGTTACTGCCAATTCATATACAACCATTTTTTTGCCGCAAGTCATCGCTGAACTTCGAAAAATCAACCCTGAATGACGAATCCTCCTCCACCTACATACACAATTCAAGTTTGCACACAGTATAGAAGACAATTAAATTTTTAACGCAATAAAACCTCGAATTGGTAGATCATCTTCCGTACAGTCCGGGCCTAAGTCACAACGATTTCTTTACGTTTCCGAAAATGAAGAAATCAATACGTAATTAAAGGTTCTAGACATCAAAAGGAGCAGTTGATGCTTTCAAATATGCATTTTATTCCAGCTCTATATGTAAAACTTAAAAAACAACCCCCATATACTCTACCAAGTAAGAATTAATAAAATCATGTAGGTGTTAAGTGCTAGTGAGAACTACTATAGATTATAAAATTAGAAACGAAAATTTAGTGTTGTTAATGAATCTAAAGAATTTCACGTACAAAAGATTAAAAATAATATCTTCTGTATTTATTTTTTGTATTACATTTGAGTATTTATTCTGAAAGTGGTACGGTCAGTGTAATCCCCAAATATCCTTATAATATTCTAAAATAAATGCTTAATCAGATACTGTATACGTTATATAATGTACCTTTCTAAAAAAATCAAAGCTCAATGTTTAGAAAGATCAAAATAAGGTATAATAAATAAACTCATGTTGTGTATAGAATATAATAAGAAATACTACAACATCGAAGAAACACAGAGATCAATTTAAATACATTCCTTACGGAAATTAAAATCATTACTGAGGTAATATAGTCGCTTCTTCAATTTATTTACTGTTTAAGAAAAACCATGTACTTAGCACATGTCATTTAAAAATAAACTATACTTAGCTATTTATTCCATAAATTAATAACTAAAGATACGAAGCATCCGGTATTTATAATAAATATACTTTATATGCTAATTGTCAAGAGAATTTAAAAATATAAATAATTTTTAGGGTGTCCCCAGATATTTACAGTACAAACATCTCAATTTGGTTCTATTCGAATATTTTAATTAAAATGTATATATCTAAGTGTTTGATATTGCATTCTTTCATCGTTAGATAAACCGCTTAATCGGTACTTATAATTCAATTCCAAGGTATTCATAAATTTTGAATTGTGTATGTAATAATTACATAATTACAAATTGAACATAATAGTAATGATTTAATGTAAGGTTTGCAAACTAATAGCGAAGCTATTTCTGGTGCTAAGGTGAAGCTATCGTTAGAGCTATTACCTGGTCAATTACACTGAATCGAATCGCGGTTTGGGAAGTCGGGTTATAATTGAAATCTGTGGGATAGCTAAAATTCCCTTAAATCTAGTAATTGTCAGCCTTTGTCCTAGAATGTGCGAACAGATAATGCCTTGCCCATTGTAGATGTCGCCGGCGTTGTGCAAGTTTCGATCAGTCGATAACGTTTTATTTTTTACCGGCGTACTTTAGTTTTATATATCAATGATTTAATACTATTCGACTGTAAAGTTTCGTTATTAATTTTGTAGGAAGCGCAGGTGTTTTTATTTATCTTTGTATTTAATTAAAAATCGAATGGATTGGATTGTTGTAAGGTGAAGCGAAACCGGACACGTAATCACATAGCGCGACAATTGAAAAAAATGAGTTGCAGTTTAGTTAACTTGCTTCTTCGCAGTCTAGTACTGATTGGTTCAACGGAAGAGGAATTGAAACAGGCCATGTCCCTCACAATTCCTCGACGCATTAAAGGTCCACTTGATTGCGAACCGTATTTCTTCACCAGGGGGGGTTCGACCGTTTTCATTAAGCACCCCACCAACGCGGTTAAACGTAAGCTATTGTCGAAGCCGAAACTTCCAATTGAGTCTATGGCTATTCCTTAATAACAGGTAATCCATTTGGAGTCGTCTAAGTGTATCACCGTTTCTTATATTAGATAGTGAACTTATCTCCTTCTTATTTGACGAATTTATAACATTTAATACTTCTTTAATAATTAAATCGATTCTAATCCTTTTAATCTATATCTATACGACTCGAGATAATTTTGTTATTCATTCGGTATATACAAAATGATGTGGTAAAAAAGACGGAAGGAGATGAAAGATGAAGAAAAAGAAAAGAAAAGAGAAACCGTAATTTCTATCGGTTTATGTTTCAATAAAGAAAGGGTCCAGAGACTATTAGAGTTTAGTTTCACGTATCTAATGTATTTAGTATGGGTATAACGTAGATACCTCAAGTGAAATGAAACGCAGAAACATCTTTACTTTTATCAACAGAGAAATTCTTAATGAATTCTGGTAGTTAAAAAAGTTTGCAGCATTCGAGCATTGAGCTTGCTGCAGCGAATAGTAATGCATGACTTCAGGCTGAGGGTCAGAGTTCATCTCCAAACCACAAGGGTCTACTGTCCCTATACTTCTACTCTGTCGAACAGCTAAAATCACGTGAATTGCTTTCGCAATTGAATCCTAACGTTACCTAGTTAATTTCCTCACGAAATAAATAAACTAATGAATATACGTTTCCTTTACTTTTAAATTAACTACTAGCTTGTTATTTAAAAAGAGGCAGAGAATTTGAAAAATTTAAATCACCAAAGCGTCTTATTCTAAATATATACATGTGCATATATGCCAAGACAATATAACTCACTTACCGTTATATCATTTCATAGCACAACATCCGATATTTCACGTCTACTGAACCGGAAATGCAAGATATGTTCTTTAAAATCCAATTTTATTCGATCGTTTTATATATCCGTCGGAAGGTTTATCACATTTTATTATACGCAAATTTGTAATTCAGATAGAAGAGGAAGTAGCTTCTTATATAGTTTCTAGTTTAAAAATAAATAAAAGGAAATAATAAAACAAAAATAATAATACAGGGTGTACCAATCAATACTAGTAGAGACTGGAATTTATACAAACATTTTTTTTACTTTTTTAATTAGTGGATATATTGTATGGATGTGTACTTTACAATGAATGCATATGTAAGTGTACATTTCATAATTATTTTGCATATTTATGCATATGTTCACCATTTTCACAAGAACTATAATAAAATCTAAAAAACTTTGCAATAATGAGATCGACTTTCCCAAAAATAGAATTTAACAAAAGGAGGTTAGAACTGAGAAGCATATCTTCTTCATAAATTTAAATCCTATTGTAGTGATAAATTTATTTTATGAACGTGTTACCAATAGTATTAGAAAGGACTTTAATTATTGGAACCTTAAATGGTTCAAATTAATCTAAAGTATACTTAATTAATGTAGATGATTTAGACAAAAACAAAACAAATCATTTTACCATAGTCAGGTGTGTTAATGAGTCCTTAGCTAATTTCTTTTTACCCGACCGTTACAGTACCTTTTAAAAAAAGTTCTATTAATGGTAATTGACGCTGCTTCATATATGTTAAAAGGAGCTGAAAGTCTGAATTTTTTTTCGAATTGAATCCATTGTACCTGTTTGGCTCATGGTTTAAATAGGGTTGCCGAAAAAGTTAGATTAGAATATCCAGATGTAAATAGTTAAATTATTAATATCAAAAACGTGTTTTTAAAGGCACCCTTACGAATACAATTATATAGCAAAGTACTTCTCCGACATTTCATCACCACCGGAACTTATTTTAACGAGATGGGGAACATGGTTTAAATGCGCTGCATTTCTTGTCAACAATTACAAAGGCGTCAAAAATGTTGTAACTCAATTTTGCGATAATTGAGGAGACAATTATTAGATTAAAAAATAGAAAATTATCTTTAAATGTTAGTGTTGGCACTATACACTAGGGTGACAGAATAAAATAGACACCAGGTAAAGCGGCATAAATATGTAAACAGCTAAATTCTAAGAATGAATTAAGAACTTTCTCTTGTCATTAGGGTAGGTGTAGATGTATCGGAAGGAATTCGTCATAGTTTAGTATCGTTACAACATTGCCTCGCTTACAAGGTTCGAGTGATATTAGCGACTTCACCCGGGGTCGCATCGTTGGCCAGAGTGAGCGCGGTGCTTCGCAACGTGAAATAAGTAATTTTTTTAATATTCCGTTGTCCACAGTTAACCGTGTGATTACACAATTTAAACGCAAGGAAAAAACAACAGTGGAGACCAGGTCGTGAGGGACCTTCTGAAAGAAGTAAAAGGGTGCTTGTGCGCGATGTGTTAAGAGAACCGAGAAAAAGTACAGCTGAGCTTGCGGCAAGTTCACAGAAAAGTCAGCGCACCGTTCTGCGATACATCCACAGTGTGGGGATGTATAAAAGGGTGGCAAAGAAAAAAACCTCTCTTTACGGCGTTTCAAAAACGACGCCGAATGGCTTGGGCAATCGAAATGCGAACGAAGCCCGAAGAGTTTTGGCGGTGTGTCATTTTTTCAGACCAAAGCAGATACTGCCAATTCAGTGATAGTGGTCGTACGTGGGTATGGAGACGTTCGTCACAGCAACTGGACGACAAATTTTTGCATCAGACAGTGAAATACGGCGATGTGAACATCATAGTGTGGGGCGCGATATGGTATGGTGGAAGATTGTAATTAGTACTCTGCGACGGAAATATAAATGCGACGAAATATATCCAAATATTAACAGAAGGACTACTACCGATATTCAACAACGCAATTTTAACTAAAGAAAACGCCACTTTTATGGAGGATGGAGAACCTGCCACAAAGCAAGAACAACAACCACATGGAAAGAGGAACAGGGTATTCGAATTTTACCATGGCCAGGCCAATCACCAGACATGAATCCGATAGAGAATGTTTGGCACATAATCCAGACAAATATGGCGAAACGAAAACCCAGCAATAAGGAAGAACTCGTGGCAGCTGTTACAGAAGAGTGGTTAAATATTCCAGAAGACACCATTAATCATTTAATAGATTCTATGCCACGACGACTCGCAGCACTTCACGCAAGTAAAGGTGGATCGACAAAATATTAGTCTAATTTAAAAATTTTAAAATATTTTGTATATATAACGACAATAGAATCTTTTTTTTAATTAGTAGGTGTCTATTTTATTCTGTCACCCTAGTGTAAATGATATTGAGGAGAAAATTGGAAACGTCAATGGATTAACTGGAAAAAAAGTAAAATTAGCCGAAATTCTACACAAAAATAGAGGTTCTGCTACATTAAAATCGATAAGTAATATAGTTTATGGCAATTTTAATGAAGACATGAATATAAACTCCTTATTCAGACCTAATTTTAAGGCCAATCACATCTTGCGACATTGAAAGAACATTTTCCCAATATAAACATATACTTACAAATCGTACACACAATTTAAGTATGGAAAATTAAAAAAAATATAGTTATTTATTGCAATAAATAAATATACAACATGTAAATAGGACAAATGAATTTGAATTTCCAAAAATATAATAAATAAATGCATATCATAAGTGCATATTGCAATTCTTACACCAGTCTTTAATTGTTAAGGTTGGCGCCCCATTCTTCATGAAATATATACAAATAAACTATTAAAATGTTCTTCCATATAATGAAGTATAAATACAATATAGCTGCTTTATACATAGAAGGGATACGAAGACAGATTGGTTCAATGAATTTGTGTATCAGTACGGGTGAGTCCGGATCTGGCGCGCCGAAGATTTGTTCAAGACTACTGATTATTTACCGAATTCGCTATAGAGATGCTTGACGTAAATCTGATCGAAATACCTTAATGAATAATATAGAATTTTCGAAGAATTTGGTGAATAATAATCAGAACACCTACATTATCAGATTCCAAGCTGACATTCCATAACAGGGATTAATTCCAAAACTTTCTCTTCAACCCGTACCATTAATCGTATTGTTACGGAATCTATAATATTTTAGAAGGTCGGATATTTAGAGCAAATAATTCGAATTCGCTATTAAAGATGCAGGTTGAATCTCTGGAACGTATAAAATAGTTTTCTCCAGTGAAAGAAGTTCGTATTCCTTGAAAAGGAATCATAGAAACGCGTTATATGTTGAAAAGAACATCAAGACCGCTTTCGCGAGGTCTATTCACGTGATTTTTAATGAAAATTACATCGTCTTCGCATTTTACTCAACGGCAATATAATGCAATAGGATCGATCTTTACAGCGCAGTGCACTGTTTCATTTAAATAACGTCAGAATTTTCAATTAGGTAAAACTGTATTCAGTTGGCACTTTATATTTATTCAAGAAGAAACTAGATAATATACATTTTTAAAATGACTATGGTTTTGTTACTCATGGGATTTCCTTTTTCAATTTTAACAAAATGACTGTAATAATAAATAATGAATTATATTGTACGTCGTCGAAACGTATGTCGTTATTGAATGAATTCGCTGGGTTAAATAAAACGGTACAAGTTGACTAAACTCGCGGCAGCAAATCTCAACCGAGTTGTAAACTTCTACCTTTCTCTTTGTCGCATTTTTTCCCCTTTAGTATCTTACTGTTGGCTACAAATTAGTAGCGTCGCTAAGTTGTTTATAAATAATAGCATTCTATCTCCTTCGTTCAGCGGTTTTAAATGGTAGTTACTCGGGGATCGTGCTGGAGATGAAAGTCAGGACGCAGTGAATCGGCAAGGTTTTCCTTAGTACCGTTTTGAAGCTGGCTTCAACCATTCGCCATTGTATAATTTTACGCTTACGGTATTGTCAAAATTATTGCTATTAATTATAATGAATAAGGGTTCTGTTCAGGCTTTTTTGTCGCGGTTTGAGAGTACGCCAGCCATTCTAACCTGGGGATTCCGGTGTAACAATAACTTAGGAGGTCACAGTTGTTAATTAAGGAATTAATGTTTCCAACTTAATTTCTAATTTGATTAAGGATTTAATGACGGTTTATCTTCTCCCGTTTATGAAATAATTATTCATTTATTTTGATAATTATTGAAAATTAACAGTGATCCAACAAAAACCATAGTTTTGAAATTAAATTATTTAGAATAATTTTGGTTGGTTTTTCAATGATAATTGAATTTCCTTGTCGTTACTAGTCTTAAATTTAATTAAATTAGTTTGTCGCGAAATTTTTCTGTTTGATCCACTCAAAAAGTATCTTGGCGGCAAACATTTCGAGGATGATAACGATGTTCAACAAGACGGCAACTCAAATACTTTTATGCAGCAGGCATTGGGGAATTGAAAAGCGATAGAATAAGTGTATTAATTTACAGCTTTTTATGACCTACTTAAGGTGAGATGAAAACCTTCCCTCTTACACCATATGACTCTAATTTTAAACAGAAAATTGCAACTGGTGCAATGCAGTCGACGTTGGGTAATTTTTCATGAAGCCATGCTGATGGGTTAAAAGTATTTCGTATTTATTTAAGAATGATTCAATCTGTCTATGATACAATATTCTATTATTTTTGCTATAACGGATGTTAACGCTACTGGTCTGTAATTAGTCACGTCTGAAGCGACTCCTTTTTTATGTGTAGGAATGATGATTGCTATCTTCAATACTTTAGGAAAAAAGAAGAAGAACTATAAGAAATGACTTAATTTAAATTGAAGTCTTTGAGTGAAACAAAAATTTCAAAACTTTGGTTAGCCTAGTGTTTCGTGAAATTTTTCCGGTAGGATTCGAACCTACAGCTCCTGTTTGCTAGACTGGTGTAAGCCATTACACCATGGAACCATCTGAACAAATCGCTAAATTTGTCAACTGAAATTTGGGGACTGCGATTTGACGTTGGTTTGGTTCAAAGCTTTGAAATTTTTGTTTCACTCAGAAACTTATCAATTTAGATGAAGTAATTACAAGGAAAATAACGAACACTCTCTGTCTTGTAGTTCTTCTTTCTTCCTGAAGTAAAAGAAATCGTTTCGGACATGGCTAATTATAAACCAGTACCGTTAACATGAGTTATAGTAAAAATAATAGAATATTCTATCTTAGACAAATTCAATTCATTAAATAAATATGAAATACATACTTTCAAATCATCAACTTCATCAATATCTGCATTTCATCTTACCTTAATGGTACAAGGGAAAATCAGTAAGTAGATAACAAAAAGCTATTATAAAAATAATTATAGAAATAGTTAGCCAAAAACAAGTTTTATTTATCAACAAAATTTCTATTTACATTAATATACTTATCCCATTGTTTTATCAATGGCCCAATGCATAAAAGTGTTTGGGTTGCCGTTTGAATCACCTCCTCTTGAACATCGTTAACACCTTCGAAATGTTTGCCACCAAGATGCTTTTTGAGTCAACTAAATACATGATAGTCACTCGGGGCTAGGTCGGGATTGTAAGCCGGATGTTAAAGAAGTCCCACCCTAATTCTGCAATTCTCTCCTGGGTCAAATAGGACGAATGCGACCTGTCTTTATCGTGATGCAGCAATATTCCTCTCTCTAAACATGCTGAAGCAACAACAAGGCTCTGCAGTACGATTCAGCGTTCTTATTTCTATTCTAGAGCTAGGAGCACTCCTTGAGAAACCCAGAACAGGTTAAGCATAACGCTACCAGCTGAGTTAATCTTGTTAAGCATGTCCTTCCCTTCTCCAAGCTAATTTCTGTGTTCAGTTATCTAGGTACCCCCCTGTATCTTATACGAGAGAATTTGATATAATAGGTTTCAAACCTTTTCAATTATTTACACAAAAAAAAACTACTATGCAAATTTCTTTTTCTATTTCGAGGATTTTTTGATTCTAAAAGCTCTCCCTGCTTTTTTTCGAAGGGCGGTAACGCGTACCACCGACAAACACCGTCGAGTGCCATGAATACACAAAAATATGCAGGAAATGTAAAACTGTCAACCGAAATTAAAAACTATTGTAGGAGGAATTTGAAACGAGTAAATCAGTTTAAATACTTTGAAACAGAGTTAATTGTCTCTCCGCTAGAACCGAAGCGGTGGACACATCTGAAAAGGGGAACTGACGAGAGCAGTGTAGTGAGGGTCTTCCGAATAGGGATGAGTAAAGGGGGGAACGCCGTATGGCAGCGATGTTAAAATTTCCATCATTTATCGAAAGTAATTACGTATTATTCTTGCAAGTTTCGAATGTAGAGGCTGGCGTTCGTTGAAACGCATCAATACGGTGTTATTATGAGTGGGTGTATTAGCAGTATTGTTATTGTCAGCAAGATTGATTCATTAAGTTTTATTAGTCTTCTGATAAACAGTTCTATTGTTAAAAAGACTGGTGCCCTCATCTATTCAGGAAATTATTAAGCAGAATAGGGGAAATAATATTACTTTATCAAACTTTACGAGCCCCGTCGCCTCTTCTATAGAAATGCTAAAGAGCATTTCCATTTAAGTTTAATAAGCTATTGATTCTATAAACTCCGATGGTGTATGCAATAATATCCCGTGGGAAATTTATAAATTATCTTTCTAACGATTTTCACTCGATAAGCATAAATAAATAAAAAATCAATAATCAATTTTGGTGGTAGTAACACTAAACAAGTTTAAAAAAGGAAAAATTATCTTAACTTGGACAATTGCGTTACATTTTCGAGTAATAAGCATTTTCAAATTGACAGCGCCACCGCTACTATGACACGCATCTAACCATATAAATGTCAACAGCATGCGATTGGTCATTAGGACTAACAAGATTCATTGCTGAAACAGGAACTATATTAACCTATATTGATTTTACCTAACATTTCATTCGAGCTTTTTAAATGGAATATTTTTTTGAGGAGGAGTTCAAATTTTAAAATATCGAATCGATATGAAACTTTAACGTAGGTAGATGGTAAGAGGAAAAAAATCAAACGCTTCTTTGTTACCGCCGTTCTCGGTAAATATCAATCACAAAGAGGTGGGTGCAAATATGCCATACATTTTACACGTTAATCAATCATATTTTTATTACTATTGACAATTTATTTTTGCTTTGGCAGACGGTAAACAGGTATTGTAAAACTCCGTGGGGGAAAATGGAATTTAATAACGGTCCGAAAAAATGGTATTTAAAAAGATCATTAGAGTTGGCGTTATTTTCTTTCGCTTTATTACATTGCCAACTATATTTAACTTAGGTAATCTCTTAGGAAGGAAATGAATATGGTATATATAAATTACATAATAATATTTCTACATAATTAAATTTTGTGGAGCGTTAACTTAAGTTTCGAGTGAATCTGTACCGTTTCCAATAAATTTTAAAGAAGCAGCAAGCCAGGCTCCGAAGCATGGGTGTTGGGAAAAATGCAATTTGATACCGCTAGAGACACGCGGTACTGTACGGCCGGTCGTCCGCTAGATGGAACGAGTATCGAGCCGGGGAATTCCCCTAATGTAATAATGCTTTAATCTGTGCCCGCCCCAGCTTGTATGCCAATGTCCGCAGGACTACGTCTCAACGAACTAGGCAGACATACGGCAGCGTATCATCAATCATTTCCGCGATCAGAAAGACGTGGAACTCATCATGTATACATTCTTGCTCCGTTAGGAGGAAGAAAGACGAAAAAACCATCCACATAATACGCTTACACATTGCGTTTTACTATCCACTACATCTTTTATAATTATATGACGTTCATTTTGATTAAGCGTCTCTTACTCTTTTCCATTTTTTTTTTCCATTTTATGGAAAAATCATTTCCTTCCGATAAAATTCTTCTATTTCCCGAGACTAATTCATATTTCTGGCTAAAAATGACTTGAGAACCATTTTTATTCAAGATCTTCCAGGCACCTCCACCAAAATTGCATTTTATATAAAATTTGGGAATACATACTGTAATGATATGTTTTATTATTATTTAAAATAACAATGATTCTTTCCAAATTTTCATATACTTCTATATTTGGTTTTTATCGATAGTGTTTCATCCACGTCCTCATTTTGTTGTTGTTCTCGGAGGTAAAATACCGCTAGGATTTCCTCTTCTTTAGTTTTCTCATAATATTTGTTCCGTACGGTTTTCTTTCTGTGTATTAAATATTACAGATCTACTTTAGTTGTTAATCTAATTTACAATTTTAAATTTCTTAAAAAAAAGAGTGCCTTAAACAACATGTGCAATGGGGACGCAAGCTCCACTATCGTTAGTTATATATACGGTTTTCTTAAACATACTTTTGTGATTAATTATAATTTCTTCAAAATGATTCATGGAAGACGTACTGAAGATGTACTGGACTCACACATTTTTGCACATAAGTATCGTCTCGGAATAAAACACACACGTCGGATGGATGGCACGCATGGTAGTCTTAAAAATAACGACAGTGTCAGAGTCACAAATGTCGAAGTTGTCATCCACAGAAAAATTCATGTATTATTTAAATTATATTTCAAATTAAACCTAATTATTGAAATTCTTCAAAGTTTCTTTGAAGTCGAAAGTGTCCCAGCTATTTTCATAATAATTTGGAATTCCGGATATATTGGTGGAAGCTGAAGAGCAGGAAGTCTAGAATACGATACAGTACGTGCGAGTGTGAGTATGATTTAATTAAAGACTTAAAATTGTAATAAATTATTAAAATTCAATGTTTTTTTGCTCTTATTTTATATTTCGTTTATAATTTTCAAATATAGCTAGACAGGGATTATTTTAGGTAAATGTTAAAGAAGAAATTCTGTTCGACAAGTAAAGAACTTGAGATTTTCCACCACAAAATTGGCGCCTAAACTTTTTGGGTATTTAGAACTTTACAAATAAGATGATTTAATTAACAACTATGTAAAATTTAACATTCAAAGCATTCATGAACGTATTTCGGACATCTCAACACATCTCATGGCAAAAATACTAACCTTAGAATTAAAAATTTATTGCCAAAATTTAATGGAAAAACAGAGAACGACGTAGATGTAATTTCCTTAGAAAAGGTTCTTCTTCCATTTATACAGGATGTCCAATATATCTTTTCACGTATTAGATCTTCTTTAGAATTGTATGCAGTGTTGCTATAGTTCTGATGAATTTAGGAGTGTGTTTCTACAAAAATATTGGGATGAGGTTGTTCAAAACTTACAATAAAAAAATATGATCTTTCGAAAGTTTCCAGCAGAAAAAAGAAATAGTTAAATTTTTATTTAGGCATTTTGATTTTAATTAAAGCTGTTATAACTCACCAGGTACAAACATACCATGAATTTTGTGAGTGTCTGAGGGAATTCAATGACCTGTATACAAACGAAAATTTAAATAAAAGAGCATGAGATTTTCCATCACACTACGAAAAAATTTATTTGTCCATTGATGGATTGAAGATTGAAAGGCCTCTAGCGAATTAATAACAAACGATAGAAAAATGGTTCTGTAAAGGTATTTGTACTGTGTAATTAAATGCTATATAAATATTGAATAAAAGCAAATAAGCGAACATAATTATTATACACGCAATTATCAGTATTTGCAGTTCATATTCAGGGAATCTGCTATGAAATTAACTCGCCAAATAGTGATGAATTTCAAATAATTTTTTTTTTAATGAAACTGAAGAATCTCCACAAATAAAACAAAACTCTACGTTCTCTTCCGGTTTAATGGCGTTTAAAGGAAATGAAAGCGCAGCACGTTGAGGGAGGAAGGGGAAGTGAATGAAATTAATTTCGTTAGATAAAATAACAAAATACCGTTAACTGAAGTTCACGTTATGACGTTTCTGCTCGCCTTTAAAATTATCTTTCGGCAATTTCCCCGAAAGATTTTTAAATATCTCCAACCTGATGCGGCTCTCAGTGACGTAGATACGTAATAAAACGCCATTGTATTCGCGAATAATATTTTATGCACGGTGTTTATATTTGGAATTAACATTCTAAGATGAATTTCGGTTGGAATTTCGAAATTTCCGAATCGACATACTTTGAATGATACGGATTCAACACTGTTGCACGCCTACGGAAAATTCCTCGCGAAAGTAAATACCAAAGTCATCGAAATTTATCTAAGTACATATCTACCTGGAATATTAATCTAAAATGAAAGGATTACACCTGCTACGATAAGTCTGTATGCTATCAATTTTCCTGTTAACATAAATCTACCTCTTGGCATAAGGTGAGAAAGGTATCCATTAAAATACAATACTATTATTCCACTAATGAAGATATCATTAAAAATGAATTCGCATTTCTCCCGTAGATGCGAAACCTAGCTTCCTTTTTAAGTAGGAAGATGAAATTTATATGGTATATGAGCAACACCAGTCAACACGCTGTACCGTTTTCGCTTTTGTGAATAATTTTTAATTGAGGATACTCCGGATTATTCGTATGAAATACATCCGGAGCGGAATAAGTCGCTACAAATTAAAAATTCAGCGACTATTTAAAAATATCTACGATGATAGAATATTATGAAAATATTTAATCTATTCATCACCTTTTATATTTAATGCCTTCTACCTGACGCATAAAGCGGGAGTTATTGATTAATTTCGGCTGTATTGTACATTTATTTTCATTAAAGGGGGCCTTTTCATCAAATTGTTACTTTTCTCTTTCGTATTGTTCGAAAAATAACGTTTTATTTTTTTATATTCAACGGGTTAATGAGAATTGATTTTGCGATATGATAAAATGCCTTTCAGCATAATCCGTTTCTCTTTTTTTTGCGCTAACGTTAAATTGGGTTTATGTTACGGAAACACGTGAAATTTAACAAAGATAACATTTAATTTAATAACGAATTGAAAATAATCATCGTACAAAATTAATTAGACCAACTTCGAATGTTTGTGTAACCATATACTGAGAAAACAAAATGAATTGAGTTAACAAAAAAAAATGTTAGCTCCTTTTCGGTTGTTTCATATCCTTTTTTGATAGTATTTCATTGATTTTTGCACGTGCCAAATTCCCCGGTCCAGAAGTAAATTTTATATACTACTAAGAATAAAGAAAGATGGTAGTTCGATTCTTCTTGGGGTTGTTTTTCGTTAAGTGGAATAGGGGCCCTTGTGAAAATTGATGGAATAATGAGGAATAGGCAACAATTTTGAGTTTATGCACGATAACAAACCGAAGCACACGTTGTTATTATGTAAAAACTACATCGTTAATGTAGAATGAAGGAATATTAAAAATAATGACTTGGCTTACCCAGAGTCCGGATCTGAATCCGTGAGTTGTAGATGAGTAAAGTTTTGAAACAAGCGTCAAATTTTGCATGAAAAAAGAAATGTCCATACTATTACGAGAGGTAGTGTACGTAGATAAAAATTGCGTCACGGTTTTTTAAGAAAATACCAAACCGATCCATGTGGAATTTTATGATTTATTACATTTTAGAAAGATTCGTTAGAAAAAAAACTAATTTCGTTTTAAAAAGAAATTTGGAAGAAGTGGAGAATAATAAAGATTCACCTAAATTTTATCTAAAAATTAAAATACAATTGCCTATGCAGTGAAAGATAGAAGAATGTTCTTGAATAAAATTCAGATTACGTGCTAGGACTATTAAAAGCCTTGTGTAATTACTAAATTTTCAGTAACAGTTAACTTTGTTACTATGCTAAATTTGATTTAAATTTATAAAAAGTTATAAAAGAAAGATTTTCTTAACTGAGTAGCCTGTATTTCAAAGATGATATGTTTTCGAATCTGTACTTGTTATACGGCGATATTCATCAATGTTAAATATTTTATGCTTGCCTTTTCCAATGTATATCAATTATTTCAAACTCCTGATTCTGAATTTATGTAATAAATGATGCTATAAAGAATCTCATCCCTTTAGTTCGGAAAAGGGTTAGTTAATTTTCCCAATAAGTCTATCACGTTTGTTAAAACATCTATTTATGTTGATGCTACTAGTACTAACACATCATCTGTACGGTCCAGTGATGATGAACCACGGCCTAGTTCGCTGTAAGCGGCTTATCGAAAATCCAAGCATCCGTACACTTTTAATGGTGAAGAAAATATGAAAAGGGTTTTCAGAATTAGCAATTAGATTTACAAAATTTCTTACACGATACTTTCCAAGGGAGATTTGTACTAAATTCGTGCAAAAGAAATGGAAGATAATGTCAAGAAACCAGGAATTTATTAGTTGAAGCTGGGAGGTAAGTCTATAAAATATAGTATTCTCTTGACATGTGTATATCTGAGGCTCATCAATTAGTAGACAAAGAAAACTAAAATTAAATCTTTACAAATTAGCGTGTTTCTAATATTCGTTCTTTTTACATTTTACACGAACAAAGGGATAGAAACAAATGATTGAACACAAATACTGAAGCATGGGCTGAAGTACTCCTCCACTGATGGGCGATGTATAATTTAAGAAAATCGTGAATTAAAAGAATACTGATAGCATATTTTGAAGAATTGCCTACATTAAACATCAAAGTTTGAACGATACTACGAACACTTTATATAACATTAAATGTAGTACAATCTTACGAATAAGTATTCAGATATTACAAGTAGCAACGTTTTAGATTGGAGGTGATTTCAGTAACAAGTATGACATTAGCAATGTGTTACACTCAAATTGGGACAAATATTGATGGTATTATCTTATTTTAATTAAATAATTATATTATACAGTCGCTGAGTTAAGTTTAAAGTATAATTGACGTGCAGATAAATTAGATCAGTTTGCTGAATCCAGCTTAGAGTTAAATCGAATTGCGCATATATATGTTTCCTATACATCATAGTGTAGCGGAAGTACTGCGACTCATGAAAAAGTTTCTAATTTAAATCTAATTTCTACATTAAATGTAAACGTTGTTTTTTAAGTGACTGTAAGTGTGTTTGTGTCAGACTCACGTACTATAATACAGTTTTACATCTTAGCATCTAGTATCAAGAATTAGATACAAGGGAACATTAATAAATCTGTAAGTTTTGTTAAACATGTGGTGGTTGATTTTTCATTATTCCAAAATATTATTGTAGTAATGCTACGTAAAGTTACAGACTTTAGTATCGACAAAAACAAGAAACATGCTTATGTGTTTGTAATTGGTCCATCATTGCAAAAGATGATATCTTCGTATAAAGTAATTAACAATAATATATATAACGCGAAGTCTGTTTTGAAAGGTACTGATATATACTTCAAAGCGTACGATATATTACGTTAAATTAGAAAAGGAGTTACCCTTTACTAATGTAACCTGTTTGTGACAGTAGGTTTCACAAATTTTAAGCCTGTTTTCGGAGAGGTCCAAGAAACTTTATCTACAAACAATGATAGCATTCATTATTTTGATGAATTTACTAAATCATGAAAACGACAAAATAATATGTTTTCAAAAGAAAGATTTTGGAAATGTGTTTGTAATAATTTTTTGTATGTGCAAGTTGTTTCTGATGTTATTAATTATACAGGATGTCCATCAAATAAAATAAAAAAATATGAAAAATCAAAAGATCTAATTTTATTAGACTTAAATCCAAAAATTTTTCCGAAAATTCCTTCGCAGACGCGAGAAATTTCTTTTTTATTATTCACAGTCAAAATATTCGTACGTAAGCGTGTTATTCAACTCTTACCATGCCATTTGAAAGGTATACAGTGTAATTTTGTAGTTTTCTTTAGTTAACTTCATGATTCCATCAACATAAACTAACTTCTTTTAAAATAGTGTAATTGTAAAATAAATATATAAAATATAGACAATAATTTAGATTAACCTCATTCAAATATTATCTTACAGAATAAAAAAAAATGGCAACACAATCTCAATATAACGTAAAAATACTACGTAAGCTATTTTAATATAAAAATGAAGCCTCAATACATCATTATTAATTTTGATATAAGCTGTCATGTTCGTAAACAAGCTAACGTCACATGGCGGATGTTTGATAATAAATCCTATGGTTGCGGTTTGCGAGTTTTTTTTTTTTCGAAAACTGATGTCTTTAATGATACACTTCAAATGAGCTTAGTATCGATTCAAAATGGCGTAAAATAATGACCAAGGTATCCAGTTTCATTTTCGCCATTAATCTATGTGATCGAATTTTTTAATTTAAAACCGATAAAGCAACTACGTCTAGATTGTATCTACGTACTGTGCCTTAGAGACGGAATCCCAAATAACAAGATAAAACAAAAGTTACAACTTCATATATTAAAGGACTTTAGGGGTAGTGCTGAGAAGACCGTTCTTTCGGCCAGTGCTAATACAATTTATAAAAGAATCGCTACGAGGGTGAAAAACCAGTACTTAATTATGTTATACTGCAAGGAACATGCGAATCAGGGACTGGTGCATTAAATTAAAAGTTCGAAAGTTTTCTGATGGAATGGTATACGTTTGATTAGCGCTAGTTAGGGAAGTTAATTTGTGCAATGTATATAGAGTTTTTAAAATAGTGCTTCTCTCACAAAAAAAAACCTAATTAACAAGCCCCCGATCGAACGTAAATAATTTATGCATTAGGTATTGGTTAATATTACATCTCTAGTAAAATTACATCTAATCAATGTCGATAACTATTTTGCATAAAGCCAATTTAAATAGAGGGGCACGTACGATCGACGAATTTCATTTTCTTTATTATGCTAAACACGTTCATATAACCATAAACGTATAACGAGGAAGTACAGGACCGGATTCGGGAGGTATTCATTTTTATACGCTTACCTACAACGTGGAGATAGCCGAACTGGGTCTTAACGGCGACGGTGTTGATTTGGCACATGTATCTTCCTTTATCTTCTTCTTGAACATTACTGATGTGCAAGAACCAAGTGCGGTGCTTATCATGGGTTACACTAATTCGAGGGTTACGGGTGATGACGTGATTATGGACAGTCAACAAAGCCGATTGTTCGAAATGCATCCAAGCCACCTGTAATAAATTGAAAGACACTATAGAAAACTCTACCAGTCTAAAACGCTCATAAAAATCACGGTTTAACTCCCCAAAAGCATTAAGAGGATATATTTACACTCATAAAAGTGATATACATCAGAAAACGAGCAAAAAACGGACATGACATTGCGTCTCGTACTCTTTAAACGGTATTGTTACGTGTTATAGATAAGCAGTACATATGTTTTGATATCACTGACATGCCTGACGTGTTAAAAAAGCCGAGTTTACCGTGTTATGTACATATTTTTTTAATTGCGCTGTACTGCCGAGGTGTTCCTGTGCTTACATTTCTACATTATTCCGCCTTTTATCTCCCGCAAGTGGATGTGAGCGTGAATATACAACAGTCTGCCTTCAATTTCAACAAAGTAACAAATAAAATAATTTTCCTACTACATTTTATGTGACTATCCATAAAGTAGTTACAAACTCAGACATAGCGAAGAATTAGGAATGAATTGGTGATGAGGACGGATTGTTTGAAATTTAACACACATTAATATCCTACGACATATGACAACAAATAAAATCGGTCATAAAACTTAGGGAAGTTAAAATATAATTGTGCGGACTATAACGGAGTTACATTAAAAAGTTTATGGGTAATATTTCTTTCTACATAGAGAGAAATTGAGACTGAAATATTATCTTTCGGATCACATTATACATATTTGTGTATATGAATAGTCTTTTTATGAAATAAAAAGGAAATTTTTAATTTAATAATTTTGAAAATATAGAATTACGTTTCACTTTTCATTTTATAAATTAAACATTTTTTTTCTATTATTCTGTTGGTAACTGGATAAACCTACAAACCATAGAATAAACTGCTACTAGTAACGAAGTAAAAAAAAAACTGAAATGGGATGTCATTCTAAGTCTGAGAGATAATTTATAACAATAATAACATTTATTGGCGGAGGCGCAGGGGATAATCTTCAAACTTGAAATATTTCTACCCCATATAACGAATATAAATCAAACATTACGAAAATGACTTCGCCCTAGCTAAAGTTCTCCGCTGTTTAAAACTTGGATAATATTTTAATATACATATAAATAAAACGGAAACGGAATAAAATGGGGTTGAAACAGAGGAAGACGGAGGAAATCGTCCGGACTTGCCTAACGATCCAAAACGCTATTATGTGTGTAAATTTAACAGGTCGCCTCTGGTCGTTTCTATCTTGTATAGGAATTATCGTCAAGTTAAATAACCCTTCAATTAATAAGCATTTAGAAAATTGATATAGTATACCAATTATAGCCTTCACAAAACCATCTATTCGAGGGCTTTAATACATCCTTAGATAATATGCTGAGCGGCTTTACTATCTGTCGTTTTGGGCCTTGCACTTGATCCTGTTTACATGAGTATGGTGTTAAACCCATGTTTAATTATATTATCTTGTTTCGCGAACACATTTTGCCTTTGGCTTTAACAATCTGCGACGACAACAAGTATATAGTATTACCGCAGGGAGGGTAAACAGATATACTAGGAAGAGATCTAATTAAAAAAAATTAATAAACAAATAAGCTAGCTAATTTTTTTGTAACACATGGGCTGAAAAGTCCCGGGCCTAACAAAGAAAACACGTTTTTTTTGGTTCAAAATTAGCTTTATTCATCAACGTAATCTCCATCAAGAGCAACGCAATCATTGAAGCGTCGCTCTGACATTTCAATACCACTTTTGTAGAACGATTTAACTTTTGCCTTAAAATAGGCCTCAGTTTCAGCGATAACCTCTTCATTCGTGCGAAATTTCTTACCGGCGAGCATTTTTTTGAGGTCTGCGAACAGCCAGTAGTCGCTGGGAGCCAAATCTGGCGAATACGGTGGATGTGGCAGCAATTCGAAGTTCAATTCATGTAGTTTTACCATTGTTTTGATTGACTTGTGACACGGTGCGTTGTCTTGATGAAACAAAATTTTTTCTTTGCCATATGCGGTCGTTTCTTTGCAATTTCGGCCTTCAAACGCTCCAATAACGCTATATAATATTCACTGTTGATGGTATTTCCTTTCTCAAGATAGTCGATGAATATTACACCACGCACATCCCAAAATACCGAGGCCATAACCTTTCCAGCCGATTGTTGTGCTTTCGGGCGCTTTGGACGAGGTTCACCAGTTGCTGTCCACTCAGATGACGATCGTTTTGATTCCGGAGTGAAGTGATGGATCCATGTTTCATCCATTGTCACATATCGACGCAAAAATTCCGGCTTGTTACGTTTAAACATGGCCAAACACTGCTCAGAATCATCAACACGTTCTTGTTTTTGGTCAACAGTGAGCAAATGCGGCACCCACTTTGAACAGAGCTTTCTCATAGTTAAATGCTCATGCAATATAAAGCCAATACGTTCTTTTGATATCTTTACGATGTCAGCTAACTCACGCAACTTCACTTTTCGATCATTCAAAACGATTTTGTGGATTTTTTTGATGTTTTCTGGTGTTACCGCCTCATCTGGACGTCCACTGCGTTCTGCATCATCGGTGTCTCTACGACCACGTTTGAAGTCAGCAAACCAACGTTTTATTGTTGTTTCTGATGGAGCGGAGTCCCCATAACACTTTTCAAGCCATTGTTTCGCTTGAACGGTATTTTATCCCATCAAGAAGCAGTGTAAAATTAAAACACGAAATTGTTTTTGATCCATAACAAAAGTAGCGTGACTCTTAGCACAATAACTCACACACTAATTAATAGAATATCATGAAATTTTAGCAGCTGTCTTTTGAAGGTTAGTACTAACTCAGAGAAAGGTGACTGCAATAAAACTAGCGTCATCTATGTGTTAGGCCCTGGACTTTTCAGCCCATGTGTTATTTCTCCAATTAAAAAATATTTTCATGCCCTACTAGCTCGTATATAAATTAAGTATTTTTCGTTAAAATAATGTTATTTTACAGACTATGCGCAGTTCTTGTGAATCACTCTATATAAATACATCTATGGAATCAAGTGTATATAAAGAAATAGTAGTAGAATAAAGGAAAGGAAAAATTTAGGGCAAGAAATGTGAAAATTATTCATAGGCTTTATTTCAGTGAAAGGTGCTTCTATCACGAATCCTTTTATTTCTTCGAGTTATCATTTGTCAAAGTTTATTTGATATTCGAGGCTCTCCCCAGTGCCATATATCTAAATTAAAGCTTTCCGTTTTATTTTAAATCATTATATTCGGATTGAAACGCTATAGGTTTCATCTTCTTCCAGGTTTTATTTTTGTAGTAAATTGTAACATAGTTGTCAAAACGATATTATTTAATTACTTTTTATTTATTGAATTACGTCTGTTGAAACTGAAACAAGTTTAACAAAGGAATATCCTCTAAAAGCTCAAGTGGTAATAAAAATGTGCTTTATTGCTCCTGTATACAAGATATTATTTTGCTATTAAGGATACAATGTAGAACAAGATAACTTGAGGCGATTACGGAAGTAATATTGCTCCCCAAATATAATAAAATTATTAATTATTTAAGAGATTGCTGGAGTATTGTCAGATAAACGATATGAACATCACAAATACATTTTATGAACATGAGGACATACATAAGTTTACTACAGAAGAGCCTTTTAGAGCAAAGAAATCTATAATAGATTATGTAGTGGCAGAAAGAAAATTTAGTCAATGCATCCTGGATACAAAAGTCAGAAGAGGAGCAGAAATATAAACAGTGATCACTATTTAGTAAACAATGGTCAAAGAGAAATAAAACAGTGGAAAGTTTGCATGTACTAAACCATACAGGAGAATTGAAAACCTAAGAGTATAAGAGATAAATATGAAGGTTTGGTGGAAGAAGCAATGTCAGAGTTATTAAAATGTTCAGAGAAAATAAAGGGTGAAGGAACCATGGGAAAATTTAAAGAAATTATTCTAAAGATGACCGAAGGAGTGTGTGGGGTATGTAGAACTAGCAACAACAGCAGACAGACAGTGTTGTGGAGTGAAGAGATAAAACGAAGAGAAAAAAATGTGGAAAACTTATCTATCGTATAGAACTAAAGAGAATTAATTAAACACAAGCAACAAAATGTAATTGTTGAAAAGATGATAGGCGCAGCGAAGCAAAAATCGTGGCAAGAGTTTGGGGAATAATTATTACAGGATAGTAATGGAAACGGAAAATTCTTCTAGAAAATATTAAAAAAACTCAGAACACAAAGAACAGCAGGAATTACCAAAACTAAAAGCGTACATGGTCGTACCAGGAGTAAAGTTATGGGAAATGTTGAATTTGAGAGGGCTGAACGATAATTTAATAACAAAATGAAAAGAAAATCTAATGATCGAATTTGAAATCTACAATGCTACATATGTTATAGGCACTTACATCTGAATATACTGGAATATGCATTTGCAGATAATAATTTACTACCCAATAGCACACAGCATATTACAGAATAATTGTACTATGATAACTATTATAAAACAAGAGTGTGTAGTACCAAAAGAAAGCAATAGCAAACGAAAATGCCAATATTTCTTCAGCCACAGAAAATTGCTCAAACAAAAGTTGCCTCAAAGCATTGATAGTAATGTTAAACAAGTTAAATCTAGATGTATATACATTAACACTGTTACATATTTATATAATTGGTGACTGAGAATGGTGGTGGGTGTTAGCCATGGGAAGATAAAAAGTTAATTTACTCCTACTATTAAGCCTCGGTATGTAAAAAATCAAATTTATATTCAGATGACGTAGTGTTATCACAGACCGAAAAAGGGAGAACGTAATAGTGTGGATAGAGGTTCTGATGGAAAATAAAGATATTGGAGATAGCGGAAAATCATAAACACTTGAATGTTCAACTTGATGGGATTATAATAGAGCAAGTGGACCAGTTTGAGTATTTTGGGGGTATCAAAGTGCACGGAAATGATGCAACCAGAGTGTATTATGCTATGAATAGAAATTACGAATGTAATTGACTCGAACAAGAAAATTGAAATGTAAGATTGAAGCAACTGAAATGTATCTTACACGTATATAAGGCAGTAACCAAATTAGATAAAATAAGAAGTGTCCGTGAGTTCCTTGAGCAGAGACACTTGAGCTTGCGGGGATATCTATAGAGAATGAGTGACCGAAGAGTTGTAAAGAAAGTATGGATAATAAATCAAAGGAAACCTGGAACAATGCAATTGAGAAAAAACGAAGAAGAACAACCTGAAATAAGGTGAGAATTTGTTTGTACTTGTGTCTTGATTATATATATATATATCTGTACATTAATTATTTAAACAGTTGCTGTTGTTGTTATATTTGTTTTTTTTTTCTTTTTGATTACGTATTGTGAAAGTGGAGGAATAAAATTAAGGAAACAAATCCTTTGGTGATAGACGTGAAAAATGTTAACCGCTACAAAAACAAGGTGGGCTTAGGAAGTCATTGTTTTTCATTTTACACTTGAGTAAGCTTAGATTTAAAACTCTGTTTACGAATCCGGCAGTCGAGGCTTTTTTTTTGCGCACCCTTGTTCCCTCTACGCTTCCGGTTAGACCCGTACACTCTGTGCCAGAGCTTTCGAGATATACATATTTATACATAACATTCAACAGGTTTAAAACCATTAACGATTAATTTGGCCCCCATTCAAAACAAAGCTTTGCGCTTTTGGGGAAAGAGGAGACGAGCTTTAGCCGAGTAACCGGCGATACAGATCGCTATACAATTAAAATTACTAATCGCGATTGTATTTTAATCCTTTTTGTTGATTTGCTTTTACCGTACGGACGATAATGTTTATTTATCAGACGTCCTTAGAAAATTACTACGTTATCAAAATGTATACATGATTAAATAACATCTCATTTCTTAAATAAATAAAATAAATAGGCGTTGGTGGAAATTTCCTTCGTTTTACGTATTACATTTTTTGACGAGCTTTTTTTTTAAAGCACACATAAAGTTCCCTTCATTCTTGACTTAAATAACTTCGAAAGTATGATGAGTCTAATTTATCAAAAGCCCCGGGCAGTTAACTAGGTATATTCACATCGCGAAAGAACGTAGTAAATTTAACAAAATTGTATCCATTGAAAGTGCCTTCAATGTAGTTTCTTTTCTCTTCACGTTTTTTCCTTCTTTTTTTCTCTCTCTCTCTCTCTCTCTCTCTATTTCTCGCTGATTCACTTGACAGAAGTTTTGAAGCTTTCGATGTTTCTAATTCGGCATTTATTGATATTGAAAAGTTAAAGTTTTAAAATTGTTTTAAATTAAATGAGATAGTTCTTTTCCGGTAAATAAAATGCATAATTTGCTCTTTCCTACTTTCTTGGTTTGTACACCACAGCTTCATTTCCTTTTTTTTTACATCTCGTTGCGTTCTGAAACCTAGCCCCAGGTTATCTGGGGGAGAGATGCTGTTGTAAATAGCAGGAATTGCTAAAACGAGAAAGATGATATATATTTATTTTTCAACATCGTCTTCGTCGAAGACTCGATATATTTAGTTTTTACTCCCAAAAGACCTTTGAAACCATCCAATTACACTTCCTTTGAAAAGTATTTTCCAAGCAATGATTAGAAATTCACTGCTAAAAATAAAAATATTCTCCTGATACCTCGTAATCCTACGTCCTTTATACCTTGCGTTGTTGGATTACTATTCTCTTATTTTCTAAGCTAGTTGTTTAGCTTCAATCTATCCCATACTTTCTTTTTCTATACATGTTCTATACATTCGTTTTTTCCAGGTGTTTCGCAGTCTTCTTTGTTATTCGATCTTCTTCCATTCTGTATATACACTAGAGTGACAGAATAAAATAGACACCTACTAATTAATTATAAGTGCTGCGAGTCGTCGTGGCATAGAATCTATTAAATGATTAATGGTGTCTTCTAGAATATTTAACCATTCTTTTGTAACAGCTGCCATGAGTTCTTCCTTATTGCTGGGTTTTCGGGGTCGTTTCGCCATATTTGCCTGGATTATGTGCCAAACATTGTCTATCGGATTCATGTGTGGCCATGGTAAAATCCGAATCCCCTGTTCCTCTTTCCATGTGGTTGTTGTTCTTGCTTTGTGGCAGGGTGCTCTATCCTCCATAAAAGTGGCGTCTTCTTTAGATAAAATGGCGTTGTCGAATATCGGTAGTAGTCCTTCTGTTAATATTTGGATATATTTTGCCGCATTTATATTTCCGTCGCATATTGCTAATTGCGATCTTCCACCATACCATATCGCGCCCCACACCATGATGTTCACACCGCCGTATTTCACCGTCTGATGCAAAAATTTGTCGTCCAGTTGCTGTGGCGATCGTCTCCATACCTACGTACGACCACTATCTTATCACTGAATTGGCAGTATCTGCTTTCGTCTGAAAAAATGACAGACCGCCAAAACTCTTCGGGTTTCGTTCGCATTTCGATTGCCCAAGCCATTCGGCGCCATTTTTAAAACGCTGTAAGGAGAGGTTTTTTCTTTACCACCCTTTTATACATCCCCACACTGTGGAGGTATCGCAGAACGGTGCGCTGACTTTTCTGTAAAGTTGCCGCAACCTCGGCTGTACTTTTTCGCGGTCCTCTTAACACTTCGCGCACAAGCACCCTTTTACTTCTTTCAGAAGGTCCGGCACAACCTGGTCTCAACTCCACTGTTGTTTTTTCCGTGCGTTTAAATTGTGTAATCACACGGTTAACTGTGGGGACAACGGAATATTTAAAAAATTACTTATTTCACGTTGCGAAGCGCCGCGTTCGCTCTGGCCAACGATGCGACCCCAGGTGAAGTCGCTAATATCACTCGAACCTTTTAAGCGAGGCATAGTTGTAACGATACTAAACAATGACGAATTCCTTCCGATACATCTACCCCTATCCTAATGACAAGAGAAAGTTCTTAATTCGTTCTTAGAATTTAGCTGTTTACATATTTATACCGCTTTACCTGGTGTCTATTTTATTCTGTCACCCTAGTGTATGTCCAAGCCATCCGAGTTGTCTCTCCTTGTTACTCCTTCTATTTTCCTGTAGAATCTCATTTCCATGGCTATGAGTTTGCTTTTGTGTTGGTCTGACAACTTTTTTATACACTTCTGTCTTTATTTGTTTTGGTACTTTTATTTAAAAGATACTGGTTTATCAATACCATCTGGTGCAGAACATACTGCCTAAACGACGAGTAAGATTGATCAAAAAAGAAATCGGATATCGAAATTGATTTGTAAGCGTCTTTTGGAAAGGTACCAAGCAAACAAAGAGAACTTCCTTTCGTCGGTATGTGACCATGGATAAGTCATGGAGTGTGGAAACATCACGGTACTCCTCCCCCACGCAAATTTAAGATCGTGCCGTCTGATGGAAAGGTTTTGCTATCTGTGTTCTGGGATGCTCAAGGAATTATCCTGACTGACTATTTGCAAAAGAGACAAAGCATCACAGGGGACTACTACGTATAATTGATTTCTAAATTAATTTTTAACATCAGCTTACCTTCCAAAAGATTATTCCGGTTTCTTAAAATCAAAATATTTGTTTAATGATGATTTAACCATGAAAACTATCTTCCAAATAATCATCATTCATTAAGGCAAAGGCATTTCCCGAGCTTGTTTTATCGTCAATTCAATGATGAAAATAAGTGATTAAATCTATATGTTCGAGAAGCAAAGAAAGGTAGAAAGCATTAAAAAAATAACTCAAATAAAGGTGTTGCCATTGGAATTGATCGGTTAAAAACGCTCTAACGCGATACAAACGGTCAAGTCGGTTACACAATCTGTTAAAGCGTGTTATTTATAGTCTCTTTGTGTTTCTTTAGGGGGTAGTTGTAAAATATTAAAAAGAAATCGGATACACTCTTGTTCGAATATTGCTTTCTTTTCTCCGATAGGATTTCAAAGTAAACATAACCTCCATGGTCAAGATAAAAAAAAAAAGGATACCACGAATAAAACGAAAGTGGAATGGGTTTGAAATAAGGGAGTGAAAGGTGAATATATGCGGAAGGCGAGGGACGCTATATATAGGTTTTGGTTGTTCGGATTAATTGATTACGGACGTTCATAAGTGGATCGATAGTCTGTTAACTACATGCTGATAAAATAACAACTCTATCTGATTAGCCAGCGGCTGTGATACCGGGCTGAGAGCCAGGAAAAACAAAAGCTTTCCTCATGTACCTACTACCCCACCCCTCCCGACCGAGTGTGTAAACGCTGGTAAGTGGTAAACAAGGTAGTAAATTTTCCTCCAGCGCGCTCAATGGCGCGACTGTTCGGGAGATCGCTGGCCTTTTCCCGCGTTTCGCCCATTTCCTTCAAAACAGATAAGGTTTCAGCGCATATGTTTCTTTAAGATTGTAAAATGGAAGCTTTTACTACGTCCTATTTAGTTTTATTCACAACAAATTAATTTAATGCTTGAAACTCTTTTGAGAGACACTGTATAATATATTATCACATCAATTTATAAAAAAAAAACACACACACAAAACAACAGCGAGATTCACGTATGGAAATTGACGGATGCGCTAGTTTCTAAAAATTATTTTCTTTACTATTACAATTATTCTTAATTTTAATTATACTTTGTAACGAAGATAACCCAAGAAACGAAGAAAATGTTATCCGATCGATATAGCTTCAACGACGTTCTAATTAGAATCATCTAATCTGTATTCAAAAATATCACCGCGAAGATACTGAAGGATGGCGGCGAACAAGAACCGGAGAAAAAAAGGAAAACGAAGAATTACGATCCAAATAATTTATAGATTATGGCACATGTAGAATAACTAATTAAAATGTTGAGCAAAGCCAACGAAAGGAGGTAGTACGAGAGCTCTCCTAAGGCTCGCCGTTCGTATTCGGGCAACCACATTATAAACACCCGGTGTACGGCATATTTCCCCCACAATAACTACCACCCCACCTCCCTCTTTACTTCCTACTCCGACGGCATCGACACGCCAGACGTTTCAGAATCATCCCTGCTATATATAGTTCATATTTCGCTCCTTTGCTAACCTCTTACAGGATATATGTAATTTTACATAATTTTATCGCGTTTTAAATTGAAGAAACTCCAGTCGACTGACAGACGTGTTCAAGTTACAATAAGAACCCTAGAAAATTGAATATTAATACCTAGAGTTAGAATTTTTATTAAACGTTTTAATTCATTCATTGTAGAAAAGAATACAGTGGTACCATACAATTTTGCAGTTTCCCTACAAACATTTAGCACGGTATAAGTTGGAAATTATCTATATAGGGGAAGTACCTGCCATATAAACGTATAAATATGAGCGAAATTTCTATGATTTCACAGAGTTAGACAGATATTCTATGAAATCAGGCATTACCTTTAACCTGTAACAAAGCCTTTAAACATATGCAAGAGTTTATCTGTTGTTAAATATATATCTTATCGAAGTATACATATCAGTAGTCTCGGCAAAATGGGGCAAGTCACAGTGCAGTGTGGAGAACAATGTGGAGGGGCCGAGTGGTCATATTAAGGCTTGTGTTCTTGAGTGAGGAAAGACAATGCGGACGCTGGAATGTTTACCCATAAATTAATGATAAAAAATATATTATATAACGTGCTGAAACACTTACTGTTTCTACGAAATCACAAATTGGATGGTATATGTTTCTACACTTGTTTCAGTCAAATGAGGACAGCGTGCGGAATAAATATTTTTTTAATGATGAGAACGACCGTAGCACATTAAGTCTTGTTATACATATTTACAAATTTAAAGTAATCCTTGTCACAACTTGTAAACACAAATTTGTCTTAGTCTTAGAAAATCTGAATCTTTGTCAATAACGCATTCAAATTTTCGTATTACACTTATACAATACTGACTTCGTATTAAAGCATTTACTCGTGGATAACATCTACGGATCAATTGGGCGACAAGGCTTAAAGCATGGATTTTACAAGTTACATATAACCAGATTGCCACTCTCTTCTTTAAGAGATCAGCATAAGGAAAGCATCTTAGCGGAACCGTCACTCACAAACATTAAAAATTGGGTTGTTGAAACTTGAAATTTGTTCAATGCCCTCAACACCATTTTTAAAATTTCATCGCTAGTACACTTTGCAGCTCTTTTGGAAGCAAGTAAGGTAAGAGGATCGCGGTTCAAACTCGTCCATTGTACGTATCATTACATTCACCACAGAATATTTTTTTCCGATCATAACCACAATTTTTTGTCTTTCAATTCTTCTTTAATTCTCCTTTTAACATAGTCATGAACAGAAGGTATAAAATTTCTTAACGATGTCCGATGTCCGACGAATGTATAATTCGAATACTTGCTCTAGAAGGAGACAAATGCTTATTGATCTAGTAAAGTGAAAGGTACATTATATAGAATAAAACGAACGCCTATATCAAATATTAATTATTTGCTATATCGTCTGCCACGGATTGCAGAATAGTGCGAATTGTATTTATTTCATTTCAGATCTTGCGAAGGGGTTATCCCTGGAATCCTGATTGACGTTGCCTGGTCTATTGTGCTATTTCCAATTGTAAGGTAAGACTTGGCAAACTATACGATACACTTGATGTCAATGTTACATACCTTATTTTAACCTTGTTTAAAAACAATTTATTCATTGTAAACTAAACATTCAAATTCTCTAATATTGAGTTTGTTTTATCTTTGATGTTTTCCTTATTATTACTAACAATAATGGTAGTGTCGTCAGTGTAGATGATGAGGTGATAAACATTCAGACAGATCATGTTATCGTTGATAAACAGCGTGAATAAAACCGGTGACAAAACAGCTCCTTGCGGAAGACCAATGGTCACCGGTAGTTATCCAGAGTACAAATTTTGTTTTTCACTGTCATTAAGCAAGGAAATCCGAATTGCACTCTCTCGGAGAAGAAAAATATATATAACGTTGTGCTTATTTGTAGTTCAGTATTAACTACGACGCATAATTTGCTAAATCATACATTCTTCTTAAAAGTTCATATGAAACTATAGAAATTTCACTTAGTTGAACTTTGGAAATTTCCGTAAGAAAAAAGAATCAATTGTACAAATAAAATTAAACTTAATGACAGGAAAAAGGCAAACAAACACGAGTAAAGAACATAAGATTTCCGCCCGAAATAAAAATTCAAAATCTATTTCCGAAAGTTGTTCCTTTAAAAGGGGTTAACATAAAAAACAAATAAATGTGATTTAAAAAAAAAAAGTTGTTTCCTATCGCTCGTTCTCTTCTTGTTTCTCCTTTCGTTCTATACGCTTCTCCTTTTTCAACGTTTCGGGCCAAACACTCACGTATCCTATAACCGGGAAGTATGATTTCGCATTTTGACTATGCAATATATCAGTTCTGGGTCAATAATATCTGTTTTAGGGCTGTAAAATCGGTCCGAGACGGAGGACGGACACCAAGGGGGACTGCATAAAATCAAAGATAAACGGTCATCAACAATAAAAAGTCCGAAGTTCGTGATGAGCTAAGTTCGACACGGGAACCAAGGAATAGGTTTTTACTGGACTTTCGCAAAACGCTCGGTTAGAGATAGTGGATTTGCTCCTCCATTGTTTTTTTTTCCATATGTTACAAATTGATTAATTCGTATACGTGGAATCTATTTTACTTTAATACTGAAAAGAGTATATAACTTTCAAACCTACTTAAAAAGTTTCCAATAATATCCCTTTTTTTCTATATGTTTGCTAAAATTTATTTCCACGGAGATAGAAACAAGGAACAACAAAGAAGAGAAAAGGTCAAGTTTTCTTCTTTCACATTCTATATTGAGTTGTAATGTTGATTTATCCTAACCCAACCCGTCTCAAATCCCAACCCCCACAGCATCCTCGATATTCACGTATGTATACAGTGTGCTCATTTTACTTTGATACAAATGAATGTCACATTTATTTTATTCTTTACAAAAGTCTCTCCTTGGTCCATAATTCATACCAAGAATGATTACTTAGCAAATTCCTTTTTTCCCTTTCTTTATTTTGGCTATATGAGAAAAGTTAAGTACCTTCTAGTTAAGCTTCTAGGACAAAGGCAGCATTAAAATAGAACACATGTGTCTGAACTTAAACCATATTATCCCTTCACTTTAGATAATTAGATTCACAGTGTTATCATGATATCAATAAACATGTCATTTAAAGATACAATAAAATAACAAACTCAGCTGGTATTCAAGATTTTATTAATAAAAAGGGAGAAATTAAAGCAAGTGGTGAAATTGTTCTCCATTATTTCCATTTCTCAAGTTTAAACCCCTTCTCATACTGTTAAAAGCATTTTGCAACATTGCGAGAATTATTAATGCATATTCTTCAATAATTCTTTGCTGCAAATCTTACAAATTAGAAACAGGAGTTTTAAATATTCTGTTCTTTAAGTGAGGATATACGAAGAAGCCCATAATAATTGTCAAGCAAGATGATCGTGGAGGAAATTTAACTTCCGCATTGAAAAGAAGTAGCCATATTGTAGAAGAAATTCATTCAAAATTTTTGTATAGCATCCAACAATTCTGCAATATAGGGATTTTTACTACACCACATCTGAATATTTTGGGAATTGACGTACTCCGAAGGATAAAACCACAACTGGGCAGAGCAAAAAGGTGAAACTTAGAAGGTCAACATTTTGCATTAAATTATTTGCAAAAAGTGCAAAGCAGTGATGGTATACGGATGCTTGTGAAAGTTCTTTTTACAATTTTCTGGCATGTTCCATAACAAGGTCCAATCTGAAATGAATACGTAGGCTTCCATGGCCAGAGTCAATAATAAACGAATTGTTTCCGGAATTGGACCGTGTCATGATAAGATATAAGAGAAAATGAAATAAGAGTAAGAGGGAAAACAAAGAAATAAAAAGAAAGAAAAGAAGATATTCGCCTGTAACGTGGTTAACACGTCAAGTTACTATGCCACTTTGGTTCCCTTTTTTTTCTCCTGTAGGAGCCTCCTACCACTCTTTTTTCTTCTTTCTTTTTATTCCTTTGTTTTTTCTCTTACTCTTATTTCATTTTCTGCTATACCTCATCATGACATGGTCCAGTGTCGGAAACAGTTCATTTATTAAAGGTGTTGTGAATTCATTTTGCATCCGCTGACGAACATCATTTATAACTATTAATTGCCCACAGAATTAGTCTCACGAAATACACCAACACCCTGGCTGTACACCCAAACTCCATCAATTCGTAGTCTAGTTCGAAAATAGGCTTCAATTATCCAAGTCCTCTGCATTTATTGTAAATCGTATTGGAATTTATTTAAACTCAATGTTCAAACTTGCTTTCAGCAGTTCTAACAGATTAATTGATAACAGTCTATGTCACTGTCAAAATAAATTTCAAAACCTTTAAGTTATAATATTTGAGGCTCAAGTTCAAACATACATTTTCTATTTCAATGCTATCTTCGTTCTAGAAACTTTATGATATCACAGTACTTTAAATCCTCTAATTGACCATAATTAGTTTAAATATTTTTTATTATAAACGAAGATTGGATACTATTAAGTTTGGATTAATAAAAATAATAGTGAAGATGAAAATATGTTTTTGAAAGAAATTTATTTGTTTTAAACCAAATAACTGATGCTGTATATACGATATGAGACAGTAAAAAAATTGCAATTCTTTCGAATATCTAATCAATACGGTAATAGGATATCAAATCCCGCGGTGATGCAAAATTCAGGTAACCTCATGAAAACAACAAAAAAAAAACACCGCAAAATTTCCATATCTGCACCGACTTTGCGGTTTAATATTTATATATTACCAGATATTTCATATTCTCGTGATGATACGTCGCCTACTAGACAACGTTCTGCTTCTATTTAAATACGCTTTATATTCAGTGCGGGAACGTAGAAGGACTTTTACATAAAACTGCGACAGTTAAAGCAACATGCGGGTGGGTTTTATAAATATTTCATTACAAATTTTTCGATTGTCGATAAAACTAAAGGGATCTTCGTATAGATGAGATTTTCAAGGTTATCAGAGTAAATTTACTTACTTGACCGCCACTATTAATCACCCTACACTCCCTTTTAAACTCGATGTATTTGATCTACGTGATTTTGTCATAATTCTCCGCCGTCAAAACTAGGGTTCGTAGCTAAGACAAACAAAATATTTCGATAAGGATTTAACCGACTACCTGAATAAATTAAGCAAAGACACGACCCTGAATTCCCCAATGCAATCGATAATATTTGTTAGGTTAACAATCACTTTCTTGTGATTTATAAGAAATTCTAAATTAGAATTCAAATCATCTTCCTTAATTTGAACTATTCATGTCTGGTTTTTTTCTTGTGGGCCGAATTATAGAAATCAATAACATCAAAAGCTGTATAACGCGTGTAAGGCAAGATAATTTGAAATGCAGTCGCATTGAACATCTGATGCCTCTAGAAACTAAATCGGGGGAAACAGGACTAAACCCCACCTTCCATTCGAGAGAATACGTCGTACCGAACAATTCCAGATACACATGTTATAACAAGTTTGCATAGTAACAGCTTAAGCATTTAATAGCTTTTTCTTTGCCAATTTTACGTTTAGCGAAAGCTATTGTATACACAACAGGATACGGGAGCTTATAATTTATTAAGAGCGTTTCTTTTTAATTCTCCTTTCTCACAGAAAAAAGGAAGTTAAACTTCAGTTCCTATCGCGTGAATTAGAACCGTCACCAAACCTTTTAACTCGACCTCTAATGTGCCTAATTGGAATTTATTGTTATAGAATTTATATACAATACGGTTCGTTGGGAATTGAACCTTTTCTAATTGTAGAAAATTCACCCAGCTTAAAGCGACAACACTGATATCTCTAGTAAATGAAGTGCCACTCCTCCTTCTTTTCGGTAGAACATAAATTAAAATCGCAAGGCGTTTATCATGCTGTGAAATTTTAACTGACAAAAACTTTAATGGAATTTTTATTTTCACAAGACCATAATTTAGGCGGCAAAGCCAATTTTAAGGTCATCTACGCTTCAAATTATCGAAGGGAAAAGGACGAGCAGTTAAGAGCTTTTTATGTCTTAGAAAACTGATATAGAAAGTGGATATTTTTTTTTGTCTCAGAAACACATCGATGTATCGCTATAATTTATAAAAGAAAAACAGATCAATAAATCACATATGAAATTTTCTGCAAAGGTAGACAAAAAAAGGCAGTAGAAGATAAATAAGCGAATTAAGACCTTAAAATAGGGTTATATTTTTTATATAACATCCCGTTGAAATAGTCCTCGGTTTATGGCCGGATTTATACGAATGACAGGCGTCCCAGAGGTCCACTTCACAACTTTATTGACGCCTTAACTCACTAAACTTGTGTAAAAAGAAGCCACGTTTGTTTAATGTTTTTTTATACTTTATAACTCGCTTAACATTTCCATGTCTCGACTTTTTTATTTTATTTCCGCTTAAGCGAAATGGTAAATTTCATTTTACAAATATTATTATTACTATTATTGTAAATGTCCAACATATAACTCTTCAGCGAGGATAAAATAATACAAGATAATACGTGCAACTAATTAAATATCAAATAAGATAAATAAATATTAATAACTCAACAGATAAAGAAAAAAAATGAAAAATTAAGGCAAATCTATATTGGGGCTTTTGAAATTTCTTGTTGAATGTACCAATGTAGCTCGCCAAAGTGCGTCTGTCCATGGTGTAGGGATGCAGAGCAAATGGTGCGATCTTGATTCCAGACGTGGTACAAGGTTATCAATTCCAGACAACAAATTCTTCCCATCGACTTTATATGAGAGATAATTTAAAAAATTGCGCTGAATCCGTTCAAGAGAATCAATCTAGACTGTATAGAAAGGATACCAAGGAACAGAAGCATATTCAAGCTTGGAAACCACGTAAGTGAAGGGTATTCATTGCCTCAAGGTAGTAAAATCCTTGCAGGTACCAAAAATAAATCCTAATAATTTAGAGGCGGAAGTCGTAACATCTGAGATGCCAAGAGAAGGTAAACCTTTCATCATATATCACATCTAAATTTTTAATAGAAGACTGACGGGCAATATTAATATTGTTAATACTGAGAATCGACTCTAAGTACTCTTCCTGTAAAAGATATGAAGAAGCGTTTGTTTATGCTCAATTTTAGGTTATTATGTAAGAACCAGGTATGAATCTTGTCCAGATTACGTTGTAACTTAATATTGAAAGTTTATATCGTCGGCATAAGGTAATAAAAAGCAGTTAATAGATTTTAGCAAATCATCGCTGAATATATTAAAGAGCAATGGGCCTAGGTTCGACCCAGAAGTGGAGTAAAAAGCTTGAAATTTAAATGTATTGAAATAAACCTAAACAAACGCATGAGAAAAATCAGTGTAAATAACATCCAGTAGACCACCCCGATCTACAGTTAGTTGCACTAGACCCATTTGATATAAAACCACGCTGGGATTTGGAGAGATATGATTTAATACCAAATAATAACAAGTACGTTAATAAATTAAGACTTCAAAAACCTTCGCGAAAGAAAAAATTACAGCCACAGGCCTATCACCCTTTTTTTTAAGATTAGCGATATTCTGGCTATTTTTTACATATCAAGAAAAGTACACGTGTGTAAGGGCTAGATTAAAGATTATACATAGAGGAGTGGCAAAGATAGTAGTACAATTCTTCACAAAAAACAAGGAATGTTGTCATCACCTGCTGTAAGTTTGTTCTTTAAACTCTTGATGCATTGTATTACTTCCTCTACCGAAAAAGACTGAAAACACAACGGCGATAAGCCCGAATCAATATCTGGAAGATCAGAGTCCGAGTATTAAATGTAATTATTAAACTTTAGCCCTGAATTTGTTCTTTTAGTTTTATTTATGAATATAGTAAGGTGTATTAAGAGATAAAGCAAGAACTGTAAGTTCTGCACGACATACAAAAGGTTGATTTTTTTTTTGTCGAAAGGAAATAGGAAAACTTTTATGCAAGATAAAACAGGTTTTAAGTATTTCCTCGATGTATGTAAGGTAAAAGGAACGTGAAAAAACTTTAAAAGAAGCTCCTTAATATGTCTTGCAGATTACAAAGTAAGTCAATTTAAAATACGAGAGTTTATACCACGCTTTTAAAAATTCTTGGGCGCAGTTAAGGGAAAAAGGTTTTCATCACGAATTATTTAATAGCGTTCGGATATTTTGGACAAACCCGTTTAGATATCGTAGATTACAAACTGGCCATCTCGCGGGACGCTAAAGGAATTCACACTCATGCCCGTGGAATCCCACAATAAAGATATCAAATAGACATTGAATGTTCTCAGATTCCTCTTCAGCTAGATCTTGAACTTGTATAGCTTGTATATAGTAATATAGCTCTTTTACAAGTGGAAGTAGTGTATTGCACTCGAGTTATTCGTTGGAATGGTGAAAAGTCCCTTTAAGCCTTGAAACGTGCGGTCTATCTTCTAAACTGCGAATGGCTTATCGACTTCTATCCTTGTTCGATAAGTTGGCGGCGTATCCGAGCGTTTCGCTTGGAATGTTTTCAGAAACACTTCGCAGAACATCCGAATGATATACCAAATATTTGAGATACTTTCGACATTTCAGATTAATTACATAGATAATACATTCATATACAGGGTGACCGTTTCATTTAAGAAATTTTAGATGTGATTTTAATTTCACCCTGTATAAATATACCAGGTGTACAAGTATGAAATGCGGATTCCAGACAACAGAACAACACCAAGATAGTTTGTGCTATAAAGATTTGATACTGCTCGATTTTGTTGTGTCATCAACAAGTGTCAGATGCATAC
Organism: Trypoxylus dichotomus; assembly: GCA_023509865.1. Taxonomy (NCBI): domain Eukaryota; kingdom Metazoa; phylum Arthropoda; class Insecta; order Coleoptera; family Scarabaeidae; genus Trypoxylus; species Trypoxylus dichotomus. The sequence goes on along the minus strand of CM042083.1, from coordinate 6,650,475 downwards.
GAGTAATATACTAGAAAAGTGTCTGTATAGTGTTGTGTTCAATATGTCGAACGAATGTGAACCATGGTTTCGGCGTCTCAAAAGTGGTGATTTTGATGCTGCAGACAAGGAACGTGAAAACTGCCAGAAAAATACGAAGATGTGGAATTCTTGGAAGTAGATGATTCGCAAACACAAGAACAACTCAACAACCAATTAGAAGTTAGTCAAGAAACGGTTTTCAATCGGCTAAGAGAGATGGGAAAGATTCAGAAAACCGGTAAATAGATGCATGTGACATTTTGCTCGTTCGATATAAAAGGAAATCGCTTTTACATCGTATAGTTACAGGGAATGAAATGTGGATTCATTTTGAAAATCTCAAGCGCAAAAGATCATGAATATACCCAGGCGCACCATCCACATCATCAGCAACACCGAATCGCATTGGCAGAACGACAATTCTCTGTTTTTGGTGGCACCAGAGGACCGTGGTCTATTATGAGCTGCTAAAACCTGGGAAAACGATTAATACTAAACGTTACCAGCAACAATTGACCGATTTGAACAATTTGAGGTAACGCAAAGTCAATTTTCTTCATGACAATGCTCTACCACATACGACAAAACTGTTCGCGACACATTGGAAACACTTAGCTGGGAAGTTCCACCCCATGCGGCTTAGTCACCAGACTTGGCTTCTTCCGATTACCACTTGTTTGCATGGGTCACGAATTTGAAGAAGATGTGAAAAAATGGCTCGATGAATGGTTCGCAGCAAAAGGGGAAGATTTTTACTGGCATATAACAAGCGATGGAGAATATTTTGAATAAATTATTACATAATATTTTTGAAGAGAAAATCCGCATTGTATACTTGTACACCTGGTATATAGGGTAATTAATATATTCTCGTTTTTTAAGTAAATTATTGTTATAACGGTGTAATTTCGCAAGGAAAATATAAATCGAAATTCTGAAACGCTGCTTGTATGAGGTAGTTGATTAAAAACAGATATTAATTAATTATATCAATTGGAAAACTGTTCCCGCTCTTGTCTATAGTAGGAGATGGATATATTTCTGCGTTGGAAGGTGAAATACAGCAGACTAGCAAAGCTAGCTGAGGGTTTATAATCTAATAATATCAGCGCGGTAATCAACGATTCTACCCCTAACTCTAGTCTAGTAGAGGAACCCTTCGGTTCGCTACTGAATTACATATTGTCTGCAGCCGTAAAAATACTGCAGTCCAATGATGGTTAAGAGTAGAATTCAACTTCTTCTTCTCGCAGACGTCGCCTTCTTCTTCTTTTCGAACTTTCGAAGTCGCCGTCAACACGAATTCCGGAGTTGAGTGAAACTTCCCTTGGAAAACAATACAATTAAAATTTGCGACAGGAAAAACAATTTTGACAATCGCTTTCCCATATTCCTCCGCCTCCTACTTACCAGATTCCCTTTTTGTTTTATTCCTTTCTCCATTCTTTTCGCCTACAATCGCCTTCGCAGCTTCTTTTTGTTTTTCCGTTTTTCTTTCACGAGGTTTTTCATTAGTATTCATTAGATATATCATCGGAAGGGGCTTTCTAAATTAAAAGTATGTCGTTTATACCCCCATATATTCTTTTCATGCACCCTCGATAAAATTTTACGAGCAAAGGAATGCCTTTATGTCATCTATCAATGTTCTATTTCATTATCTACGTTTTGTATATATATATATATATATATATATATATATATATATATATATATATATATATATATATATTTATATATATTACATTTATTTATTAATAAATAAGATAGACCCGATTCATGAGAATATGTACTTCATGTTTTTGAATACCATTGAACAGATAGGGGAATTAAGTAGATGAAATGTTTACAAAATCTTTTAGAATCTCAACAACAATCTTTATATCAAATAGTTTTAAACAATTTCATGGCCGTTTGTCATAGATGTAACTAATCTCGGCAAAGTAGGGCAAGTTCCAGTACAGTGCAGAGAACAACTTGGCCTTCGTGAATGAGCATAGACGATGCGAACGCAGAAATGTTTACACATAAAATAATGATAAAAAATATATTATATAACGTGCTGAAACACTTACTGTTTCAAGAAGTTTCTAAATCACAATCTGGGTGCCATCTATTAAATATTAAAATCATTAAATATGTTTCCACACTTGTTTCAGACAAATGAGTAGGGCATGCAGAACTAATATTTTTTAATGATGAAAACGACCGTCTTAGTATGAGAAAATTTGATTCCTTGTCAATAACACTTTCAAATTTTCGTATTACTCTTTCATTTTTTCGCCTTCCGCCGTACGTTGGTGTGAATGCACATCATCCACAATTTGAATAGAATCCACAAACGACATCGAATCATTTTGTAATTTTTCAATTACCTCCACTAGTCCAAAGTAATCATTGCGAATACTTTTTAAATCACATTTTACCTGACTATCTTGAAACATTTTCTGGCTTTTCTTGATAGCTTTGGCATGTCTCGGATCGAATTCTTTACATCATCAAAATCTTCGCAATAGTAAAACACAACCTTTAACCATGTTCCCCAAAAGGTTGTAATCGATTGTATTAAAGCATTTACTCGTGGATAACATTTGGGGATCAATTGCACCACAAGGATTAAACCATGGATTTTGCATGTTACATATAACAAATTGCCACTCTCTTCTTTAAGAGATTGGCCTAAGAAAAGCATATTAGCAGCGCCATCAGTCATAAACATTAAAAGTTGGGTTGTTCAAACTTGAAATTTGTTCAATGTCCTCAACACCACTTTTAAAACTTCATCGCTAGTAGATTTTGCAACTCTTTTGGAAGCAAGTAAAATAGGGGATGACGGTTCGAACTCTTCCATTGTATGTACCATCACATTCACTACACAATACTTTTGCCTATCGGTTATTTCATCCACGCATAACTACAAATTTTTATCTTTCAATTCTACTTTAATTCCTTTTTCAACATAGTCACGAACAGATGGCATAAAGTTTGTTAACGATGTCCGACTTGGTAATGTCTAATCCAAATACCAATACGACAATCGTTGCGACTAGTCTTCATTTCATCTTAATGACAGATTATTAGATAGAAACAGACCTTTAGAATCGATTTCCGAAGTTTTAAGTTACGTTTTAATAAAATGCAAGAAGAGTAACCAATAAAAGATGAGTTAGTTAAATGAAACTAAACGTCTGGACGTCTTTCACTATTAACGTGATTTGCGAGATTCCAACGAGTTTACTAACTGGGATATCAAAAATAGATTTTTTTGGGACTCGTATCCAATATATTAAATATAAACGATTTTCTTAAGGGAAAAATGTTAATTTTTCCACAAAATTCTACCGGAATTTCATCCAATTAGAAGATGAAATCACCAATGTTATACCACAATATCGTTCCTCTATTACTGAATATTCCTATTTTATATTCTGTTAGTGTAAGCATTACGAAACCATATTGCAAGTTGTCATAAATAATTGCCCTTGCTCCTTTCCCTTTCTTACCCGCGAATTCGAATTCCGTTGCATTTTCTATGTAATAATAGTATGTAGTTGGAAGACTAACAGTTTGGGGGTGGAGGGGAAACAGGGAGGGGAATAATACATGCATGGATAACAATGGGCAGAACGTTGGCCGTCAACTGAGGGACGCACAGCGTCTTCCATTATCCGCTCCACAGCATCTCAACCTCATTTTCTCGACCGTTGATTTTGTGTCCCGTCTCACAGTCCAACCGCCGTGGTCCCCCCGTAACCCCGCGATTCGCTCGGTCCCCTTTTTGCTCCCCAGTTCTCCCCTTCGCTTTGTCATAGTTGTCGCGCGCTGGCCACTTCGTATTTACATCCGCCACGGTACGGTGACGGTTGCTGTCTTGGGACCGGCCACTAACTGCTATATTACTACTGTATTATGAACTCTTTTACAGCAATTGCTTTTCACTTACATCGCGTCGTAAAAAAAAGATTTCCCGCGCTTCCTGGCCCGCAAAAGGGACCAAGCGAAAGGTGGGAGTGGATGGGGATACAAAACCGTCGACACGTCGTAAATATGCCATGAAGCTCTTATGTTAAAATATACGACGACCTTTATACTACACATATTAAATGTAAATGCTATTTAGTGAGGGATCTTGCTTCATTTTTAAATGTTTCTGGATGACTTCCGGATATATTTCCGTATTAAATAAACGAAACAGAAAAGGATATGACGTATACCTAAGTCAAATGGGGTATAACTATACGTTTTAATAACACTAGTTTAAAAATTTTCAAGCTTTGTAAAATCTCATGTATAAACATTTATTTTAGTATAAATTTTACGCTTAGATTAGCTCAAGTTTGTATTTAAGGAATTTTTAAGAATAGTTAAACTCAAATTAACCTATTTTTTGAAAAGTATAAATATATAACTTTTTTATAATAATAGTAACATTATCCAACAATTTTCTTTTTATTTTTGTTGACTAAACCACGGTTTTTTCTACGGCATTTCTTGTTTGCCGAAATTAGTTCTTATGAAGCAATATATTAAAGCTCTAAATTTGCAAGGGACAGTTTCAAGTACATATTTTAAAAGTTTCCAGGACTAAGTTACGAAAAGATTAAAGCTGGCTTTGATGGACCCCAAATTAGAACTTTAATGACAAACCCAATTGCATCAACTCTATGAACGATGCTGAGAAAGACTCCTGGACTTCATTCACTATAGCTGCTAACAATTTTAGACAACAAGATCTGGTGAAATCGATGTTTTAAAAATTTTACCGCCTAGGTTGTAATATGTGAATCGAACTTCATTTCCTTCATAGTCATCTTAATTGGTTTCCAGAAAATTTACCTGCTGTAAGCGATGAACAAGGCGAGATATTTCATTAAAATTTAAAAACCATGGAAACTGGAGGAAGGTGGGATGTTGGAGTGTTCAAAGGAACTGCCAATCCAAAATACACGGCAGAAAGTGAAGCATAGAGTTAAATTTTGACGGAATACGCAAAAACTAATGATTTTCGGATTCTGCTCATCCAAATTAGTAAAAAACAAGTACCATATAGAAGTTAGCAAAAATTGTATTGGGGAGTGTAATTCATGCATTTACACCCAAAGCCTTCGCCAATTACAGGGGGCATCGGCCAGAACAAAAGATACAGGTATTGTAAACCCAGCCTTAATATACATTAAACACTTCCTTAAATTTGGAAATCTCATTCTAGATATGCTTGAAAAAGTTGACCACCATACCAACGGGACGTTGGATTTTAAAACGAAATAAATAAGAAAAATGTTATCGTTAAGAAGAGGATTTCAGCTGAATTTTCTCTTCAATTTCCTTAATTTTCCTTTTTAAAATCGAGCATTTAGCATTTTGGGACTGGGGCCATTTGCCACCAAAAAGCTGGTTTATTTAATTCCATCATGTATGTATATGAAACTACTTAAGGCTTTAGGTTTTAACACAGACACTTTTACGTTTCAGGGTGTATCGAAACGACTTCATTCGACAGAAACTTGAGGCAATTCAATCAAAAACAAAAACAAGTCACAGAGAAAATAAATGTTACACTAACACCTTAATCTTTCTAATGGATCTTAAAAGTAATCCATACATTTTAAAACTGATCCTTCCTAAAATCTGTATCAAATTTATATTCAGTATGTAGATCTCTCAATTCTTCCAACAGATTTTCTGTTTATTGGTTATACGTATTGCGTCATCATTTCCATCTCCACACTGACATTTTGGTGGTTCCATCACTCGAAGTCTATATTAATTATGGCCAAATTTTAACTTGCTAATGGCGAAATAAAACCATCTGGAAACTGTATGATTTGTGTTCCAAGCTATATGTTCTATATACCAAGACACTTTGGTCTCAGAAGAAAATATTTTTGTAACAGCGTTTTTTGGTTGATGAATTTATTCCTTTATTAAGTGTACCTTAACCCAGTACTATTTTGAACTTAGTTTTCGTGTACAACATAGCAGTATGCATTTGATGATGTTCTTTACTCAAGATAGTTGATTACCACTACTTAATACTATGTAATTCAAAATAATATTTAGAAAAAATTAAAAATGGAAATATATAAAAGACATTGGAGTGAAATTGTGAAACAGCAGAAAAATAGAAAGATAATCGAAAAATAATAAAGAAATTCCAGTCCTTATATTTTTAATATACAACAGCATATCCATAAAATAAATAATTTTAAATAAACTCTAGAAGCATTTTAGGAAAAACTCTCTTTCAATTACATTCTATCAAACATTTCGAGATTATTCCGCTTTGAATTCTTTGCATACAAGGAATCTTTACATATTCTACGAGAGATCTAATGCTTCGAATTAAACGTAATGTCGTTCATTTGCAAAATATACCCTCCAGAAGCCAAAGCGACGGCAAAAAAAATCTCGCTCTTCATTCGACAGATATCCACACGGTGAAACCTTTTCTCGGCTAAAAACAGTGAGCGATTTCTTTGAACGTAAAAGACGGCAGCAGATGTATTAAAAAAGTAATGTCAGTTCAAACCAGCATGGCTAAAGAAAATTGAGTGGTGAAAAAGCTCTAAGGAAGCCGAAGCTAGAGGATATCTCGATTTCTTATACATATATGTATCTATATATATATATATATACCTATCCATACATATCTGAACGGGAAAATCGGTTGATTCAAATCTGATCTCTATGAACAAATCAATCATGCGCCTTATTGCATCTGCCTACATCGAATTACGAGACCACAATAACATCCGTACTTCCATATATGCGAATTTTGAATTTTATTTCTTAAGAAGAAAGTAAATCTTTATAGATACGTACTATAAGAGATGTTACCATCAAAAATGATTATAAGCACTATACAGGGTGTATCACAACGAAAGATATAGAAAAATTATTGTGACTTGTGTTTTCAAATTTGTAAATACGCTATAGGTATAGAAAAGTGGATAAATTAACATATTCCGAATAAAAAAATTGGCATTCTTTTTTAATACCCTGCATTATTTTATAAAGTTTAGTATATGGCATTTAATGCAACATAACTTCCGAAATAATAATCTAAAAGTTTAAATCTATGAACGAGTATATTTTTTTAGATATTCCGTAATTCCTAATAGCCTGTTGTATCTGTCTCACTTTAGGGGTAAGCTTTTTGAAATAAAAAGGTTGACGTCAGAATAGAAAAACGGAAAGAACCTAACCAAATAATACTAGCTGCCAAATTATAAGACGTAACTCTTATTTTTTTTAGTAGTCTTTTATCCAAAACTTATCGTAATATACCTGTATATAAAATGACTCAAACATCCAACGTAAATTGCATTGTTGAAGATAATTGTGTTAGGGATATTAGAAAATGAATTTTACAGGGATTAACTGAACAAACCCATTATAAACCCTAAAGCTGGCCGAGAATTAATTAAGATGTCTGGAGAACTGGTTTTTTCCGCTAAGAAGGACGAAGAATCAATGTAAAAAGACATTTCATTACTAATTTCTCTCTTTAAAGAAAAAAAGAAGGTTATTTAAATCTTGTAATTGGAAACATTCAATCTAGTTTAAAGATACAAGTACATTAACAACCTATTCTAACTTTCCAATATTTCCGTATGAACCATATTTACGACTATCGATTCTGTATGAATATTTGTGTACTAAACCTACAAGGGAACCTTGTAACGGATTATCGTAGTATGCCATGTGCGTATCATTCCCTTATTATTTTATATTGAAAGTTTAAGGAGCAACTACCACCGTATGGAGTACGGTAAAATTTATGACGTCTCACTAGGAGTTTAGCAAACAAATCTAACTTCTGCATGCAATGAACCTATACGGAAAACAGCAATAAACTTCGTAAACATCGCAGATGGCGTTGTAACTTTTTCTTTTGTCGAGTATACTCCTTAAATATGTAATAATTTTTAATGCATCGTATTAGATAATTGAATATTTAATTAAACCTACAGAAATAGAAACTGAAATCAATCTATATCTAATTTCGCCTTTGGTGATGAAATATTTTAAATCGCGTAAGTTTGCTTCGTTTTTCGACATTTAAAAATAAAGCTACCCGCGAGCAAATAAGTTTTTAATCTTAAAATTTTAATGGAAAATGGAAAAAAAGGGAAAATATAAGAGGAAATCGAAGTTACATATATGCGTCTGTATCAGCGTATCTAAATAGGTGTTTAACGATTAGCAGTTTTTAGCAAAATCGTAATATCGCAAATGATAAAAACGTTTTAAATATATCGTGGATACCCTGGTTAATATGCTAGAAATGTAAAAACATTAAAATTACGCCCGATATTATTCGTAAAGTTTCCAGCTATTCGAGATGTTGAGGGTCGCTGGTTTGCGTATATATGTTTTCCATTTTCGCCAAAGATAGGTCGGTCTTTATGGCAGACGTTCGTCTACTCCCCCCCTTTTGATATCCAAGTAATTTGGTAAGATACGCACTACTAACGACTCAGGTTTATAAACGTTCAAGTGTTTGCTTACCTTGTAGGTCCCTAGGTTCTTCACTGAGCAAGCGAATTTGACATTTCGGCCTGCAGCAACAGTTATATTCTCAATAACATCAGCGAATTCCGGCTCTTCCGCAACCACTAAAATAACAAAGCACAATTACAATATATTATTACTGCATTAATAGGATGTAATTAGGCAGAGATTTCATATGAAACAGATTGCACATTTGCCCTAACGTAAATGTATTATTTCATTTATAGACATAATAATAACAGGAGAAACATGCCTCATGTTACGTTTGCCGGATAATGATAGAAAATGTTTATTTTAGAGCGAATAGAACGTTGAATTAAAGTTTTGGTATGCAATGTATCTTTTCAATTATATAGTATGATCTACAAATGTGTTTCAAAAACCAATCGGACACGTTTTACACTTAAATTTCTATTAACCGGAAGCGCTATGGTTAAAACCAATTATGCGCCTTCGAATTACCCATCGAAAACCTTTTTAAGATCAGATATAATAAAGCTCTTTGTTTATCGGCATCCGGACTTTGAGGACTTATTCATTCACTGATATCGGGTGATCTGGCGCTTTGATGTTACCACGCAGATTTATCCGAACGCAAGCCGGGGGATTCTCGCGCCGAGGTGAAAATGATTCGCCACAAAATTTATATAACAGGTCGCCAGATACGTTACATTGACTTTGCGGTAGTTGGTAATGAGAAGGAATTGAATACACTCAATTAACACTGTTGCAATACGATCACATACACTGCAGTGTAAAAGTTGTTGAACGATTATGGTATTTAGGATGGATTTCATCCAGTTTACCAGGTGTCATATACGTCAGTTTGTTTGTCTAACATTTAAATTACAAACACAAAAGTTGAATCCGCCAAAAACTAGCGTCTTTGCTTTATCGTTCGGTGATTATGTCGAGTTTTGTGCCTGGAAAAGAACGTTTGCGGGACGAATTACATATCCTATTTAATCAAAAGGAGAAGGGTATTGAAAGTCATCGTTTGCTGGTAGAAACATATGGTGAACACGATCCATCGATTAGAATAAGTGAGACATGGTTTAGACCACAGAAATGCGAAGACGAGCAATTGCAGAAGTTATTGGATGACTACCCAACACAAATTCAACGGCAATTAGCAGAAGCATTACATGTGTCACAAGAAACAATCCATAGACATTTACGGGCAATGGGGAAGATGAATAAACTCGGTAAATGGGTCTCACACGATTTAAGTAAACGACAAATAGAAATGACGATGACGATTGCAAGGACTGTGTGGATGTACAATTCACAGGTATAGCAGTAAACTCCACTCACACAAATTAATTAATTATGCGGAACGCAGCGTTTCGAGAGCACGTGGGCTCCCATTGTCAACCGTGTTACCGACTGAAAGTAAAAACTGTATCACATGCAAATTATTTTTTACGCAGGCTTTAAAATTTCTAACCATATGACTATTTACAATCTACTAGGTGGCCTCATGCCTTTTACGGGGAAGGATGGACCGAAAACGAACCGTATCATTTAACAGGGTCTATGGTAATAAATCCATCAAATTCGAGTGTGCAATTGGGGGTGGTTCTCTGTTTCCGTTCATTTTCATACATATCGTTTCGTACGCGTCTAATTCTCTATACGAATTTACGTTTTTAAGTCCGGATTTTACCATATGCTCTGCTACGCTTGATAGTTCAGGTTTGTCGAAACGATAGTGTCTAATATGTTCTTTGAACCTCGTTTCGATACTCCTTTTTATTTGTCCAATATAAACTTTCTCACAATCATTGCATGCGATTTGGTATATTCCAGACTTTTTTATCATCTCCGGTTTATCTTTGGGATTCCCTAAGAGATTCTTTAAGTTGTTTTTTGACACAAAAGACACGTTCATGTTTAGTTGTCGGAAAATTTTACTTAACCCTTTTACTGTTGGGTGAAAAGGAAGAGTTATAAATTTCTTGTTACCGGTGTTTGTTGATGTCAAAGTCGTGGAATTTCTGATGTGTTGTTTGTATTGGACCTTCCTTAAAATACGGTCGACATCCATAGGAGAGAAACCATTGTACCTCGCTACATCTTTGATATACTTTAATTCTTTGTTATACCTGCTCTTGTTTAGCGGAAATCTGACGAGTCTATTGACCAGAAAACTAGGAAAACCAGGAATTAACGATTGCAAGGACCGTGTGGATGTACAATTCACAGGTATAGCAGTAAACTCCACTCACAAATTTATTAATTATACGGAACGCAGCGTTTCGAGAGCACGTGGACTCTCATTGTCAGCCGTGTTACCGATTGAATGTAAAAACTGTATCACATGCAAATTATTTTTTACGCAGGCTTTAAAATTTCTAACCATATGACTATTTACAATCTACTAGGTGGCCTCATGCCTTTTACGGGGAAGGATGGACCGAAAACGAACCGTATCATTTAACAGGGTCTATAGTAATAAATCCATCAAACTCGAGTGTGCAATTGGGGGTGGTTCTCTGTTCAATAAGTTTCCGTTCTTTTTCATATATACCGTTTCGTACGCGTCTAATTCTCTATACGAGTTCACGTTTTTAAGTAGTGTCAGATTTTTTAAATCAATCTTATGTCCGGATTTTACCATATGCTCTGCTACGCTTGATAGTTCAGGTTTGTCGAAACGATAGTGTCTAATATGTTCTTTGAACCTCGTTTCGATACTCCTTTTTGTTTGTCCAATATAAACTTTCTCACAATCATTGCATGCGATTTGGTATATTCCAGACTTTTTTATCATCTCCGGTTTATCTTTGGGATTCCCTAAGAGATTCTTTAAGTTGTTTTTTGACACAAAAGACACGTTCATGTTCAGTTGTCGGAAAATTTTACTTAACCCTTTTACTGTTGGGTGAAAAGGAAGAGTTATAAATTTCTTGTTACCGGTGTTTGTTGATGTCAAAGTCGTGGAATTTCTGATGTGTTGTTTGTATTGGACCTTCCTTAAAATACGGTCGACATCCATAGAAGAGAAACCATTATACCTAGCTACATCTTTGATATACTTTAATTCTTTGTCATACCTGCTCAAATACAAATAGAAAATCGCAAAGTCAGCTGTGAAATGCTGCTTCCATGAAAGGAAATTATTTTTTGTATAGATTTGTGATGGGTGATGAAAAATGGATATATGTTTGACAATTTTAAAAGAGTCGATTCGTTTTGTATACGCTATGAAAAGTATAATAAGCCATATTTCACTATTGGATTGATATCACACTAATTTCAACTAAAATCTATTCCAATTTACATAAAGTAGTATTACTGTAATTTTTATGTACATTAATTTCGAAATAAAGACGTAAGAAAATAGATGTGAGGCATCCTGTATATTTTGTGTATAGAGAGATGTATATGTTAATGAGGTTTTCCGTATCTGCAGTTATCATTAGCCTTAAGGTGTTCAATAGGCTTTATATGAAGCTGCAGCATAGCTGGATCGATAAAAGCCGTTTTAGGTGTATATAGTAGTAGTGTAGGGGATTTGACTGGTTGTTCTGATTGCATCGCCACCCCCTTTCGCCTATCACGTCCCCATTCCATCGTCGTCTTTCGTTGCTCCCCCCCGTTTCTATCTTTCTCTTCGTCCAAAAAGCTAAAACTACACCGTTCTACTACTTTCTTGTCCACCTTGACCGTCTGGCCCTGATCTAACGATGCCAATCGACTTCCTCAGTTACATCTCGATTCTGATAAATAAGTGCGCGCCCTCTTTATGATGCATTTCGTCGGTTGAAAAGAACAACATTTCCACGCGAATAATTCACAATGAGACTTTCATTTCCCTTCTACTGCGCTAGCTGTAAAAGAATGCGTTTTTTTTCCCTTCTATACGCCCATTTCGCTTCACTAAAAGAGACATTGTATAGGAGGAAATTTGTAAACTCACCTCCTTATTAATATATTCCGTATTTATCGATTGTACATGTATAATGGGGAGAAACGTTTGATTAGAAGGTTAACGCGGAGAAACGACGGATCTCGTTCTATATTTTTTTCTGTAGCTTTTCTTTTTCTTATTTCGATTCGTTTCATTTCAGAAGCAATATAAGTGATTGTGCGACATTGATACAATTTGGGGAACAATAAGGGGTACGAGGGAGGTTGTGACTTTTGGATTGAGAAACGAGAAACCTCTCAGTGTGTACTTTTAAATAAAGGACATTTACGTCATTACAATCAAAAAAATTGTTGTTTGCACAGGCAGCAGAATTAGAAAGGCTTCTTCGTACCTTGAAAATGTCTTGAACAATAGTACACATTCTTTTCAATGCTAGGTGTTGGTATAACTCAATTAGTTGACAAAGAATTTATGCTTTTTTAACATTAAAGAATGGCCGCAATATACTTTTTACAATTCGGGGCAATTATTTCTTAAACGAATGTAATTACTCTGGTCAATTATATTCCCATAAAAAAAAACGAAATGTAGAACTAAGGATGCAAAAGTTACATCCAAATTAAAAGGCAAACAGGTACACTAAAAGAAGTTAAAAGGTAATAAAATCTTACTAATATCTTTCTACTTACTATGGAACACGTATTTGTTTTCCAAAATGTAAAAATATTAGAGAAAAAAATAAATTACCACAAATAAATTATTAAGGAAATGGTAAGAAACATCTACTAACATATACTCTCTGTGTTAAACAGTTTGCAAAATGTTTTTGCAAAAGTACACATTACGGAATTTCTGATCACTTTATAGTCTCTGGTGATATCTACATTTTGGTATGAAATAATCGTTTCTGATTTAATTAATACGCCGTTTTGTATTGTTCTTCATCATGATGAAATCGATGAAAGATATTCGATTCTTAACTTCTTTGCTGAACATTCATGGTGCAACATATTCATGGGTAACCGATATTATTAAGTTAATGCAGAATTTAAAAGCTCATTCGAAATTTAAGCATACTAGACCTTTACTACTAGCCATTAGAAGAGAGACAAGAGCTTACTTGAATTGCAATGTAATTCGGTATTTAGATATTATTCTTTCTCAAGGTAACAGGAATTCCACAACATTTACCAAATTTCGACCGCAATAATTAGTTTTTATACTGATTTATCAACTGGTTGATCTTCATATTGTTTCTTTCTGTTATAAATTATATTTGCTTTGCTATCAGTAGGATATCTTCAAAATCAATTAATTGCGATAGCATTGATATTGACTAGATTCAGTTGTGTTGTCCCGATATTTCACCTTTCTTGTGTAAATCTTCCAAAGAAGCGAAACCCTGAACTACTGAAGAATTTATGAAAAGCTGTTGGTGAAACAAATTCGTGATTACATGGTGCATTTCAACCACTTAGAGCAAAATTTAGTTGTACTTCTGCATTATCTAGAGTTACGGATGATGATTTAAAGGCTAGTGATTCAAATAAACTTTCCTGTTTAGGATTGTTGGATTTTTGGAGTGCATTTAATTCCACTGTATTTTCTTAAAATCCAAAAATGAAAAGTGCTTAAACCTTTCCCTAATAAAAAAGGAACAAGAACTGAAAGAGCTGAGAGAACTGAAGACAATTTAAACCATGTTTCCAGCATTAGAAAAGATTAATTTTCGGCAGCTATTAAGCTATTAAACGTAGTAGCGGTAGCTACAACCGTCGGTGTAACTTAGGTAATCGTGTAATTGTCTCTATATTAATGTTGGTAATTGTCGAGGGGTGGCTTATTAAGTAAAACCGTGCTATGCCAATCTTCATAACGTTTCCATCTCGACGGTAGCATGTCACTGTCAGTTAGAATCAATGTAACAAGCGGAAGAAGAAGGGTGTGGTTGATTCTTAAATTTCCTCGCACCGTCTCGGATAGGATATGGTAGGGTGAGAAATAACGTGGGAAGAGAGAGGGAGAAAGGCAGAGAAAAGGGTACGATGCATATTTGTCATAGGAATCCCGGAAGTGGGAGGTTGGAAAAAGATTACGATTTCATTAAGTTCTCTCGGTAGACAGACAGGTAAAGATAGTAGAAAGCATCACAACGCGTTGTGTTGCTACGCCAGCGCTATTGTAAAATGAAGCCCGGCCGCCGTGCACGAGGATTAATCTTGAGTGCAGACTTGTAATTCCATGAGATAATGCTGCAGATTTGATCGTGTCGAGTTAAGATTTAACCTTTGACTACTACGAGTGTTTCGTCCTTTATTATAAGGCGTTTGGAGAAAGGCATTCACACTGCACTATCTTCGAATTAATATTGCAACGTGAAATTTTGTGATTATAAACGATAAACGGTTAATTATTTAATTAAAAAAATCCCTTGCGTATCTAACTGTTTAAGAACGGGATGAAAATTATCCTCTATTACTAAAGAAGACTCCTCTCTAATAAGACACATGTTATTGACGTTTGTAAGAACTAGATCAAGTAATCGTTCCTGGTAAATAAAGACATTATCTTTCTAAATAACTTGTGTGAACATCAGGGGGAACATAAGTACATTAATATTTGTTTGAATTGTTCCAAATAGTAATTAGACTTATAACCTAATAATACTCTACCACCTCTTGCTTGGCTTTTAACCATAGCCATAATTTTAACTATAACCGTAGTAATCGGCTGTGGTGGTTCAGGCACTTTGGGATACAGTTTGTGAAATCTTTTGGTATGTTTTGGGGACTTTAGAAATAACGCCTTCGCATGAGGTATTAAAGTATTTGCTCGTGGATAAGATTCAGGGATCAATTGCGCCACAAAGTTTAAACCATGGATTTTAAATGTTACATGTACCAGATTGACACTCTATTCTTTAAGACATCGGCTTAAGGAAAGCATATTAGCGGCACCGTGACTCACAAACATTCAAAGTTAAATTAGTTAGTATTTAAAACACCACTTTATCGCTAGTACATTTTGCAACTAAATTTATCATTTGCTACCTCTTTGAGAGGTATACCTGCATTTATCGACGCTTCACGTAAATAATTATGAAAATGTCGTTACCCTTACAATGTTTCCAAACGAACTGTATACAACATGGAACACTTTAATGACCCAAAAACATAATAGATACAATCCGTGCATATTAAATTAGTATTATTTCGATTTTCTTCGTAATTCACAACTAATTTTCTCTTTAATTTTTAATTTAATTGATTTTTTCGCCGGCTTTTTCGCAAT
This sequence comes from Trypoxylus dichotomus, assembly GCA_023509865.1. NCBI lineage: Eukaryota > Metazoa > Arthropoda > Insecta > Coleoptera > Scarabaeidae > Trypoxylus > Trypoxylus dichotomus. The sequence goes on along the minus strand of CM042083.1, from coordinate 6,634,775 downwards.
CTCCGTTGCGTTGTGTATAATTGAGGAAACAAATTCGAAGTTACGTAATTTGAACGTTTAACAATTTAAATTCGTACGAAATATATTTAAATTACAGATAATTCGTATTAGCTATTCAACGGATCCCTAAATAACAAAATGCAGATATCATTTTTAGTAGTCTTTTGATGTCTCGGTCTCTGTACTCGACGCGAATAAAAATGCTGAATTGGTTTCGAAAGATCAATACGTTAACTTTTCATGTTGTAGCAGGTAATGCTATTCGGATATTTTATTGAAAAGATGAGCGTAAAATGAAGGATTTAAGGTGCGAGTTGTAGATGTAAGAACCAGTCTTCTATTAATTTTTTTGGTCGCTAATGCACGGATGTTCCTTAAATTGATCTTACCATAACGCTAATTAGAATTCCATCTGCAAAATGCTTTAAATAGAAAACATATTTGGTATTCGAAAGCTCCAACTTCAAGCTGAAGGAAAAATTAGCATTCTTTTGTTATTTCCGCGCGATCTAAATGAAGCAAATAAGTGCTAAGTAAGTCTTTTTAAGAAAAAAAAAAACTCCAACTCGAAACAAGCACAAAAAACTCATTCTCTTTCTGATCACTTCTCTCATAATTTAGTTTATATAAAAGCGTTTATTCTCAAGGGTGAAGTATTCCGTATACAGCTGGAGAAATCTTTTATTTTGATGCGAATTTGTCAGGCTTTTGTTTGTAAATTGTATATTGATTTTTCGAAATCCATTAGCTTTTAAAGAAGTTAATTATTTAAATATTTCAGGAGTCTAATTTGTAAGCGGCAATTAAATGAGAAAATTGCTGTTCTTTGAAAATATTCCGTTGACGTCGTTTTAAATTGAAGAAGAAAGTGGAAGCGAATTTTTCGTAATAAATTCCTTTCTAATCTTTAAAGAAAATCACGTAGTTTGATATTGAATCTTCGATACGCCATATTTTTAACCCCATATATTATCCAAACTTTGGCGTATAGAAAAACTTTATATTATATCGCGTATATTACGTAACATCTTCGCTAACCGTGGACAGACGTTGAAAAAAGCGATAGCCAACCCCGAAGCAAATACGACGAGCAATAAAGCGATAAAATCTCTGTCCGACACGCATCACGTTTTAATTGTTTCGTCCGTTCGATATAATGCGTTTTTATTAGGCGGAAAACTTACAGCCGCCGCGTTGGCAAGCAGTCGTTTTCGCAACAGGTCTCCTAAAATCGCATTTCTGCATAAGTTGCCCTGTGTAATCTCGCAAAGCGCTCAAGTGGGAAAGATTCATTATTTCAATACAATGAACTGCACCATTTAGCAATTTTAGTTCGAGTGTATACACTTTACCTCCGAGGTGGCGTTTCAAGAACAACCTTTGACAACAAGATGAAAATAAACATCTTGCAGAGCTTTATCGTCACGCGACAGATACCGAGGCAATGAGAAAACGGACGAAATATTTTATACTCGGATCGATATAACTAAAATTACACCTGCAATCCTCCATTTAATATTGGATGGTCTCATAGTTTTACATCTAACTATACACGTAACATCTGACAGTATCAGAATAGTCAATTTAAATTTTTGTTTGCATTTTAAATTACTTCAATTTTCTTTTCCTATACGAGGGCGATCTGAAATGTGAAAGGGATGGCGGACAAAGGTTGAAGTGGATTCATTAATCGGCAAAGACAACTGTCAAAATTTCAGACGTCTACTGCCAATTTAAGTTATTTAAGAGCGTGTTTTGTGTAGCAAGTCAATTGACAAAATTGAATTTCGATTTCTTTGTGCGTTTCATACAGTCGTTTCGAACAGTCGAAGCAGTGGACTTTATTCAAATTCGTTTTGACAAACGTTGAGGAGTTCTATAATACTATTGCAAATTTGCAGAAAATCGTGTTCTTCATCTGCTGAAAACTGAAATAATCTAGAACAGTAAGACCTGGAGATATTGCAAGAAAATTAATTATTCGATTATAAAAGAACTCTTCCAAATGAACAGGTGTTTGTTCTGCTGTATTTGCTGGAGCATTGTTTTGTTCGAAATATCCTTCTGCAATATTCATCAACATTACAACACTGATTAATAAAAGGTTCCAATACCATATTTCGATATCTTCGATTTATTACTCCGTTAAAAAAACATGGGCCCAATGATTCTTTGCGAATGTAATGGTTTTGCCACATGAGGATTTTCTGATGACCATATTCTCATATTCTGCTTGTTTAAATATCCCGAAACACGAAACAAGGCCTCGTCAATAAAGAAACATCATTATTATTCAAGTTATTTCAGAATCATTGGCAGTACTCGGTTTTTCTATTATAATCAACGGGACTGAGTTGATATAATTCATGCATGTCCCAATTGACAACTGAATTTCTTGTGACAGTTTCTTGGATGAATTTTCGAGTTTACGAAATATTGTATATGTATATAACCATGAATTTGCGTAACTATAAAATTGGGGAACTGTCGGTGAAAATCCTGTATACATTAATTAATTGCATAAACCCACTGTCCATTTATTAGTCTACCAGTTCTAAAATAGCTTCCAACAAAAAGAAAACTTTGTGTTGCTTTTCTAATATGATAATAAATACTATGACAGTTGTCAAAGTTTGACTTTCGAAAAACATTACTGTTTCCCAGTGTTCCGAAATTTAAATGAAAATCTAATTGAAAGCATGCCATATATGTATAAAATAGGTAATAAATAAAACTTGTTTACGTCGTATAGTGAAAATGTCGAAGAAAATAGAGCAAAAAAAAAGCAGAGAGAATAACGGGACAAAACTAAGTGAGAAAGGATGAGGAAAACGTAAATAAACCTAAAATATACACCTGACTTGTCAGCAGAACATGAACTTTTCAAAATTTCAGACTTGCTGTGGGATAATCTATCTCAGGATCGGAAATTAAAATCGATCGAAATGGGGGCAATACGTGTTAGAGAAAGACAGAAAAGGCTTGACAAACTTGTAGATTTGTCCTGAATGCAATATATATATAGAGAGAGAGAGCCGTATATGAGTGTAGTGTGTGTAACGGTATTACAAAAGGGTATTAGTCTAGAATATATCGACGACGTATATTATTCAATGTTTATTAATTCTTTCGATTCGTACATTTCGAGAGATTTTAGAAAGCGGACAGGATAATAAATTGAATTAATTTTTCTCTATCTAAAGTAGATTTGAACGAAATGTTTTTACGGTGATGTGAGGACAAATTAAATTCCTCGTTTGGAGTATACTAACTATTGTTATTTTAATTAATGTAGTAAATAATTGTTGCAAAAAAATATCCATGTTCTAGGTATATTAAAATTTATCTAGTTAACCATGAATTCATTTATTCAAAACAAACGCGAGCCAGACTAAATTTACAATCGAAATAACAAGGAAGTGAGAAAGATAGAGAATTACGATGTAAAAGCAGCGAGTACGTACAATGACTTCTGTCCATTGTATTTTTCTAATGTTTTATATTCTGACAGGTCATAAATTTTAACCCCTTTTAAATAGTATAGAAACAGAAGTAATAATAGTAGCTATAAAGTCAGAGCGTTAACGTTTGTTACAATTGTTGATCTAAGTTTTCAAAGGATTGTGAACTTTTCGTCCTCCGGGAATATGAAACAGGGGGCTACTAGCAGCAAGGTCCGGACTCTCTTCAACTTGACGACGACAAACGTTAAATATTATTTATTTAGTTACTGAGCGCTTAAATTGTAGCGATTTTAATACTGTAAAAGGGATGAAAATTTGCTCTTTTACAGCGAAATTACTTCAATTTAATTTTGGATTGATAAAATAAGTTTGAAAAAGAAAATGAAGCGAAGGATGAAATCCAAAAGCGTTGATTAATAAAGGTCGTAGCTGTATTCACGATTTACACAAAATTACTAAAGGCAGATGGCAGTATTGAAAATCGCAAAAATAAAATCAAACATAAATGTAAAACTGAGAGGAATGTTTCCGAATTTTAAGCTCATTATTAAGTTCGGTTCAATGCACCGTTCTAAAATACAAATAAAGGACGCTATTAACTTCGAAATACTCCTCGCTTCCTGCCTTCTGTTCTTTTTTGTTCTCCCCTGTTTTATTTTGTCCTTCGACATAATACACAAATCGTTTAGCTTAAAGAACTTTTCATTTTTTTTCCCTCCCGACGATGTTGCCGCCGTGAAATATGGAAACGTATATTTTCGAAGGGAAGAAACAACGAACCGACGTGGACATATCATCGACTTTGCAATTTTTGTGTAAGCACTTCAATAAATTGTCTGCATATTAGATTTCCATCCTATATATTGAATAACGGCAGCTACATGTTAGGTGGTGTCTTATTTCAAAACAATTCTCAAGAGCCCTAGCAGCTTCTGCAACATACGAAGCGAATATGGACTTCAAAATTTCCTCGGACAGATTTGAAACATTATATTATCGTTGCAACTTACACAAAGTTTCTAGAGAATCTAGAACGTAATCGATATACGCAAATAATAGACAAATAAAAATAAATAAGTTTGAGCTTCCTCGATCGACCTTTCAATGCATTGGCAATTGTTCACTAACAAGGAAAGGTATTACCTCGGTGTCAAATTCAGATCGCAATGAAACTTGTTTATGCTGAAATTCAGATTTTCAGTTTTCTTGATTTAATTCTTAAACGGAGATAGATAGTACAAAAATTTAAATGCAAATATTGTACCTTCTCGAAAGGTCTTTCAGAATACGTGAATGTGGTATATACAGGGTGTTGCATTTAAGCGCCGCATATGGAACGAAAATTTTTCATCTTTAACATCCTTTACTGATTGAAAGATAATATTAATATAAGAACTTACGCATGGACTATATATACATACATCAGAAAAGGGTAACAGTTACTCTATACAATCCCACTTCATAATCCAATTAAATTGATTAATTAAATTTAAACCACATCCTATTATTTGAAAACTCAACACAACAAAATTGAATTTTTTTATTAAGGTATAGAAAAACAAATATATAATAGAGATGGCGTTGTGGTTGTATAATACAACATTCATATACAAAACAAAGAAAAACCGTATATAAAGGCAGTGTTACAAATACATCTAAGACAGTACCTCTACTACTGATAGTACTAAAAAAAACCTGGTGGTAACTTTAGAACTCAACTACAATAAACCCTACTTCGACCTGCAAATATTGTTATTCAAGCCTCATCTTCAGATAAATTAACTACTAATTCCTTTAGCAATTGGTTTCTTAATACTTCCTTATGAGAAACTGGGCGAAAGAGTCATACTTTTAGACTCACAGACAGGTCGCTACCTAGAATCTTTGGAGAAAGAGGTCCCACCCAAAGATGTTCAAATACTGACAATACCAACGAAAGCAACAGATTTGATTCAATCACTGGACCTTCTATGGATTTCGAATGTGAAAGAGATTTGATCGATGATTTTCTGACCTGGTTCTTATCTCTATTTATGATGTTAATCTCCATTTGCGAAATATTGTCATAAAATTGTAATCATTAATATATAATCAATTGTCGTCCTCTAAATATATCAGTTTGGTCGATACAAGTCCGGTTATCTCTATATAACCAATCTGGACCATTCGAACATTTTCTGACGATTTTCTTTACCATATTCAATCATAAATACATAATTTAAATACGGATTGCAATAAGTACTTTATTCATTACTATTTACTGCTAAAGATTTATAATCACGTGTTTTAATAATAATAATAATCCTTTATTGCCCAACAGCCCAAGGGCCAATTACAGGACAAATTACAATACAATTCTTATTTAAAATAAAATAATTCAAATCGTGTTGCCTACAATAATAACATGCTGAAAATGTATATAATAATGAAACAAAAAAAAAAAAGAAAGACTCACAAAAATGGCTCTAGATCCCGTTTGTTTGCGTTCCTCACCATGTGACTGAGAGGTGCCTTAAGCAAAATGTTGGTATTAGCTCTAGGTACTTGAAATGTATGAAAGTAGCGAGTATGATGAGTAGGTATGGTAAAGTTTATTTGCGCTAGAAGGGCTGGCGAGTCGACAGTATTTTTCAGGATCCTGCAAAGAAACTCCACACTGTTACACTCGCGGCGGTCAGCAAGAGATAGAAAACCATGCTCAACAAGTAAGCTATAATACTCGATACCTCTTGCAGGATACACGTTGTCCATTCGAAAGGAGAGATATTTTAGAAATTTCTTTTGAACGCGTTCGATCATAAGCTCTTGGTGTAAATAACGGGGATACCAAACAATGGAGGCGTATTCAAGCTTAGAACGAACGTAGGCATAATATAAACGTTTCATTACACCTAAGTCTGAGAAATGCCTGCAAGAACGCATGACAAAACCGAGAGTTTTGGAAGCAGATGAACACATGGACGAAATATGTTCCGTAAATGACAGTCTATTATCAAACAAAACACCAAGATCCAAAGTTTTGATATTGCGTGGTATGGCTGCATCATTAATTTGGTAGTTATAGTATAAAGTAGTGTGAGTGTTATTGTAGGAAACCACAGTACACTTGTTGATGTTCAGAGGGAGATAATTGACCTTGCTCCAAGTATTAATGCGAAGAAGATTGTCTTGTAAATGTTTACAATCGAAAATGCTACCAACAGTATTAAATATCTTTACGTCATCTGCGTATGCTAAGACGTGACACGTAAACAGAGATAGTAAATCATTTATATAAAAATTGAAGAGAAGTGGTCCAAGATTTGAACCTTGAGGAACACCTGATGTTGGAGAAAACGGCGTAGAGGAATAACCATTGTAGCAGACATAACACTTCCTTCCAGTAAGGTAAGACTCAATCAATGTCAGGAAACCCACACCAAAACCAAATTTGTCCATTTTTTGTAGTAGCATCTCGTGGTTAATGCAGTCGAAAGCTTTAGAAAAATCTACGTAAATAACATCCACCTGCTTTCGCTTATCAAGCGCTTCACCAAGATATTGGCCAATACATGCTAAATTAGTGATCGTCGACCTACCTGCAACAAAACCGTGCTGATGCTCAGATATGAAAGGAGTTATGCAGGCAGATATTTCTTTGTAAAGCAAATGTTCAAATACCTTAGCGAAATTGGGCAGTATACTTATAGGCCTATAATCAGCAATGTTAGATCGGTTTCCTTTCTTAAATACGGGGGTAATTCTGCTAATTTTCCAAACCTTTGGAAAAGTTGACGTGCTTATCGCTAGGTGGAATATAGTTGACAGTGGATAGGACAGAACAGGAGCACAATCACGTACAAAGAAGCTCGGTATTCCATCATCTCCAGTTGTCATATTAGATTTAAGTCTCTTGATACTGTTCTCCACATCCAATTCAGAGAAGGCATGAACACAAAAATTATTATAATTGAGAAAGGAGTTGAAAGATACATTTTGAACACTAGGTTTATACACACTCGCAAAGACACTGGAAAAGGCAACCACGTGTTTTAAATGTTAATGTTTTAAAATCAATAAAGGAGGTTGTAGTTACTTATAATCAGCTCTAGCACAAAACGATGGCGCTTATATGCAACATCCTGTATATACCACATTGATATGCCCTGAAAGACCCTTGCGGTAAGGTACAACATCTATTTTCGTTCAAGAATTAAACCCAGAGGACTGAAAATGTGCGAATCTTTGAAGGGGTTTTTCACTCCCTTAGAGTGAATTTCAGCGCAAACAAAAAATATTTATTTTCAAGTCTACATACTCTACTTATCTAACAAGTTTCATTAAGATCTGAATTTGATACTCGGAAACCTTTCCTTGTAAATAAAGGAAAGGAATTCACTTTGATAAAGATTTTTTTTAATCCAGAAGAGCGTGTATTCAAAATAAAATTACTTAACAAAGCTTTAATAACTGCCACGTTTCCGACATGTGTTAAAATTGAATCCAAAATTCATAACGATTCGTTACCTTTCATAAATGAAACTGTTTCCCTATCCACGGCTAGCTAGGGTATATCTATGTATACGGAGTAAGTATGCATTATATAATAGAGGGAATGTAGCACTGCAGTGCAGAAAAGGCAATAGCAGTAGCAGTAGCTAAGGTAAAACCAGCCGGTTGAATGTTTTATACCCGTTTGTAATACAAAACAAAACTCAGTTAGAACCTGCAAGAAGGCGAATAATTTAGAACGGTTCTGTAAACTCACAATTACCTCGCAAACATATTCAACATTGAGACCCCCGGCTCGTGTTAGAACCTGGTTGTATGCAAACCGCGTATTGGTGGTAATAATACGGCAGCATAAAGTGGAAGCGATTTGGTGGTGTGCAGAAATTACAAGGCTCCTCCAAAAAGGTTGGGGGAGATGCTACGCGCTCTCTCCCCTGTGTGTCTGTATATGTTACCGTCTTTAGCACGTTCATCAGATCTTTGTAGTTAAACTAACAAGTAAGTCGAGAACGCCTAAATTTTCATGAGAGAGCTTATAGTTTTAAGAGGAAAAAGCAAAACTTCAAATAGCATACGTAGTTCACCCAGTGCTTTACTGGAAAAAAATAAAGTAATTTAACAAACAAGCAAAAGCTTTAATTTATCATCATTATATCATTTATCTTAATTTTCAAAATATAAGAGCATTACAGGGATATATTCTATTCACAAGAAGATAAAGAAACACTAAATTTTCGACGAGTGGAACGTCGGTGTAATTGTAATCATACATAAAAGAGAAAACAAGGAAATGTACGAACTACAGATCAACAACCCTAATGTTAGATGCATTTATAACACCGCCTTTATATACGATTTCTGCTTGTATTTGAATTCACTGAGCACTACCAAAATGTCTAGAACCGAACAAATACTGCTAATACCAAAATATGTATGGTAGATCCTTAATATTGGTATTAAAAGACAATAATACCTTAATTGTGTGTTTGTAATAGGATGTGGATTGTAAATATTTCGTTTTAAACAAATGTAAACTCACTTATGCTAATTTTAATGTTAAATATAATTTAATTTTAAATTTTATACATAAACCTACAATAAAATGGAGGATGTTGTGAGTTCAACACACTCTCCATTTTGCATTTCCCAAATACAACGTAATTGCACATGCAAACAGTAAATACGCTATACCTTAGTATGGTATACGCAGATATTTTTTCCTTAGAACAAAGCGAACTTCTTGCTTGGTTTAACTGATGCGGCTTTCTCATTTTGTAAATGGCAAAAGGGAAAAACAATTAATAATTAACATTTAATTAATTCATAAAAGATACGTATATATACATATAAAGCGCTATCTCTCATCTCACATCACATTACATGTTATATTTTAGCGGCAATTTATCAAACAGAATCAAATTTTGCGGCAAGAGTTATAGCTCATTATTAAACCATACCGTTGGACGGGGGAGGACTTGTCTTTATACCTCGGCTCCAAATTTATGCTTTGCGGCTTAGTAATAATGTATCTTCCAAGGGACCTCTCAAATAATCCTTAAAATGCTTTCCCCTATCATATTCATCAACAATTAAAAGCCATTTTGAATGTGGAATTTGCGAAAAGTGAGTTTTGGGAAGTATGAAGGTAAAAATTTTAAACGGATCTGAGGTCAACATTTAACGTGAAGACATTTAACCTTAGAAGTTCTTGAGGAAAGTTGAAAATTTAAAAATAAGGGTGAAACGCCGCTACTAATTCCCTTTCATGTTTATTACCGACGTTTTCAACCTCACGAAAACAAATTCCGGAAAGTCTAATACGAGACAAAGCTGTTTAACTTGATTACCGTCAATTTGCATGAAACAGAGATGGACAATTATAGTCCATTCACTTTAAGAATGTTGTGTTTGGTAATATAGACTAATATTTTCGACGTTTGCTATTGCCAAATATCTAAGACAAAAAAGTTGTCTATGTACACGAAAGTTATGTTGGATAACATGAAATATTACTTGATCACTAGAGATCGGATTATATGCAAAGTGCATATATTTTATTTTATTTTATTTATTATATTTTACGTCTATTTATACATGTCCTTACACTGATTAAACGTAGTTAACGCTAGTTAACTTTAATCAGTGTAATACATCTACATATAGACGTATATAATCCGGTCTCTACTGGTCACTATTAGCATGTCTTTGTAAAGTCAATTGTCAAATTTCTTCGCTCGTTTTGGTAGTCTATTTGATTGTTTGTTGTATTGTTCGTTATATTATTATTTGTATAGTATATTGCATTGAAAATTGTTCTTGTCAAATTTCGATAATACAACTACGGCTATTAAGTTTTATTCCAGGATTATTCCAGCTCTGACATTACTGATGAAGGGACCATTAACCAGGACGATGGCCATTTCATGGGTCCATTGAAAAATCTTTGAGGAAAACGTATTAACAGTGGACAAAGGCTAATGGCAAACAATAATTCCAAGTAGCTAACCTTTAAGCAGCTGGGACTTGCTGAAGTAACCATATGAAGCATTGTAAAGGAAATGGAGTCTACAGAAACTGTTGGTTCACCTCTAAAAAACGAATAATCACTTATGAAGACTTGGACGATGCCCAAAAGGCTGCAATTCGCAGACACATACATTCATTTTTCTTAAGGAATGAATAAATGTAATATTGATATTGTAAAAAATATGTTACCATAAATTTGTATATCATTAATACACATGATATAAAGATGGACTTCAAGGGGGAGAAATGTCGAAACAATATATTAATAGAAAGGCAAGACACCCAACAAATAACAGGAAATTTCGAGCAGGGTGTCGAAGAATAAATTACTTAGACAAGACGTGGGCTAAGGCAGGCCACACCAAACGAAATGAATGGAAAGATACAACAATTCTTTCGGCAAGACAAGCTTGAAGAGGTAATAACCGGACTAAAAAATCCATCTGGAAAAGGAAGTAGACTTATAATACTGCTTATCGGGAGTGATAATGGTTTTGTAGAGAATGGGTTATTATACTTTGAAACGAGAAAAACTTCAGATTATCATGAAAAATATTCTACCACTTTTTAGAATCAAATTGAGTTATTGTAATGGATAATGCACCGTACCATTCTGCCAAGGTAGAGAAAAATCGCAACGACTGCATGGGATAAGGATGCTTTAACTAATTGGATTATTTCAAAAGAAATTGCCACGGATAACTCGCTCTCAAAGGTAGAAGTTCTGAAACTCGCTAAAAATTACCTTAATAATAATCCGATACCCTATGTAATCGATGAAATGGTAGTACAATTTTAAAATTGCCACCGTATTATTGTAATCTAAATCCTATAGAAATGGTATGGACTCAAGTCAAGCAATATGTCGCTGCAGATAACAAAACTTTTAAATTACCAGAGGTAAAAGAATTATTAGTTGAAGTCCTTCAATTGGTAACTCCTAGAGCATGAAATAATTGCATTGAACACACCGTTACTGAAGAAAGAAAGATGTACAAACTGGATAACGCCGTTGAAGATACGATGGAAGGATTAATTAATATCATTATAAATATAAAATATACGACATATTATAAATTTGAAATTACTTTCAAAGAAACTGACAATTGTTTATCTACTATACTCTTGAAGTGAATGGACTATAGTCAGATTATTTAATGTAATACGATCGCTTCAAAAATATTTCCTCGTAAAATATTATAGGGTGTATAGCTTCTAAAATTATGTTCACTTCAGTTAAACGTGCCTAAATATTTCATTTAGCACCACGTGTATATGAAATATGTACAGACATACATTTTGTGGTAGATCCACCCTGTCTGGTTATACATGCAAGTGTCGAAAACAAACATTGCAATATTTGAGGGCGGCCACTCATCGTGGAGCAAGGCAAATATTACAGGGAGCCATATAGATATTTTCATTGAAAACTGGCCCCGAGAACCCCGTCTATTCCCCCTTGAAACCGCGTAGCAATAAGGTGTATAATTTTGCATTTGATTTGCATGTCAGATGATATGGATGACAACATTTTGCTGCTATGTAGAGTTACATCGAGTTTTCGGAATGCCATTAAGTTTCTATGCATATAGAATGAAGAATGGTGGTGCCAATAGTCGGCTAGATGTTAAGGGATGAGAGACGAGGGGTTAGCTGGTAGCAGTGGCACACAGCAACGACTGGATCATGTCGAACACGCCGAGAGGCCAGTGTTGGTTACGCACAGATTCTAACTTGTGGCGTACGAACAATTCCGCAAAACTAGATTCACGCGGTTATCTCCAACCTGCCAACCATACTACACCTCACACTCTTTCCATCTTAGTCCTCCAATTATCGCAATTACTTCGGTGAGAAATACGCGTTAAAGCTCTTAGTACCTTTAATACGAGATATCGATCGCGAAGTTGCAACCGCTAAATATTTGATTATAACTTTGCACAAGTTTCAAAAAATCATGCATTAAAAATGTGAAATATACCTTAATTGAAATGGATGACACGTCACATCGGCGTCCAAACAAAACAAAAATTCTCTGGACGCATATTTTTATATTTTGGTTTCTATATGAGGCGATTTCTGTGTATGTTGTATAACTTTTCGCACTGTCATTCCATACATAAAAAAGTATATTTAACTGATTCATTTCCATTCCATCCGGTTGATGAGATTCCAGCTGATAATTAATATAAGCTACAAATGACGTGATATGATATAATGCTTTTTTTTTTAATCATAATGTAGAACAACAAAATAAACCCTTCCAAAACAATTTTGAACAACTAAACGTATAAATTCCTGGACATATCCTGATAATCAATTTAATCTCTTAAATCCGATACATGTGACGCAAACGTTGCCAAAGAAGAAACTTGAAATTTATACGCGAATTCACCGGAACCTCTACCTACTGCCATGTATGCTTTGCCAGGGGTAAACAATAGGGGTTGCTGTGGTATTAATATGCGGGAGCGTCAACGACTATAACAATTTCTGATGATGGAAAAGAATCGAACTCAGCAACTTCGAAAAGAACTCGAACGAGGTGTTATAAATAGCCTTCGTTCTGTTGATTTCAAGGGCGTTGTTGGAAAGAAACTTTGAAAGGTTATAATCCGTCATAATTTGTCAAAAATTCGTATAGGTTATGTTAGAACAGTATGGTGTTTGTACTTCTTAAGTTGTAAAGCTAATGTCTGCAAGCGTACATACAGGTTGATTGGTAATATATAATTACTGAGATGCTACGAAACCAGAGAAATTAGAGATGGCAGCACTGCATTTCTAAATATCACCCACCCTTAAGTAGTAAGCACTACGATTTTAAGGGAACAACAGACTCTTGAACGATTGTAATTCACATTTGCTAATGAATGCCTTTCATGCACAACTGTGTGGCTGATGAGGTAGATGAAGCAATTCATCAATTTTTTGAGAGCATTTCAAAACATGACTGACTTCAAGCTTTTACGTTATGGAAGCATGAAATTGTTTGTTAAACTTGAGTTTTATTTGACTAGCTCTTTTGACTGAACCGGTGATTAGCAAATAACTAGTAATTATGAAGGATTAACGTTACTAACTAGAACATACAAAATACTACCTACATTAGTACAAGAAACCTAGTAAGATAACATCAACGCCATACATACACTTAAAGAAATCGTAGAAAAAACACATGAATATAAAATAGAAATAGAACTTTTATCCGTTGATTTTAAACAAGCGTTTGACTCCCTCAAAGGAGATACACTAATGGTAACACTAAATAAATTGGGAATCTAACGCAAATTAAGAAAATTAATACAAATTCAATTATAAAGACACAAAAGGAAGAGACGGAAGAATTTGAAAGAAATAAAGAAGTAAAGCAAGGAGACTCACTGTTGACAGCATTATTCAATTTGGTACTGAGGTATGTGTTAAAAAAAAAGATAAAGGCACAATAAGAACAAAGGTAAACCAGCTAATGGCATAGGCTGACGATATTGTAATTATCTCAAAAAAGTGGGAGGTAACCAAAGATTTTCTAGAGGAAATAGTTAAGCAGGGTGACAGAATGGGACTGAAAATAAGTCCAGAAGAAACAAGAATGATGAGACTAAATGGAAAATAGAAACATGGGAATAACACAATTTTTTTTAATCCTATGTACTTTGCACCTTGCGGTGTCGGACTATTTATTTTCTTATTTTTATTTTCCACAGGTTCCTGTTCTGAGCCAGTTGTTTGGCTTCAATCCATCCCATACTCCTCTTTTCCAATGTTCTACACACCTGCTCCTTCCAGGTGTTTCGGGGTCTACCTATTCTGTTTTTGCCCTCTGTTTTGGCTTCAAATATCCTCTTTGTGATTCGATCTTCTTCCATTCTGTGTAGATGTCCAAGCCATCCCAGTTGTCTCCCTTCTATGACTACTTCTACTGGTTTGATACCCAGACTATTAGTGATTGTCGTGTTTCTAATTCTGTCTCTTCTAGTTACTCCTTCTATTCGCCTTAGGAATCTCATTTCCATGGCTGTAACTCTGCTTTTGATTCTATTCGTGGTTATCCATGACTCACTACCATATGTTAGTTGGTCTGACCACTCTTTTATACACCTCTGTCTTTATTTTTTTTGGTATTTCTTTCTTATCCAGGAACGAATTTCTCAATATGTTATATATTTTTGCGGATTTCCCTATCCTCCCATTTACCTCTTTCTCTATTCTCCCAATGTCTTCAATGATTGTTCCTAAGTAGTTGTAACTTTTAACTTGTTCCAATACTTTTTCCCCGATTTTGATGCTATGTTTTCTTTCTTCTGCTGCTATTATTGTGTTTATTTTCCTCGTATTTATCTCCATGTGTATCTTTGTTAGTTCTTCTTGGTATATCTTCAAGTTTCGCTGTAATTACTCTTCCGAGTGTGCTATCAGTACCATATCATCTGCAAACATTAGTTCCTGTACGTTAATTGCATTCATTTTCAGTTTCCTACTTTCATATTTTTTCCTTTTTGTTTAGCTTTTTTAACAGCGTCGTCTATTAATATAGACAATAACAATGGGCTCAATATGCATCCCTGTTTTAATCCAATTTGCGATTCGAATTCAGCTGATTCTGCATTGGAAGTTCTCACCTTATTCTTATTGCTTTTATACAATGCCTTAATTATCTCTATCATTCCTTTCTCTAAACCTCTCCTTTCCAAGCTCTGCCATACATCTTCTCTTCTTACCCTATCAAAAGCTGTTTTAAGATCTATAAAACCTATATGTATTTCCTTTCCTTTCCCTATTAGTTTTTCTTCTAATTGTCTGATTACAAATATTAAGTCCTGGGTGGTTCTTCCTTTTCTAAATCCATGTCGAGTATCTTCTAGTGTTGTTTCCAGTTTCTCTCGGAGTCTTTTTTCTAGTATTCTTGTCAATAACACAATTGAAATAAAAAACTATACTTTTGAAATGGTGGATACATTTAAATACTTAGGGGTGATTATTACTACGCAGAGGCAAGAGAAAAAGTGATGAATATAAATAAATCCTACCACGCAAATAGACGACTTTTAAAAAGTAAAATATTCGGGAAACATAATACAACCAACAATCTTGTACGCGGTAAAAATAATGACTGAGAAAGAAGGAAGAAGAAGACCTGAGAATACAAGAATGAAGAATATTAAGAAACAATACTAAGACCGATAAAAATTGACAATAACGAATACAGGCGTAGAACAAATTGTGAGGTAGCAAATGAGCTGGGAGATATGGACGTGGTCAGAACAATAAAGCAACAGAGGGTAAGATGGTTGGAACATGTATGGAGAGGTGGGAACAAAACTACAACCTACAATATCCTGGAGTGACAACTGGGAGGAAGAAAAAGACAAGGGTGACCCATAACTACTTGGCTGCAGGAGGAGAAGGCAGACCTTGATGAAGCTGGCAATATAGATGGCAGGAAAAGATCAAAGATAAAGAAATAAATGGAGAGAATGGGGATTAATCTGGCTCGCAAATTTTCTTTTAGATCTAGAAAGCTTTAAAATCGGCGATATTTATATTGCCGTACGGTCTTTTTACAAGGTTTTCATTTCCGGATTTAATGAATTTTGTACTAATTTTCTAGAACAGTTTAATACTCGCGAAATCTCTTTTTTCTTTCATTGTCAAAAGTACTTCTCCTTTACCCAATGTACAATGCTGAGCTCGTCCCACTATTAATAATATAATACTTATTATTAACTTTTACGTTGAGTTTACCTTGAGTTGAAATTAATATCAATATAATAATAATAATAATGATGGTTTATTTCCAACGGGTAAAACCCATATACAGGAAATATTTTAAAAAAACACTATGCGAATACATATACATACGTAGAAGTAAACTAATGTTTCTAAATTAATTACAAAAGTTTCTCAAATAATTAGCAATGTCATCTATTGAGCAAAAATGAATATTAAACTCCTTACAGATTATGTTAAAGTTATCACACATAACATACAGAGGTGACTTAAACATTATATTGGTTCTACAAGTAAGTAAATAAAAGCACTGTTCATGCCGTGAAGAAAGTTTGGGTACATTAAATTGTAGTTTATTATGGAGATACGTACAATTAATATTATTATGTAAGAGGTTATATAAAAATTTTAAGCTTAAAATTTTACGTCTCGTTTCGAAAGACACAATTTGAAATCGACATAACATTCATGAATACTCATAACCTCTAGCAGGGTAAATTCAGTCGCTGGAAAACATCAAAAATTTCAAAAATCGTCTCTAAACTCGTCTCTAAATACGTGTGATATGTATAGAGTAAATGGGATACCAGATCAGTGCTCCATATTCCAATTTAGGTCGAACCGAAGAATAATACAATAGTTTCAAGCAGTTTACGTTATTAAAATCTTTTCAGCCTCTACATATAAAGCCGAAAATACAGCAAGCGCTGGTAACCATATCATTAATGTGGTTTATGAAACTGACTTGAGTACCAAAAGTAATACCTAAGTCTATTGTACTAGAACAACGCTTAAGTATTGTGTTAGTTATTCTATATTGACACTCTATGTAATTAGTTCTTCTAGTACATGTCATAACCTTGCATTTATTAATATTCAGGCGTAAATGGTTCAGTTTACACCAAGAGTCAATATGAACCAGAACTTCCTGCAGTACCAAACAGTCATCGAAAGAGTTGATCTTGACAATACAGAGTCTCGGCAATATCGTTAATAAAGACCAAGAAAAAGATAGGACCCAGGTAAACCATTGTCGTACACCAGATGTCGGTATGAACATTGTCGAAATACAGCTGACTATTGGTAAGGAATGAAGACATTAGTTTGCATAAAGACGGGAAAAAAACCAATGTCCGACAATTTTCGCAAAAGCACATAATGATCTATTTGATCGAAAGTTCGTGTAAATTACACCGATCGAATATAAACCAATAACACGAATACTTCTGAACTAAATCAGTAACTGTGCTATTGACGTGCTTTCACAAGAAATTAGAATAATACTCTTTTGTTAGTAATCGTTAGGTTTTTTATTATTGAAAATTGGAACACGTAATTTAAAGAATATATTTTGTATGGCCACATGTGTAATTCAAAGCGTAAATAAAATTTATTCCTTGAAACAAATGGTCACAGAGCCATGCAATTTTCTTGTCACAACGAGATCAAACGTTTCTATAATGATTAGAAACTGCATAGTGGCGAAAAGAACTTACAACCAATATCTTTAGCTTGACATGTCGTCGGCTTGTTCATTTCCTGCCATGGTAAGCGACAAGAATTTACAATACCGTACAAGCTAAAGCTAATGCTGCAGCAAGTAGAAAGCCGGCGACGTCGTGTAAGTTTCTCTTTTTATATTATTAGAATTCTGAATAATATTTCTTTCAATTTGTTTCCCCGTTTTAAACGAAGAAGTAGCGACAAGGATAGAAGAAAGCGTATACTTAAAACATTTCCTCGACGTCGTTAGGATAAAGTATATTTAAGAAGATTTATATGTCTTACAGGGCCGGATTTAACGGATATAAATTGCGCTTAAACGTAGATTATTCGAATTCTTTTTTTCTGCCATTTTATTACACGCATTTCTGGTTTAAAGATTTTAGTCTGACTTGTTTCTTTAAGATGATTTCCCGAAAAAAAAAGTACACCCATCGTAATTGGTACTTGTTTAGAAAGGTAGAAGTTGAAATAGAGTTAAATAAACGTCGGTTGGAAGTTGGAAAATAACATGGCAACGAAATAAAAATGAACAAGCGAACAAGATCTGTAAAGAGGCGGTAACTTTCTTGTAGTTCCTCAATTATGCAAATGCACAGGAGCTTCGAAGGGAATCTACGGCGATGCAGCTAGAAAGTAGCGGCGAAATATCGCACCAAAGTCCCCATACACGTACCGGCCCCGATATAACGGATTTATAGCACCAATTAATTTTACGCGTTCTCATTTTTGTAAAGTTGTAAGATTTGTAATGTTTATAACGGAATAATAAGCTCTTACATCGCACGGGTAACCCGAAAATAAGGTTATTACAATATTCTCCATCTTTCGTTTGTTTATCCACGATACGAGATACATATTTTTGACTTTCTACCTCATTAAATGAACCCGGTTATTGTGTACTACGAAAGCGTAGATGGGATCTCCCCATCCCCTGGAGCAAGGAAGAATTAAATATATCCAATAAGGCAAAAACTCTTCCATGTGTTTCTTTCTCTCTTGTTTAACGAACAATTTCGCTAAATAAACATGGCAAGTAAATAAATACTTTTTTCTTCCTGCTAAATCAATAGCTGTAAGGCTCTAATATTGTTGTCTCAAAAAGCTCCATCAAGATTAAAAATACCACATCAAAAACCTTTACAAGCCATTCCTTCCGTTTCATTCGACACTTACTTTAACGATACATTTCTATTTTAGTGACGAATATATATATATATATATATATATATATATATATATATACATATATATATATAGAGTTATAATTAAGTGTACTTTATACTAAAGTCCTGTCAACGACGTGATGTGTTGACGTGGTTCTTTTAAAGCTTTATAAATCTCGGTTATTCTTAGCGAGAGGGAATAGTTTTTATCCACAAAATAAAAGATCCAAGGCATACCTTGAGAGACAATTCCAATATTGAAAGAGAAAAAAATCTTCGGAAAATTATACATCAAAGATAATGTTGAACTACAAAGAAACACAGATGCGAGAGAAAATACGTAGGTAGATATTATTTGACCGTATACGTATTCAGAACCTTTTGTCGTACGGATACTATTTCTGTTGTCTTCTGACTTGAAAATTTCATCTAATCAAAAAATGGAATTTTCATGGGATGATTTACTACGATTTTCGACGTGGATTATATCAAAGTCGTTCAGGGGAGGGAGTAGGGGTGCAGCTGTTCCACCAGGTCCGTGAGAAGCTTTACCGGCGGCAAGGACATCCAGCGAAATGTGGAAAGCTTTTCTTTAGGGGGTGAGGGGTGGCTCAGATGAACGAGTAAGCCTTTCAAATACAACAGATAGCCGTTGTAATTCCTAATTGACCTGTTCAGACCTGTTTGAATATAACACATAGCCGTTAGATTCGAACAGACATTGAAACAGGTGCGAGCAGGTCAAACAAGTATTAAAACGGCTATCTGTTGAAGTTTTTAAGACAAATGTGACCTTGAAGTGGTGCTGTAGCCCCATAGTTTATCTACTGTGACGAATCTTGGATCTATGCGTATGAGTTCGAAAATAAACAGCAATCGACTGTATGGGTTTTCCAAACCCAACAAAAGTTATTCGCGCCAGAAGCACCTAGAAGCACATGGTGTGTTCTTGGAATAAACCGGCATGTAGCTACAGTGCCACTACAGAATCGTAGAACGGTCAATTCTGAATAGCACACAATCATTTGTTTGCCAGAAGTCTTTGAAGAAATAAGAAAAAATAACCAGCGACGTAAGATCATTCTGCACTATGACAACGCGAGCTTTCACACATCGACCCAAACAACCCGTGAAGAATAAACTACGTGGTCAACGATTTTCTATGCCAGAAGAAGCGGTTCAAAATGCATGTCTTAGAGATACCTCAATCGGAATGGAAAAAGTGTTATACAATAAAATTTTATACAGAAATATTTATAATAATGCTAACTAAAAGCAACGAAATTTCTGTACGTTCACATAATTAGACATCCTACGAAATCAAGCATTACCTTTCAGTATAAAAAGACCTTTAAATATCTTCAAACGTTATAAAGAGGTCGAATTTTCAAACTAAGCTGTAGTTAAGAAACTAGGACCCCCTAGATCCCATCATCTCATCAACAATTTTATAAAGTTGGACAATTTCTACGGCAAAAGTAATTAAAAACTAGCTCCAAGGCAGCGCAACATATAAAATGTCATTTAAATTTATCAGTAACAAGCAGATGTGTAAACAAATTTTATCCGGCAGCAAGTGTGACTAAAAATATTTCAAAACCACCCTTAAAAAAGACATAAACAGACAAGACTGAAATTTGCACAAGATCGTATGAGGGTCAAACAACGCCATATTTTCTGATGAGAAGAAATGTAGGTTAGTTAAGTTTGCGTAAGAAGAGTGAAGATGCGATGATCCGAAAATTTGGTGGAGGTACTGTGATGGTTTGGGAGAATTATAATTTTTTTGTGTATTTAGTTTATTTATTAATTTTATGTTCGACATATAGAAACTTCGCTGTTTCGAGTTACCATTACTGTAAATATTCTTTGTATAAAATGTAATAATTTTTTTTAAGTGTTATTTTCTCTTGCATTTGTATTTCTGCATTAACATCGATGCATAATTTGCCGGAGATATTAACATAAGTAAATATTCTGCTTAAAAGTTCGTATGAAACTATCGAAATTTACACCTTATAATATATAAACACCTAAATGTGACAAAAATATAGACGATTTATTGCATTTTTAGTCCGTAAGATTTATAACATTAGTTCAGTAATATATTTCACGTTAACCCTTTCGCCTTTTTTTTTTCAGCGTTCATAGACCTTTAACACCGTTATACTGTCTTGTTTCCAATACGCTTTATCTGAGCGTGGAACATAAATTAGATTAAATAGAGACAGGACCGGACCAAGACGTAATTCTAGAACTTTTGCAATAGGACAAATAATCGTTAAAGGACCGTCTCCCGATCGATTTAGGTACTTAATCTAACACATGTTGGAATAAACGAGATAGTACGAACGCGAACAAAAGAAAAGCCGTGTAAAAAGAGACGAAACGATAATAAAACCCCGCAAATGAAGGGAGAAACTAGCACTTGAGCCATTTATATTTCAAACATAAGCCGCCGGATTATACTCGCGTTTGAAAGTTTGGAAAACTAAAAGCGAGCAGTTAGAAAGCAAGAGGTGAAAAGAAAATGGTGCGAGGTTGGTTGTCGAGTGGGGAGAGATCTGCAAGGCAGCGTTCCTTGACTCGGCACGGCCTACTCGATTAACGGAATTATCGATAGCTTGATAAACTTATCAATCCATGTAGCGTTGGAAAGGTGAGTGACTGAGTGGTTCCCGGGTATTCCCCCGGAAAAAAAGATTTCCACGGCGATGGAGAGCGGAGCCTGGTTGAACGGACCGTTAGAAAGAGAGAATAAAGTTTCGCGATGTTCTCGCGTGCTCGGCCTGCTTCGAAACCGTGAGCAATGTTTTCGGGGATTATGTAGCGAGTTGGAAAGAATTGTTAAGTCAGCATGCTTTTTCACCAACCTCTTACACCGTTTGTTTTTACAACGGTGGGCGAAAATTAAGTAACAATGCGAAGAAAAGAATCGACAGGCCCGGAGAACTTTACGCTAAAGAATTATTTATTGTCTCTCTTCCACATTCGAAGCAGTTAGCATCCATTCAAACGCACGTTATTAATAGTCTCGGCAAAGTGGGGCAAGTTACAGTGCAGTACAGAGAAAAACGAGTAAAAGTTTACGTACTCGTTTAGATAAAATATTGCTAAAAAATATATTATACAACGTGCTGAAACACTTACTGTTTTAAGAAGTTTCCACTAAATCACAAACTGGGAGGGATCCATGAAATATTAGGATCATTAAATATCTTTCCACACTTGTTTCAGTCAAATGAGTACGGCGTGCGATGATGAAAATGTCCGTTCCACATCGGGTGATGTTACATTTGCAAATTTAAAGTAATCCTTGTGATAATTTAATCGATCTTTCGACGCACCTTCACGAATTTGTTTTAGTATGAGAAAACCTGAATCCTTGATCCTGAATTCACAATTTGAACAGAATCCACAGACGACATCGAATCATTTTGTAATTTGTCAATTCCCTCCACTACTTCAAAGTAGTCCTTGCGAATACTTTTTAAATCATATTTTACCCGACTATCTTAAAACCTTTTCTGGCTTTTCTTGATAGCTTTGGCGTGTCTCGGATCGAATTGTAAAACTAGCTTCTTTACATCATCAAAATGTTCGCAGTAGTAACACGCAGCGTTTAATCTTGTTCCGCAATGCGTTGTAATCGGCTGTGGTGGTTCAGGCATTTTGGGATAGAGTTCGTGAAATATTTTTGTACGTTTTAGGGACTTCAGAAATACTGCCTTCGTATGAGCTATTAAAGTATTTACTCGTGGATAACATATAGGGATCAATTGCGTCACAAGGTTTAAAGTATGGATTTTATATGTTACATGTAACAGATTGCCACTCTATTCTTTAAAAGATCGGCCTAAGGAAAGCATGTTAGCGTCACTCACAAACATTGCTTTTGGAAGCAAGTAAGATAGGGGATGACGGTTCAAACTCCATTGTACATACCATCACATTCACCACAGAATGTTTTTGCAGATCTACACATAACCAGATTTTTTATCTTTTAATTCTGCTTTAATTCTTCTTTCAACATAGTCACGAACAGATAGCATAAAGTTAGTAAAGTTAAGTCTTAACGATGTCCGACTTGGTAATGTACAATGTATAATCCGAATACTTGCTGTAGAAAGAGACAAATGCTTATTGATTTAATAAAGTGAACGGTACATTACATAGAATAAAACAAACACCTATATAAAATAATAATTGTTCACTGTATCGTTTGCCATTGATTGCAGAACAGTGTTTTATACTTTTTAGGTGGCGGTCACATTTCCACCTGCTGTCAAATAGTTGTCGCACTTCACACATTTAATTCTCGCCTTCGTATTCTAAATACGGCATAGTCGGTATTACGTTTTGTATTTAATTCGAAATACGCCGTTTCCGAAACGTGCCTAAATGCGACATTTTCTAAGTATGTGTGCACTGAGAAGCACTAACGATTCTCCGTGCCTCACGCTTCACTCCTCTACGTTGTTCTCCGCACGGCACTGAAATTTGGCCCTCTTTACCGCGACTAGTTATTAATAAACAAAAAAGCAAATTAAACAAACAATGTATGCGGGGTGGATGATATCAGCGAATATGTAATTACTGACCCGGCCTTCCGTTTTGGCAAAGCGTTCCAGAACTTAAGTAAACAGAATAAAAGCGCGAATTGTTATTATTATACAGGGCTTGTGCATCAATATTTACCCGTTCTAGAATCCCGAAACTGAAGTAAATACGAAAATTATGTAAATTAATAAAATTTGTTATAATTATAGGTGGATGTATAATGAAGTTATATCCATGCAACGCGAATTATTTACATCATTACAAGATGTAACATTTTTTTTTTGGAGCCATTGTGACGTTAAATCAGCAATAACCATCGTGACCGATATTAATCACACCTGATCTTGATTATAAATAAACAACGCGATTAATTAAAGTGGTAAAACAATCATTCACGTCACCCTAAGTTTACAAACGCGTATGAATTGTAATCTTCTCATTATTAGACCAATCTCAGTACATCTAATGTGCATATATAGCGACTCTGTTATTGTTTGTACAATAATACACAATGCAGATTACAACTGGCCACAATCAATAACAAACGCGGTCGAATAATTTACCACAAGCCGATCTAGAGAGCTGGTCGTGCTTATTTATTTGAATTCTACATGTGTGGTCTACAGTTGTAGCATAGCTAGGACACACATAGATCGTATTGAATACTGATAATTCGCTCGCATATTCGCGGTAATAAGACAATTATATTATTATTACCCACCACAAATGTCCGATATATCCTGTTGATGCGATTATATGAATCAAAGTTCCTAACTCGTTATATATTGTAATGTATAAACCATAGAATTTAACGATTTCAAGACATTTTGGACGCATACTGTGTGTATGACAATGTAATTAAGAAAATATATCGATAGCAAATGATGTAATAAGAATTAGTACACTTATTTCCACAATGAATTAATAATATTATCTTTTGTCCGTGTATTTGTAACTTAAATGTTTTCCTCTTCAAAGTATGCTCCTCTTGGAATACACACAGCAACTCCAGCGACTTTTCCATTCCTAATAACAATTCGTGATTCTTTGGAACAAGAAAATAATCACATAATAATAATAATAATAATAATAATAATCCTTTATTGCCCAACAGCCCAAGGGCCAATTACAGGACAAATTACAATACAATTCTTATTTAAAATAAAATAACTAAAATCGTGTTGGCTACAATAATAACATGCTGAAAATGTATATAATAATGAAACAAACAAAAAAAGAAAGACTCACAGAAATGGCTCCAGATCCCGTTTGTTTGCGTTCCTCACCATGTGACTGAGAGGTGCCTTAAGCAAAATGTTGGTATTAGCTCTAGGTACTTGAAATGTATTATAGTACCGAGTATGATGAGTAGGTACGGTCAAGTTTATTTGCGCTAGAAGGGCTGGCGAGTCGACAGTATTTTTCAGGATCCTGCAAAGAAACTCCACACTGTTACGCTCGCGGCGGTCAGCAAGAGATAGAAAACCATGCTCAACAAGTAAGCTATAATACTCGATACCTCTTGCAGGATACACGTTGTCCATTCGAAAGGAGATATTTTAGAAATTTCTTTTGAACGCGTTCGATCATAAGCTCTTGGTGTAAATAACGGGGATACCAAACAATAGAGGCGTATTCAAGCTTAGAACGAACGTAGGCATAATATAAACGTTTCATTACACCTAAGTCTGAGAAATGCCTGCAAGAACGCATGACAAAACCGAGAGTTTTGGAAGCAGATGAACACATGGACGAAATATGTTCCGTAAATGACAGTCTATCATCAAACAAAACACCAAGATCCAAAGTTTTGATATTGCGTGGTATGGCTGCATCATTAATTTGGTAGTTATAGTATAAAGTAGTGTGAGTGTTATTGTAGGAAACCACAGTACACTTGTTGATGTTCAGAGGGAGATAATTGACCTTGCTCCAAGTATTAATGCGAAGAAGATTGTCTTGTAAATGTTTACAATCGAAAATGCTACCAACAGTATTAAATATCTTTACGTCATCTGCGTATGCTAAGACGTGACACGTAAACAGAGATAGTAAATCATTTATATAAAAATTGAAGAGAAGTGGTCCAAGATTTGAACCTTGAGGAACACCTGATGTTGGAGAAAACGGCGTAGAGGAATAACCATTGTAACAAACATAACACTTCCTTCCAGTAAGGTAAGACTCAATCAACGTCAGGAAACCCACACCAAAACCAAATTTGTCCATTTTTGTAGTAGCATCTCGTGGTTAATGCAGTCGAAAGCTTTAGAAAAATCTACGTAAATAACATCCACCTGCTTTCGCTTATCAAGCGCTTCACTAAGATATTGGCCAAGGCATGCTAAATTAGTGATCGTCGACCTACCTGCAACAAAACCGTGCTGATGCTCAGATATGAAAGGAGTTATGCAGGTAGATATTTCTTTGTAAAGCAAATGTTCAAATACCTTAGCGAAATTGGGCAGTATACTTATAGGCCTATAATCAGCAATGTTAGATCGGTTTCCTTTCTTAAATACGGGGGTAATTCTGCTAATTTTCCAAACCTTTAGAAAAGTTGACGTGCTTATCGCTAGGTGGAATATAGTTGACAGTGGATAGGACAGAACAGGAGCACAATCACGTACAAAGAAGCTCGGTATTCCATCATCTCCAGTTGTCATATTAGATTTAAGTCTCCTGATACTGTTCTCCACATCCAATTCAGAGAAGGCATGAACACAAAAATTATTATAATTGAGAAAAGAGTTGAAAGATACATTTTGAACACTAGGTTTATACACACTCGCAAAGACACTGGAAAAGGCATCCACGATTTCGTTTGGCTGGGTAAATTCTCTGCCGTCATACTGCATACTTCCCGGAATTCTGGAAGAAGTTTTCTTGTTGTTAATGAAGCGCCAGAACAACTTAGGATCTCTGTTGATATTAATTTCAGCATCAGCCAAGTAAGCCTTGTATGCGTCTCTAATTTCATTCTTTGTGAGAGATCTCAATCGTCACATGAATTCACGTGTGGATTGTAAGGCGGGTGTGGAAGTACTGGAATGTTTTTCTCTAACCCACAAATCCAGAATCAAATTCATGCTTATCATGCAAGTTCTAAGATTGAGTAATTAGAAACGATTGAGAATAACCTATTTGCTCTGGATCACTCAAAGACGCTGCAGATATCCCTCTAAAGCAGTGCACAATCAATGCTAGAGAACAGCTTAACATCATCAGCATAAATAAGGATCTCACGTCTAATACACAATATTATTAATGAATAGAAGGAATATTACGGGCCCGAGATTGAACCCTTGAAGTATACTTGATGCGGTTACATGTTTGGAAGATATAAAACTTTCTGTTGCACACTTGATATCTCCTGTTGGTAATGTAAAATTTAACAAAGAGTACAGAGATTGAGAAAGTCCAAAATGATTGCAACTTATTGATTAAAAGCTTCTAAAAATTCAAATAGATTATATGCACTTGACCTTGAGCATCCAAAGCCTCGGATACATACTGCGTAAAATACAAGTTAGTAATTATAGAAAGCTGTTTCATAACCCCATATTTGTTGGAAATAGGTCGGTAATTACTAATATATCAGCTGAATCGTCTTAGGTAGATCTTAATATAAGCTTGAAAATTCGATATAACTCTTACAATAAAACCTGGAACATCATCTAAACCTAATGACGATTGCAAGGACTGTGTGGATGTACAATTCACAGGTATAGCAGTAAACTCCACTCACACAAATTAATTAATTATGCGGAACGCAAAAATCTGACACTACTTAAAAACGTGAACTCGTATAGAGAATTAGACGCGTACGAAACGGTATATATGAAAAAGAACGGAAACTTATTGAACAGAGAACCACCCCCAATTGCACACTCGAGTTTGATGGATTTATTACCATAGACCCTGTTAAATGATACGGTTCGCTTTCGGTCCATCCTTCCCCGTAAAAGACATGAGGCCACCTAGTAGATTGTAAATAGTCATATGGTTAGAAATTTTAGAGCCTGCGTAGAAAATAATTTTGCATGTGTGATACAGTTTTTACTTTCAGTCGGTAATACGGTTGACAATGGGAGCCCACGTGCTCCCGAAACGCTGCGTTCCGCATAATTAATTAATTTGTGTGAGTGGAGTTTACTGCTATACCTGTGAATCATCTAAACCTGATGTAAAAGAATTCTTGGATCGTTTAAGAGCTTGTGCAATATCTTTCAATAACAAAACTTATACCCATTTAGATCTTTAGGCAAATAAACTATTATTATTATTGTCCACAAGTATAACAATATTTTTGGGTATGATTTATAATCAATGAATCATTCTTCATACGTATCTGCATCCATCTCGTTATGTACATGTATCATGTTTTCCTTACATCACATTGTCACTAGTGATAAGACTTGGATATCACATTTCACACCAAAAACAAAGCCCCAATCAATGCAATGGTATCTTCTGTAATCCCTAACGAATCCGAAAAGAGCAAAATAAATTTTGAGCACCAGAAAGATTATGGCTAGGGTATTTCGGGATCATAAGGGTGTCTTGCCTAGACGTTGGACCATAAATACAGCGGTCTACTGTCAGACTCTTCAATGATTTTGCCGCGCTATTAAAAACAAGCGGCATGTAGGAGAAGTGACACAAAACTTGCTTCAGCAGCTTTGGTTGGAAATTTTTCAATATCTGCCATATAGTCCGGATTTAATACCAAATTGAAAATTATTTATTTTTAGGCAGTTATAGCTATGTAAGTAATAATTAACCTAAAGAAGCCATTAATCAGTGGTTCAACAAAAGAAAAGTAGCTTGGGTATCTAATGTTATGCAAAATACAATTTCGTTTAAATATATCTAATAAAAATGTGTATAGAAAGAAAAGAATTTTCTAAATGCCCCTCGTAGTTTCACAAATTTTTTATTATGTAGAAAGTAATGAACGACAGATATTCAATGATGATTGTGAAAATTTTTAGAAAGCCACAAATACAAAGAAGAAAAATAATACATTTTCATTAGTTTTAAATTAGAATTCTTTGAATTTTACATTTCTCTCTCTTCGCGGTTATCTAAATTAGATTTTAGTAAAAAAGAATAAAGTTGAGATTGTAGCATTTTCTCTTTTTATCGCCAAATCAAAATTTACAATCTGTTCGATGTTTGTGTGCTACACATATGTTCCCGCATAGAGCGTACTTATTCATGAATATAAACTACCCAATAAGAGGAATTGCAAATCCGTCTAAAATGTATTCATTGGACATTCTCATAGCAGATGAAACGATTGATATTTTAACGATGCTGAAACGAGTTTTTCTGACAAATTCGAGAACAATAAATTTTAAATTTTAAACTAAAATAAAGTTTTACAAGCTTGGAGACTTTTGACCGTTTAAATAAGACGTTTAATCTCTTTAATAATCTTGCTCAATAACGTTCATTATTGATTAACAGGAAAACGGAGACAGTGGCCCTTCTAAAACGTTACCAGGAAGATCTTATCAATGTATAATAAATCAAGCCGTAGTCTTCTGTAACAACGTTTCGAGATAAAACGGTTGGAAGCGACGCCTCAACCACCTTAGGCAATGTTCTCGTTGACTCTTCCCTACCGTGCAATTTTATTTATGTCCAACACATTTTTAGATCCGTGCATTTCGCATTTATTCGAAAATTCAGCTTGACTTTTGTATTATTTTAGATTTGAAATTGTAAAAGTAGGTAGTAAGAGATACAAAATCACGTCTATCGGAATACGAAATGATAAAAGTTAAAAACTTCCTCTAGATAGATCCTTCGAAGGTAAATATAATTCGGGATCTCTTCCTTCGGTTTAAGCATATCGTTTCGCGAAACTTTAAAGATAGATGCAGGTGTAATAATTTCGCAGAAACTTTATTTCCTGTTTCCAGTTTGTTTATACAAATATTATACCGTGAAGCGATTTCGAGAGGATCCTATCCCTTTTCCAAGGGCGCAGGACAATTGTGTTTAGTTTCTTTATCTTCTAGTAAATCCTTTTATATTGGATGCCTTGATGTACCATCTGCTAAAGGATTTACAGAATACATAATGCAGACAGCGGCTAAGTCATACCACGACGAAAGTGTGAAGATCTTGGATCTGTTCGCAGAAACCCCGTCAGTCTGGGTCTGGGTTTGAATGCATAACAAATAACTAAGTGGATATATACTAACGTAAGGCGTAGAAAGGTATTGATGCCTAGCCTGCCACTCAAGCTGGTGACTGATTTACATTACGTCACATCTACATTATTGTCACTTCTGAATGTTATCTGAATAACCAAATTTAGTAAGAAATTATTTCCATTTCCTTTTCTATTCGTGACAGGATGCGTTACTACTTCCCTCTTCTTATTACATTATTTTAACAGATTGCTTTGTTCAATAAATCACTCCAGGTAATCTATTCAACGACCTAATTCGATTAAAAAAATAGATCGAATACTGAACAACTGAATATTTACCACTATTTTATTCAATGTATTTTATTCACAACTATAAGATTAAAAGATAACAGCAAATAAGAAGTAGTATTTTAAAAACTAATAAATATCACTGACCAATAAATTATTTTTAACTAATATAGATATGCTAATGCCAAATATGAAATTTAATGATAGATCCAAATTTCATTAACTCTATGAACGAAGCTTAGAAAGAAACCTGGACTTCAATCACTATGGTTGCTAATAATTTTAGACAACAAGATCTAGTTAAATCAATACTTTAGAAATTTCACCTCCTAGATTGTAACATGAGCATGAAACTTCAGGTTTCCGGAAAATTTAGATGCTGTGAATAATGAACAATGCCACAGATTCCATAAAGATTTAAAACTCATAGAAACACGGTACCGTGGAAGATGGGATCCTCATATGATGACCGAGTACTGTTGGAGTGTCCAAAGAAACGGCCAAACCAAAATACACAGCAGAAAGTGCAATAAATGAAAATTTATTCCATGATTATTATTTTGGTTTTTACAAGTACCCTTGTAATTTTTTAATGACTATCAAAATATTTAAATAAATATTTATATCTTATCAGTTCTTAAGTAACAACTTAGTTGCATTAGTAATTCTTTAAAGGGCATAGCATGGCATATAAATTTGACGTGATAGGCAACAACTAATATGATTTTCGGAATCAGCACACCCAAATTAGTAAATAGCAAATCTCATATAGTAGTCAAGCAAAAAACGACTTCGAAAAACGAATAACTTTTTTGTATTTTTTTCTAATTTCTCTTATACAGAGTCCGGCAACAATACTTTTCGTATTTCAAAAGGCAGTTACAAAAAAACAAAGATGGATACAGAAAAAGAATTATCTGTGAACAACAAATCCTATGCCATTTTACACTGCTTGGTTTTAAAAATTACGTCCGATAAATGGCAGCCTCTCTTGAGAAAGCCTTTTCTGGAAGTTGTTCATAGTCATTTCCGGTGGAATGGCAGCCACTGCCTCCTTGACTGCCTGCATGGTTGTGAGGTTATGTTTGTACATGCCTTTAAGTGTCCCCAAAGAAAGAAAATCGTAAGGCAATCGCAGTGACCTTGAGACCCAGAGGACATCCCGCAAAGAAAGACAAAGACGTCCAACAAACAACTCTCTCAAAATTACTAGAGAATTCCGCGAAATGTGAGCTGTGGCTCTGGCTTCCGTTACCGTTAGCCAATCTTCTTCAAAAAAATAATATCCACTACGTGATGCCATTGTGACTATTAAAAATGGCACATATACTGCTATCGATCGATACACCCTCCACCATAACCAGACCTTGTATTTCATTAAGCAAAAGCAAAATTAATTAAGCTTATTTAGTGTTCCACAAGTTAAATCGAATAGAAAAACGAAAGATAATTTCCAATGTATAATGTTTAATTTGTTAGCCGAAAAACAAACAAAGTACAGTCTTAAGTCTTACAGAAATCGATTCTACGAATCCGATTATATCTAGAAATGTACTACGGGGGATCCTGTACAGCCGAGAAAAGTCCTTAGAACTTTCCAAAGTTATACAGGTAGAAATCAAGTGTTGATTCTACATGAAATTTTTGGAAAATTTCTTAATAATTAAGTTTAAATCTGGGTGTATTCAGGGTTGCTTGCATAATGATTTCAACGCTTTCGAAACCTTTTCTTTCAGATAAATGATTAAAGCGATGTAAGTCAATTAAAATAATTTAAAAGGATTACTATTTCCGTACGAGATTTTTGCATTGTCTCTTGAAGAATTTTTACATTTAACATACATCCAAGTATATACATATATATATATGCTGTAACCGTCGCAACATCTCCCCTGTGATAAATGTATTACGGCTAGCCTTTTTAAAATGCAGCCAACGATCTTTCAAATTGTCTTCTTTCCTACCATGTATGCATAACCAAAAAAAAATCTTATTCTCAAAACCCAACCCCTACACGATTGCGTTTCCTTCGCTGTCCTTTCAAATATATAAACGCTTTTTCGAAATGCATTACGCGTTAGCTCCCAAAAAAAAAAAAAAAAAAACGGGAAAAGGACGAAAGGAGAAAAAAAAAGGACGGAATAAAAAGAGAAAAAGATAAACTGTTTTTGACGAAAATTAATAGACACGTACACGTGTGTAAGTTATAATCTAAATAAAAATCTCGACTTGTAATGTCAAATATTATCTGCGAAATGTGAAATTACATTATGCATGTAAAACGAGTTCCTGTCGCTTCGCAAAGCGACAGGTTCAAGATGGAATTTTACGTTTTATAGCAAAAGCTAGTACGAGGAATTGATCTTACTGCTCTATTTAAATTTCATCCTATTAAAAAAGTAATATTCGGTTATACGAGCGTGGTTTTTGCGCGAACCCCTGTAGCTATATCCGTGTCCTTTCCGAGCAACGATTGTACGGTATTATCTGGTTCATTTTATCAATTCCCAGCCGAGTTCACAGGTGCAAAGATCCAAAAACGCAACAAATATTTGTTAAGCAGAGTTTATTCAAAGTCACGTTCCCAGTTTTGCTTGGCTTCATCTTACCACACTGAAACGCGATTTTGCACAGAGTACCGAAGGGTGCCTTGCTATTTTAGCGGTGTGTACATTGTACCGCACTAAAATCACAGATTAAATAAACTGTGTTACGGCACTCGCTGGATGCGAGTTATGAAATTGTCTTATCTTTTAAAACCTGTAGTACTTATTTTTTAAATAAACATTCTTTTAACTATACCACCTCTATGGGACTATACTATACCCTTTATGAGGTTAAATTATTTATATTATGTTTAAAAAGTACTATGGTAATGTCACGTTTTACATCTAATAGGCATTTTAGCCTAATTTTTAATAAAACACTATCCTCTTGTCAACAAGTCAAACAGCAAATACACATCTATTTAAAAAAGAAATCTGTTACTTGCACATTTTAAAATAATATTTATTCCATTTCTTTTAAGATTTAGCTAAATTCTATGTAATTATCGATCAGAAGTGGTTAAAAAATTTATAAGCTTAATTGATGGTATAAATAGCATAGAATAACAAAGTGTTAAACGATTTTGAACGAATGTAAGGTGAATTTTGTTTGATAATTTTTTGTAGTCGTTTTATGTAGCGTTTTAATTGCTCCTTCTTCAAAACAGTTAAGAAAATATTAACAGCTCACTTGGGATGTGGAGCGCTTGTAAGAATACATAGTTTGTATGTAACGCAATAACGAACAGATAATAAAAAACCGAGTCTTCGTTATTTTCCTACATAAGAAAACTAAATTAATTATAAAAATTTAGGTTGTAAGTATTTAAATTAAGTATAAAAACTGTAAAAAAGATTGCAAGAAGAAAGAACATATTTTTAGGAATTACTTTTCAAATGTTGTTCAAACAAAAAATCTACAAATCTTGATGAAATTCAAGTTAGTTTATTAAGAGCGTGTACTTATGAGATATCAAAAAAAGCTCATATTAAGAACTTATCTACTGAAATTGGAAAATTTTCTAATGCCTTAAAGTGCTCTATATTTACCTCAAGTCATATACCCTATATGTTCTTTGATCAACAGAAACTCGGGCATAATGCCCTTCTTTATACCACAGAAGATTAGTTGTTAGAATTGGGAGTGTCAGATCATAGGAATTCAATATTGATATAGGTATGGTGTAGCATTTTGGGAGCCTTCACTTTCATACTGTTGATAAATTATGCTATACAGACATAATCTTTGAAAAGTTAACGACGGGGAGGTATCTACAATCCTACATTTCCCCACTATAGCTATAACCATGACTGACCAATGACTAAACTGATTGTAGGATAATACTGCAGCAAGAGTTAATTTTGCTAGGATTATATCTGTAACAGTATTTCTATATGCAGATGACTAGTGTTGTAGAACTCAATTAATTATTAGTCATCAAAAGACGGTTATTATTACTGAATTCTCTATTAAATTTATTGATAATTTTGTTTTTAAATTAGTGGAAATTTGTCGCAATTCCTTTTCAATGAATAAATGTGGGTTTCTGATACGTTTTCGGGTTAAACAGGAAAAATCTTTGCTACTATTGAACAGTCCTTGTATTAACCAAAATTAATACAATATAAAAAACAAGAATATAATTTCGTAAACTTTTTTCCGCAACTTCATAACGTTTCAGTGGTGAAATGTTATTACCTCCTTACAGTGTTCCCCTTTTCAGGAATAATTATATTCATTTTCGTTTCCCTTTTTAATGCGTATTTGTCGAGAATAAAAAAATAACATTAATAAGTAAAGAATAAAAGGTCAAAAGAAACACGGCTAAATAAAATATTTTACACGAAGTTGAAAAGTGAAAGTAAATTTCATCATTCTCTTTGTATTTGAGTCGGTTTTATTTATTTTGTCTATTTCGTGATATTTTCTTTAATTGTATCGTGAAATTAAGATTAAATTACGTGAAAAGAATAAGCATTTTTTACGATTAGCTAAACGCTTTATTAAAGGCAATAAATATTGACGAGCTTGTAATATTCCTGTTCGTATTACAAATTAACAAGATCCTCCTAGCGATATTAAAGCCATTTAATCAAAACGCATCTTAAAATTCGAAACCGGGAAGAGTTTCCTTAAACTTATTATTCCTGGCAGAGAGTTAAATAAGAAATGTTACTAACTGCAAAGTTTTGAAGTCGAGGAAGAAGGGGAGATGATGGAGAGATACGTTTCAAATTATTCATTACAATCACCATCTTGTAGCGGACCAAGCCGCAAAGGTAAAATCCTGAATTATAATCGCATAAAAATGTAAAAATAAGATCTATGATTTAAGGAAAAGAAAAAGAAAAAAAAAAAAGAAAAGGTACGACGTGCTTTCGTTAGGGGGGAATTCCTCAAAATAATGATATCGCGAAATACAGTCGTGCCATTCGAGAATTTCGAAGGTATTCGGCTGATTTAACCTAAGGAATTCAGCATAGTTGTTAGTGTTCCGGCACACACGCTTCGCGTATGCATTTGTGGTGTTGCCGCAATATTTCGAACATGAATAGTCTCATCTGGATTGAGATATTTCTAAACTCAATGCTGGATTTGAATTTAGAATTAATGCATTGTTATTGTGCTTGCTTTAAAATTAAAAATATTGGTCTTGTGGGACAGTGTTAATTCGTTTCATTAGAATAAAAGAAAATTGATATTTTTTTCCTTTAATGTGTATCTGACAAGTTTATATACGAGGATAAATCAATATCTGATGCCTCTTATTTTTAAATTTGAATTTAATCCCCTGCAGTAATAACTTACTGCATCAATAAGTGGCAATACTGCAGTCGTTCGCAGAATGCCCGACATCAATGTTCATATTAGACAACATTCTGTGATTTAATTCCTGAATGCAGAAGATAAAACGTCCATTCGTATTCATCTTCTCATCGCTGTAATGAAGTTGAAGGACAACTGGGGTATTCAAAGGTTTGTTTAAAGTGACCACCAAGAATGTTAACCGACCACAATAAAGAAACAAAAATTAAACGCTTTCGTTTAGAGGAAGATGAGTTTCTGGGGAAAAAATGTGACCAGAGACGAAATATGGCAGAAAAAGGCAAACAATCACACAAATTCACGAAAAAGTTCAAAACAGTGCAATCGGCAGGGAAAGTTATAGCGACTATGATTATGGTTGATTTCTTGGAGAAAAGATGCATAATAAATTCTGATGAATACATCACAACCCTCAAAAAGCTTAAAGCACGTCTTTGTCGAGTTCATCCAACAAAAGCTATGGTGAATGTTCTTCTTTTGCATGACGTGACACACCAGCCTTCACACCACCGAAGAGATTGTGAAAAATGGATGGAAAGTCTTGTCTCATCCTCCATACAGCCTTGATCTGGCACCATCAGATTTCCAAATCTTCGGGCCGCTAAAAGAAGTTGTCTGATATAACCGAACAAATTTCTATTTTGAATTTGCATTTTCAATGTTGTTTAATTTTACTTGCATTTCGTTGTATAGATAAATTTTATGTTATTTGCTATTGTTGCGTTAAGTTCAGGTAGAAAACGATGACGTGGCAAAAAAAGTCGTGCGTTTAATGTTGCGGCTTAATTATAATCAATATTGTTTGAACGTAATACTTTCATTCACACCCACCACACTAGACACAAAATAAGTTACTGCTACCCCAAACACAGGCTACAGTTGACTGAGAGGAGTCTTAACTATGTGAGTTTAAAATTTTTCCATAATTTGTCCCATGCAATACAACAAGTAAACAGCATTCATGTATTTAAAAATCAATTCACGAATTGCTATTAAACATTGAACCTAGCATAGATGAATTTCTATTTTCTCGACTACTAGGTGGATGAATATAATTTATTTATTGATTGGTTAAATTTATATAACGTACTTTTCCTTTGACGTTTGCCTTTGTACTTGACTACTAAGTAGGAATAAAACATTATTATGATTATTATTAACGAAAATCCCGGTAATTACCCCGATCTGCAAAATTAAGCTTCTATTGATATTACCCATTCACTATGCTAATTATTCTGTTTATCCCATATTTCGTGTAATATTGTTATGCTTTCTAATTATTCCTATGACATCATCACTAGATATCTGTAATTTGCATTTTACAATTACCTAGTTTAGTATTGCGCACTAACGCAAAATCCAAGTTACTAAAAAAAAACAATTCAACAATTTAAGAATCAGTAGACAACGTAAGATAGTAAACAACGTCATTCAGTACACCATGGAAATCAGTATATAATACGTCAGGCAGTAGACAACGTTATCCAGTACACCATGTAATTCAGTAGATAACGTCATTGAGTACACTTATACGATGTAATTCATTTCAATACACAAGAATACACAATATAATTTTAAGATAAGCAGTCCAATATAAGCCGCAAAAGCATACGTATGTATATATCCAGTAAAGCACGAAAATAAAGAATAGACCACCCAGCATTGTGTTTCAAATTCGTGAATTCAAGAAAACACTTCAACAGTTCACATTTCAAGATTCCATCAAATCAGGAGTAACCTACACAGCGGTACACATAAGCAGTATTCTTCGAACCAGGAGATCGTATCAGAAATTCACTTTGAAGATGAAGAGCCCATGAGAACGTCCATGCCACAATGGCACGACAAGCTTTTTACAACACTGGGATATACGCCTTTGTCAAAAGATGGATCAAAACTGTGGAAATGGACGAAGATTATATTGACATGTGACAAATTTACCATTAACATTGTAGCTTTCAATCTATATATGTAATTGCATTTTAATTTCTTGGTAATTAAATGGAGAGAAAGAAAAATAGAGAGCATTAGTTTTTGAGTTATCCTCGTACACATACATTTATACTAAATACTGCCATTATCCAAACACAAAAGGAATAAATGATTTAAAGTTAACAGTTTTATTGTAGATTACTTTTAGACTGATGAAACAATATTTATCATCAAAATAATTAAATAACTAATAACTCAATAACAATAATATCTAGAGCATATAGAACATATATTTATCGATATTTTTCAATTCAAAAAATTAATTTTGCCATACGATTTAGAAAAGAAAAATATCTAGGTAACATTTTCAACATGTGAGGTATTCTCTGTACTTGACAAAACAATTTCCATTCATCTATATTCCCGCGGAGGATTCGCACATTCGACGAAAACAACTTAAAAAAAAATAGAAAATTAGGAACTTTCTTACTTACTTGAAGCTCGAGAAAGAAGAGCTGTCTTTAGATGTCAACGTGAAGTGTTCACTCTATCGATTTATTTTACAAAAGGCGAATGATAAATTATGCGAAACTCTTGCAAAGTGAAAAATATTGTCGAGTAAGTCCTTTTCGACGAGAGAAACATTTATAGATAACAATTTTAGTTTCTGAACTTCGGAAACGAGTTGAAAATACTTTGTGATTGACATATTTACAATAATGAGAAGTATTTGTTCGCATCCTTTAGATGGGATAAATAAATACATAAACCGCGGTTAATTTAACAGTTATTAACTGCGAAGAGTTTTATTACAACGTATACGTTAATTTCCAAAGACACTACCCGTGAAAACGTCGAAAAAAAAGGAGGTAGAAAATATATATAAAGAAACGTGACACCCATACGAAATAGGCAAAGGATAATAAGAGTAACATATGCAGAAAAGCCCGGTTTATTATAAATATTGCACACAATAATGCGTAAATGCTCGGGTTCCGTGGCGGACTATAAAAGGGATGAGGTTTATAATTTCGCATGGATGCCATCGACTAACCCCTTCAGCTTAACCACTTGTTATGCATTACGATGCTTTCATTTTGTTTTCCTAACTAAAAGCAACTGAATTTTTCATTTTACGTAACCAAGATGTGAATAGTTGCAATAAAATGACGCCCGGCTTTTTATTTTCACTCAGAATAAGTTGAAATTTGAATAAAATTGAACCGGTGAATTAATCTATTTGGACCATGTCTTTTTGGGAGGGGGTTATTATTAAAGTTCGCAAATCAAGGTTCCTGATCACGCTTGTGAAGTTAAACATCAACAGCGCGATGATGACTGGTTTAAGATTCATACATACGCTGTATGTTATATCTACTATTATAAAGCTTGGTGCTTTATATAGTATATTTTTTATAATACATTTTATAATAATTTGTTTGTTTTGCTTGTTGCATTCCTGAAATATTTTATACTTACTTTATTATGTTCGCAATTATATTTTTTTTGTCGTTGTTATCGTTTGGAAATGCTTCGGTATTAAAATTTAAATGATTTTTGTGTTTGAATACATAAAAAATATATCTGGCGTAATGATAATCCAAATCTGTTTTGTAGCCTTACCATCCCCGAAAAATAAATATGGTCTATTGCCTTGTAATATATAAAATACCCGGCCTACTTATAGCTGCTGTAGAATCCAAAAGAAAGTAGACAAAAATTATAATTGCTTTTTCTCAAAAATATTATTGTATAGACGTGGCTTTCCTTCGAATTAATGATACTAAAACTTAGATAACATTCAAATATCATGCTTAATTAGAATAGGTTGCAATTTCTTCATATGAAATTTCTGTCAGTTGTCAAATTTAGTTTTTTATTATATTTTTTATCATTATAAACAAGTTGTGGCAAAAATAGTGCTTTTCAGAGCTCTTTTATCTCATCATTTAATAAGTCAAATTATATATGCCCAATAATTTTTGCTCTACTATTACGAGTTACAGCTTTGCGTTGGTGTACCATCGAAAAATCCTCGAGAGAAGCATATTGGCAGTAGGCAGAAGCTAATGGTTTACAATTTACATCTGCAACTGAAGCAGCATAACTGCAAGTCAGCGTCTGTTAAGTTGACTGCAACACAACATGGGTTGAGTGAAAGAATAGTGTCGGACATTGCCATTACGACAAAAATTCCCAGCTTGCCCCCTAAAAGACGCCTTCGTGAAACAATATGCTAAATTAATTAAGGTTAATTGGTGTTAATTAATGATTGGACAAATTGTATATTTAGGTGTTTCTTTGCTTATAATCCGGTCTCTAGTGATCATTATTCAGTATTTACTTTTATTAATAAATTGAAGTGATATTTACAGACTTAATTATTTACGCCCATGGTCTAGCACCAGCTTTGCGAACCATATTAATCACTAATCTCTTTGACTTAATAAAAACAGCAATTTGAAGAACGGAATATTCTATAGGGGAAGATCCCTTAAGTTGCCTTGACGATTGTAGAAAACGTCAAATTTAATCAAAAGTCGGTCGAATAAATCGGCTTAAACGTTTTAAATCGAATGATGGAGCATTCAACCCACACGAATCCATCTCAGATCATTTTTCATCGCGGAAAGCAGTTTAAAATCTTATAAATGTCGCGTCCTACACAAAATGATGACCATAAAGTAAAAGGGAAAAGTCGGTAAAGCGATGGTGGTTTTTCTTTCTTGAAGATGAACGTCAAATCCCAGAAGGTAATGCCTGAGGAGAGAAACAACCCCCCCGACGCTCCCTTCATCATCAAACACCTCCGTCGCCCCTCTATCAACCATTATTATGAGTTGCAGAACTAAAGATGGCTGATTGTAAAAAGATTTTATAACGAGGATAAAAATATCGATAACATGTAAATTGCACACCACGCCGGAATATGGAATGAATCAAATGAACGAGCCTTCGCTGGCAGGTTTATTGGCTCCGCCGAGTGTAGCGCGAGGGGGTGGTGATAAAATGGCTCTTCGTGGGAACAATCCACCTCTGCTGGGACTTGTCTTGTGCGATTCGTGTTGCGGATTAATTCAGTAAGTTCTAACGGACCCCACTTAGGGGTACGCATTTATTAGTTTCGTTGTAAAGTTAATGGGACACCTCTCACATATTAAAAGGAACCTAGATCCGTGAAATTTGTATTCTGAACCTATTCAAGCTGGAATCGCTTATGTGGTAATACGATTTTATTTATACAGCTTCCTAAAAATTCTGAAGATGATATTAGAAATATTGAGGACTTTTAATATTTAAATCCCTTTTGGGAAATCCAAAATCAGCAAAAACGATCCCGGATACTAATTTCTAAACCACGAGATGCTTCCCATGCGAAACGGTTCTTAATGAATTTACCCGCAAAACTCATCTTTTCCTTTACGCGTTTGATATTTCTTAACGCTCCCAGGAA
The DNA here is from genome assembly GCA_023509865.1 of Trypoxylus dichotomus. Lineage (NCBI taxonomy): Eukaryota > Metazoa > Arthropoda > Insecta > Coleoptera > Scarabaeidae > Trypoxylus > Trypoxylus dichotomus. The sequence continues at coordinate 6,594,122 of CM042083.1, read as the reverse complement.
GAGAGAATGGTAGGAATTTTATTGAGAAGGGCGTCCTCTGAAACCTAATTAAACGACTTTCGATTAGTCGAAGACAAATCGTCAAGACAATTTGCAGAATTATTTTTTTTTTCTATTATAAATAATTTCCCACGTAATATTCAATCGGACAAGTTTTCGTTTTACCCTATTTTAGAGAGAAGTTAAGCGGAGAGAACGGCAGCCGAAACTATCTCGGCCAATCCTAATTGCGTTAAATTTCTAATTAAATGTATTTCATCCTGTGATGTTAATATGCGGAGGTACCCAGCAGCTTTAAATCGTGGATATGAGGAAATTACATATGTATAACGTAATAGAAGGACGGAGTACTGTAGAGAACGAATTTAAAGTCTAACAAACGCAACGTTTTTAAATATTGAACATTACGTGATTAGATTAAGTTATAAACTCAGTAAATTTGGTATTTCATACACGTCGCGTTTGAGAATTACATTTTTCTTTCCGGGTAGAAAATGGTTAGATTAAGCAAGTTTTTATCATTTACAATAAAATTCAGTATTCGACATTCGTTATTAATCTAGAACCATTAGAATTACTACTAAAATCTGTACCTAAATTCACTCTCTTGGTCGAAGATAGTCACAATTTCCTTCCAATAATAACCTTGGATATAATTTTCACAAAGCAAATTGTTATAACCTCTATTCTGACTTATATTCAAGTAATTGGTTATTTCTTAAGAGTCACTAAAATGTTAACCTGACTCTAGAGGATTTTTACAAGAAACTGTATTCTATTTTGAACCTAAAACTGAAGGCTTATTTTCACAAAAAATGTTAATTATTATAACATGGAATTTCAAAGACTAGTGCCTGTTTTCTTCCTATACCTCTTCGGACGTAAATGTCCAACATTCTTTTAAACATTTTTTAATGGATTGCCCTTTTATTTTGGCACTTTTTACCAGTCTATCATCACTCATTCTGCTTACGTGCTTGTTCCAGCATTTTCCTCGTTTTCTTATCCATTTTCCCACGTCTTGTATTTTGCTTTATTGTCGTAGGTCTTTGCTTTTAATTCTCTCGAGTAATGTTTTTCCATGAATGATTCTTATTATTTTCATTTCGACTGTTCGCATCATTTGCTGTGTGTCTTGGAGGTATCTGGTATTCACTTTGCTTTCCATTTTAAAGTATTTGCTCCTCCAAACGATGTCTCTTAAGTAGCCTGAGATTAGAGATACTTTCATTGTTTGTTCCCGGACTTCATTACATATATTTCCAAAGCCTGTTATTAGCTCCAAAATATTTAACCTCATTAACTTGTTTGATGGTCATTTGGTCAACCTCCAGTTTGCATCTTACCGATTCTTTGGATATGACTAGACATTGCAGATTAGTTAAGGCGGACATTAGTTCAACCTATACGTTCGTTATAGCAAACATAACCTTATAAAATATCCATGTTCTATCTAGCAATTTGCTCGCTCTAAGAAGAACGCTACCAGAATTCCTGGAAAAATTTATGATGCTGCTAACGAATATAGTAGTCCAACATCGATAGTTGATGCTTTCCCTACATTATTTTCTGCTGTTTTGTTTGTTGAGCTCTGATCTCTCAGACATAGATTCTAATGAGCCACCATTGTGCTTGCAATCCATTTTGATAGATGAAGTAATGCAGTGCGGTTCTAAATTATTAATTATTATATGCATTAAGGACCCTTTTCTTCGCTTATATGGTTTCCAAGCTCGAATATGCATCCGTGGCTTGGTATCCTTTCTCCAAACTCCTAGAAAAATTCTGAAAAATATCTCGAAAATGCGCCTATATTTGTATACACAGTTATATCAATTTTAATGACAACACAGCGATTAAAAACCTACTACAATTAATTAATGATTAACAATTTAATTGGTTGGGCGCTAAGGCGCTTCAAAGTTTGAGAGTTAAGCGTTTTTGGATCTTTCAAATCTTTAAAGGCTCATGTTTACCAAAAGAATGATTAGAGATATCGAAATTTGTTACCTACAGCAATCGATTGTAAGCGTATGATTTCATCTAAAACGATATCGTTCAGACCTTCAAAATTATACACCAACATACATTTTATCAAACTTTGCAAAAATTTTTGTACATCCTGGGAAATCTACTGCAACTACAACCTTGCAGAGTTACCCCAGTATAATGAAGAATCTATGGATGGACGTCAACAAGTGGATGCGTTATATACCGATTTTAGTAAGGCACTTGACACCATTGAGGATTCACTTATGATATATAAGTTAAGTAATTTTGGTTTTCTTGTAAGTGTAACACAATTGATCCGCTCGTATTTAACTGATCGTTCATGCTATGTTCACTACAATGGATATACATCCTTAACATTTTCTGCTTCCTCTGGTGCGTGCCAGGGATCCAATTTGGGTCCCCTTTTGTTTAATATTTATTTGGATGATCTCCTACAGGGGCTGGACTGCAATGTACTCTTAAGATCTACAATACCATAACCTCCCCGGCAGATTGTCTACTTCTCCATAGCAGTATGGATACTATTTTCAGATGGTGTATGCAGAATGGAGTTCATTTGAATCTTTGTAAGTGTGCTTATGCTTGTTATCAATATGTTTTGAGTAAAACTATTATTCCTAGGCACTCATCTATGATGGACCTGGGCATGTTGTTTGATATAAATTTGCGATAAAACCCCTAGGATTTCTTATACCATCTTGCAGATTATTTAAGAGCATTATTCTCTTGTCCAAAGTAAATTAGAGTGTGCCTTCTGAATCTGGTATCCTCACTATCTTCACTTGCATGTACTACTTGAAAGAGAGAAAAAACGATTTTTAAAATACATCTCCTTCAAAATTGATAACACTTATATATATATATCCTAGACGCGATGTTGATTATGCGAGTTTGCTGAGGAGACACGGCTTTGTAACATTATCGGATCGAAGGATGGAATTTAGCAGCCATTTTCTATTTAAACTGATTAACCAGACCATTGACGCTCCATCCCTTGTCTTCAGAATTAATTTTGTGGTACCTCAGTACGATACGAGGTACTGTCATGTAAAACAAATGTTCTGCTTAAAGCATTCCTTACGCATATGACTAGAAATGCTAATGGTTTAAAGGATCCTTTTTGTTGAAGTGTCTATATTTTTTTGTTAATAATTTAAATGAATAATTTTCTAATTTTAATTTATTACTGCACTGTATATACTATATTATTAATATATTATGCTATATTATACTATGTTATATTAATTATTATTAATATATCCTGAAATCATTTCTGTTAAACTAAGTTGTAGCACGTAATAAGCATCTTTAGTTGAAACGACTACTTAAAATAATAAATAAATAATAAAAATCTATCTACTATTCAAGTATTATCCTTGGAATTTCACGTTATCTAATTTCGGTCTACATTAATGATAAAATCGATGATATTACGGTGAAAATCAGTATAAATTCGTTTTAATTTAATCTTTATTAATCGTAATCATTATTTGTATCGAATTCCATTTCAATCTCCTAACGTAATTGTCCGGAGAATCGTGAAAATACGCGTTTATTTTAGTCGTATAATTCTAATTTCCCAAAATACGTCGACATTTCCCCAATTTGCTAGCAATTAACGAATGCTCGTCTACATTAGAGTGTAGATTAACATACAAATCATCAACACTTGTCGTTAACCGTTCTATTAGCTAATAACGAGTACCATTTGAACGAACGCAATGATATGGGTTAGAGCGATCGTGACGTAGTACGAATTATAAAAAAAAAAATAAGTCTCTGTGTATTCCCGAAATACAAACATCAAAAAGATGAAAAGACAGACAATTACAAATATCATAATTGCACTTAATGCCCTGTGTTCTCTGAAGTCGCGTAAAAGAGAATTTTTAACAAAAATGGACGATTCATATCAAATCTTTCACTCTCAATTTAACGTGATTCATGTACCAAAAAAATACACAGAACAATACGTTTGTGATGTTTAATAAAACTGCCTGTATTGCCTTTGATATTTTACGTTCAGCCGGTTGTTTATAACATTTAAATTGAAAGATGAAAGGACAACATCGAATACCGATTGTACATCACCAGAATTGTTTGTTAGCTATAGAGATGGAATTGAAATGAAACATGTTTTATTTTAATTAACCAGTTGGTAGCTAAATATTATAATATAAATATATATCAATTCCGTATATGATATATTAATTAATTTATTTATTATATAAAATATGAGACCGAAATGGAAACACTAATCATACATAAAGAGTTGATGACAATTTAAAACGTCATATTGTCTATTGAACAACTTACAAACTTACCAACTTATTCGTAATTATTCCAGAACGGACATATTTGAAAAATTGCAAATTTTAACCGTTTTTTAATAATGAGATGAATATTTTAACCTCCACAATGTATGAAATCACCCTGTAAAAATGTATGAAACGAAAAATCCATATCTTTAACTAATCTATTAATCGACTACTTCCTTCATTATTTATAGAATATTTATTTAGTGGGAGTGTGATCCAGCCATAGCTGTTTGTACAATAGCAATTTGACATTGACCATTTTCTTGATTACTTGATCCCTTTTCAGGGTTCGGTTTCATTGAAATTAGTTCCAATTAGTAAATTACAATAGCAGGGAGCATATATATTGCGTTTCATCCATATGCTGAGCGGAACTGAAAGCGGAAAATATCGAAAAAGCAATGGTCAGATTTCTTTCATTTTCAACACAACGTTAAATATAATTTATTGCATGAATTTTTTATTTACCACGGAAAAATTATAACACAAGTTTAATAGGAAAAATATTTTTAAACAATTTATTAGTTAATAATATTCAAGGTTAGTAAAAATGTTTCTTACTTATTTGTTCTAAACAAGACACCCAAAATATTAGTGCATTATATGTAACAATATACTGGATGTCTCATTAAAAAACATAAATTATTTTTAATGATACATACACACCCAATTTCAAGAAAAGTATTTCTCAAACAACAATGCTATTTAACCGTTCTGGGACATAATGATGTTGCTAAATACAGCTACTCATGGAATTAGTTATATCATTCACGAGAAAGACAGTGGGAGGTGACAAAAACGCCAACACACGGATTTTTTCTGCTCAACACATTGCAATTCCCTCTCTACTACTATCACCTTATCTAAACTTACAGTTCAAGTGAATATTCTTGGCGCTAACTAGTGCGGTTAGCCCATGCACTGTTGGTGCGCGCCCTCTCTGGTTTAGCTATCCATGTGTTGCTCGGGAGAAGGGTTGGGAAACTGTACCCGCTTGTTTTCGCTATGCTTGAACCAGCAGACGAATGTTTTATTCTTTTGGCACTAGTTAGCGCCAAGAATACTTACTTGAGTTTAGATATGGCGATAGTAGTAGAGAGGGAATTGCAATGTATTGAGCAAATACAAATCGCTCTCACTTTGTCTTTCTTGTGAATGATTTCACCAATACCATGAGTAACTGTATTTAGCAGCATTATGTTAGGTATTATTTTTCTAGACGTCTTAGATGTGCTAGTAACCCTGTATATTAAATTAAAATCGCATATAAAAATGAGATTTGTTTGTCTGAGTTCAATTTTAACATGGCGAATAAAAGATTCATTCTCTCATATTTTGCTTTATTATTTCCGAAAAGGAAAGAACGCAACATAAGCTACTAAAAGGGGATGGAGCTCTAAAAGAAAGACAGTGCCGGAATTGGTTCGATAAATTTCGTTCTGGTGATTTTTCAGTCAAAGATGAACCATGATCTGGTAGACGAAATGAAGTTGAAGATACCAGGACTCATTCGGATCGATTTCTGTCCGAAAAGCATTTAAAATCAGATTCTTGGATTCCTTATGAGTTAAAGGAAATTCACATTAGCATCTGTGATTTGAATCCTAAGCGAAATGAAATCAAACCTTTTTTAAAGCGGATAATCGCTGGTGGAAAATTATGCTGTCAGTTTGGTAGGATTACGAAGGTATTACGTATTTTGAGATGCCTCCTAGGAACCTTGTAGCCAATTACACAAATTAAATTCTGCAATTCAAGAAATTGTTGTATTCTACCACGACAACGCTAGGTTATACACATCATTTGCCAAAAATTATCGACGCTTGATTGAGAAGTTTCAAATTTTAAAATTCCTTGAACGGTAAAATCTTTAATGATGATAACGCTGTAAAATTACACTTAGTTCAGTATTTTCTGATAAATACCAGAAGTTCTAGGAGGGTGAGACAATGAAGTTGACGGAAAGATGGGAAAAGGTTATTGATCAAAATGGAAAATATATTATTGAATAGTAAGAATCCATTCTGAAGAACAAAATACACAGACTTCGTAGTAAGTGGAAAATAGAGTGTGTTCAGAATAATAATTAATTGCGATAAATAACTAAACCAGTCGATTCGTTAGAATAAGTGTGTGAATTTTGATGACAACCTGTCAATTTAACACATGGGCTGAAAAGTCCCGGGCCTAACAAAGAAAACACGGTTTTTTTGGTTCAAAATTAGCTTTATTCATCAACGTAATCTCCATCAAGAGCAACGTAATCATTCCAGCGCCGCTCTAACATTTCAATACCACTTTTGAAGAACGATTTATCTTTTGCCTCAAAATAGGCCTCAGTTTCAGCGATAACCTCTTCATTCGTGCGAAATTTCTTACCGGCGAGCATTTTGTTGAGGTCTGCGAACAGCCAGTAGTCGCTGGGAGCCAAATCTGGTGAATACGGTGGATGTGGGAACAATTCGAAGTTCAATTCATGTAGTTTTGCCATTGTTTTGATTGACTTGTGACACGGTGCGTTGTCTTGATTAAACAAAATTTTTTTCTTTGCCATATGCGGTCGTTTCTTTGCAATTTCGGCCTTCAAACGCTTCAATAACGCTATATAATATTCACTGTTGATGGTATTTCCTTTCTCAAGATAGTCGATGAATATTACACCACGCACATCCCAAAATACCGAGGCTATAACCTTTCCAGCCGATTGTTGTGCTTTCGGGCGCTTTGGACGAGGTTCACCAGTTGCTGTCCACTCAGATGACGATCGTTTTGATTCCGGAGTGAAGTGATGGATCCATGTTTTATCCGTTGTCACATATCGACGCAAAAATTCCGGTTTGTTACGTTTAAACATGGCCAAACACTGCTCAGAATCATTAACACGTTCTTGTTTTTGGTCAACAGTGAACAAACGCGGCACCCACTTTGAACAGAGCTTTCTCATAGTCAAATGCTCATGCAATATAAAGCCAATACGTTCTTTTGATATCTTTACGATGTCAGCTAACTCACGCAACTTCACTTTTCGATCATTCAAAACGATTTTGTGGATTTTTGTGATGTTTTCTGGTGTTACCGCCTCATTTGGACGTCCACTGCGTTCTGCATCATCGGTGTCTCTACGACCACGTTTGAAGTCAGCAAACCAACGTTTTATTGTTGTTTCTGATGGAGCGGAGTCCCCATAACACTTTTCAAGCCATTGCTTCGCTTGAACGGTATTTTTTCCCATCAAGAACCAGTGTAAAATTAAAACACGAAATTGTTTTTGATCCATTGTTTTGAAAATAACAAAAGTAGCGTGACTCTTAGCACAATAACTCACAAACTAATGAATAGAATATCATGAAATTTTAACAGCTGTCTTTTGAAGGTTAGTACTAACTGAGAGAGAGAGGTAACTGCAATAAAACTAGTGTCATCTATGTGTTAGGCCCGTGACTTTTCAGCCCATGTGTTAAATTGTAAACTTGAACAACCTTATATAGTCCGTCCATATTAGGATCTGGCATTTAAGAATTTGAAAGGATTGTCTGAAATCCTTTAGAATAGGTACCAAAAAATAGATAAGGAATAAAAGAAATATTTTTGTAACTTTTCAAAATATCTTTTTTAATACGTCCCTGATATAATTTCCTAAATTTCCACTCGTTAAGAAATTTACAATTACCCAATGCTCAACATTACAGGGAGTTCAAGTACCTACGGGTAGTTTAGTGTGAAGATACGTAAATATTTTCTTCCCCACCAAGGCTGGTTATAAACGATGCAATCGGTTGTCTCGCTTTCACGTGAACATTTTAAAGCTAGTACCCTTCCGTTTCTTTTTTTTTGTTTTGGGTCACCGCAACGTGGGAAAAAAAGGGTGGAAGTGGAAACCCCAAAGCGTTTCCAACCCCATTCTAACGCCTACCGCAGGATTTGTGTAACTCAACATCGTCGCTTCAGTGGAAAAGATGAAAAGTTCTTATTATTAAAAGCGAAATAGTCAAAGAAAGCGGTAATTGATTTAAATATTCATGAAAAAACAAACGCTGGAAAACGACACAGATGGCAGCGGGTCAAATTGTTTATTCCATAAATAGATTTCCGTTTTCTGAAACAGAATTAAAATCGCGAAATACAATTAAGGTTTTTAATTATAGCATTGCAAGAGCACTTCTTGAAATTGATTTTATTATAATTGGCAGTCTTTCACCGATGAAAATCTGAACAAAAAAGAAGTGCATTTAAGTGAACTAATTACCTAATTAGTAAATTGAGCTACAACGAAAGATTAGTAACCAATTATTTTTATTCTAACACATTTCCACTTGTATGAATAAAATGGCTCACGATTTTAAAAGAGTTTACTTTCCTTTTGTAAAAAGGTTAAAATATCTTTTTAAATTTTTCAACGTGAATACCTAACAATGTGATAACATCTTGCTGGGAAGTAAAGAAGGAAGTATAATACTTCCTCGAGGAAGGTAGTAGAGTTAAGTTTCCGCAGTTTTGTGCTTGCTGCCAACACCACGACTGTGAAGAAAACATTTCCTTTCTGTATATTTCAATGGGACGTCAAGTTGTCAAATCTTGGGGCCCGCGGTATCACGCACATTTTATACGCTCCAGGGGGCGAATCCAATCTTGCCCCCTCGAAGAACAACCTCCTTCTCCTCTTCCCTTTTCGATGGCTCTCTTCTTCTTACGTATGTTCCTATACATCGGGGGTGGCGTTGTCTTGCAACAGACCTAGTCTCTTCTTTCGTTTCCCCCGTTTTTTTTTTTGTTGTCTACCGTTTTTTATATTACTTCTTATTGAGAGACGTGTCGTTGTATTCTTTTGGACATAGACAACACAGATTCTATTGTAAATTCCCAATCATTTTCGTCAACATATGTTTCTTTCGCTTATAATTCAAAGATTTAGATTTTATATTCCATCTTCTCATTCCGTTACCCTTATCTGTCATTTATAGACAGGATAGAATTGATTTGCAGCTGTGTATAAGATGGGTGGTTGATTTTCTGGTATTTTAATCAATATTTTACATTCGTTAATATTTTCTGAGTAGGATTCTTATTATGATGTGTATATAATTGTAACTAAATTCTGGAGCTAGCTTATTTAAAACAGTTACGTTGAAATTTCAAATTCTCAATTAAGGTTCGCAAAGCTGATGCTAAACCATGAGCGTATAGAGAAGAAGGTGATATTCCTGCAATACCATGCGTCGTATAAATAAAAATATTCATTACGCACATACCTAAGAGAGGAAAAAATGAGTCCGCACATATCAGTCCATTTCGTTCCACGAACAAGAGAAGCTCTATTCAATCAACAATTATTATTTCAACAATGTAGGGACATGGATTGCAACATCTATATCCATACATGAAAGAATGGTACCAGAGCTATAATTAACACGTTGAAGCATACAGGAGACGTAGCTGGTGATGGACTAACAACCAAAATTATTAAGGATGCTGCTCAGATGTCTGAAAATAGAATTCACTCGGTACAGGTATATTACTGGAAAATGTCGTACGTTCTTCCAATTCCTAAAGTGGCAGGGACCAAGGTATGTGAGGAATTCAGGCCTAGTAATACTGTACCAAGTGACAAAAAAATTCGTAAAAGAAACAATGTGATTCATCATAATCAATCAGGATTTAGGATAGGTCATTCATGTGAAACTGTTATAGTGGATATATGTCACAAATAGTTGTAAGAAATGGATAATGGACATGCTGTGATAGCTGTGACTTCCAAAAGGGTTTTGGAACTATTGGAAGAACTACTAATAAAGAAATTAGGAATGCATGGCATTTGTGACAAGATAAAGGACTGGTTTGATTAATATTTAAATAATAGAACTCAAAAAGTGAAATATCTGATAGTTTAAATACAAATAACGGCGTTCCACAACGGATGGTGTTAGATCCCTTATTGTTTAATTAATGGTCATAAGTAAAGAGAAGAAAGGAAAATTCCAACTACTTATTAAAAACGTACCAGTAAAACAAGTATCCAAATACATCTACCTGGGAAATCAAATGCAGGATAGAAAAAGCAAGAGAATCCTTCATCAAAATTTCTAAACTCTCCAAAGGCCACAACCTCAATCTAGAAATTAAAGTAAGCCTACTGCGCTGTTATGTGTTCTCCACATTGCGCTATGAAATGAAATCCTGGATATTGACCGAAACAACAGAAAAGAAACTCCACAAAAGGATACTTAAAATATCGTGGGTGGATAGAGTGACCAACGAAACAGTACTGGAGAAAATGAGATACGATTAAGGAAAGGAAACTGGAATATCTCGAGTTTATAATGAGAAACGACACCAAGAAGAAAAGGTGTTTCGAAAGAGAGGGTGCAGAAGAAGAAGGATATCATGGCTACTCAAAAACGACCACAGAATTGTTTAGAGCAGCAGCCAACAAGGCCATCATAGTTAGAATGGTCACTAGAAGAAGAAATGCGACAGATATCGTGTTAGGGTTTGGTATGGAATACAGATTTACTGTCAATATGTTGGAAAAAATGCGAATTAATAATGGGATTAACATTTATGCCGTATTCGATTTAATAACATCCAACAACATGGGATCTCATTAGTGGTAGTTCTTTGATTGGATCTTTTACAGCACACGATATCTTAAAAGCATCTAAGAAGTTAAAACCTAATTTTACTGCTGGTCATGACGGCCTCCCCGCATTTTTTGCACGTGATTGTTGTGTAGTACTATGCGAACCTCTAGCTAGAATATTTAACTTGGCCGTAAGTTCTTCTACCTTTCCTGACGCTTGGAAGATTAGCAGAATCACACCCGTGTTTAAGAAAGGTAATCGTTCTGACTTCCAAAATTATAGACCAATAAATATTTTATCCAACTTTGCAAAAATTTTTGAATATCTTCTGTCTCACAGAATTTACGTTAGTGTCAAGCCTTACTTATCTTCGCGACAACATGGTTTCATTCCAGGAAGGTCTACTACAACCAACCTTGCTGAGTTAGCACAGCATATTGCCGAATCCATGGAACGACGTCAACAAGTAGATGTATTATACACCGATTTTAGTAAAGCATTTGACACTATCAATCATTCCCTTATGGTATCTAAGCTGAGTAGTTTTGGTTTTCCGCCAAGTGTAACAGAATTGATCCGCTCGTATTTAACTGATCGTTCATGCTATGTTCACTACAATGGATATACATCCTTAACATTCTCTGCTTCCTCTGGTGTGTGCCAGGGATCCAATTTGGGTCCCCTTTTGTTTTAATATTTATTTGGATGATCTCCTACAGGGGCTGGACTGCAATGTACTGGCTTACGCGGACGATCTTAAGATCTACAATACCATAACCTCCCCGGCAGATTGTCTGTTTCTCCAGAACAGTCTGGATACAATTGTTAGATGGTGTACACAGAATGGAATTTGTTTGAATCTGGATAAGTGTGCTGTTGTAAGCTACTCCAGATGTCATAGACTATACAATTTTCACTATGCTGTAAGTCAGGCTATTGTTCCTAGGCACTCGTCTGTGATGGACCTGGGCGTGCAGTTTGATGCAAATTTGTCGTTTGCAGACCACATATTGTCCATACGAAATTCTGCGATGAAATCCTTAGGATTTCTCATACGATCCTGCAGATCATTCAATAATCCTGCCTCGCTAAAAGCATTATACTATTCGCTTGTCCGCACTGGGTTGGAGTATGCCTCCATAATTTGGTATCCTCACTATCTCCATCTGCAAGTACTACTTGAAAGAGTGCAAAAACGATTTTTGAAATACCTGCGATGTTGATTATGCTGGTCTGCTGAGGAGACACGGCTTTGTATCGTTATCGGATCGAAGGAAGGAATTTAGCAGTCAATTTCTACTTAAACTAATTAATCACGCTATTGACGCTCCATCCCTTCTCTCCAAAATTAATTTTGTGGTACCTCAGTACGATACCAGGTCCTTCCCTAATTTTAAGGTCCCGTCATGCAAAACTAATGTTCTGCTTAAAGCACCCTTTACGCATATGATTAGAAATGCCAATGAATTACTTCACGATCCTTTTTGTTGAAGAGTCTACTTGGATTTACATTGTCGTCCTATTTTGTTCTTGCATTCTGATGTCACCGAGCCATTATTATATTTATGATTCAGTTGTATCTTTTTCGACTAATTTTAATTTATTACTGCGCTGTATATTGTTACTACATATATATGCTAGGTTACATTATTCTCGCATTGTCCTGTAAATGGAATTATTTTCTGTTGGGCAATAAAGATATTATTATTATTATTATTATTATTATTATTATTATTATTATTATTATTATTAAAAGAACAGTTTCCTAATTTTTCAAAAAAAATATAACCTTGGCTGGAAATTTCAAAATGTATCAATATTGCGAATTTATTTTCCAAGTGTGAAATGCACGGTAAAAATTGTGGCTGACCGTAAGTTATAACCTACAGCCAGTATATCCTTTTGGAGATAATCCCCAAGTCTGTGGCAAGCTCATAAGGAAATTTTGACTTTATGGGTCATTTTTTTCGAGTGTCGATCCTGGGAAAGTGATTTGTCAAGCATAATCCCTAGATATTTATTTATTTATTTGAGAAGTGAAATTTAGTAGTTTCCTGGTGGTTTAAATGGTTTAAAAGTTCCAATTGCCCAGTCAACCACAGAAGTCGGCAACCTAACCATTAATCTCTGGAGAAATTTCGTGATGGTGAATGTTTTCATTGGCTGAAGCACCCGTTAAAAGATTTCGAGCTTGCAGAATCATCAAAGGTTATATCTATTTGTATCTGTTGCTTCAGATGATTAGTAATTATATTTTTTTTTAATCATGATGTGCGTATCGAAATACAAATCGCGTATAATGGAAAGATATATTTTATTTCTCCCAATAACAAGTTGCTAACAACCGATGATAAAGAGAGAGAGCAACAGAAGAAAAAGAAAAACAGAGATAAAAGAAGGAATCGCCATTCTTCTAATTAATTTAGAAGAAATAGAACAAAATCGTTTATATTGGCCCCCAAAAACTATCGATTTCATATATCGAAAGCAGAAAAAAACACATAAATCTTTCGCTTCTGGATAAATTCATATCCGTAAATTACGCTTTATAAAAACAAAAGAAGCTCGGCGGCAAAAAGAGGGGCGGACAAAACGAGGGAAGAGGTGCTAGGGGGGATAAGGAGGGAAGGGAGGACGAAAAGAACAACAAAAATAGATTTCCATCCTTCGATACGCGGTTAAACAGTTCAGAAAGTTTCAACGCTACCGCCTCAAACTATGTCAATTATAGAGGTAATTTCAGCAATTTAATATCAAACACCGTATCTATGTAGTTTCTAAAGTAATGCAACATGTGGTATTTTTTTGGGGTTATATCCGGCGAGTTTTACAATAAAAATGAAAGTTCGGAATTTGTTTTAGTGCAGAATGTACAGAGCAGAACTTCTTATCAATTGACGTTGACAGATGCATTGGCGTACGTTTATGTATCTTATTCTAAAGACGGAAAAGAGACAAACGAATACGTGAAATCGAAATACACATCACGATTTCCCTTGTTAAAATCGAGATCTTTAATTTAGGAAAATATTTATTCAGCATCCGGTATTGTCAATTTCCGCAAAATCCATAACATAAATATTTATAGCCATAATATTATAAATTGTAAACAATTCGGAATCGATGTAAAGACCTTTACGCTCCCCTAAGATCCCCCATTCCCCAGCGCCCGATCTCCCCTCCAGCCTCCAATCTCGCAACCTCCCGGAGATCGGTTCCCGTTGATCGCGTTAGGTCGCCTAAAACATTACGATCCCGTATTTACATTGTACACTTGAGCATTGAATGAATATATACAGGTTTATTTTACCTTTAAGCGTTATACTTAATAGATCTAAATACCACGGCGCTGTTCTAAGTTTAACCACCACGCTTGTTTACGTTCGCGTTACACGCTTACGGTCCTCCCGTCTGTCTTTCTATCTTTGAAGGTTGTATATGCAAATCTAGTGCAGTTGGTCGAGATTGCTTGCAAAATGTGAGAATTCTAAAAGCCCCGGAATGGCTTGTATCGTAAAACATAGCGCGTGGTAACGCGAAATAAAAGTGGGCAGTGAGATTATCAGCGGAATTTTGATATTTTTAATCGTGGAAGGTAGGAATAAGAATTACCCACTTAAATTAATGCTACAAAGTAAATATTTTATTTCTATCTATAATTCGCGGATAGGAGGATTTATTTTATATTTTATTTCGAAAGCAGATGTTATAAACATCATCTATTAGTTTATTTTAAAAATCTATAATTTCAGCTTAATTCCCAACGGAGAAATAAAACAAAACATTTAATTTTAACTTCTCCCTCGACATTACATCATCTCGAAATCTGTGTTTGTTGCTCACGTCCTAAAACGCATGTTTACAATACAGAGATATATATTTTCCCTTCTCATTTGCTACGGTTTTCAACCTTCAATAAACATTTGCGTCCTAGTTTAGAACTTCGACGTCGTTTCGAAAATTGTTAATTAGAAATGATGTTCTTTCATTACACATATTAATTTTAACTTCTAGCAGTAATTCTACTTGTTTTTACATACCTCCCCGCATTGTTCTCGATGTTTTTGGCGGAGGGAAAGATTTAACTTTCGCCTAACATTCATCTTTCAGACAGAATAACACGATGATTGAACAAAAGGTAGCATCGCTTTCAAACAAATCTAATTATAAACTAAACAGAAAACAACGCAACCCGCAAATTTCGTAAATTCGCAATTATAACAAATTAATTAATAAGTCTGGGTTAAAAATATATACTCCACATTCTCGCAACTGAAAATAGTCACCATGCTTCTTACAAGATAAACAACAACGAAAGTCGGACGTATCCAAATTACTTTCGGTACATAGTCAAAATTTTAGTGATTTTAATTAAGCATTCCCGAATATCCAAGTTAACTCGATCTTTTTAATTCGGCCAAAATAACAAAAGAAATCTAACATTGTTTAATTTCCTTTTTATCGAAATGACGTCAGCAACAAATTAGACAATGAAATATTTAGTTAAACAAGAAATAATATTAATATTTATTATTCAATAGTACAAGTAGAAGTACCAAATTAAGGATATCAACCCCAGACAAATATGAATGCATTAACCAAGGCTGACGATGTTAACATCCAACAATCGCCTCAAAGAAGTATTAAATATGTCACAATTAGGGCATATGCGATGATAGTTGTCACAGATTCGCGTTACAGGCGACCTGAACATTAAGTTAATGTGTGGCAACAACGTGTAGAATGTTCGAAGACATCGCAGTCGATCGTGGAACCAAAAGAATCATCTTTGTTATTGAGGGACTTGTATAAAAATGCGAGATAGATGTTAGTGTGTCCAACTTCTAAAGATGTTACTGAAAAGGAGACCAACAATGTTTTATATGGAAAACCTCTGCAAGGGTACCGTCAACCGGGGTAACAATGTGCCATATTTTGAAGTTTTTATGCCATATCTCCTTTGATAGTTGAATTGGGCTGAATTTTCAATATAACATAGACTTATATCTTTGCTATTAATTTATAAATCTTAAAGAAATCTTAGTTACAATAGAGGGGGGAAGGAACTATCTTTCATGGCAACAACTCACCCTGTCTGTTGGGGCGACTAAGTGCCGCAGCTGGTTTCTCTTTGAAAAGATATTAGAAATGTTTTATGGTTACTAGTTGGAAGCTGAAGAAGAAGATAAAAAGGGGATCTATATATGTTTTATATTTGAATATAAACTTGTAAAACGTCAACAATATTAAAATTTTTAATAACAAAATGGCAGAAGGTTACCAATACAATCGTAAAAAAGTAAGAAACGAACAAAATCTTGAGTTGGTGGCAACACCTTTTCTTTAAAAAAGCTGCCCTGAACGTTGGGCCAAGTTAAAAGGAAATAACTGCATATATACAACTATCCTAAACTTCCCTGTACACAGTTTAAGAACTTTTGAAAAAATGAAAAAAAAAATGGAAAATAAGAGGATTAGTAGTCCACCTGAAACTTGTGGTTGCTGTTTTCTGCCGGTGGCACAATTTTCTTTTTAATTTGTTGCTCTTTCACTGCTGACATCAAAGTTAATTAACATTAAACCTGGATAACATTTGCCACGATATTCCATGACACCGAGTGACCCCTATAGACGCTTAGTCACCCCGATTGATGGTAGATGTTATATTGCTTAAACCATAAGCATTTAAGAAAACCCCTTTGCACATTTTCAATGGCTTTTATATGAACATCATAATATTGATACTATACAATTGTGGCATAATCAAGTTTAGAACGCACAAAAGATAAAATAACGCTTTTAATGAGGATATGTTAGTCAATATTCTGATGTTGCTTAATATAAAACCCATGATCTTTGTAGCAGAAGAAACAATTTCTGTAACATGATCAAATCAACTCAAGCATCAAATGTTACCCCAAGATCGTTAATGCTAGTGCAACGAGTGTCGATTGAATAATTCACTAGAAAAAGATGACTTAGGTAGCTACTTTACACTTCAATATATTTAAATTAAATAAAAAAGATAGAAATATTAGGTATATTAGATATTAATGAAATCATGTGTGAACGCTACAGAACTTTAATCTGAAAGGTGTCTACGTATTATGAATGAAAAACATATTAAAAAATAGTCATCCAACGAAAAAATAGGGAGTAAAAGGGGAGGTAGTTACGTAACTCTGTAGTACCGGTATCTGTATGTGCTCCCGCACATATATGCAGGAATTATTCCACTAATGGGACACCCAAAAATACATTACCCATTTGTAGTGTTCGTGAATCCTGGCGACCATTATGGATGACGCATGCATTATTCGGAGTATAGCGTAAAACTCGCCACTCTCCGCCGCTAAGCGTATTTAATTAATGGCACATAGATCCGGAGGATCATTTTATGACTTGTTTTTAAACCAGTCCCCCTCGTGCGCGCGCTGAATGTGATTTTATCATTCGTGTAATTATTTTAAAAGGTTCGCCGTTTTGTGTCTTGTTGGTAAATGCAACCAACAAATATTTGAAAATCGATTGCCGCGAGGGTATAATTTGTCCGCTTCTAATTGGATTTGGCCTATACACAAATACTCCCAAACCTTAACACGTCATTATAAAACGGAGAGTGTAATGACAGAAACAGCAACAAAAATTGTTTGGCGATATTCCTCAAATGATAAACGTAATAATAAATAAAAAAAAAATAAAAATTAACGAGACGAAACAGAAAGAAAAAATTATTAACTCAATTTAAATCAATTTATCTCTATCCAAAATCTGTTAGTTTATCACGTTATAAATCAACAGGTATTACGTATAACTCTGTATTGAAAGGTTCTACCAGAGGAAACTTTTGTTTCATTTCAAGAGAAGTCTTCTCCAGACAGAAAACTACTAATATTTCTGACATGTACTAATGCCAATGGAACTCATAAATTCAAGCCGTTGGTTATGGGTAGGGCTAAAAGTCCTAGAGCTTTCAAAAACGTTTCCCTTCCTCTGGACTATGACTACTCCAAATTAGCTTGGATGACGGAGTCAATTTTTAAAAATTGGTTCCATAATTCTTTTGCTCCTCAGGTAAGCTTAACAAAGATAAAAAGGTGCAAATTATAATGTGGTACCAGAAGAATAATACGACATTTACAGACAGTCTATACCTTGTGTGGCAACAATGCATAGAAGATGGTTGTCTTCTAAATTCCCACAAAAGAAGCCATAAGACCAGTCACGTTTTAACAGAAAACATGAAGTTGAATATCCTGTTTTATGTTGAGAAATAATCTGTAGGATCTGTAGGATTGTACAGTTCGATGCACAAAATCCGGAAAGAGCTTTTCGAAGAAAATAAAGTAAACCGAAATGATTTTTGCGAAAACATGTTTAATATATTAAATGAAAATGAAGACATTTTAAATAAATGGTGAAGTCAACTCTCAGAACTTCCGGTTAGCATCCCACATTTATCCACTGAAAAATACAAAATTTCTTTTTCATTAATCCATTATATGTTGGTCTTATATACATAATATAATACATTTTTTTATTTTTTGAATGACGCATTTTAAAGACGGTGGGTTAGTAGTTTTAACCTTATATAATGGCCCCCAACATTAGCTGATTTATTTCCAAATGATTTTTCTCTAAAATTTATAACGTGCAAATGCGTAACCTAGACGAACTGAAAGACCGTATACGTACTGTATATGATAGAATAAACCCAGAATTTATTCGGAATACCTTGCGTTGCTTTCAAGATCACCTTCCTTATTGAAAGACAAAGAGGAAAACTTAAAGTAAAATAATGTCTTGATCAGAGTTATTTACATTAAGAGAAATCTGTGGTGGCACTGATAACTAGTTTTGCTAGGAACTCAGAGTCCTCGCTCGTTTAGTGTGAGTGTAATTGACAATTATCTTTTTAAAGTGACACATGAAACCCGGTATATATACAGAAGAGAAACCATCTATACAAAATTCACAGTAATTGATAAATGTCCATCCAAAGAAATAAATATTGCAACACTAAAGGGAACAATAAAACCCAAAATTTTTTCCACAGTTCCGAAAATTTAAACTTCTTATATATATTCTTCATAACCATGCATTTGTTAATCAAATACTATAATCTGTTCAAATTATATGAAGGCTTTGTGACGCAGCTTGTATGCACGATCAATCTCGATATATATCACAAAGCAAAGCTAATTTCAAGAAAGTTTAAATATTGAAATTGGCTGAATTCGCTGGGAAAACACCGGTTTCAAATTAATATTTCCCTATCAAAGCAGGAGACTTGATCTAAACAATGTTCAAGTTTAGTTCAAGATTCCACTTTGTTATGTAAACAAAGTCTAGCAAGGAGAATATGTGGAAGCCATCTGATAAGCTATCGATAAAGAAGACGAGGTAATGCAGCCGCCTCTCGTTACAATTAGTACGGTAATTAATTAACATTGTTATAATGTAGACAGTTACGGCTATGAATGCTAATATTGCACAGAACAAGACGACGTTATATGCTTGATATTATGGTTACAGTTCTGGTTCCGGATTTAATATACAACTTACGTAGCTACCGGGAGAATCTTGATAGGATTGAGTTTAAGGTGAAACCATCTTCTTCCTTGCGTCTAATGTTTAGATTAAAAAGACTATTAAGTATCAAAAACAAACGCTTAATATACTCATGTAAGAGGATCTTAAAACTATTTCAAAGTAGAAAATCTAAATCGCCTTTACGAAGCTTTATTCTTTTAACGTTTCCGAATGAAAAGAATGAGCCGACCTTACGTTTCGAAAAATCTTGGATCCCCTCGAGGTAAATGCAAAACTGAACTGATGGTACAAATTAAGGCAACATGCTACGTTGCAGGATAAACCGCGTTACATGGATACGCAGCCGCCGCTATTGCAAATAAAAATAATAAAGTACTTGTTCGTATTGGAGTGCCGTAGACTGATTTAAATACGGAATTTCTCATGTTTGATTTCTCTTCTTTCCGCTTCGGCGATAGTCTTTCTTTCTTTTTCCAACTCCAATATTTTTTCCTCCTCGCCATTTAAAACTTTTTTTTACTAACCCGTATCTTCATTGATGGCGAAGAGGGGACCTTTTTGAAATAGCAATTCTGAAAAGAAAAGTATTTTCCGTTCACATTAAAACTATCATAAACAACGTAAATACGAACGTTTTATTGGTAGTGTTAGTAGTTTTAATTTTATAAAACTAAAGAATCCATCAAGATCGTATAAAATAAAGATTCCTTCATAAAATTCTAAGTGACAACACGTTAGAGTATATTTTAAAAAAAGAGAAATTAGGTTTCCGCTTTTAAATATATGAATATACTTCTTTATCAAATAATCCGGGCGGAACCAAGCCACTTTCTACGCTATAAAGTGCGCAAATCCCTTTTATATTGGGGTTAGATGATGAATAAACTGCTACTTTAACTGTGGCGTAGCTTTAAATGACGTTGACAAAATATTCCTGCGGTGAAACTGATAAACCATTTAGTTAGAGTCTCTTTCTCGTGGTTTCTTTTTTTTTCTTTCTTTTCGCGGTGTTCCTGTTTTAAGGAGGGTAGTATAAGCTCTAAGAAGTCATATCAATCAATATATATTGGAGAAGTTTTATTATATATTGAAGTGTTTCGACATCCCTCGTAAATTTCTAGGTAGCCTACAGATGTCGTTTGTTATCACGGTCAGAAGCCACTAATGTCCCGATTCGGGCTGTGCGACAGCCTGGTCACGTTATCTCCAAGTCACGTGTGACTCATCCAGACGATATAACAGCCAACCACCTCCCCCATACTAACCCATCTCTCATCCTTGCACATTCATCCCACACGTAGTCGTTTTATATATATATATATATATATATATATATATATATATACGTATATATGTCTGTGTGTGTAGACATATACATGTATACGTATGTATATATAATTAGCAAATAAAATATAAAATTAACAACATTCAGTTTCGTACGACGTACTGATATCTAGTAGTAAATTACCACGTGAAGTAAATTGATTCATCAATCAATGCAACTACTGGAATGGGATTGACACGATGGAACATACCTTCTGCGAATCTCCAACGTAAGGCCACAGAGAGACGGCAAGCAGAAAAGATTATAGGCCATGTAACACCAACTACTATCGTAGCAAGTATGATCGAAAATGAAGGAAATTGGAAAGCTGTGGAAGCTGGTGCGAAAGATCATAGGAACGAAAGTGAACCATGAAAAATCGAGGGACAGAGCTAACATGCAAAGCGAATTGCGTATGGAATAAGACCTATAGCTTTTCCTCTGAAGTAACGCCGTAAGCAGTTCCAGAAGGAATAGAGCTCAGCCTACGGGGTTCTTTTTTTAGTGAGTATGCTACGTTAGAACATCGGAGAGTCTCACACTGCTATACCATAGAACCAGGTGCGGCGTCGTCTATCAAAGATTTTTCCTCCGAATAATCTTAAATCTACTTCATGAAACTAATTTGGGTTCAGATAAAATTAAAAAACTAGCAAAAGTTAATTTATATTGGTCAGGAATAATTTCTGACATAGAATCATTTGTAGCTGTAACGTTTGTATGAAATTTAGTAAATCTAAAAGTAAATACCCATTAGTTAGTCACGAAATATCCGATATTCCATATTATAAAGTAAGAGCTGTTATTGCAGAGTTTGGGGGAAAAGGTTATCTTGTAGTCTATGATTATCATTCTAGATGATTGTAAGTAACTAAATAAACTAGCAAAAATAGTACAACAATAACAGAAAAACTTAAAGAAATATTTAGTCATAATGGCATACCAAAAATTATAATATGCCTTTTGGTAGTTATGAATTAAAATGATTTGCAAATGATTGGAATTTTGAAATATATACAAGTAGTCTACATTATCATCAAAGCAATGGTTTACATAAATGGCATAACAAACGCTATACTTAAGAAAGTCACAGACGAAAATAAAGATTTAGAATTGTATTTATTAAATTATTAATGTATGTATACGGCCTAGACGTTTTACGTAATTGAAGACCTACAAATGTTATCAGCAACATATACATCATCAACATAGTTGACAAATTTTAACAAAATATTTGTTTTATTGTTCTTTATCAGATTGCCGATTTAATTCAGACAAGAAATCTGTTTATTGCCTCATATTTTTGAACCTATGTACACGTACACAGTTGTATAAAATAACTACAATATTTAGTAATAAATATAATCCAAGATAACATGTGCATATATCGACACTACCTCAATGTAAATGAAGCATTAAATGCTAATTCTATATCAGCATACACTAACGATAATCCTACATCCCAAATGGAAGTCAAATGAAGGCTTCCATAAATAATGAACAGCTTAGTTTCAACGCTTTTGCTTCATTTTACTTGATATTAAAAACAATTATTTTAACGCAATAATGTTTTGCAAACAATAATCGAAGAAATGAATAGTATTATAGGGGGCATATACTTTGCGGCACTCGAAAATCGAAACAAAAAAATATCCTAAGATATTTATTTTTAGAGTATGGAGTGTGCATTGAACCAAAAAGGCATTTGTAACAGTCCAGTGTGAACAACATATTTATGACCAACTTGCATTAAGAAGATATGAATTAATTGCTGTACTATATGAGAACTGATGTAAGGATATAATTATTCTGAGAAATATTTTAACTAATGTTTCGAATTCTCAAATCTGAATTCATTGTTACATATTTACAGCATCAACAAAACTAGATGTCAACGGTATCACTTCTGTCTTCTTGCATGTTAAAAATGAAGTCGCAAATAGAATATGGACAGATACTAATTGTAATAAAACAGTTAGTCTACCGTCAATAGTGACTGGTAATTCGAATAGTTTTAACACTAGTTTGAAATCAAATGAGGAATATCGAATGAATACGTTTCAAATTCTACTACCAATATATGGGGATCCATATTTATAAGGTATAAGGGACCAACATCAGTACATCCATAAATTAGAAAATGTTCTTGTTCCCTATGCTGGCGAAAATTTGCCCATTACTTGGAAACTAGTCCACGATAAGGGCCCAAAAATATCCTGCAATAATTCTATTTCGGTTATTAGCTGGCCAGCGTGTTGTCCTGATCTCAATCCAATTCAGAACTTGCGGTATGCAGTGAAAAAGAAGATTAGTAAACACCATTACTTAAGCTTGGATAAGCTTTACGATGCAAATGAATTAACATGGTATTCGACTCCACCAGAGTTCTGCAGAGTGCCTATAAAACCCATGAATAAGCATTGCCTAGAGGTAATTGACAGTAAGGGGTTTCCAACAAAATATTAGACACGTCCTTAAAAATAAAGATCGTTTTAATTACTAAAGCATAAGTGTTGTTAATTATTTGCTAATTATATGGCTGCAACTGTATATATAATACCAGATTCTTCTAACTGCATATATAATTAATTTCATTTTATGATATTTACATTTCACATTCTCACAGACAGTAAAATATTATTTTATCCGTCTCGGTGAAGGTGTTAACGATTCATTTCCACGAAATAAAAAGTTATTTTTAAGACGTCTAGTCCGATCTTTTACTGTAGACCCTAAAGAATCCCGTAGCCAGAACGGTTTACGTCTTAAAAAAGGGGGGAAAAAGAAAAAAAAGACAAGTCATAATTGATATCTCGATTAAAGAAAGAGAAGATCGTGAATCCAGATAAGCTTCGCATTAAAAATTATTAACCTTATTACGTAAATAGGATGCAATTAAAAAATTATAAGATAATGGGGTGATATTCGAAGCCAAACAGTTTTTTACGTTACAGATCCGGAAAGGAAGGGGCAATTATTTAGTAAAATAATCAATATTATAGAGGGAATTTCGATGTCATTAAGCATTAAAAATTAATAACAAAAACGGTATGATTACATCTTCTATTCCGCGAGTCTCTTCTTTTATATATATAAAGTTTTCCTAACAATGCAATATAAATACTTTTCTTTCATCACCGCACGTATCTATTTCTGAAGACTAATTTAGCTTCCAACTAAATTTTTAATTGCGTTACAATAGATTCTATGAATTGTTTTGCAGAGAAACAACCCAACATTGTCTTAGGCCATCAAAATAATAGTGTCGCATAATTAGAAATTCCCTATTAACTACTCCCTCTCACAAACATACCGTAACGTCCTGGTCGAGTCTCTTGCGGTGCGGGGTGTTAGTTTTAGCTGGGTGATAATAGGTCCCATCACACAGGATTTGTCCCGTTTATACTGGCCATCTAAATCCTGATGAAATAACAATAAATCTTTCGCCACTATCTCTGTATCTCGTTCTCTTCTTGGTCTAGGTTTAACTTAACCACTTGTCACTATAAGGTTTTCGATCGTATTCGCATCTTTTAACTTTGCTTTTAGATAAGTAAGATTCATGGCCGTGAAGACTATTATACTCCTTCGCGCAAAAAGGAGAACGTCTTATTCCTGTTTCATTCCCACATTTAAAATAATGGTTTTCTTTTTTCTGCTTGGGTTTATTTGTACATAAATTTACTTTTTTTCGAACCCGAGACGGTCTTGTCGGTTTAAAAACGAATCTACTAGTGAAAACAAAGTTTTATTGCCGCTTTTCGCGATGTTAAATCAGTAATTTTGCGAAAAAAATTAAGGATTATAAATGAAGCTTTTAAGTATTCGTTTAACAGTTTTCTACGAGGATTACTTCTGGAAACAATGTAAAGTGAAACACATAAAATTTAGCAAACGATTTTATTGTTTCTCAACGTATTCCCCTTTGACATCAGTACACTTTTGCATACGCTCGAATAAATTCGCAAAACATTTTTCCACTCTGTCGCTGATACCATGGAAAACTGTGTTCCGAATCTTTCAACAGCTGCTTCAGTCAATAAAAGTCGTTCACCCTGCATTTTATTTTTGATATTCGGGAATAAAAAGAATATTACAATGGCGATAAATCATATTAATATCGGTGATGAATAATTAATTCAATTATTGTTTCTTCGCCAAACAAATTGTGGTATAAACCCGATAAAACAGTCTACATATTATTTATGACAGCATTGCAATACTGCACTATTTTCCGAAGTAACAACAAAAATATTGTTGTTATCATTTTCTTGCAAATTACCAACGTCCCCAAATTTCTGAAAAAATATCAGTCTCCGTAGGATTTGAACCCATCTCCTTTCAGTTGCCGACGGAATGTCATATGAACTAGATTACGGGACTGCATCACTAACACTGAGGAAAGTTTCATATTAATAACAAAAGTTCCCCATACAAAAATAGTAATGCAATTTCTAATGATATATACCTATCTTGTAGCTTTATACTTTATTCAATGCGTAATTCAAGGGTGATATATTAGTAGTTTTAGGTATATAGGGTGTCCATGAAATAAAATAAAAATATATGAAAAATGGAAAGATCTAATTTAATTAGACTTAAATCCAAAATATTTTGGTAAAACTCCTTCTCACACGCGAGACAAAATGATAATGAATGAATTCAGCTACAAGATGATGGAGTAAATAGTTTACATGAAGCAATTGGGGATAAGATTGTTTTAGTAACTTTCCATCAATCATGTTCGAACCCCCATCTGTAACCAATATTACAAGTTGGGTTGTCAATATAATATTGAACTTCCCAAAGATATTTTCTATAATTTCTACTACCGCGCAATATTCTACTACGTAAAAGAAGAGGCAAGGATGCCTCACCGCTTTTTAAAATGCTCCCTAACACATTTATAAGTTTTGGAATCTACTGTAACCTTACTAATGGCATTTGTGGTTATACAACTGTAAAGATATTGTAGTCCTTTGTAATAGATCAGCTACTAAACGTAACATAACATTTTTAAATCGTATACCTAGAAATACATTTTGTAATGTTGCTTTACAGTTTCTTCTCGAATATCATTGTAAATTTACAACAAAATTTTTATAGCGTAGGTAAAATTACAGCAACGAGTTTAGTCGAATTTATACTGAGTACTTTGGTCTGGTCGTCTACTTATATTGTTTCTGAACTAATTACTATCCGTAAAAGGGGAGGCTACTAAATATTCATAAACTCCGTAAAAAGCAATTTTAATTTTCAGCGTCGGTTTTCTTAAATATTAATCATAATTAGAGTGACGCTTGTTTG
Source organism: Trypoxylus dichotomus (assembly GCA_023509865.1). Taxonomy (NCBI): domain Eukaryota; kingdom Metazoa; phylum Arthropoda; class Insecta; order Coleoptera; family Scarabaeidae; genus Trypoxylus; species Trypoxylus dichotomus. Next base: position 6,568,029 of record CM042083.1, on the reverse strand, counting down.
TGAGAAATGAAAATTTTCAGATGTCATTTAATTAACAGTAAGATTTTCGCCCCGGCCGGCCCCAAGAAGTTCGTCGAGAAGTAGAGAACGTCACATCGCGATTCTTTTCCCGTTTTCAAGATACAGATTTATTTACAACTTTGTTTGCTGCTTGTAACGCTCCTTCAGTTACACAATACCCCATTTTGCACGGCCCACTTAGACGTAATTTAAGGGAGGTGTTTCCCTCCCCCCGCGTCGAGCGTTTCAGATCCATTACCGGATATTAACACTTAAAACGATGTCTAATAACGAATCTTGCCAATTTAATTCAAATTGAATTTACTACCTTTTTGAAGTTTCGTAAAGTGACGAAGTCAAAATAATTTATTTTTGATATCTACTTAAGTGTTTTTAAGATTAAATCCCTAAAAAATTTCCATACCAAAAGAGGGAGGTAAAGAATTCGTAATTTCAGCAAGTCGACCCCTAGAAGGAGACCTTAGATTATTTAGCAATATCTAATACCACCATAGGGCTATAGGAGTATTAAGAGGAAGATCGTTCCAGTCTGTCACCCCAACTGCACTTACCGTACTGGCGTCGTGATGAATCAGAACATTTCACCCTTGGTAACTAATAATCCTAACTACCGTCACACAACGTTACAACCCCCTCGGGGACAGGTTTTATTGTACCACAAAAGGATTCGCTTGGAATTTACATATTCATAAACTTATGATGATTATTACTTTTGATTTCACATGAATTTAGTTTGACAAAGGGAAAACAGAATCGCAATATGAATGATATAAATCTATTTTATTGAGATTCATACGGATGATTAAACTATAGGTAGTGCATTAATTCGAAATAAATGCATTGTTTTTCCTTGTTTTCGTTTTTATCTTCAATTTATTCCAACATAGATATCAAGGAGAATTGGCCAAATAAAGGGAAGGTTTTCTGAATATATAGGGAGAAATTTGTATTTTATACGGGCGACATATTCTCTCGAATATTATAATGCTTCTGATGCAGAAAAAATAGAGATCCGAGAAATTCTCTTGTTTCCACTCGCCTTTTGAATAAGTTTATAAGTTCGTCGACATTAAATCGTCTACTTTTCCTAACGTCCTCCTACAATAAGGGAGGAATCTTTTCCCGATACGATACAGAAGATCGCCTGATAAGAATAAATAACGTCCTCTTCTCATTGGGTTTTATCTCTTCCCCCTTTTGCTAGAATTCACCATTTACTATGTTAATCCGTACATTTCATGAACACAGTGTCATTTAATACCGGTTAACGCTTTCCGTTTGAATTAATGGCAGCGTAATCGTCTAATTTTAGCATTTATTTATTTCGAAGCCAGCTATATTTTATTCGCCGATGGGAAACTACATTTCATTTAAACGCAATTGCTTTAAATATAAGCGAGCTTAATCGAGTAAATCTTGCACTTACACTAAAAAAAATCACTTAAAATTTTATTACTACTATATGTCTCATATATTTTGAAATTCCCGCTAAATATAGAGTTGGCCAATATAATGTAATGGTTGATAGCATACAAGAGATATCAGACAAAATTAAAAAGTAAAATTTCTATTATTATTTACACTATGTATAACATTTGTCATAGCGGAAAACCAATTTTTCTATACCCTCTACATAGAAAAATGTGTCCAGTGAAAAGAGTCACCGCAGAACATCGTTTTTTACGTCATCATCGTTATTACAGGTCCGGACTGTATGGAGAGTGATCGAATTGCTCCTAACAGAATTGTTGAATAAGGTTTTAAGGCACTAGCAAAATGAGAATGCGAGTTGTCATGAAGCAACACAATGCCTTGACTAAGCTTTCCTCGTCTTTTGTTTTGAATTGTACCCCGAAGATTTCTCAATGTTTCACAGTATGGAAACAAACTCAACAAGCAACATGCACATGAGCAACTAATATTTCGTTCTGAAAAGGCCGTTTTGAATTTTTGTCTTTTGGGGGATTGTGTTCTGTACTGAGATGACAAAACCAAGTTTCATCACCAGTCACAATACTGTTTAAGAATTCATCTCCCTCAACACTGTACCGGATAAGAATTATCAAAGCATTACCAAGTGGCTTCGATCTGACAAGTGTAAACACAACACAATCCGGTTGTAATGGTGTCAGCGAAAAGAACGTGTAAACCATGTATACTTAGTTTCTGGACAAGCCTCGTATTAGGACTTATGTGATGTAGCTCTTTCTGTTTTTTTGAAACTAGGAACATTGTAACTTTGGCCAAGTACAATGAAAGATATAGAGTAATTTATATTAAGTAGTATGCCAGCAATACCCCAAATCTAATAAAAAGCAACCCCTACACCTAAAATAACAGAACTGCTGTGGAATAAGATTGGTATGGAATTTGCCAAAATCAAAAACAAAGATTATATAGAAATTATTGAATACTTTTCAAAATTTATTATTCGATAGAATTAAAGACATTTTTAAACAAACATTCCCACCATCTAAAATGCAATGGTTTAGCAGAGAGGCATATATATAAACCACCAAACGACTACTAATTAAGATTCCAAAGAAAAATTGATGATTGCAATACTGACAAAAGCAATGTTAACAACTAAACATGACACAACCAGCACAATATACACATTAGAGAAGAAACAAACAAAGACCAAAGAATATCACGACAGGAACACTGAATTCTTCCCTGATTTACTATTTGACCAAGATAATCTTAACGCTAACCAACGTTATTAAGGAGAATGACAATTCTGGATTATCAAGTTCAAACATTAGATAGCGAAGTACAAGTAAACGAAATTGAAAGCCCAAAAGCGGAGCTTAAAATACTTGATAGTGACAATAAAAAAGTGACCCAGTTATTATCACCAAATAAAGAGTCTGTGCTAGACTTAAGAGGCATCAAACAACCGAAATATCTGTCGGATAATGGCAACTAATTTAAAAAAGAGTATGTTATATAGTAAGGTTGATCAAATCTTCGGTGTGACAGATCCGGACTCGTCCGCACATACGACCGATACGAAAATATAATACCATACGTGTATACACAGCAGGGAAACGGTGACAAAGACAGATTGGTTCAATGAACTCGGTCAATTTTCGTATCGGTTGGGCGTGAGTCCGGATCTGGCGCGCCGAAGACTTAGCCAACCCTATATATACGTAATATATATTTTGAAGTTCCTGCGTCTCGAATGGATCAACCTATAATATAAAATGAAACTATGTACACAGAGGAATAGTAGAATGTAGGGGTTAACATATAAGGAAAGGTATTATTCAATTTAAAAGGTAGTAGTTTGCTTGGAACATGGAAGCTGAAATAATCATGAAAGTATATTGTTTTACTTGTGACTATAGATCCTCAGTTTTTCCTGTATATAAGATGTAATACGTAAATTATAGCATCTTAAATTTGCTACACAATTCTCTACTGTTTATTTTTTAAATTATTTCTATCAGTTTTCATATATATACCTCAAAGCATGCTAGAAAAAATGATTTATTACAGTTTTCGAGATTATTCAAAAAAGAATTAGGTGGTGGTTTTCATTCAAATCTGTATTTCCTGTCGGCAGTGATTTTCTCTGTTAGTCAAAAAACGTTTGCTCAAAATAAATTTTCCTCAGTAAAAAAAAAATTGAAAGCTCTAGATTTACAAATTGGAATTTTATGCAAACAATCGCATTTACCGAAATTGCAAACGCAGAAAAATTGAGAGTATTTTTTCGGTGTCTGCTTTACAACTTGCAATTCATAAACAAATAAAAGGCAAACATTATCGGGGATTTTTTCAGAGATCGAAATTATATCGGGTGAAAAACGAAACGTTCACAAAGTTCGCTTCCATCCACCTCTAATTGCTGTATTTTAATATCTGGAATTGTATACACCGTTTTGCGCTCGGAACTAGTTTCAGTTTGAAACGTCGATTAATATTTTTTGATGGTAGAAAAATCGCTTTTACAGAAAATATGCATCAGAATTATCATATATTTACATAATACAATATAATATGAAAATTGAAAATCGAGGCAATAACTATAATTACTGACAAAATATTCTTTCCGGTGTCGTCGAATATTTATTCTTAAAAATTGGTATTCCGTTTATAACTGTACTTAATTCACCTCCAAATTTTCCTATTATCATTTGATCTTCTCTGCAAAAGATACGCGTTATAAAACGTACATAATATAATCTGATACCACTAACACTTTCTTAGAAATAATTATTAAAATAATAGTATGAACATAATAAAATAGATGTGACCGTATCAAAATGTGAATGGCGTGCAATTTAAACTCAACAAATTTGAACATTTGAGCTATAAAACTACTCCGAAGTCACTATGAATGAGTGATATCACAAAGAATTTAGTTACTATTCCAATATTTTCAAATAGTGAGAAAATTATAAATTTTTCAGTGATATATTTAATATTGAATTTACAATAAGATTTGGTTCTTCAGCCTTTGATGTTTGTGGCTTTTGTTTACGCCATCACCAAGACAAATTCCCTTGCGAAAAGGTCCAGAAAAGAAAAATGAAGAACCAAAGAATTTTACAAAATGATGAAAGAAGAATCAGAAAAGTGTCTTTCATTTTGCTTTGATTAAGTAAGTGACATTTCGACTCTTAACTAGAAACTCAAGCCATTTACAGATCCACTGAATAAGCTTCGGAATTTTTAATTTTCTTCTCAAATATGGAGTTTCCTCACCACATGAAGGATTTACGATTATAATTAAATAACTGTTCTAATAGAATTCATAAGGATTTCTTCCCCAGTGAACAGCTGTAATCGCAGATTTGACAAGGCTAGGAAGCTAGTCAGAGCACAAAATATGATAAAACTGCCAGAAAAGAATTGGGAGTTTTATTATGCAAGTTTATTTTAATATTGGAGAAGTCTGTGAATTAGGGATGAAGTGAAAATCTATTTACAATTTTAAAGCTTTAATACCTTTGAGAAAAAGTTGCTGGAATCCGTGAAGCCAGAAGAATTTTTATCAGAAGCAATTGAGTACAATTATAGAAATTTTATTGAGAAAAGGACAGAAAATGGGAATTGTTGTGCTGCCAAAAGTACCTCTTAGTCGGAAACTGAAGAAGAAAGAAGTGAGAAAGCAGTCTATATTGTTCCTTGAATTAGCAACTGAAAATTGAAGGAAAGATCTGAAATTGACATGGCTTCAATTCTGCCTGAAATTATAGACAATCTTCATGGAGTTGTGTCAATGTCAAGAAGATGATAGAGATAAAATTATTGGTTCCAAATTTTTAGCTCAGACACTTTTCAATTCTGTTCTTTATTCAAAATTCTCATTAACATCGTGAAATTTATCTTGTCTTTTACTATTAAACAGCATTACTCCCCTTTTCAAACAAAAACAATTTTGTTCATTTCAGAAAATCATAGAGCGTTTATATACTCTTTAATCTGTAATTACTGAAATCAATAAGCAAAAATATTTTTGGTATTAACTCAATACTAGAATTACTTTATTTTTGTAAAATTTCATCTGCAATTTCACCAAAACATATCGGTTTCTTCGTAGTGCATTTACCCATTTTCTGAAAATTATGTAAACTGAAACCTGCTCCTCAATTACAAAACAGTTGGATTATTTATAATTTATTTTCTTTTCTAATCCGTCAGAATTAATTATATCAATTTATTATGTATGCTTAAATTGAGTGCTATATAGGGATATTATATTCATAATAAGAGCACTCTTTCACCTTTCCTTAAAGTTAAAATTTTTAAATATAAAACCAGTTTCCAACAGTATTTTCAAAACAGCAGATTTCTATGATGAAATATTTAAATTATTTTTTTTAGATAACTATACGACAAAGAATATGTTGTTTTAAGATAAGTTCCATCGAAATGAAGTTTAATCATTTTCAGTAACCAACCCTGTATATATATGTATGTATGTAAACAGAAATATAAAATTTTTACGTGGGTGTTAACCTATTTTTGAAAAAGCTTAAGATGCTTTAAGCAATATCGCTATGTTTATTACACGAAAAAAGAAGAAGCCTCAATATTTTAATATAGTCGAATAGTTATAGAGTTTGAAATTTATTACATTCAACATATTTGATGTCATACCGTCAGGCATGATATAAAAGCGTTATATACAGCACGTTGTATAATCATTTGCATCTCTTCTCAAGGAGCGAAAAAATATCTTGGCGATAGGATTTTGCATGTAATTTATTCGACCCTCTTCTTATCTAACGCGAATACTGCAGCTAGTAACCATGAAAAAGACGTATGATTGTTACCCAGCGTGATCAAAAGAGGTAAAAGCTTCCAACATATTCATTCAATTCGTAAATACAATTTCCACCCCCTCTAACTCCTTACGAGTCTAGTAACGTTCCAACGGAACTGGCGTACTGAATGACAACTACTACCAGTCAGGAACCTAGTGTATCCACCTAGAAGAGTCTGTGAACTTCGTACTCTGTTCAATTTCGTAGAGCTCACGTTAAAATTTTTTATCTCATTTTTACTTCCGAATAAATATGCCGATTTTCGTTTCTTTATTTTTTATCCCCTCTTATATCAACTTCTCTTTTGCCAATACGAGATCCCCCGATATCATCGCCCCTCTCCACTCCCCCTCCATTTTCCTTATATGTAATTGTATATATTGTATCTGGAATCTACAAGGATAAACGAGTCCCCTAGGTGCACTTATCAAGAACCAAGTTCATCATTTCAGCGGATCATATTTTTACACCGCACAACTGTGAAAAAGCTCGCAGATATAAAGCGAAAATTTATTGAAAACCCATTTTATACGATACAATATTTATTTCGATTGCAATAGCTTAAGTTTGTAAACTACAGAAACAATAATAAAAAAAGAAATATGGAAAATTACAGCCGCGGAATCCTGCTAAGTTACAAAATTTAATCAATGTAATATTCCACCAACATTTTAAAGCATGCCTTATGAAATTATTGGCATAGTTGAGGACAATAATAACTAATTAAAGATAAGTTCCCTTCCATCCTGTCTATCTATAACTCTACTTCAACGCGTTTAGCAGGGTCGCAAGTACGTCAGATTCTGTTCTTTTGGTAAAGATGGAATGTCTATTGGTTATGTTGTGTATTTTAATTAGAAATACCTGCTTATATCAAATGTCTCTACACCTTGAGAAGATCGATATTACATATTAATAGATATTTTGATTAAATTGCTTACTTTGAAATGTGATACAAACAACTTGGTTAATTTAAATTTCCACCGTATGGTAATTATGCAAAAATTTCATAATCCTACATTCGTAGAAACTGCATTTAATGACGATTAAATGAATTGATTGATGCAAAAATTATTCTACATAACTACTTAAAAAAATGGATGTATGTACATGACATACAAATTGGTGATTATCAAATTTTTGGGAAAACATTTAACAAATTTATTAAAATTTCATACGCCAAGAAGATTTTAATCTTTAAATTGAATCAAAAAAGTATTAAAATAGGTTAATAAACCAGTTCCAAAACATGTTCGTTATAAACGAATCTGCTCAAATTGTCAAATATATTGGTGTTAAACAATCTTCAAATATTTTAAATAAAATTTCAATTGATTTCGTTATATCCGGATATTTTTGAAACCCCAAAAGATTGTTCAAATATTTTTAAAAAGCAAAAGAAAATCTCTCATTGAATAATTCTATATTCAAATATGTTTTTAACAGATTAAACCAGAAAAGACAGCAAAACATCAAAAACAAATGGAACAGACGCAAAACGATTATCAAGAAAAATGAAGAGAAGGTTACAAGAAAGTTCAAATGTGTTTCTAAAGATAACCAGTAACAAGAGTTAAAGTGCGTTTATATAATATAAATTTTCGTTGAAGTGTTAGCCATCCAAGATTTAATTTAAATAAGTTTTGATCTGGGTAATATGTAAGTACGAGATCGTTATATCCAGACATTTCTGAAGCTGCACAAAAATCCTTTAAAATATGCTTACAAACCAACCGGCTTTATATATTTATTAAATAATTTCATATGCAAATACGATTTTAAACATTAATATTTCCATCATAGAAAAATCAAAAAGGTTTATATCTGTTCGTTATAAACGAAATTCATCGAATTCACTCTAAATGTTAAACATACACAAATTCGTTTAAATAAATTTTGATCCGGTTAGTAAGTAATGTTATTTCATGTGAGAATCTGTGAATTCGTTATATCCGGATTTCTTTTGAAGTACCTACAAATCGTTTAAAAATACTGTTGGGAACCAGAAAAAGATACATAGAGACTACGCTAAGGTACATGTTTGTAGTCTGTTATAAAATTCGAAAAGAAAGACATGCGAAGATTTCGAAAAAAAAACCTCACCATTTGCTGTAGCACCTGAGGAAGTTGCGGCATGACAGATGCACAGAATCGCGAGGAAAATGAAGAAAGTCTTGCACCGGCTCTTCGTCTTGATCGATTTACGCGAGATCATGATCTCGACGATTTTTTGAAATTCTTTTTGGAAATCGAATTCGATCAAAAATTTAGAAAACAAGCCGAAAGGTGGTCGTTTGTATTCTATAGATACCGTTCATGCCCTATGGGGAGAATTTTTAAACGTCCTACGGGGAAAACGCGGAAGTTTTAGCGGCAGCGCGTGACTCGCGTGTTTTTCCGCACGCTCCGGATCGGCGACCTCTGGAACACTCAAGTGTTAACTTCGAAGAACGGCGCTATACTGACAATTCGCTAAGGTTCCGATGCTAGTACCTTTACTCATGCGCTCTACCCTAGAATATAGCCAATGACGAACCGCAAGCCTATACCAATAAACCAATAGGAAAATCAAAAGACGTTGTATGGGTGGTCCTAGAACATGTAAGACATGTAATTAGAATTGTAAAACACAGGTAAAAGGTAACGATGCAATGCATGACACGTGCATATTTGCTATTATTCCAAATTCTCAATCATCTTCGTTGCTAAAACGGAAACACCTATGTTTCTGATTCTGTTTTCTTATAAGTTATTCTCTTCTTTTTTTCTATCTAATTATAAGATATTTCTTGTTAAAATTAATAAACTAAATTTGAGATTTAAAAAAATAAACAGCCAAAAAAAATTAAACGGATTTTACTCAGAGGAAAGTTAGAATCAAGGAAAGATATTTGTATTCTTACATTTTAGTGAACTCCCAAACATATTTTGAAAAAAAAATGGCATTTCTAAATATTTTAGAAGCATCCTTGATTTCTTCTTAGTGTATTGTTAATGCAGAGAAATAAGAAGTATACACATTTTTAAGGAAGTTTGACTGGATGTTATAATTTATTGTTAGTTTTTATCAAATTTAATGTTACTATTACCTTTTCCGATAAATTTACGTCCAAGAATTAACATTAGAAGAAAATGTGAAGAAATTTCTTTCCAAGAGAAAACAAACTTACTTCTAACTCAGTAGCATTTACCAAACTCAGTAAGTAAAAACTACGCATTGAATTTAGAATCTTCGCAATATTACAATGAAATAATATTATAAATAAATAACATAAAGTAGCTTTACATCGCAAAAAAGAAAAATGAAAACGTAAATTTTCTGTTTGACTGTGATTTTACATATAACCACAAAATTTTACATATTTCACGTATTTCGTTTATGGATGAACGAATGTAAACCTTCGATTACATTCTTATTGGTAACTAAATATTAATTATCTATTTTGCTTGTACTGGTATAGATTATTGAAATGAGTCAACTAATTGACTAATAATAAGTAAACATATGCTCTGACAAGTTCCCATGAAATTTTGGATGTAATTCATTAAATAACATCGCACTTATTTAACAGTAAAAATGTCTAATTAATTAATCAAAACATACATACATTTCCTTATATGTATATTTACATCGTAAACTTGCACTTTCAATGTAAATTTCCTTAGCTACAATTTATTATTATAAATACTAATTGAAAGTTGAATAAAACATAAAATACTATTACAAAGTGGATTTACCTACTGTTTGATAGTCAAATTTTCATTTAAAATTTTTGTAGTTTCACATTCTTGTTTTGAGTATATTATGCACATATTGTACCTGCAATAGAAAATAAGGAGTTGGCGAGGATAGAACTATGTACTGCAAGGATTATAATTTCACCACTTTTTCATCCTAATTTAATGTGCTTTAACAGCAGAAAAGGAAGGACACGAAGGATCACCAAGAAAAAGTTAGGACTGATGTTGCCATAAGTCCATATGTTATTGTATTGAAGTTATATTGACCGAACGATATTGGTATTTCTTTTCAATAATTGTATACTCCTCTAAGAATAAAACTATGTACATCAAGGATTGTAATTTCACCAGTTTCTCATCCTAATGTTAATGTGTTTTAACAAAGAAAAGGATAGATGCGAAGGAGTGTTAAAACTGATGTTGCCATAAGTGCATGTTTATTGTATTGAATTTATTTTGACCAATCGATACTTCGACATTTCTTTTCAATAATTAAATATTCTGTATAAAACATCATTAAGTTAAGCATTACGAAAATACATCTAAACATATAGTCCTACATTTAAAATACATTAAGGAGTGACCAAAAACTTCACACAGTTATTAGTAGTTGATATACATATAGTAAAGGTAATAGTAGGTACAAATATTGTTAACAGTTATGCTAAATACACCTACAATTAAAAACCAAACTGGCGTCTTCTTGAGTCGATTTATTTTAGCCAAATCTATAATAAAACACCTTACAAATGGTGTAGCATTAACGTACCTTTTTCAGGTGTCTGTGACAATTTTTCTTTTGTAGATACTTATTTTTCCATTGCCAAACGCGATTTTTTTAATTTTATTTCTTTCCTAATCCATCAAAAACTAGTCAATATAAAGTAGTTGTAAAATGTCAAAAAAATCACTGTACATTTCTTAACATAATCGCCAAGGTTATGTTGAAAAATTTTAACTCTAAAGAAAGATGAAAAAGTTAGATTGTGAAAAGTATGTGTAATCAATATAACAACCCTGTGTAGTGCTCAATTTAAGCAGACATTTATGGGAAATTATAATAAATGGATGTAATTAATTCCGAAGGATTAAAAACGAAAGTCTAAATTGCCGCTTGTCAGAAAATTAGCATTATTCAAACGAAAGGAGAAAATGTTTAATAATACAGTTAATAATGTCGAAAAGTCGCGTACCTAAAAGTATAAAGGGAAATAAGAAAATACGATTAAGCAATTCATATCTTGATATATATATATATATATATATATATATATATATATATATATTTGCTTTCTCGTTTCCTTCAATTACATAGCCCAACTGTTTTATAAAGTGTATTATTAAATGTGGAAATGTACTACAAAGCAACTGAATATGTTTGTTAAAGTTGTAAACATCAATAAAATTTTACAGATCTAAGTAATCCTAGTATTGACTTAACTTTGTTTATTGTTTCTAAGATAATTTTCTTTGTTTAAAGTCAATAAATTTCTTTTTATTTGGAAAGGCCATGCTTCTTGTACTGTTACATGGTAAAAGACGAAAATAATTCCTTCAGTTTTGAATTTCCTATTCAATCAACAACTCAATTCTCATTTTCTGTCCTTTCTTCAACAAAATTTCTATAATTCTACTGAGTTTCCATTACCATACTCCCATTTTTAATTCTTCTAATAAAAATTCTTCTGCTTTCGCTAATTCCACCAACTTTTCTTCAAAAATATCAAATCTTCTTTAAAATTCTAAACACTTGTCCAATACCTTGGAATATCTCCATACCTTGTGTGCTCATCAATTTTGGAAAACAAATACTTATGGATTGTATTAGTACTAGAGCATTAGTCAATTTTTGACAAAAAATCAAAAATTCCAAAGCCTATTTCAATGAATCCACGACTAGCTTGAGTCTCTAGCCAAGAATTAAATATGGGCGTCTTATGCATAAAACATATCCCATATTGGAGACTTTAGACAGGACCTGGACAAAGCAAAACAAAATGAAAGAGACTTTTCTAAATCTTCTTTGTAAAATTGTTTACTTCTTAATTTTTTCTTGTGGATCTTCACCGAAGTGAGTTTATCTTTGATGGCACAAACAAAAGCCACAAATATGAAGAGCCAAATCCTATGGCAAATTCAATATTAGATATAAGACTGAAAATGCTACAATTCACTTGGTAGCTTGGGTGAAATTGTTAGCAAGTTTGGAAATATTAAATTGGAATAGTAAATAAGTTAGTTTTATATGAAATTTCCAAAATGTCATCTCCTGGATTTGCGGCTGACTCACTCCAAAGCCAGATAAAACCATTTTTTGGCAAACAACTTCCTTTGCAGAACTGGTCCAAGTTTTTTATTCAATCTTTATGCTATGATACATTTTATTCTGAAATTTCCTGTTGTTTTTTGGTATCTTATTTCATTGTGTTTGGATATTTGTCAAATTTCGCCAAATCAATTTTGTAGCGAAATATTATTGTTGGATCCATACTTTCAGTTTAAAACAACAAATTCAGCACGCTTGCCTTCTATGGTTTTTGCAGTAAAATTTGAGTGGTATTCGCCCAGACCCAATCATTTTGGTGAAAAATCTATAATTCACATGGTAGTTTGGCCCTACAGAATTGTTAGCAAGTTTGGAGGTATTAAATTCCCGGAAATTCCATAACTTACAGTTTTTCGATGTAGTCAGTTTTCCAAAATGAAAACACCAGATTACATTTTCTTAGCAATACTTTGGACTGACCAGTAACTCACTCCAAAGACCGATAAAAAGAGCTTCTCTTTACTACTTTCTATATTGTTATTTTGTATATTCCAAGAAAGTTTTACAATAACAAACTGTTCTAGAATTACAATATTAAATAAACTAATTAAAGTACTTTAAAAATATATGAACAATCTTAAAAATCCTCAGCTTTAAAACGTAAAATATTAAAATATATTTACACCCATATATTAATAAAATGTATTAAAACCAAAAATATGTAAGATAACAAATGTAATTTTAGTAAATAGGATTCATAAATATTACATGGAATATCCTTGTATTTTTCTTTTATAACGTACATCTTAACAGCTCAAATAAAATGAAATTTTAGCATATCCCCTAAAAAAAACAAGAAACCAATCTAACATCTCCCTAAATCGAATCTCGGAGGGAAATTTTTAATTCTTTCTCTTCGCAATGCCATGTAAACGTGAGATGCGGGGGTTTGGCACGGTTTTTATCAAGATATATGTGATAAGAAGTTGCACAGAGAAGAAGCACACACAGTGGGAGATAAGTGTGAAATAAGAGTTGACAGGATAGCGCAGTTTGTTGGATTAGAGTTGACGCATACCGACAGATTATCCGGACATGCCCAAGGGAACCACCGGGTTCGCAATACCTACTATGGAGCCTTGCACTCGTGAATGTTAATCTTGGAACACTAATGGCTTATGCATGTAACATAGCAACAAACGGATTTCATATGACACATGTCAATTCTTGAATTTATAATGTAATATCCGAAGTATATAGGTGTTGTTGTATCGGATAGATTTCGTATTTTTCGGAGTTGCCTACCTTTTTCTCAGTTACATCAAGAACACAACAACAAAACGTGTCAATGTATGAATATATTCCGAAAAGGCGCGACCGTCTACTTCCAGAAACAGAAAACTTATTTCCGCAAATGTCAGATGCTCATTGTTCTCGTATTTATCACATCTGTCTATTTCCAAACAAAACAAAATTTTAACATCTAGTTACCAGGGAAAAATTGAAATTGGTATTTCGCTGTCAATTATATATCGTATATTCTATACGCAGCCTTAAAGCAATGCTAACACTCCAATCCCATGTATATCAATGATATAAAGGGTGTAATCAGTGGGTTTAATTCAGTTAACCGCCGAGACACCTTCTGCAGATTGTGCCAACTAATTTCATCCCTTTAATTTAAAAAAAATATCTAATTATGTGAATTACAATAGAATATTCCATTTCACTAGTATAAAATCCTTAAATAAGATGTTCTAATAGATGGTCAAGGTGATAAAATTTCAACTATTTAGCTACTTCAATATCCGGAGCCGGTGGTCATTACGTGAATTAACTTCGATCTTTAAAAAAAGTTCTGTGTGAGGAGGCATCCAAAAAACGGCAATAAGAAAACTTCGCTTAACTTTCTTCTTTCATCTTATTCTTACGTCGAACAAACCGACGAGCAGAGAACTAAATGAGCCATGTTTCTAAACGAAGAAATTTTCGTGGCCAGTTTACAAATCAAGCCAACATTCAGAAAGTTTCCCTAACAAGCTGTTCCCACCTTATCACACGAGGTAGTCTCAATATTCAATCGATATTACAGAAAATTTCATGTTATAAAAATTATTTACAGGAATCGTACAAAAAAAAAATAGAATTATAAATGTTATAAGATAATTCCTTTTTATTTACAATACACATTAGAATTTTTTTACGATTATCTTATAATGTCTTTCTAAATGGAAATGCACATACAAAATTTATCGTCTATTCGTTATGGCCTGAACAATGCGAGAAATACTTTACATTGTCAAAAATTATTTATATCAGAGATACAAGATATGTCTCTTAAATTTTGTATATAGAAGATAATCTAATTTAATAAATTTCAATACTAAAATTTAATCTCCATCTTTAATTAACCTAAATACAAAGTTTCAGTGCAATACCTGTAGTGTTGTAACTACAACGAACTGTCAAAGTTAGTTGAAAAATGGATTTCAACCAAGAACATTTCTCTCAATAAAAATACCTTACCAGGTTAGTATTTCTCGAAGGTATGGACGGGTTAATCTTAGTGACAATCCAAGAGCAGATCCACTAAAAACAGCAGTCACTCAGGAAATCTCAATTCAAAAAATTTTACATCAAGAATTGTGTATAAAAAATAGTTTTCAGTTTGATACCGCAGGAACAGAAAACAGCTGGGTGAATTGGTGTCAAAAGCTCTAGATCGCTTCAACTCCAGGAATTCTAAAAACGTATAGAACATCGCAAGTGCTGATGAATCTTGGATTTACTCATAAGAACCAGAAAATAAATGCTAGTCGTCTATTTGGGCGTTCCAAGGTGGAAAGAAGCCAACAAAAGTCATAGATTCTCAAAGTTTCTTCAAAAAGATGTCAAGTCATGTAACAATAATTTCTTTACAAGATCAAAAAGCTGTTACTGCCGATTGGTATACAACCATTTGTTTGCCGTAAATCGTCGTTTAGTTTCGAAAAACTAACCCCAAATGACGAATCATCCTTCACCAAGACAATGCATGTTCGCACACAGAAATCAAGAATGGAATGCGTGATCAAAGATTCCAGTCGTCAGAAGGAGCAGTCAATGCCTTCAAAAATGCAAATTTAACTGTACCAAGAAACTAGTGGAATACCTGCTTCCAAAGTTGATTCGAGCGCATGCAAAAGCGCATTAATCTTCGTGGAAAATAATAAAGTCTTTAAAAGCTATCTACTGTTTTATTCCAGCTCTATATGCAAAACACCTCTTTCTTGTTACCTTTAAAATATCCAATTCTTGACCGCGATATTGTTGACGATAGATTATCATAATAATTAGGCTTGCAGTTTGGGCTATTTCCATCATTTATTGTACTTATGTAGTCCGACGTTTCCACTAAGCTTAATCGTTAATTGAGGAGGAAAAATAAATTGACTTCGATCCTCATACACGACAAGTTTCACTAATAACAAATAGGGAAGACATATACGTCAGAGAAAAAAATCATCGAACGTATAATAATGTGGTAACAGCCCTTCTCAGGGCTACCCTAAAGACGGCAGTAGACAAACTACCGAAACGTCGGACAACATAAGTTCAATAAATGATGGAAATAGCCCAAGCAACAACTCTAATTATTAAAATATCCAATACTAGGTTTTTACGTGGTAAATCACTCACAGAATTGATTTTTGCAATTAACAAATCGCTGGCTAGCTTCATTTTAGAGTTACTTCGCAAAAACTTGAAAAAGAGTTGATCTCCAACTAACGAATTGTTAAAGATGGGAGATTGTAATTTCTTTTTAGTTTGATTTGGCTTGATCAAGTCTCCTAATTGAATCTTCTGTTACTTTTGATTGTCAAAATATAAGAAAATGTAAAAAACAGAAAAAGAAATTCAAGAATTTTTTTATAATTGATGATTTGAGTATCGTTTCTAATAGATTTTGGCCTACTAATAACTACATATTTTCTCTTTTAAGATAGGAGTAATTATTTGAGAAATAACTGTATATCTTTCATTAAAATTGACGCTAGTTTAAAGATTAGATCGATGCATAAAAGTAGCGACGTTTTTGTATCTTATATGGATGTTAGGCGTATTTATCTTAAGTGGATTATTTATAGCCCAGAAGCGAAACAAATGCGGGAATGGTTTGTTAGTTTAAGAATTTTTTCAAACACAAAAACTTAAAATAACAGCCGACAAGAATTGAAGTATGTAAACTTAAAACAGTAACATCGTAATCATTACGCCCTCGTTCTTATATACAGGGTATTACAAAAACATACCCTGTGTATGTATCGTCGCTTCTTTATTTTTAGAAATAAATTTCCATACAAATTATTTACGACGTCTTAAAGGGTTTAAATGAAGCTAAAATTATTTTAACACGACTAAAGACAAAAACAAAGAAAAGAACAGCGACGAAGTTATCCTTTTGTAATTAAAAAGGGTTACGCTTAAATGAAATAAATGGGGAGATGAGAAAATGTAAAGGCTGAATAACAAAGCGAAACAAAAAAAAAACAAGAAAGTACCGTGGTAACAAAAGCAAAAGAGTAAATAAAAATTTAAAAGAGGGCGAAGTTTAAAGCCTAGTGTTGTGGTAAGTACTGAATAACTTGTAATTGTTCGTAGAATAATAAGAAGTTTGTTCATTTCCAAATTCTTTCCACGTATTTCCTTTGGAATCTCAATAAAAGCACCGTCTGGAAATGAAGCAAGCATTCCTTTGAGATGAGGAAATAAAAAGTTTATAGTAATAAAGATAATTGTTCGACAAGTATTGCATCCGTTTCATGTGGAAAGACTAAAATCGTGGGAGATATGGAGTATGAGAAATGTAGAAGGGCGGAACTCCCTCGGAGATGAAATGAAAACGCCGGTAAGAGTTACACAACTAATGCCACCCTTCTAGCAAAACCCCCCCGGTTCAAGCCATACACCAACCAAGCAGATAAAACTTACTGTTGTAGCCGCAGGTAAATAAAGACAATAAATTACATTAAGATTTATGGTTGAATTTTAAATTTAGTTTTTAATTAATTTCGTTACAGAGATACGAATGGTCGAGATCCCGAGAAAAATACGCAAATTATATTATACTTAATCTGCTGACAGCATGAACAAGTTACAACATACTTTTCCCTCTTGCTGTTCTAATCTTTTCGTAATTTAAAGTGAATCTTGCATTTTAAAAGATCGCCTGATCTCTAGCGAAATGCAGATAGTAACAAACATCTGGTACTTCGAGTAATGCTAAGTCTAATATAAATTCCTACTATGAAAATATCCCATACATAGATATTTAATTACGAATTGTTGACAACTTGTACCATTGTCTTTGAATATGACTGTATATAACACTAGGCAATACATGTACAACATACAACGAAAATCTCCGAGGGTTAGCTTCAATAATTTTCGAACTGGAGACTGATTTAGGAAAATCAAACCTAAATATGACTAGTAACATCTGAGTCCTTTTCAGCTTACAGAAATTCAAGGTTGAAAAGGGAACATCTGAATATATCGACAATATAATACTCTGTGTGGGATGGTATTTCCAATAAGAGAAATAATTATCCTTCATAATATTTTTCTTTGGTTTGAAATTAACAAAAACTTTATAAATGTACTTTTTTATTTGTTATTTTGTGAATCAATGAAAAAGAAATGTCCCAGCACATTCGCGAAAGAATATTATCGTATTTTGTTTGTGTACTGTAATAACATCGATATTTCTAACCCCGTAAAGATTCAATTAGTATCACTGTTACATTCGGGAAGTATTCTTAAATATAATTGTTAATTTTACATTTACAAATGAATTTCTACATGATTTGTCGTAGTATTAACGAACCAACGTTCTGCAAATGCAAAAATTCAGAATCTGTGCAAATAGTTTCAATGTTTTAACATCATCGAACTTATTTCAAAATAAAAATATTTTCCATTAGTGTTACGATGTTTATAACTACGTATTATATAATTAACAATACAGAGTATCTTACCAAACTGTCTTATTAGAATTTTTCCAACTTCTTGTGGGAATTTGAAACCTGCAGTGCAGTCATGATGAACTATAATCCATTTGGAAAATATAGTTTCAGCTTAACAGTATTGCGAGTACAGTACAGGGGCGTTGATATCAACTTTCTTATTTTATATTTAATGGTATAGCTTTTATTGATTTATTGAACTTCTCGTACCATTTACGAAGACTGACCACATTATTTTTTAACTTATTACAGTGGCTTACCATCACCACAGTTTTGTAAATCATACTTGTTTAAAATCTTATAACTTTACACAGAATATCTTTTAATTTCCTTATAAAATATTTCATTTTATCGAAACGCTAAAAGCAAAACATAATAGCAATGTGTAGAATATTACATTACGTTGTATTACACTATATTACATCACACAACATTACCTTGCACTAAAGTGTATTATATTATACAATCCTTTGATTAAATTAATTAATAGCAACTCTATAATTGACTCACACAAATTGCAAATGTATACAAGAGATACCGCTAAGTTAGCAATACAACTGTACCTATAATAGTATATGCCTTCAACAGCTGCAGTATTGCCGATTAAATTACTGTCAGAAGAAGTCCAAAAAAGCAGACCAAAAGGCTGCAAACACTATAGACTTCAGTTCACAAGAAAATTTTCCCGTACAGTCACAAATGAGGATGTATTTCATGAGATGTTCGAGACATCAGATCCCTATATTACACACCTGAGGCCTGAACCTAAGAAGAAACACCTTCCCATCAATGAAGAAGTGCTTGAATGAATTTTGCTCCAGTAAGTGTTTGGCTAAATTATTAGTAGATATAACTATTATTATAATACTGTTCTATGGTAAACTATGAATGTGTAGAATATACCCATATTTCGAATACATTATTAGTAACTCGTATATTAAACTAATTCATCTTTTTAATTTAGTATCATTTTGATGTATTTCTTTGTCCTGAATCGAATGAGATCAACTGCAGTTCGATAGAACTTTCCGTTCTCTAGATATTGAATTTTTTCCACTTTTCAAGCATTTGATCTCACTGTGTGTTGTCAGTGGATTCATGCTTAGTGTACTAGAGTAACTATAAAGATCATTTGTGATGCATCCCGAGACTAGTATTTCAACAAATAAAACTATAGCAAAGCATTTTGCCCATCATACTAGGCAAAACGACACACTTGATGTTTTTTTATACATATAGTATTTTTTCTAAATTAAACTAGGCAAAGCTGTATTTTTAATATAACCCATAATAAATATTTTCAGGCGTATTTGGCATTTGTTCAGAAAACAAATAAACCGATTAAATTTTATAAATATTATTTCTTCATAACACAAATCAATATTGGATACGATATTTAATCTTGCATTCTTTCGTAGCAATCGATTTATTTCTTTTTTATTTTTAAATAGCACTTTATATTTCGCTAAAAACAATTGTTATCAGTTTATTAGAGAAGTCGTAATTAGAATCTTTCTCTCTCTCTCTCTCTGGTTTTTCTATCGTTTTTTGGCTCAACAAAACCCCCTTTAGTAGCGTAATCTGGTCTAGTAAAGGGAGAAAACGAGTAAAAAATAAATTCCACCCCCGTAACTAATTGTTAGGGGTAATTATAGGTTACATGTAGTGTCATCTTGAATGTTGTGATGAAATTAATCTTCTAGCCCCTACTGGTGGACCAGATTATCCTACGACTATCAGGTTTTATCATCGCAATTACAATAGCGATGTAAGTTGGAATAATACCATACGTCATTATATTTTAACAGAAAATTCCAATCAGTACTTACAAATTTATGCAGATTACGCTATAATCAAAGTTTTTTGTTTATAAGATTCTACCTTCAATGGCGTTGTTATAATATCTTATTCTCAATCTGCCCTGAAGTCAATACAAAACTCTTGGAATTCTAATAAAAATCATGTCATTTTAATAAGATTTTGCTATACGGGTTACAAGAAATGAATGTGCAAGAGAAGTTCATATGGTGTAAAGCCCATTCTAACATAGTTAACTACATAACTGATATGCCTTCTAAAAATCCGGTTCCTGTTTCGGATATTATTAGCTACTTTAAGGTTCAGAACGTTGGGCTACTAACTGGAATGATTTACTCAGAAATCTAAAACGCATTATGCGTTACTTCATCCTGAATTACCTTCTCACATCGATTACATTCATGAGTATAGTGTTACTTTAGCTCTACGATATCCCATTTAAAATTCAATCATGTATGTTCCCTTGCACATCTCAATAGCATTGGTGTTCTTAATAGTCCTTGCTATTCATGCGACAATGAGACATTAGGTGATATTAACCATATTTTATTTGAATATTCTAACTTCGCTAGACACCTCTTTCATTCTGCCATAAAATAATATTATTATAGAATTTTTAATTGAGGCTGGTTTTCGGTTTTCTTTCGCTTTTAGATCTGTACTTCAGTTTTGTTTCCTTTGTTTACAATTCCTTTCGTGGGTTTCCTCTCTTTCCGCAGCCCTCTATGTATTGTCTTGATTCATGCCGGTACGATCGGCCCCGTGTCGTGAAGTATGTATCCTTGTGCCGTTCGTTTCGTATCGATTCTTATTTTTGACGTTTGTATTTTAGAATTTGTTACGTGAAATAATATTTCTTCATAACACAAATAAATATTGGATACGATATTTAATCTTTCATTCTCTCATAGCAATCGATTTATTTCTTTTTTTTTAGATAGCACTTTACATTTCGCGAAAAACAATTGTTCTCAGTTTGTTGGGGAAGAAATCGTAATTAGAATCTTCCTCTCTGGTTTTTCTATTGTTTTCTTTTTGCTCGACAAAACCCCCTTTAGTAGAGTAATCTGGTCTAGCAAAGGGGAAAAACGAATAAAAAATAAATTCCACGCCCGTAACTAATTGTTAGGGGTAATTATAGGTTACATGTAGTGTTTTAATTGCGAAACGGCGGTTTGTATTCCGATAGCGTTGCAGCACGGCAAGAGGTCGCTGCGCAACAGAAGCGTACCTAACTTAATGATGACGGTCCAGCGTGAAGTCATGAGATATGCATATCAAAGAGTAACTCGTAGCGGCACCCTCAAACGAATATTTTGGTTATAGAAGTGTTATACGCAGGGGAATTACCGGTAGCTTCCTCCTCATATCAATATTAAACTTATTTTCGCCGGAAGACGATGAAAGATAAAGGGGATGGATGGAAGTATTATATAAAGGGTAAGATAAATGTAAGAGGCTCTTCAAGATCTACGTACGATCGTGAGACTTAAAACCGACCCACCTGTCAGAACACATGATCATAAAACAAATTTACGAAACATTTACAGTTGTTACAGATTTTTTACGTTTGCTTGTGAGTTATTGAAAAATTGTATACACGGAAAAATACAGTAAAATATTTAAATATTAAAACAAGTAAGAGAACATAGTAACAAAAACAAAAATAATATTGAGCTAAAAAAAGGACAGGCAGCTTTCAGATCAGAGAGACAAATGAACAATAATACTATATAACAAAAAACTTAATAGAGAGAAAAATTGAAGAAACAGAAGAAACGTTTGTAATGTTCATGAATCTGAAAGCAGCTTTTGATACGATAGATAGAAGAGAGATATGGGAAAGTTCAAAGGAAATGGAAATACCTAAAACCCTACTAGACGCTATCAGAAGTACATATGAGATTCAAAATACAAACTGCAGAGCAAACATCGGAAGAATTCCAAATGAAAAAAGAAATTAAACAAGGTGAGAGTATAAATCCACTCTCATTGGTTAATTGCAAGGAATTTGTAGAATATTATCATTAGTAATACCAACTGTGGTTTAATATTAATATTAAAATTAATTGAGAAAGAAAATGGTTATTCACGTTATCCCGAATTTCCATTACCCGGTGTTCACATTATCGAGCGTCTACTGTAATAGTAAATAATATTCCTATATAACATTTATAAATTTTATGTTGTTATGTAACATTTCGTACATTATATTATGTAAACGCTGGAAATCTATGTACATAAATAGAGCAAATATTATGGAAAAGTTAAAATAATACATTAGAAGAAAATTTTCTTACTTTACACCAGATATAATGCAGAGTGGAATTCATTAATTTAACTACCGAATTGGTTAGCTAGTGGTTAACTAGTGATTGCTTTGAATAACAGTTTTAATAAAATAACAACAAGCGTGTTCCATAATCAAATTCCTAATTGTTACTTTCTAACTTAAAACGCTTTTTAAATAGATTAAAGCTATTTGCAGTGATGATGCAGTGACTGCTATATACATTTTATTATGAACACAAATCCGATCTAATTATGGGATTATTGCTGTGGGTAAAAGCTTTTAGCGAATGTGATTTTGTATTTACATTAATATTGATATACCTCGAAGTTCATTATATATTTGAAGATCAGTAAAAACTATTTTTAGAATACGAAATACTCCGACACAAATGTCCACACTGTGATTACTTTGACCCCTATACAATCTTCCCTCGAGTAATTATTAGTGTCTACAATTAGGGTAACGTAGTTTTATAGCACCTTGAGTCGTTTATAAACCCTACGATTGTACATGAACATTCAAAAGTAGAAGCTTAAGGATACCGTGATGCTTCTTTTCTTTTTTCTTAGAGTAAAACTTCCCTTTGTAGCGATATTTATAAATCTACAACCTACATAATACTACAAATGTAAATAATGCGATAGTCGAGAATTTAATTATTTTTAAAATATTCCGGGGCATGTTCCAATTTCAGTTTAGACACTCTCGGCTTTCCAGGGTGTACATTAAATTTTCAGGTAATCTTGAAAACACTGTAAACATTCCGACCTTAAGTGTAACCGCCTTATCTGGTTTATATGTACTTACAGGGCCCTTTTACTATCGCCCAAAACTTATCCACCTTCGCGAAATTTGCATTAATATTAAGGTAAATAAATTAACGTCATAGCGCTCGCATTTTATTACGTTATTCGTCGGTGTAATCTAAAACGATTCTGTACGATGTTTCTCCTGCATATCTTTTAACTCTTTCCTCTTTAAAAATTCACGAAACTCACTTAGTTATTTAACGACGTTCACATGATAATTCCACGATCGTACTTATTATTAAAGATACCGTAAACGTAATTATATTAAAGCTGCAATGCGTCATCACATCACATAGTTAGTAAACTTAAGTACAATTTCACAAATTCTCCGATTGAAATCCCCATTGGTTTCCAATTAATTTAAATGTATGTAAATTGATTTAGGGAACACAATTTCAATTTTGTTTCTCTTCATTGACGGATGCACCCGCTTCATTGAATAGAACCACAGATTCGCACAACACTTTCAATTAGTTGATGATAATTAAGATAGAAGTGCATATAGTTGGTTCAATATAAATTCAATGAATGTCATGGCTTAAAATTGTGGATAAAAGCGAAGATTCTTTCTTCTCTACTCGAGTGAATGTAAAGTTTTTGGTGTAAAAATACGTACAATTCTAGATAACGAAATCTAAAAAACAGTTTCTAATTATTGAAATTTATACGTTTATAAACATACACTACCGCTCAAAAGTTTTTAGGCACCCCTGTTTTCATGGATTATTCATATAGTATTATGTTTACCAAAAAAACATTATAATAAAATGAACGTATACGTATTTAAAATGTAGTTCAGTAGTGTGTAGTAAACACCCATTATATTGCATAAGGTTTACTATCATCTACCTGCACTTGGTCGGATTACCATAAACTGTTTATTGCGGTGCAATTACAATAACAATCCCTCTGAATTTACTGGGTAAATTTAGTCATCTGTTACATTGTAGGTAATAATGTTTAAATTGCCTTCCTAGAAAATTATAGTGAAATCTGTAACCTATGGTCAGTTGCAGTGTGGTACTGGTTACTCTATTCACGTAGTGAGGCAAATATCGTGTGACAATTTTTTAAAATGCCTTCGCGAAGAGAAATTAGTACGGAAACACGTGCGCCTATAATAGCTTACCATAAAAGTGGCATAAGTAATCGACAAATTGCCAAAAAAAATGAAAATACACCACGCTACGGTTGACTATAACGTAAAAAAATATCGGGTAACTGGCAGTTTTCTTAATAAAAGACGGAGTGGAAGGCCAAAAGCGACAACATCTGCAGATGATCGCAGAATAGTGGTTACCAGCAAGTTAAATAGACGCAAAACAGTCCCGGAAATCACCGCAGAATTAAATGTTGGTCGCCAAAAACTAGTCGGTGTTTCTACAGTTAAACGTCGCCTACAGAAAGCCGGGCTCCATGGACGTATTGCGATGAAAAAAGCCATTACGACGCAAACAAAACAAGCAAAAGCGACTTAAATGGGCTCGTGAACACCAACACTGGACCATAGAAGAGTAGAACAACGTCCTATGGACGGATGAGTCCAAATTTGGGCTGTTCGGAACCCGAAGACGCATATTCGTAAGAAGATCTGTGGGTGAACCAGAGAAGAGTGTATTGCTGCTACCGTGAAGCATAGTGGAGGTTCTATCATCATTTGAGACTGTTTTGCTGGCACTAGTGTAGGGAACATTGTGAAAATTGCCCCGAAATTTTGGAGAACCACGCAATACCTTCCGGAATTCGATTTTTGGGTCAAAATTTTATCTTCCAGCAAGATAATGACCCAAAACATTCCTCTAAATTATGTAAAGACTATTTGCGCCATTTAGAAGAGGAAGGAACTCTCAAAATTATGGAATGGTCTCCCCAGAGCCCCGGCTTGAATCCAATCGAGTTACTATGGGAAGAACTAGATCGGGAAGTACGGAAATCGGCTCCGACATCAGCTACTGACGCGTGGAACAAATTGCAATCGAGTTGGACCTCAATAACACAAGAAACTCTGGCAAAACTTATTGCGAGAATGCCTCGATTGTGTGCTGCAATTATTAAATCAAGAGGAGGTCACATAGATGAAAGCAAGATTTAAATTAAAAATTTTAAAATTTTCACATTTATTTAATATATTTTGGAAATTTGTACAGCAATGAACCATAAAACGTGTATGACTATAAAGTATTCCAAGCCATACAATTTCACAAGCAATATATGGAAAATTGAATAGTGCTAGTAAACGGACTGTAAGACTTGATACAATTATCTTCAACGAATCCTTTGCCGAGAAAGAAGGGATATGATTACGCCAGTCACAGGAAGGTAGTGATCAGTATTAGGTCTTCTACTTCTTAATATACATCAATAACCTCACTGCACAAAAACAGTGCACAACAAAGTAAGTAGAATTTATTATGCTTTATCATTCCTTCATTCGATATGTTTAGAATCTGATATAAATCCTTATTGTAAAAATGTTATAAGGAAATAATTTTCGAGTACTTTCTTAGGTCTTAAGTTCAAACACTAAATACCCGGCCATGGAACGCGCATGGTTCTACACATATACAGTGTGACCACAAAGTTTGGAAAAAATTTATCGTATTCATTCTAAAAACATACGAAAATCAAGAATCATAACTATGATAAAAATTTTTGAAATTAACTGTTCATGCAAAGAGTTCAATTCAAAGAAATATATCTATGACGTCATAACGAAAATATTTTTAATGTTTTATATACAGCTGGCACCATCGTAATTATAATACTGAAATATTAAATAAATTTGATACGTAGTTCAATAAACACGACTTACAATTAAATATTGTAGAAAACAAAGTTGCTACGTATTGGATACTTCAAACAGAATCAATACCAATTTATTTATAACAATAAAACACTTATCACAGCTAAAGATGCCAACAATATCTGGCACAATTAAAAGAGAAACAGGAATAAATTCATATTATGCTTACGTGTACTCGCGAATTAGATATGGCATCATATTCTGGGGGCAATTCAGTCGACTCCCATAGAATCAAATGTGCATCTAGTGTTGTTAGCCTCTCCTTTCGCGAATTCTGTAAATACACTTCCAGCCATATGTGTATACGACTGTTCGTTATTTGTGCATGATAGTTATAATCTCTTCACATTTTTATCATCAATACAATACAATTCACAGGTATAGCAGTAAACTCCACTCACACAAATTAATTAATTATGCGGAACGCAGCGTTTTGGGAGCACGTGGGCTCCCATTGTCAACCGTGTTACCGACTGTCGGTAACACGGTTTACTGCTATACCTGCGAATTGTACATCCACACAGTCCTTGCAATCGTCATTTAATACAATACAATATAATAATCTTCTTCCTGAGCAAACTACAAAAACACAAGTTTTATAAAACAAATTGTTAAAATATATAATTACTTACCTCTTTTCTTGTGCATTTATTGGATTTTTCATCTATTTTAATCATCAAATTTTGCACATAAAAATAATTTTAAAATGGTTATCTCACCCTTACTCTGCAGAACGTTTTCAAACAATTTAGGCGACGTCGAAATTTCCTAACGTGGTTATAAATATTTCAATCAACCAATTACTCTTCGTATTAAACAGAACCGTGATGACGGGGTTGTGGGGCATCTGTCAAATTAGCTTATTATTCTAGGTGAAAACAAAGCAACAGCGTTTAGTGTAAAAGCTATCATCAATATGAAAAAAAATTACTACGGGTTACAAAGGGCGAGGAATATTAGAGGGAAGAGATAGACAGAGAGGGAAGCAAAGTGAATGGACAACAGGCACCGATGTAGTAGGCAAATATCTGAAGCCGACCACCAACGCATTTCCACTAATTTATATTAATGGGGATATCTAATGTCGGCTTGGGTTATACAACCATCAACTGTCGGACGTGGCCAATATAATGAGTTCGCTATGATTACCGGTGGGGGGCACTGATATCGCTCGCGTTGTGTGGATTGAGGTAATATTAAAAACAATTTCGATCCTATCGAGATGTGATATTATTGGTACACTCAGGGAAATTGTAGATGTTACCTCCTGTGGTAAAACTCAATTAGTTTCTACTATAAGTATATGTAATACGCATATACGCTACATTTAAAATATTATAAAAAGCAATAACTAATTACAATAAATAACTAAGTGTTAGGAAAAAATCGTGACAGGATCAATGAAATTTTTTCCAAAAATGGTTTTGTTTGCGGATTAACGTCATCCGTTCAAATTATATTAACTTTTTGTGACACGTCCTGTATACAATAAATCCTCATTATTCTAAGGCAGGAGTAGGACAAGGGAGCTGTAAGGCATTCCTGCGAACGCGGTCTGGAATATTCTAAAATGAAGATTTCGGAATGACTTCAAAGCAATGGAACTTTCGAAGAAGATGTAGATTAAAAAAATATTGAACTTTCGTGAAGTTTATAGATCTTTGTAATAGACTTATATACCACACTATTGGATATTATCGAAATTTAGCAAAAGCTCTAAGTAGGTGAAGCTGCTAATATAAATACGACTCCACGTCAGGAAGTCCAGGATGAAGATCTCAAGGACCTAAGAAGAGGACCAGAAGCTCCCAAAAAGGAAGAAGTTAGTGGAAGATGGACATAACAAATACCACCATCGAACCAGTTCACTTCTAAGAAAAAAGTAAATGGTTTTAAGATATTTTAAGATTAGCAGAGGATCGTCGTAGGTAAATGGAAAGATGTTCATTAAATGAGCAAATCGACAATTCAACTGAAAGTGATCAAGCACCGATTAGTGGTGGCGTAGCAAAGAAACGGAAATACGATAATAACTATTTAAATTTTAGCTTTGCTTCAGCAGAATTATGAAATGAAGAGACACTGTGGTGTAAGCTAAAACGACATCTTGATGCTAATCACTCGAACATGGTTGAAAAATCTAAACAAGCCTCAGTATCACGCAACGCATTGCTAGTAGAATGCAAAGAACTTCACATTATCGGAGAAGAACTTATTTGACCGGTTGTTCCCAAGATGCTTAATATTATACTAAGAGAATCGACGAAAAAATTAATTGCAAAGGTACTATTATTCAAAAACACTATTAGAAGCCATTGTATTCGATCTTAATGTTCAATTAACAGAGAAAATGAAAGGTACTGAATTTGGTTTCCAACTAGATAAGGCTACTGATAGTAACAAAGACGCACACATTATTTGTTAAGTACGCTTCCTGGATGATAATATTATCGTTGAAGACGTTCTAGTCTGCAAAAGCATTATTTAAGATACTTGAGCAATTTATTGGCCTATTGATATCCTTCTGGACAGATCCAAATTTTACGGTGAGCAAGTTGCCAACCTTGCTCGTAATCCCTCCACCTTTATCCGGGCTTGGGACCGGCAATGGCATCGAGGTGTTACTCAATCCTCCTCCCATACCAATGGCGGAGTTAGTACCAAGGATCTGGCAAAACAAATATATAAGTAAGGAAAGTAAAGTTCGAATATACAAAGCTATGGTGCGCCCTGTATTAACATACTCCACGGAGACAAGAGGAGACACCAAGAAAATGAAGATTCTTAGAAAAATAGCGAATGTCACACTAAGAGATACACAGACAAGTAAATCTATAAGGAAAAGATGCGGAATACAGGATGTAGTAAAGTGGAGTAAGCGAAGAAGACTAGCCGTACATTTGCAAACACAAGAGACTAAGAGGAAAGAGACAAGAGATAAGGACAAAGTTAGTTTTCCTCATCCACTGAATCAAAGCCATGCATACAAGGAATGGTCTCTAGCTAAAAGAAGAAGAAGAAGAAGACAAATTTATAACCGAAAATGATTTAGATTGGGAAAAGTGCATTGGAATGTGTATGTGCATTCACGGAGCTTCATCAATGTTGAGAGTCAGATTTTTTAAAAAGCTATGGATGGTCATAGGAACTGAATACACGACCCTGCACACCTTGGCACATCGTCTAACATCGTGCATTCGAACTATGTCAAGAAATTCACTAATTGAACACTCTTGCGACAGAAGCCTGAAAACAAAATTTGCTTCTTTCGATTTGTTACGTTCTCCTGGTTTGAAGAACAACGCCGCTGTAGCCTGCTCGTAATTTCCTAAATTACTTGACCCATACTTACTTGTAGAGTATGTTCGCTTATTTACTAGAGGAGAGGTTGTACAGTGAAACTCAATGCGCCTGCGCAAAAAAAATATATTTAAAAATGAAATGGTTACAGGGTTTCCACTCTTGCCTATGTACATGTACGATGTACGTAAGATATATAGATTTGCAATAATTGCAGTTATTCGAGCTCTCTTATACATGTAATGTACATTAGCATTTGTATATGTATTTTCATTGGTAGCAACATAAAGTAATGCCTCAGCATGTACGTTGCAACGCTATGTCTTAATTCTGTTTAAAAGGTTAAACTCTTATATGCTTCCGCTGAAGCTTTGTTAGAGGCATGTACTAATGCCTCTATCTGTTTGCATGCACCACGACCTTTTTATAGGGGAGCCAACCCTATTTATTTCTTAAATTTATAAGCGCACCTCGGTGCTATGCTTATTTATATGTCCCTTTCCGGGAGCCTAATATACTTTCCTTGTTTTAAATTTGCCTAAGGGACTTGGCCCTGTATTATTGGCATGTATTTGTACTTGACCAAATACGTTTGTTATATTCACCTTTATAGGGGAACCCACCCTATCTCGTAGAGCTTGAACGCCTGGTCGAGGGCGACAGTAGCGATAATAGCCGATCTCAATACAAAAGTAATGTTACAGCTACCCAGGCGTTCTCGTTTGAAATATTACGCTATGTGCAATCTTTAGCTCTATACTACTGCGCCCCAAAGAAGAGAAAAATCCAGTAACCAGAAAAATGTGCGAACTGCGCACCGACAAGTAAAACGGAGCGATGATGCCGACATTACATAAGAAAACTGGTCCGTGACACTCGTCCGCCATGACGAGCAACTAAATGAAAAATTTCTAAGTCCCGATACGACAAGGACCGAACAAACGTACAAAAGACAACGGGCGCTGCGGCCGCAACGACCGTCAGCAAGAAGCGGAGTGATCGTACTTGTAGAGGAGGTCCATACATGCGCGCCGACAATCTCACCAAAATAATTTCCGACACAAACTTAACTGAAGACTAAAAATATGTATAGACGACAATGGACACAGTAGCCTCGACGTACGATGATAGAAAATCGAGAATTTATACTTATTAAAAAATCTATACATGTGGTCCGACGACGTTACCAAATGACTCCCGCCAGAAATAAATGTATAGACAACGTCCTCGACGATTCCCGCCAAAACTAGAAAAACTTAGAAATCTCTAATAATCTTACGACGACGTTACTGTACACGTTACGACGAGGCACGAAAGGTGACCGAGAGTGCACGATCGCTAATACCTCGACTGTCGCGCGGGAGACGACTGCCTATGCTTGTGTACCTTAAATTTCAAGAAAACTTCCATTACATTTCCGACGACGTTGCAGTGAATGATTTCTAATTAGGCAGTTTTAGCTAGCGTAATGCGAATGGCTGCCTTGCATACATATACAATGCGTAATGTACATACATATTAAAATAAAATTGGATATAAGCGAGCAAAATAAATAAATATAAGAATGAAAATAAATAAATATAAAAATGAAAATAAAATAATATTCTAAATGAAAATAATAATGCAAAGAAGATAAAATACATAATAGTAAAAAAAAATTATAAAATACAAAAAACAATGTTAAGTCCTTAACACGATTTATGTGGGATAATTAAAAAGGATTAACTGATTAACTCACTCTGAGTTCAAAAGATGAAATGAATGAAAGCAATGAGTGAGCTTACTTGTCATTGAAGTTTTTCAGCAATTATGTCATATATTTTCATATTTTAATTTGATGGTTCTTGAGATTCAATTGTAATAAGTGTGAGCTTCACATTGTTTATCTTAAGAGTTGCTTTCATTTCTATGCCTGTCAGGAGTTTGGGAGCTCCTGTACTAAGGATATTACGAAAAGAACAAAATAAGAAATGTTGCTTCATTAAGATCTTTACATAAAATAAAATTTAATGTATAAAATGTACGACATTATTTTCCATACTGTATATTTCATGTGAACAAGGATAAATTGCCTCTTTTTAAGAAGAAGGCGTAAACTTTAAAGCAAAATTGTAATTAAAATTAATCAACGTAAAGGGACACTCTATAAACGCCTTTTTTTTCGTTTACTTAACTCAAGTTAAAAGCATCATTGATTAATTCATTATCCTTTTTGAATATAATTATCAATTACCGTAGCAGTGGCATCCAAAGCAGATTGTACACTAAAAGAGATTAATATTAAACGAAGGTGCGTTGTCAACAAAAATAAAAGCCGAAATCAAATGCATGAAGACAACCTTTCGCGCGATTTAATAGGACGTTAGGAGACTACTAAATGACAATCAGTTAGATTTTGGAATTTCAATTAACCCTGTATTGAAATGAAAATTAATGGTTACGGTTGCTTCCTTTGAATTATGAAAGAGATTTATAACTTTCCGGCCTTCAGCGAGTTATAATTAGGGGTACGTATATATATTTTAGGCATTTTTAGCGAACCTATTTTATGTAAGGAATATGAATAAATTCCCACTGTTCATAAACTGATAAAGAAATGAATGCCGCTTCATTGTTATTAATTAGATTATAATAATCGCTTGCAATACAATAAGCCGTGTTTACATAGTTTTATTATCTCTATTATTACTGGCACAGTTTAAAATCGTATCCTATTACTATCACAAAGATACCCTGCTTCGCATTGCCTTCTATAAATATGTATATGTAATATCAATAAAGCGTATTATTAAATGCGTATGTTGATATGATAACGCATTTACTAGAAATCTGCAGGCTCTGATTATTCACGTATAGTTATAGATTAAAGTTTAAATACAAACATCACTTAAAATGAAAAATAAAACATCTCAACACAAATGTGACTATGCAGTTTATTTATAGTTATAATAAGCAGTAACGAGAATTGTCGCATAGATAACAGTAAATTCGCCAGAAATAATAAAAATACGCTGTACATAAGTTTTTTTCGATGTAGTCACTAACACATTTTTATTCAGTATTAGACCTAATTCCATTATTGTCGGTAGCGTTATAAACAAAATAATGACCAATGGAAAGAAAATAGAGGCTAGTGTAAGAAATTCAATTATTAAATATTTTCAAGAAGGCAAATCTCACCGAAATATAAGCATAATAAGAAAATGTTAAATTTGACGACCCAAGAACTTTCTCCCCGAGATATTAGCTTTATCCCAAAGAAATTGGGGAAAAATCCAGAAGTAAGCGCCCCATAGTTAGCCGGTAATATTGCTGCAGTATCAGGCAAACATTTTCACCCCAAAAACCGTACAGAGAGCTTTGCGGGATAAGGGCTATCAAAGCAGAGTTCCACGTAAGAAACCTCTTATTTCTGCTCGTCTAGAATTTGCAAACAAGTATAAGAATAAGGACAAGGACTTTTGGAGAAGAGTCCTACTTACAGATGAATCTAAATTTCATATTTTTAGCAGCGATAATCGCGCAGGTACAGCACTTCAAATCAAAAATTTAATACCTACCGTTAACCATGGTGGCGGAAATGTGATGGTTTGTGGAGCGATTGGAGTAGGACATTTAATTTTATCGATGGTATAATGGACAGGAGTCTGTCTAAAAGTATATTGAAGGAATATTTGCAGCCTTCTGCGGGTAGCTTGGGGCTAGGAAGAGATTGGATATTCCAGCAAGAGAACGACTCCAAACATACCATCCGTTTGGCAAAGGACTGGGTACTGTATTATGCTCCACGTCAGCTCTGTAGTCCTCCACAATGGAACATGTTCTCGAAAAATTGATGATGCAACTTCAAAAAGCAAAGAATCCCTTAAGGAGGCTCTAATAAACTTCTAGTCAGAAATCACGATATCCGAAACAGAAAATTTGGTTAGTCAATTAGTCAAAGGAATATAGTTATGATTTAACTTGTTACTGAAACTCTTAATGTGAACTTTTTTGGTATAAGCTATTTGAATGACATGACAAATGACAAAATTATAAAACGAAAATGTTTAACTGAATCAAATATGTTTATTTGCAACAAATAAGTAAGATTTTATAAAAATCGTTCACCTTATTCGATATTTCTCACATCTTCTAATAGAGGAAAAAACGTTTTGTAGAATCGTACCGTGAATTTCGTTAATTTTTTCGCCAAAGATCAAGTATCTGTATCCGATAAATTAAATTCTTTAAGAAATCACAAGACCTTGCAAATTTATGTTTGGTTTTTAAACTTATCAACCGATTTTGAAAAAGGTACTGTAGCATATTCATTGTTTCACCTACTGTATATGCTCTAGTTGCGTCTTGTTAAAAGTAACCCTGACTTATTTCTTCTTCATTAACCTGTTCGATAAATAGCATAAATAATTTCTTGTCGATACTTTCCACCTATTAATGCTCCGGGTGATTTCTTATTAGTCCACATCCTCATATTTTGTGAGTGAACATTTCCATTCAGATAAAATCATAATTAATCAGAAAAAAAACGTTTTGGTCAATAAGGTCATGACCAAAATTATGTAAAAACTAGTGACTACTTGTTCTACTTTCTTCGACTTCCTTAATTTTTTAATAATAGGTGATGCGATATGGAAATCAATGTATGTTCTTTTTCAAAATTGTATGGCAGGTTCACTAGTTGTGACAATATTCGTATAAACGTTTCTGGTGTATCATTTATAATTTCTCTTATATAGTTAACTAGCTCCTTCGTCCGCTTTTTCAGCCGACCACTGTCTAATTGCTACTTCCTGTTTCCCTAATAACTTTACCGCAATATTTAAGTGTGTACCGAAAACTATCGTGATCACAGACGAAATTTTGAAACTCATTTTTCAACAATTTTCAAGAGAATACTGCCATTGTCCGTCAATCTTACGTCCGTTTCGAAAATAAGATTTAACAATCAGTGATTTGTATTGTATAGTAAAAACCATTTTAAATTACAATACGTTTTAACAAAGCTCCTGTCAACTATGCATCTGAATCTCTAATCCAACTGAAAGCATATTTTTTCTGACGAATTTAGCTTTATCTATGCAACAAAATTTTAATTGTTGTTTATTATTCAATTAATACATACATTTATTAATATTTTATTTTCATTTTAAGTGATATTTGTGTATTTAAACTTTAGTATCAGACTATATGTATAGAATTGCATAAGAAACTATTTTAATGTTTTCGTACAAACGTTAACATCTCTAAAAGGACATCTAGGTATTCTATAGGGGAAGCGCAATCGATTTTCCTAACTGGGGCATATTAAATACGTAATAAATACAAAAATCTCTCATCAAGCTAGCGTTGGGACAATGACAAAGCATCCTCATTAAAGCTACAAAAATAAGTGTATCCTTGCTTATCAAATAAAAAATCTAAAAGATAGGTGATTTTAAAAACAAACACCTCGCGCTTTTTTCTTGTTCTCCCCTTCGAGAGAAAACGAAAGGTACTTGTAAGTTTAAAAGAACGGGGTACTTTCTAATTAAAATATTCTGCTCGAACGATTCTTTAAAGATTTTTAAATCTAGTTTATTTTTATGAATTTATATTTACAGAGCATTCTTTTTAAAATCGTACGTACTCATACGTTCATTATTATAAAAAGAAGGGAGTAAAAGAGGAGCAAACGTTATGTAATTAATTTAGGTATGGAGATAGAACGAAATTAAAAATTAATCCGTCCGTTTCACACCTTTGTTTTCAGAGCTCGTATGTGTTATATTTTACTTTATATTCCCTTTTTTCCTTTCTTTTTTGATTCGCGCGAGCAACTAACTGTTTTTGTGTTTGTGAAACAACAAATTGGATAAAAATCTGTACTACTCTCCGCAGACAAAGTTGTATTCGTTCTCAGACCTGTCTTCCAAGCAAGCACTAACTGAATTATAAGCCTTTCTTGTGTGAAACTTTCTCCCATTTCACCCCTAGCTCATAGTACTCACGGAAAACAGTCCCTTTACCGCATATCTTTTCATTTAAAACACTTTTACCAAAAGATGTTGGGCTCAGAACGCCTGATTTATTACTTGTTATGTACCCATGTATTTTTATTTTTATTACAGAAATAGGGAAACACAAAAATGTGTGAATGAAAGGAAAGTTTTCGCAATTTCATTTCTTTTTAGAGCATTTAAATAGAAAAATATGTGAGAGTACACTTTAAATTGTATTATTAATAAGACAAAATATATTTGTATTATTCTATTGCTCAGTATTTATCATATATTATAGCTGCAAACAAATATTTAAAACCGCTAAATAAAATTTTCTACATAACTAGAATCCTTTCACAACAAGGAACAAAGATTTATTTTTCAAAAATCTCTAAATACTACATCGTCAATTCCCATTTTACTCATACGGTACATAGATCGTAACGGCATTGTTTCAAAATCAATTTTATCCGCGACTGTATACGCTGATTATCAGTAAAAAGGAATGTTTTTTTAACAAAACATTATAACCTGCCTGTTCCCTTAAAGTAATCAGTCTAAAAGGTATCGCGTTAGATGCAAGTGCTCTGCTTTGCAAGACGTCATGGCTTTCTCTTCAAGGTAATTTTTTTTTTTTGCTAATGTTAAGTTGAAGTTTATAAATTTATTATTGATAATCCCTCGAAATGTTGATTTTAAATGCAAGTCAGACTTACTCGATATACTAAATTTAACAGGAAATTATAACCAATTTTCTTTAAAAGCGCAAATAGTGCAATTATCTTATTTCTCTAAAAGATGCATATATCCCCAGTCTGCTAACCTGTAATTTAGAAGATATACGAAGCTTTGTAATTAAGCTTCCTCCCCAATTAAACATTCATAGCAATTGAAAACGTTTTTAATGTAGTCCATTCATAATTAATATCATTGCGGCATGATAGTTTTGCCATTCTTAAATAACACAGCAATTGAAAATGGGCGCATAAATGATTCATCGCTTTATTTAGGAGAATATTTCGTTTAAACTTAAACAAATAAAGGCTAAAAATGAGCCCTTATATTACATTAGTGGTATTAATAGATAACGAAGATAATAGTTACAACTAACAAATACGAAGAGTCGAAATTAACGATTAAATTTAAAAGAGCATATCGGAATTAAGGGTTTTCTTTTTCGCAAATTCTCCAGAACAACCCCTGTTTATTGGCCACCCTTGTCTGAGTCCACCGTTGCGAATGTCACATGAACTCACACTGAAGTCGACCCCATGAATTTTAACGATATTAAATCTGTCTTTCATTTCAACCTTATTTTCTACTCGAGTATGCATATTTCTTAAAAACTTTTATAAATCAAGAAATATTCGTTTTACTTATGTAAATTTTGTCACAGAATACTACTACGTTTGACGCCGGTGAATCAAATACCGGAAATTCTCCTCGGCTACCTCACGTGTCTTTACCACGCCTATAAAGGCTAATTTAATGTTATAATTCCAACAAAGAATTTAAAATTTACCTTGGATAGGAAAAACACATTGCACCTGGCAAACAGACGCCGTTTATCACATTCGCAAAAACTTTGAATTCCCTCCTTTACAACAGCACCCCTCTTTAGGGGTGAGTTGATCTAGAACTTCGTCGTATTTATTAAGCGTTTGACCACTAGATAGCACTATCTATTGGAAGTTTGAATTCAAACCTTAATTTTACGAAAAATAATATTAGAAAAAACAATGTTAATAATGTGTAGTTGTTTTGAAAATTAAATATATATATACATATCTTTTTTTTAGTAACTAAACATAAGTAATTTTGTGATAAATCAATTTTTTTCTTTTAATTCCCAAAGGAAAATTTGAAGGAATTTGACATTACAACTGCATCTAATTTCAAGTCATTTAAAATTCAAATAACAATCAAAATCCTACGTTAGCCGATATTCTTTTTACTTTAGTTTTAAAATTAAAATAGCTCTTCAAAGAACCGGTATTAATTAGCTCCAAAATAATGATGCAGAACAAGAATCCATCGATTTTAATTAGTGAAGAATCAGAAAACGTAAAAGTTGCTGTGAGGGTTAGACCTTTAAATAAGAAGGAATTAAGGGAAGGATTAGAAAATATCACGAGTATAGATAAGGAGAACAATGTGATCTCCTTGGCTAAACCAGCTTTACCAGATGAACATCCCAAATCGTTTAAATTCGATTATATTTTTCCAGAAGACTGTACTCAAGTAATCTTTAAATCATATCCTAGTATAACACAATTAGCGTTGCATATTTTAGATACATTTATATAATCAGATAGCTTATCCAATTGTTGAGAAAGTATTTCAAGGGTACAATGGAACTATATTTGCGTACGGTCAAACAGGTGCTGGTAAAACATATACTATGATGGGAAAACAAGATGATTCAATGCAAAAGGGCATTTTACCAAACACATTTCGCCATATATTCAATAAAATATCTAACTGTGATAATGGGAAGTCTGCTTTAATTACCATATCGTATTTAGAAATTTATAATGAAGATGTTCGTGATTTACTCTCACCAAATCCAAATACCAAATTAGAAGTACGAGAGAGACTGGATATTGGGGTGTATGTGAAAGATTTAACGGCATATACTGTAAAATCAATCCAAGAGATTAACGAATTAATGGACAAGGGTAATGCGAATCGTTTTACCAGGTCGACGTTGATGAATGATTTAAGCTCAAGGTCACATGCGATATTTACCATGACAATTGAATGTAATGATACGGAGGGTAAAACCTTGATCGGAAAACTTAATCTTGTTGATTTGGCTGTAAATAAATATAAACAAAATATACTTTATACTTTTCTAAAATGTGTAATTTAAGGGTTCGGAAAGGCTGGGTCGGACCCACGCCACTGGTGATCGTTTAAAGGAAGCTAGTAACATAAACCAATCGTTATCAGCTTTAGGAATTGTAATATCAGCTTTGATTAATGACAAAATCACTCATGTGCCTTATAGAAACTCAAAATTAACTCGTTTATTACAAGATTCTTTAGGGGGTAACTCACAGACAGCTATGGTAAGTGTAATAGGGACGAAAATGCAATTTTTTTACAATTTTTAATGTAGATAGCGATGATTAGCCCCTCTGAAAACGATTACGAGGAGAGTATATGTACATTACGATATGCTAGTAGGGTTAAATATATAAAAAATCATATTACGGCTAATGCAAAGTCGAAGAAAAACATGATTGCCTTCTCAGAACAGGAACTCAATAAATTGTTGTTGCTAATTGTTTCATTGCGCAAAGAAAAAGCTGCCCTTGTCTTAGAGGTAATCAATTTTGTTTTTTTTATGGTAAAATTGAGTTGAAATACAAACACTTTAAATCCTAAGGTAGACTTTAAGGTACTCAAAAACGTTCCATTCAAATCTTCAATTGGGTGTCAATTCAATTTTATCGACAATTTACGTTCAAAAAAAAACAAACCTTGTTCATATTTTTCATTTAAATCTAGAGAAATAAGGATAAGGAACAATTAGAAGCTTTATATGAAGATTACAAGAAACAAGATGAGGAATATCAAAAATTATGCGAGTAAGTCTCTCCTGCGGTTTTGAACCCATCATTGTCATAGGCTTATTTCATCCTTTGTTTTGATTCTGTTTCTTTCCTTTTTGTTTGCTTCTCATTTAGAATCTTAACCAAATCTGAAAATTCCAATGATATGAGGAAGTGTTTCGCAAGTGACGAAGAAGAAGAGGATGATCAAGCTGAAGATGAAAGAAATGAGATGGAACCTGCCACAAAGAAATTCTGCGATTTTCTCGTAAAGCAAGGTTCAGAGAACACATTCTCATCCCTTTTAAAGACATACGCCAAGCAACAATTCTCTTCTGAATACGCATTACGTAACTTCAGATTATATAACTTGACGCTAAGCCACATTCAGAACGAAACCGGCAATACGCCTTTAAGTACTACAAATAGAAGCTTTAGTGTTCCTAATTTGTCGCTAATAGGTAACACAATCCAAATAAAAAAATGCAAATCTCTAAGTGAATTGGGCAATGAGGAACTACGCGATAATTTCATTGAAATAAGTTCGGTTCGAATTGGTCTAGAAAAGCTACAAACTATTCTTTTAAAACAAGATCCAGATAAATCTGCTCAGCAAGAGCCTGAAGAGAAGATGGAGGTAGCAGTCGTACAGGAAAACCCTGATGATCTTAAGCTAAGCATAGCTCCTCATGGTGGTAATCATTTTAAAAAATACATCGCGAATATTGAAGCTTTAAAACAGGAATTGAAAAATATATCTTCTGAAAAAAATAATTTGGAGAAAAAAAATGAAGAACTACAAACGTTACTCGTTGCATATAACAATAAACAGGAACATCCTGCACAGTATCAAGTGAGTTTGAACTCGATAGCCATCAAATGTAATGAGTTAGCTGTTGAAAACCAGAGCTTGAAGGAACATAACGTTAATATGGACAGTCAATTGAATTACTATAAAACGAAACTCAATGAGAAATATAACTTAGATCTAGAGTTAACACAAAGAAAAATAATCTCGTTGGCATCTTTCAACCAGGAGCTAGAGATGGCCAATCAGACCTTAAGAGACCAGAAAGTAGAGCTTGATAAACAAATAGAATACTACAGATGCAAATTTACTGAACAACATTCAAACTTACAGGTATCTCAAAAGCAAATCGGTTCATTTGCTAATCAAACAAAGGAATTACAAGAAGAAAATCAAGCCTTAAAGGATTGTAACGCCAGTCTACAACAAAAATTGGATCAAATACAAAATCACTGCCAAGAACTGACTTCTCAGCGTGCGATGTATGAAAAGCAAATCAACTCGTACTCAACTGCTATTGCCAAACTAGAATACGACAGAGACGCATTAAAGATACAACTGGAGAATATGCACGGCAGCTACAGCGAAATGTATAGCACTGAGGTAACATCCTGTAAGAACAGGATCAGTTTGTTGGTAGTAACATGCAATGAGAAAGACAATCAAATTTCATTGTTAATGCAGCAAATTGTCGATTACGAAAAACAGTTGGGTTACTACCAAGATCAATATAAAGAAAAGGCCCAATCCCAGATTAAATTAGCTCAAGATTATAACATATTGGTAGAAAAGTATAATCATCTAAGCAATCATTCACTCAAAATCCAATGCGATTTAGATGTATTGCGAGAAAAAGAAAAGAGTCTACTAGAATCCTTTGATAATTGTGAAAAGAAAGCTAAACAGTACCAAACTGACCTAGAAAATCACGAAAAGATTCTAAAAGCGAAAAATGTGGAGCTAAGAGGCCTTGTTGATGAAAGAAAGAAGATAGAAGATAAATTTACGCTGTCCCAAGTTAAAATCGCCCAGTTGGAAGATAACATCAATACTATGAAGAACCAAAACAGTAAATTACACCAAGACTCCAACAAATCTGAAGATAAGAAACTTGACGAATATCGCAAAGAGATATTAAAACTAAAAAATACCCAAGCCGAACAAGTTAACCAATATGAGAAACGCTTTAATGATTTGATGCACGCAAATAAAAAATTGGAAGCCCTAAATAAATCATTAACTGTCGATGCGGAGGCAATTAAAGCTAAATTAAAT
Organism: Trypoxylus dichotomus; assembly: GCA_023509865.1. Taxonomy (NCBI): domain Eukaryota; kingdom Metazoa; phylum Arthropoda; class Insecta; order Coleoptera; family Scarabaeidae; genus Trypoxylus; species Trypoxylus dichotomus. The sequence goes on along the minus strand of CM042083.1, from coordinate 6,527,071 downwards.
CAGGAAGTCAACTTAAAAAACCAAATAACTCAAAATTTAAAGGTTAGAGAACACGTCTTAAAGTGCTTAAAGATGGATTACCACAGTTTGAACCAGGTTCACATACAGCACGTTGATTTAAATAAAGAGAGAAAGAAAAATATCCAGGAACTTCAAGAGAAAGTCATTCACTTGGAAAATGCGAATAAAAATTTACAAGAAAGGATCCGAATGAGGATGTGCAATTCTTTACAGAAGAGCCCTAAACCTGAAGATAGTTTCAGGCTAATTACGAAATTCAGAAACACTGTTACTAGCTATGACAATGAAGATGTAACGAGCGCGAAGATGAAATTAAAAAAAGGTAGGAAGCTTAGCCTGAAAATCCAAAAATTTAGAGTCAGAATTAAAAATATGTTTTGGATTTAAATTTAATAAGATTAGATCTTTCCATTTTTCGAATTGTTTTATTCTATTTCATGGACATCCTGTAGAAAGGGTAATTACAAAAGATGCGTTCCCTTAAGTTTAGTTAATATTTTTGTTGCATTATCTCTTTCATTTAGTCGTTAATCGAGCACTTTTAAACGATTAGCAATCTATTCCGTCTCTTTTTAGCTGAACAAACAAATGATATGCTTGTAGAAAAAGATAAACAAATATCCCAGTTGAAGAACCAACTGGCCGAGTTCGGCGTTAAGTTGGAGAATGCAAAAAAGGAGTTGGAGTCCGCCAGAGGTACTTGCGATTGTAAAAAGGCAGCTAGGACCTCTCTATCTAATAGGAGGCGTCATGAGAAGAATATGCTACAAGATACCAGGCGCAACATCGGTAATTATTCTCAAAAATGTTCGAATTTGATACGCTATTTCATTCCTATCTATTTCTAGCTAATGAAGATCCTAAGGGCGACTTATTAGGACAAGTAAAACAATCTTAAATTATCTTAAAGTAGTTATAGAAGTTACAAAGAGTATTTTTCGAGATCCACTGACCAAATAATAGGAATAAACATTAGAATAAATAGGATTATAAACAATAAACCGTTAAAAAACGGACAAAATTAATATATAAAGACAGTAGATCTGAGTAATTAAAAACTTACTAAATATAATATGAATATTAGTGAGATTTTTCTATTTTTTATATGATAATATTTATATAAAAATTCAAATTTTATGTATTATGACTTGATATACTTATGCAACTATTTTTTTTACGTTTAATGTTAAAGTTTGTTTTCTTTTATTAGTTTTTGTTATTATGTACATGCTATATTATAATTTCGAATAAAGCATATTTAAAAAAATAATATATAAATATTATAATTATTAACAACGGACACTGTCCTATAATGCGAATAAATTAAAGCTAAAGTCGAAGTGTAGCAACGTCTAATATTTCGTCGTACTGTGTTAAAAGACATATATATATATTAGTCATTGTATAACAAAAAGATGTAATTTTTCTTTACTTTTGATGCAAATACACCTTGAATTTAATTTAGAAAATAAATGGTATATGTTTTGGGCAATAATTTATTATTTATTGGAAAATTATATGAATTTAAATTTTAATACAATGGCAATATAAGTAATAACGTGCAACGGAACTTAGAAAATTTCTACTATATCTTTTTGCATCCCTAAAGAACTATTCTATTGAAACACGAACAAGCTGTATAACAACGATATTAGCTCCATATACTTTGACAGTTCTTCGTTCCTAAATTCAATCTAATGCTAAGTTAACCATACAAATCAGTAATACAAACAAAAGTTTGACATTTAGAATTAGATGAGTAGTTTATCTTCATTAAATTAATTCATAACACTTACAAGAAATGGCTAATAATAAGAATCAAATGAAAGGTGAACTAGAAAACGTACGTGTTGTAATTCGAGTTAGACCTTTAAATAAGAAAGAATTACAAGAAGGAAACCAAAATATAGTGACTGTGGATAGAGAAGAGAATGTTATTGCTTTAACAAAACCAAGTTTAGCTGGTGAAAAGCCAAAGATGTTCAAGTTCGATCATGTATTTCCAGAAGACTGCACACAGGTAATACAAAACGATTACATTTAAATTCCTACCTATATTCTTGCTGTTTCAGATGGATTTATATAGACATATAGCTTTTCCGATCGTAGAGAAAGTACTGCAAGGTTATAATGGAACAGTATTTGCTTACGGGCAAACAGGAACTGGCAAAACCTACACGATGGCTGGAAACCAAAACGTAGCTGAATATAAAGGAATTATACCTAACACATTTTCCCATATATTTAGCCAAATATCGCGATCAAGTGGGGAGAAATCTTTTGTAGTCACAGTAACATATTTAGAAATTTATAATGAAGATGTACGGGATTTGCTTTCCTCTAGCCCCAGTGCTAAATTAGAAGTCCGTGAGAGGCTTGACGTAGGTGTTTATGTGAAAGATTTAATGGGATTCACAGTAGACTCTATAGAATCCATTTCTGAATTAATGAATCGAGGTAACACGAACCGTATGACAAGATCGACTTTGATGAACGATGTAAGCTCAAGATCGCATGCGATATTTACTATTACAATCGAATCGAAAGATAGAATTGACAATAAGACTACAATCGGGAAGCTTAACCTTGTTGATTTAGCTGTAAGTATTACGATGGGGTTAAAAATAAAAAGTGAATATCTACCAATTTAAGGGTTCTGAGAGGTTAAGCAGAACACATGCTACTGGTGAACGTCTAAAAGAGGCCAGCAATATTAACCAATCATTATCAGTATTAGGAAATGTAATTTCAGCTTTGGTCGATGGGAAAAGCACGCATATTCCATATAGGAACTCGAAACTAACTAGATTGTTACAAGATTCTTTAGGTGGAAATTCAAAAACTGCCATGGTAAGTTTATAAATTAAAATGTAACGACTATAAGATTACACACCATTCTCATACTACACAGATAGCGATGGTAAGCCCATCTGAAAGCGATTATGAAGAAAGTATCTGTACTTTACGCTATGCTAGTCGTGTCAAATACATAAAGAACCAAATCAGGGTGAACGTTGAAACCAAGAAAGGTATGATTGAGTGTTTCGAACAGGAGATTGCAAAATTACAGCAAAGGATATCAATTATCTCATTACACGAAGAAAAGGCAGCTATAAAATTGGCGGTAAATACAATTTTGCATGACTTCATGTGCTTAATCACTGTTGATAATTTGATTTATGTAGAAAAAAAAAGATAAATCGCAATTGGAAGCATTATCTGAGGAATGTAGGAAACACGATGAAGAATTGCAGAAAACTGAGTAAGTCTCCCCTTGAAGATTATTCCTTTTATAGCAGAAAGGTAGTCTGTATCATTCTAGGAAAGAAAAAGAAGAATTGTTACAAAAGATATCTCTAATTCAGAAGAAGATCTTAGTTGGCGGTGAAAATCTATTGGAGAAAGCTCAACAGCAATTATTTTTACTGGAGATGTCTGGAGCTGAATTGGAAAGTTTAGATAAATCCCACCAACAATTAGAGGAACAGATACAACAAAAAGGAGTATGGTTACACCATGTTTATTTCCTGCTCTATTTTGGTAAACTCATCATTTTCAGGCTGAAAGATTTGACGTCACTGAAAAGTATTCAAGTCTCCAGGAGGAAGACGTTGGTATCACTAAGAAGATAAAGAAGGTACAAGCACTACTTAACGATGTTAAAGAAGAACATGCTGACAAGGAACATGAGTACCAGAGGGAGATGGAAGCTCTATTGGATAACTATAGGTTATTAGTTAGGGAGCTTCAATTAGCTAATATGATGATCGAGAACTATATTCCAAAGGAATATTTGGTAAGCTTTAATTATGACAGCAAAAGTTGTTTCAATGACAACGTTAATGCAATTACAGAAAAAAATTGAATCAAACATGCTATGGAACACCGAAACAACTGAATTCCAAATGAAAGGCGTGGCTTACACTGGAAATAATATGAGGAAACATATGTCGAGTCATTTAGAACATTCAACGCCGGTAAAACGTGGAATGAAAGCTGTCTATCATAGTTACAATTCGAATAAAAAAACTGACAAGCAAAGGCGTGTCTCAAGTGTACCTAGACCTAGTGGAAGATTGATACCACCAAAGTCGGCAGCATCAAGACATTAATTATTTATATTGGTATCTATACTTATGTACTCTAAGAAAGCACTCTAATAATTTATAACATTTTGTTATTATACTGGATTGGCTTTGAATTTTCTATTGAGTCCAAAACCAATACCAAGTTAGTTGTTTAGGTTTTTTTTTGATGGAAGAACCACCAAATACTCAAGAACTTATTTTTTTCGTTATATATTTAACTTATGTGATAATTTCCTGTGTTATTTTAGTCAAATTTTATTTATGAGGCATTCCACTAGGTATTGTCTAACGTATTTTGTTGAATATTTTATTATTATTACTACTATTATATAGAAATTGCAAATTTATATAATTAGCTTAAAGAATTGAGCAAATTTCAAATATTTTATATAAATATCTACGATATACCAACATGAAGAAGCTTAATTTATAATTGTGTCAACTACCAACAGTACTCAAGCAAAGGAATTATAAGAAAATAAGTGTTGAGATTGAAATTTGTTTCAATATATTGTTGTGGTAATAAAATTTATGCAAAAGAAATAAGTTGTCTTATTTATTATGCCATGTCCTTACTTGATGAGAACAAGATAAAAATTTTATTATATGTTAGTTTTCTCTAATTATTTCTAGTAACTTTTTGTTTCATGCATATTATTTTATTATGAATTCCATGTGTAGTATGTATCGAGCATTACACATACCATTCTCCAGTAGATAAATATTTTTTATCTGCGATTATATTATATTGCAGATAATCTGTTATTAATATTATTATGCAAATGCGTTTGAAAAAAATTCTATTACACGTTGATTCCTTAATAAAGCAATAACAATTTTTTTACGACTGGTTTCATAATCCCGGTTATTTTACCTCATTCCTATAATTGACGAAAACATAAATCGCTTATTTATTCTCACAGATTATAAATACACCCAGGGACATGAATATGAGGCACCTTTTAGATGTTTTAATATAGCGGTATTAACGGACAAATAGTCTTTACCTGTCGCTTCTTAGAAATACCTGTAATACACTAGGATGACAGAATAAAATAGACACCTACTAATTAAAAAAAAGATTTTATTCTCGTTATATATACAAAGTATTTTAAAATTAGACCAATATTTTGTCGATCCACCTTTACTTGCGTGAAGTGCTGCGGGTCGTCGTGGCATAGAATCTATTAAATGATTAATGGTGTCTTCTGGAATATTTAACCGCTCTTCTGTAACAGCTGCCACGAGTTCTTCCTTATTGCTGGGTTTTCGGGGTCGTTTCGCCATATTTGTCTGGATTATGTGCAAATATTCTCTATCGGATTCATGTCTAGTGATTGGCCGAATCCCCTGTTCCTCTTTCTATGTGGTTGTTGTTCTTGCTTTGTGGCAGGGTGCTCCATCCTCCATAAAAGTGGCGTCTTCTTTAGATAAAATGGCGTTGTCGAATATCGGTAGTAGTCCTTCTGTTAATATTTGGATATATTTTGCCGCATTTATATTTCCGTCGCAGATTACTAATTGCGATCTTCCACCATACCATATCGCGCCCCACACCATGATGTATTTCACCGTCTGATGCAAAAATTTGTCGTCCAGTTGCCTTGACGAACGTCTCCATACACACGTACGACCACTATCACTGAATAGGCAGTATCTACTTTCGTCTGAAAAAATGACAGACCGCCAAAACTCTTCGGGCTTTGTTCGCATTTTTTCTTTGCCACCGTTTTATACATCCCCACACTGTGGAGGTATCGCAGAACGGTGCGCTGACTTTTCTGTGAAGTTGCTGCAAGCTCAGCTGTACTTTTTCGCGATTCTCTTAACACTTCGGGCACAAGCACCCTTTTACTTCTTTCAGAAGATCCGGCACGACCTGGTCTCGGCTCCACTATTGTTTTTTCCTTGCGTTTAAATTGTGTAATCACACGGTTAACTGTGGACAACGGAATATTTAAAAATTTACTTATTTCACATTGCGAAGCGCCGCGTTCACTCTGGCCAACGATGCGACCCCGGGTGAAGTCGCTAATATTACTCGAACCTTGTAAGCGAGGCATAGTTGTAACGATACTAAACTATGACGAATTCCTTCCGATACATCTACCCCTACCCTAATTACAAGAGAAAGTTCTTAATTCGTTCTTAGAATTTAGCTGTTTATATATTTATACCGCTTTACCTGGTGTCTATTTTATTCTGTCACCCTAGTGTATAAATAGAAGGGTTGGTGGGACGAATACCGTTGTTAATCCATTTATTGCTGTATTTGCAGAACTGATTATATTATACACTTAGTATAGTTCGGTAAAGTGACCGGTGAACATCAGTATTTTATTTTAAATTATATGTGCGTTTGTTATTGGCAAATAAAAATATTTATTCGTGATTAGTTTATGTGTATGTTACTGAAAATGCAGAAATCTAAAGAACTTTCTGAGTTTCAACATGCGCAAATTATTACACTACAGGGATTATCCCAAGTGATGATTAGTAAAAGAAAAATTGGGGGTGCCTAATAATTACGTCCCTGCCTGTAGATACTGTTCAACCTGTTAATCTCAAATATTTACTATTTATTCAAGATAAAATTAATACACAATTGCACGTATAAGGTTTTAGCAAATGTAATTGTTTAAATTTGTTTTGGAAATTTATAGCTATTAAATATACCCACTTCGTTTAATATTTTTTGTCCGTTAGGAATTGGCTTTAGTATTATAGATTTTTTCATGGTATCAAACTTCATTCGTGAACTTCCCTCCTTTAACCTCGGTTCGTTAGAAAAACTACGTAAACAAACAGGGTTAATTAAATTAAAAATAATTAAGCTATTAATATTTATTTCTACAAATTTAGAGTATACTGCAAATTTATGAGGTAAATGAAGAGAATTAGATGTTAGACTTGTATTTAATTTAGGAATTATAAACGTTTATTTTGAAAGCTTATGTTTGTTTATCCACCTGTTACTTTAATTAAATTAATATAGCGCTAATAAAGAATATGATATATCATACGTTTTCCTAACGATGATAAATGCTTCAATTTACACCAACATTGCCGTTGTGTTATACAGTATCGAATAAAGCTTATTTTTTCGCTTTAATACTAAAAACGATGCCATGAGACATTTTAATATTTTTTTTATTAGTGCAAGAGTTTCTAAATGTTTAATCATAACATAAAATCGCCATTGTTCCTATATTTGTGCGTCTTCCAAAAACAACAAAAAATTATGTGTGCAATATCCTGTGAGCGTCACTGTATATACGAACACCATTATTTACAATTACACACATACATATATATACCTTCGAATCTGATGGTTAATTCAATGGGATGTTTTGATTAAGTAAACGGCTAGCAGGTTGTTTAGCACTTCTCAAAGTGAAATTTAAATTGTAATCTCGTAATCATTTATTCTGGATAAAAAAAAAATAAAATTACTTCCTTTTTAACTGTAATGTAAGTCTCCAGGCTGAACCTTTAAAATATGCATTCAATTGCCATTGGTAATAATAAATCAAATATTTTGTCAAATGTTTTTGGAACCACACCGAATAGTGCATCAAGTACAAAGGAAGAAGATGACACCTTACTGGACGTCGAAGGCAAAGTTAAGACAAGATTACTATCGATGTGGAATAATATGAAATATGGTAAGTTTAAATGGAAACTTTCACCATTATTTTATTTTGATCTCATTTTAATTTCTTCAGGAATGAAATTAAAGACAAATTTTTCAAAAGAATCACCAGTTTGGTTATTGGGTCGGTGTTACCATAAAAAGCTTGAGAATACCGATTCTACGGAAGAAGGAACTGATATTGCAGCTTATGCTAGTCAAGGAAACGTAAGGGTGTGATCCCCATTTATCCTATATGAACCCCCTATAAAGTATGTTAATTTTGTAGTTATCAACTAACGAAGATGAAGGATTTGAAGGTTTTAAATGGGATTTTATCAGTAGAATATGGATGACATATCGAAGAGAATTTCCTATATTAAACGGGTCGAATTATAGCAGTGATTGTGGATGGGGTTGTATGTTAAGGAGTGGACAAATGTTATTGGCACAAGCATTAGTTTGCCATATGCTAGGAAGGAGTAAGAAAATATGATAATAATTAGAAACAAATTATTTATAGTTATCTATAGGTTGGAGGTGGGATCCTAACAGAATTTCTGTAACCAGTGAGACGTATTGTGAGGATCTCCTACACAGACAGATTATCAAGTGGTTCGGTGATAAACCTAGTCGTAACACCCCATTTTCAATCCATGAACTAGTCAAATTAGGGGAAAGCAATGGCAAGAAAGCGGGTGATTGGTACGGACCTGGATTTGTTGCACATTTATTAAGGTTAATTGGGTACAGTTTGATTTATACAATAACTAAGCATTTTTTGCATTGTTTCAGGCAAGCTGTTAAGGCGGCAACAAAAGATAACATAAAACTTGATAAAATTTCTATATACGTAGCTCAGGATTGTGCAGGTATCATATTTAAATTTTAGTATCAAATTGCAAAGATGAAAGAGATCATTTTTCAGTGTATATTGATGATGTGCTTGAAGAATGTAAAGATGAGAAGACAGGCGAATGGAAGTCTATTGTTATATTAATTCCAGTTCGTTTAGGTAATGAGAAATTTAACCCAGTGTATGGGCCGTGTTTAACGGCCCTATTCAGTTTAGAACAATGTATAGGTGTTATTGGAGGGCGACCTAAGCACTCCTTATATTTCGTTGGATATCAAGGTAAGAGTCAGAATTCTAACATTCATAAGTTTGATTCCACCTAAAATGTTCAGGGCAATTCGTACTAGTCTTCTTAAAAAGGCGTTTATAATCTATTGTTGATAGTATATATTCATTACAATAAGACTTGTTAGCAAAATCCATTCCCACACGGAAATAATCTATTCCAGTACTAAATTTTATGATGTCAATTAAGCAATAATGCGTTAATAGTAGGAAATTGAGGGTGAATTTGTTATGAAATAGTATCTAGTATATTGCCGAGCTCCTGAAGACGTGTATGATTGCGTTAGGAAAATCCTACTTCATATTATTAGTTTATTTGATCGAAGATCTACCAAACAGGAGGGAATTGGATATTGAAATGCGTACCAGAATATGCATTTTACACGAAATAAATGTTTCAAGTAGAGAAGTTGCTCGACTATTAACCAAAAGGTTGTCTCTAGCATGGTTAACACGTCGAGTTACCGTGACTGTCTGCCGAAGTGGTTTCGCCTCTAGCTCTTTCCTTCATTTACTCTTTTCACCTTCGCTTTCTTTCTGACCCCCCGCCCCCTTTTTTTAATTTTATTTTTATCCCTTTCTCTTTTTATTTCTTTCTTCTCTTACACTTATTTCATTTCTATATATCTCATCATGACACGGTCCAATTCCGGAAGTAGTTCATTTATTATTGACTGGCCCCGGAAGCCTACGTATTCATTTCATATTTAAGATCAATGACGAGACGAGACAAACAACACATCCGAGTGATTTCCCTAAGAAATCGCTGCCTTACTGCACTGCAAATTACGGCAGAATTCAATAAGAGAAACTGGTCTGAGGTGTCGTATAGCAGTAAGAAAACCACGGTTAAGTTCTATACAAAAACACCAGATTGGGAAAATATGTTATGGACGGACGCATCGAAATTCGAATTATTCTGAAGTAAACGAGAAAGAATGTTAGATGAGTTGTATTTCAAAAACAGTGAAGCATGGAGGAGGAAACGTCATGATGTGGGGCTGCTTTGTTGGTTAACATTTGTTAAAATAAATGAAAGAATGACAGAAGATGTGTATTTGAGAGTCTTAGAAAACGATGCAATACCAACAGGATGGTTCACTTAACAGCAAGATAACGACCTTAAACACACTGCAAATGTGGTTAAAATCTGAAGGAGTCCTATTCTTAAATTGCAACTCCACTGAACTCTAGTGGGATCATTTGGATCGTGAGGTACGATTGCCAAAGTAGCATTCTGGAATGCTCTACAAGAAGTGTGGAATGCTATAGATGAATCATATTTGGAGCGATTATTTCTAAGGATGTCGTGTATCTGTTAATCAGTTATTAAAGCAAAAGGGGGTTACTTTGAGTTGTTTCTTTTTTTTTGTCATTTTATAGAGTGTGATTAAACTTATGAATGGTAGTGTACACTAGGGTAACAGAATAAAATAGACACCAGGTAGAGCGGTATAAATATGTAAACAACTAAAAAAGAACGAATTAAGAACTTTCTCTTGTCATTAGGGTAGGGGTAGATGTATCGGAAGGAATTCGTCATAGTTTAGTATCGTTACAACTATGCCTCGCTTACAAGGTTCGAGTGATATTAGCGACTTCACCCGGGGTCGCATCGTTGGCTAGAGTGAGCGCGGCGCTTCGCAACGTGAAATAAGTAAATTTTTAAATATTCCGTTGTCCACAGTTAACCGTGTGATTACACAATTTAAACGCAAGGAAAAAACAACAGCGGAGTCGAGACCAGGTCGCGCCGGACCTTCTGAAGAAATAAAAGGGTGCTTGTCCGCGAAGTGTTAAGAGAACCGCGAAAAAGTACAGCTGAGCTTGCGGCAACTTCACAGAAAAGTCAACGCACCGTTCTGCGATACCTCCACAGTGTGGGGATATATAAAATGGTGGCAAAGAAAAAACCTCTCCTTACGGCGTTTCAAAAACGGCGCCGAATGGCTTGGGCAATCGAAATGCGAACGAAGCCCGAAGAGTTTTGGCGGTCTGTCATTTTTTCAGACGAAAGCAAATACTGCCAGTGATACTACTCAGTGATAGTGGTCGTACGTGGGTATGGAGACGTTCGTCACAGCAACTGGACGACAAATTTTTGCATCAGACGGTGAAATACGGCGGTGTAAACATCATGGTGTGGGACGCGATATATGGTGGAAAATCGCAATGCGACGGAAATATAAATGCGGCAAAATATATCCAAATATTAACAGAAGGACTACTACCGATATTCGACAACGCCATTTTATCTAAAGAAGACGCCACTTTTATGGAGGATGGAGCACCCTGCCACAAAGCAAGAACAACAACCACATGGAAAGAGGAACAGGGGATTCGGATTTTACCATGGCCAGGCCAATCACCAGACATGAATCCGATAGAGAATGTTTGGCACATAATCCAGACAAATATGGCGAAACGACCCCGAAAACCCAGCAATAAGGAAGAACTCGTGGCAGCTGTTACAGAAGAGTGGTTAAATATTCCAGAAGACACCATTAATCATTTAATAGATTCTATGCCACGACGACTCGCAGCACTTCACGCAAGTAAAGGTGGATCGACAAAATATTAGTCTAATTTAAAAATTTTAAAATATTTTGTATATATAACGAGAATAGAATCTTTTTTTTAATTAGTAGGTGTCTATTTTATTCTGTCACCCTAGTGTATATTCGAAACGTTAATACTTTCAAATTTAATTTCTAATTACAGCTATCATTTTACTGTTATTATGTTTTAGATGATAAACTGATCCATTTAGATCCCCACTATTGCCAAGAAATGGTTGACGTTGACGCGCACAATTTTTCATTCAGTTCCTTTCACTGTAGATCCCCGCGCAAGATGAACCTAAGCAAAATGGATCCTTCATGTTGTATTGGGTTCTATTGTGCAGGGAAGAGTGACTTTTTTAATCTTAGAGAGAGATACGAAGCTGTAAGTAAATGAAGAGGATTTGGAAATTCTACAATAACGCGTCGTTCGGTGTGTTACAGTCAGTATTACCTTCAAAATCGTCTTTTAATGCCGACTATCCCATGTTTGTCTTTGCCGATGGCCATGGGAGAGACGCACATGAAATTCCTGAATATTATCTGCACTCTGACGTTGAATATCTCCACGATGATCCGGATCCCAGTAGTTTAGAATCTGAAGAGTTCGTTATGCTGACATAAGCTTACTGGAAAAGCTGTTTAAAATATTTATCATTAGTACTAGTTCCAGAATATTTAAGATTCGTTCATGATGTATATTTTTTTTAATTTTCGTCACATATTTTATTACAACCATTATTATTATTATTATATTGTCTCTCTCCATTGTTATTGATTAACCCGTTTAAAAATCAATAAAAAAAGGATTTATTTTATAATTAAAAAAGAGAAAAATAATAAAGAGATTTCCCAGAATTCGAGCGTTTTATTTCAATATCATTCAAGATAATTATAATCCATTATACGTAGTGAAAAATATATAAAAAAAAAACAGGTACAAAGAAAAAAAATTGCCTTTTAAAAATATATTTGTATATTATGCACGAGCTGTGAAATGCAGCGGAAAGTAAGAGACTAGACAATCGAGAACTTGGGGCCAAATTTCATCAGAGGTCTTTCCTTCAAATTCTGCCAAAACCCCTTTCTTCCTATAAAATTCTATAACGGGTTTCGTAAGTGCTTCGTATTGTTTTAAACGTTCCATGACGACTTCTGGCTTATCATCATCTCTTTGCACCAAATCTTCGCCTGTAACATCGTCTTTACCCTAAAAAATAGTTTTAATGAATTCCTACTGTAGGAAAATCGAAAAAACTTACCGGGATTTTAGGTGCATTAAAATCGATGTTATATACCCTACCGCTAGGTAAATGAATCCAACGTCCCTTTACCCTTTCAATAATAACGTCGAAAGGTACTTTCAGATTCAAAACTACATCAATCTGCTCCTCTTCCCAAAAATTTTGAGCTTGGGAAAGAGTCCTTGGAAACCCTACATAGAAATTATGTTTAACAAAATTTTGTAAGCAAATTATCTAAAAATGTACTATTTTTTTGAAAATGAGCCAAATACCTAAATTAGAACTTTAAACTTGTTATATAGTCTATGTATACAAATCATAATGTGTCGAAAAAAAACTGACCAATTATTCTCCGCCTTTAACGATCATGTGTGGCCGATAACAACCAATGAGATATGTATTTTTATAACTATGCTAATTGGATATAATCGTTTCAAATATAATATGAGAAGCGACAATTTATTTTTAAATTATTAAATTATTTCAATTTCCTAGGCAATTGTATTTAAAGCGAAATAAATAAACAAACTGTACTTACCATCTAGCAGCCATGATTTAGCACCAAGACTTTTAATCTCATTTACAATAAACTTAATCATTAGGTTATCAGGAACCAATTTTCCTTGCTGGATATATTTTTTAGCTTCCAAACCAATAGCTGAAGCATGGAATAGGAATAAAATCAGTGAAACAAAGGAATAATTATATAGTAATTTAAGTAGATCTTAATAAATACCTGTCCCATTTTTAATATTCAGTCTTAACAAATCCCCACTGGATACATGCTCTAAATTGAACTTTTTGATTATCCTAGAGGATATTGTTCCTTTTCCAGATGCAGGAGCACCTAATATAACAGATTTAAAGAACTTGCCTGCCATTTTAAAGCAATTAGAATTACGTTGAATATGTAGGAATACATTTAAGAATAGTGTACATATATTTATTCGGGTGAACTTTGGAATTTAACTCAAAGCATACGGGGCAATTAAAATTAAATAATATCGCTCAAGATAAACGAATTGAGATTGTTATTTTTATTAAGAGAAATCCCGAGATACACAGGCTGCTTTCATTTCAGAGGCGGAATTTTCAAATCCAAACACAAAACAATCTGCGTAAGATTCTATAACCTTAATCTAATTCATATTTATTAAGTCTGGTCAAGTTATTTTGAAAGTGAAACCATTTTTTTCGCTTAGTATACCGCGCTGTTCAGCGACAACAGACGTAATTTACACGAAAACAGTGTGGATTACAGATAAGTAAAAAATTCAAATAAATTTAACAGTAGTGTTTGTTTTGGGGCACCAGAAGCATGTCTATAGCAATTAAAAACTCTTGTAAATTCTTCAATGTACTGTTAATTGATAAATGTGGAAAATCGGTATGTACGTTTATTAAAATAAAAATAACCAAACGCTACCTTAACGCCTTCGAGTTATATAGAGAAACCTTGAAACTTTAGACTTTTTTATTTTTATAGTATCGTGCCATTTTGAAACCCAACGTGTACAATTCCAGCAAAAGATTTTTACGTACGACCTGTAATCTAGAGGCGATTATATCGTTCAATCTCTCGGATATCGGCGAGGGAATTAGGGACGTGGTAGTGAAAGAGTGGTTCGTCAAAGAAGGGGATAAAGTGAAGCAATTCGATAATATTTGTGAAGTACAGAGCGATAAAGCATCTGTTACGATAACAAGTCGATACGATGGCATCATAAAAAAGCTTCATCATCAAGTAGAACAAGTTGCTTTTGTCGGTAAACCGCTTCTGGACATAGAAATTGAGGGGGGTAAGAAGCTCTATTTACTTTACTTTAAGTTATTTTAGGTTTTTGTGACGTTAATTGAAGCGAAATTTTACATTCCTACGTGTAATCGCGTTAAAAATATATTAAAAATAGTTATTGTCATTATTTTAAATGATAACCTTGGTGATCAGCGACATCTATTATCAACCGTTTGAATCTTTATGGAAATGCCTTGTATAGGCAACTTAATATACACCTAAAATTTAAATTTATTTCTAGACGATAAAATATCATCTTCATCATCATCAAGCTCAGCAAGCGATAGTTCTGAGGATGAAAGGGAAATTCAGCAAAAAACTGATAGTGAATCAACTGCACCACCTATTTTATGCATACCCTCAGTTAGAAGACTCGCAAAAGAATACAAGGTGATCTAATTAACGATCAAATCTTTAATTTGTGATTTAATCCTATTCTATTGCAGGTAGATTTGAGTGAAGTTACTCCAACTGGGAAGAAAGGAAGGGTATTAAAAGAAGACGTATTAAAGTATTTAGCATCAAAATCCTCCCCTATAGAGGTTCCTCTTTCAGTTCAAAGCGAAATTAAGACAGTATTTGCACCCAGAACGGATAGAAATGAATTCTTAACGCCTTTTCAGAAAGGAATGGTGAAGACAATGACGGAAGCATTGGTATGTATTTGGTTTCTCATGGAATCCTTCCATTTAATTAAAAAAACAACTTTGATTATAGAAAATACCTCATTTCTTGTATTGTGACGAAGTTCCCGTGACAAAATTGAAAGTCCTCCAGCAGTCATTGAAGACTGAAAGCGAGAAATTGGGAATGAAAATTTCCATGATGCCATTTTTTATAAAAGCAGCTTCAAACGCCCTTCAACGCTATCCGATTTTGAACGCGCTGGTTGAAGAGAATTGCGAAAAGGTGATCTATCGTGGAGCGCATAATATCGGGATTGCTATGGATACAAAAATTGGATTAGCAGTTCCTGTAATTAAGAATGTCGATCAGCTATCGATTATGGAAATCGCGAAAGAATTAAATAGGCTGATGAAGTCTGGTAAGGAAGGGGCATTTTCAAATAGTGATCTAATTGGAGGAACTTTTACTATATCAAATATTGGAGTTGTAAGTCTGGAGAAGGGTTTTAATTGATTCTTTGTTAATGGAATGATTTTAGATTGGCGGCACATATGCGAGTCCTATCATTCTACCCCCACAAGTCGCTATCATCGCGATTGGTGCATCTAAGGTGGTGAATATGCCCTTTCTCTTATGTAACTTATTTAATATAAGCCTATTTTCAGACCGTACCGCGTTTTGATGAATCTCGAAACATCATAGCCGAAGACATCGTATGTGTTAGCGGAGCAGCCGATCATAGGATTGTAGATGGTGCTAGTATGGCTAATTTCATCAACCAATTCAAGAAGCAGATTGGCGACCCGAATCTATTGTTTCTGAATTTGTAATATTGATAAAAGAATTTTATAAACATAAATTGTGTTTTCATTTATGTATTAAAATTTGTAACAGCGTCACTGTATTAACATTTTTGATCCCAATCTAAATCTCATGTATTTACAGCTAATTACTCTAGATACATATTTACATCAAATAAAGTGTTTGTTGTTTACACAATCAATGCACAAAATACGAAAACAAATATATCAATATGAAACGAGATCGGATTATTTGCTTTCTGTATTTTAATCACATGATTCCTGTTTAAAAAAATAGGATCTATTTAGATGCGCCGGCGTTATTTACTTTAGATATTAAATGAGTTATAGATTTTTCTAATGATTTATTAAGGGTAATCTGCGCGATAAAAATTACGTAAAATCGAAGATAAAGAAGTTATTCCGCTTTAAATTGCCCGGTAAATATAGTCGAGATTACATTCGTAAATGAACGCTAATACGTTATACATATTAAAGTAGAATCGTTAAACCGGTTTAATATATTAAATTTACATTTTATTTATTGTTGAAAAAAAAAAATATTCTAACGTGATTTGGGTTACTGGGACGGGACGGCATTGGATACATTCATTTTTAATTCGTGTTTTGTCGTAGAACTTGGCGGGTTTTACCTCAATCGGTGGCCGGGGCGAGTTAGGAACGCACCCATCGATTGCGTTCGGTGAAGTGCTGCATGTTGTAAGTCGAGTTGGTTTGGTTTTTTCGGGTTTTCGGCCGGAGTATTATTGGTTGAAGATTTGTGGTGAATAAGAATAGAGAAAGATGTCCGAAAATATCGAAATACAAACAATCCTCGCGCCAAAGACCCACTTAAATGCAGTTTCCGATAGCCCCGTGACGGATCCCGCGTCTAACACCAAGGTTTGTCATAAAACGATCACGTTTTATAACATTATAACCCCTCAATAGCCGCTAATAGGATCGGTTTATTTCATTTTTAACGACGACATCCGCTAAAATGCAACGTGAACCATACAGCAGTCGTTAAAATTGACCCAATTCATTTCATTAACGCTATGATTTAAGTGACATTTCTCTTTTTAATTATTTGTTTTGGCGATTTATCGCGGGGGTTCATTTAACCTCATTTAGTCCCCACATCCTTATTTATTGAAATAAAATCTCCCCACCTAATCAATTTAAAAAATCTACGTTGTAAAAGGCATACGTAGATGTAATAAATCTAGATTTCTTTTTAAATTATATAATAAAAAAATACGTTGTATAATTTTATTGTTATATGAACTTATTACGCATGTTAGCATTTTATGTTAACTACCGAAGCGAAATTATTTATTTATATTTACATTTTTGTTTGTTTTCTTTTTGACGTAAATTTGCTCTTGCCCGGCTCGGTTAGGAAGTAGAACCGCCTCATTTAAATTACACCGAAATAGTCAACTCCACAGGTTTGTTTAGTTTGTGATTGTAAACCGTGTAGTCAACATTTACTAAATGGGGGACTCAAACGCGAACAGTCAGAAAACGAAAGCTTCTGCGGGTTCTACTTCAGAAAAGGAGGTACGAAAATAAAAGCAAATATTTGAAATTGCACCGTATTTTTAAATTATTTTTCGTGTGACTTTTGAATTACCACCTTCAAGCCCCTGAGACTTGCTAATTCCTCTGGCGATTGTCACTTTAATTTCTACTTATGTATTTAGAAATAGCGCGCAAAACGAAGTATTTATTGCCTTATTGTATTCTAGGGTTTGGAGGGAACTAATGCCTTTGTTGGCCAAAGATCGAAATTGGTAAGATACGTGTTATGTATGCTTTACCACTTTTGGTCTTTAATTTTTATTTTATTTTTTTTATAGTGCATGTAGATTTCCTGATAGTTTTGTTTTTTTTTGCAATAATTTTTATATGTAATTGACTATTCCTATGTTTTGTATTATTTGGCTTTATTTGATTTTTTTTTTAATATATACAATGGCCCGTGTCAAATGCAGAGATATTTCTTGATTTGAATTCTACTCCCTGTCAAGCAAAAATATTTTTTACGACATAGAAAAAAGTTTTTAAGAAATTTTAAATCAAGTTCTGAGGGAAGCTTGACAGGTTGATTATAACTTGTGCAGAACGTTATATTCCAATTAAAAGTTAAACGAAATTCAGGATGTAGTCATTATTACTTAAATGAATTGCGTAAGAAAACTTTTGGCGGGTCATTGTATATACTTCAATTTTCTGAATAGTAAACCATCCTTACTGGTACGAACTAGTCGTGTCAAATATATTAATTTGCTTCACTTTAATACAGTTTATTGCTCGGGTTCTCATGAATTTAGAATTATGAAGCGATACCAGAAATACTATTCAGAAGATGAATAGATACAAATTCCAATTAAACGTGATTGTGTAACTTATTTAAAGGGAAAAAACAAGTATCTTCGTTTCTAAAGCTTCATTACTATATTAAATGGTTCGTTTAATTTCTTTTTATACTCAATATTTTATTTAATTTGTGATAACCACTTTTTAAAGCCTACTACGATACGAAAGCAAGGTTCTATAGAGTTACTCATCGAATTTTTTCGTGTTCATATCACTCATTGATGCGATTATGTACTTTTGTTGAAGAACAAACTTCACAACTACGGTCAGTATCAGAAAAAGAATTCCATTAATTGTCTAAGTAGTGATAAATGCCTCTGGGCCTAATTTAAACTTTCCCAACTGTTAGTTAACTGTTATTATCGTTTCAACAAATTACTTGCAGACATGGTTAGTCTCTTGCTTTCATTATCGTAATTTCTTTGCTTGGTAATATAAAAACGATACTAATAAAAATAATTTTTATTTAAATTGTATAATAGCAAGTTTTTAAAAAGTAGTAATTTTTTTGCGAAGTGGTGACGTGATTTCTTGCTATTATATGGATTTAGATAAGAAAATAAAAAGGTCAATTAAGATCAACGTAAATTTTTTCTTTTCTTAAACATTTTAGGACGCTAAAAGCACAAGTGCGCTTAAAAAGTCTACCCGCTACAGAAGCCGTTCGCTATCAGCCTCCTCAACAGATTCCTACAGCTCAAGTAATAAATTATTCCAAAATAAATTATATAATAAATCATCTTTTTTAAACTATAAATAAAAGAATAGTTTACATCTTCACACGATCTTTACGAAAACTTTTTCAGCGTCCTGCACTGGAAGCAGCTCAGAGGAAGATGATGTATCACCACGTGAAAAGGTCCAGAAAAATTCCAAGGGCTTCTCTGATTTTTGCGTAAGAAATATACAACAGCACGCGTTTGGTAGACGCGAAATAGAAATTGCAGAACAAGGTATATACCTCGTTAATTGTCTTAATTTGAATAAAAGACTTTGCACCTTGTAGAAATGCCCGGTATTATGGCTTTGAGGAAGAGAGCTGGCGACGATAGACCTTTAAAGAACGCCAAAATCATTGGCTGTACCCATATAAATGCTCAAACGGCTGTATTAATCGAAACCCTTGTTGCTCTTGGTGCTAGTATACGTTGGGCGGCTTGTAACATATATTCGACTTTGGTAAAAGAAATTAACGCATGGCAAAGATCGAGAAAAATGTCTCATAGAAATTAAATTTGTTTTTAGAACGAAGTGGCCGCAGCTTTGGCGGAAGCGGGGTATCCCATTTTCGCATGGAGATCTGAAACTGAGGAGGATTTCTGGTGGTGCATCGATAAATGTGTCAATACTGAAAATTGGCAACCGAATATGATTTTGGACGATGGTGGTGACGCAACTCATCTTATGCTTAAAAAATACCCTGCCGTATTTAAAATGATCAAAGGTAAATTGCAAGCGAAATCACTACTTATCGATTTAATATTGATAAGGAGCTAAATCCTATTTGACATTGATGTACGACTTCTCGATTGTTATTTATTATTATTGCCCTCATTTATGGCTTTTATTTTTTATACGATTTTAATCCTTATCGTTTATGTTATTTTTTTTTTATATAATTGCAGGAATCGTTGAAGAAAGTGTAACTGGTGTTCACCGTCTATACCAGTTATCAAAATCTGGTAAATTGACGGTACCAGCTATGAATGTAAATGATTCAGTTACAAAGACAAAATTTGACAATCTATACAGTTGTCGTGAATCAATTATTGACAGGTAATTAGATCCCGAATTCTTCTTATAAATTTATTTTCCATTCTATACTTTTTCAGCCTAAAACGTTCAACTGATATTATGTTTGGTGGAAAGCAAGTCGTTGTTTGTGGATACGGTGAGGTTGGAAAAGGTTGTTCTCAGGCTCTAAGAGGATTAGGTTGTATAGTTTATATAACAGAAATTGATCCTATCTGCGCATTGCAAGCCAGGTAATCAATCAAACTATATAAACACTCAAACAAAATCGGAAAAAAAAAACATTGAATATTTTTTCTAGCATGGATGGATATCGTGTCGTGAGAATTAACGAAGTAATCCGAAATGTTGACATTGTGATAACCGCCACTGGTAATAAAAATGTTATCACCCGCGAGCATATGGATAAAATGAAGTCTGGCTGCATTGTTTGCAATATGGGACATTCGAATACCGAAATAGATGTCGTAAGTTGTTTGTCGAATACGTTAGTCATCTGAAACGCATAATCTTGATCGAAACTTCTAGAATAGTTTGAGAACCCCAGACCTAACATGGGAACGCGTCCGTTCGCAAGTGGATCACGTTGTTTGGCCTGACGGTAAAAGGATAATACTCCTAGCCGAAGGTCGCTTGGTTAACTTAAGTTATTCGACTCTACCATCGTTTGTCGTGTCCATAACTTCAGCTACGCAGGCCTTAGCTTTAATTGAATTATTTAATGCCCCGCCCAATCGCTATAAGTCAGACGTCTATTTGCTTCCGAAGAAAATGGGTATATAACAGATTTACCTAAAGGAATATCTTTGATTTTGAAATATCATTTTTCTAGACGAATACGTAGCTACTTTACATTTGCCAACATTTGATGCTCATTTAACCGAATTATCTGATGAACAAGCTAAATATATGGGACTTAATAAAGCAGGGCCTTTTAAACCAAATTATTATAGGTAATTCATGCTGAATGCAATTGACTTCATAATTGATTCTCTTCTCTTGTTTCAGATATTAGTGATTTTAGATTATTTGAAATGGAAATTTACTTAGTTGGTGACGGAAAACTTGAATGAATATGGTTGTAGAATTTCTGATAAATACACCCGTGCTATATGTTGCTATCATGTTTAAAAAGATAAATAAGAAAAGAACATTATATATTGAGAATGAAGAAAGTGTTATATTTTATAATGCGTTTTACCAAAATTTTGAGTCTGATGGTCTGATGGCAGAACAGAAATTTTAGTCATAATTTATTTTTTTATTTGAGGATTAAAAAGACGTTCTACTCGTAATTAATGTACTTAAAAAAATTGGCTTTCTCGATTGTTTGACTTGGTTTTTTATGTAAACAAATACATATATCTATAGTACCTGTTGCTAAAAATAAATCGTTTTATTTTTCCGAAAATCTCGCGTTTGACGTTTCTATCGATATAGGTAGAAGAAAGTATTGCAAATGCATTATTGGAATCGCGAAAAACTATTGCTTTTACTGCAGGCATTTTTCTTAAATTCCTCTATTTCCGACTGTATTTTTTTTTCCTTATCAGTTAGGCATATTTAATTTTCTAAGCATATACACACACGTACACAACACATTTTTGTGATTATCTTTGTATGTTAGTCATTATGTTATAAATTAACAATACAGCTTTATTTTTGTTTCGTGATAACATTGTTCATATTTGTTTTTAAGTGTTCAGTATTTTATTAGGAGTATTATTATAGTTTTATTGTAAAGTTAAGAGCGAGTTATTGTAAAAATTTACATTAAAGTTATTGTAATTTTAATCCATTGTGTTTAATTAACCCTGACGCATTTAACCCTCTAACAGACTATTAAAATGAATTATTTTATAGTTACCGCTATTTTTTTTAGTTTTCAAAATAGTTCAAGTATTATCCGTTAGATGGCGACAATCTGGCTTGTCGGGTTATAGTTTACTCCTTCGAATACGTTACAATTGATTTAAAAACAGGGAAAAGATCATTTTCTACTCAAATACATGTAAAATTAATTTATACAAAAGTAAGTACGACCTAGCACTTTCTCTGCACAAGGTTATGTCGATTAAAATGGAAACGTTAGCTTCACTTGTGTGTTATGCATACCTAACAGTTTGTTTATTTTGATTATGTCTCTATTTTGAAGGTGAATTCGACGATATGGGAGGTTGTAGATGCACCTACAGGAATTGTAAAAGCGCTACGAAATTAAACAGTGACCTGCATTTCTTCCACTACCCGGTGAAACATAAGGAACGTTGTAACCAATGGATTCTGAATGCGAGAAAGCCAGAATTTTTTAATTTACCTGACGACCAGTTGAGGAATAAGGTAGTTTGTGATCTACATTTTGAGCCTAAGTATTTTACAAATGTATTAAGGAAGCGCTTAGTCCATAACGCAATACCAACAGTAAATGCGGGCTGTGAAGATGAACTGCTGAATGAGAATTCGATGGAGTTCAAAGAAGTACATATTTTACCAGCAAACGATGATGGAACTATCTTCACTGTAAACACTGGCAGTATGCAGAAGAATGCGGATAATTTAGAGCCGATTTCGACATATAGCTTTCGAAATGGAGCTTTAGTACCTGTTTACACTGACGAGCAAAGTGATACAGAGCCAGTGCTGTATACCATCGAAAATGATGACATTAAACCGGTGCCCTATCAGCAATCAAGCGGACACTCCAACAGTTACCTGTTTGTCGACCCAAATAGATCAGAACAAGTGCCGGATAGTTATGAAATAGTTTTGAATGGTAATTCCGAGAACTCTCAGACATTATACGAGGGAAAATCACAAATAGCCCATTCTCCGATCATTATGGAATATCCAAGCAAGAATTACGTTGGGAACCAAATCAAGAGTTCTTCTCAAGATGCAATGGAGGTTGTGTATATCACTGAACGTGAAGAAACTACACGATCACCCCCTGTTATAGTAAAAACTGAAGTAGATGCTGTAACTATAGAGCCGATAGCGTCAAAAAATATAAAACCGAATCCTGATTATGAACCAAGCAGTATAACAGTAAAAGAAAATAATAATAAAGTTGTATTGTCCCCACAAAATTCTCAACCGTTAAAACGAAAGTTCATAAACCAAATTAAAATGCACAGTCGCGAAATTGCCTCTATAAAACGAGCTCTAAATGCTAATTTGAAGAAGACAACTAAGTTTAATATTAATCGATTGAGAGGGAGGGTTTCACCGACGTTATTAGGGGCGTTAAGTTTAAACTTGTATAATAGGAAAAGTTATTTTACTAAAGATGAATCCGATTTCTTAACAGAAGTATATAAATTATCACCTGAAGTATATAATTTATTCATTAAGAAATTGCATTGGAATCTTCCAGATCCTTCAGTTGTGCAGGAAATGCTAAAAAAATAAGTAAGCTCGCATTTATTCCCTACGTCTAATTTCAGTTAGTTGATTTCTTTATTGACTTGATTTTTTTCCCTTAGAATCGTCTGGGAGATGATTTGGTCAGTAAAGAAAAATTAATTTGCGTCGAAATTGAACGTAGTTTTAATGATGTTGGTCGTGGAAGCCTTAGTAAATAATTAGACGTAATTTTTATTATTATTTCTTTTACATAATTTTACTCAATTTATTGAAATTTTTTTTACTCATCATGGTTTATATTCATTGCTTATTATTAATTCATTATGGTTATTTATTATTAGAAAAATATTTTTATTTTTTACTTAATTTTTTTTCCAATGGAAAAAAGTATAGATAATATTAATTAGTTTACTTTAAGAAGTTAAATTAAAATAAAATCATAGTGCCCTATATTACACCAAGAATTTTTATGTATGGAACGATCTATCTCAAGCAAAGGTTTAGAGTTAAATCTTCGAGTTGGTCACACCAAATAATTGGTGTTAAATTTTAAAAATGGAAAGTTAAGCGCAATTGGTACGACTTTAGTCGGTTTAAGTATCTATAGAATAAATCCACTGCCTTAGGGAATTTTACACCACTAAACTTTACTTAAGATGGATCGTTCAATATCTGTATATATATATATACACAACCGTGCGTGGTTATCATCAAGGATAATGATGAATTAATGTATTAAATGTGGATGCAATTTTTGAAATCATTTACACGTTTTTTATATGAAAATATTGGAAATAATCGGGTATGTGAAAAGGAAAAATAAGCAACATTTCAGGGACCTCTCCGTGTTCACCTTTCTTTTCTCATATTGTAATCGCCAAATTTTAATTAATTAGCGGCTTAATTCGTTAATTTGCATGTTATTACATCTTTTTTTTTATTCGATTTACAAATAGCTTACCATTTTATACTTGAGGAAGTTATAAGGAAGATACAATCTATGTAGTCAGCTTAATGTAATAACTTTATTAATTGAAATACTGCGCATGCGTCTTTTTGAAAGCTCCTGCGTAATATAAAAAAATTCTATTCCGTTCCTTTAAACATCCTCGAAAGAGATGTAATAACTAGTCATTTTTATTAAATAAATTCTTCCAGAATTAGTTTAGGTTCGGATTTATTAATTTTCAATAATAAAAAAAAGCCGTTGTAAATAGAAATATTTGTAAGGTACATAACATAATCCTGCGATGTTGTAAATAACATATAATGTTTATTAATTAATGTAATAACCTACACATACAATAAAGAGCTATGTATATATACAGTCATGTTTGTTAAAATGGCAGTGTTATAAGATTTCTTAAAATCTCAAATGAAACTACAAAAAAGCACAAATAAGAAAATTGTATAAATATTACTATCTATATTTTGAAACTTTTCTGTGTAGATTATAAAGAAAAAGAAATATAATAAATTGTTGAGGCAAAATTATACTATGATCCTGTTCCTTAAAATAGCAGTCCTTTACTCTATGCACTTCCAATTGGAATTGATTTCCAAACATCTTGACGCTCTTAACACAATTGCTTAATATTTTCTAGCTTCGCGTCCTTTTTTTATATCACCCCATAAATGTTCTATTGGGTTAAGATCTGACGATTGTGTACTTTTTAACCTTGCGACATCTTGCATTATACTAAGATAGCCGACAACATCCAAAACGCCATCAATTTTACACAGCACTCCAAGACCATACCAGGAAAAACATCTCCAAACCATTATTTTGAAGTCCCCATGCTTAACGAATGTTTCTTGACCTGCCTTTAATGAAGATGCCTTTCTCGGTCTTCTAGCTAGGAAATTTGCTTTTATAAGCCTCTTTTTAATAGTTGAAGTAATTATAGGGAGACTGACTTCCTATATAATTTGGTTTGAATAAACTTGAGGATATTTACCACCACGATTTTACTTTTTTACGTATTTACTATCATTTTAGCCCGAGCATCCAAGCGCTTTTTGTATAAATTTGTATGTCTTTCCTTTTTGAACGAACGAGGTTTAAAATAAGTGTCCTGTTTTCTTGGGTACAATGGTTAGCTCGGCCCATTATACGAGATGTTACGAACGGTTTATGTTTACCAATCAAAATGAATATATTAGATGACTATGTGTAAATCGTATATATAGCACGAGTATTTAACGTATTCAATGGAATACTGCTATTTTGACGAACAGCAGCGCAACTCTCACAAAGCTCGATATAAATGGGGAGTTCCCACAAGGCAAGACATGCATTTCAAGATAGATTCAATTATACGCTCTCATGAAGCACTACTATTTTAACGAACATGACTGTATAACTAAATGAAACAGTATACAGAAAATTTTTGGTAAAAAAAATATTCATATGCCATAAATCATTTTTTTTTTTTGTAAAAAGAATCTGTTATGGTATGTATTTTCACAATAAATAATAAATAGTCTAAAGTTATTTTTATTAAAAAGGATCGAACAAATAAAAGAAAGCAAAAAATGATTAAAATAGTTATATTTGTTACAAATAACACATGAATGAATCACTGGATGTAGAATTTAAACACAGCTTCGTGTTGATAACTTTGACCTGGATATATAATAGGGTTTGGGAAGTTTCTCTAAAAAAAAAAGTAAACTTTATTACCTTACGTCAACTTTAATGATTATACTTACATGATTTGCCGCATCAGGGTAATTCTGTGTCTCTAAACAGAAAGCTCCATGCTTGTAGTAGTTCCCATTTTTTCCAGAAACGGTTTGCAAAGTCGAAGTATCCTGTAAATGAGACTAAATTAATAAAGAAACCGTTCATAAAAGGGTAGAAAGAAGTTAGACCCCTTTAAAATCTTTTGGATCTGATGGAATGAAGTTGGATGTATAGAATTGGACTCCAGGCTGATCACTGTATACTTCTAAGGTTCTCCCAGTTGGTGGATGGTTTACCCTTAATTAAAATCAAATTTAATAGTATTAATTTTCAAGTTGAATTGATTACCTTGCAACGAATAATAGTTTATCCCAAATACCCTTGTTCACACAATAATTATGATCATATCCTGGATTTTCTGGTATGTTATGTATAACATCTCCAAGAATTTTCGGAATTTGTAGATCGAAAATTGTCCCGGAAACAGGTAATATTTTGCCTTAAAAGAAATTCTATTGAGGCTCGTGTTATTTATTAATTAACAGATCAATTACGTTAATTCTAGAAAATTATATTTAATTGTAGTACAATTAAAATTATTGTACTTAGTAACAAATCCTAGTATAATTGAGGTAAAAAAAACAAGGTTAAACGGGTAAAATTAATTAATTTTGATACGTTTGACGTGTATAATTTAATAAGGTTAGAATTAATTGTGATTGATTGTTGTTACTTTTATTTTCTTATCGTTAGCCACACTGTTTTCATCATTTCAGTGTGAAGTATGCTTCTAATTGGAAACAAGTTTATTGTAATGGTGTATTGACTATTCTCCGGTAAGTAAATGCAAACTATAGAGAATGAAAATTAATATGATTCATAAGGTCTAACCTGTAGGTATGGCATTTGCATCAACTTCAGTAATTGCATTAGCATTAATAGAAACAACATGCTTATATAATTCCTCAGCACCCTTATTATCCCCAGCCAAATTAAAATAGGAATGATTGGTCAAATTCACGTAAGTGGGCTTCGTGGTTGTCGCCTTGTATACCATCTTAAACTCATTCTCTGCCGTCAATTCAAATGTCAAATTGACAAGCAGATTTCCAGGGAATCCCTCCTCACCGTCAGCTGAATCGTAACTCATGATTACTTTTGATCCCACAGCATAAGCTTCCCAAAGAACCTAAATGATAGAATCGGAAATTAACCCGTTAGATCGTCCTTTATCATATCATACTTTGTCAAATCCTTTGAAACCGCCATGTAGTTGATGTTCTCCATTCAAATTAGCAGATACTTGATACTGTTGACCGTCAATGGAAAATTTTGCATACCCAATGCGGTTCGCGACTCGTCCTATCGTTGCGCCAAAGTACGGGTTCGCAGTGCTTTGATAACCTGCGGAAAAATTCTTGTTTATCTTATCTGGAACTACAGATGGAATTTGAATGTTATCAAAAAGGCGTTGCTAGCGCGAAAGAATATTACGCAACGCTTACTTTGGAATTATATCGAATTAATTCACTATTTACAAGATCAGGTCATTTTTTAAGCGGTTAAATATTAAAAACAATCACCTGCTATGTTATTGAAACCCAAGACGATTTCGTCAATGATTCCATTTTTATCGGGAATCTTGATTGATGTTATAGTAGCTCCATATGTTATTACTTGAACTGCAATATTATTTCTGTTGGTCCATGTAAACCGTTTAACTGGAGTCTTCACGCCATCCTCGTCGGTTATATAATCAAAAACGTCTTGTTCCAATTTCACTAAAGATGCTGGTATCCTTGTACAGGCCATGGTGAACTACGGTGAACAGGTCGCTCAATCTGCTTTTATCTTGGTTGCCCGATTATACACTCGAAATAACACTGATAGCAGGTTAATGACTGAAGACACAGTATCCTGTTTTTTGACGCCGCAAAATACTGTCACACATCGATATGTCGTGGTTTTTTTTTTATCGTTAACGCAGGTATATTAATTTTTATTTTCGTTGGGTAATTAGGCTATATTATACTAGCCAAATTCCTGCCAAAAACCAGTATCTAGATAGTGGAGAATTTTTAAATGTGTATTTGTTTATCTAATATGCAATCATGCATGTTATTATTATTATTGGCGCTATGTCCTTGAAATTCCCGTGTATACAGGATGCTTCGTGAAAACTTCACATAATTTGAACTCTAAACATGAAACAATATCTACATAACGTGTACATTGATTTTGAGCTGCATAATTAACTCCATCATAATTAATTTGTTACGATGAAGGAAATATTTTTTTTTAATTCAATAAAGCATAATAATGGTAAGGAACCTCGTGATAACATTATCGTTGGTTATTACTTCTACTATTATAGATTTTATTTTTTTAACGGTTTATTTGTGTATACCACTTTCGTTTTAATATCCCAAACCCATTTCGTTATTTCGAATGTCAAACTCAAAATTATTTTAAAACGATCGCGATAGAAAAGTTTCATTGTATATAACAATCTTTTCACATAATTCATCCGAGCGAATCATTGCATGCGTGCGAATAATTTTCATTTCTACAATTAAAAATGATGACTTAAACGAAACCTAGTCAAATAAACGTTACGGCAAGTTCATCATATTTTCAATAATTCTTACCTAATATTTTACGTTTAGTCTATACACGTTGTACTGCTTTTTTTCCGGCTTCAGAGCTAAAATGTTTCATTAAATTAAAGAAAAAAATATCGATTGTTTAATAAAAATATATTTATTACAAACGAACAAATAATGAATCCAATTAAACAGTGTCTTGCATATGTTATCTTTGAAAAATCGCTAATTCATGGTCCATTCTTGAACGTGTTTTGTTTTATGACCAAGAACCTGAAAAAATAATTGATTAATTATAATTGAAGGTCATTTTTTAGATCAACTCACCTTTAATATAGGGAAAGTCCACAATTTCGAATGCTAAAAATAGTTATTATTCTGATAATTAATTTTATAACCGTTGGTTTAGTTTGTAAACGTAAGACCGTAATTATGAGACTTTTATATTTATTCAACCTGTTTTTCTATTGATGTCATATGGTTGGTTTGAACAGGTATAAACCGAACAGCTGAAGACAAGTTAAGAGAGGAATTTTTTTACTGACCATATAGCCTTGATAGAAAATATTGCATGTTAGCTATATCGTATTATTAATGCAATACATGTTATAATTTTGATTGGATTGTTTTTTTAACATTTCAGTACGATGATTTTTTATCGGCACCCACACCGTTCAAATTTTAATACCTGTAGTAGATCGATGTTTTATTATTCCTCCCATAATTTCAATAACATAGTTGTCGTATGAACTGCGAACGTTGTACTAGCCCCAATTATGTGTAAAAGGTCTACCAGAATCAGTTTGTTTTGAATTCCACGACCGTTAGTGCTTGTGAAGACTGTAGTTGAGATGGAAAAAGTTGCAGAACATATGAAATGGAACCAAAGGCTCAGCTCATTTATAATAACAAATACAGAATTATTTTTTTATCGGTAAGAATTTAATCTAATTTCTATTACCAGAATAAAATTAAAATATTCAATAACTAATTTAGGGTTTTTTTTAATTTTTTACCACAACGTTCAATAATTGATATGGGTATGGGTAAATCTAATACTTCAATCTACGCATGACGTAGTCCATAGTTGTTTTTAGTTTTTCTAAACTGCTATTAATACTTTTTAGTTTAGGATGTATCGTTGCGCTGAATCCAAAATCAACAATTTTATTAACCGTCTCGGTGGTACTTTTAAGTTTAACAGGATTTTTAAGATTTCATCAAGAAAAGAATCCTTTAAAATTATGGGTTCCCCAAAATTCATCTTTTGTTAGCGATAGTGAATGGTTGATGAAAACTTTTGAAAAAGCATACCGTATAGAACAAGTAATACTTGAAGCACCAGATGTATTAACACCTGAGGTCTTTAAACAAGTAGTACAATTGAATATTTTTCCGAAAATTATCTAGTTGATGACATTTTATTTTTAGTTAGCGAAAATTGATAAAGAAGTCAAAACTATCGTCTCCCCTTCAGGGTACAGATACAAAGATCTATGCCTTGTTATTCCTAAAGTATCTCCAACCGATGAACTTATTAAGCTAGTCGAATTTAGCTGTGATCTCTTAGATTTCCTAGCAAATACGTGTTTAGAACAGAATATCTTAGAACTATGGGATTATAGGGAGAAAGAAATTGAAAAAATTACTAAAGAAGATATTTTGGAAAAAGTTAACAAGTATAAAAGTCAGTAAGTACTTGGGAATCCCATTTTGATTTGTTTTCTTATCTTGATTATATTCTTTTTTAGTCCTGTATTTAGTAACTTAATAATTTATGAGGACTTGCTCGGTGGAATTGAACGAAACAATTCTGGGCATATAATCTCAGCGACTCATTTACACACTGTATGGTTTCTGAAGGTGAACTACTCTGCCATCGATATAACGCAGTTCGGGAATAATGCCGGAACAGCAGAATTTGTAAATGTTTTTTT
The DNA here is from genome assembly GCA_023509865.1 of Trypoxylus dichotomus. Taxonomy (NCBI): domain Eukaryota; kingdom Metazoa; phylum Arthropoda; class Insecta; order Coleoptera; family Scarabaeidae; genus Trypoxylus; species Trypoxylus dichotomus. Next base: position 6,496,440 of record CM042083.1, on the reverse strand, counting down.
TTTTTTTTGAAAGGTATATTATTTAACATATAGATACCTTGAAAATGTAGGCATCAGAAGAATGTTTAGAATGGGAACTGACGTATTTGGAACACATGGCTAAATTAGAAAAGAATTTGAGTAACTTGACAATGTTCTATTCTTCAGCTAGAAGTTTTGGTGACATAAGTAATGAAACAATGTTTCAAGACTACGATATTTTGACGATTGGAGTTGTCGTTGTTGGAGTTTACTTTTATTTAGTTATATCGAGATGCAATTGGATAGAGGGAAGAGTATGTATGTGAGAATACTGTAAGCAAATGAAATTTTAATTTTTGTGTTTTAGTTATATATACTTTCTTTCGCGTTATTGAGTATTGTGTTCGCATTTATCGTCGGGTGTAGTTTAGCTTTCCTAATTGGAACTTCCTGGGGACCGGTCCATGTGTCTTTACCATTTCTGCTCTTAGGAATAGGTGAATTTTTTCACGTTATGTATTTTCCGAATCCATTTCCTAATCTCTAATTAATCCTTAAGGTATTGATGATATTTTCGTGATATTATCGTGTCTGGATAATCTCACCATTGACCAAAAAAAGCTGCCAATGCATGAACGTGTTGGAACCATGTTGAAACATGCTGGAGCCTCCATATCGATAACCACCTTAACGGATGTCGCAGCGTTTCTTATAGGTTCAACAACTGTGGGTATCGATAGTACCGGTTAAAAAAAAATATGTTAATGTTCTTTTTGATTATTCTTTTAGGTTTTACCAAGCTTACACTCGTATTGCATTTTTGCTGCGTTCAGCTTGATATTCACCTTTATCTTTACATGCACTTTCTTTATAGCATGCGTAACTTTTGAAATTAGACGGGAGGCTGATAACAGGAACTGTTGTTTTCCATGTAAAAGACATCCTGATTACAAGAAAAACGAATGTAGTCAAAGGACTTATTCAAAGATAGCGTTTGAATTCGTGTATTCCAGAATAATTTTAACGTGGCCCGGGAAAGTAAATTAGAGTTCCTTTACCTCGACCTCGGCTACTTATTCGTCGTACTTTTTTTAGTTTTTCGTCCTATTGATTGTGGGAGTTTCAACTGGAATTAGTGTACAGGGTATTTTGAATTTGAAACAAAAATTTGACCCTGTCTGGTTTATACCGTCCCATACTTATATGTTTAAATACCACGAGACGCAGAGAGCAATATATCCGTACTTGGGTTATGAAGGTACAATGTACATTGGTGCTGTTAATTACACTTACGAATTTAGAAATATCAAAGCCTTAAGTGATGCTTTGGAAAACTATGATGATATAATTTATAACACCAATTCATGGGCTCCTGAATATGAAAAATTTGTTCTGGAACGATACAACAAGGGTATAACGTCGATATATTTTCCCTTTTTCTTCATTTTTTTTTTTTAATTACTATTCTTAATTTTAGATATCTCTGATGTCATATTACCCGAAGAAGATTTTCATTTATATCTTAGCGATTTCCTTTTTAGAAACGGGTCGAAATTTCAGCAAAATTTTAAATTTGTTAACGAGTTAAAGTGTGGGGAACCAGCTTCAAAAATTGAGGTAACATATTTTTATGTTTCCTTTAATCTTGATTCAAGTGATTTTTATAGGTATCTGGGATAGATTTTAGATTTAGAATATTTCCAGGACCAGAAAAGCACGTTCCAGCTATGAGGAAAATGTTAGATCTCGCCAAAGGCAATAACTTTACCACAGGAGATAGAAGAGCTTTTGTATGGTCCTATGCTTTTACAATCTGGATACCAGACGAAGTATTGTGCTTTTTTAAATTGTCCTTTCATGTCTCATTATATCTAATTCCAAATTCCTCTTTGCAGATTATATACACTGAAGTAGCGCGGAATCTGGTATTGGCTTTGGTTTGTGTAATGTCCTGCACTATAATTCTTATAGCAGACCTTTACTCGTGCTTCTGGATATTTATTTGCGTCATGATAACCATGGTAAATGTCGCTGGATTCATGCACCTATGGGGAATTACAATAGACGTCACTTCCTGTATAGCCTTACAATTGGCTGTTGGTTTATGTGTTGATTATGCCACTCATATCGGATATACCTTCTTAACTATTGTTGATGGCAATCGAAATAAAAGAGCTTTAACAACTGTCATTACTATAGGATCTGCTGTGCTATCTGGAGGACTATCCACTTTAATAGCAATCCTTTTATTGGGTGCATCTGACGCGTACGCTTTCCAAATATTCTTCAAGGTAAAGAAGTGAAATAAAAACGATAATCTAATGGTTAATCCCCCAAATTTTTACAGCTATTTTTATTGGTATCAGTGTTCGGTTTATATAATGGACTCGTTTTCCTCCCGGTCATCTTAAGCTGGCTAGGTCCCGCGCCATATAAATCGCACCAAGCCCTACAACAGAACGAAATTGTTTTGTATTAAAATAGAATTTATTAAAATATGTACTTATTATACGGAAGTATTAATAAATATTATTTTGTTAAGAAAGGCGTTTCATTCATTGAACTTTTTTTTGATATAATAACAAAGCGTCATCTATAAAAAGATCGATGAACATCTTTTAGTTTAAATATTCGTCGCTAGAATACGATATTGTTTAGAAGTTCCATAAGTTGCCGCTAGAGAATGATCTATGGTTTGAATCTTAACTAAATCTAAATAAAAATAATAGTAAGGATGGAAATAATAAAATCTGTAGATGCAATTAGGTATTTAAAACCTCTGTTAGCTTAGCACTAACGGGAAATTTACATAAAGATCAAACTTTTAGTTAAATAAACGTAATTTGATGAAGGAACGTTCTTGGCTCGGTGTGAGTTCATAATACGAAGTAGACGAGATAAACAGGACTGAAACCTGGCAACAACTGAATTTCTTTAATTGTGAAGCTAACGATTTCGTACAACAGATTGTACGTAAAACAGATGTCCATAATAACTACAAAGAACATCGGTTCTTGCTCTTATTGACTTAACTGCATTGAATTGATAATTTTTAAATTGCTTTCTTCCATCCAACTTTCTTATGGGCGTATATTTTACTTTATAGTCCTTTCTAGGATATCTGGGCTTGAAAATGTACACATCTGCTACTTTTTAAATATAATTTGTTTTCTAAGAAACACAATACTTTCTTCTATATGATGCTAAATTTATGGTGAAAGCTTCACCACATTCATAACAACATACTTGTACAAGTAATTTCTTTGCAGCATTTGGTATGGGATTAAGGATTTATGGTTTTTTTCAAATGGGTGAAGAAATAAAACGCATTACATATAGAGATGTTTTCTATTTAGTATTTGAAATAACTCCATTCAGTCTTTTATAATAACATATAGTAGTACATTACCATTCATATTATTGCAAATGCAATCGATTATACACACATTACTATGGATACATCGTGCACACATACTTATATACAATGATCATCTGCGTGCCGGTTCAAACCAGCCGGAATCGTTAAAAAATATATTATAAAATCGTATAAATTAATATAATAATTACATTACAATAAAAGCTTCACAAACGATATACAATGGTAGAAATAAAAAAATTAAAGAAACGGGAGGGTAACCGCGCTGGTACCATGGCACGCAGTCCGTAAACAAAGTTGAGGATTTGGTATTAATTAACGATAAAAAATAATAACAATAATCGATTCATGTCAAATTGTCGTCGGGTTAAATATAACAATCGCGTTAGGAGTATTTCTTCTCGTAAAAGGACGGTTACAATTCGTATTTCAATGAGAATTATGTAGCAGCAAGGTTCTTAAACCGGGTGTAACCGGATAACGATAATCCCAATCCCCAAGTTTGTCTACAGCAATATTGATAATTAAATTACAGCCTGAAAACATTTTCCTATTAGAATGTACATGATAACCATAGTGAGGAACACAGGTGAAACGAGCTGGGTACGGCAACACTGTCCGGTCTTTTAATATATCTTTTTGGCCCGACATTAGAAACGGTACCTAAACTGAGTACTGCTCGCTACGAAAAATGTACACAGCCTTGTTACGCGTACACAGACCACACATGAAACGACCCGTGCACATTTAATATGTCCAGATATTGGGACACGGATGATTGAAAGGTCGCAAATAAACACTACACCCTGCTGCTTCCTTCAATGGGGAAGACAATCTTTTAATGATTGCATCGACAAGAAACGAAAAATATAAAAATATTAAAACTGTACAAGGATAAATATGTAAGGTACATTCATTATACAGTTATCAAAAAAGCATTTTTTTTTTTTTGTTTAGACTTTGTGATAATACGTAAATATCGATACATTGGACTAACGCTGACGATGATTCAGCACAGCAAAGCAATAAACAGACTGGTTGTATTCATAAAAATATATAGTACACTAATTTGATGGGAGACAGCACAGACCACTCAAATCCTACCACAGGCACTTGAAGTCATTTTGAGTGCGCACCGATCCCGACACTGAACGACTATTTTAGTTAAACGGCGATCCAACAACACACAGATTAAGGTCCGCTGGATATGTATGGCTTGGCCATCAGCAAGCTAACTCTTGTGCAGCCGCTGATGAAAGCTGGGGAGCCACAGGCGATATCGGAGGTAAGGATGGCCGCGTCAGGTCAGGCCAGTATCACGGTTGCCCATCGCCAGACACATGAGACGTCATTGAATTATGCACCTGCTCCAGCTTATAGGCCAACCTTTGCTTCTGTGAAAACTCATCTTCTTCCAAAGTTACTGTTAGTTGTTCGTTGTATTTTACTGCGTAAGAGTATAGCTCGTGTAGAGCACAATTTGTATTAAATTCAGTAGTATGAAGCTGCAAAAGGAACCAGAATTAATTTATTACATACAACAAAAATCTATAACAAAATAGCATTCATTTCTTTTACTGCTTGCATGTGGAAATTTTTCAGCACTGGTTCCTTTTCATCTATTTCCATTTGTTTTGGCTTTTAAAGTTTTGAAAAAGAACTCTAATGATATTGCATAGTAATTGAAGATCAAGTAATAGTAACCAACACACCAATAACAAAAAAACTTTAACACATTTTTAAGCTTATAAATTGTTTAAAAGTACTGTTTCAAAAACACATAACCTTCATTGGAAAGTACATATTTCCGCACATGCGCAGTAAATGAAACCGGTTCAACCACTTTTAAAAATAACTTACCCTAGATTCTTCAGCTAACATAGCGTTCATATCTTGATCAGAGATAGCGGTCATAGATTTAATATCGGAATAATATCGATCAACCCAATCCTTGTAGCATGGGATATCTTTAGCATACAATAATTTGGAGCTTGGAGAATCTTTACCTAAAACATAGAAATAGGAGACGTTAATTTCACTTACCCTTTACTTTAGTCCAATGTTAAACTTACCTAGTCTATGGTCAGAAGTTGAACAGGAATCCATAAATGTTTGAGCAACAACAGAAAGACAAGAATCTACAATATTGGATTTATGTATATCGAAGACGAAGTTGGGGTTCTTGATGAGATTGACCCAAAACCTGAGCGGTAAGGAATTACTCTTCCAAGTGTGCACCACTTCCGGATCGGAGATTCCATGTTGTAATGCTTGATCGTCTAAGAAATCAAACATGTACTTGATGGCTAACGGTAATGCGGATCCTCTATGGGCAGTGCTGAAGATAGTTTCAAACAAATCATCTACATATTTCTGGAGGGTGCCTTTAGTAGCAAGCAAACGCGTTAAATAGATTTCAGACACCATCTTGTTACCCCTCTCCCCTTCCTTTTGTGCGTCGTTGTCATGGTGCTTGACCAAGTGCCATATTTTCACGCCTTGATCGTGGTCGTGGTTTAATGGGCTCGTTGCACGACTCAACGGTGGACTAGCTGAGCTAAACTTGCTCAAATTAAGTGTCTCGTATTTGTGAGTCTTATCGTTCTTCTCCGATAAGATGCTAAAATTGTAAATAGAGCTTTGTTTGGGTACCAGATTTAGGTAACCACCGTCTGGTACGCGATAGTGTTGAAGGGTATTGCGTCGCTTCCAATCGCCATCTATCTTAGTTGTGCTATCTTCATCGTAAAGGATTAGTCTACCAGAAGTACCAGTACGCCATTCTAAAGTGAAAATGTAAGCTACAATTATTTTCCCAATATACGATTCCCATAATGAACTTACCAAGATCTAAATCTTCCTTTCGAGGTCTCTGAGAATAGGGAGTTGCCCTATAGATCGCATCTAAAGCTTTCTCCTTTACCTGACTAATCGTATCGCAATCTAAAACTTTAACCGGCACATTTTCCGTGTTATGATCAACATAAACGGCTTGCTGTGATATCGAAATATAAACGGTCTGAAAAAATCAAAAGTAAACAACATGCATTTGAAAAATACTTTTTATATATTTACCATCGGCTTGAAATCAATTGATTGTCTAATTAATTTCTCCTCGCTAAGAGAATACCTAGCTTCTGAAGTGATTGCATCAACAGGTCCTTTATCTACTTGCTGCTTTACAGCTCTAAACAACATATAAAGCGGTTCTCCTGCGCACTCGCGCAAGAATTTGTACAACAAGAAGGTAAACCATGCGCTAAGCATCTTTTCAGCAACGCTTTCAGTACGTCTAAGTAATAATTTTGGATGGCTTTTGCCTTCCATACATTTCTCGATAAGTTCAGCAAGTAAAGTCTTTAAAATATCGGTACAGTATTCCATCTTGCTTTGAAGCGTTACCATTATAAGCGAAGCGACATTCACACGGTCCCTCATTGAAAAATAACGATTACTCTCTAACGTTCTAATAAATAATAACAGGAATGTTTTGTTCATGATCAATTGCCCGAACTGTCTCAATCCTTTCTCTTTCTTGAGCAGCTCCGGCCGGTCCCATTGTAATACAACGTGGTCGTCCACATTTGGAAAAAGTATCTTCATTGCATACGTACAATAATCTAAGAATGGAATGCCACCGGAAGTTAAATCACTAGTTAAGTCAGTCATTTCGGTTTGAAGCTCAGCGAAAGCTTCCTTGCATTCGGCTGCCACGCGTAATTCTAATATATCCATTTGCTCTTGCATATTTTTCAATACACGACTACTCTCAGTCGATTTCCTTCGATAAGCTATGAGGAATCCAATGAAGACAATGAAAATGATTACGCTAACTGCGCTGACAGTGATTAGAGTAGGATTAGTTAGTGAAGCATTTAATCCTTGAGGTGATGAATATGATAAACTACCAATTGCGTATTTAAGGGAACCACCTATTATTACAACAACCTCTGGTAGGGATTCTTTGTCTTCTTGGCCTGTTTCGGTAACAGCTGATGGTTGATTCTCAGGTGGTCTACACGTTAGCTGCTGCCTTGATAATGAGGTTACATTACAGAAACTGTTCCCTATCCTAACTTCTACGTCAGACTCCTGACATGCCCTGTCTATATTCTGACCCTATTACATAAAATGATTAAAGTGATTTTCGGATCCCTCAAACTTAACACTTTCTAACTTACATTGATGTTTAAATAATCAGATTTATAATATTTGATTTCTTTATCAAATGGATCGAATACTGGATTTGGATACAGAAAAAATGGTTGGAAGTTCCCGCTTGATGACAAATTCTGCACTCCTAACACGTTATCCATTCTAAATCCATATTCTAAGCGTAACGGATCATCGGCATCCAGTTTTGATTCGTCAGCTTCAATTACGGGACTTTTACAAGTCATCGATGTGTTAGAATGTACCTTACATTTCTGTGAATTAACCAACATAGATCAATTAATCTGGTTTTAGTTAGAAATTCCTTATACTTACGCTAACAGCCATCATATCGTTGTAGTAGACATACATTTGGGGATTTTGTACATAGGCCAAGTTTCTTCCAGTTACCGAGATGTGAATACCGCCAGCTGGTATCCCCTTTGGCACTTTGATCTGGCTCGCAACACCAGATTCAACAGATTCGATAACTGGATCTTCTACGTATTCGTATTTAACATTCTCCAATACACGATCTCCTTTATCAAATTTCATTTTTACCGTTCCTTTCATCGGTTTCTCAGCGGCACTAGTCATACACAAAGCTTGTTTCTCTTCCGTGCTACACACAAACACGACAATGGTAAAACGTAAGTTAATTGTTTGGATTTATTAGCGTATACTTACGATATTATTTCACAAGGCAACGTATCGATAAATGCTTGTATATTGCTACCAGCGTTCATATATTCCCCAGTTATCTTTAACATGGTCCCTCCCGATTTTGGACCGTACTTTGGGGAAATTCCCGTTATAATTGGATTAACGAAACGGTAACTTGTTTTCGATTCACCACGATAATCTTCAACCCTAACGACAACAGGACCTTTCCTTGGTTCGTTTGTGCCAGGTCCATCAACCTTTAAAAATAGATTTAGAAATTAACGTATATATGTACATCTTCTTACACATACTTTGCAAACAATCCTTTTGGTCTTCATATAAAGATGTTCGTATGGCTCGCAGTTAATCCCAGCTATGCTAACACCGCTATAGATGTCTTGGAATGTTTTCCCTAAATTAATTCCTTCGATTGTGATGTTAGTTCCACCCTCCCAAGGCCCTAGCTCTGGACTGAACGAGGTTACTCCGGGATTTGGACAAGTTTGACTCCTATTCAACCATACAGAGGATCCTTTTTCGCATTGATCCTTAACCTCGCATCTATCAGAGCTTTGGCACCATCCACACTCGTATTTTTCCGATAAAGCTAAGCACATGCCACAATTGTCTGCCATATCTCGACATCGATATATAACAACTGGGAAATAGAAAATGAATATTCAATAGGAATTATTTAATCAATTTAAAGACTTACTGTGAATATTATCTGGATTATCCAGCGGTTTTGAACCTCCCCAAATAACAGCAAATGAAGCTGTGATATTGGGAGTTCGCGAAGTATACGAGAACTCCATCTGGTCGCAATAAATTGTATCGCCAAGTAGTTGAGCGTTAACGCTAGTCACTCTACCTTCAATATTGAATTGGCAAACGAACCTTGTTTGAACGATAAATTGACCAATTATATGGACCTTAACCCGGATCGGTCGCTTAATTCCAGAAGCTACTAGGATTTCTGGAGAATTTCCAACTGTAGCGTTGATAGTTGGGCAAAATCCAGGGCCTGATCTATAACTTGGTCCTACTCTCTAAAGTATCAAAGAAAAACGAAATTGTATATCTTTTGAAAATGCTAAATAAATAATTGTGCTTACATTAATTCCGGTAACTAAAATATCATTTCTACAATTTTCAGCAGTATCGTGAGTACATCTATGGCCATCAACACACCAATCACAAGGAAATGACGACGAAACGCATTGAGTACATGAGCTATAAGTGTTACAATCGAAAAATGTAAAGTTTGTCGCAACGAAATCCGGCCCTGAATCCATTCGAACCGAGAGCTTAGCGGTGAAATGGTCTAAAATATGAAGACGCCATTGATTTTTCTTACTGCTTAAAGAAATCTTCCTAGTACTTACGTTGACCTGGTGGGATGCTCGGCAAAGTATCGGTCCTCGGGGTCGTGCAGTTCACGCCGTAATTTTTCTTTGTAGCGTTTGTTATTAAAGTTTTATCTAAAGCGGTAAAAGCGCATAAAAATTGACCTGATAGTGTTGGCAAATTTTCGATAGCTAGATCTAGAGTCCTGGCAGTTGTTCTTTGTAGCTGATTTGGTGTTACCGTTGTAATGGTTGTGCATCTTCCGCTTTTGTAACTAATCCAGTATAGAGGATCTTGAGCAGCGTCCGAGCAATCCGAACGAAGGCTACATCTGCAATTTTAAAGGAAATAATCGTTAAAATCTAATTCAGGCTTCTAAATGTTAATAGTAATTAATTGCACTTTGTTTTGGTTTGTTTAGTTGCGTTGGAAAGTTTTAATAGGTCTCCAATTCCCGCACAATATAAATAATATTTTGATAACGACAGAGCGTAGAAAATGTTGACCACTAGTATAACTTCGGAGAGAAGATCCTTGGTAAACTTCACTTAATTTCTCACTTTCGAAACTTCTGAAATACTGCACACTTGTGACCTGTTAACAGTAGATGTAGATATCTCTCTGTTAGAACGTTCGAATTATTTAGATGTACACTACCGTCCAAGGAAAAGGGAGAGAGCTTTACAATACTTTTAATAAACTTTATTCTATTCAACGATGATAATCTTAAATACATCTGCAATTCAAATAATGAAAGTATTATGAAGAAAAGAAGTAATTAAGCACTTTACGGTCCAATTTATCACCATTTATAGCAGATTAGTCTGTCTATTTATTAGATAAGTTGTATCGATGGGACCAGGGCAGGGCAGGTCAAGATTTTATTGTATCCCCTCTCGCTGTTAGGGTTCATCTCTGACAGCTTCTAACGTTTACTGCGATTACCACACTCACAACAGTTCAGTTTGAATATTATTACGTAGTAAACGAATAACACTGTTCGAAATACCTCGTGGTAAATCTAAACGAAAGAAGGTTTTGTCAGCAAGCAAATCGGTAAGAAATTAAATCTAGCCAAAAAGTAAAATATGTATACCATTTGCCAATATCAAGAAACAGACGAGTTAGAGGACCGTGACCGTCCAGGTGCCTCACGAGTAACCATTGCTTTAGATGATCGTCTATTACAACTATTAAGTAAGCGAAATCGTAGAAAAACAACACCAGGAATAGCAGCGTTAGCGTCAGACGCCTACTGGCCAAAGGAAATTTACACGATCGCGTGTCAGTTTGTAAACCATTGCTACGCCAGGGTAATCCATTGAAAAGGCTACAGTGGACACGTGAACATCGAGATTGGACGGTAGAACAGTGGCAAAGTATTTTATGGACTGACGAATCAATATTTAAAATGTTTGGTCAAAGTAGGAGAGTGTTTGTCAGACGTTCCGAATGCAGTTCAGTTACAATTTGGGGTTGCTTTTCTTACTTAGGAACAGGAACGTTATATCGAATCGAAGAAATAATGCGGAAAGACTCATGCTATTCCTTCTGGGCTGCGACTAATCGGCAAGAATTTTACTTTTATGCAGGATAACGATCCGAAACACACAACCAGAATATGCAAATAGTATCTGAGTGACCAAAATCACACAGATGTTTTACAAGTTATGATATGGCAACCACAGAGTCCAAATCTCAACCAAATTGAATTACTGTGGGATGAATTTAACAGAAGAGTTCGAAGTGTCAGTCCTACATCCAAGCAACAGCTTTGGAATATCCTTCTACAAGAATGGAACAACACCCCAGACAAAAACCTCAAAAAATTAATCGAAAGAATGCCGCGAATTGTTTGATCAATACAAAAAGTGGATTTTTTGACGAAAAGAATGTTTAAGAATTGAAACAATGAATACGAAAAAATAAAACTTTTCATTAGATTTTCTATAGTATTAATTGCCTTTCACTTTTTGATTTTTGAAATTTTTGTTACTTGGCCAAACTTTTATGCACTGTAATGTAATTCAACAAACGTCAGCTTTAAATAGAGTTTTAAGGGGCGTTGTTTATGGAATCTAAAAATCATTTAATTACGCGGTAGTTTCTTGATCGAAAAATTATTCTTTTATTTCCTCAGAGCGCAGAAAAACACCCGACAAAAAATATAAAAAATCAGAAGGAGAGAGCATTATGTGTATGCGGATATCGATGCCTGATGTTTGACAAACGGGTTAGCTGGGGCATAGTGTATTATATTAAAGGCGGCAGCCCATTTATATAAGCTATTCATATATATTACATAATAGGGGGTGAAAAATAATAGTGATCACTTCCGTTACCGTTGAAAGCAAGCCCATAAGAATATATTTGAAAAGGAAAGATTGAAAGAGAGAAATAAATAAATAAATGCGATAAACTGAAAGGATTGGCAAGCTGCCATATCACTCGAGAGTGCACATACGTATAGGAACTGAGCTAAGTTGCTTCTATTTCACGTTAAAGCAAGAATGACGACGAAGAAGCGAATGAAGGGAAAGATCTTTTATTAATATTAATAGGTTATTAACTCCGTTTTAAAAGCATAAATTTTGTAAATTTACATCAATTAGACTACTTGAAAGATACAAATTAATCTTTAAACGCTATCAAAAATGAACGAATGTTTCTCTTTCTTTTTGGAAACAAATTACTATTAGCATATTACCCACCGACTTTATTGCAGAATCTACATTTTACGATCATTCGTAAGCCCGAAGCGGAATCAATATATCTGTAAACATTACCAATCGTTTTCCTCCACTAGAATTTAAATTGATGAGGAAGTAAAAATGCTGACAGTACTTTATTCGAGTTAAGAGCTTTTAAATTCCGCAAGCCCTGAAGCGGCTCTCACGATGAAACAGAAATCAATGCGAGAAAATAATTTAAATGATGGTATATATTTGAGGTGACAAAAGAAAAAAGCGGAAAAACCTCGAAAGAAAAGGGAGGAAAAACAATGACACCTAAACTTACGCAAACACTAACTCAAATGTTGACGTATTTTTTAAACAAGAGGGCAATTTATAGGCTTTACAAAAGGAAAGATGGTACAGATATTGCATGTAAGAAAGGTAGAATGGAGGAATTCACATAATTAACTTTGGAGGAGGGAAATTCAACGTGGATAAATTGTCCAAGAGGTACGAGAGAAAGGGTAAGGGAGAGGCGGTAACCGAAAATATTGCTCTATTCTACTTTGAATGAATTGCAATTGTTTCGAGAACTTTTCAACATTTAAACGAAATCAATTCCAAAAGACCGACAAAAAAAAAAGGAAATTCGCGCTTCAAGTAATTCAATTATACCTCGCGTCAAGGTATACTAAGACTTAATTACGTTTGCTTTTTTTCTCAAAAATCCTCTTCTTAAATAGTCATAAGTTCAAGCTGTGTAATTAAAATTGAATTAAACGTACATTATTCAAGTGTAGCCTTCGTAGCGAGTTTAAAATTCAAATTCTGTCAAATTTCAATGTTGACGGGGTAAAAATAAGGACGGCCCCTTGGGACACGCCAACGTCTTTAATGAAATTTCATTCCTGGACCAACCAAAAATAAGGTCGATTCTTGAGACAGACGTCTTGTTTACCGACAATGGCATCCACATCATTTTTTTCCTATCCTCAAGTTCGTTCGTTCGCGTCATTTTTTTTTTATCTCACACCTTTCGCACCAACAGAAAAAAGTGAAAGAGTTCAGATTAGTATTTCCGAGTCTCTTCATTTAATTTATTTCGGCTTTTATTTGTGAGTCGTCTTACTTTAAAAGAGTAATTAACTTCAGTCTTCCCTTTCTCTCTCATCTTCTGTGATAGATTGAAATTTAAATAACTGAATTTTAAGACGGTTAATAAAGAAGGCGAGAGAAAAATTGTTATTGGGGATAAAACAAAAAAAAAAAAAATACCGCGAGGGTAAGATGAATTCTTCCGCGATCTTTAATGGTTTTCAAGATATTGAAGCTCAAAAGTTAGTCAAATCATCTTTTAATTTGGTAATATTTTAAAGTATTTTTTGAGTAAATTAAACCGTTTAACTAACTAATCTAGTTTCTGGCTGGAAATTGACTTTTTAAACCTTTAATTTTATAATTTTCAGACGCGTTAGCAAAATCATATTTTACATATTCCAGTGAGTATTTTATGTTACTTAATAATTTCTTTTCATTTATAATAAGAATAAGTAGAGAGCGGTTTATATGCAAATTGCATATATTTTATGAAAATAGACGTAATATAATAAATAAAAAAAATAAAATATATACACTTTATATATAATCCGGTCTCTAATAATAACAAACAAATAATATCTACATTAATCGTCTAGCCCCAAACGAAGTCGTAACTTATGGGTAATAGAGATAAATCTAGAAATTATTAAATATGTATATTGTCGGTGATTTTGGTTAGTTTTAGCGCTTATTATTTTTCCGGAGAGGTCAATGATATTAAGTTGTGAGGTGTATGAAGCAATTATATTGAAAGATAGGACTAGTATTTGTGCTGCTGATAATTTTATCTCTTAATATTAAATAATTAAAAAATTATATTATTTTTACCTCAATATAAGCTATTACTATAATCTGATGAAAACTATCATCATAAACTTCGTATCTTGCAAGACCTTCTGCAAGCGGAGATTAAATTAGTATGTCAAAAGAATCATACCTATAATAAACTTAGGCAATTTTAGCTGTTTTAGACTCTAACTTAACCTTTTCCAAAACAAGATATGAAATCAGTGCGTCATCATATAGTACAGAAAGCAATCGTCTCGATGGTAAATATACATCTACTTCATTAACAACTGTTATAGTTAAGCAACAACAGTCTCCCCAGAAAATTACCCAAGTGACTATTTTAATGAAATGTTTACAAGAAAAAAAATGTGAATTTTAGATTTTCTCTAAAATTGACTTCTCCGAAATTTCCAGAACTTATAAAGAAGCAGATGGTAGCGTTGAAACAGAATGATTATTATATTCGATCTCGAAGAGAAATTTATATTTTGTTTCATGCTGTTTATTCAAACCTTCTAATCTAAGCTTGTGTTGTCTGAGTGGACGCAGTGACTGGAAACGTATTAATGACATCCTTTTGTAGTACGAAAATAGCTCAACGTATAGACAATCGATGATTACTTATCTCGCACGAAGCGAAATTGTTTGTGGAGTAGATACAAATTTCGATATAAAAGGGAAGTGGGTTATTGGAAGAAAAAATGGACTCCTTAAAAAAATCCTGTTATTAATTTTTATTGGTTGTGGAAATGTGAGGTGAAAAATTCGTCGTATACAATTTCGATCATTTCTTTTAATTGATATTTTGACCATCACTTTCGACAGGAAAGATTTTGATTCGAAAATATACGTGATTTTGGACTAGCGTTTACAATATTGAAGATCTTTTAAGATAATATTTGTAAAAATTCTTGATTCCACCTCTCATAGCTATTCTTTCTAAAAGGTTCGCTTTTCGAAAACTTCATGCCTCTTGGTTTGGTCATTTAAAAGATAAGTTAAGTAGATAATCCGACTATTTATTTGTATATACATAAATCAAGTTGGTGTAAATATAAATCATTTAAAGGTGCGCTTACACTTGTTATCAGTAAAGGTTATGTTCAACTTGCAATGCGTTTTAATTAGTGCGGAGAAGATTACGTTTACGGAACATCTGTGTGAATAGGTTTTAGGTGTAGCGCAGGAGGGTAACTTTATTTATTGTTCTATCTGTAATAAATGGCATTCATTTACGTGGACGAGAGTTACAGTCAAGTCCATCTCCTGGTAGAAACGTAATTTCCGAAAATTTAAATTACTTCCGACAGAGACAACAAGCACGAGTTGTGTTTCTCATCTCTCGCAAACCGGGGCAGGCACACAACAGAAACGCATTGACGACGCCGCACGGGCAAGGTTTTGGTTCACTTCTTCACCGATATAAAACACCTATTCCGAAGTGCTAACAGCAACGAAACGTAAAATATGGACACGCTCGCGATATTATCTAACGGTGCAGCGAGCCATTGCATGTGTACGTCGTTTGTTACACGTTCCCCCGCCATATTTTACTTTGACATGAATACAGGGTGATATTTACCTAATCGCGACACTTTTAATTGCATCTTTATTTCAATTTAAAACACCCTCCTCCACATTTATGTCAAGCTCCGAAGCGTTCAGATAACATTTACATCTTTAACCTCGTTTCTAAGACTTTAGATTTCCCTTCTTCTTCTAAAACATACAGGGTGGATCATTTAATATATCATCATTTTTCTATTAAAAAATGATAGTCTATTTCAAAAATTCTCTGCCTAACAGTGAAAGATTTCTTTCTTATGTGAAATAGGTTTTATTTTTCAATATAATCTCTTGAAAGGAGATGTTCCAAATTCCGGAAGGTTTCCAAAGTCAGAAAGAGAGAGAGCCAAATCCTTTGAGTTTGTATTGGCAGTACGTATTTCCGAGCTTATAGGCTATAGTTTTGATCAGGTGCATATATCTCTTCAGGACGAAGTTGACGATTCCCTGGTCAGTAATGATCATATACCTGCTCAAGACCATGGGCAATGAACCCGGAAATACATATTACCAGTGCAAAGCTCAGACTCCGATCGTGAAAGCTTACTGTTATTTAATCCGTACTTTAATTGGTTGGATTTTGCCATCGTCCATACACTAGTGTGAATACGTGCATTGTCTAGACGAAAAAAGATTTTCTTCTTTCTTAAAGCATGTCCTTTCTCACGAATTTTTGCATCCAACTGATTCAAAAGCTTACAATAATATTCATATGTTACTGATGTACTTACACCGGTTTCAATCCATCGTTCTGATTGTCCTTTTCACTCTGGTGTATAGCATTTGATCCAAATTCCATCAACTTTTATGAAACGAA
The DNA here is from genome assembly GCA_023509865.1 of Trypoxylus dichotomus. Lineage (NCBI taxonomy): Eukaryota > Metazoa > Arthropoda > Insecta > Coleoptera > Scarabaeidae > Trypoxylus > Trypoxylus dichotomus. The sequence continues at coordinate 6,479,996 of CM042083.1, read as the reverse complement.
GTTTAAAATTCATTTGAATTTGCTTAAAACTATCTCCAATGCGTACAATCGTCCAGAAACTTTTGTCCTATGTAATTTTTCATGCAAAATACTTCCAATTCGTTCCTTTGAAGTGCTTTTGGCTCAGCTATTTCACGCACTTTCACTCGTTGATCATATCGTGAACTTTCCAATGATGGGTGTTGTAGCAGTTTTTGGATCCTTATATGCCTTTAATAACTTCAGCAAAAAAAAAAAACTAATACTCCACGACATTATTATTTTTTTCGTTTCGTCAAATTCGAATGAACTAACATATTCAATTGACATTTTACATGTGCTTACATAAAGTATGGAACTTCGCAATACGATTATGGTTTTATAGTATTAAATACCATCTATGTGTATATGTAGCACTTTCAGACTACTTTTTTCAAGCTCGTTTTATAGTTAACTTTCTACAATATTAAGAGCAATTTCATTACGCAAAAACTAAATTAATGGAAGAATTTTTATACAAAAATAGAAGGATTTGATTAAAAGTTCAATCGATGTATAACAAGAATCAATAATTATCGTTTCGAAATAAGCATATTTTTCAATATTTGTACCTAGCAATAACCTGAGAGTACGTAATGGCTTTAATATTAACTTGGTTAATGTCTATTTGTTTGGAAAACTAAACAGTTTAGATTGTAGCAGTGCATCAGTACTGAAATGCATTCCGCACAGCTAAGTTGAAACTGGTAATTACTTTAGAATTTTCGCCATATATTCAACGAGCTAACCGACGTGGGGATACATGAGTACTTTCAAGTTTTCATTTAAGGTATTAGAATTTCGTCTACGGCTGGAAAATGGGAAAATGCAAGCGCCGATGAAATAAAAGAGGGTTCGGGAATATTTTGACGGTGTTATTACAGCTTCCCCTCCGCGTTTCCCCACGTTTCGCCGGGAGTTCGCAGTCACCTTCACCAACCAAAACGACGCCTGCAACACCGGCTACTAGAGCTAAACTTTTTTAATACATTTCTCCGATTTCATCATTTATTAACCGTAAGGTGTTCCGCCTTTACATTCCTGCATTTGTGGCATTAAATCTTTTCCCTTTATTTATTATTTAGGGGGATGATTTTTAGGCAACGGAAAAGGGTTAACCCTTTATCGGATTAGCGATTTTGGGATGGACTCTATAATGGAATGAGGCAAGGAAATGTTGTTGTGTTTTAACCCCGGTTCCGAAGGAGACGTGACAAGTCGGATGATAGTGGTTTAGCGATCGCAATCTAAAAAGCTGTTAATTATTTACACGTTTCGATAGTTTTAGATACTCGTATATGGTGGTGACAGTCAAAAAGTTGATGTCAAATGAGAAATTTTTGACTTAAATCAAATAATCTAAAAAGCCTCTACAATTTATTGTATGTTAAAGGATGTAACTGGATGTAAATTAATAAGGACATGGACTTTTCTATTCGTTTAAATTTATATATTCTGATCAGGAAAAGGAACATAAAAGAATTACGAATATATCAATGAACGCATTACCACAGCAAGAATAAGATTTGAAAGAGGAAATGCGACATTAATCTATGCATCTATGCACCTGAAGAAGGAAAAACTGACGAATCTAAAGCCTTTTATGAACAACTACAGATTATAATGGATAAATTCAATAAAACTGACCAAGTAATTTTGATAGGATATTTCAACGCCAGTATAGGATGCATAGTTATTACATAAGTAATTGTTATGGAGAAGATACATGTACTGAAAATGGAAAGCTACTTCGAAACTTTGAAGTTTCTTCAGAAAGAAACACAAATACACTTGGACACAGACTACATAATTACAAATAACAAAATAGCTGGACAAGTAAAAGATGCAAGGGTATATGTATATCCATTTTAAAGGAATGGAAAAAGAAATGCCCTAAAGGAATACGTTTAGAGCAGAACACCACCCTAATCTCTATCTTATATGCTGACGATTTACGAGGGGAGGTCCAGAAGTTCGTGGAATGGAGGAGATGGAGTGGCGACTCATCAGTCACTCACAAGTCAATCCGGAAGAAAACTGAAACTATGGAGGAAATTGAACACCGTGCTGTGATAAAGTTCCTTACAAAGTAAGGAAAGAACGCTCAAACCATATTGAATGAAATGGAAACCGTTTATGGGGAACAGTGCCCTAGTAAATCAATGATTTATAAGTGGCATGGTCCTTTTAAACATGGTCGGGAGTCGATTGAAGACGACCCCCGCTCGGGACGGCCAGCTGAGGCCACCACATCAGACATCGTATAGAGTACAAAAATTTCTACCGCAAGATGCCCGTTTGAAGAAAAAACAATTATCTGCATTAGTTGGAGTATCAGATACCACCGCTTTGCGTATCCTACATGACCACCTGGTTATGACAAAATGGGTGCCGAGAATGCTCACGCCGCTGCAGAAACAGCAGCGCGTCTGTGCGTCCAAACAATTTTTGGAGCTGCGTGGAGACAAACTTGCACAGATTTTGGAGCGGATTGTTACCGGAGATGAAACATGGGTTCCTCACTTTGAGCCTAAGTCCAAACAGGAGTCCATGTAATGGCATAAAAAGGGGATACCACCGCCAAAGAAATTCAAAGTGTCAGAATCGGCTGGAAAGTTGATGGCTATTGTTTTTTGGGAATGTGAGGGGATACTATTGATTGATTACAAAGAAAAAGGTAGGAGCATAACCGGAGAATATTACGCAGCGATATTAGAAACATTAAAAGAGGCCATCAAGGAAAAACGTCGAGGAAAATTCACCAAGGGTGTGTTGCTCTTGCAAGACAATACGCCGTTTCACAAGAGCAAAGTTGCAATGGGTGCTCTGCACAAGCATGGCTTTCAATCAATAGTCTATCCACCCTACAGTACAGACCTGGCACCTAGTGATTTTTATTTGTTCCCCAATTTAAAAAAAGACTTACGTGGAAGAAAGTTTTCCGACGACAATGAGATAAAGGAGGCAATTTTGGCCCATTTTGAGGCGAAAGATAAAAAATATTTTTATGATGGTTTAGAAAAATTAATTCATAGATCTAATAAATGTATTGTGCTTAAGGGTGATTATATTGAAAAGGAAAAATAGATTTATTGTTTTATTTTATTTAAAACCCTTTCATTCCACGAACTTCTGGACCTCCCTTCGTAGAACTCCTAATAGAAACAGAGGATCATCTAAAGAAGGGGATATACACATTACAAAAAATTCCCAAAACTATGAAATGAAAAATGTCGGTAAATAAAACCAAAACTATGGCTTTCCTGGGTAAATATCCAATTATGACAAAAATAGTTATAAATGATACTATACTAGAACAGGTGAAACACTTTAACTATTTAGGCTCCAATGTATCTTATGATCGAAACAAAGACATAGAAGATAAACTGAATAAATTCACACATATCTGTAGAACAATTAGTAGAATGTTAAAAACAAAACAAGAAAGGATATACAAATAAAATTTTACAAGATGGTAGCAATGCCAACCTTCTTATACGGTAATGAAACATAGACATAAGAGATCAAATTTTTGAGAAGAGTGAAGAGTCCCACAAGATCTGACAAAATAAGAAATGGAGATATAAGAACAGAACTAAACATCTTCGACATAAATGAGAGAATAAAGGAAAACGAATATGAATGGAAAGAACACGTAGAACGAATGCAAGTGACGAAAGTTACCAGCCAGAGTGAGATTATATAGATGTTTAGGAAGAAGAAGTCTAGGCAGACCAAATAAAAGATGGATATCATAACAGGGAAAGTGCCTACCACTTCTAAAATAATAAAAAAAAATACGTTAAATTTGACAAATAAAAGTGACAATAATTTCCTTTTCTATTTAGTATAAACTTTATGGCGGTTGCTATATTTCCATCTATAACTTATTTACTTTATACTGAATAATTTCGAGGATATCGATTCGAATTTGTTTATTTTAAACGTATTATGGTGCATATGTTGTATTTCTCTCATTAAACGGTGATTGAAAATATTGCTTTTCCGCATGATAGCGTACAGTTCATTAAATATTTATACTATTGGTATGTTTTATTAAGTATTATTATATAGCGGTTTAGAACAAAAAGGTCTCTATAGCGAATTGTAAAGCGTACAATGGGAATGTTTACAATTTTCGTGTAAAAAATATTTAAAAACTTTTTGAAATTATAATAGCATCTCGTCCCTATGTATTTATTTTTTACGCTACTACAAGTGGAACTGTTCTAACACGAATGTCTTTATTGCAAATGAAACCGCAAGAACTTAAGTTGGCAACGGTTAGTTATGTTTTTGGCTTTCGACCGCAGTTCCAGCACGTAATAAGCACGTCTGTTCATCTTGTACTCGATAGCAGTGTGCATTCCATGCCTAGGCTTTCCCTCTAAACGCGTCTTTGGTGCATATATTACCCCGAAATGTCTTGAGAAGGTCCACTTGTCCACAACTCACCAAACTCAATTAACTTTATAATTATGCCCAGAAATTCTCCGCGAATTGTTTGTAAATAGTCCCGTAATTTCCTCCCTCTTCACGAAAAAAAAGGTACGCAGAAATACGTCGAATTCAAAAAGTACAATAGAAGCGAATCAGAAACTTTATGCAAAGTAGTTTTTTTTTTATTTTCACGCCGACATCCCCAGGGCTTGAATCCGACTATATTGAAGGTAGCAACAACGTTGACATGCACCAAGCAAGTTGATATCAATACTTTGATTGAACGCAAAACGCAGAATTATATTCATTGTTCAGCTTCCCGTTTGATATTTACGTGTATTTCAAATTTAAAATGAGATTTTTGCGAATAGATATCAACTGACTTCGTTCGAATCTACATATTTCATTTCTATATGTGCTCACGTCGTAGCATATATTCGGTACTATCTGGGAAAAGGGCATTTAAATATCATTTTATGAAGTTCCCGATATATATACACAACGATTCAAAAGTGAATTTTCAAGATGTTAGAAAGGGATCCTTAATTTCGAACAGACTAATTTCGCCCTTCTAATCCAATAATTTAATTTCGCAGGAGAATTACATACCTAATATGACAAAAGATGTATACACCTAAATGAGAGGACACAAAATAACCTGAATCGCATTACGCAACAATACAAGTGATAGATTAAACACGCTCTGTGGTAATGCCTTGCCTTATGCGTACCTACTCAAAACGTATGCATAGTATATCGTAGCATGTTACATGTTTGCGCTTGATGAATAAGGCCACACAGGCATTAAAACGATGATAATTTATTATTACGGGAGTTTAAATTTCTTGAGAACACGTTTCGCGTATTCTCATGTTAATTTCAATTATGTAAAACACGTAGATGATATCAACGCTTCCTTTATCTGAATTTCTCTCGATATACGGTTAATAAAAAGTTTATTCCGACACGATATTTATTTAACTCATCATTACGTGTTATATTAAATACCATACGCCCAATTTAAGAAGTAATATTTTTACTTCTAATTGTGTGGAGAGAAATCGGTACCCGAACACATAGACATGTGCAGGATCGTTCACTATTACTGCCTTTAAAAGTAATAAAATTATCGTTTCGAAATTTTGGCGATTGATATGGTGGGTAGTGATTTATTTTTTAAAAATATATCATATGATTATATGATAGTAATAATAACACTATATTGCCCAATTACAAAATTTAATTATTAATGTACACATGTAAAAGTTACCTGCAAGTAAATAAATAACTAAGAAAAAAAATTAAGCAATTTTGGGGTGCTTAATCCAAAAATGCTGCCACATTTGTTCTATCAGATCTAGTTTTCGAAATTCACTCTTTCTGTGCTAATTAGGACAAAATTGCTAAAATTAGATATAATATTTTATTATGTACGTAACTTTTTAAATATGTAACTGTTAACTGAAGCACAAAAAGGTAGGAGGTATTTATTTAACAGAAAAATATGCACATAGAACTTTCAATCAGTTAAAGATTTCCTTGCGTGAAGTTTACCGCAACAGTCCTTTGCTCCATAATGCTGATGTCTTTGTGAAATCTTTCCCCCTGTTTCTCACTAACAGCATCTAAGTTTTCTGGAAAACGATCTAACTGGCTGTGAAGGTAATGAATCTTAAAACTCATGTTATCGAACGTGTAAATTTTTGCTGTATAAATATTTATGGATCTATAATTAGATATGGCAGAATGATTACCTTTTTTAAATGCATGTATAATTTTGCTTATTTTCTATGCATCAGGGAATTAATATGTTAAGAGAATTTAAATTAAATAATACAGTTAATGGAAAAGTGAGTTTGATATGGAATTATTACCAGCAATTATATCAAGTTTCATCGATAGCTCCAACAATAAAGGTAGGATAATAACTGGAAGGCAATAAAAATACTGAGTTCTTGGTTCTCATATACCATTATTCCAGAAATACTAGACATAGATCTTTTGCCAGAAATGAATATCCAAAAGTCCAGAAAGTTTGATAGTCTTAACTCTTTTATATTCATTATAGAATGTAATTGATTTTGAAGCTTTCTATTTCCTGAAGCAGTTTAATTTTGATTTACTGCTTCATATTATCTGTAAACCATCTGGGGTAGTGACGACCGACATAACACATGGGCTGAAAAGTCCCGGGCCTAACACATAGATGACGCTAGTTTTATTGCAGTCACTTTTCTCTCAGTTAGTACTAACCTTCAAAAGACTACTGTTAAAATTTCATGATATTCTATTCATTAGTTTGTGAGTTATTGTGCTAAGAGTCACGCTACTTTTGTTACTTTTCAAAACAATGGATCAAAAACAATTTCGTGTTTTAATTTTACACTGCTTCTTGATGGGAAAAAAACCGTTCAAGCGAAGCAATGGCTTGAAAAGTGTTATGGGGACTCCGCTCCATCAGAAACAACAATAAAACGTTGGTTTGCTGACTTCAAACGTGGTCGTAGAGACACCGATGATGCAGAACGCAGTGGACGTCCAAATGAGGCGGTAACACCAGAAAACATCAAAAAAAAATCCACAAAATCGTTTGAACGATCGAAAAGTGAAGTTGCGTGAGTTAGCTAACATCGTAAAGATATCAAAAGAACGTATTGGCTTTATATTGCATGAGCATTTGACTATGAGAAAGCTCTGTTCAAAGTGGGTGCCGCGTTTCCTCACTGTTGACCAAAAACAAGAACATGTTGATGATTCTGAGCAGTGTTTGGCCATGTTTAAACGTAACAAACCGGAATTTTTGCGTCGATATGTGACAATGGATGAAACATGAATCCATCACTTCACTCCGGAATCAAAACGATCGTCATCTCAGTGGACAGCAACTAGTGAACCTCGTCCAAAGCGCCCGAAAGCACAACAATCGGCTGAAAAGGTTATGGCCTCGGTATTTTGAGATGTGCGTGGTGTAATATTCATCGAGTATCTTGAGAAAGGAAATACCATCAACAGTGAATATTATATAGCGTTATTGGAGCGTTTGAAGGCCGAAATTGCAAAGAAACGACCGCATATGGCAAAGAAAAAATTTTGTTTCATCAAGACAACGCACCGTGTCACAAGTCAATCAAAACAATGGCAAAACTACATGAATTGATCTTCGAATTGCTCCCACATCCACCGTATTCGCCAGATTTGGCTCCCAGCGCCTACTGGCTGTTCGCAGACCTCAGAAAAATGCTCGCCGGTAAGAAATTTCGCACGAATGAAGAGGTTATCGTTGAAACTGAGGCCTATTTTGAGGCAAAAGATAAATCGTTCTACAAAAGTTGTATTGAAATGTTAGAGCGGCGCTGGAATGATTGCGTTGCTCTTGATGGAGATTACGTTGATGAATAAAGCTAATTTTGAACCAAAAAAACCGCGTTTTCTTTGTTAGGCCCGGGACTTTTCAGCCCATGTGTTATCTAACGTTTGGTACTAAACAATCAATGATGAAATACAGTGTAGTATGAAAAATATTTACTGATTCATTAACATCATCATCCTCCAAGAGGAAATATCAATGAAGATTGTTATTTGGCTGGAAATTTGGCATCCTCTGTATGGTAAAAAGGTAAAGTTCTTTTAAGATATAAAAAACTAAAATTCAATATATAGATAAAAGTTTTAAATCATTTTTTAAAGCAGAACAAAAAACAAAAATAAAATATTTAAATTAAACTAAATTGATCATTTTGTCAATTTGTTCTTAATTATTAATCTAATAAGTGTATAAATATAATCAACTAACGGTTGTTATTTTTTTGTTGTTTTTAAACTCTACTTTCTAATACAAATGCATAACTAAATCAATTTCAGGTGTGCAAGCGAATGTGTTTAATGCATATTATTTTATTTCATTTTTAAGTTCCCTGAATATACGACAATTTTCTTTACAAATTTCTCTAGTACAAGTAAATTATGAAAATTATATTTATAGGTAAATATTGCACTAACATTCTATCGTACAATATCTTCCAATCCTGCGACAAAGGCTAACAGATAGGCAAAGGAAAATATAAAATTTATAAGTATTGAGTGGCCCGTTCTAGCTTATTATTAATACATTTCTAAGGCTTCTCGAGAGACGTATCTTTCAAAACTGAATAATCATAAGTTCATTTTTGGTTAGAAGTTTGCTAGAAGTTTGTGGAAACAGGGTTGATTATTCAAGGATGTCGTGGAACGGATTATGTTACACATACATTCCTACCCCAATCAACAATACACTAAATTCCGCAAATGTATGATAGAAGTAAAATTTTGAGTTATTTATAAAGGTATTTCTATCGGTGCTGAACTGAAATTCCTTAGGAATGAATAAATTTTATTACTTCTAAGCATATGCACCTAAAATACAAGCTACCAATTAGAACTTACTCTGTATTATATATTATTTATGGAATTTATAGTGTAGCTGGTGACAAATTAGGGGATCCTTGACAATAGCTATCGATTTTAACATTAGTGCACCTGGTAGCTGTGCATGAAAACCATCAGGAAATAGGGGGTAACGGCAAAAGAGAGGGGAGGTGGCGCAGGGGCTCGAGTTGACAGATAGAACAGCGGTAACCTGAAATAAATACTCCCCGCAGAATGACGAACAATTAGAGTATCGATGCCGGTGTGTATTGGTATGGTATGTCTCGGTTCAAATAGTACCGGCAATCCCTGCAACTACCCCATACCACCGTTCATCGTAAAATTCACCTCTTTTCCCGGCGTGTCGAGGTCACGGGGAAAATAATTTCGAACTTCCTCTGGAATGCCGGGCCTGCAAAATACAATTCGCCCTCCTAAAAATCCGAAAAGAAATAAACGTCCCTTGTCCACTCAAGTAAAATGGAATGTTTCCGTTGTCCCTTTCCTCCTATTCCCTTTCCCACCTCCGAAAACCAAGAGTTTCCCCTTCTCACTTTGGCGCTACGTTTAAAACTTATGCGTGACCGATAGATAATAAAAAAAATCTATTAAATGTCTATCAATTGGATTTTCAGACGGTTAGGGTTAATTAGTTTTATATCCGAGCGTTGATTAAAATTATTTCGAGATTTGCGCACCCTCTTCTTGTCGAGTAAGGATGCAATTTAGAAATGTTGAAGTTAATTATCGATTAGAATTTGATTTGGGATCTCGAATAAGAGTTCGAAGAAAAAAAATCTCTAATTAAAGCGAAACCCACGCAAACATAAATTTTTGTTATATCATTATTAACTTGAGCTGGCGAATTTCGTTCTCCCTAAATTGTAAAACTTATTCTTGCCCGTAAAACTTGAGCTTAATACTTTAGGTACCCCAATTACGTAATAACTAAACTCGCGGAAACTAAAACTTAAATCTAGCGGATTCAGGGTATGATAGATGAATAATTAAATATAATTAAGTGGCTCCCCGTATAGGTATTAGATCGGTAAACTTATGGAAATAATTTGTTTTGGTGCAGGGGGGGATCTTGCAGGCGAGTTAGGTAAGTCGCTCTGCTGGCGCGATATAATAGGAGCATTTAGATTTCGCGTTTTTGTGTACGGAGCAAAATTTCTTAAATGACTTTTTCAAGAGTGCAACGTATAATTTTACGTTATTATTATGCATATTGCTGTAGTTGGTGGCCTGTAAACGTGGAATTGCAGCTTTTTCCTGTGCCTGCAATAAGGAAGTCTAAGTAATCTAGCTTTGAATGAAATACAAGAAAAAATTCGAATGTTATGGATTGGTATGCCAATTCATAGTACTTTTTTATTATTTAATTAATGCAAGTAATTATCAATTCTTTTCTGAGGAGAAGAAAATAGGAACTTTCTCTCTACATACGTCCTTTGGAATCTACACATTATAAGCTGAAAAGTTAGCCGAGCTAAAGCGAAGTTAATGTAATTATAGTTCATTTCGCTGTTAATATTAAAATTTTCAATTACCCTCTTGAACTTTGCTAGACTCCTTAAATTGACTTTAGATACATTCCCCTTCGCTTGTATTAGATCGTCTAATATAATTTTATTCAACTTACTTGTTTTCTAATGAACACCATCCACAGTAAGGATCTTTGGCGTTCAGACACTCCCAACAGGATTTATAAACACTACATTCTTGGACTTTCACCTTTGACACCTGAAACAAAATATAGTGTTAAAAAAATTATACCTATACATAAATAATGAAGGCTAATAGAAATATTTGACCGGTTACAAGATAATAACCGAAAAAATGAAGTTAGGATGATTCCACTTCCGTCACCCGAGCTTCACGCTTCTTCCATCGTAAAAAAAGGAAATTACATGAACCTTTGTAACTTGATGAATTCATTGTTAAAATTTTCACCCCGAAATGCGAACATTAATGCCAGTTTATGTTTTCATAAAATATAAATATAGATGAGGGGAAACACATCCTATTAGGAAGACCCTGAAGCGAACGGGGGGGTCAAAGCTATAATATAAAAAGGGAAAACAGCGTGACGAGGACAGGTATAGTATAACGGGAGTGTCATCTAAGGATGGACGTGTAGAAAAAACCCTGTCGGTCCAATAAAAAGAAATAAAAGGTAGGGGATTCAAGAAAGAAATGATATCATTTTAAATTACGAACACGTTTTTATTGAAAAATTTGGCGAGGACCGTTAGATTATGGCGATGCAATTTGGAATTTCGGTTTTATTACCGTTTCTTTCGCTAGAAGAAAGAGAAACAGAATAAAATTGACTACAAAATTATGAGATGTCGAGAAATAAAATCATCAGACTAAAATTTCATCATTACTCTTTCTTTTTTAGAAAAAAAAAAATAATAAAAAATAAACTGGATGAGATTATTTATGTACAACATTGTATAATGTTATTTCCACGGCATAAGAAAAGCAGTATGAAGCTCGATCGTCTTGAATAGAAGAAATAAGGACTTCCTCTAACATCAATCATTTTACCTTCTTCTATCTCTTTACTGTAAACGAGTTGTGTGGATGTTGAGACTGACTCGACTGCCGTATATGAAGTGTATGTAATTGGGTTCTTAGATTCTGTATTTCGTTTATATGTTCATTTTATATAGGTGTACGTATGTACACACCGGCTTGGGGCCAAGGACTTGTGAGTTGTTAGAAATTCCCGTCGATGTTATTGACACCACGCAAGATAAAGCCTACACGTCGAAATGCTAATGTTTGAGGTTTGATGACGATTTCAAAATCTTTCTTTAATTACTGTAGAATCCTACACACGTACTATTTATCATTATTTTTTTTTTGTCGAACAGAGGATGGATGTTGTGTCGTGTGTGTGTGTTTTTTTTTGACACGGTAATATGGTAGTACATCCAAAGACATAAGAAAGATCGCATAACTTGCTGTTGTCTTAACATCTGTTAATATATGGAATGTTTCTAAATACAGTTACGGCTATATAATTAACAATACTACGCTTATCGGAAATAAATTTTATACCAAATTAAGTAGTAATAAGCACTTGACTCGACTCACAGCTGCTAACTCGAAAATGGGGGAAATCCCGTTTTAAGCATATTTTTAAGCGCACATAAAGTTAACAACACTCGGTTTAGAAAGACGTACTACTATTATTTGCAGTAGTAAATTAGCACGTTATATAAATTTATTAGTGAAACTATGGTGTAAACTATCCTATAAATTAAATAGTACAGGTGCAACTTGCAAGTAAAATTTAACATGGGTAAGAAAAGAAGTTGTGCTCCCAAACTGCGTCATATTATCTTAAATTTAATATGACAAAAACCAAAGATATCGTCAGCATATCTGGATCGCCGTATCATAAGGAATTATCTGAAAATTCAAATAACCAACCTTTACACCATACAATCCGAAGGCGACTGAGTGAAGCTAACTTATTTGGCAGAATAGCTCGCAAGAAACCCATGGTTTACAAACGAAATCGTAGGCGTCGAGTTGATTTCGCCAAAGAACATATTAGCTGGACAATGAATCAATGGAAAAATGTTTTATTTATGGACGAAACAAAAGTAAACCGTTGTGGTTCTGACGGAAAATTGCTTGTTCGTTGGCCTCTTCTAAGTACACCATAATGATCATCAAACGCAGAGGAGGAAATGTGCTGGTGAGAATGCCTGGAGAGGTGTGGACCTATTTACTGCATCCTTGTCCCCTATGCTGGCGAAAATTTTCCCATTACAGTAAAACCCGGTTATAACGACAGTCATGGGACTGCGAATTTTTAACGCTATAACAAGGTGACGCTATAGGCGGAGTTTTTAGAAGTCCCATGTTTACACACAAGAATTGGTGGGAAACAATATTACCGGTGGTATACAGATACATATGTGAATTTAATTAATTTAATGTACTTAACCATATAACCTTACACATGTAGGTACATACTAACTTGTTTGTCTAATGAAAAGAATCTGTAATTTTCCGTTGCACAGTTTTCGCACGCCAAAACTGTTTTTCTATATCCATTTCTAATTCTCTCACTTTATCAATAATTTGAGGTGACGTTTCTCGCTGTCTATAATAAGTTTTTAAAAATGTTATGGCACTTAGGGTTTCTTCGTTTGTCGGTACGTGTTTCGCTTCGTCGCATGAATCTTCTTCCTCTTCGATTTCATTATCGTTTTCGTTATCTCGCTGTTTTATGTCCTTCACGATATCAGAATCTGAACGCATTCCCGACGTAATAAGGCAAGTGTCCACGGATGCAAAGTCGTCGAAACAAAACTGGTTTTCGTCACTCTGATTTTGCTGCCACTTTTTAATAAGTTCACATAACGGAACGTCATCTTCATTTAAGTTGTCACAAACTGGATTATTCCCTAATCTTGAATGCCTAAAGCAGTTTGCTATAGTCTCAGAGGTTATACCACTTAAAATTTGTGTCTCCAAATAAACTTCCAAATTTTTCGGCCTTTTGCATAAGCAGTGGTCCCTTAACGGGTAAACTTTTTTGACTTTTCTTTCCCTCTCACAAAGGTATTCATGATTTTATTCTTATTTTTCACAAATGTATAAATCGTAGAATTAACTAATCCAAATTCGCGACACACATCCGCTTTCTTCCTTCCACTTTCGACTGCTTTGATTATCGCGACTTTGTCGTTCACGCTTAAACTTTCTCGCTTTAAACCTGACATTTTCGATAAAGAAATCTCGATGTTTCACTCACACGATTCAAATGCCGATTGAGGAAATTTCTTATGAACTTTGCCTGGCGCATTGCAAGAAACGGTAATATTCTTGGAATCCCCGAACGGTCGGTTGCAGGTTAGGCAAATACCGGGAATTGAGCCATAAATGATAATATAAATACATACCTTAAGTGGTAAATATTTGTCGTTATATTAGGGGTTATTGACGCTAAAATCGAGTTGTTCCCTGGATGTTTGAATAGTAAAGTACGGGACCACTTAAACTTTGACGCTAAAAAACGAGTGTCGTTACAGCCGAAGTTGTTATAACCGAGTTCTACTGTATTTGGAAACTGGTCCATGATAACGACCCAAAATATACTGCAAGGAACGTCAAGGATACTATAATGGTTAATTCTATTTCGGTTATTATTTATTATTACTCAAGTTTGGATAAGCTCTACGAAGCAATCGAATTAGTATGGTATTTAACTCCACCAGAGTTCTGCAGAGTACATGCAGAACCCTCGATTAAGCTTTGCCGATCATAAACTATTAGACACGTCACAAAAATTTGTATTCATTTAAATTAAAGATAAATGACCGCCACTGTATATGCGAAAAGATTCAAGAGGGAATCCTTTGAGCTATGTTTGTTTCTTCTACAGATATCGAGTTAGAAAAAATAATTACAAACCATTTATACGTCTAACATTTAGTACGTGTATTCTTATTACTGCTTTCACGATTCTATCAAATTATAGCAAAATATTAGCAGATTAATAAAAAAAAATTACAACCTTTGAACGAGTGACTATCTTTGCTCGTTGAGTGGAGTTACAAAAAAATTCTACCCGCGTTTTTACAACTTCTTCTATTTATTATTAAAAGTATTTCGTTACTTCTTCTGCGCCTATATTTTTTATGTTTACCACATTTATGATAACCAATGAAGCATATGTGACAATAATGCTGTTAAAAAAGACATTTTGTTAAGAACTAAAGAAGATCAAAGTCAACTTTAAAAAAAACGCTAACAAATTTTTATTTGACAGTACAAAAGTATAAAGCAAAAAAAAACTTTTTTAATATTGCCCTAAAAATGTCTCCCCTTAGAATTTTAATTAGAAATACCATTAATGTGAGCATTTTTATTTCTCCGAGTGTAAATGGATTTTAGGAGAATTTATATTGAGGATATTATTTCCGTATAATAAATCGCAGTGCTTTTCTGTTAGAAATGGAACAGTCAGAACATATGTTCAATCAAAATAAAGCAAACTAAAAGTTTTCTTTGTTAATTCCTTCCCATGTACGAATAGATCGCACTGTTATCAATTTAAGTTATAAATCGTCGATTTCCCCTTTGATTTTCCGTATTTTTCTCGATAAAATCCGACGAGCGAGTAATAATTTTTTCGTCTCGCAATTAATTCAATATCAAAATCTGCATTTCTGGTATGTTATTCGCGTTATATCCTTGCCCTCGGCTATGGATTCGTCAACGAATCGCACACCTCCTATCGTTCCAACGACTGATGAAGGGATATTGCCTTTAGCATGCATACCAAATGTCACGTGCTCCATAACGTAGCCTGCCTGACTCAGTTATTCATTCAACTTTATACCTTGATTAAGATTATATTCACGTCATCTACTAGCTAGTACCTAAAAAAACACTCGCTGAGAGTCATATACTATAGGACCGGATCGATATGGAATTTGTAAGGGGGCCTCCTTTACGTACAGGGTCGGTCAAAATTAAATAAAACGAAAATATTGCGAATTTCCGTATAAACTATTTTTTAATTGATTTAAAAAGCGACTCTGGAAGCGTATTCGCATCCACGTACGGTTCCTAATCACATTTTCCTATTACATTTCCCATATTTAATTATGATAGCGCCCGAAATCGTGTATATCGTCTAATATATTAAATTTTAACATTCGCCCAGCTAAATGAGCTAGGAGAAAGTTTAAGTCCATTAAAATAGGTAAACTAATTACCTTGTAAACCATCTGACTGGCTTTCATGCGTCGTATGCACAACGTAATAAAACCGAGACCTGCTCGAGAGCAAAACCGAATTATAAAATGAGAATTTCTATAATGTGTAATTATAACAATTTTCTCCGTGGCTTTTAAAATTAATGGAGGTTGTTAGTGAAACATTTACTCTTTTCCATCTTTTTATTAATTAATTTGATTATAACTTGTTCTCGTTAATCATTGATACTTATAAGAATTTTAAATTAAACCCATATCTTTCCCATTACTAACCTAAATACAATACATAACCTCCATAATAGCTAATTAGTTCGAAAATTGAAAATGTAAATGATTCCGGTACGGGAGAGATGAGACCAGGAATTATTAAGGTACGTCTTTAATTTTGGATAATACACCACCACGTCAGTAGTAAGCATCTGAAATAACATAATGGAAAGGTAAAATATTTATATTAGCATATAGGCCACGTCACATTAAGTAATTATTAATATCCGGGTTACGCAAATGTACTCTATATGATACGACATGTACAGGGAAGCACAACAGAGTCTTCTTCCTAATAGAAACCTGTTCTGGTCTCGGTTAATGTTTACGAGACCTTACTTGTAACGAAACCTGCATAACGTGGAAACAGAAGAAATAGTAAAACAGAACGTCTGTATAACTGTTGGTAACATTTCTACTGCCACTGCTAGGATGTCCATTAAATTGAAATCAATTGAATAATTCGAGGTAAAAATTGACACAATTATATTATTATTCCTTGAGTAATAATAATAATATATCTTTATTACCCAACAGATGACTTTAATTACAGAATTAATGCATTTGGCTACCAGAAATACATAGTAACCTAAAAAGAAAGAAATAAAAGAAGAAAATAACGTGGATACAATATATGTATAATTTGTTGGAAATGATACATATCCTACATAGTATTAACACAAGGGCAGTAAAAGAATATAGACAGACGAGTATTATGCAACGGTTCAATATAGCGAATTCGTTCGAGTACTGAGAGAATCAATCTTATTATTCACCAGACTGTAGGGAAATCTCGATCGGCTTGACGACGTTGTGATTATAAAGACTGTATCCGAAAGTTATTCAGCAGAATATTATGATCATACTGTTTAAAATATGGGTATTTGAAGAACTTTCTTTGCACATTTTCAAGTAGAATACAGATGGTGCAAACAAACGTGACCAAATTATGGAAGCATACGCAAGATAAGAACGCAAAATGCGAAAGATAATGCCACTATTGCATTAAGAGATCTAAACTGGATCGTTATTCGTAATATAAATCCTTGAGCTTTTAATGAAGATGATAAGACATTACTGAGGTGATTTTTTCGACGTTCATCCTATTATTATTGACATACCACGATTATAGTTTGAGATTCTGCTGCATCCAGTGGAAATTCGAAATGGTACTTATCCTAGTGTAAAGTTTGAGATCATCAGGAAGGATCATCGAAAGGAACAAACGATTATTGGATAATACTATTCTAAACTGTTGGATCGAGTGGAGGCAGCTATCGTCGAAAAAAGACCCGGAAGAATGCAAAAAAGAGTCATTTTCCATCAAGACAATACGACAATTCACAAGAGCGGAATTGTCGAAGCAAAATTGGTCAAATTAAAGTTTGAAACGCTTGAGCATCCCCCTTATTCACAGGATTTAGCTCCATCGGACTATCATCTCTTCCCCACGCTTAAAAAACAGCTCGGGGGGGCATAAGATTTGCTTCGGATGAGGAGCTGATAGCTGCCGTGGACCACTATTTTGAGGAGGTCGAGGAAGGCATAAAGAAACTTGAGCATCGACTAAGTAAATGTAATGATTCTGAGGGAGATTATGTTGCTATGTTTTAGTTACCGAATTTTTCAGCTTACCCTCGTACGTATATTCTCGCCACCCATACTTTTTAACTCTAACACCCGTAGACGTTATTGGCATAGCTAGTTTAGTCGATGAAATGGAGTATATTGATTTGAAAAAATTATTGCTGAAGACGTGCAAAATATATCACCGTCTTCATTACTTATATTATTGAGATTTGTTTCTTTGAAGACACAAATGACCAGATTGATCGTGGGTTATTTCTTTTTATATGATACATCTGATAACCTCGATCATGATATGCTTTATATATAAGTGATTTATAAACCTTAAAATTATTCGTAAAAAAATTAGTAATTAAAAATTATTATATTTAGTCTGATTTTAAGTTTTTACCCAGTTTTCCTATAATTTAAGCTTGTCACTTCAACTGGCAGACCTTGTATATCGCAAAGCAAAACGTGATGGAGACTCCTAGATGGGGAGGATACGTAGGTGGAACCCCTGGAGGATTTTGGGTAGAATGGGGGGTATGGTATGATGTTTCCTGCAGGGCTCGTGTGTTTTGGGGGTAACGTGTGCGTTTAAAATTGAAAACAATGATCAGGAGAGTACGTTGTACTATGCGAATTATGCGCATAATGTAGCATTAGTTTGCGCACATATAATTGGAATTAATGCCTCTCACCAAGCTTTGCCACCCGTTCACTATGTGTATATGTTGTTCCAGTAGATCACGGTCCAAACTAGATCAACACGTTTCAATCGTCGCACTGATTAGCATTGGCCAACTGGCGATAAATGTTAAATGAACAGATGAGAGACGGGTATATGGATTTGATTGCGAGGGCTCTATGGATTTAGATTTAATGGTTTAAGTTTATGCAAAATTGGTCGTATTAACATGCGCGCGAAAAAAAAGATAAGAAAAAAAAAAACACGAGGTAAAAGATGTTTTACAATGCAAAGGCACGTGGGATTAGCACGCAAAAAAAAATCAGATAATATAAAAACGAAAAAAAAAAAGTAAATCTTAAGGAACCTAAAGCGGAGAAAAGAAAGTCAATTATGTAAAGAGGATAACAAGATTACGCGAATTTCGCCGAGATAGAGAAGGAAGAAAGGAAAAAAATTTGGATTGCTCAAAGGGTAGATTGAAAACATCAAAGACAAGTAGCGTTCAACCGAATCGAATAAAGAATTTAAGCGCTTATATAATGTAACAATTTCCATTATGATGTTTCGTTCTTATCTGGAATATTTAATTTGTCTTTCATGAGTGGCCAGAAATTACGCGCAGATACCCGCCGGGTGCAGACGTTCCGCGCTTAAGTGGTTTATCGTTATTGGCGTGTTAGACTTGTCGCGCGCGACAGGGTTAAGGAAAGTTTGCGAATGTTAAAAAAATATATAAGGGAAAAACAGAGGCGAAACAGGCTGAATGCTACGAACAACTCAATAAAGTTGGCTTAGCGAGGAAGGAGAGAATATGATCAATGAAAAGTTTGTTCCCCTTTTATAAGTAAACGAAGACGCAGGCGCGTCTGGACGCGTCGGGCCTTTCGAGATCGCGTCATGTGTGCGTGCATTAGCTTGGCGTGCGTTTGTCGGTGCGTGCTTACAATCAAGCGGATTTCATTTATCCGCTATCTTAGCTTCAGCCGCTCGGTATGGACCGTTTCTGCTAGAGTAGTCTTAGTAGTTTATTCGATTGACACCAGGCTTAAGGGTCTACTACACCCGAAATTCAGAGAAATTTAAAGAAAAAGACGTAATCCTGCTGATAAGATAAAGTAAAAAAGTTTGCTGTTGTCCTTTGGGAGAATTTCCTAACACTTTTTAAAGTAAGAAAGTACATCACAACAAATCAAACACACATTTTAGGGGTGTTTACAAATACATTAATTTTTTTTGTAAAAAATGATACATCGGTCTCTTTCCGTCTGTATTTAAAATATCAGTATGCCACTAGTTAGACACAACAGTGAAGTTGAAGTAGCACCAATTTTATCTATGTGATGGAGGATATACACAAAAACACACCACACGACCTTTCGGAAGAAGTCAATCTACAGCATTAAGAACCTTACGTACCTAAGGTATCATAAGATACATAACGTACAATGTTAGTTCGAAAATTCATCGACTACAATTTGCTCGTACACATTTGGTATAATATGGATCAATGGACAAAGAATTCAGTTATGGAAGCCAACGTCTATAAAAGAATCGAAGAACGATACGACGGTCTTTCTACGTGTATTGAAGCTGCTAAACCCTGCTACTCAGTAAAATTTCACTAGTGGTGTGGCTCTGATGTATTCCGTTACCAGTCTGCAGATCTCGTTGAGACGTCACAATACATAAACACTAAGAAAAATTGACCAAAATCATAGTACATCCTGGATACGGAAGTCTTCGCAAGTAGGTGAATATGGTACAGGTTCTATATTTGCTACGTCATAAGTAAATTTCCTATAATTTGAAAAGAAGAATAGAACTACACATATTATTTGGGTTTTTTTGTTATATTCCTTTTTACAGATTTAAACAGTCGGAGAATGCGGAAAATAAAAGATAAACATTAGAAACAATGGGGCCATTCACAAGAAATGCATAGTAGATTCGAAAAGGCCAAGTCTACTTATAATAAAATGAGAAATCTGTTCATAAACCATGACATAAAATTAAACACCTCCGCTGTTATGTATTCTCTGCTTTATTCTACGGGGCTTACTGAAGCCACAAGGAAATTCGAAGCATTTGAGATGTGATTATATCGCAGGATAAATAAAAATACTGTGGGTGGAACACATAACGAAGTTATTGGATGAATAACTTCTGATTTTTATATCGGAAATATTCTGCAAAATCACACCTAGATGATAGGTTACCTTGATACGGTCTAGATTTAAAGATTAGACGGGTAACCATAGAACCCATGAATCATATCAAGCACATATGGGATGAGCTAAAATTCCGCATAAGTCGAAGAAACCTCGTTCTAAGAACAATATAAGAGCTTTGATTTGCAGCACAATACGAATTAAATACAATTCAAACTCTACTTCGTCGCAAGTCGAGGACAAAGGCAGTAATTAGAGCTCGAGGAGGAAATACTTGACATTAAGTATGCTTTAATTTTAGCCTAAAGACTAATACGAGCCATTTTAATACCATTTAGGTTTAAAGTAAATATTCCTTAATTTTCATAATGTTTAGTATTCTATTATTCTCATGACCTTCTTTTTGTGCAAGCTTAATATTATCTATTTAAATTTGTAAAATAAATTGTATTTCTTTGCATAAACTGTTTCAATTATTTGATTTATCATAATTGATTTTTTTAAATAAAAATGGTATAAATTTTAAAACATTCTATTATGCTGTCTATGAGTGTATACTTTTACTATTAGGTTAAACACGATGGAAAGTTTTGATTAATATCAAGCGAGATACATACAGGTAAATAGGCATATATGTTTAATAATACCTACATAATCCTATTAACAGCCAACAACTCTTACCTTTTTATCAATGATATGTTGTTACAGGGGGTTTCAATAAGAACGCAAGGTTTGAATTGCCCGCGTTCAATATCCGGTCGACAGAATGTTCTTAATTCATTTACTGTGAGAATAATCGGAAAATTTCCAAAATACTAGTTCGGTTAGTGATGTGAAACACACGACACGAGGCCGTATATGACGGCAGTTCGCGAAAGTGTGGCCGAAAGTTCAAAGGCGTGCATAAGGATTGTACATTACAACAACTACTCTTCAGCGTATTCTGACTAAAGATTTGCATCTCCATGCCTACAAAGTCTAATTGACTCAATAACATCTGCCAACAGACCATGCACAGCGAAGAGAGTTGACCAATTAGATCCTTGAGGCCCATCTTCATGTCGATGGCTTCGTTAATCGGCATTTGGGGTTCAAAAGATCCACGAACGATTCATCAGAAAGCAATACATCCAAAACGTATCATTATCTGGTGTGCATTGTGGTCTGGAGGGGTACTTAGACCATATTTCTTTGAAGATAAGGAAAGTAATAAAATAACGGTGAATGGTGAACGTTATCATGCCTTAATTGGAAAATATTACTCTTGCAATGAAATACCGCCACATGCATACAATAGTATTATTTCAAATTTTGGCGGTCATTTACACGATATTTTGTTTCATACATAATGGCCAAATGTGTACATTATAAATCAATAAATATTTTAATATAGACAATCATGTTTTATTGGACTTTTCTTACGATATTGAACAAAAAACAGATATCTTATAGGTATCAAAATACCTTATTTAGATGTGTATCTATCGTATATCTCATGGATATTTCATTGTTTTAATAAATTGCCTTTCTTTCCTTTTAAGGATTGAAAATCAATAATTCACCAGCCATTTTGTAGTGATAAGTTTATATAGTAGAGCTGGTTCATTGCATTTTTAGTATTGTTCACTCTAAAACGAGCGATATGCATAGAGCGCACCTGTGCTAGTCTTTCGCAAATGTAGTTCGACAGCTCCGGTGCAGCCGCCGCTGCTAGCCGAGATGGGATAAAGCGGGGAGGTCACGGCGTGCAAAACGGGGGAAGGCAAGACGGTCCCGCAAAACACCTGAGAGTGTAATATTGCGTCGCATTCAACTCCGTTGCAACCTCGTGGTTTCCTATAAGATCCGGCGCAAGAAGAAAAGAAAAAAAAATTGAAAAGAACGTAATCCCGCTATCCATTTGTGACGATGTAAAGATGAGGTAATGCTATTCTATTGGGTCGATATATCCCGACAGTCTAATTCGATACTGGAAAGCTGAAAGAGAATCTCCAGGGGCCGCGGCGCTGACCACACCAGACGATACTTTGTTTTTTTTTTCTCCATTCGCATCTCTTTCCCTAGCCTTGTTGTTCAGATCCGGCGTTTTGATGGGGAAGCTGTAAATTCATTCGAGCGATAGGAATTTCTGATTTGAACATTTTCAATTCGGGAATTTAGTTACTTAAAAAGATGAGATCAAAAAAAAAGTAATTAAAGGCTACTAATCACTGTAATCTCTTATCAATCAGTAGAGACCACTGCGAGTATCTGGAAATAATCCCTTTTGGGAATACCCGATCTCTTCAACGAAAGAGAGATACAAGACCAATTACAAGCTAATTTATTTGAGGTCCAGTTTTATCCCCTTTTTCCAAAGCATTTATCAAAGAATTTACTAAATCTATCCATCAAAAAATTGAATTGATATTTAACGTCCTCGCAATATTTTTTTTTCCATTATTTTCCGTTAAAAAAATTGGATTAATTGTCCTCCAAAATAAAAATAAATATATATAAATACCTACTTCAGGACGAGGTATTATTTTTTCGTGAACAAGAATATTACGCAATCAGATTGAAGTGACCCTTTTACAAATGAACTGTCCAATGAGAATGACCACTTTAGTAGTATAGGACGTACTGTTCTGGTGAATGGTAGCAACGGTGCGGTGATGGTGGTGTTTATTATCCAGCGACCCTCGGCGACATCAATCAAAATACATAGAAGAGCCACAATCCCTCGATAGGGTTAGTAAACACGTATGGAAATCAGAATACTTGGAAAGTAAACAGTCTCGAGCGCTGCAAATTCACATTTCAAACAATCACGTACCAAACGAAGTAAATAACTGAAACACTCCCAACACTTTATAATAACGCGAGAAAGGAGTGCTGCAGAAAATAGGGTAGGTTTCCTACACTACCGCAGCCACCTTATACAATATACCAATAGCCGCCAGCCCTCGGATTCTTAAAAGAAACTATTCAAGTCCGCAACGAATAGCATATAACGTAAGGAAAATGGGAAATCGCGGGGAAAGGATTCAACCCTTCTCACTAGTAAGCAAGAGCAAGATCGAAATCCTATTATTAATATAAATTGTGAAGATTATAACCAATTATCGGAATTAACTTTTCCTTTTGTTAGGATACATTTCCCTTCTATTAAATTTGCGATACTTTAAACTTAATTTTAGAGGTTCATCCATTAATTTTAAATGATAATTCGGGCCTCGGCTTCGTTTTCCTATTGCGAGTAGCCGAAAGCGAAAACGGCATATCTTGATTATTTTACAGAATATAAAAGGTTACGGAGAAACCTACGAAGGAGGGAAAGTAATTAATGCGATAGGGACACGTGTTTTGGAAGCTTCGCGGATTGCCAACTGAAAGTAGGCTGTGGATGTGTAAAAGCACGTATTTCTCTTACAATAAGAGCTTCCTTACGACTTTGCTTCAAGATTACCCCACGGAAGATCACATATAAAAGCCATTGTCCCCGTTTCCCTTTAAAAAATTTGTGATGACAGAAATCTTGACTCCTTAATTTACTTTTTGTATAACTATAGTTTATTCCAAAAAAGAGAGACAAAATTCTGAACACACCCCTAGCCCAAATTACAACCTAAAATTTGTGAAATCAATTTTACGCGGTAAACTTAAATTTGAAGATCTTTCTGAAATATAAAATCTATACCAAATAAAATTGTATATGGATTCTTTAGAGATAATTCTACAATTAAAACAACAGAATACTAAATGTAGTAGTTACAACAAATGAAAGTAAATAAATTTGTCTAGAAAACACATATTTAATTTATTTGTTGGGAAAAAGTTCAAATAGTACCTGCCATTGTCTAAATAACATAATAAGCAATGGAGTTGAAAATAGCTTAAATTTTACAACCATAACATGATAATTGTTTAAAATTAGAACTGACCAAGTTAATAACAATATGATGTTTGTAAGGGAATCGAGTCATCAATGGTTCTATAACTTCATCGATAATTCCATCAAGATCCTTCATTTGCTTCTTTTCTCATAACGTGATTTATATACTCTATTAATTTTCAAATCAAAGTTCTGAGAAGAACTAATCTATACCGCAAATAGGTAAGGCAATATAATAATTATGAACAAAGCTGCTGAAGCGCAAACGTGATATAAACAATGTTAAGGATGTCAAAAATAATTTACAGCAAAAAGAGAATGTTGTACGGTGTGATTTCGCCTTGCTTTCAATCAATATGAAATAACTGTTACTTGGGTCTGTTCAGAAATTTGTCTTTTTTTTGAATATTGTATAGAAAAAAAAAGGAACGACAAAGTTTATTTTCCCAAGGTTCGTTCCCATTTCGCACATATTAATAGAATTGTCAAGCTTTCGTCCCTTGCATTTCAGCTTTTCACAATTTTCTCGTTTTCCACACAGCGTTGAAGCGTCCCCGGTATTATGCTCTCCATTCTAAAATGACAACTGCCTTCTCAGACAGTTTAGATTATTAAAAGATTTGATTTGATTTATGCTTTTGAGGCGAAATCGGGTTCAACATAAACTTTTTATTAGCTAAGAACGTGACAGCTTATTAATGCCATGAATTTGTAAGCGTTTTCGAAGTGGAAACTCGAAAAGTATAAAGAAGAATATAAAGAGGAAAAGGGGGTTGCCGGGGTTAGATTTTCAACGTCGCATTCCCCTTTCATGCATTTATGCAAATAACAATTACAAAGAAAAAATAAATAACCGTCGGCCTAATAAGGTGAAGTAGATTTCCTGGAAAAATGCGAACAGAGAAAGAAAATAAGCTTCAAGCTTCGACTTAAATACTACAGAATTTACTGCAAATAATGATTAAATCACTTATACCTTTCCTTTTCTTTTCTTTCCCTCTTTCTACAGCCATCTTTGTTCGTTATTAAGGATTTTTGCTGTTGCTCTTTCTCTGTCAAGTAAAAGATTTTTTTCCTCTCTTAAATATAAAGATGATAATCTAATTACTGTACTTCAGATGTTTCAGGATTTAAATCTTATTTAAAATCAAGATTTTTGCGTTAAAAAGCTTTTGCGATTTATAACTTATATTCTTTTACATTAAATTATTTAATAATTATAATCAAGTATTTAACACCTTCGTGATTTAACAATATACTTCGTTTGGATGAATATCTTTTCGGACGAAATTTGGGTTATTTTGAACAATTCCATATATTTGTGTGCATTCAATTAATTACACGAATTGAAATGTTGTGAATTCAGAGTTTTCCCTGTAAGCTATTAATTAGACAATTATATTACAATGCAGCGTTAAATTCCTCTCAAAATTATGGCTGTTGTGTATATAAATTAACGCAGTTGTGGAATTTTGTTCATAGGTTGCGCCCTCGAAAATGTTAACCCATAATTGTCAATTAAATTTAAGAGGAAGTCGTTTCACTTTTAACCTTTCTACGTCTTTGTTGCATTGATCTTAATAATAAAGAATATTATAAAATAATCTGCAGGAAGTGTAGAAAGATGATAGTGCAATAGTATTAATCATAAAGCCTTGAGTACCTACGTTGCATATTTTTTTAAACGACCTGTATATAAAACGATTTTATTGGCTTATAAATCTATCCATTCAAGAGAATAAGAGATCGCTGGTAAATTATAAGCGAAGCAATATGTTTAACCTTGTTTGTAATTATGGTAAAAATAAAACACTGTTTTACTTTTACAAGACCTTGGAGGAACGGCGTGCTGTTCTTAAGAGTCTCGAAGAGGTGATTCACGTTAGACAAGACAGGAGTTCTTTTGTGTGTGACTGCTGTTTGTATTAAGCTCGATTTTACCTTCCCAATTATTTGCGGAATGTTGTTTTACAAAGCAATACTTTTAAACGAATATAATTGCTAAAAGATGTTTTGTATCTGTTTTAGCTTTGAAGTGCTTTAATTGGAAATGTTTCTTTTTCGTTTAATTTTCTTTAAAAGAGGAATCGATCAATTACAAACAATTTAAAACTCACCCTTTTCTTAGTCATGACGTAGAGATGCATCAACTGAACGTCAAAGTGTAAATCTGGCTTGACTGCTGAGCCTTCTTCGACTGTTAAATCCCCATATTCCAAAGCGGAGGTCGGTAATTCCACGACGACCTGTAACAGACAAGAAAAAAAAATGTTAGAAGAAGAGAAAAAAGAACAGAAAGAATGGTAAGATGGATACGAAAGACGTGGAAGGAGGAGGACGATCTTCAACAATCTATTTCAATAGTAGAGACGTATAGTTCCTTGTTGCGTCTAATAAATAAGCTTTCTCTTGGAGCGAGAGCTCATAGTTCCCGGGGGTTAGTGTCGTGCGCACCTTAAAAAATCCTACTCCCTCGTAATCTATTTTGTACGAACAATACGTTATCTTAGAAAGACCGGAAGCTGTACAAAAGAACTTGTACAAGTAAAATTCTCCGCCTTAATTACTTTACTCTCCAAATATCAAAACTGTTCCGTTTAGGAATTGTTTTATCGTACAAATGATTCGCGAAAGCCTTAATTTTTCCGCTAATAAAATTCAGAACGACAAATTCTGCAAAATAAGCTTGACATCTCTGTGATTAATTACCCTAATAAACTTCTAACCTATATTCGGAGCATTATTTTAATTATTTTCCGCGGCTAAAGTATTCTATTTCCAGTCCCCGCGATGATTTATGTGTACACATGTATAGATTGCAAGCTCGCGGGTTGCATACGTTGTCAATAAATCAAGCACACTTACCCTATTACAATAAAATTTGAAGTACTCACATGGTAAACACAAGTTTCGTACGGAAATGTTAATTGGCGGATGTCAAATGTAAAATATAGGTCCCCGGAATATTGAATTACAGGTAGAGCTACTATTAGAACGTCATGTTCAGGGAGTGCATGCCCGCTTCCAACTTACAACAACCGGGAATAACATGGAATTCTTTGAAATTCGTTTAGGTATTGTATAAAGCCTACACTTTCAGATCGTCTAACAACTTTTGTATGCATTGCAAAATTTACAGTAGTTTGTTTCTAGATGGAAATCGACTTGCAGAATAGATTCGCACAATTTAAGGCACTATCTCTTTAATGAAGTTATCGTTTAGGGAAACCAAAAAGTGTTTTAAAATTTTCAGAAGAATCTAATTGCCAAGCCGGTAGCTCTACTAATTATTATATTAATTGGTTTTCAAACGGTTGATAGGGATTCTTACATGTGGACAAGTCCTTTGTGTTGGAAAAAGTACTTATAGATAGTTTAAAGGTGTGTTGGTTCTAACCACGAATAAAATCACGTGCAACTACAAAGCCTTTTGTTGTACCGTAGTATGGCTAAAACTCGACACGGCAAATGATTGCTTCTGATCTCGTGGAATGTTTCTACTAGCAGGCTTCAAGGAAAACTCCGTTTTTTTGCAATATTTTTCCTTTGAAATCTTTAATAACACTATTATCAGATTCGATAAAGTAAACTGTGAAGTTGTTTTTGTTACTGGATTCCAATATAAGTTCCAAGTATTTTTTTGGTGTGTAAATTCTGTCATTCTTTTTCAGCATTCTTTTAATGATAGTAAAATCGCGATCACAAGACATATATGAATGCCCATAAATGGAAAAATATTGCTCCACTGTGACGAAACATCCTATAGCTACAAAGGCAGCGCACATTCGAATAAATAGTATGACTTTTGTTTTGGCCGAGGTGACCATCTGTAAAAAGTCTTTCATATGTTCAGATATAAGCTTTTCCTTCGTTACGGCGTTCAGAATGGAAGAACATACTTCGTTAGGACTCTTCTTACCTAATCCTTCATGTTACATATATGGCAAAAATTTGGCAGCTTTAAAATGATGCATATTTCAAACATCAATTGTGAATCTTCACCTTCAGATGGTCTAGCAACTTTTACATGTATTGCAGAATCGATTGGTGTAATTTCCAAGGAACTATCTTCATCAAAAAAGTACATTAAAAATCTTGGAAGTATCTAATTTCCAAATCAGAAAAGATTAATATGAGTCCCAGTTGAACTTTGTAGCTCTACTAATTATTGAAATATAAGATTAAGAAAAAATTCTTTATGCGAACCAAATGAAGTGGTATTTTGATTATCGTATCTGATGGATTGTTTTTAATCTGTTAATTGTTTTTAAGATAGTGAAAACTTTTTAGATAAAATTATTTTTGATATATCTAATTTCTGCTTTTTTAATTTTATTCTGAAAATGGTCTTTTGAATTGTTAATTAAAGAAGTATCTAATCAATTATTGCTATTTCAGTTCAGGAAAACAAAGCTGTTAAATAAAGGTTTCGCAATAAGTGAGAATAAATAAATAAATAATAATACGGTCGGTTGTTTTCCTTTTTCCGTTTTTTTCGTCAATAAAAAGCAAGGCAGCGCGTATATCCAGAGGTTCTAGGTTGGGGTGAATTAGAGTATACCACTGACCGCTCATAACATTTAACCAACAAGATTGTGTTTTGGATGATACTAAATACGTTTTTATGTTCGGCCATTTTCATTCCCTCTTTTTTTTTTGCTTTTTCTCTTCCCCTAGTTTTTGTGTGAGTGCGCGCCAGTGAGATCTGCTTGCGTGTGGAGAGCAATACGAGAGCTTTGACCAGGAGCGGTTAGAACGAAAATAGTTAGCGTTTTAGGGTTTTCCAACTCCATGATGCCGGAACATTCCGTGTAATTCGTTGGTCTGGATCAGCTAATTTGCGGTCGTGTCTATGATATGTTGCTTTATATATACACTTGCATACCGTCGAAAATCTCTAAACGTATATACGAGCGAGAATAACTGAATTTCTATTATGAACTTTGCTCCATAGTTCAGTTTTAGTAACTGCTCCAGTAATTCGCTAGGTAAAATTTAGGAAATTCGCATCGTTTCACCATAAGTTTTGCACGTTTCAATTTTCGAAAGGCAGAGAGAGCAGGATTGGCCAGCGAGCGTGACCTTTTGTCTTGCTTATCGTTAACTTCTGACCGGCCGATTTTACCTTTCCACTTCAAAAACCATCGTTATAATTTAGTAATGGCATTTATGTAGTTCCGACTTCATATAAATGTCATATCTGACGCTAGCTAATTTTTAGTTGCGCATGATTCCGACGCGGGCGAGAGAGAACGCGATAAATAGAACAAGTAACGGAAGCTAACGTCAAATACCTTTTAATCATCGTATTGCGTAGAAATTTATTCACCCCTACTAGTAGCAGCTAAGTTTTTAAACATAGGATGACGTTCTAATTTAACCCATTAAGATTTTAGCTGAATATACAAACATAACCGCTACCTTCAGATCTTCGCGAGATACGAAGTGAATTTATTTTGAAAGCAAACGAATTGAATTAGGTATACAACGTATATATAGCTGAGAAATTAAGCATATCCACTTTACTTTTATATAAGAAATAAAATAGAGAGTTAAAGTAATATTAATTATAACATTATAACGTCTTTTGATGTGACGAATCGGTAGAAATACAGTAACAAAGGTCGAGGTTTTTTGTTATTTTATTTTATTAAATTAAAAATATCTGTTACTTTTTAACACCGTAGATATAATAGACAGTCAAGAACGCATTTAAAATACATAAACATTTTATGATTAGGATTACCTAATTCTTGAAATGAAAAGAATTAAAACTCAGATTATTTGGCATTACAGTCCGAGGTACAGCAATGACCTATTTACTAAATATAATCTACTCTTGAACCTGGTTTTATTAATAACATAATAAATCATTTAATCCTTTATTACTTAAAGAGGGGAACATTATATTTGTGTTATACAGCAGATATAGTAAAATAGCCATGTTCACGTATAATTTTTATAGGCGACATATAATACCAAACGATTATGGCAGTTTGTTTTCACGAAAATCGTAAATTAAAAAAAAAAGAGACAAAATATTAAAGTGAAGCCCGTGAAATAGTATTAAGTGTGTTTAATTACTTTAAGGAATCTTTGCATGATAGTAAAAAAAACAAGAAATGAAAAAGAATAGTGCCGAAAGCAACCATAAGAAGTGTTGAACGAATAGTGGTAGAAGGAGATAAATCTCCCGAAGATAATAAACCATTACTTGTGGGTTCACCAAAATGATCATGTTGATGCACCCTCACTCAACTTGAAAATTATGAAAAAGCTTTATTTCAGCATTTTATATATAATTTCCACACTACTAACGGTTGTCGCGTGACGTTGAGGGCATTACAAGAACAGAAGAGTGCTCGTATTTATTTAGTACTGCATGATACTACTACGTGACCGAAATAGACACCGGCATGCGCTGGAATTCGCTTAAATACGAGGGCTATTCTTTTCCAAACTCCGTTCGTGCCTGTAAACACTCACGCAAGCAATGGGAGATAGGGACGCGCAGAAGGTGACTGCGCATCTTCCCCACTATAACATCTACCACTTGCAACGCCATTTTCAGTTGAGTTGCAGGCAAGTTAACATGATTGCTACAATTGATTCTCTTCAAACAGAATGAAATAGTGCAGCTGAAATTCATTGAAGAAGGAGCCATTCAAAACAAAGGAAGAGGCATGGTGACTTTAGGAGTTCTCATTCACGACAATGCCCACCCTCACACTGTTGCTGTAATCCAACACCTTCTTGAATAATTTCGATGGGAGGATTTTGAACGCCAGGCGTATAGCCCCGACTTAGCCCCAAGCAACTTCCATTTCTTTAGTGAACTGGAGAGAGCAGAGCTTCTAGAGTACAGAGAAACTTCAAGACAACTTCTCGGATCATCTCAGCTCACTCACGCAGAGGAGATTGAAAGGCTCCTCCATAGATATGACAAACGCATCAATCTTCACAGTGATTATGTAGAAAACCAACCATGTTTTGGTTTCAAATTCATTTTGTTATTTGCACTTGTTTTATGAACTATCGGATGTTGAAGGAAAAGACAACCCTTGTAAAATGAACGGACAATATGCAGTAGATAAGTAGGTACAATTTATAAAAAGTGGATTTTGGATGGATATAAATATCTTTCCTTATAATGTTAGAAATTGAAATATAAAATTGTGAAGTACCCTGTACATAAGTATTTCCTAGAGATGATCAAGCAACAATAATATAGAAGTTCTCCTTTTTTGTAGAACGCTACGTTGCTACAATAAACAGGTTTAATAATCGCGGTATTTCTAGAATTTACGTCCGTTGTGCAAGTTCAAATGAAATAAATAACGTAGCATTTTCCTATTTAAGCTTGACTCATGTCAGAATACGCGGAAAATGTATTCAAACAGTACGGGTAAAGGTGTTACGTGGAGGTCCAGCCATTGGATTGATTTGTTTCCCGTATTATCGACCCAACCATGTGATTCATGCAAGGGCCTTTATTGTTTCTAAGCGGTCAACCAAGGGATTAACTGCTGTATTGGACACATACATGCTATCGAGGTTCCAAGTTTGGAGTACCAATTTTCTAACAATACCGAATTCCCCGGCGCGTGAAAAACGTTTATTTAATAAGTAGGAAATATGATGGTGGAGTCTAATCCAATTATTGTCGATTAATTAAAATTCGAAGCGGCAATTTCATGTAACAGCTACGAGAATGAAAAAAAACGAGAAAATCCTTCAAGGATAACTCAATAAATTGGAGTCGATCATTTAAGTTGTAATTTTAGTAATAAAACGGTTGGTGTCTTCACGTGTCCTGGGAATACGAACGTGGAATCAGGTGAGGGATGTAGCAAATCTCATTACAAAAATATCGTCAGGGAAAGGACAGTGTATGGGTAAAGTTCGGTTAGCAGCAATCCAAAAAGGGTGGGCGATGGGGGAGTCGACAGGGACGAGATAGCAAGTCAGGAGACTTATTTCAAGTATTACTTGCCCATGTATATATAACATATCTAACTCTATTAATTCTGTCCGCAGAGGAGAAGTTACGAAGAACAAATATGAGACACAAGTTCTGCGCGTTGTATTTCCTTTTACTTCGGAAGACAACACGAAAAGAATAATAATGAAAAAAACGAACTTGTATAAGCTGGATATTACAAGAATGTAATTAATTTTACCTTTTTTCCATTATAATTTACTTTGGACAAGCTTCCCAACAGAATTTTGAAACGGACGACGAAAATAATGAAAGCGCACTGCAACAAGACGTAAAAACGTATCTTTCTGATTGGTTCATTAAGCTAAGTGACACAATTTAAGACTTTATACCTTCTTACCTAACTTGCTATAAAACTAACGCGGAATACCTTAGGAGATCAATAAAACGATGTCCCCTTGAGATGCCCAATGTCCATTTCAATCAGATTAAATGAAGGCAAGAGTAATAAAAACGAATTAAAGAAAATTAATTAAAATAAAAGAAAACACGTTTTCAACTGGACATGTTAAAATATTTACATTCTTCCTTTTCCCTCGGTCACATATTTATTTATTTACGTCATTGTACGAAATTCTCTCTTGTGCTTCTAGAGCTTGTAAAAATGCATCTGTCTAAAGCAGCGTTATTGAAACAAAATTTATATATGCGTATACCATCAGACAATTCGTAGGATGCTAGGGTCGGTCAGGGTGTATATAAAGGAAGAAAAAGAGGGTGTTTCACTCGGCGTAACGTTAATACTCAATTCGGCATTGTACTCAGTTACTCGCAATATACGTATTACAATATTTCCTCGTGCTATATTTTATATTTTATTTTCAACCTAATCCTAGCTATTCCCGGCCTTGGAACTCCCTTGGGCTATACTCAATTAAGTCGAAATAAGAACGCTATGTGAACTTTGCTATTTATTAATTTAAGAAAAAGAGCAGAAGTCTCTTACATTATTAGATGCTTGTTTATGTTCTTCTAAGACTATTAAGGACTGGTGTAATAATTGTACGTTGTACATCGGGGAAAAATAATTCATGAAGAAACCTTTTTTTTGTTCCTAAAGTTTGGAAGCAGCAACTGATTTTACAAAAAGTCACAAATATGTTCTGAGAATGTCACTGTTTAACCTTTCAATTAAGATCTATGGGGGACAAATCCGGACTTTGAGGAGGCCAAAACCATTAATTTTAGTTCATTTCTTGTTATTTTCTCCTCTAAAAAGTTTTTACATATTCGAGCCGTATGTTTGAGGCGATTGCCTTGTAACGTTTACGAACAAGACGGGTGCCACACGGTACTCTCCAGCAAAACAACCCCGAACCATAACACTACCACCTTTGTGTTTGACGGACGGTACTAAGCAGACCTCATTAGCTCTGTCCTCTGATCGTTGACGAATAAAAACTCTCCGTTGCGTAATAAGTAACTGAAATTTAGACTCGTTAGTCTATAAGACTACATTGCAATCATCCACTGAGTAGTTTGCATGTTCTCTCGCCCATGTCAATCGTTTCTCTCGTTTTCTTTTTTGCGACAGATGCATCCCCTTAAACCTGTTGCCAATAATCGCCTCCTGATAGTGGTAACAGAAAAATTTGCTCGTTTTTATGTATTAACGCGCGTTGCGATATGCTGTGCCGTTAGACGTCGATCTCATTTCGAAGTTCACCTCCAGAAGTCGCCCACTTCGTCTCCTATCAAGATTTGGTCTCTTCTTCGGGCCAATATGTAATCTCTAACCATAAAGCAATTTCTCTATTGGTATACCCTTCGTCGCGAAGAGCACAAATATTACTATATGATTCTACAGTCAACTGTCTGTGTTTTGGCATTTTTACTCTCAGTACTTTACCAAACTGTTACCATTACGCACTGATTTAAAAAAAGTAATTCCGCACAGGAAAGCCATAAGACACTAAGGATCAATACCTTTACTACATGCACTAAACGATTACGGAAGTAGTACTAAATCGTTTGACCGAAAGTAATTACTATAGGTATCTTACCCCATCCCCGTCAAACATTTCGTATTCGTATTCTTGGAAAAAAACAATAAAATGTATTCCGGTGAAATTTGTACCTAGATGTTTGGACTTTACGGATTATATTTGCACCTTGCTCCCCAACAATCAAATGTTATTGTCGTTTTCATTATTTTCTCTTTTACATAAGCGTTTATTGCTATGTCAAAAGTCTAATACAGCAATTTGCCCTCGAAACATTTTTAAATACGGAACGAAAAAAGAACGTAAATGATATCATAAAAACGTCCACTGATACTGAAAGCAAAGAGACTAAAAGCAAATCATCTATTTAAAGCTTTTGATTTGTATCGTTAGATGTTATAGTTATCAAAAAAATCCCAGTTTAAACGTTTTTATTTCCCCTCACATCCGAAGCTAATTGGGATCAGTATACAATTTAACAACGAGTAATTATAATTACGCGCTAAAACTTGTAGAAGCATTCATTAGTCATTATGATCAATTAGCCATTTATACAATACCCCGAGAGGTACTGCTGGTGCTATTTGATAATTTGCGAACGGGTTAAAGAGGAAATACCAGGATATTACGCGAAAGAAAAAATCGTAAGAAGGGGCAGCAGGGAACAAGAAGGAGAAAAAGAAGAGAAAAGAAAAGGTCGAGGAAGGTGTGCAATGCGAATTAAGAAGGTAGAGGAGGGTCGGCGAAAAAATTCACCACCTTCGAGTAATTTCTCACGTCTTTTAATTACAAAGACGGGATCTTAACTGATTTAAAAGTTTTAATTACGTCAAATATATTAAAATTTCGCATTTTTTGACCGGCTTCCGTTAAATGGATTTTTGTCTGTCGAATTCCGTCATTTCTTTTTTTTTTAGAAAAAGCGGAAAAGCCCCTCATTAATTACAAATATTTATCCTAATAACTATCCTTGCTGGTGTGAAATTGATCAACACGCTGCTTGGCCTCTCTTTTTTTGAAAAAAAAAAAAGGAGAAGCTTTATTAGCTAAATTAGAAAGTATATTTACCTTCATTCTCTAATATTATATGTATTTTCCATCTATACATTGCTTCGAATTATGTTAATAATACCTAGATATGACAGAAATTTAATTATGAACTAGATTATGCGGTCAGGAATTTCAATTAAGCTAATGTAACAATTGGGTCCAATCAATAACCTGTCAAAACGACGTTGTTACAAATATTTACGCCTTCTATCAGGGCATAATCTCCCTTATAGAAGGCATAAATTGCCTAGTAATCTTTCCTAAAATCGACATATTTGATCATTCCTCAAAATCTGTTTCAATTGCCGCAGATTAAGGACGACATTAAATACGATTATTAATCGGAATTAAGGCTTCTCGTTTTAGAGTCTATTATGATTATTTAGACTGTTGTACCATTGTGCTATGTACGATATTTGAGGTAAAACAAAAAGAGGTGTGGGTGACGGGGGTGTAGAAATGCTCACGCGATGGCGTTAGACTCGGAGAAAATATAAACCAATAAATGCATATCAACTGGCTATCTTGAATATAAAAATTGTTTTTCGTACGTGTATATCACTTTTAGCGTTAATTGCGTTGTCATTATTTATATCATTGATTTTCCTCTAAAGACCCAGGAAAGATTTGTGTTTAAAGACAAGA
Source organism: Trypoxylus dichotomus (assembly GCA_023509865.1). Classification (NCBI taxonomy): domain Eukaryota; kingdom Metazoa; phylum Arthropoda; class Insecta; order Coleoptera; family Scarabaeidae; genus Trypoxylus; species Trypoxylus dichotomus. The sequence goes on along the minus strand of CM042083.1, from coordinate 6,444,176 downwards.
ATTTCCTTTAACAATATTTGCAAAGGCTTTAACCATCAACAAACTCAATTATAACCTTGCCATTCTCTCAAAATCTAAATTGGATTTTAAATCTTAGACAAATAAAATGTGGTAATCGTTCGGTAGGCTGCACAAGCAAAGCAAAGCGGTAAATATTGAATCGATTGATTAGGTACGAAACGTCGATTAAACGTGACCCCTCCTACCCCTTGTACACTGCTGATCGTAACACCCTCTTCGATGTCGCTTTGATACCAATAGTCTTTGCGCTGATGTAGGACTACGCCATGATTTCAAAAAGGCGCGGGTAAAGGCGGTGTTGCCCACAGAGCCAAGCTTGCTTGTCCAAGGTCCCTAACCCACAGTGATAATTGCGAGCTGTAATAGGGCATGGATACATCTGTTTACAGTTCTCAGACTAGGATTACAGCGCGATTACCTCTAGCTGAGAGATTAAGTCCTCTCCAGAGTTCGGTCCTTCCGCTACTCTCATCTCGAAAAGCAAGCTCTCAATTGAATTTACTTTTGGTTTTACGCGAGATTTAGAATTGGCCGAACGAAGCTTTTATTTTTCCGTTATTATTTTCACTTTCGTTCCGTTTCCAGGCGTGTCAGCTATAAACTACGAGCGAATTTCGAAAATTACACGTTCCACTCCCTCCACTCTAACGGAAAACCTAACCCCTAGCTGCTGGTAAATCCGCCACAATATAACATTGTAACCCCTTACGTAACGTATCGAGGGATTTATTTTTGCACCAGCGACATGTTGTGTGTATTACAGACATAAGCACTAATCCTAACGCTTGTGAGCTGAATTTGGATAATTAAAAACAAATAAAAATCTCGAAGCGAAGATGATTTCAACGTTACTACGGATTTAAAAGATTTTAAGCTTGCATCGCGTAGAGATTTAGTTTGACAGTAAAAGTTAAAAACGTGGGGAAAATATTTTAGAAACATATGAAAGATTGGAAAAATTACCAATGGAAGTGTTATAATTTCTTTCAATCCCCTTCAAATTTAAAAGAAGTTACTTTTAATACGTTAATATTTCATTGGGAATGTTCACAATAAGATTTGTGTGCATAATGCATCGCATCATAGTTAGAAAAATTGAGAAGCCTCCATCATCATTATAGAAATGTGGTGGATATTTAAATTATAGTATAATCAAGATATGGCCAGAACTGAAATAAGTATAACTTCAATACCACTGCAACTTCCAGCTAGTCTGGCCTCAAATTAAACATGATGTAGCTGCAGAACATATAACTTGGTGTTAGGCAATTATTACTTAATGAATTGCATAAACTATATTATTAAAGAAGAATTTCGTATGAAAGATCTTGATGCAATCATTCACAATGTGACAGCACCATTGATTCAGGCCAAGTATGTATTCTTTGTGTTATACAGAATATCTCAAAATGCGTATGGAACTGAAGATTTTGATGATTAGATTGTAGGAAAATTATCCATCGTGGTGAAATACTTAATATTCTAAAATTAGAGGAGGATTTAGCAATAATCATTATAATTTTCACATGTTTTCAAATCTATAGAAACAAATATCGTCTATGTAGATCAGTCTTCTTGTGACAATTTTGGTTTTAGAATCGTATTCTGTATGATTCCAATTCTTACAGTTAGTCTATTAATTTAATACTAAGAAATAAACTTTAATTTATTCCAAATATAAAAAAATATAATTTGAATTTTTCTGCGTAAAATTTATTTTGAAGATTTCCGTGTATGTTATTTGCGGTGGGAGTACGCTTTGAAAATCATCCCTTTATTTTTGAGGTTGGTTGTAAATTGAATATATGGCCAAAGTAAAGAATTTTTTCCAAATATTTTAAATCTTTCGGAGCTACTTCCGCTAAAAACAAACTAAGTTCTCGTAGTTAGAGTCCAAACACAAGTAAAAGCTTGAAAGAATAAGCCAAAAAAAATTTAATTCAATTCGATACCTCTACCAAATACTAATTAAACTGATACTTTTTAGAATTGATAATAGCAATTGGCATTTTAGATTTACAACTTCGCCATCGATCGTGAGAGGAATAATTTATTTTTTATGATAATGTCATTAAATATAAAATGATCTCACTCCCTCTCCTCTTGGCGCTGAACCCCAGAAGGAACGTCGTAATGCTAGAGAAGGAAAACGACTGTTTTTATGGCCACCGATACAGTTTTAAAATGCCCGGGAAAAGCGCTGCGCAAATCCATCGTTAAAGAAACTCGTCACGCAGTAAATTTTTAACAGCGATCGAATAAATAAAACCTAACCATGACACCTGAAACCTAACATGTTTATTGAATATTTCAAGACGCGGCTGTGGCGAAAGTAAAGTGGTTAGTTTTTCTACGGTTAGGGGTTAGGATCCCTTCGCAAAACACCGCGCCGCCCAATTCGCTGCCATTTTCTTCCTCTCTACCATACCCTATTCCGACTAAAATATTTCCGATAGTTATATTAACACGAATTTCCCATTTTGTGACCAGGAAATATATGTGACCTCTCTTGGAAACGTCAATATTTTAAAAACTATATTTCACCTATTGAAAATATGGTCATGTACCAAATGAATGTGTTAACTTTAACCCGGGAGAATTTATACAAAAAGATATTTCTAATCAGACCTCATATAGACTATATCTCGTGCAATTTAGATAATCACTGTGCTAAACTTAACCATTATACCAGTTTAACAACACAATAAAAACAGAAATGACCAGCAGAATACATGAATAAATAAAGTTGACGTTATTTTCACGAAATGCTTTAGTAAAAGAAAATCAATACCGACAAAGTTCTTTAGAATGGATATTGTACAGATTTATAACACATTGTTAGTTAGAAAAATGCTCCTATTAAATCATCCATTTAAAAAAACATCAATAAAACAAGAAGTAATACAAACAAACCGTTAGATTTTGCACTGAATTATTGAAATGTTCACACCTAAGCTAACACAAATTGGCAATTCGAATGAGAAAAGTAAAAAATACTAAAGCGGGGTATTTCGAACGTTTATAGGCCTCGGGCTCTTTTATACGGTTATAAGCACATAACACATGTAATATACCTGTCTTCAATTGTCTACCGGTACACAATGTTGTAGTACGAAACGTTTCCGATTTCAAAAGGGATTAATTCTATATGACGGCGTTCTGGGTGGTGATGCTGTATCTAGAGAGCTGCGTTTTGTTTTTCATTGCCATTCGCGTAATAATTATCATAGGAAGAGCTATTATTCGCCTCGAACTATGTAAACTGGCAATACAAAGTGACACGAATGTAAATTAATTTTAGTTAGAGCAGGAAGGGGACAATATGTAATCGGTGACATGTATTGCTATTTGATGGCGAATCTGTTTACTGAATAGTATCTACCGCTGTGGTTAGCTCATTTATACCGCATTAATATGGTTTTAAATAACTTAGTTTACAAATTAAGTCAAGTAAAATTGGTATACATTCCTTTAAACACAATTAAGTGCGAATTCTTTTCGGTGAGGGTGTACAAGATCTTTCTTTCAAAAATATTTAAACATTAAAAACTTTCACCTTTAATTATTAAAGTTTGTACATACGTTGCTCATATTTAAGCGAATAATTTCGATTTAACTTGGTTCATATCTTTAAAGCATGTTCCTATAATATTGAGAATAAAGCTGGTGGCAGAGATGACATGTTTTCTGTAAGATAAGTCAATCCACAAAAGAATTATGTAAATTTACATTCTGAAATGAATACGTTAGCTTCCTCGTCCACAACCAGTAATAAACGAACTGTTTCCAATTTGTTTATTAAATTTACAGTCTATTGCTTTAGTTCCACTCAACATGATGTAGTTAGATATAGTGAAGTGGTTTTCGCGTTCTACATAGATGTAATAAGATCCATTGCCATATATACCAACTTTGATGAAAGGTCACTCAATTGAACGACAATTTTCCAAACCTTTGATAATCAATACAAATGCGTTTAGTAAAATAGAGTTACATTTTAAAATCGGTCGAGCAATTAAAAAATGTATCCAATCATTAAATGAATTAGAAACATATGTATTTCTATATGTAAATTTTCATTTAGAGTAGTCTATGATTTTTATTTAAATTTGAGAACACCGTGGAACAGAAATGTTGTTCGAAAATCAAACTTTGACAACTACCATAGTAAAGTCTTGACCTATCTATTAGATTATTTATGCCATGTCTTAAATTTACATTTTCATCTAGAGTAGCCTATGATTTAAATTTGGGAACATTGTGTTATTTTTCTAACATGAAAATAAATAATGTAATTGATAGGACAAGACTTTACTATGATAATTGTCTAAGTTTGACTTTCGAAAAACATTTCTGTTCCAGAGCATTTCCAAATTTAAATGAAAATTACCAAATATGTAATGTACGCAATTAGAATAACCAACGTCTTTAAATACCAATTAGTCTAAGCAGAAACAACATTAGGTTTATTAGTAAATCCAAAAATGCAAACTAAAAATATGATTTATTATTAAAATCTAGCTATTCCTATCTGTATCAGTATAACATTCATCACCGCTATCACCTAAATGACTCCCTATCTTCCTTATGAGGTTCTCGATCCCACCATTGTTGAATACCTTTCTCTGTTGATCAATCGTATTTGAACAAGTTTCTTGCCATATTGATATAGACTTTTCTAATCCTGCATAGGAATAAACTCAGATTCTTCATTCTTTAAATAGTCTTTTGTGAATTGAACAATTTCATAATTATATTAAATTAGAATTAATGAACTTTCCAGTCAATTTCCGTTTTAAAATAAAAAATGAATCGTTTTTTAAAAGATATTACTATTATATAAAAGGCTTTACTTTGAAATGCAACATAAACCTGAGGGAAAAATTTTATTGCTCTATAAAAAACAATAACGGAAAGTTTTTTTCTCCGAGATCATGGTCCAGGAAAAGAAAGCTCTGAAGAGCTTCGCAGAAAGATCGCCTTCTTAAATTGATTTCAAAGTCCGAGGAGAAAAGAAGCAGTTCTCCTCTCTTTCCTTTTCCTTTTTTTTTTAGAGCACCAGGTTACATTTAGAGAATTAGTAATCGATTTAGTATAAACGGCGAAAACTTTTGTCCCTCCTCTTTTCTACTTCTTGAGAGAGATTCTGTAAAGGATTCTGTTTGTATCTCTATTTTATTAAAAGCACTTCTTCTCGTTGGGAAAAATGCGTTTGACATTTCTAGGGGCACAGACCGGAAAAGACATATTTCTTTCAAAATTTAATGGCAAAGTAAATACTATGAGAATCCCTTCTTTTTATTTTATTCTTTTTGCCTGCGTATATACTCTATACGAGAAAAAAAAACAATCCGGTGAAAATTAAGAATTTCAGGAATTTTCGAGGTAGTAATCAATATTTCACGTAGAAGAAGATAATCCTCTTACTATCGTCCATATTTCTTAAAAAATGCTTTTTAAAGTATAACCATAAATTTCATCTTATACGACCTTTCTTATTGATAACTATTATTTATAATACACCTTATAGACGCTAGTCGCTAGTAGCTTCGGATTAATGATATTGGATATAAGGGAAATGACATCTAACGTGAAACATTTTCGCAATACCCCAATGGATTACGTTGCGAGGGTTGGATTTATTTCACCCTCTACTTTTCAATGCCTACACGGTGACCTTCAATATAAGTACACGGGAACACAATGCAAATACTCGTATATATACAAGGAGGAATTCTGTGCTTGACATGTAAGTATAGTATGCACGTGGAAATATGAATAGAATGTGGTAATAGATTTTTTAGGTATTACGTGGAAACTTCTTCAATTATATCTTAGACACATCATCATCTTCAATCCATGCCTTCGTATTTTCTACTATTCACCATATTTTGCTTTGATACCACGCTTTTCATTTTCCGATTTACTTTTCTTTGATGTACATAAAATGATTTTGCAAGATTTTGCATTCGCGTAATATATTCTGTAAGTCGCTCAGAAATTTGTCAATGGAAAGATGTATAATTTATATCCTTTTGATGTATAGCGTTTTGCAGATATAAATTTACAAAAGGGAAGGAATTAATTATTAAACACAGCTCATTTCGCGACGTCGCTAAGCTATTCGAAAATTCCTTTTAGTTTCACATTTGGATAATCCAGAATAGAAATAAAATGAAACAGAAACGGCGTGGAAGCATAAACTGCATCATAGATATGTTGCAAATTTCCCCAGCGAAAGCTAGATGTACCAAAACATCATCTCATATTATTTGCAGCCTAATGGTTGAAATCCGTATTTCTCGAGTTACAAAACGAGAAATATAATGTACAGTTGTATGAATGTATCAACGGCAGCTAAAAGTTTAATTGAAATTAGTAGTTCAGTTTAAGAAAATAAATCAAGTTATATTCCATTTAATGTATCATATTTGCATTGTAATTGAATATTTCTTTTATCTATTGGGTAATAAAGTATTATTATTACAATTTAATTAATGATAGAGTTGCATTTCTGAACTTAATCAAATAGTAGAAGTATTATTCTGTCAGTATCTAAAGTCGTAAATTTAAACTTATCCCTTTTTCCTTGTTGTGTACAAAGCAGTTATAATGTATTTATACTTCATTATATCGAAGAATATTTTAACAGTTTAGCTGTATATATTTCATGTAGAATAAGTGTCGTTATCCAAATTTTCGGTACGATAGGAGTCCTACGTCATATTACGCGTAATAATAATAATTGACCCAGGCTGGTAGCTGAGTGCCTTGTGCGCTTGGCTATTAGTCTCGGGGTCTCGGATTCGAACCCCGGGGCTATTTCTTAAGGTTCAGGTTATTATGTGGTTTTCCTCACTCCCTGGCGAATGCTGAGAACGAATATCTTATTATTATTAGCATTGAAGTTGTTGCTGAAGCACTCACCAACAAATAACATGCAAATTCACGCAACTTCATCGAAATACCAAACACAGAGCTCAATCTTAAATGAAGATCGAATAATTATAAATCTATCTTCCAAACCATTACAAAGACTGGAAAAACAAGTTTTATCAAAAGGATTAAACTTCTCTAGAAATACCTAGAGAAAGCATCATCTGTACCATAGAAGCTTCTATTAAGATGCTACCAGAAAAAGAAGTGGAGAAGATCAGATCAATTGCACAACAAACACATCAAATTTATCAAAAGAAGATAGAAGTGCTATTACTGGATTGAGAAAGAATAAAGACCGCACAATAATGTCCGCAGGCAAAGGGAACATGACCGTCATCATGGATATACACTACCGGTCAAAAGTGTTTAGGTACCCCTGTTTTCATGGATTATTCATATAGTATTATGTTTACCAAAAAAACATTATAATAAAATGAAATACGTATTTAAAATGTAGTTCAGTAAGATAAACACCCATTAAGGGTTAAGGTTTACTATCATTTACCTGCACTTGGTCGGATTACCATAAACTGTTTATTGCGGTACAATTACAATAACAATCCCTCTGGATTTACTGGGTAAATTTAGTCATCTGTTAGATTGTAGGTAATAAAGTTTAAATTACCTTCCTAGAAGATTATAGTGAAATCTGTAACCTATGGTCAGTTGCAGTGTGGTTTTAACTCTATTCAAGTCGTGAGCAAAATAACGTATGTCAATTTTTTAAAATGCCTCCGCGAAGAGAAATTAGTACGGAAACACGTGCGCTTACAATAGCTTACCATAAAAGTGGCATAAGTAATCGACAAATTGCCAAAAAAATGAAAATCTACCACGCCACGGTTGACTATAACCTAAGAAAATATCGGGAAACTGGCAGTTTTCTTAATAAAAGATGGAGTGGAAGGCCAAAAGCGACAACATCTGCAGATGACCGCAGAATAGTCGTTACCAGCAAGTTAAATAGACGCAAAACAGCCCCGGAAATCACCGCAGAATTAAATGTTGGTCGCCAAAAACTAGTCAGTGTTTCTACAGTCAAACGTCGCCTACAGAAAGCCGGGCTCCATGGCCGTATTGCGATGAAAAAGCCATTACCACGCAAACAAAACAAGCAAAAGCGACTTAAATGGGCTCGTGAACACCAACACTGGACCATAGAAGAGTGGAACATCGTCCTATGGACGGATGAGTCCAAATTTGAGCTTTTCGGAACCCGCATATTCGTAAGAAGATCTGTGGGTAAACGTGCCAGAGAAGAGTGTATTGCTGCTACCGTGAAGCATGGTGGAGGTTCTATCATCATTTGGGGCCGTTTTGCTGGCACTAGTGTAGGGGACATTGCGAAAATTGACGGTATATTAAAAAAAGAAGGCTGGCTACCGCGATATTTTGGAGAACCACGCAATACCTTCCGGAATTCGACTTTTGGGTCAAAATTTTATCTTCCAGCAAAAACATTCCTCTAAATTATGTAGAGACTATTTACGTCATTTAGATAAAGTAAAAGAGTAGTTATTTAATTCAATGAAACAATTGAATGAGAACACGGAAATTAATGAAGAGTGTTCGGAAACATATTCACATTACTGTACGTCTATCTATCTTGTGATAAACTTAATGAATGGAATCAATATTGTTTTGAGTTTAAATTTTAAGTTAATCTTTCTGTACCAAGTAGAAAAAAGTAAACATGAAAAATTCATACTTTTTTTTTCTATAACGTACCATCTATAAAATACATCAGTAGGTAAAGTACATGAAAAGGTGCCAATAGCGAAAAAAAAAACCTGACGTGTTGTAGAGATTTCAGCAATTTTGCTCAATATCCTGAACACATCTAGAGTGATTTATGAGCAAAAGCGCCTAAAAGTGCATAAAAATACGAGCCGATACCATCGATTCTCCTCACTTTTATTACTCAGGTTATAACATTATATATACATATACGAGAAGGGTAAATAATATGGGGGATGAATGTATAACACGTGAATATTATGAAGTGCCGGGTTGATTTCTTTACAATATAACAACCTTTATCATCGAGTTATACCTTTTATTTTATTTTATAGTGTGTTATAGAGACTTCGAATTTTAAAATAATATCGGATATCAAATTTCGCTGTATATAAAGTTCGAGTTATATAAAAACAAACCGGAAACGAGCAGTTTTACGATGCCTAATTTAAATTTACAATAAACCCTATCGTTTAATATTGATGCCGTGGAAGACGTGGCGAATCTTTTGAGAGCATCGTCTCCTCAAAGTACTGCTTTTCAAGAGATTATTGCGAGAAATGAAAGAAAGATGCAATGTAATATTAATAACGTAACAAATCTTTTTAAGCTCATCTGTTTTCATCTGAATAATTTTCCGAAAGCCTCGTACGACGCCTAAAGTAAACGGACGAAGCAATATAAACAGATGAGTTATTGCGTAGAATATCGAGGCGAATAACAACGAAGTGAGAAAGAGGACAAGTAAAAAACGAGACACGCAGCAAGATTCTTCATATAACTTCACGACTAATTTTTTTTCTATTCCTAGATGAGTATACACAACTTTAGAAGATTGTGTAGGACTTTTCTAAGCTGTTTTCATGTAATTAAATTATACAACCTTTCCACTTATACGCCCACAAAGTAATAGAATGGCCTTCCATATCTAGAAACGACTTGTTGATTTTTTCTATTCTCTTCCTTGTCTATCCGTTGAAGCGTAAAAATTTGAAGATTTTACGCTCATGTAAATTGGATATAAATAAAAAAATATATACGAGGATTAATTAGAAAGTTCGAAAGGCGATCCTAAAGAATTAAATTTTTAAATGTACTTTAAACTAAAATACCAACTCCGTTCAAACATTAAAGGCGAATAAAGAACCGACTATAATCCCTTTCCTTTTGAAAGAGCACTAAATTCCGTTACTCCACTATTTGAAACTAAAGCGGAGTTGCTAGCTCCAATATTTCCTACTTTTATACGTCGAAGTTCAATTTTTAATTTTTCGTATAACTTGCGCAAATCTCAATGGAATAACCGGAGAGTGGGGAAGGCTAATTTTTCTTCATTACTTCACGCTAAAGCGATTATTCCCTTAGACATGGCGCGAGATATATTCCTAAAATATCGTACATTACGTAATGTTTAGCCGCTACGTATAGAGAAGGAATTTCTAGTAACGAATTCTAAGTGCGGCTATGTTATCCAATCGCAAGTCTGCAGTAGAAATAAACCTCACGATATTACGTACAGCATCTAGGAAAGCATGTGGCCGCAGAAAAGCCAATACACTTAATAGGAAAATATAACAGTGTCCTTGCCTGGAGCTGTGTATGTCACTTATAAGACCGGTTTATACTTCTTTCACATTAAGAGCTACTGTCTATTAATGCCACGTAATACCTTCTAGCTAAAATATATTGACCTGATTTTTTGCTGCCGTATTTTTAATTTACATCAAATAAAAAAAAATCGACTTGTCACGTATCCATCTGTTTGAGAAACTTATTTTTATGAAATAGAGCTTGATTGGATAGAAGAAATATGGTTGGGTGATTTATATTACGTTTAATTTATGTATACAACGACCTGATATTATTACTCCGATTGTGTAACATATTGGATTTGTTTTAACCGTGTTGCAAGCGGAATTGCGTCAAATATATTTAAAACGTAACACCTTAAGAAGATAACTTTGAATTTTCTTTGCTTTTTTATCTCAATAAATCTCAATAAAAGTGTTTTTTTCTCTTTGCCCCATCGTTTTTCTTATTTATCTCCTTTTATATATATGCTCCTGTTGAAACCGTTATTGTGTGTATAAATTCCTTCTATAATAGATCTACGTCACTAGATGTCAACTGCAGCATTTTTGCTCCGTCTAAATCGTTTTCTACGGTACAATTTTAAAACAACTATTGCAACAGGCAGTTATATACTCTTAAATCACATGTTCTCGTAGATTTTTTGTCATTATTATTCTGGTCTGATTCGCACAGAAAATGCTACGTTGAAGAAAAATCGAGATTAATTATTCTTAGAATTAAACAAGTTTCCAGTATAATAATCTATAATATGATACAAATTTGGGTCTTATTATTTTTTTCGTTTTGATACGGAATAAATTGTAAATAAAGTTTAAATATCAAATTTAAAATACTATTTTTTACATATAAAGGACAAACTAGAGCGCATACTCAATATATTTCAACGTTTCGCCTGATACATAAAATATTAAAGTTGATACAAAGCGTCTACTAAAATATAAATTCGTTTTTCTATTGATATTTACCTGTAACGCAATTGTTGCCGGATTTGTTTATACGTGAATAATAATTTTGTTTCTAGCAACAGACAGTAAATCCCATTCTTTGATTTATTTGAAACCTTTATGGATTTTATTTGACAAACATTTTAATTGATTGAATTATAACAACGTAAGCATTACTTAATTTTAGTTAAATTAATTAAAATTACTACAATTTAAAATGAATTTTCAGCTCAAAACAAAATATTGGTAATAATAAAGGAAATGCTTTCGGTATTGGACTGTATCAAAATGAAAAAGAAAAATGGGAAAAATTGTTTTGATTTTCGTTCGTTTTCTTTTTATATACCTTTCTTTACAAAGAAATATCTGCCTGCATAACTCCTTTCATATCTGAGCATCAGCACGGTTTTGTTTCAGGTAGGTCGACGATCACTAATTTAGCATGCATTGGCCAATATCTTGGTGAGGCGCTTGATAAGTGAAAGCAGGTGGATGTTATTTACATAGATTTTTCTAAAGCTTTCGACTGCATTAACCACGAGATGCTACTACAAAAAATGGACAAATTTGGTTTTGGTGTGGGTTTCCTGACGTTGATTGAGTCTTACCTTACTGGAAGGAAGTGTTATGTCTGCTACAATGGTTATTCCTCTACGCCGTTTTCTCCAACATCAGGTGTTCCTCAAGGTTCAAATCTTGGACCACTTCTCTTCAATTTTTATATAAATGATTTACTATCTCTGTTTACGTGTCACGTCTTAGCATACGCAGATGACGTAAAGATATTTAATACTGTTGGTAGCATTTTCGATTGTAAACGTTTACAAGACAATCTTCTTCGCATTAATACTTGGAGCAAGGTCAATTATCTCCTCTGAACATCAACAAGTGTACTGTGGTTTCCTACAATAACACTCACACTACTTTATACTATAACTACCAAATTAATGATGCAGCCATACCACGCAATATCAAAACTTTGGATCTTGGTGTTTTGTTTGATAATAGACTGTCATTTACGGAACATATTTCGTCCATGTGTTCATCTGCTTCCAAAACTCTCGGTTTTGTCATGCGTTCTTGCAGGCATTTCTCAGACTTAGGTGTAATGAAACGTTTATATTATGCCTACGTTCGTTCTAAGCTTGAATACGCCTCCATTGTTTGGTATCCCCGTTATTTACACCAAGAGCTTATGATCGAACGGGTTCAAAAGAAATTTCTAAAATATCTCTCCTTTCGAATGGACAACGTGTATCCTGCAAGAGGTATCGAGTATTATAGCTTACTTGTTGAGCATGGTTTTCTATCTCTTGCTGACCGCCGCGAGCGTAACAGTGTGGAGTTTCTTTGCAGGATCCTGAAAAATACTGTCGACTCGCCAGCCCTTCTGGTGCAAATAAACTTTACCGTACCTACTCATCATACTCGCTACTTTAATACATTTCAAGTACCTAGAGCTAATACCAACATTTTGCTTAAGGCACCTCTCAGTCACATGGTGAGGAACGCAAACAAACGGGATCTAGAGCCATTTTTGTGAGTCTTTCTTTTTTTTTTTTTTGTTTCATTATTATTGTATTATTATTGTAGGCAACACGATTTGAATTATTTTATTTTATTTTATATAAGAATTGTATTGTAATTTGTCCTGTAATTGGCCCCTGGGCTGTTGGGCAATAAAGGATTATTATTATTATTATTATTTCTCTATATCACTGTCCAATTAGAAAAATAATTTATTTATTAGTCCCTCTTGCCATAGAACCTTACGTATTCACTTTAAATAATAGTTTCTTTCATAGTTACTTGCCATTATATTCATTAATGTTCCAAGGACTTGGATAACTTTGAAGTCATATAGTAAGAAAATGTGCTATAGTCCATTCACTTTAAAACGGAAGTGTTACCTAAGATGGGTTTATAATTTTTGCGGTTACTATTAGCTAATTATCAAGGTAGGTCTACATACAACGAAAAAGCTGTTTTCTTGAATATGAAATTTATGTTGAATAAAATTGAATGCATTATTTGTTATATTATTGGTATTTGTTTAACATAGTACGTCAAAAATCAGATATTCAAGAGGAGGCATTTGGTTAGAGCAAAAAATCCTTCAAGAAAATACAACAGTGGACAAAGCCTACTGAGATATTTATACCGGCAGTTGAAATAACATCATTCCTGGTTTGTAGCTATTAAACTAACCCCCAAGTAATTCGAGTCAATGTTGAGTCGAAATGCTATATACTAAAATATTAAACAAAATGAAATGAAACTTTTGAAGATCGTCAATACAGATGATACTTTGCCAGATATTAAACGAACAATATTATAGAGGTTTTAAGAGGAAAAAAAAGCAACCAAAGAAATAAGTTAATAGAAGACCAAGACATTGTGTTATGGAGACGTCACTACCCAACCAATATTAGGAAGTTTCGTGCAGAGGATAACAAAATACATTATTTAAATGAAGTTCCTTTCGAGAGGCAAACCTTAGTGAAGGCGTAACAACCGGATTAAAGGATCCCTCTAGAAAACAAAGCCCACTAATTATGTTACATATTGGGAGTGATGATGGTTTCGTTAAAAATAGACTCCTGCGCTGTTATACGTTCTTGGTTGAAAAATCTCAGAACCTAGTTCGGTGTGAATACAACTGAATTATTTCGAGCAGTAGCAAACAAAGTTAAAATAAGTAGTTAAATGGTAGACAACATCCGAAACGTATAGGAACTGTTAGAAGAAAAATTGACGTTCACAAACGAACGTGTAATGTGCAACAGTTTTAAGTGCACATTCATTAAATAATGGTCCATATATAAATTACTCTTAAAACTATGACTTACAAGTTAAAGTATCTACCATCTTAAATGAATACGGTTTTGGGAATACCATTTAGTATTCCATCTACCAAACTAAAAAGATGTATCTGGGCGATGATAGACGTAGAAAGTTGAAATGTCCATTGAACGTATAAGCTGGATGTGCAACGGACGTACATCACAGCGTCATCGAGACATTAACTGGACATCCATCGGACACAGGTTGAATGATGTTGGGTGTTCATTAGACATCGACTGAACGAATGTGTTACATGGAAATGGACTTATTTAAAAAAGAATTGCCTGCGATAACACACACTTAATAGTGAAACTTCTTGATCTTGTAAAGAGATTTTTAAATAATAATGCGATATCCTACATAATTGATGGAAAAGTAGCAGAAATTGATCGCACAATTTCAATGTTGCTTCCGTACCATCGATTGAACTGGTATGGGCAAATAGTAAAACTTTCAATTTGCCACAGGTGAAAATATTGTTAGATATAAGACTTTAAATCGTAAAAATGTACCAAATATTGCTATTATAAATTGCTGAAGAAGATAATATGTATCTAGTGCATAGTATTGGAGAAGATATGATGGAAGAACTTCTCACTACTTCGAGCACAGTATCTCTTCGGATTTATCATTACTAAGTGATTCTGCTTCCGAATTATAATATATATTATATAATTTGTCTATTCTTCTATTCTAGAAATTGTTTTGTATATTACTATTTTGGTTTACTTCAGAATTCCTTTATTTTGCAACTAGACTGTTACAGAATTCATAATAAAATATTCAGAATATTTATAATGAAATCGTTTCTAGTTGACAAATAGAATTTACATGTTACCATTTGAATTACCCCCTATTATTCAATCGAGTTAAATTTTAGCAATGTGGGAGGAATACCGATTGTACTGCTACCTACTTCTTCGTCCTTAGAGTTATATAGTTCTATAAATACAATAAGATCCCTTATTTCACAATAACGGTGCCTTTACAATTAAAGTAGTACTATGAATCGCAGCCTGAATTATTATTTCTGTATTAGGATTGTTAATCTCCTCTGATGCCCAAGAAACAAGTTTTACCCGGATAATGATAGATACTGAAGTTAGTTAGTTTATAGACATTAATACGAGATTTCTATATAATTCGAAATCTAAGGAAGTATTGTTACGTCAATTGAACATTATAAAACAATAGGATGTAGATGTGTGAATATATAAAGAGAAGGTATGGTTTGGCAAAGTTCGTCGGTTCCTGTGGCGTTGTCGGGTTACTAGGGGTGCACTTGTAGAGGTAGTATGCGTCATATGCTACACATATCAATGAGGCATTATAATGCCTCAACTCCTGGTACAAGTGAGAGAGTATATTTCCTTTCGTGTCTGGTTTGGGGCGTGACAAGAACAGTATCCCGGTCCACACGCAGTTGTAGGAGATTCGGAATCTCGGGGAAATATCACCCGAGCAAAATAAATAGGGTGGTCCCCGGTGAGATAATGTACAAGTCCATCCACCTCCACATCTGTCCCGATCTGTTGCACATGAGTTGCCCAGCACGTTTACCACATATTCAAAATAATTTCCCGTATTTCGAAAGTGATTTACATCTTTAGTGTTCGAATTGATTTCGTTTTAACGACGTCCAGCTTCCAAATGTAATCAATAAAGTAAAAAAAATGCACATCGAAATCGTCTTTATCTCAAAAGGTGACATTGCGATTCATCCATATGTAAACGTCTTCTTATATGAAATTATAATTCAAACAGATAGCGCAGCACTGTACGTAGTGCCTAATATATACGTTGAAATTTAAATTTTAAAACCAGGGAATATGCGCAATATAGACCTTCGAAATGTCCTCTTTGCCCTTCAATTCCTACCATATTCGTCTTGCTCTTAAATAACCACTGAAGTCTAAAGTTTAAAGATGTTCGATAGGGCGAATACGAACAGTTCTTCCTTTGAAAATCGGTATCCGTTAAGATCGTCTTCTCTATAAGAAGAAAATGGGTAATAGAACTTCCCTTTACGCGGACGGAGAAGAGGAAAGGAACAAGAAGAAATTGGCATAGTTTCGGAAATAATTAACGAGTCGTTTGATGTAGGAAATTTTGGAATTTCCTACGTATATACGCACGAAATTATTCCAATAAACAATGGTTGTACGTAGTACGTGTTTTAGTTTTAAAACCACGAATTTGCGGTTGGCAGCATTTTACCGAATTGGCAGCAAATTGAATTGTTTTAACGCCTCGCGTAGCGTATCAGTGTTTTATGGCAGCTTTCAATTAATAATTCTTTTTCCAATAAAACGCTTTTAAGTTTTAGATACAGCCAAAATAGTAGTAGTATACTGGTACTAATCGAGATACTAAGCATACCACATTAGAGATAATGTTTTTCTCTAAAATACTGAACAATAACTAAAATGCCTGGTTTTATTATCTTTAATAACAACAAGGTTGGTAACAAGGAAATGCTGTTTTTAGGAATATCTATTGAAAAAAGACGAAGAACTATTTGTAAAAGCTAAAAAAGCGTCCGCTGATTTAAAAATTTTACCATTGGATGATTCTGAAAATACCGACGTAGAAAATGATGACGATGCTACTGGTGAAAATAGCAGTAAATGTGATAATGAAACAAAGCTGATGTATGCGAAACTAAAGAACATAAAACCGAGAGAAAATTAAAAAAAACGCAAAAAGTAGCTGGTATTGTATGCGAATGCGATTACCTTTATGTATGAAAGGTATTAGTATGCATTACTGGATTAGATACAAGTTAGACGCAAGGAAATGATTTTTTGAGATTCTAAGAAAACAAATTACTTTCATAAAGAAAATTATCTACCAGCTTATATATATATGAGCGAACATTATTTAACCCACCTACACATATAGGGTTAATTAAATACTCCATCAAATTTCAAACTATCGCTTTTCTTAGTTGTATAGTAGGGAGCGTTTTAGTATTCTTACGTGAGGTTTAGGTTTTAAGAGAACCAATATTGTAAACAATTTTCAAAATAAATAATCATATATACATATATTTTAGTATATTTTAAATAATGGGGTAGTAAGTTACCTGATGTATGTACTTATAGTTACAATGTTTACGTATGTGTTCTAGGGTTAAACTTGATTTTAAGAAACCATGTCTGTTATTTTTTATATCTTGAAATAAATTGTGTATTTGGTTATTGGTTTTAACGTCTTCACAGACAAATTGTAATACATATTTTATTGACAGCAAAACTATAAAATGGGAGCAAGGAGCTCACTGGTATCCGTATCAATTTGTAAGAGCTAGGAAGAGTGCAGTACTTTTAAATTCTCTCGGAAAAACAATTGTAAGATATATACTAAAGCAATAACCATCTACCATTGTATTTTGAATTCTTCAACGGATAGAATAATCATCGTCCAGATTTTTTGGAAAAGAATGTCTCGAAAATATTTGGAAATTCACCTTCACCTTGAAGAACAGACTTATAAACACATGCGAACCTATCTTCATTTTTGGAAAAATCAAATACTAGTTTGACGCCTACAAAGCGAGTAGGACGTAATCTCATTGGCAATTTAAAAAATATAATAAGATATGTGGTATCTTTATAGCAGTTACCTATCGACTAGAAATAGAATATACATAGTTTGACAGATGTTCAACCTACACAAAAAGAAATATATTCATATATTGGAAACTTTTTGTGAATAAATTTCTGGAATTAACAATTTATCCAAAACTTGGAAACGAATTAAGGGTTTCATTTAACATTGTAATTTACAGTCTGTTGAATTTATATGTCAGAGGACGAATTTTTACATAGCAATCATACACCCAGCGAAATTTCTATAGTTTCATATTAACTTTTGAACAGAATATATGGTTTTCTTAATATCTTCGACAAATTATGCAATCGAAGTTAATACTGAACTACAAAGAAACACAAATGCAAGAGAAAATAGCATTCAAAAAATTTATTACAATTTATAGAGATGATAAAATTACAATTTCCTTGCAATTATACAACGTAATAAAATTACTGAAAAAATATTTGTCTCGGAGAGACTCGAACCCACAATCTTTACGTCTAGGGTGACTGAAAAAGACTTGAACTCAGTGATCTCGTGGTGTAATGGTAGCACAGTACAAAGGCATAAATTATTATTATCATTATTATCATTTATAACCGTTTGATATATATCTTAAGATAAAATATGGACACATTTTTAACCTTTCATTTGATATAATTATTTAACCGAACCATAACGACGTTGATTTTGAAAATAGTAGTTATTGTTCAAGGTTATTGAAAACGATCCCCCTAAAACATCAAAGCTTCCGACAATTATGGCCTTACTGATTGTACTCTCTGCGTACTACTTCAAATAGACTGACAAACGCGTTTTATTATGTTTGAATTTTCACGGTAGCGTGGAAACTGAAATGTCGAAAACAAAATGATGATACCGGGATAAACGTGTCATGTCCATATCAAAGTGGATTATAATAAATGCATGGATGCATTAGGATCATGCAGAAGATCAAAACGATCCGATATAACCAAGATTCGTTTAAAGAGATAAGTAAAAAAAATATATATTACCATTTGATTTCATTCGTTAATTCTTGTTCTTTTGGAATTTTATTGAGAAAAACAGTTCGTTTAACCGAGTTCGTTATAGACGAACGCAGCTGTATTTTATACTTTGAATTCGAGAAAATTAGATTGGAACCTTTTTAATCCATTTTAGAAAATTAAATAACTCTGAAGGAAGCCAGAGGTAAAATTGTAACGTGGAAAATTTTAAATTAAAGCTCCAGTAGTATTGCTAGTTTCGTTAAGGTTAAATTGAATTTTGGAATCTAATAAAAGTCCTTTTTACAGAAGTTCAATTCTATTTATACTTATGATTCCATTATCTTTCGTTAAACAATAATCTTGAAAAAGTTGTTTATAAAGTTCCCCTTTGAAAAGGAAAGAGAGACCACAACAACGAACCAAAACAAACTACTGCCGCCTCAGAGAGCTTATCAACTTGGGCTTTATTTTGTTCCATCGCCGGTAAACGAAGGCTTGATTCGATTAAGGTGAGGTTGTTATTGATTATTTAGATAAGGCGAGATCACCGGGGGCCCTTTCAGGACGGGGAGATCGGAGGGACATCGCTCGTTTTATGAAATTAGGCAGATTTCGCAAAATAATTTTCACAATAACTTGTTTTATTCTCTCCTCCGTCTCGAAGGTCTTTTATTAAATCGATTGCAAATTGAGGTGAAATTTACTTAGTATAACTTTAGAGGGATATTAATTGTTATTCAATTTGGATGCCAGGAGACGGGACCGAAATTGCAGAATTAGAAGGACAGCGTTTGCCTTTTAATTAACGCGGTATAATTGCTATTATTCGCTAAAAGAAAATTGATATCCTGGAATATAGTTGTATTGATTATCGAAGAGGAACTCCTTTGGGAAAAACCCAAATCTTTTGAAATGATACCTAATGTCATCTTGCGAAATATCCCTTGATATTTCGAAGCAGTGTCGTAAATAAATGGACATGCAACTGGAAATGGATTTACATATAGTTTAAAATCATTGTTAGGTAACAAAGATAACAAATTAGATACTTGCCACAGGTGCTTCATACCCTGATTACGGCACTGTCGCGAAGTTATTGCTTACGAATGTAAATTTTGCGCAACGTAACGAAGGAAGCAATTTTATATAAATTATTATTTGCACCCTTGCAGAGACGTAATTTGCGGGTGAAAATAAATAAATCAAAAAATATATGGGGCGTACCGCTAACGTTTGGGGAAGAGTACAAGCAGAATAGAATAAGAATAATAATAAGAAAGAGTGGTAAAGGGAAGAGAGAAGGCAAGTCGAAGGAACCGAAGCTTGCGGCTTGGTAGCACGTTGAGATGAATATAAAGCAAAAATAACTTAATAAAGTAATTAGAAAACGTATTCTGCGTCACCTTGAGCACATCGCGGAATCAAGAGACCAGAGATTGTGTGAATGCAAATGAAGACTCCAATCTTGCATACCAAGCAATAGTGGCTGTAATATAACGGCACGCGGGGCCGGAAGGGAGGGAAAGATCGCAGAGGAACACCGCAATTGCTGAAACGAGAACACAACCCCTTGAACGGCAGCAGCCACCCCTCAAGCCCGCTAGGGGGAAGGTAGAGGGGTACCGCTGCTTCCCAATCTTGTCTAAAACCCGCGTATAACATCGGAGGTACAAATTGGAAATAAGGAACAAGTCATAATTCGAAAGTAGAGGAAATTTTATGTTTGGACGCCTTATTGAGATTTGCGGAATAAAGTTTATCTGCGCTTGAGGAGAGAGATGGAATACGAGGGGAAATCTTGGAATAATTTTTTTCGAAAAGCGTAATATCGATGATAAATAACACATGCAAAGATGAAAAATGTTTTTTTCTTCTCTTCTTAAACCTTAAACATGTCCATCCCTAAAAGTCATTAATTTTCATTAATAATGCACGGAGTAATTCGTTTAGTAATTTTCGCGCTTTACAACAGCAATTTGACGATATTTTCAGCGATATAAAATGAACGAATCGATAATAAAATAACCCAATAATAAAGCATTTAAGCAAATTTACGCATTTTAAATTATATTTGTATTTATGACGGCAAACAAAATACGTAACGCAGAATTTAATTTGGGTATAAAATAAATACTCGAACTTGTAATAATAATATTTATTTTATAGCGGGAGAGTAGTGCATTAAAAACGAATCTCAAAAAGCGACCGTAATAACGGAAAGGGAGATTCATCTACACTCTACATTAAAGGAAATATTACCCCTATTAAGCGATCGCTACGAATTATGAAGCAAACGAACGAGGTGCGAAATCACCCCCGTGATAAAACGACATCATTTTGTCAATTTTCTTAGATGGCGCTCCCGATATTGTTTATGTTCGACTGACGGGCGCAGCGCAAGCATCACCCGGTTCTCGCAGTGTATCACTTCACCCCGGGAAGGAAAGGAATAGCTAATAAATTTGCACCATGTTATTTTAGGATGTTCGATAAGTAACTTAACGTTTCATAACGGAGCTTTGTTACTACAAGGAAATCCCTGAATAGGAGTACTTCGAGGATGTTGTTGAGCAAAGGCTTTTAAGGTTGTTAACGAACACAAAGTAGCTGACAAGAACAGATATTACACTTTGATCTTACCCATAGGCCGAAAAGCAACAAAACAATTAGTAAACTGACAACAAAGGATTTTCGAAAGGAATTATTGAATGTAGGTCCTAGAACTAAATATATAAGGAAACCTTAGACTAAGATCTACTCAAAATTGCATGTTTCAAAACAAGACTAGAGGAGGATGGAAAATTTTTCCTTGTATGGAAAACGTACACAAATTCAATACAACTAACAGGGAACCAGACATCTTTACCTTGAAAATAGAAAAGAAACGGTTATGTAAGCTACTTTAGTCATTAGAATGAATGAAAGAACGAAATTTAATAATGTATGAAAACAGAAAAATTTAAAAAAAATGGCACTATGACCTACATACAATATACCACTAGCGATCAAATTTAATTTGTTACATTGTAAACAAGTATATTAATCGTAAACCGTCATAAATACTTCGCGATTTAATAGAGAAAGAACGCGCTTAAACGTATGTGGAAATACTACGCAAAATTGACATTCCAAAGGGAAATAATCTCTGGAAACGTAACCATAAATATGATATCGGAGGGGAAAAAAGAACCGGGTCAGATTAATATTTCAACGGAGTGTAATTGGTTTTTTTGATTTTCCGTAATAAATAATAATACCGAAGGACAGAAGATGAGTCGACAGTGATAGAATCGACCGTGTGGTGATTGTGCTAAATATTTCATTGGCCCGATCAATTTTGTCCAATGACCTTACCCGTTTGAACGACGACATTATTTTGTAAATAATTAAATTTTCTTTATTGTTTTGATAGCCTTCATTAGACGCTATGCTATGTAGATATTACCCAATTCTCTTGGATGTGTGTATATACGTGAATATAAATATCCTACTACTGTACAGCGTGCTTCATAGAAATTTTGCATAAGAGACAATCGCAGACAAAAATGTATATAATATATCCACAACTCGACATCGTGGCTAGTTATCTTGTTTCTGTCGTAACCAGTTTATTAATTATTTTAGCAGAAATACTAGTTGCAACTGATTTTATTCTGTATACTATTGCAAAAAGACATTG
Organism: Trypoxylus dichotomus; assembly: GCA_023509865.1. Taxonomy (NCBI): domain Eukaryota; kingdom Metazoa; phylum Arthropoda; class Insecta; order Coleoptera; family Scarabaeidae; genus Trypoxylus; species Trypoxylus dichotomus. The sequence continues at coordinate 6,421,833 of CM042083.1, read as the reverse complement.
CCTACTTTTTGAACGAAACCAAATCATACTTTACAATGTTCGGTAGTACTAAAGTAAGCTCGAACATACTTCCTAACATCAAACTCGCAATTAACAACACTCCCCTAAAATTTCAAAGTAATGTGAAAAATTTAGGTCTCTTTGTGGATAATGATCTTAAGTTTAAACATCATACAAGGATTTGCATTAGACAGACCTACTCCAATTTAAAATTAATTTATCCCCACCGGCATTGCCTTTACGTTTCTATTAAAAATTTGCTATGTGAATCCTTGGTGTTATCACCATTTCATATCATTTTAATTTCTGCGATGTTGTTTATGGAAATTGTCTAGACCAGATCGACTCACACAGAATTCAGATGGTATAGGACGCATACCTCAGACTAATATATGGAATAAGGCAGCGTCAAAGAATTTCTCATACTACTGGATGGTTAAATATGATACGACGAAGACAGTTACATTTCTCGTGTTTCATTTATAAAATTTTGAATACTGGTGTTCCACCCTACTTATTAAACAAAATGAGGTATCATACGGATGTGCACAATATCAACGTCCACACGAGGGATCTTGTCGATATACCTAGGCTTCATACCCAGCAGCGCTTCCCCTAAATACCAAGGAGTTACCATTTAATACCTTTAGGCGTGCTATTTATAATAATTTAATCAATGAGCAACTCTCTGGGAGATAAATATTTGCAGTAATTCAGTATGTTAGATGATTTGGTTGTGCAACGAATTATGTTCTTATTTCCTCTTTGTTCTTGGGTCATCATTAACAACAAGAAATCTTTTTGGTTCGCAAAAATGCTTGTATTCTTTTTGTTTCTTTTGTTTCTGTATTTCACATTTAGTTGCCAATAATAAATAATTATTATTCCCGCATTAGGTACGTGATAGGGTAGATATTCGGCAAGCTTGGCTTTTTTATTATCGTATATCTGTCGATTCATCACGTCTTATATTGAAAATTGTTGCTATTGTTTATTTCTTGCGTGGGTAAGCATGCGTCCTTGTACTATTTTATTTGCTTTTTGGTTCTTTGTTTGCAAACTACGCGAGGTTTTTGTGAGGTACCTTGTATATAAGTTTATATAACATCCTGTTGGGTTTGCGTAATACGAAAGTTTCGCTGTCGAGATGTTAAGTTTCAGACAGGGGCGATGTTTCGCGAATTTAGCAAAACAAACGTAACATTCAGCTTCCATAACCGCTTAATTTAATTATGAGAATGAGTTATGAGACGGTCCAGTTGTGCTGTACACAGTATTTGATTGCGGCTTTTCTCTCCGGCAGCAGTATTATAGATCGATATTCCGCTGTTTCGTTATTAGGACGACGCCGCTGTAAAAAATCCTTGGCTAATGCACCTGTGTAGCAGGAATGCGCTAAAAATTAACGGAACAAGCGAAAAAAAAAACAAATACGCTATATTTCGCGATTGCATACAATAACCGAAATTAAAGTGCTGCATATGGTGTCTATTAATCAATGCTATCCTATTTGGACGCCGTGTCAAGTTTAATTCGGACTCTTTTCAATGCTATCCTCGGTTATATAAAAATTTACGATCTCTGAAAATCTTGCGCAAAACACCTCCCAAAAAAAAAAAAATTACAAGCGTTATGAAATGCTGCCGGTACTATTTTTAAAGCGAACTATAGCAAATGGTGGAAGGTGACAACGGCGAAATGAGAGTCCAAACAAGAAACGGGAAAAATGTACAATTTATATTCTCTTCCTATTTTGCAACGTTATTTTGGAATATATTCTTACATTATTCACACCCTCCTTTGCCATTTATGCTACCTACGTGAACAGGATGTCGAAACAACGGTGCGAGAAGCTACTCAATATTGGCATATGTTAGAAAAAACCCGGCGAGATATACTCGCGTTCAAAACTTTTTGTTCTATTTGGATGTATACGAAGTTTAATTGAGTGTATAGTTTGATTAATATAGGAAAACACCGGTGAAGAGAACTAATTTGCATATTAACATGAGATGCAATTATGAAACCTACTCAAACAAGGATATTTTTCTCGTGTAAAACAATAGTCCCTGATCATTAATTTACGACTACTTCAAATAATTTAGAAATTCTGATTTAAGAAATTTTATTTTAAATAAATGAATGTATAATACTTGGTATGTTGTAGTATAATCAAGTCGATTTATTACGATGTCTATATTGGGAAATTATGTTATTATTTAGTACTGCCCTTTAAAAATCAATAAACTAGTTTAACTCAGTGCAGTGGAGATGACGCAATCAGGGTGTTCGAAAGTTAAAATAAACATAATAAACAGAACGAAACAAGCATTTATTTCTCCTTAGGAACGAGAATGCACTCTACACGTGATATAGCCCAGAAAAAAAGAAGCTGTATCAAGAATTTTCGAATTGATTGGCCAGATTTTTTCTGAAGAAAAATGAATTTGTTTGTTTAATATAGACGTCATTTTTAAGTGAATATCTGGTAACTTTGATTGTCGTTACTCACTAATAAAAATGGGAGCTTTTATTTTTCCCAAATTTGCAAACATGCATTTCAATAAATTGCTTCTTTTGCTAATAAAATCTGATCATTTATTAAAATATATAGAAAAGAAAGCGGTATTATATCCACTAGAAATCAGAAATATATTATGATTCTCTTAAATTTTTCTTTGTGTACTGGTAGCTTTCAAAGCATACGTCCCTGCAATGAATTTTTCATGTACATTTTGACATAAAATATTTGCTGTGAGTGTTTATTAAAAAGAAGCACAGCTTTGCTCTTGCAAATTATTACAAAAGCAAATTTACTATTTCTATATTTATTATTAGTAAATTCTAACAACATTTAAGTTATATTTCATGCCTTCACAGTCGTTTGTCATTGTTGTAAAGGTCTTCCTCCAATGTGGCACAGTTACCTTTGAGAATGTGAACCACAGTTCGCAAAAGACACGGCAGAACCCGAGAATTGCCACAACGATGTAACAACATTTATTTCTATTAGCCAAAAAATCTTGAGTATATTATCAATCATGTATGAATAATGATTTTTCCAAAGTTCCATTACACGTCATTACTGACATAAGCATTTACATCAATTGCCACTTCATTAAAATTAAAATTCGTTAGTTTCGTATTTTGTTTTAATAGTTAGCAGTACAATAAAATGACAGACGTTGCTATGTCACATTTTAGCCACAGATGAAATCTGGATGATTTTCACTTATAAATGTGCAAGTATATGATCACAAGTTAAGCTTTCAAAACATCATATATCGTTGACCCGGTTCAGCACATGATTCAGATATATTTAATAGTAGTATCCTACTTAAGGGTACATTATTTTCTCATAGTATTTTAATGTAATTATAATTGAATAAAAATTGTTCGTACTATTTTCATTGGTTTCCTTCATTTTCCCCTTCTTCCGATAAGTACTGATAAAATATAGTACGTAAATTGATAAACATCTGTACGAAAAAGGTCATAGGTATATACATTTCGTTCCAATTTTATGAGTATTTTGTTATATATATGTAGTGTGGTCAATGTTTTCATTTCTTACTAGGATACTTACTTTTCCAAAAACATAAATATCAAAGCTAAGGGATATATCTGTAAATATATTTGTTTATTGTTTAATTAAAATAAGAAAAACGAATAAAAACTTTCCAGTTTATAGCAAAATTTTCGAATACCTATTATTCATTAAAATGCATGAATAAACAATTCTGTATTAATAAGAACAAGGTGTAGTATATACTTAGGTATACTTAAATGCATTGAATTATGTGCAAATGCTAGAATAAATCCAAAATCTCAATATAACATATATTACTATTGTCTAGATTATTTGTATTAGTTTACTGTTGTTACAGTCAAAATAATAAGCAAATTTCCAATGTTGAACAACTAGACGTCATAATTTCGTCATGAATTTTTAATGACGTGCAAAGGAACGTACAATTGCGGCAACAAAAATCCAGACAAAACTTAGAGGTTGTTTTAATTATTTTTCAGTATTATCAAGCAGGTCATGTACATTACATGAAAATTTTTAATTTGTCAGCTCTAAGTTATCTTATATAATATTTTAAATATTCTACTCATGAATAGAAAATAAATGTCAAACGCGTTTATTAATAATAAAACTAAAGTGTCCGTATTTTTGTTACCGCAATAGTACGAGAAAATCTCCACTACAGACTGTTACCCAGGCTTCGAAGTACTAAGTCTTATTCGGTATAGTTCTCTTTTATTACCTTATACAGATTTGCATGTAACTATCTTTCTTTGGACCTAGGAGCATTGCCAAGTTATTTTGGCGCCCTTTGTATCTAGGGTAATACAATTGTCTTGCTTACCGTTTCTGTCACCAGTCAAATTTTAGACTGTGAATAACCTATATAATATATTTATTTTTCTTGTAGTAAACGAAATAAAATTACTTTTCAAATTATGCATCAATTTTTTTTTTGAATTTAAACTGATCTATCTGCATTTTTTCTATTTGTTTCTCGTGAATTTTATTCACACGTAATTTATACAAAAAAAATTGTTAATATAACACAACAAACAAACGGAGTACCAACTTATTATTTGAAATCTGACAACGTCTAGTTTTATCTCCATTAGGGTAATACTTCGATTCCAGGCTGACACAGTCTATTTACGCAGTTATATAAGGACGTTAACATTACGTCGATTAATGACGTCATTTCTTTATGATATATTGCCGCTTATTTTTGGTTGGAAGTAACGTCAGTAATTTGGAAGAATCGATGTAATACATAATAAGAATATCACGTGAAATTGACGTATTCTTGCTGATTGGGGTGGTACAAAGAAAATTGAAAAAAATGAAAAAAAATTATTAGTAAATGAGATAAAATCCCAAACGTAGTAAATACTTAAATAATTTGACTTTAAAACAAACTGAAAGTGGTTAAATTTACAAACTTGTCTTTTATATTTTAATATAAAAGCACTAAATGTTTGAGATGCACTGCTTTAATTTGTTCGTGAATTAACGGTTGTCAATGTATGCAATACAGATTGAGTAGCGCAATATTATATGGTAATAAATATGGCGCATATTCTAAACACATGAGATAAATAGACGGGCGTCTTGCTTTTACCTTACATAGATTTTGAAATTCACGATCTTACCCGCTATAACCGTAGAACATCATTCGTAGAGCATGGTTCTTACGGATGAACCGTTTTGTTGAATTTCGTAACATCATTGTTTCGTGATTACAGGCAGCAAACGCTGCCTGTGTGATCGTTACTTCGATTTCAATTTAAACGGTTACAACGGGGTGTGTCATTTTATTAAATGAGAATCGAACTTTACTGCGATTCGAGTCTTTTAAAACGTCAAACTAAATCTGATCATTACGAACAATGACAATGAAATTATATCATTGATTACTCAAAAAGTACTTAATTTAAGGATACGGGAAAAAAGCACGGCCAATAAAGCGCTCTCTAATATTCAAATCTTTTTCATAACACGCCATAGAAAGGTTAAAGTGAAACGGTGGAATTTAAAACGTTCTGTTAATCCCTTTCAAATAGAAAACCAGTGTAGAGACACGCAAAGCGGATGTGAATTTATTAGTGAAGCATAGAGGAATTTAATTATATTAAACCTTGTGAGATACAAAAACATTTATTCTGGAAGTATATACGCATCCCGTAGACGGGAATCTAAAGCGGGCATAAATATAAACAAGGGAATAAAAGGGGTCCCTGGAAGAAGGAACCTCGGACGTGCACAAAAATGCACGTTATTTAGATTGGTACGCTCGCGTTTGCATTTTTTCCATTTCTTTTCTGATGTCGTAATATAGCGAACGAGGAGGCGCGGAAATTTTTAAACTTAATATCATCATATCGATTTTTGACCCACACCTAGTAGCTCGACCATCATCTCTTACATATACGCACACATATATATGTGCACGGGACAGGAGCCGTTTACAGTAGACGACAAGGTAGTATATAGCGCATTAAAAAAAGAATAACTACCATAACGGCAATAAATAAGGTCATTGTGATTTATCGAAATTGCACGCCACGGAAAAAAGATTATTCCCGTAATAAAAATATCGAAACATATTTTTTGAACATCGTTCCCTTTAAATATATACCCTCTGAGATAAGGTAAAGTTGTTTTTATTACTATATAGACTGGACAGTTTCTTTTTACTTTGTATAAATTTTCATGACGGATAATAATAATAATAATAAATATATTGCTGACCATATGGAACATAGAACACGAGAAAATCAAGTGATCGTATGTAACGTTGTCGTACTCGGAAATCGACATAAGCTAATAACGATGATGAATCTATTTCATTAAACAACAGGTTAAATAAAAATCTTGCACTGTTTTTACTGCGACGATCTTCTAATAAATTAAAATTATACTGCTGCAGCAATGTTATATAATCTGAACCATGATCAGGGTAAGTACTGCTAGCCTTATAGCTAAGGTAATTGAGGAACCGTTTTTGGACACGTTCGGTTGAAATCATCTAGTTAGCCAGTTGGCATATTCCAAATTAGATCGAAGAAGAGCATAGTACAGAATCCTTACCACTGAGTGTCACGTAAGGTGCGACAAGTTCTTATTAGAAAGCCCAAAGATTTAGATGCAGAAAGACATATTAGCAGATATATGATCAGAGAAGCTTAATTTTGTGTCAAAAAGTACTCCCAAATCCCTCACTTTTTCTGTTCTTGTAATTAATGTAGAATCAACGTAGTAATTAAAAATGATTACATTACAGCGTCTGGTATAAGAGATTACCAAACATTTGGCAATATTTGGAGATATGCCATTCAAAGTATACCAATCATTAATAAGGGTAAGGTAAGTCTGCAATTCAACACAATCAACTAGGGAATCGATAACATAGATTTTAGTATCATCCGCGTATGCTATAGTCTCACATTACAATTTATCGAGCAAACCATTCAGAAAATACGGATATATGTACCTTATATGGTGAAAAATATATTTATTTTGAAAATTTACTTGTAATTATGCGGGCTTCTTATTGTACGTGAGTGTACTTTTTAGATGCATATAACACGTTTTGTGTTAAAAACAAGGAGTCGATTTTACATGACAACTATTTATTACATAGTATACGTATTACTTTGTCAAATAATTTTAGACTAACACAAACAATTTACAAACACAAATATACATAAGCGATAAGGAAAGCAAATAAGATATCGCGAGCGGGGATTGCTATAATTAATCAAATAGACGAAGACGTTAGAGACATAATAACATCAAATACGCATATATCTCGAATATTTGTACGAAATGTGTGTAGATAATTCCCATGTTGTATCAATAGCGTACATATTACAAAAGCTTCAATTACATTATAAAAGCAAGATGTATTTGGTTAGAGATATTTCTTTAGTTGTTTTACGGTGGTGGTTTTGTAATATATGCCTTCCACGAGTCTACAACTTAATTTTCAATGCACTAATATTCGTATCAAATATTTGAACGCGTTTAGAGGATATTGTTCAACACTCGACGTATTCCCGTCTTCGTCTTCACCATTAAATATTTGAACGGAGCACATTCTATAAACATTTTAATTCTTATAACAAACGAAACGTTCAAATATGTATAGACACGTATTTCCTGTCAGAGAGTTAGAAAGCGTCAAACGTCTGTTAAGAGACAGAGACAGAGGAAGGGTCTAAACGCAGAGTACCGCAAGAGAAGTGAACCCCAATCGATATGGTGAAATGAAAATTTTATGACTAATACTAATTTGAAAATGACGGCTCGTTTTCAGAAGGGGATGTAGTTACTGTTTACTCCCTGACAGTTATTTCCACAAATAAATTATTCAAGTTTATTTTCCTCTCCTGAGATACTCTGCCATATTCCTTTTAAATTGACGTTTATAATGTTCACATTAAGAAGTCCTATGTGGTACTACCACCTATCGAGTTGCAAGCTTTATATTAGTAAATTAATTAAAATAACTCTGTGGTGTACAGCGACGCGCAAAAACACGGCTAATTTCATATTATCCGCGTTCAGAGGAGACATGCAAGCAGCAATTTTACTTCCATTATATTATTTTACCGTAACTTTCCTCGGGAATAATTTTCAACAACAAAATACGAATGTAATCTCGTAAAACTTGATATATACGAGATTAATGTAACGATTGCCCGGATTAGTGAAGTTTGTTTTATTAACGCTGAAGTTTTGAAAGCTTAAAGTTTATAAAACTGACGCGCCATTCTGTTTTAACGTTAAAGTATACGCAAGACTAGCGCGACAGAGGGAGTTATTGTATTGTTGGTGCAGTATACAATCTAGTTGGTCATGATATTAAATTTATTGCGCATTATGGTATCCGTTGCTTCCTTTTTAAGGAAAGGAAAAGCGGAATTTTGAGTAGTTGTTTTTATGAAATTATTAATTAAAAGCGTGTTAAATAGAGTGTAAAGCTGAGTCTACATGTGTAAATAATTTGCCCATGCTGAGTTGTATTATTTGAAGATCTAAACGTGCTTTAAAATCCATATATACGGAAAACGTTAATTAAACAAATTAAATGCGAATTAAAGGAGGCGAGTTTAATACCTAGCGAAAAACGGATTATTAAATACCATTCTGCGAATTTCGCAAACAACGCTACATTTTTCCTCTTGGCCTACACCACACCGAATAATTCCCCACAATCAGCTTACAGTGTGATGAAAATAAATAAAGAGGTGATGTTCAAAACCGTCACAATTAGTCCGCAACAAACCGCTACCACGTAGCTACGGGGTTAATACGAAGAACGACATAAAAAAAAAACAAGTAACAGAAAGAGAAGAGGCAGCAAAAAAGCGAGACCAGACGAAAGTTCCTACACAGAGAAAGGAACTCCGGACTTTTAACTAACAATAAGAGTAACAACAAGGCAGACGCTACTCAAAGGGTCTATATTTTTAATTCTATCAAGGAGGGATCTTGATGAGCAAAATTAAATTTCTACTAATTAAGATAGAACTACTAATTGCGATATTTTTAAACTAGCTGATGAAAAGAAAGTGAAAGATTTCTGAGTCTTTTTATTTGTAAAAGGCGCATCTACAGCATCTAAAATTAATACCGTTTAAATTCAACGTTTTTCCCTTTGATCCTCTCAGAAAGTGCAATAAATTAAAATAAAAAAATAATAGATCGTCCACATTTTGAACAAATGCTCTGCTTTTCCTTTGCCAACTATATTTGTACATTACTTTCTAACGCGAGGTCATCTCATAGTCACGACATGGCGCGGTCCTTACTCTGTTCTATACAACAGAATACACCATTTATGCCATTACTTTTCTGCAGCATGTAACATTTACAAGAGATGACCTATTGTCTAAGAACGCTCGTAAAGCAAACAACGCGAGGAATTCACGAAATGATTAACGTTAAGAGACCGCATAACTGTGTTATACGAGGCTCGGACAGGAAGTAAAATATATACATTTAGAATATATGTGGGACGATGCCACATTAAGTTGGGGAAGATGGCAAGTTTAAATGACCATATTCTAATGCTTGAAATTGGATCGTAAATTTTGCAAACTTGCAAATGTAGGAGTAAGGTTTTATTTACGATTTCAAACATCAGCATACGAAAGTTCGTAATTATTTTTGAGAAATTTCAAATATTTAAACAAAGGAATAGCTATTTCCTGCATAACAAGCATCCGATTATCACTTTAAATAATTTCGAGTGAAAATCAAAGCTCGATTTTCAAAATTCCATCACAAAGTTTTACACAGCCGCTTTAAATTAAAAAAAAAAGGCGTAGAACTTTTCGAGATAAAATGTAATATACAAGTAATACAGGTGTAAATAACAAAATTAATTTATTACTAAAAATTATGCACAAATATTTTCTACACAATTACCGTGAAGATTGGCGCATTTATCATATCTATGGACGAGCCTTTCAATACCCTCTGCATACACCAGTGAGTCGAGGTAGCCTGTAACGTTGTTTTGAAGTTCAGTTGATTTTGAAACTTTAGGAAATTCCACACTCAACTCACTGATGGCAAACCTCCATTCTTCTCGAACCATTTTGTCAACTTGTCTCGGCCTTCTTTAAAAGGCTGCTCAAATTGTAGCAGCCATATTTATGTGTCTGCAACTCAGCTGAAAATGGTGTAATGGCTTTGCAAGTGGCATATGTTATAGTGAGTGACATGGGCAGAAATAATAAGATTTTCAAAAAAAATTTGCTCAAAATTGAACCGAGATTTTCAAATATTTATATTTAAGACAATTTGATGGCTTTTATCACTTATTTTATGTCACGAAATGTGAAAAAAAAAAAGTTGTACAAGACTAAAAAAAAGGTCTAACTATGTGAGTGTAAATGTTAAGAGTTTGTACTTAAATGAAAAAGAAATATTGAGGAAATTCTTCCGACAACTTTATAAAATGAAAAATTTCACAAATGTGATGTTTGACCACCGTATCCGATAAATTTGAACTCGCCGAATACGAGAAAAATGTCCGTTCAGCGAAAATTCGGATCGTTTTTAGTATATCGATGTTTAAACGTGGTTTCAAAAATGCAGGGCCTTCTTAAATAATTGAACTTTCCGGGAACGTAATAAATAAATTTTAATAAAATATTAAAGGTCATCTTCGATATTTCTCGACATAATTCTTCTTCGATATATAAGAAAAAATTCTGATGGAATTCGACACTGGCATATGTAATAATACCGAGACATAATTCATGATAGAAATCGATTAGATGTTCGAATGGATCTTCTTTATTTCTCTTCCCAATTCCACTTCTTACTTTTATCGGTACAAATATTGTTCTTAATACTTATTTATTGAGAGTTATGGATGTGGAAAACGCAAATTCAAAATAAACTTGCTGTCTTAGTTGCGGATATAAACCCTATAACTCCGGGGATTATTTGCTTTTCCCGGAGAATGAATACCAATGATTTTCTTAAACAAATATGCCCGTACTTTCGTGAAGGTTAGTTTAGTGAAATGGTCCTGTCCATTATTTGTTAGCAATCAATGCGTTGGTTTATTATCTTTCGCATTGTTTATCTAGCTTAAAATAACAATGGTATCTAAAAGGAAATGTTCTTGACGTATAGAATCACTTTCTCTATAAAAGCTAGTATTTTCTATCAATACCTTTTTCCCTTAAAAAGATTCATCTATTATTCAGAAGACGCAAAACCAAGAAGCATTCAGAATAAATTGCGGTAAAAAAAGAAAACATTCACAAAATTGAAAACATAATCAAATTTGAATATCTTTTCCATGTTTATTTGGAAATTGCTTTAACTTACCGATTTCTCTTCCCGTAAATTGATTTTTCCCTCTCGCTTCAGTTTAACAAAGAGAGCGGTTGGAATGTTTTAGCCGATCGTTTGAGAAAAACCGAGAGGTGGTTTCTAACGTAAAAGAGAAACGGAAAAAAAATCAACGTTAAACCTTACATATCGAGGAATTTAAAATCGAATGATTTAATTTACGTTTTACCTCGTCTTTTTATTATGTTCTTAGCCAGCTTGATTTTCCGCCGCTATTTTCCCGTCGCCATATTACATAAGTAAGCGCTACACAATGTCGGGAATTTTTTTATTTATTTTTTCTTGAGTCAAAGAAATAAAAATACGAGCTGGGTCATATGTGTTCATGATACATATAAATTTGGCCTTTATATGGGTATATACGGCTTATGTATGTATATATTTTCGTGTTAGTAGGCTTGTATGATGTGGTATAATGCCGTAATATCTTTTATTTTATATAGTCGTTCAAAAGCGTACACACAGTTACTGTTATTACGTGATGTATGGTAGACCTCGAGTTATAATAATAAGAAATATGTACGTAAAAAAAATAGGTATTTTAGAATAACATTTTTCGCACTACACTTCTCTCTACTGTGTATACAGGCTGTCTCACATCTATTTTCCAATACATCTATTCGAAAAACTAACTAATCGAGATAAAAAGTTGAATTAAAATCCGACTCTCTCGTTATAATACCTATACATGGCACGTGCTGCTTATATTTAACCTTTCAGTTCATCTGCCTTTAGTTCATTTAAATTGCGTAATATGAAATGTAACAAACACGTTGTCTTATGTTTATTCTATTACTTCACTCATAGAATTGGTAATAGTTGGAAATGAGCATGTCTGATTTGCAACTGATTGCAAATCAAATTAGCTTGTTTTCTTCTAGAACGTCTAGTTTCTCAATAAAAATAGAGATATACGAAATAGTAATTAATGTAACAAAATGAAGGAAGAAATATAAAAGTTGTATTAAATTTGTCAATTTTTTATTGTTTTTTCTTCATAACAAAATTAAGATAGTAATGCACGTAAAAAAATTAAAATATCGAAATCGTATATTTTTAAGAGATAGCAAATTCTACTTAAAAAGATTTAAAATTATTCTATAAGTAACTTCTATTAACTTCTTTCGTCGATTAATAAATTACTGTGAATAACAAATTATTTATAATAATTAGAAATTTTATCTATTAGGAACAAATAAATGAAGAGATGGATACCATTTAACGTTGCCAAAGAAAGCTAACATTGAAGCAAATTTTATATTAATGCTTAAATGAAGAAGATGAAAATAAATAGTTTCTCAGAATTTTACGATCGTTTGCCATTGTCAAAGCGATTCTCAGGTTCCACCCTCTCACTAAGGTTTTTAACGTTTCGCAAACATGTGTGGTTTGCATTCTCAAACTTACTATGGATATAAGAAAAGGTTAACATAAAGCTAAGGATATGCTTAAAATTTATTATACAATTTCAACAAATTAAGCCAACGACACAGATTAAGAGAAATTGACTTTTTTGAAGAATAAGATTTCGTGTCTCACGCAGTTTGCTTCTGGTTCAATATAACCTTTGTTGTGGTGGTGTAAAAGCACTAACAATTTGCTCCCTAGTACAGTGTTTTAATTCTTCCAGCGTATTCTAAATGTCATAAACAACTCCAAAGCCAAAAATCCACTGGGACAAAGATTAGGCGATCTTGCTAACCATGAATTTTCAAAATGTGAGAGGGTTAAAAAGTATTTAACTGGTAGATAAATGTGTGGGGGTGCACTACCCTATATAAAAATTGCCTTTCAATTGCGTGCTCGTTTTGCAACTTTGGAATTACATAATCTTTTAAGATTTGCAGGTAATAATCACCGGTAACAGCTACAGTCATGATAGCGTCATTCTGGAATTCGTCAAAGAAATATGGACCAATAAAGTTAGTTATGAAACAGCACCAAATAGAATGAACACCTTCCTGAATGATTGCATGTAGAATTTTTGTTTTTAATATTCCATCATTAAGAGAAAAATAGGCTTCATCTATATGGGGTGACTACTTGGTTTAAATTTCGAAGAGTTATTGCAGCTCATTTTCGAATATATGGCAGATTAGAGATCAATTTTAATTTCCATAAATTTTTGCAACGATGATGTCACTTGATCATTGTACTGAACTCTTTTGAGAGAATAAATCACTACAGTGCAATCGCTTTGTTTTTACAAATGTTAATAGTAGTTGTCATAATGAAGTTTTTGTCTTTCATTCATGCACTAAAATCTCATTGTAGCAACTAGGATCAAATTCCAACTTGCAATTATTTCAATTTTCTACAACAGTGATATTCCAGAAAAGGTACGTTTAGAATCCGAGGGTAAAAGTTATTCAATTGTATAAATAATATACGCTATACCCGAATCCAACACGTATCTAACCGATACCCAACCTGTTGCCCCATACGTAACTCGAATGCATATCCAACCAGATCCGACGCTGAATTCTACCATGGTCGACTGGTTTCGTGTACATCATATAAAATGTAGTAAGCCGTGCTTCGTCCTTTTATTTCATTAGATTTTGAAAAAAAATAAAATTTACTACAACTTTTTCCTTCCATTATTTTCCAAATGCGTAGATGAGCAAATAGACGTGGGACGCCCTGTATAAATAAAAGTGAAATTTTCGCAATTAAACGTTTCGAAATCGAGTTCTAATTCAAATTTATTTATTTATATTTATATATTCGTTTTCCTTTGAAATGTCTCTCGGTTGTGTTTATTGTAGCGGGGGCGGCTGGCTTTATGCGAAAGGAGAGAACGGGGTTAGGGGGGAACTAGAGAGATAATTCATCATTTCGAAAAAGCCGAAGCTCCAAAACGCCATTTTGATGTTTACCTTTCGCGAACTTTGCAAATGAAATGAAAATATCCGTCCACCCGATAAGTTTAATGAAGATGGGGTGACATTTTGATGAATAATGCCCTGGGTCGAGTATTTATTTTGCATACAATTAATTTCAATTTTTGATTGATTTATTTTATTTTAACGCCGAAACAACGTTGGAATAGAATGGAATCGATCCAATTGGTATCGGGGGAAAAATTTTTTGAGGGTTACGTGCGAGAGAAGGTATTAAAATTTTATGACGATTAAAGATTTGTCCACATGCGAATTTTATTTACGTTGCAATTTGTATCCCCTAGTTACCGTTCAAGTGTTTACAAGCAGACAGTCTCTATTCAAGTGCAACTTGCCTCTCAACTTGGAAGAGAACATCCGAATAATGTTTGAATGTACCCTAATTCAGAAGTTCAAGTTGGGAGTCGAAGTAGTTATCTAAGTTTCTCTAGAGGGCTGAGTTATTATAATATTAGAAGGATTTACTAGTTATGAATATTATTTCCTGTATAACTACTGTTGTAGTAGAGACTTACCGCATTGTTAAATACTAAAGGTTAAAGTTTTGATATAGTAATTAGAATCAGTCACTTTTTATTACACATTTCTTTTAAGCGTTAGAATTAATATCCACATCCACACCCACATTACTATTACTAATTATTTGATACGTATTAATAGTAGTATTATTCTAGAGGGAATTACCAATCTTAAAACTCTTAAAATAAATTAGACAAGGAACCTCATGATATCAAAATCGTATATCATTTCATCTGTAAAATTGGAGAATTACTTTTCATTTTCTCTTCCTATGAGCATTAACTTTTGTCGTATTCAATTTTCGAGAATGAACCTTCTCTCAACTCAGTTCTATGTTGTCAGGGTAACGCGACTCCCTTTCTCTTTTTGTTAAATATCCAGTTGACATTCAAATTTGAAACGAGCGTCTTCATCAATGAAAGAATTGAAGCATCACCGTGAAATAAATATATGATCCCTGTGCCTTAGTAATTCGAATAGGGAAGTACTGGATGATAAAGAATAGAGAAAATAAAGTTGTATATCTAAAACCTTCTTAGTTACTCGAAGCACCCGCTAGAGAAGGGGGAGAAGTTAAAAGTACGTGTAGAAGAGCGGAAGACATAATGGAGAATTTAATAAACGCAATGTTTACTAGACTGTTAACGATAAGGATCTAATGACGTACGTTTATTGCGATCAAGATTTAGAACATTATTTCAGGCGTAAATATCAAGCAAGTTATTGCTAACTTCTCTTTAGTATTTATACGCGTGCTGGTTTTTCTTGCCAGGTATTCAAGCGAGTTAAGCGAGAGATTTTAATTGTGCACGATAAAATTAGCTCTTTGCAGCGTTGAAGA
This sequence comes from Trypoxylus dichotomus, assembly GCA_023509865.1. Classification (NCBI taxonomy): domain Eukaryota; kingdom Metazoa; phylum Arthropoda; class Insecta; order Coleoptera; family Scarabaeidae; genus Trypoxylus; species Trypoxylus dichotomus. The sequence goes on along the minus strand of CM042083.1, from coordinate 6,406,166 downwards.
TGAAGATTCGTAAATCCCAAAAGAGAATATAGAAGCATTTAATTAGTTCGAATTTCCCTTTAATTTTAATCGCAAAGTAAGACGGATATGACATATTTTTTTCCCCTCTAGCTATTGCGCTAAAGTAACTTAATCAAAAATTTAAAGGTATTCGTTTTTGAAAGCGAAGCTCCCAAACTCCTTTGAATTTCCAATAATTTCATTCACTCGCACATAAACGCGCCCTTCAATATAAACACCTTCCATTGTCATCCCTAAAAAGATTCCTTTTTTTATCTGACATCTGATTCGAACACATTCGTATGTAAATATTTGACGGAGATACAAATGACGTGTTTTGTATCAATAGATTTCCTTTTTCACAAAATAATTGTTCGATCAACGTTTGCCTGTAGTGGTGGTGGACTTCTACCCTTACAAATGTCTGTTGTATATGAGTTTTCTATCCCCCAAGTGCGTATTCCATTGTGACGCGGAAAAAGGCGAAAACTTGAAAGTGAGGGTGGGATGGCCCTTGCTCCCCCACTGCTAACAATGTCACATTAATCGAAACAAAGTAATATCGATGGGTCTAGGAGCACCTAACAAAGTGCGAGGGTTGGATCAACCTATTACGGCTTGATGGAAGCAGGCGAGCTAGTAGTATGGTCTTTAAAACAATTCGCTAGCCCAAAATGAACTATTCCGGACTCCCTGTTATTGGCCAAGTAAAATGTATTTCGTTATAAAGAGCCTTCAAATACAGATTTATAAGAACAGAAATTGAATTAAGACTTTAGACGGTAACAGTTTCCTAATGTGTCAGAAACAGACAGTTTTTATAGACCTAGGAAATTTGTGGTTTCTTTTTTTTTTGGTTGCCGATTTATTACTAGTATTCGTTTCTGTATATATATATATATATATATCTAATCGAAGGAAGGAAAATATACACCGACCATTATAAAGTTACTGAACAGAGGGATACGGAAAAGATTTACTAAAAAAACTAGTTCACAAATAGTTATTTTGATCATCGCGGTAAAAAAGGCTCTATGTATCTAAGAACTTTTGATATAACGATTGCCAATTTTTGGTTATTTTCTGAGGAATCTAAGCATTTTCTTGAACAAAATATTGGGAAATTGCATAAGCTCGTTCCCGATTTCCATAGATGCCGTAAACTTTACAGCATGGCAGAGCTCCGGTGTTTTTATTTTATCATGTTGCATGTACTATACAGGTTATAGTATAACGTATCACTTTAGCGTAAAACTTCATTTACATAAATCGAAAAGGTACATTTGTGGCATGGTGTGAATATTCGGATTGTAGAGAAAAATATTCAGAGTTTCTTTGAACCGTACTCCTACTTTTCGAACAGTTAAACATCGATTTGGTAGATTTCGAAACGGCGATTTTAACTTGAAAGATCAACCCTGCTCTGGACAGCCTTCCGGCATTGATGACAACATCGTGTGCGCTTTGATGGAAAACAACCCACGGATTACTACTGAGGAGATTGCTGTTTGGAAATACAGTATGGCTCGAAATATTAACATATTATTTAGACTTTATTGTATGTTCTAAGTGTGCACCTCCTTGTTCAAGACAAACTTCATAACGAAGCTTCAAGTTGGTCGTCATGTTATCGAATAAGAGTTGTGTCAATTGTGGAAAGAAGGTTCGAATGGCATCCTTTAATTTATCGATCACCTTTTGAAGACGGCATCTTTGGTCATGCCCCAAATGTATGCGTTTGGAGAGGTAAGCTCTGGCGATTATGAAGGATAAAGCAAGTCAGTAAATCGTGAACTGGTTTGAAAATGTCCCTGAAAAAATTGACGAGCTGCAACAGCAGTATGACAAGTTGCCCCGTCCTAATGAAAAACTTGAAATGCGAACTTGCACGACACAATCGACGTAGATCAGATAAAGCGTAATAAAATTTATATGTAGCGCTGTTGATTAAGTATGACTACGGAAAAAATGATTCTGTATCCTGAAAATGCATAGCTCATTCTCACTTTAGCACTATGTAAAGGAACTTCTTGAACTTCATCGGCTGTAACAAATTCCATAAATCGATTGGAGCCGATTCACATGGCACAACGAATAAAAATGTGCTCGATCTGAAAATCACACATTTTTAAGAAATTCAGGATTGTCACTGCGATAATCCCGAGGATGTAAATATCCAGTTTGGGCGAATTGAAAAGACATCGTATTCAACCATAACAATGCTAGAACACAGGTCCCCACAACAATGAGAAATTCTGCAGCACTCACAATATTTCCCTGACATTGCACCTTGAGATTTTCATCTTTTCCGGTGTTTGCAGAATAGTTTCGGGAACTACCTTACGATTTTTTTAAGTCAAAACCAAGTTGTTTCTTCAAAAGTGGAATCGATAAGCTTGTAGATTGTTGGAAGTCGATTGATTAATAAAATTGTATTCTTCAACTTTTGACCTACTGAATTTTATTTTTAGATCGGGAACAAACATATGCAATCACTTAATACAGTTATTCAAATGAAATATTATATGTAATAAATAAAAAGAGATGGAAAAGTTGTGTTGAAAGAATTTTCAACAGTATTTTGGACTACACATTAATCGAATATTTGTAAGGCTTTTAAATTTTTGTAATATTTTATCAAAATGATGAATGTGTTCGGTACGATACCATTCATTTTGAATTTAAAATAATTAATCATACAGAAAAATGCAAGCCTAAACTAACTTAAAAACAATTTGATTTTACAGCAAACTGTTTATCTTCTTTTTTATTTGTAGAAATTGAATACGAAAAAAACTTCCACATGTATGCAACTGTAAAAAAACATTCAATGTTCTCGTAAAAATGATTTATTAAAAAGTAAACAGTCTACTATATACTAGATGGTAAATTTCATCGATTCAATATTCCATTGAATGCTATATTGGAATTTTTCTAACTAAATCGTTTTATTAGTTAATTCAACTGCCCTTTTTCAGGTTCAAATATTTCCAATATAGAGTGCTATCGAGGTGGCTTTCTCAAAAAAGCGTGGATAAATCAAAAAAATAATTAACGAGTTATCAATTTACATCGATTGAAGCGAATTTAAGCGCCCTCCTCTTCAGGATTAATCTAATTACCCAAACCGAATTGGAAAACGTTGCTCAAATGAAAAGTGGAAAATGGGGAAAAAAACGGTACTAAACCTGGCCCGATGGCATATGTATTTATTTTCATCAGTAACACAGGGAAATGAAAAAAAAAGGTTTGATTCAAAAACCCGATTTCAACGCAATTGTTTTCTTTTTTCGAATCCTCTCTGTTTTACTCTCTTCAAGGATCGTCTCGAATATAAGCTGAAAAAACTGTGAACGATTTATATGTAGTTTATCAATGAATTAATTAATTGGGGATATTAAGGCTGCTATGCGCATTTCTTTAAAATTTTCAAATCCACGGGTATGTCTAGATTCGCATTCCGCGTAATTAAATAATATTCTGCAGGTTTAAATTAGAACGTTTCATTCATTTCATAAGAATATAACTCAATTATACTATTCGACGGAAAATTGTAATTCACTTTTAAACAATTTGCAGCAAACGAATATGTCGCGTTCTAACTGAGCTTGATTAGTGTCAAATATTTTCGATATGACGTGGAAAGAACGTTGGGAATCGAATTACAAATAGATTTACTATTTAATTATTCATTCACTGCAATTAGGCAGTATGATTCAATTCCCGTTTTATGGTCCCATTTAAAAATGTAATTGATATCATTTTAAGCAGAGGTAATCTTGTCTGTTAAGCCTTTTGAAACAAAAATTTAGTTCTAACTCACCACAGAAGGGATTTTTAAGCTGAGATGCGGTGTTCCTCAAACAAGCCAATTTATTATTCAACCGCCAGTGTAAGAAGATGTTTTACACAATCTTAAGCACGAATTACCTTCATTACCTTGGTTTAATTATTTATCATTCCGTTGATGAAACAGTATTTTATCATGTCTACCGTATTCCCTTTTCTTCTCCGACGAAAATTTTAGCTATTTTAAAATTGAAAGAAGCGTCTACATTTACTTATTTTATAATTTAATATCGATAGAATTTTATAAAGTTACCTACAAGTCATCGATTCATCTTCCTGTTTTTAATGGAGACAATTATAAGGAAGTATGATGACAGGTCCTTAAATAAGTTTTTCGCCGGCCTGACGCTAATTTGAATTTTTTAAGCATATTCCGCGGTAAATTAACTGATGTACCCCACGAGATTTCATCTGACATAAAAGTTTTTTAATGATGTTAAGGAAAATTTGACATAAGGCGGTATTTATTTCTAACAACGGTTGCAGTTGCTACAGTGAAAACATTCTGAACTTACTGGAAAAGTTGGAAAATGAACTCGAATAAGTTGGTCTATATTTTCCGCCGTATCGTACGCTTATGGCCCCAAGAAATCGACCCCCTTTTTCCCGTTGGTCCCCGTCGACACCCGTTCTTTCCTTCGAGGAAAATTAAATTTTATGATTTAAGTTTTTTGTTTCGTTCTTTTTATCCCTTATATTCTTTTTTCTTTCTTTTTTTTTGCATATACTATTAGGCAATGTATTGTTTTTTAAAACTTGCTTTAATGTAATGATATTTTTTATACACTCAGTGAAATTTCTATAGTTCCATATAATTTTGTAGTTCATCTACTTATAAACATTTAGTAACGATATGAGTTGGGAATTACCTGGAAATGCATTTCTAAACGTAAAAAGAATAGCAGAGAGATAATTATCTCAATATTACAACAATTAGATATACATGGGGGAAGTACCTGCTGTATAAACGTATAAATATGAGCGAAATTTCCACAGACATCCTACGAAATCAATGTAAAAAGGCCTCTAAATATCTTCAATAGATAGGGTTTTCAAATCGAGCCGTAACTAAGAAAATAGAACGATCTCATCAACAATTTCATAAAGTTAGGAAATTCCTACGGCAGAAATCGCTCTAAAGAGAGTAATCAAAAAATAACTCGAAGACAGCATCATCGATATTTCAGTTAATCCCTTCTGGTAATGTAACCACGCAAAAATAAGATGTAATATAAAATTCAAAGAGATACATAAATAGGCAAGATTGAATTTTGCGCAAGATTATATGAGAAGGGATCATGAATGGAACAACGTCTTATTTTCTGATGAGGAAAAATTTAACTTGGACAGGTCTGATGGTTTCAAATATTATTGGCACTGAACTTGCGATGAGCCGAAATTTTGGTGATGATAGTGTAATGGTTTGAGCGGCTTTTATTCAATTTTTAGTCATAAAACCCCTATATATTTTATCTCTACGCGAATGAATTCTAATTCTTATATACAACTTCTGGAAATGGTTTTGATAAGACTTTGGTAAACAATTGCCAACGCAAGACTGGATATTTCAGTAAGTCAATGCTGCTCTCCATAATTCCAGATAAACAAGGGTATAGTTTCATCGAAAGGAAATCAATTCAGTACAACGGCCTGCTCGTTAGCCTAATCTGAACCCCGTCTAAAATCTTTGGAGAATATTGGAATGAAAGATGTATGTCAATAATAAATAATACGATATGATATTCCTATTTTAGCATTGACCAACTTGATGGACAATATGAAGATTCGGGTGTTGCAAATTATTTAGAAAGAATTATAAATTTTGTTGAGTGTACACCAGGGCCTATAAATAAAAAGGATTATGTCATCATATTTCTTCTCGATATCTACCAATATTTTGACATGAGAAATGTTATGTTTTGAAATTAATTGCAAAATATGTCTTTAGATAAACAAATTATAATATTTTATCGACGTAAGGTTAACATGTTTGAGATATGAATTTGTTTTTTCAATATAAACTGCAACATGAATGTCGTACACAAGTGATAATCTTCCTTGACCGTTTGACATATTACCTTTCTTTGTTGCTTAATTAAAAGCCGTCTTCTTTGGGGAAACGAAATGTTTACATTTAAAACAAAGAAGTATCGTGTTACAGGAGCTTTAAAGCGGGCAACTAATAGACGAAGCCGTTTAATTTAAAAGTACAAACAGATTTACAATTACCTAAAGACCCACCATTTATTATTTATGTGATACTTCAAAACAAGGGTCGTATAATTAAAATTTCCACGAAAATGACCTTTTTTTTAACCTTTTATAACCCCATATTACTATTAAATATTCAAAAAGGAAATGTTAAACAGACGTTAGTATAATACTTAAAGAGATAAATTTTATTTTTCGCTTGGGGTGCGCAGGAAACTACTTCTATGTTCGTAATTTAAATTGATAATTGCTATTTATTCTGATACAATCACGAAATATAATTTGAATTGGTTACTGTAATCGTAACAATACTTTACGAGAATTAATGGTATAAAAGAAATAAATAGGATTGTGACAATTTCGTGGAAATGGCATATTTGTTGTGTTAAAGAGGAGATGCTGTAATTCTACTGTAGCAGCGCTAAGGCGAAATCCGAGAGTAAAGAGGACTTGCCGCGTGTTGATAAATGTCAGGTTTCAAAGCTACCTATCTGATAATTAAAGATAAAAATATTTATTTACCTCGCAGGAAAAAGAGACTTCTCTTTCATAGGGTAGGGAAGTGAGTTTTTTTTCTTTTCTCGTCTCTTTTTTATCGTATTTACTTTCCCTTTGCCCCAACACCTGATAGGCGAACTTGTTAAGTTAATTTGATGTTGAGATAAGAATTTTTTTTGGGAATTACAGCAAAGTACTTATAATTATTATTATCTACAAAATTTATTAATAAAAGAAACAAAATAATTCAATTCTAGACTTTTTATTACTACTTAACCGCTATCCCCTTCCAAAAAAACAATAAAAAATATTAATAAAAACTAAGAACTGCAATAAGTAAGGTATGTCGGTTACAGTAACCCGGAATAATATCCATCGTTAAATTTAATTTTGCGCCGTAGCAGTTCGGACTGGGATGCGTCTAATTAGGTATACTATTCGCCCAAAATTACCCATTCCTGTGTGATTTACCCGGCACATTTTAAAGTTATTGGTAGCGCAAAACTCCCAGGCATGAATTACAAACTTTTTAGCTGTTTTGTGTACGGTGCGGGAAACGCAGCCATTCCGTGGAGTTTGCTTGCTCTCCTGCCACCACTCTTTGACTCCTACGATCCCCCCTTTTACCCCCACCGCCGTCCCCCCTTAAAACGCTTCTAGTCTTTCCCTTCTCCTTTGTCTTTTACACCAACACCTTAAATTAATTGCGAATTATTCGGTAATTTCCTTCTTACATCGCCTGTAATTACTTTTAATACTCGTTTTTTGGGATATTTACACCTTTTAAGATTAAAACTTTATCCAATTATGATCATCAATCCCTCCATTTAATTTTGTGCGGATATTTTAGCTCGAAGATGTACTAATTTAGATGTACGGTAATGAAGTGAAATATCTAAGGTTTTATAAAGGAAGTACAATCAGGACGGAGTTACAAATTGATTTTGTTGAACTGTTGCATCGTACTTATTAGTACCAATTAGTACATACACAAACGTTTTATTGATTAGGTGACATGCAAACAAAACTTCAACAGCGTCTATTTATTTGTTTTACATAGTCCATAGCACCCAGAAATAGATTATATTTACACTATAGCTTTATATTTAGAAATCCATAAAATCGTATTTAGAAATGCGTCTATGTTAAACGTTCTTTTTTCGATATTCCTTTTCTGTTTCATTTTAAAGTAAAATCATGTGAAGGCATTGAAGTGTAAAGAGTCAGAAAATTGTTATTTCGAATGGAAAATTTGTTATGTGACCATGGAAGAAAAACAAAAGGTATTATCGATTCAAAATAGAAACTTGCTTTGAGTTTAGATCGAATGCAAAATTTTTAGTTTGTGCTGTTGTTGTAGAGTCGCTTCCCTTTGGAGATTTGGCGGGTGCGAAAGGTGCAGATGGTGAAGTCCCCCTTACCGCGTACCCTCCTATTCTTGTGGTGAATATGAATGTTTCAATTTCACAGTCTGTTGGATTCTTAAGTTTCAAAGAATTCGAATTCTTATGTTATGTTGAATGCATCGTCTGTATTGCTTTCTCTTCCTTACCTGGCTTCGTGAGATGTGTGTAATCTCTGTCTCTGTTCGCAGCGCTTACACCTATTACTACATCGGGCAAAATCGACTCCACCGATGTCGTTTTCCATTTATTCAATTATCATTCCATTCGCAAGCATACTCAGAAGTTTTCGAAACAGGCAAAAACTATTTGGTAGGTACGAATGTTATGGATTAAAGGGGAATAAATTGACACGCGCATTGTAGGGTAACGGTTGAAGAGAGACCATCTTAATTTTAATTATCTAACATCAGTAATGACCTTCGAGGTTTGCCTGTCTACCCTTTTTGCCTCGGGAAAACAATTACACCGCCCCACCCCTCGAAGCATTTCAAACTAGATGCGAATTTAAATATTTATTCTATGACTGATGAAAATTCAATAACAAAACTTCTTCAATTTACATTACAACACAGCATTTTCGAGTAGACGTACAGGATTAACGGTTTTCAGGAACGGAACAACAATTCGCTATGAACTTGATTTCATTTCCAAGTTCCGTAATAGAGAGAGATTAGAATAGTTCATACATATTAATTCCCAATTATTGTTTGACATAGCAATGTGGTTAATTAAATTTTTCGACGGTGATAACTAGATTTCAGATTTTATGCAAAATGGATCATTTTTTATTATTAATTGAAATACGAAAAGTAATTAATACGATAAAGATAAAGAAGTACTCCCGAAGTTATGACAAATACTAACAATTATTATCTAAAGCTATTTTATCTCAGATGTTTACCTTTCGTAAAGCCAAATAAAATAAAGTAATTAACAATAAAAGTGACATATATTCCTGAGTTATTTACAGCTAAATGCAGTTGATGCTATATGCCAGTTTTAATTAGCGGAAGGTATCTAATACTTATAGGATATATTACAAACCGTATAGGTACTACCATTCTCGTAGTAAAATAAGTCGTACAGTATTATTTAAATGCTCTTGTTAACGTCGGATCCTCTTATTCCAAGTATACAGTTGCCAATAAAGAAAACTTTAAATGTATGCAAGCTCTCAAGAACTACTTGAAACAAACTAATTATTGTATATATTACATTACACTGAAAATTAATTCTGAAAATTCAAGGAATTTCAATCTACTAAAACTGTCAGGATTGAAATAACCAATATTTTTTGAGATTTAAACGAGCAATATAGAAAAAAATTAAACAAAACGGGACCAATTCCACAGTATCTCAAATAATTTAATTAAGTGGCCTTCGATTTCATATATATTTTCAATTTTTCATCAGGCTAAGACACTCCAAAAAAGGATTACAGAATCAAAACACATGCAACAGACAACGTCAGCAGCATCACGGCAGTAAAACTAACATTTTTAACACAAATTTAAAATTGAAAATTAATTTTACCTCTAGTACTCCATTCCAATAAGTACTTTTGTAACCTGTACTATATTTTCAGTTAAATTAGTTGTCAATTTGACAGAGTATTCGTTCAGATGCATAGTTGACAGGAACTTGAAAAAATTTTATTGTAATTTAAAATTGATTTAAAACGGTTTTTACTTAATCTCTTATTTTTCATATTTCATTCGGTTAAACATTTTCGTATTAAGAGTTTCAGTAACAAACTGAAGGCATAATTATAATTTCAAAGGTTACTTTGAGGTAAAATTTATTTGAACGCATGTTATAAGGACGTACACAACATGGTGCCTGATATTGTTTGTTGCATCTGTTTTAATTGTGGAATGTCCTGGCCTGGTGATGTGCAAATTTGCACGAAACTGGTAGCCATTAATTAATTATACTCTATTTTTTAATTCGGAGGAGTGGTTTTAACGCATAGAATAGCTCTTAATAATTTGTTTGAAAGGTTGCTATGGAAATAATAAAATTGCGATATACGATATTCTGACATGCTTGAGTTTGTGAAATTTATTGGGCAACGGACGAAGCGGCTTCAGAAATTCATTAAACGTATAGCAAGGGTAGTGGTATGTTACGAGAGGAGAATTTTAAGAACATTTCGAGAATTGACAGGCCTGAGGCTTCTAGATTGATCTTTGGAAATTGGAGACGTCAAGGTTTTGCGACAAACGACGAAACAAAAACGATAAGTCTCGAGGAAGAAAGCTACTGTATAGGAGATCAAGTGAGTTCGTAAAAATTTCGAGATACTTACATAAACGTATATGTGGCAGGTGGTGGGTGAGGGGGAAGTTACGTGACATGTTAGAGAAAAGGAAGCGTAACGGAGAATATATTATTTCGAGGGATTATTAAAATTTATACGGGTTAAAATAGAAATATTGTGGAAATTGAAAAGCAGGGAATTAGAAAATTATTATTTCATACGGCACGAGATATTCAGCGTCTACTTATTCTGTGTTATTACAACGTTTATAACTTCGTCGAAAACATAAACGTACCGATATCAAAATTACACATTACTACATTTTCCTCTTGTACTGTAAAATTGTATTTACATTTTACGACTCGGTCCGTTATTTATGCAGGAGTTGTAGTGAGATAAATTCCATTCGAACGAATGTACCTATACATATTTTCGATATATGTATACAACGCACGGCAATTTTAAACAATATAAAATGCAACGGCTACTCTTTTACCAACTCATTTGCACATGTACATATGGCCGTGTAGCAAACTTCTACACCACAGTACAATGGCGGCCGATTCATTCATATGCAAAAATAGGAAGTGATGGGAAGCGACCGTATCATACGGTTTTATGACAAACTCTCTTCCCTTTGTACTAGCACAACCTGACACTTAAATTCCTTACTGTTATTTGGGCAAATTTACAAAACAGTATGCGGTATTAAGCTTTCGTGTATGTGTAGAGCACGTATCGAGTTTTGTGAAGATTGGTAGTGAAATTGATGTATCATTGTTTAACTTGTCACTAATGAGAAAAAAGATATAAAATATGTAAGGTGTTGCAAGATAAGGTTGTAATTCCAGTAAATAATTCCAGTAAATATTAAACAAGCGCTAGCGTGATGATTTATACGTTGCGATGTTGTAGACTCGTGAACAATATCAAGTAAACTATTTGTTACATCAAATTTCCAAAGCTAATTCAATAAACGATTCGCGAATACAAAACGTAAACATCGAGCAGTATCCGCAGTGGATCTCTACAGTCAAAGGGTTTAGGTTTTAGTCGCGGAACGCGAGAAAACAGAGCAACCTTTAAGACGCGATCGGGGACCTCGAGAGTGGGTATCGCACCGTCTATAGGGTCGTTAAGGGAATACAAACGCCAACTAACCTTCTTGAGATGTCCCGTGGCAGTTCCAATGAAGACTACCGTGAAGTCACCGGTGGAGGTGGCAGCAACTGCTGTCAGTCTCGTGTTAAAGATCAGTACGGGCACTGCGGAAATGGGCATCTCTCCTCCCAAAGGCGTGTTCACATCCAGTCCGCAGAAATCCTCTCCGATGGTTTGCAGTTTCTGAAAACACAAACATTACGTCACACATGCTTCTACGTTGTTGTTACTGTTTGTGCTATGTACATTATATACTACATTTCTCTGCTTGACATTTTGTGTCTAACATGTTGCAACGTACAAACAATTTTCGAGATAGTAGGAATGTTTCTAGCAATACATCTTGACTAATATATTACTGACGGAATGTATGTAACGTATGTGCATAGTTGTTTTTCTTTCAGTTACTTTTAGAGGGAAATATATGTAGGTTGTAGTGAAAGGTTAAAGTTCGTATATTCCAACGAGAATATTAAATACGTAATGTTGAAAATGATATAAATTACTAATGAGATTTAATACAATTTAATATTCTTAATCTAAACGCTCTATATAAGACGTAAAAAGCTATAATAAAGTGTTTAGAAGGAGTACATCGAGATTATATAATTTAATGTTTAAGCATCTCGGTTATGCGGACCGCAAACAACGTATATATGGCTCCTCATTTAAATTACCGTGAGATATTCGTTTTATATATCCGCTTAGACGCGAAGTAAAAGTTAAATTTGAGGTTAGGGCGGGTGTAAGGTTAGGCAACCGCATCGTTTCCCCGGCCGAAGTTGGCCTTACACACACAGAGAAGCCAACACTGGTGGTCTTTTCGAGGGACGATTAGTCGGAATCTTTTACAACAACTGTTTATTTATGCCCTGCCCAGGTGATATTAGGTGTCTGAATACCGTTGTCTTAGGTCGTACTGTCGGAATGGACGGATTCTCACGATCTCTCAGTTACCTCAAATCCATCTCCCCGCGACCATTACAGCACAAGCCACGCTATATTTTAATAGACGAGATGCGATGTTCCTTGGCTCTCGCCTGGTGCGACTACAACACACGATTCGTAATTATTCAACGGTGTGCCAGTGTTTCCTAGAGGTCAACGAAACTGGTCAGAGTATATCGGAGAACTTGTATTAAGTTAATTGTCAAAACACGCGTCTCTCTCCTATAATTTCTATTGAAATGGCGTATACCCTTCAAATCTTCCTTAATTAACTTAATTCGCAGAACAATTTGAATTAATTTTTTTCATTCGTCACAATGCAGAACTGTTACTCTTTACTTTAGAATCACCCATGCAAAGTAATTATTTAAGTTGGTTCTCTTAATTGTAGAGATAATAATTACACATTGAGGTACTGTCCCGTTCTCTCGCTAGCGCCAAATTACTAACCCCCTTTTCTCAACGAAATCGTATTCGTACCCTTTGCCGTTCCGTTTTTAAATTCATCCCCTTTTAATGGAGAGTCGGCGTTTTTAATCTGTGACGGTTAACCCTTGTCTATATCTTCATGGCTGTAGCAGCGGATGTTGTTGTTGTAAAAATCAACTCACGTGTTACAAGAAGTGGAACACGTGGTCGTCCCATTTGATAACACATAAATGGCGGGTATGAATCATTTCTTGCTATTTTTAGATATTTAATGACGAGAAAAATCTCCTCTCTCTAACGTTTTATTTTGTGGAGTACTAATGTAACGACCTTGAGGACAAATGTTATACAATACGTTCCAGAGTTCGGTTCTAGAATTCGGATGATTTACCTTTTGAATCTTAAAAAGGAAGATGTGAAGATGTACATGTACAAACCGAAGGAGGTAAAACACTCACGTACACCATTTAACCAGATCTAACGTCGATAATTTTCAATTCAATTCGGTTTTAGCACCCCAATCCACTTACTGTACGTGAGAACGTAACGGAATGGCATGATTAATGAATTTTTAATTACTTTTTGTAAACGGTTGGGTTTTAATCAAGACGCTTTTTCTCTACGCTTTTCCGCGAAGACCGAAGATTTATATCCAAGCATCGCCAAGTAACCTGCCTCCGAAACACCCGTTTACTCTAACAGGCTGCCCCATACCAAGACCCCCAAACCCCTAGCACGAGCGCAGCTGACAACCGAAATAGCTTTTGCACAAGTTATACCGATACAGACCATAAATATTGTTTGCTGGAGTTAACTGATGACATCAGTAACCCACAAAACAGGGTAGATAACGATTAATAAGATGGAAATTTATCTTATTTACTTCATATAACGCAAATTTTGGTACATATAAATAAAATGAGATTTAAAAGTAATATTTGAGTAAATTGATATTTTTTTTTCAAAATTTCCTTTACCTATTTCAACATTCCTTTAGACAAATTATCTACCCGCAAGCCTTCATTCAATAGATCTCTTCTAGTGAATGAATAGACTACGTACTTCCTTTTCATCTTTAGAAACCATATTTCTTTAAGGGCAGAAGGAATAAAAAATTTTATACAATATTTAATAACGAGTTCGGGACATAGAGAAGATACTCCTCTTTTATTACTTATTTTCCAAATCCTGCGACTTTAATTAATGCTTTACTTTGTAAGATTTTAAATAGTTTTCCGCTGGAAGAGAGAGATTCCCTATTCTATTTCCTTTAACATTATAGAGTACGTATTATATGCTTTATTTAAAATCTTAAAATTTTATTTAAAGAAGTAATTTTATTTTGTTAAGAAGCATTGGTTTCAGTATTTTTTGCCTATAAATAAATATACTCAGCAAAATTTCTACAGTTCCAAATGAATTTTTGAACAGAATCTTTATCTTCGCTAAATTATGCATCGAAGTCAATATTGAGGTGTACAGAAGTATAAATGTAAGATAAAATAATATTCAAAAAAATTATTACATTTTATACTGAAAATATTTACAGTAAAAACAAATAAATAAAATAAATACATAAAAAATTTATTTAACTCTTTTTAAACTTTGTAGTGAGTGGTAGATCGATCCTTTATTCAAAATAATTTCAAACTGTCATACCAATTTGGTTAACGTTGAAATAAGAATATCATTCCAATGAATATTCCTTAACGAATTTCGATCGGGTTCAGATTGGGTCAGCGAGCAGGCTATTGTAATGATTTCCTTTTAATGAAACCACTTTTTTGTCTGAAATAATAGCTACATTAGAATTAAAATTCATTCGTGTAGAAATAAAACATCTAGGGGCTTTATTGTTGAGGATAAAAGCCGCCCAAACCGCCGCCCCAAAAAAAATTTCGGTTCATCGCAACTTTAGTGTTCTTGCACAATTCGTGCCAATAATATTTGAAACCATCAAACCCGTCCAAGTTAAATTTCTTCTTTTCCACTTATGATGCTAGCCCAAATGATCTTGCGCATATTTATGTGTCTCTTTTAGGGGCGGTTTTGAAACCTCCTTTAGCCCCCGAAAACTATTACTACCAGATAAAATTTAAATTACATTTGTTACGCGGTTACATTACCAGAAAAGGCTAATTGAAATATCGATGAACGCTGCTGCCTTCGAGTTAGTTTATGATTACTTTCCTTAGCACGATTTTTGCCGTAGAAATCTAACAATAAATTAACTTTTGAAGATGTTTAGAGCGTTTTTCCACACTGAAAGGTAATGCCTGATTTCGTAGGATGTCTGTCCAACTCTGTGGAATTATAGATGTGATATTGATAAAATAATGTATCTGCTCTTTACGTTTAGAAATGTAATTCTGGGTAATTCCCAACTCATACCCTAGCTAAATGTTTGCAGGGGAAGTACAAAAAACTATAGAAATTTCGTTGAGTCTATATTTATATATGTATGAACAAATAAAGTTTGTTATGTAACTCTTTTTGGTTTATCAAATTCTAGCATTAATTAAAAAACTATATGTAATGCACTTATTTCGGTAAAAATGATGAAAAGTTTTACACCACAAAAAGAAGAACAACGGTAAAAAATTGTGGATGTCAGCGAGTTTCAGAATTTTAAAACTAATTATATTTCAGTTAATTAAAATAAACTAATTTTTCAAAACCCGAAGCAACCGATGCAAACAAGAGCCGCCCTTGTATTTAGCTTTGTACTATGCTAGAAACCACTTTTCTTTATTTCTTCGGAAAGTTACCTATATCACGGTTACATGCGAAATATATTCCGGGACGACTTAGGAAAATATTTAAACAATTTTCCATTATCCGTCCTCTACACTGTGTGAGATGGATTGTGAAATTTTTGTTTCGGTTCTTTGGGTATGCAAAACGATTTCTACGGAGTCACCAACCTGCGCACCCCACATAACATACTCGCATATTTCATATCCATTTGTTATGCAAACACGAGTTAATCAGAACTAACCTAATGAACCTTGTTAGAATGCCTTTGTGAGAGGGATCGTCTTTTTCCGAGGAAATAAACTCTAAAAAAAAAAAGGGGAAATCGATAACTCCATTCTAACGTAGTGACAGATTTATAACAAAATCTTGATATGATATACACATGTATAAATTCTACCCTACAATGCGTTTTCTATTTAGTCAAAACGGAAGGATATTCTTCAAGATTATACCTCCATTAGTTTGATTAAAGTAGAAGTGGTAGTCATTAAACATTTACAGGAGTGAGCTAACTACTGGTAAATTTTGACGTCTACCTCCATATGATAAATAGCAAAAAGACGCCTCCTTTGTATGATATTTCCGTTATTGTTAGAGTTATAAATATATATGCAAGCACACTCGTAAAGCGGCATGTTCCTCTTTATGAAGTTGTCACCCTTTGCAAGCTATAGTAGTAAGCAGCGGTTATTAAAGATATTACTTTATTTATTTGAGTGCTACTTCCATTTCTAGAACTGTCAAGTGTTTTAGGTTGTTAAATAAAGCATTCACATTTATATCGATTTCTAACGTAAGCAAGATATTTTATTCGAAGTTAGCACAAGTAATTCTTACGTAACGAAAATAACGACAAGGGCGGAATAGTAGTGGCGGTGGTATTGACCGAAATTGGACGTATTAACACCCCTATTTTGTGAGAAATGCGCTTCATTGATCCAGAAAACTTATAATTCCCGGTAATTTAAGTTCCAATTATTGCTTACTGGGTAAATTTCCCAAACTAGTTTCGACACTTGAGAGGGAAAAAGGAAAATTGCAATCTAGGGACGTTTGTTTCAGCAGAAATAATACGCTAAACAAATAGATAGACAGTTATATTTTATAATAAATAAAGCCGTCATATGTTAAAAGTTTAATAAAATAATTTTTTTCCACTATTAGAATTGTTTCTAGTCTCCTTGTACCTACAATGAGTTTCAAATACCTTCGGCTATATATTAAATTTTAGTTTAAAACTGTTTTTTCGAGTATTGACTTTCATTTATAATACAATACGTGAGAGAGTCCATTAGATGAATTAAATTATGGTTAATATATGTGGTGAATAAGAAAAACTATCATCTGGAAACTACTTTTATTTCATATTGATTTTAATTAATTCAATTTACAAGTGTCCGGATTCAATAAAACAGGATATAGTTTAAAACAATGTAGCAAAATAACTAAGACCAGTAACTTCCAAGGGAAGTCTATAATTTGCTTTCCATCTTCGTTTAAAACTTACAGACGACTCTACAAGTAATAAAACTAGCGCTGAAAGATAGGTGGAAAGGTATCTACAACCAACAAAACACGTAACAGTTCCTAGACAATCGCACATAGTAGAGTTGCAAATTGAACTATGTGAATTTATTATCTAAACCCGAAACTCTCTCTTGCGACTCTACCAGTTAAGTTACGACATATGGAAACTACGGCCAACTGGGTTGTTATAATTCGCCTGGATAAAGTTTTCGTATCAATAGATTGCGTGTTACTAGATGACAAATAATTGACCATACATACAAGACAGAACGAAACTTTAGCTAAGGCAAGTTTTTCGCAGAAAATATGGATCCAAATTTTACTCATCATTAAACTAGGGAGTTCGTAGGAGTAGCAGATGTGGAGAGAAAGAAGGAAGAGACGAAGTAGTCCTTGTCTTCCTTCACTAGAAGGTACTGGCAACTCTTTCGTCCAAAACAATTTGATTAATAACATTTTTTTTTCGAGAAAAAAACGAGGAATCTGTATATATTTTTAATTTATCATTTTTTTCGACTTTTTGCGAATAATACATATTCATATTTCGCTTCGACTCTATCTCTATAAGTGAAAATGTGCTTTGAACTTAAAAGAACAAGATAAGCAGATTTGCGTCGCTTTCGCTTTGTAAATGTTACCGGAAACACAAAATAAAGCTGAATTTGCACAACCGCAGGATATAGACAAAAAATAATCTTAATATGGTTTACATGATATCAAGGTTGGTTAGTGTATGAAGAAGCGGAATATCGGATAAACGAAAACGGTAACGGTAAATGGATAGCGATTTTTTCGAATCTTGCAAGCATTAGGTAATCATAATAGTAACGACATTAAAAATGTAAAGACACTACTACGTCTAATTCAACAGATATTAATTCGATTA
Organism: Trypoxylus dichotomus; assembly: GCA_023509865.1. Taxonomy (NCBI): domain Eukaryota; kingdom Metazoa; phylum Arthropoda; class Insecta; order Coleoptera; family Scarabaeidae; genus Trypoxylus; species Trypoxylus dichotomus. The sequence continues at coordinate 6,388,234 of CM042083.1, read as the reverse complement.
ATATGAAGCTTCGGTTAGTTATTATAATTTTTTGCAATTGTAAACGTTTTAAAATTTGGAGCCGGTAGGATTTGAACCTATGCCCTCTCGCTATACGGTAGAGTGTCATACCGCAAGACCACAAGTTCGAATCATTCTCCGTCTCGTTTTTTCTTTTTTTTTTAATATCGCGTTTAACTAGGTGACGGCAAAAAATTCAATAAAACGAGAAATACTAGTATTATCAGACTTCGTACTTCCGATTTAGTTAATGCATTCCAAATACGATTAAATCCCCACCCCAAAAAAAAATCTAATGTCGAAAAAGCTTTTACATTTTTCGCTTTTCCACGGATTTTATATTTCGCAAAGCACTTCCTTGTTAATAACTCGACAATAATCCGATTAAATCGAAATGAAAATTCATAAGCAGCACTTAAAAACTGTTCACGTCATGACGTTTTCATCTCAGGAAAAAAAATTAAGCTTCAGGAACGATGTTATGATGTCCTCTCTGCCACCTTCGTTTTCACTTAGGGCTTATTCAATACAGTTTTAACAAATTCCCTTGTAACGAGGGTAAGCTGAGATTATGGATATAACAAGTTTGTGGTTATACGGGGATATAAATCAGACGAATTAATATTTAGATCAAATTCGTTGATTAATAACAAGGAAAGTATTATGTTCGGGAGTGACCTGCGTATCCCTTTTCAGAAGGTTATGAATGGTAGGTAGTATTGCCACTTTGGATATACGATATATATATATTCTCAGCGAAATCTCTATAGTTCTATATAATTTTGCAGTTTCCCTATACACATTTATCAACGTTAAATGTTGAGAGTTATCTAGAATTGCATATCAGAACATAATGAAATAGTAGAGGGATTATTTTGTCAATATCGCTACTGATAAATAGGGGATTGTCTTTTAGCATTAATCAAGTTAACCGATTAAGTTTAGGTAGAATTGCAAATTTCTAGTAAAAACTGTAATATATAACTTTCTCTTCAACAGTTTATGTGAAACTATAAAAAATCTGCTGAGTATTAAATTATTCAAAAGTAAGTTTCCACTTCCAAGGGCAGTAATGTAATAATTTTATATACACAATATATAAAATATTATGGGTATACATATATTGAGAGATAGAGCAATGAAAGAAGTTTGCAAAGGAGATCGAAATGCGAGATGCAAGGTTGTAGAACCCTTGCTATAATAATAATTATTAAATTGTAATAATTTTAATTGCAACGGTGACTTTTTTTCTAACCTTTTCTGTGGTTTTGAATACTGATTTCTTGGAATTTTCGATCAATGCTTATTAAATTGCTTTTGTCGTTAAGGGTTCATATCGGCCTTACGAATCCAACAGATAATATCCCAACGCATTAAGTAGATATATATATGTGGATTGAGAAATAGGCCATCCTAAATAAACTGGTGTAGTTAGCGATAAAAAGCTATCGGATAGATAAAAGTTAGTGAATAATGAAGTCAATGCAGTCCTAGTTTTACAGAACCTTTTTGAAAATTCTGCATATGATTGGAGATGAGTTTTTCAACGGTGTAGCGAATTCTGACATGGCAGCTTTGATTCTACCCCTATAAAGTGAAAATGCGCTTTGAACTTAAAGGAACAAGATAAACAGATTTGCGTCACTTTCACTTTGCAAATGTTAACGGAAACGCAGAATGACGCTGACTTTACACACAACTGCAGGATATAGACAGAAAATAATCTTAATATGGTTGTTCAGAAAGACTACAAGGTGTCAAGGTAACTATTTGTTGCCGCTTTACGACGTTAAATTGATCTTATTTCTATGAAGAAGCGGAATATGTATAAACGAAAACAGTAACGATAAATGGGCAACGAGATATTAATACAAAAGTGTAACGACACTACTACTTCTAGTTCAAAATATATGAATTGGATTAATATGAAGCTTCCGTTAGTTTACAATTACCAATGTTTTAAATTTTTTTCGAAAAAATGTCTGATCGAGTGTCAATACCGCTAGATCGTAGGATCCCTAATAAGTTCAAATCACCTTTAAAGCCTAGATGCCGTAATATCTGTGTAGATATATATATATATATCATAATACCTTAGCAGATATATTATTTTGAGGCAAGAGGTTCCATGGTCTTGAGGTATGAGGCTCAAGCGGATAGCGAGGGGGCGTGTGTTCAAATCCTACCGGGTCCGATATTTTTTTCGGGAAAATTTTAAACCGTTGGTGATTGCAAAAAAAATGTTATGTATTATAAAAACCAGCATATTAATTAAATTAATGAGAACTTGTGCAGGCTCGATATTTTTTCGGAAATATTTTAAAACGTTGATAATCGCAGGAAAATTGTAAGATATGAATTGGGTTGACTAGTGGTTACAGCTTTACCTCAAAGAATGGATATTTCCTAGTAGACCTACTACTCGTCAATTGAAGCAGTGAAACTGTTTATGAACAATTTAATATTTCTATTTTTGCAGAAATATTCGGTAAAGTTGCGGCACTTTCAAACTGGGAACCTTGAAGTTTTGGATGATCCTGTATATGTGCTAAGTGAATGAATAACTGTATATACAAAATCCACAATTAGTCGTAGTACTACTTGATTTGTTTATTTATTGTTTAAGTAGGATTAACAATTTCAATTAAATGCTTAGTGATAGGCAACGTACTCACACTATTAAACATATAAAGGTTAATGATTTAAATTTATCTATGTATGGTTATATTTATTTTGTATTCGAATATATTTGTTCGGAAATGTAGAAATGTTATTGGAATAGAGCTTATTGATTTAACGTTCTGAATAGATAGTAATTAAAATGCTATATCCCGGGAAAATAGCAGTTAAAATGCCGAAAGAGTTGAATCGAACACTCAATATTCCCCTCATGGTTCTTTAAAAGGCAAAACAGAAAGTTATAAATTTCTCTTTGGTGACAGCTAACACAGACTGCCCTTGTCAAGGGTCCAAACTACGTATGTTCTCAGCGAGAAAACGCTTTGGATGGATCGCATTCACGAGAGAGTATTGCCGGTCTTTTTATATAGATCTAACGCTCCCAATTTGTCAGCGATCTGCTAGACTGTTGATTGCCTAAGTTGTTTATTTGTACATACAATCAGCTTGGACTCAATTCCCAGTCTAATGACATCAAAGGAAGTAAAAGAAGGATATTAATATTATGAGTATATATTGTGAAAGCGTTCCCTAATATATCTATTCGTAGCGTAGCTACACAATTTAAACGAAACTATGAAAAGTCGACGTAAATTCTAACCTGCAAATTCTTCTCGAAATTACGCAATTTGGATGCTTTTACTCTCTTTGTACGGGAAAGATTTTTGTTATTCCTTCGTAAACTGTCGCGTCATGTGTATGCTCTTGAAGTTTAAACTGTGTTTGCTTACTTAGTTTGTCCAGTGTAAGCTTGACGTTCATTCGAGTTAATTTTGTAAACCTCCAAGCATACTTGTTTGCCTTTTTGGTTTAGTTTTAGCGACCTTTTGGATATATATAGAGGACAATAATTTTTCTTAGCTATATATCCAATAAGATTTAAAGGTAAAGCATACAAACGATGAAAAAGGCAAAAGAACTCGCTATGACTACCTATATTTGGGAATTTTATCGAGAAACTCTGATTTATTTCCCTTTTGTGAATTCGAAATTAGAAAACACCATTTCTTTTCCTTCCTTTTATTTTTAACTTCGAAAACCGTGATGTAAATCTTCAAATAAGTATAAGAAGATTATATAAAGGAAGTAATTCGATTTAAAAATTAATGTTTAACGTCCTCGATTTTTTTTCCAATTAATTTCAAAAGCTCCAAGACATAAATTTTATCGAACTTCCTACTTCAATATTCATAGCACCTGAGCTTCCCTTTGATAAATTTTAATTATCAAACAAATATGTACCTTTCCCTAAAAAAAACTCGAGGGTATTTTTATATAAATAAGGCGGGCGGTTTAATTGTTTCTGCCTTCTTAAAAATACATAGCATTTTTCTTGAAAAAAATCTTCATAAATCAGGAAAGGCTGTAACAATAAATTCCAACCCAGACTTCAAGCTTAAACTAATTAAAAGCTGAAGGGTAAGTGAGGAGGAAAAGTGGGTTTATACAGCGAAAAGAAGGAAAAAAAAATAAATAAAATCACGGTTGGATACAGCGAAGGCGAAGATAGACGATAATTCAATTTCTCAAATCTTTAGCTAAATCCACCGTCAATTTTGGATGTGAAAAGGAATTGCATGAACGCATCGATAGATCGGTTTTAATTTTAAAATGCGGAATATATTTTACGATTTAGGGTGAAGAAAGATACACCTACGTTTAAAGGCTTTAGCACGAACCATGTAGATCTATTAATCAAAATTGTAATTTGCACGGAGGATTAAAGCCGATGTTATAAGTGCTTCGGAGCATGCGCATGTTATCTCCTAACCACGAGGAGCAAAGGTGAAACGAATTAACCGACAAATTGGCCACGTTCTAACACAGTGTTAGGTATTCTACTCGATCTTCTAACGCAATCTTGATAGGCTAGGAGTTTGCGGCTATGTTAGGCCCGTTTAGAGAATTTTATTTCATCGTAAAATTGATTTGTAGACTAATTTGAGTACGGTATTTAAGACTAAGTATTGTTTGCGAAATATAATTCTGAAAACCATGGATTAGATAGCTATAATTTATAAATTGTCAAAAATATTATTCCTGAAGTTTTCGTTGGTATTCAAAATGATTTGATTGTAAAAATATATTAGAACTGACAAAGATTACACTAATAAAGTATCCAAGAAAATCAAAGGTTACCTTTATTCCATTTTATTATCTCAAGCATCTACAGTTTGTTTATTATAATCATTCTAAAACATAGTTGCACCGCATTTATATACATGTTTGATGAAGATATTTACGAAGTTTTAGTGCGAGAGTTACGTTGCACGTTTTCAAGGTGCGAAATAGGAGAATGAGAGCCTTGATAATGAAATAGAGGTTACAAAGTTATATATGTGTATGTAACGTCAACTTGTGTACAGTCATAACTTAAAGTTAAGCGTAGCACACCAGAATTCGAAATTTTACGGCGACACTGTTTGCAAGGGGGTTGGTGGCGCATTAAAGCAACACCGGTTTAGAGGCATTTTGTTATATAATCAGTTTCTTCCCCTCGTTTTATTTTTCTAATTACGTCGAGAACAAAGTAAAGCAAGTGGTGTCTCGAAAGAAATTGTCGAATTACACTATCGCCCATAAGTTTAAGACCACCTATCGAAAAATAAAAAAATGTTAAAAATAACAGTATAATTATGGACTTAATAACACCTCCGCGATTACAAAAATTATAGATGCACCTTTAACAAAAAAAAAAAAGGATTTCGAGTAGCTTTTTTCTTGTTACACAAATTCTTAAAAATTTTCATCAAAGGGCAACGAAACTAAATTCAACACAAATCTAAAGAAAAAATAGTACCACAAACTGTTGTGCCACCTGTAAAACACGTAAAGTGATAATATCGGGATTATTTGGCAGGGAATTTGGTTTGTCGTTGGTGGAGAATTAGCTAATTTTTTGCACGATAACCAGGATAAACACCTCACGAACAACAGAAAGAAGAAAAGAGAGTCCTCAAGAATATAGTCTGGTTACCACAAATCCTCGAACTTCAATCCTGTTGAGAAATTGTGTACTAAACAAAAACCAAAAAATATTACCACAAACTGACGTGCCACCTGCCACATAAAGTAATGGTATAGGGATAATTTATTTTTTGTACAATAACTACCGCAAACACTTTTCGAACAGAAAGAAGAAGACGTGGTCATCGGAAATATAGTCTGGCTACCACAATTACCGGCCTTCAATCCCATTAATAAATTGTGAACTAAATAGACAAGTTCATAGAGGCACTAATGAGAGTACCTTCATTGTGAATGCGTTAAAATTAACACAGAAACTTTAGACAAATATACACGTTTTCTTTATAATTACAGCTTAATACAAATTTCTCAAAGTGATTTTAAACTTAAGAGAGGTACTTATAGAATAGAAACACAACGCGTTAAAATTGGCTAAAAAAAATGTGAAAATTAAGAGAGAATACCCAAGAACGATTGCAAAATAAGGGTTGCTACATATTTATTAAGAAAAAAACACATGAGTTAAAACTTTCGCACTGTACAAGAGGCGAACCCTCAGTATCTTAATGTATTTTTGCACTTGATTAAGGTCTCTCTTTTCTTTGTTTTCGTAGCTACGTTAAATTTTTAATTAAAATGGAAAATTCATGAGATGGAAAAGGATGCATCCGCCTTCTTTTTAAGGTTCAACGTTTTGATATGTTTAAAACGGGTTCTAAACTGTTTGAAGCATACATCTTTTTAATTATTTCTGTAATCCCGAAGAAATTAAAAATGTACGATTAAACCATTAGCACCCTAGCATGAAATGACGGATTTAGTAAGATGCAATTAACGTTCGAGAATGCTACAAATCTAATATCAACGTGGTAATTATAACTGTCACAACCGTTTTACCATTAAGTTGTTTGTCCGGTGAATCAAATGGAAATTAGTATAGATGCCGTTGTGATAATGTATTTCACGCATATCAAATCGTTTCTACAGAGAGATAGAGAGAGAATTAGGTACAGCATTTGCGCATTAATTCCGGAAAAAATATGAGTGGAATGAAACGTTCGCAATAACCAATGCCGACACAAAATTACTCGAAAGAGGTGAAAGCTATTTCAATTCTTATTAGCTAATTTAAATCGATTTACGGATTAGTATTGTACGCTTATTATTATTTCTAATAATGTACCGAGAATAATTAACAAAGCACAAAAATTACGCACTTCCTGTTAGGCAAGAACATAGTAAATGAAACAATTTGGTAAGAGAAGAAAGTGTATGGATTCGTTAGATTTTGGCCGACTAAAATTCATTAGATTTAAGTGAAGGTATTTAAATATTAATACTTCCCAGAAATTCGACTCAAAATATTAAAACACGGTTTTTACACTCTTCATTTTGAAAGGATACGAAGATTTTCATTATTTACAAAAGCTCCAATGAAGTATTTTTGGACTTACGCATTTTTAACATTACTAATTCTTTTACTTATTAACTTAGGCTATAAAAAATGTGAAAAAGTTGTTTAAAATTTCTTGGAAAAATTTACCCTTAGTTAATGTAAAAATATTTGCTGCAGTATTTTTCACTTCTATAATTACATTTAACTTATACTTGCAGATAAAAATGTTTATGTCTAGTTTTCACTTTGATAAGTAAATTGTACTTTTTAAATATACATACACAATTCTAAATGAACATAATATAATTATGAATAAATAATTATAATTTGCGTTTTCAGTAGATATTGAATCTTATAACATTTACTGCGAATGATCAAAATGCAATATTGACAATTAAAATCTTTAATATTTTTAAATTACTTTTCACAAATAAAACTTTGCACAGGTTTTGTTAGAAAATAAGATCATTAATCTGTAAGTAGGAATGAAACTATATACACTGCAACAACAATAAATAATTTAATCCTTTAACAAGGTTATTGGAGATTGGACAACACAATGCAAAGATAAGGTTTGGGGTTATATCGGATTCGAACTTGGAAATATTTCCAATACATGAAGACAATAGAGCTTTACACTGAATTATTCCAAGTAAATACCTGGGAGCAGAGACTTGAAACACTCTGTATATTATGTATGTTTGCAAACCGCATTATAAATATTTCACAAGACGAACACTCAAAATCAGAATTTATTCATCAAGATATTCATTAATTAATGGAGTAGGAACCCTTGTGTCCGATTTGACCATTTCGGAGCTTCGAATAGATATAAATAATAAATATGTCACTTTACAACGTCCAGTGAACTTGATATAATGCGTTAATGCTAGTGTAAACTGTGAAGCGCGTTATTCGAGATATGGTAGTTGAGTTTTCATCATCATACGTTTATATGGATGCACCAGTATATGCTTTTAGTTAAATTGAATATTTGCTTCAGAATTAGGATGCACAGATCTAGGCATTTAGATTATTTGTATTTAAATTATATTGTACGTGTATATTCGTGGTGTGTTTCTATTACATTTATAATAATAATAAGTGCAAAACCGCATAAAAAGTACAAGACAAAGATCCTGGATTAGAACCCTGAGGTACTCCAGAAATAAAAATTATTTCTTTCGTAAAAGCGATATACTTTATGTATTAGTGATATAGATTTATTACTCTCCTTAAAACCATTAGAAATTAAACGAAATATATAGGAGGGTACAATTCTTATTTCCAACCGAAATCACTGCAACTAATCTAATTTATACCGTTACCTATCTAAACCCTATTTAAATTTATTATCATCCTATGTTTACCCCTAGCTCGCGTCTAGTTCCAGGTGGAACTTTTTTTATTCTCCACTTTATATCTTCCTTTCTCAAGTTTTTTTCCGTATCGCATACAAAACACAACGACGTATAAAGTGTTTATGTAGCATTTTTACATTTTTCGCCTTCGAATGGAACACATTTTTTTACGTTTTCCGTTACGATCTTTTTCCAATAAGATATCGGATGCCTGATTTCGCCCAATTCGACAGATATTCGTTTTGAGAGAGCAAGACAAAGAGAATACCGGAAGTAACACGTGTTAAAATTGAGGGAAATATTTCATATAAATATAACAGGGCGAAACGTTTAGAAAGGGAACAATTCGAGTGAGATTGCAGATAAAAGAATTAGCTTTGTTTCTACGTATATGTGCGCATATACAAATCAATGTTTCACTGAATTCAATTAGTTTAATGTAATTAACGTGGATTGAGATCAAACAAAATCAATTGTGGAAAGGTACAAAGCTTTATATGGTTGAATGCAAATCTCATACATAGGGTAGATGGATTAAATTACAGCATTTTTATTCATATTTCATTGCAATATTAACTTAACTAATAACCTCAAAGCTGATCAAATTTATAATAGAACAAAAAGAAGTTTATTAACTGCACAATTAATTATAATAGAAGCCAATACGCAAAAAATACAGTTAAAAAGGCTAACTCTTCCTATAGCCTTGTGTATATAAATAAGAAAATAATGTGTATATAAATAAAAAATGAACGTAATATATATCTATATATCTATATACATATATATATAGATATATACATTTATATATATATATATATATATACATGTATATATATATACATATAATGGTAATTAAAATAACCAATTAAAATTTACCGATTTAAATGGCGTATTCAATAGCGATCTGTTCATACGGTCTCCGTGACATAATTGCAAAACGCGCCGATCTAGCGAACAAGAGCTATAGGTTCAAATCCTACTACACAACGTGACATTTCTAATTTCACAAACTAATTGAATTAAAATTTAACGTTGGTAATAGCAATCATGCTGACTTTACTATAACAGTGAATGGTTGACTTTAGAACAAACGTTATTGTTCCACGGTGTTCCTAAATATAAATGAAAATGATAGGCTACTTAATTAATTGGAAAGAATACTGATGGGTCTGGGGTCGTTATTGGTTTCGATTTCCTTCGTTTTAGGCAACAGGATAATAAAAGACAATTTCTAGGTGGACGGGAAGACAGTATTGCCAATACAAAAATTAAAAATATGATCTATGCCAGTTGCGTTGTTTGTTAGTCTTTTTAGAGAGGCAAGCACATCCCTAGATGTGAAGAAGTCTTAAAGGAGCACACCTATAATAACCAGGATTAGGTATAGTAATTAGTGGAGCCACAAGGGATGTCAGAAAATGACGATTTAACATTTCAATGTCGCGCAAATGATAAGGAATATTCAAACACCTGGAGTCATGAGATAAGTTTTCTTTACGTAGATTTTTACTATTGTTGGAGTTAAATGCTTTTTCACTTTTTATTGTTCGGTTTATTCCATTCTGTAAAGACGAAAATGCACAGGATCTTTACATGCTGTTTAAAACAAAATTACGTATTTTAAGGGTATTAACGAACTGCCAAATTGTTTCTGTAAAGCTTGAATTATGCAGCACCGAAAACAAATGAAATAATTTTGCAGCAAATTCTATAATTCCGAAGGATTTGCCTGCATCGTATACTACATAATGAAATGAAGCGATTGAAACTTTTAATTGATTTTAACTTAGTTTTAAATAGAATTTCATTTAGCTAGTAGCTATCGAAAAGTTCAGCTGACACAGACATATTACAGCTTTAATAAATTATTCCACCTTTTTTTTTTTAAGGAATTTAGCGGGTGCATGTGGTGTGGTATAATGGTAAAATTTAGCGATGATTGCACGTTCTTGCCTTTCCAATTGTGACTCAGCGCGCAAACATTGTAAATATTTCGTTATCAAAGGATAAACATTTATTTTTCTTGCTACTTAACAAATTAACACACGTGTCATCGTAAAGAGTTAACGTTTATTATTATTTATTATTGTTTTCTTAGAAGACCAGTACAATCAATGTTACGTGAAAAAAAAACCGGCAGATAAGTCGTTTTTTTTATCACTTGTAAAACGAAGTTATCACTTGCTTTGTATTGAAATTACACAACGTGTAATACAATAAGCAAACACAACAGGTTATCGTATACATAACAATGTAGAATTAATTTAAAACGAATGCCTAATCTGTAGGTATGAAGAGTCATATGTCGATATTAACCGGGAAAATATCACGAAGCTGAATGTAATAGCAAATTTTGATAAGTCAATCGAGAAATAGGCTCATATATACGAGGATTCCATACGGACAAGATCAGTTTCAACGATAATCGAACCTTCTCCAGATATACAAACAAAATATTTAAATAGTAGATTAAATTCTTCACTATATATACGAGGTGTATTTATATATAAATATTTCCTTTTTAATACGACAATTACGTGTAAATGATTTAATTACATGCTAATTTGCTGAGTAAGAATTCGTGGAAAAGAAGACTATTCTATTCAATGAATAAAAAGAAACCTCAAATTCCTTCCGTGTGTTCACGCAAAGCAGATACTTTTCTTTCGCGGTTTGATTATAATTTCGGGTTACTAAAAATATACAGTAATTTGTATACTTGTTACACAACAGCGGGTGGAGCTACTAATTACGCAACTGACAGGATATATATTTACTCGATAGGTGTAAATTGACGACAATTTTAACAACTTATGCCTAGCTTGTTTTGAATTGTTCTACATAATATACAAACACATTGTTTATCCGTTAAATTGCGCTGGAAATGCTGCTCTTTAGCGCTTGAAAATTACATTAAAATGTGATATACAGGATATTCAAAAATAAAAATCGTATGTACTACATTAAATTTTAAATGTCAAAATCTGATATCATATAGTATTGTGCAGGCTTGAATTTTAAAATGGTATTTAATAACGCACATAAAGCATTGACAGTGGAAGTACTCCACTCAGAAGAATTTTCCAACTTTGTTAATTATAATACTTTTGGATTGATCTAAAAATTTAGATAGAAGAAGCGATTGATAATGTTAAACTTTAATGCGATCTCTCGTTCAATAATCTGGATTTCTATTCGATTTTTGTCATACAATTTAAAAAAAAAGAAAATCAAACTAAGACCTGAAATGATCAATTTTTCAAAATATTAATTTTTCTATTATTTACAGAAAAAATAATTTTTACATGCCCAATTACGTGATAATGCAGCGTTCGTCATGTAAATCTAGTGTAAATTTACAGATTTTTTTCAGTGTTATTAATACTTTATGATTTGCAATAGTTTACCTTATTCCGCCAAAATTTGAAGTGATCAGCTTTTTTGTGTGAAAAGATTTGTAATTACTAAAAACAATAGAAATCGTTAATTATTACAATAAGATATTTCCTTCAATAATAAGAAATTTCGAAGCAAGTAATCGCTAAAAGTTTTAACCTGTCCTTAATAATGAAGTACTTTCACGAAAATGTAGCAAATGTGAGCATTTTCTCCGTCTTTAAGCTGCATGGCCAAATCAATTAAATAGAAAAATAAATAGGTTCCCGTGAATCGCTTTGATGTCAAATTAAATTGATTAGTTTCAAAGTATTACATTCTACTAGAGTTGAATTCTTTAAAAATACAATTAGCTAATGTGTTGCTTAAACAACCCCTACTCTATTAAGAAGAATTTTTTTTATGGTTCATAGATGTGTAGACCACGTTCAAATCTAATATTTTTAATTTGAATCAAATAAAGCAAAAATATTTATTTCGTAGACGTAACACATGGGCTGAAAAGTCCCGGGCCTAACACATAGATAACGCTAATTTTATTGTAGTCACCTTTCTCTCAGTTAGTACTAACCTTCAAAAGACAGCTGTTAAAATTTCATGATATTCTGTTCATTAGTTTGTGAGTTATTGTGCTAAGAGTCACGCTACTTTTGTTATTTTTAAAACAATGGATCAAAAACAATTTCGTGTTTTAATTTTACACTGCTTCTTGATGGGAAAAAATACCGTTCAAGTGAAGCAATGGCTTGAAAAGTGTTATGGGGACTCCGCTCCATCAGAAACAATAATATAACGTTGGTTTGCTGACTTCAAACGTGGTCGTAGAGACACCGATGATGCAGAACGCAGTGGAGGTCCAAATGAGGCGGTAACACCGGAAAACATCAAAAAAATCCACAAAATTGTTTTGGATGATCGAAAAGTGAAGTTGCGTGAGTTAGCTAACATCGTAAAGATATCAAAAGAATGTATTGGCTTTATATTGCATGAGCATTTGACTATGAGAAAGCTCTGTTTAAAGTGGGTGCCGCGTTTGCTCACTATTGACCAGAAACAAGAACGTGTTGATGATTCTGGGCAGTGTTTGACCATGTTTAAACGTAACAAACCGGAATTTTTGCGTCGATATGTGACAATGGATGAAACATGTATCCATCACTTCACTCCGGAATCAAAACGATCGTCATCTGAGTGGACAGCAACTGGTGAACCTCGTCCAAAGCGCCCGGAAGCACAACAATCGGTTGGAAAGGTTATGGCCTCGATATTTTGGGATGTGCGTGGTGTAATATTCATCGACTATCTTGAGAAAGGAAATACCATCAACAGTGAATATTATATAGCGTTATTGGAGCGTTTGAAGGCCGAAATTGCAAAAAAACGACCGCATATGGCAAAGAAAAAAAATGTTGTTTCATCAAGACAACGCACCGTGTCACAGGTCAATCAAAACAATGGCAAAACTGCATGAATTGAACTTCGAATTGCTCCCACATCCACCGTATTTGCCAGATTTGGCTCCCAGCGACTACTGGCTGTTCGCAGACCTCAAAAAAATGCTCGCCGGTAAGAAATTTCGCACGAATGAAGAGGTTATCGCTGAAACTGACGCCTATTTTGAGGCAAAAGATAAATCGTTCTACAAAAGTGGTATTGAAATGTTAGAGCGGCGCTGGAATGATTGCGTTGCTCTTGATGGAGATTACGTTGATGAATAAAGCTAATTTTGAACCAAAAAAACCGTGTTTTCTTTGTTAGGCCCGGGACTTTTCAGTCCATGTGTTATACATAAAGTATTTTTATTGTTGGAGTATCTCAAGTTTAATTATAAGTTAAATTCTGACCAAAGAAGCATTAATAGCTTCTTGAATCTTTGATAAAATGTTCGATAACTTTGTTTTTAATATCTTGCCAACGTAATGATATTAAATTTTTTTTTTGTAAATTTACACTTGATTTACATAATCGAAGGAATATATGTTGACGAATACAGAAATTACTTTTCTATAAATAATAGGAAATCTAAAGGTTCCTTACTTTATTTTAATCATTGACATTCGTCTTATCCTCTTCCCTTTCATCGTTGCGATTTCATTTGTGATATCGCTGCTCTTAAAACCGCATTAAAAATTCCGAATATCCCGCCTGCTTTGATCAATATTGCTGTTAGAATGAATTTTCGGTTACTTTGATGGTCTTTCCTAGTACCTGAGAAGCGCTTTATTGGCTTTCAATCTGCATAGTCTCCGAGAAATAGATACTCAATCTCGAATCTTCTCCGTTGTGTGGAAACGTCACAGTTGCCTTTTCCCTCTGGGTTAGTTACCGTTTCTTTCCATGCCCCAGCAGCGCGCTAGAGTTACGATGGCCTCCGAAAACGTTTGTACAAATAAAACGGAAGTAATTACTTTTTTAATGGCGTTATTAAATTAAAATACGCTGAAGCTTCGATGCTGCTGGTGGAGGAAGGAAAACGGGAGTGAGTTTCTGGAATGGGCGACAATCAAGCCTATAGATTTCCAGGCTATTATGTTTAAATAAAATTTTAAACGGATTTTCATGCCTTTCGCGATATTCCATTTAACTTCCGCCTACCTCTGCTTCGGAAGGAACTCACTGTGAGATCGATAAAATTTATTTGGCACTTACTACCAGAGTGTACTACCCCAAAAAGTTCATTTATGTCAGAAATTGGAATTTATTATTCATCTTCGAGATGACACTTTACCGGGAAATTTATTTTACCAAGCGCTTTTCCAAATATATTATCTCCCTTGAGGTATCTTGAAGAGATTTTCAAAACAGCGATATACTGTGCGCTAAAAAATAAATTTAGGGAAGGAAGTTGAAGCAAAACCGAACCATTATAAGGTGATATACAAAAATTGTCTTTTAAGCAGCAAATATCCTCCTCATAAATATCGCACACCTCACGAGAGATCTTTCAACGACGCAAATACCCATGAAGAATAAGATCATATTATTTTCAGGAAACATCGCTCGTTATTAATGTAAGGACTCTTACCGGAAATGAAATCGTGCGGTAACTGGTGTTGTCCCCGTCGATTATACCCCTCTCCGATGAAATATGTACGAACATCAAATCATCTCACATTTCCATTTTAATTCGTTTTAATTTGGATAGTAAAATCCAAGTTTAATATGAAAAACAAACATCCCATGTGTACGGTGAAGGATAATGCAAATAAAATCTCGTATTGACTTATTTTAGGAGGCTATATTAGGTTAAATAGCTCCAGGAGGTTAAACCGGTTATTTACATTCAGTTTCTAGAATATTATCGATTTAATTTATTGGTAATATGATGGGATGTATATTGACAGGCTTATCTTTACAAACTATATGGGGCATTTTCAATAAAATCGTTTCAAATCCAATCCATATACTATGAACGAAATATATAAACTGATGCCATAAAGTTTTTAGGACGAAAATGGCATTCAAATCAAAAAAATATGCCAGGTATTATAAACTTAACGGTTTTGAAAATTATTTTGACAGTGACATTGACTGTCATCAATTAATTATATTAGAACTGCTGAAAGCAAGTTTGAACATCGAGTTGGAATAAATTTAAATATGGTTTACAATACAGTGTACATGATTGAACCCTATTTTCGATGAATGGTGAAATTTGGGAGTCCCAAAACAATTTTATAATTGCCTTTCCTATCGTGTCCTTCCTTGTATCTCTTTCTATGGGCAAGCAATACAACATACTGGTAGACAAACTGGTCTTTCGGAAAAAATTACAAATGATGTTTGTCAACGGATGGAAAATGACTTTATTATGGAACATGCCAGCAAATTCTAAAGAGAAACTTATACATACATCCATATAAAATGCAATCACATCAAACTATTTTGCCGGTAAACTATTTTAGACGTCTTGCTCTTACTGGCAGTGGTTTGCAAATAATTTAATGCAAGATGATGACCTGCTTGTTTTGACATTTTTCTCTGATGACGTGTGGTTTCATCTTTCGGGGTATATCAATTCTCAAAATACTCGAAATGTGAAACTTGGTGTTTAACTAGCAATTTTTCGTCGCAGAATTGTTGGACCTATATTTTTTTGATTTTACAATTAATGCTGAGAGGGATAAAAACATTTTGAAGGAATTTATTGAGCACGAAGATGAATTACAATTCCATCAATACAAGCTTCGTGAGTTTTTTTGACGATCGGATTATAAGCTTACATACGGAAATTAAATTTTCACCACGATCACTTTGTTGAAGAATTATGGTCTTTTTCATGTTTCCTTACCTAAAAAATAGAACATCTAAAACTTCTGATTGCTAATTTGCAAGACTTGTAGCAAAGAATTATTAAAGAATGTGCATTAATAATGCTTTTAACATGAGAAGGTACACAAAATTGAGAAATTCGGTAAGGTATAAAAATAATGGATAACAATTTCAACACTTGCTTTCATTTCGCCTTTTTTTTTTTAATCATAAGATCTTGGATACCAGCTGAGCTTGTTGTTTTAAATCAAATGACATATTTATTTCATGTCGCGATGACACTGTCAAAATAATTTATAAAAATTAAAGTTGTGTTACGAGTATGATAACATGGCTAACGTTCAGACTTATATTTTCTATTTTAATGCATTCTTCGTTTTAGAAACTTTATGATATAGCGGTATAACTAGTTAAACTGTAATCTTATGTATCTAAACCATATCTTGAT
Organism: Trypoxylus dichotomus; assembly: GCA_023509865.1. Classification (NCBI taxonomy): domain Eukaryota; kingdom Metazoa; phylum Arthropoda; class Insecta; order Coleoptera; family Scarabaeidae; genus Trypoxylus; species Trypoxylus dichotomus. The sequence goes on along the minus strand of CM042083.1, from coordinate 6,371,712 downwards.
TATAATACATGCTTCCTCAAAAAAACTTACTCTGTTTTCCTTTAAAGAAAAAGTTATATTTTAATATTTAAAACACTCATCAATTTTAATGTTTTATTTATTATAAGTTAACTCTGTCCAAAATACTCACGATCAGCTTTTACAATAAATGTCTACTGTACACTGCTTCTAATAATTGCAGTCGTCCAATTCAAGTGATTCAGTAGTTTAAAATCTACGCAGCGTCCGGGAATAAGTCGCTATTAATTGCCTTCGTAGTACATATTCTGATATAATTCTAGTTTCTGTCCAACAACTAGCAGTCTGAATTGTATTATATAGTTAGTAGTGATTAATATAATTATACGGGTTTCGTATTTGTTTGGAAGTGTTGCAATTGTTCAGCACGAAACAGGGAAACAGGCAACTGGGCGAGTTTTCGACTTAGTTGACAGCGGCAGCAATAATTATGACAGTTGACGTAGAGTGCTATAAATTTGTAATTGTTTTCAAGTATCTATCCGTTGAACCGTATATAGTGCATACGCTATTGTACCAAGTTATTAATTACACTTCGCGATAGAATTCGGAAAGTTTCTCGTTGTTAATTAGTTAACAATACGATGTCCACAACTGTATTATGTATACACGATCTTTTTCGTTGCGCTCGAACGGTTTTCAGAAATCTTCTCAAGGTATATTGCACAAGCCCATCGCATCGTTTTCAGTCGCAATACATCATTTTTGTCTAGATTATTTATCAATATAACAACTCTTATTAGAACATCTCCCGGTTGATTTCACATCTTGCCGGTGTGTTCGGAATTTCTACGCAATATAAATTAACCTGACGTCTTATCCAGATCGAAATTGAGATCTGAGGAATCGTTAACCTTTGCCAAGTGAACGACTACCAAAGCTGAAGTGAAAGTAGCTGTGTAGTTGTTATACCATGTGGACGCGGAAGATATACATTTTCAGTGTTTCTGAATGATCTATTTGAACACAGTTTAAAGTGTAATCACGAAATACTGCCTAGCCAATTATTTATATTGGAAAACATCAATATTACGCTTGATTTATTTCGTAGATGCTTTTGAAATTGACCCGATAATAATGCTTGTAAATGGTAATAACAATAAAACGATGAAATAACTCATGTATCGACAAAATGGTGCTAGATCTACGGCTGACTTTATATATAAATCATTCTTTATATTTAAGCAGAAATGTAACGAAATTATAACGGATCAAAAAGTTCGTCTTTAAGAACATTTCTGTTAACATCTTCATGTAGATTAAATGTTTTTCAAGGTACTAAAAACAAAATAAAAATACAAATAACGAATAATATATACTATCTTTAGTTTTACACACGCTACACGCGCTCGCATAATTTTTAGCACACTTTTAGCTTAATAATAGGTATATAGTTGTTACACTTAAAAACAATAACCCCAATAATACATTATATTATAATTTATATAGTGATATTGCAGTTTTAATACAACATACGCCGAAATGAACCGCGACCGTGCAAGAAAAATTTCTGTTACTACAGTGAAAGGAATATTTTTTGCAAAAAATAGACGTTATCTAAAATAGGTTAAAATGGGAATCAATATTTTGATGATTAGATTGTAGGAAAATTATCCAGCAGGGCGGAATAATTAATATTCTAAAATTAGAGAAGGATTTACCAATAGTTGTTTACATGTTTTCAAATTTTTAGAAACAAATATCATCTAGATTAGTCCTTTTGTGCCAATTTTGGTTTTAGAATCGTATTCTGTATGATTGGAGATAGCATTCGGTGAGTTTTGAACCAAATCCAAGATGAGTGAAATTTCGACGAAATTTCAAATATGTAACTGAAGATTTTGATGATTAGGTTGTAGGAAAATTATCCATCATAGCGAAATACTTCATACTTTAAAATTAGAGAATTATTTAGCAATAGTTATCTCAGGTAGTTCAAACTTCAATAAAATTTCACCAGCTATAATCCCTTTTTGAAATAAACCATTCAATTATAAAATACAATGAAAAACTGCAAGAAACAACGATACCAAAATGAAAACTGACAGAAATTTCACACGAAGAAGTTGTATCCGTTTCTCCTGCTTCGCCGCAGGCTTATATTTCAAGACTGCATTCTTAACGTGAATAGAGTATAGATATTTATTTACCCCCTTTATCATATCTTAAATGTAAATTTTGTATATAATATAAACAAAAGAGGTGCAAACAATGTATCTTGCGGTATTTCACAATTAATCCATTTACTTTTTAAAAGTTTAATGAAATTAAATGTTCTTCTTCGCTTGGCGATATTAAAATGTAAAAAAGGAGCAACGGCAAGTACTCCTAACATTTTTCAACTAGCTAATGGCGTTGCTACGGTGCATTATTTTCGCTATTAAATAGTGTTAGTAACATACGAGACGTTCGCCATTCCGATTTGATTAAAATTCTGCTGTAAATCATAATACGCGCTAGAGTTGTTATTACGTAAGTAGATGGCGTCCTATATCGTTTCCGGGATCTATTTTCGGGTGAGATTTTTAAACGAGAAGATGTAAAACGAAAGCTATATGGGGCATGGAATAGGATATTTTAATTAACTGATGGAGTGGTATATAAAATCGGTTTTTTTCTCATTAAGTAGGTTAGTGTGATGAGTTTCGAACTAATGACATTTTTATTAGCCTCAATCTTCTCTTTTTTTAAAATTTCGCGCTTATTTTCGACCGTATCCGGAGTTGTATTAATTACGCCTGATACAGAGCAGGGGAAATTTTTACGATTATTAATAGAGAAAAATATTTTTAAAGTGCTTATCCGAGAAAAACGGTTAATTCGATTTAAAAGCGGAGTTCGACATCGACATTTTTTTTTTACAAACGGAATTCATCCCGTCATCTAAATTGGTTTCCGTGTTACGAGTAAATTCTCGACCAAAATTACATAAACCTTGGCTAAGTGGTCGAATTAGCAAACGCGACGGAGGGCGGCTACGTAAAAATAAGTTAGAAAAAAATGCAAAATACTTAAAAACCGTAGAATTTTCAAACAAACTTCTAAATGGCTACGCCCGCAAATTTATGTAAATTTCGTTGCGAATCCGTTTTACTAAAATGTAGGTTTCCCCCTCCCGTAAATTTCGGACGATGTAGGCCCTCGGTCCCGAGTAATTCGCAATTTGGTGACGGAATGATTTACACCATTGCGAGTTTTTTATTTCCTTTTTGTTTGAGATTTTAATCAAGTATAAACACAAGTATGTAACATAACTTTAGTTTCCCATCGAGATGCTTATAGGCAAGGAATTTAAGTAAAAGCTAAGGCAGGAACAATATTATTGCTTGTGTTACGTGCTAAACTAAGTCTTCAAGTTATCTAACTTTCCTCCTATTGCACGCAGCAATTCTAAAACTCAACCGTTAACGGGTATAACGCCCAAGAAAGTTTATTGTCAAGAAACGCACTTACACAGTAACATGTGTATAGGTGTAAAATTCAAAATAAATATTTAACTTTCGAAAAGTATAGTGTGTAACTTGTACGCGTCTTATATAGGCATGGCTTGTGTGTATATATATACATATAGGTTTGAGATGAGTGAACATAACCAAACCGCTCCAAAATAACACCGGTACAACGGAAAGTGAAACGATCGCGTTCAGGCATTCGGAACACATATCGCCCGACCACAAAGGAACATGTAAATTCCGCAATAAAATAAGTAGAAGAAAAAAAAAACGGAGAAAAGGAAAAAGCCGATGTTTCTTCTCAACAAAGGTTTTCGGACCTATAGATTTCGTATAAAACTTAGACCATTTTGGGGCAAGAGAAAGCCTTTGAACGGGAAACCGTAAGAACACACGAGTTGAGTGAAAAAAAGAGAGCTCAACTTGGTCAAGTTTTATGGCTTATGCGATTTAAAAAACGTGAAACATGCCCTTGCCGAGGATCAATATTTACTTTGTAGTAGGGATTTTATTCTAAAGAAGGTATCGTATTATATTATTTACGAAATAATACGCCAAACCAGACTTATATCTTCTTTCCTTTTATTTTGCTTTTTGTATGTAATACCGCTATAATCCATAACAACAGGATACATAAAAAGATTTGCTTATAAGAGGAAAATATGCATTTTATAATAAACAATAACACACAATATCGGTCCAGCGGATTTTTATCCACACGTCATTGATTTATGTTACAGTAATGCTCAAATATAATGAGCATTATTAGAATTATAATATGTACAAGGGTCAAAAGAAAATCACAAACATGAATAACCTTATATATTACCATATTTTTATAGATAAACATGTTAACTTAAAAGTACTAAATGTGGAGCTGCAAATAAAGGAAATTATTAACAAACGCTCTATACTAAGCCTTTTAAGAAATATTGGTTTTAAGTTTAAAAAGAGGGAAACAGACAAGAATTAATCAAGCACCGATAAATTGCATGTACGCGAAGTATTTTTTAAAGAAAATATATAAAAAACATAACTGAAGATACAAGACTTATTTTGCTTTCAAAATCCCAAAGAATGGTTAGTGATATATTTATAGATTGGCTAAAAAGTCATCGCTTATAATGTTGGGTAATGTGCCATACCACAGCATACAAGAAGACCAATGCCCAAAAACAAATAAAAAAAAAGTGTACATGGTTAACTTTTTATCATGGGAATTTAATGCTATTGAGTTGATTTGGGTGAAAGCAAAATCACATTTCAAAAAGGCACACTGGAAGGTGATGATGAAGTGATTGGTGTGGACAGAAGCATTGACTACATGTAAAAAACAAGTATGGAACAACTGTGTACATCATGCAGACAATCTAATTGAAAAGTGAAAGGGAACAATATTGAGCCACTAAGTATTGAACAAAATGGAATGTAATTTATATTTTTAAAATAATCTTCGATGCGTTTATATACAATTTGTCATATTTTGTACGCAATGTACACTGCAGGCCGTAAGTGTTTACCCACCCTTAAAATATCCCAGCAATTTCTGGCGCTGTTCTTCATCTTATTTCATTTGCTCGTGATTATAATTGGGCAATCTTCTGCGGATGTTGCTATTTTTGGCCGTCTAGATCGCTGTTTATTAGACACACTTCGTTGATACTTTTTAACATTATAATCCACGGTGTTACGGTTTAATTTCAGTAATTTAGCAATTTCTCGGTTACTTTTACTAATATTATGATATTCCACTATTTGAGCATGCATTTTCATAGGTATTATTTTAACGTTACTCACTGTTTTAAAACACTTTGCATAAATTCTTTATTTTTAACTGCTTGCAATACGAAAGCTAAACTAATTTTTTACATATTTTAAGACGGCCGTGATATTCCCAAAATACAGTTCTTTATCTAATCCATCCTGATCTGCAAAAAAGAATAATTTTCGATATCTTAACACCAGTCGCCTCATTATGTACACATAGAACATTGCAGAAGAATTATAATCTATCTCGTACTTATAGTTTAAGAATACAAATATTTTGATAAAAAGGATAAAAAATATTTTCTTTGAATAATCTCCAATTATGCAGGTAGGTAAAGATTCATGGGCGGTAGTGTAAGTGTTTGCGTTATCATTATTATCAGATATTGTCCTTTCGTTACTTGTAGTACTTCTCGATGTCAATATGAATTACAGCCTACATACGTTCATTTTACACAGTTGTATCTTGTTTATCTATGTGTATCTAATTCTCACGTTTCATTTACGTCAAAAAAAATTATCCGTTCATTCGTTCATTCCACTAAGTTGGATAAAAATTAATTGAGTAAAGAAATTCCTTGCATTAATAAACTTCATAGTAAATAAATATACAAATTTCAACACCAATCACCGTGACAAAATATTTACTATATTGTAGACTTATTTTTCTTATCAAATTGTAATCTTGTAATCCCAACATCCATGAATTTTAATTAATTCAGTTACTCATCAAGTATCTTAATTTAATTACAAAGTACCGATTTGATTCGTCAATCTAGTAATTTCTGTTACACAGGATGCATCATTTACGGTAATACAATAATTTTTTTCTGCGAAAAGTATAATCTTTATTGCAACTAACGCACCTTACAACGTTAGATATTAATATGAGATCATAATGTCATTTAGTAACATTAGATACCAGGATTGCAATTCTATGTACTGACATTTATTTTCATAGACAAAACACAGCGACAAAAGCCCAAATTGTAGCATGTTTACTTTGCCGATCCTATTGTAGTAGATATTACACACATACACTACGGTCCATAAGTATTTGGCTACCTATGTTTTTTCTTCTTAATTTCTTAAATGTAGATACAAACAACCCTAATATGTCTACAGATTATCAGTAAGTTTCATTAGTATACGCTCGATTTTAGCTATCGCTGAGCTATAAGGATGCCGATCCTGTTAACGAGTTTTTCTTCGAATTTTGATGCAAAATAGTTAATGACAACAAAAATAGGGGAAGCTATATTGAGTGGCCAATATTAAACAGGCTCGGAGTCATACAATACGTGATATTTGAATCGGGTGCTTCGAGAAAGGTCACGTGATGTCCAGCGGCCATTTCGTCTTAACTCTCATAAAATGAAAGGTTCACGATAAAATATCCACAAACGACTGCTCCTTTCTAAAAGTGTTGTACAGAAAATGACTACTAAATTTAGAGCTACAAGTTTAGTTGCTAACGCCAAACGTAACCGTGTAAAAGACGGTTTATTTTACTCAACGTGTTCAAGAGGCTACGCTAAGAAGTCAACTAGACGTCTATCATCCCAATTAAATAATAAGTGAACGTCATGTCAAAACATGTTGAAGCAGTTACATAGGAGAGCGTACAAAGTAAGCGTGATGCAAACATTAAAACCTACGGATTGTACAAAACGACAACATTATTGCGAATGGTTAGTCACTCATGTCGATGATGCTTATCTAGATCTAAATCTATACTTTATCACAGATGATGCATGGTTCCATCTTATCGGGTACTTTGCTGTAAGTATTTGTACTACTATATTCACACTGGGCCACTTTTAACTTAGCGATTCTGTATATTTGCATTTGTGTAAATTTTCCAATGTAGCTTATTCAGTACATAATTATTCGCCATGGGTATACATTTCGCTCTAAAAGAGTAGAACAACCAAAGAGAATTTATCGTTATTCAATTCTATGTGAAAGAGCTGAGAGAATAATATATTCATTTTCACTTCGTCCATCTAAATACTATCATCGATTTCATCACTTTAAATTTATCTCTTGAAGGCAGAAAACGAAAAGAAAAGAAGGGATGCAGAAGAGGAGGGTCTTTAAATTTATTTTAAATCATCCAGCGTGAAAAGGAGAAATCAACTAGCTGCCGTCTCCTCTTATCTCAGCCGAAGTGCCTCATCTTTTTTATATGGCAACAAATATTGCCATTGTCGCCGTATTAATCATTCATCAGAAGCAAAGCGTTGAAGCGTCGAAGAAAAAAAGATGCCAGAATATTTAGATTCATTTCAATACATTAGAACGTTGAGAAGAGGACCCATTCCCGACCGATGCCAGTAAGTGTACTGTTTAATATTTCAGCGCACGAAAATTCCACCTTGAGGAATTGATTTTTCTCTTCCACTCTAAATCTATTCCATATATCTGTATATCGGAAAGAAGGAAGCGCCGGGGAGACAGAGATGGATATACATTTCAAATCAAATTAATATCAATACTAATAAATGAACCGAACTGTCTATCAGTGAATAATTTATATCAGTTTGGCAGATTGTGAATATCTATTCCTATTTTCGTCTTCTTTTCCGTATTTTCGATGGAAAAGGAGATAGAAAAGGCTAGCTAATTCCTTTCGATATCTTCTCCTAGGTATTTCCTTTCCGTAATTGAAATTCAAGAATTAAATGTATTCCCTTTGTCTTCCTCTCGAACTCATTTATTTTACTTCTCCACTGCCACCCTTATCCTCGATCTTTCAGACCGCAAAACGGAAGTAAACCGAGTGGATGTGTTTTCTTTTAATTTTTACGCGATTTTCCGTTATAAAACGTTGTAATGCTTTTCGGGGAGGGCTTTGGAAAACCCACTGGGTAAATAGCTTAAAAGTGAAAAGTACTTACTGCGTTTTTATTTAACTTTTGTTATTATCTTTCGCTTCAGATAATCCCTTTTAGCTTTACTTCTCTCTGACTGATTTCAAATTAATATATTCGCCGTAAATTTCCTATAACGAAAATAAAAACGAAATCTGATCTTCGTAGATTCGTCTCTATTTCACCGTGTCTAATTTTTGATGTTTCTATAATACGATGTTATATTCTCGAAACGAATAAATAGGAGATAAAAAAAACTAAATAGAAATAGAAATGGGAATTTCAATTGTTATTCTACAAAGCTTCTGCAATCGGCGAAGAACCAAAGGGCAGAAAAAAGCGGTCAGAAGAAACGGTAATAAAAGTGTATCTAACCAAATGACAAAGGCAATCGTGTGTTCTCTCTCTCTCCCTCTCTCTCTCTCTCTCTCTCTTAGCAACGGATATAGTTCGGCAAGGTCAAATTCATTAAATCTAATTTGGTCTGGAACAAATCAAGGGTTGCGAATCCGAAATTGATATAATTTGATTTGTGATTCTTTCAATTGTGTTAAACTTCCCCAATTTCTACGTCACTGACTCATTTTAATTTGTGAGTATGTACTTTTCTGGGTGAAGTATTTCACGACCAACATATCTCTTTCCAATACTAATGCCGTAGTGGTTAATTGAAAAAGTGTTTCATATGTCGCACACGTCGTAATATTTTCTCGTAAACGCATTTTAGACATCGCACGGAAAATATGAGAAAGCAAGAAAAAGAAATTTAAACATGCAAACATAAGGCGCCGTTTCAAAGAGCGAACTTTTATTTTCAATTTGAATTTCGCAGCACCGTTGCACTATTTCCGTCTCCCTCTCTTGCCGATATATATGCGAAAATAATACGTCAAAGTCTAAATTAGTTACGTACAGAATTCGCCTTTTCTTAGACTACTTCGGTTTTGCAACTCGTGAACTGTCAACCGATGACAAGAGTGTATGGATTCGGGGTAGTACGGGAAAGAAAAGAAGTAAAAAAGAAAAGAAGAAAGATGGGGAATAATTTCGCCAAGTTTCGCGTACGTTTAAAGAAATTATTTCTTGTACCAGAGACGTATTTTCTCAACTCCCACCTTCCTACTCTCCTTCCCAAAGGAGACTTGTGTAAAATTTATAAGAGAAGAATGGAAAAAGAGGGTATATTTTTAGGCGTGGGTGTGTAGGTGTGTGCGTGAATTGCGTCAATGTATTACGCTTAATACTATGTATATAGAGGGTTTCGCGAAAGCCTTAGAAGTCTGCGAAAGGCTCTTAAACGATTTGGAAAGAATCAAAAGCTTTCTGGCAAACATTCGAAGGCGTTTGGGAAGCCATTTTAATCGCGTAATCGAAAGTAAACTTTTGGTCGATGGTGTACGTTATTTTATATCTAGAAGAACGTCTAGGACATATTGCATTTAGATAAGTTCAGAAACTATTATGTTATATACGCTGTAAACGCTCTATTAGATTACAAAAGATAAATTGGATACACTTTAGTGTCTAAATAAATTAACAACGGGTCTGACCAATCTGAATAATAATGAAATAAGGAGTAAGAACCATTCTCTCTGATGTCACATCGTTTTATCTTCTTACAAATTGAGACAAACGTAATTTCTACGCGCTCACATCGTCTGCATTCAAGTTATTACTGAATAACTTTAATAGTAAGCTGAAGTTCGTGAAATCAATACCAAAAATGGGATGTTAGTAATTACCTCATTCTCCTTTACATTGAAATTACCCTTTTATTTAAGTGCCTGTCATCGCCTCCTGAAAACAAGGAACGTTCTCTAGTTTCCATATTGACATGTTAGGGGTTAAAGTAATCCCTACATCTTGTACCCCAATTATATATAGGATTTGTACGAAGAGATTTAGTAATCCCTTTCCCAATTAATTTAATTTCCTTTCCATCAAAATGTGTTTGCTTTCGCCCCAGATTACATCGTTCAAATATTCCGACATACTTGGAGATTCCTTTTTTACGCGGTTACAAGAAGTCAGCGTTTTCGCAAGGATTTATGTTATTGTAAGTTCGATTGTGAAATATAAAAAGGCTCCCAAGGACGATTCTAACATCCCCTAATCAATGTAATTTGTATTCTAGATCTATTCTTTCTTACTACCCCTTTTTATTTGAGCCAATATCTTCAGTAAGTGTTTGTACGTTGTTTGAATATATTTCTTTTTTGGCATTTTATAGATTTATTCGAGAAAAATATTTGGTCTTACGTGGTGAAAATGTACGATCGACTAATCGCTAGACATGGTAACGTTCAACTCGCATACGTAATTGTTATTCAAACGATGCCTTTGCAAAAGTTCGTGATTACAAGCGTATAATATGTTATTAGTAATTCAGTGAGAGAATGAGGAATTTAATTTTTCACGTTTAAAGTATGATAGTGGAATGTTAGATATCACAGGAGATCGAGAAATGAATTACTTAAAATATAACGCTTACGTTTCCAGTAAGCAAAAAAATAACGTTGGAATAATAATTGAATCGTATGAGAAAAATTGTTGGGATGTTGTTCATATTTGTTTCCAACTTTAGTTATTAAACTTTGAATGTCATGTAATACAAAACTTTTCAAATTTGTTTCATTTACATGGGAATTTATGTCAAAAAAAATATATATTTTTTTGCCGGTGTACTTTCCTTGCGAATATCAAAATAAAATAACACCTTTTTGATTGATTAAAAAACTCCGTTTTGAACTTTACTTCCTATCTCTCTTACGCGTGTAAAAACGGACTAGTATTTCACCGCAGTTCCTCGCTTTTTTTCGGCGGCCTTTCGCTAAAATTCGGACAGGTTTATAACTTAGCCTGCGCGTACTGTGGGGAGAATTTTGAATGATTTGTTAATTTTCCACAGTGGACGTAAATTTATTTGCGTTGGCTTGAATTTGTGTTTCCTGATTCGAAATACTTGCATATAACATACATACCGGGACCTTCGCTTGCCTGCCTGGCTGACCCAGCCAATTTCGATAAAATTACGCTTCTACGAGATAGCGGCGGAAGTCAGGAAAGGGTTAGGGTGCCATATATAATAAAATTAAATTAACTTTTTTGATGTCAAATTATTTATCTTCGTTATACACATCGTCGTTGTTTACTCAATTCATCAAAGCTTTAAACGGGAATGTTTATGCATTTCACATCGAATATATGATTATTATAAATAAGCAAATATAGAAGATGGAAAAATTAAGAATTGTTACAATGTAAAATACCGATAATTGTTTCTATCTAAAACGGCAAAGAGAAATATGTGTTGCTGGAATTCTAGCATTTCTTAAGTTACTTAATTCCATTTAAAATTTAATATATTTTTAAGATAAACTATTTAAGAAAATAGTAGAAGTGTTTTTCGGGTTTTGTCGTGTATTCACTGTTTTACTTGACGTTTCGTTGATCATGCTGTCAGCTTCTTCAGAAGGTTTCTAAAGACTATACGATAGCACAATATAATTATTAACAAACGTAATCAAAAGGGCCACATTCTTTTTTGAATTATTTTTGATATTAGTTACAACTACATCTGATAGTTAAATCCAAAATTGTTATTAACAAAGTTAAATTTAATTGGATTAGGTCCCGGTAGGATTTGAATCTAGAGCTTCAGTTCGCTAGACCGGTATGTATCCATTTACACCACGGAGTCCGTCTAAACAAATCGCTATTACCATATAAGTTCGTAACTTTTGATTGCAATATAAGGTGATAACTTACATAACGATTTAAATAGCGATTTGTTCAGACCGTCTCCGTGGTGTAAATGGATACACACCGCTGTAGGTTCGAATCCTGCCGGGAGTTGTGAAATTTTTATTAATTAAAAATTTCACAAAAACCTAATCCAATTAAATTTAACGTTGGTAATAACAAGGAAATTGAATTCTCATTAAAAAACCAACGGAAATTATTTTAAATAATTAAAATATTAAAATATTATTATTGCGTTATTACTGACAAATATCTCAATCGCAATTTAAAGTTTCAATTTTGATATGATTTAGGCCAATTTTAGCTGTCAGATGTAGTTATAACCAACATGGAAAATAATTCAATTACTTTATGATATTTTCAAAACTAAGAAGTATGCAATTTAAGATTAACATAATTGCGCAATATTTTCCCTATTATACTATTATATTATTCCCTAATATTGCAGACAAATATTGTACCTTTATTATTTATATTCATTCAATTCTTTAAAGGCTATTATAAAAATTCCTCTCGCAATAATTAAACCAAAAAGACGCAACATCAGACGAATTCACTTTCACACTAAAAGAAATAAAAAAATAAAGCTCAAAAAACCCAGGGGGGGGGGGGGAATGAAATAGCATCGAACGAAAGTTTTAATGCAGTCCCTCATTATTTATTCTTCAAGCGTATGCTAAACATGCGCTGTTTTGAGTTCTTACTTCTTCTATTTCCTTAACGACCACAACCGCCTATGGTCCGGGATTATACCTTAACGTTATTTAAACATTTGAAGAACTCTCGTACGGTACAAACGAAGCACAGGATGACGGAAATATAAAGGGACATAAAAATATCAATATTTTCACGCGGCACCAAAACCATAACAGTTACAAAAATTCATTCGTATTCTTTATAGGCGCCTTTTTTTCGGTTTCCTTTCCTCCTACTTTCTTTCATACTTCATATAATATTTTGTATATTCCATATTTATATGTAGTAAAAATATCGAAGATATGGTAAGAACATTTAGAACTTTTTAGAAATGTAATTCTGACGTATAATTTGTCTAAATTGTACTGAGAATATAGGCATAAAATATTTAAATAAGAATTTTAATTTATGGAGTAAATACATGAAATATTATACTATACACACAATGTTAATATGAGGAATTACTAAGGACAACGTGGGCTACCACGTCATTTATATGTGAGCGTATTCAAGCATATATTTTTTCAATGAACTCTAAGGTCACCAATGGAGGTAGACAGAAATGTACAGGTTTTATATGATTTCATTTTGTTTTGGGTTAAGCAAACAAAATGATGTATTTAATTTGATACTCTTGTGGGAAATTATACCCTTGGAAAGAACGAGTTATTTGTATAATTAGAGATATAAAATTTTGGGAGATATATCATTGTTACGTAAAATTCGTTTTATTAAATCGAAATAAATCGCATCGGAGAAACGCCTTTACAACAAATTTTAAGAAAAGCATAGAAAGGAGTATTAATTTTTTTTTCTTTTCTACATCAAAGGAACTTTTCACACGCATAAAATCACCTTACAAGTTCTCAAATATTCGCTTTCATCATTTACTGGTGGGAAAAAATCCTTTTCAAGTCTCTTATTGGATTTTCCCCTATAGAATTTGCTTTGGTAATCACACATATGCGTGTGTAGGTACAAAATATTGAATTTATTTTCAAAAGATTCAAACACATTTAAAGATACGATACTTGAAATATGTTTGAAAAGATTTATTTTGCCGATGAAATTTCCTTCTTATGAAATGGAACTTGGATATTTCGCTGCGAAATTCAACAAACTAACCGATCTACTTCGCGGCTAATAGGATTTCAGCAATTTACACTACTTACGTAACAAAAAAAGTCAGGGGAGTAAATTCAGGATGGCGTTAATAAGCTCTTTATAAGATCTAGTTTTCTGGGCAAATTATCATTCAAATTTTGCCGTGTCGCGCCGGAAGACAATGCACTGTGCGTGAAATTAATCCGATTACAGCAAATCCTTAAGCACCACCCAAAACTTCAGCGGCAGGGTTAAATGTCGTATAAAAGGGGACGGGTAGGTTTGTATATTAGCAATAACATTTTTTTACCTTTCCCATGATAATGGAAAATTATTTACTAGATTAATTGGAAGCTAATTACGGGATTTTAGCTAACGTTTTTCGATGGACAAACAACCGTGAACTGCACAGCGTATTATATAGGAACAATGACTGAAATTATTAGATAAACTACCAACGCGCTGATCATCAGGCCTTTATTGCAAAATTAATTATTAACCAAATTTGCGAATGCTATTTGAAAATTAGTGCTTACATTGTTAAATGCCACCGCGTTTCCAATGACAGTGTTGAATTAACAGTTGATATATGATGTACCAATAATATATTGCTAAACTTAGTGGAAACTGATACAAACATCGAATTAGGTTACTGTCCTAATTTCCATTGAAACGAAAACCTGCACATTTTATAGCACATAACATCACAAGGTGTATAATTATTTAATTTTGATAATTGGCATAATTTGCAGAAATAATAAAGTTATAGATCCCGAGAAAAAAGTTATAGGATATCCTAAAGATAAGAGGAGTGACTAATAAAGTAATAAGACTAATATAAATGATATACAATAGTAATATAAACGTGATTGCAAATAACTCGAAATCAGAAATGTTTAAAACAATAGAAGGTTTGAGGCAAGGAGGAAGCCTAAATCCGGTCTTGTTCATTACGTATATGGACGAAATAATCAAGAAATGTACAAAGTAGTACAGAAAAAATTAGAAATATCAAACTCAACATTAAGAGAGAGTAGAATGCAGATGGATAAAAATAAAACTACAGTAATAACAATGAGAGAAGAATCAGTGCAAATGAAAATTTAAATCGAAGGGTCGGAAATCGAACAAGTAAAAACGTTCCAATGCCTAGGAGTGATATTCGACGAGAGTGGGATGCAAGAAACAGACATCAATTAAAGGAATTGGGAAAGTAACGAAATTATACTACGCTATAATAGTAAATTTATAAACAAGAAAGACATCTCTCTACCGATATTAAAGTTTGGCTGCAAATCGTGGGTACAAAACCAAAAACAAAAAAGTCAGGTACAACCCATGGAAATGAAGTATCTGTAAAGAGTTAGAGGGGTCACAAAATGCGATAGAATAAAAACATCGAAGATTTAGAAATTAAGTCAGTACTGGAATTTATTGAGCACAGACATGGAATGGTGGGGGCATATGCAAAGAATGGATAATGGGAGACCTAGAGGCATATGGAAAGCAAATATAGAAGTTATAAAGCCACCAATGAAATTCTAAAATGCGTAAAACTACGTAATTATTTTTTTTTTTTTTGATAACAAAAAGGTTTTACTAACATTTAAATTTGGAGCAAATTATTAAAAGAGACGTATGTAACATACAACTGTAAACGTGTATATTCATGTTTAAAAACGTTCAGATTCTTATGTTAATGAATGCACTAAGGTATTTCTTACATCGAATCGGAAAAAAAAGAGGTAACGTATGAGATATGACGGGGTTCGACGATACTTTGTTTGCTAAGTTATTGAAATTCAACTCATATTGTTCTGCTAGCCGCAGATAAGGTCGAAGGCAGCGTATTGGAGAGGTTTATACTAGTAAAGAAATAAGGTGCGACTATTTATAAATGTTATTCTCTATATAACGATGCTATATGTCATTTTATTCACTACATGTCTACCCATTGAGCGGCAATAGCTTGCATTGAATGAACGATAGTGTCATTACGAAACAATGTCCTCGGACCCTAGATGTTTGAGTCAATAATGTTTCTATAAGAAACTATATTGCCCTTTATATGATTTTCTGTCGTATAAAAAGTTTTGGACACGTGAAGAAAGTGACAGATAAAATATATCTATGAAAAATATAATTTTTTATTTATTCTTTCGGATATACAGGGTGAAAAAAAACCGTGATAAAAAATAAACGAAGAAGAAATAGTACACAGATTATTATTTACGTTTAATGACAAAAAAAAATAACTTCTTTGTAAATTGTAAACGTATTTAAACATATTTTTTCTGAAAAAGTCAGTCTTAGTAAGATTTGAACCCACGTTTTCTCCCTTACCGGGGGAACGTCTTCACCGATAGAATATTATTTGATTCTTATTAATTGAATTGGCAAATTCGTAACGATAAATTATAATTTCCTTGTAATTACCAATGTATTTAAACTTTTTTTCTGATAAAGTTAGGTCCCCAGTAAGATTTGAACCCACGTCCTCTCCTTTACCGAGGAAGCATCTTCACCGCTAGACCACGCAATCTTAAGAGTTTAAATCACGTTAAGACTAACACGTTGTACTGATCCTCCCTACCGGAATTGATTTTTTCAGAAAAAGGTTTTAAGTACGTTGGTAATTTACCATTACGAATTTTCCAACGGAAGTTTCATTCAAAATCATTCAAATTGTGAAACATCCCGTATTTTAAACTCACCAGGGAAGAAATATAAATAAATAGCATAAAACTTCACCCTTCGCCCTATATCACCATATAATATTTCCACCATTTATTGTGAATGAACGATATGAGTTGAACGCGATAAATAAATAATGCCAGGAATACATTCCATGAATATATATAGCCTTACTAGAGGATGCACATACAAAGAAACGCGAGATATTATTTTTCGTTAGCATGGGTTTGTTGTGTAAAGTTTTATTTTCGTAAATGTTTTGCAGACCTAAACTTGTACGAAGGTAGATCGAAGGGAAAAGGCGGAAGATGCGTGGGGGCAGCCACAGGCGCGGGTGGCCGCATTACCGCTTTGGCAAGAAATAAAGGAACCAACATGCGATATAAACCTACCCCAGGGAGAACATCTTATGGTAAATAATTAATGGAGCCCTGTCTAGAAATCTTAAATTACTCGTATCATAAGGTCGCTTTCATAAATTTGCAAACCGCTTCTGGTAAAAGGAAATTGGTTCGTCTCTTTTGATGATGCCAACTACAAAACTAGAGGAAATTCCACGGATTTTTTTTTTAGACTCACCGTGATAAATAACCACATAAAATATGCTTTACATTTGATTGAAACGCCCATGTATACAGAAAGATTGCGTCTTGCTCGCAACATTTACGTCTATTACGTCTCTTTCCGTTTCGTATACTCCGTTGGTTCTAATATTTGACGCGTTACCGTTGGATTTCGTTTATTTTGTTAACTTGTTTATTAGGTGTAAAATGAAAAAGAAATTGGGGAAAATTCTCTTTAAGCCCGCACCTTACGGCGTTTTCTTGTGGTAGGAGGCAGATTTACTGAAGTTGCAAAAGCAAATATACACAGAAATGAGTTTTTTTTTCTCCCCCAATACCGCGCTATTACTCGAGAGAAAAAAATCTTACGTCTATGGAAGAAATACGTCTTTCATTGACACCTAATAATTAAATTTTGACATTTACCATATAAATAAGAAAATAAATCCACTATGTTTCGTTATTATCTCGGATTAAATCATTATTTACTTTTAAAGACTGCTCGCATATAAGACATCCGGGCAAGCGATTTCCTTCATCTGCCTTTACCATAATTACAGTAGGTTGTGCAGGTATATCATTAAAAGAATGTTTACCGTTCATTTCACAAGACCATGTAAAAGAAAGTGCAGTTATAATTTGTACGCGACCTTGCTATAACCTTGAATTTTATTACAATGTTGCTTCTTCGCTCTTTCTTCAGCTTCGACTGTTCTATGGCAGTCGCTTCTTTTTTTAAGTTGAACCGAAACTGATATGAGATGTCTCTTAAAATTTATTTCTTCTACTTCTTGACTGTAATGCATATACAGTTAAGAATTTATCCGACTTCTAGTTTTTCAATATGGACGAATTAAAGATTATAAAATTCCTAAATAATTATCTTTAAAAATTATTTTAAATATATACACACACACAGGTATATTCCAGTTAACTTTTGTGCCACGAATATGATTGCTTATTTACATGCAAACTTGCAAAAGTACCGGACTGTAAAGTTACAAATAAAAGTTCTAAATACGTTACGAAATCAATTATAACATATTTAGTCGCTATAAAAAAAAGAGAAAACAAATGTGTAAGATAACATGAATTACATAATCGCGTCTTCTTATATGTCTTTATATTTTTAGAAATATAACATTTCTAATGAGCACACACGGACCAACTCCTGAATAAATTCTTAAACAAATCTATATCTAATCACCTCCAGATATTCACACGATAATTGATATTGAAGAATATCTTGAAGATTACTTCATTATTGGGGTAATAGAATATTGAAAATCATTCACAATTGTTGACGCAATTGTATTTATTTAGGGAGTAATGAATGAATTGAAACTAGAAGTGATAGAATGTTGGAAAGATATCGTTTGTAATTCTGAAGACGCCTCAAATATTCACACTATAATTAACATAGCGTAATAAATGATATGATCGTATAACTGAACGATGACATAGAGGAACAGCATCTTTTTGTCAAACCTTCCATCACGAATGCCTAAACAATTTTTTGCAATATTTCAGACGGCCTAAAGATTATATAAAAATTACACGCGGTATAACAGAAACCTTGAAACCGTTGCAAAGATTTGTTTACTGAAGTGAAAAGACAAAAATTCCAATATTCTTTCCATAGGTCGACAAAGCTATAGATGAAGACTTAGAAGATGACTCTATTTTCATTTATAGTACATTGTTTATTGTGTATAGTAAAATTTTATTTGTGTAACAGCACAAGAATAATTATTTCGTGGTAATTTCTATTATTCTAAAACATAGAGGATGTTAAATTAAAAAAAAAATACTAGAATTTAAATTTACTGATCTAAATCAGTATTAAAAGCACAACCAGTCTGCTAATAATATGTCCTTAATTTGAATCAGTCTATATACAGGGACTGTTCAAATAATCTTTTAATGTAAAAGCATATTTAGTATGTGCATTCATGATTATATAGCTTAGAGCAAAATTTAGCTCCGTCGATTTGAATCTCCCTTGTGAAATCTCTAAAAAGAAATAGGAGAACGTAATTCAACTGCAGATTGCTGTTTAATTAAATTATAGCTGACGACACATTGAAAATTCCGCACATGCAAACTGCTAGAAATACTCAAGGGGTACAAAACCCACACATACTTCCTTCAGTAAGCGGTAAGTGTATATACGTCTAGGGTGGGAAATGTATTAGACGCGTTTTACAATCTTGTCAAGCTTGAATAAAATATGTAACATGAATAAGTCATACAATCTTCGATATTTATTAAGATAACTTCCCACTTCATTCCTTTTTGTAGCATTCTAACCCTCCCTGATACTTCCGTCCGACATTATCGATTTCGTATTGTTTTATTAATGGAGCAGTTTAAAATATTTCTCGAAAACTTTTTACAAGAAAGTTTAAGGAAAAGAATTTCTTTGAAGAAGGAATATTTCACTTAAGGATTTCCTTTCTGTTAGAAAATTGTCTCTTACGGAAAGTAATCTGTTTGAAGGTGTTATCCAAATAATCGTTTCAAAATATACGAAATTTTTGCTATAACTGTTAGAGATTAAATTAAAATGTAAATAAATAATAATCTCGAATAGCTAACGGTTTTCTTAGTACTATCTTCAACTGCTCTTTAGTGGCTGTAGAACATGCTTGAATAATTTCATCAACTAACGAAACATTTATGTTTATATCCACTTTATAGCGTAGTTTTAATAGCACTGAATCTGGCTGACGCACCGCCAATTTTAATAGTTCTTTTAAGATAAAGTTATTATTTTATATTAAGATAGCTCATTAGACAAAAAGGAGAAAACAGAAGTGCAAATTGTTATACCACAGACCATATCACAATATAATGAACATCTGAGACGGGTAGGTCTTTACGACTAAAGTTCTAGGTAAAAAAAGGCGGTGGTCTATTTTTTTGATAGCGCTGACAGTCCCATTATGAATGCTTAGAAAATGTATAATCTTGTAAACAAAACCAAAATGTCACAATTTGATTCAAGCCCTTTAGAGTCTTACGTTTACCAAAAGCAATGAATATCACAGATGAAGTTCGATGATAGTACTAGTCATAATATAATTCTTCATGGAAATAAAGCCTGTAGAAAGTGCAATGTACACTTACAGAAGGGATATTTTGAAACATGCCACAAACAAATTTTAATCCGCAAATTATCTCATCGGTACCTTTATGGAATAGATTTTTTTTTTAATTTACAGCTATTCAATCACTTTCATATTTATGTTGTTTTAATGAATAATGGAAAAAGGAGTGTTTTACGGTGGTACACATATTTTTCAATCATTTTCTGAAAAAAATACTTTAGATATTTGTTGTTTCCGTATATATATGCCTATATTCTTAATCTAATAAGAAATTACATTTAATAAAAGAAAATTAAACTGTTTGGTTTTAAAAACCTTTGTTAAAATAAATGTTAAAATCAAAGAATAGATTATATAATACAATTTCATACTCTTACCCCCTAAAGAAATGGAAAATATATCGATTGAGGCCAGTCATTATTTCAATGTGTTGGAATTCCAGTAAATAGCAATAATAGTGGTTTATTTTTATATACATCAAATAATTTTTTTATACACACGTAAGAACTCTTACGAATTTAAAGACCTTGGTGTATGTTTTATGAAGATGCGACGAATCGACAGGAATACAGTAACAAAGGCCGAAACGGATCTTTCACCGTTATTTTATCGAATTCAAAAAAAAAAAATTTCTTATAACGCCGTAATTATGACGAAACCCGTAAAATGATTAAAACGTAAATTAAATATGACAAATTAGAGTTAGTATTATGTCAAATCGCGTACATTATCTTCCCCGCCATAAATTATGTAGACATAAGATTCCACAAATAAAAATATAAACTTAGAATAATAAAGTATTAAACAGACTAGTCGATTTGTAACGCAATCAATAGAAAGGTATGATGCGGTGGAAGTTATATTAGCAGTAATACATTCAAATTGTATATGTGATTATGTCAAGTTTTTGTGATGCACATTGTATAGCCGAACAATTTCTTAAACCTGTTGGGACCAATTTCCTGTTATCTATTATTGTTCAAAATGATCTATAGAAATGACTTACCAATCCAATTACATAAGTCTAAACGATGGAAATAACGTATTACGTACCTGCAACAAGAGAAACAAAAAAAATTATATAATCAATACCACAACATGATTTACAAGTGTATAGCTATCGAATTATAACGTGCAGTTAAGTTTAAAGTTATAACTTTAAATTATCCAATAGCGAAAAGCATCCATTAAAAAGCTACAGCCAACTGTGAAAGGATTATCTTTATCACTTTCTTATCCATTAACTTCTTCGTATGGCCTTTAAAACTATGAGAAATTTAATGTAATGTCCGATTAGTATTATGTTCCGCTTCAGTAGATACGAATGCTAACAACAGATTATCCAATCCAAGTGTTTTATATGCTACGTCTCCTCTTAATAAAGTCATTTTCTTTTCCGTATCGCCCGTCCTTTTCTTTTTCTCACAACGTACCGTTTCAATTTTCATAAGAAGCTCGTAAGGATCGGCAAAGGGTAAGGAGGAATTTTTGTTATTAAAATAAGACCTGTTACAGGGGGCGGCCTCAGCCTGCTAAGAAGTACGTTTCAATATTTATAAGAGAGGTTCGAGTGTATAAAATAAAGTAATACAACCCTTGTCAAGCGACGAGAAAACATCTGGAGAATTAATAAAGTGCAGATTTCGTAAAATATTTAAGATCTACTCAAACGAATTGCCTTTAATATAGATCCTTTCAATCTGAATCAAAATTGAGGAAAATAGAAAGTGGAGCATGGATATCGTGATAAATATTAAAGCCGCTAAATAGAACAATATAATATAAATTGGATAAAATATTTCGAGAAAACAATTCTAAATGCTAGAGACCTCGATTTAATAAATGCTAACGTGGACATTTGAATAAAAGCATTATGTAATTTTTAAACAAGTGAATGTAATAAATGGAAACACCTATAGTATATGAGAATGTTTAAGCAAATGCAATATACCGGTTACTTATTGACAACTATTTTACATTCCATCCAAGATGTAGAATACGATAGCAAAATCGCCGCGAGTCTATATCTGACAGGTAAATTACCAACAGTGTTATTTGAAACAATCTGAACTAAGTTCTAACTCTAATTAATCATAAAAACGTAAGATACCATATTAAATTAAAATCATTACTCAAACACAAATATAACACTTCTATTTCCGGAAAGATGACAAAGTAAATTGGACTTGAGTAAACTTTTAAACAAAGACGTTTTGATATAAATTGATATTTCAAGTTTACAAGTAGAATAATAACTCTTTCCATAGACATTTCAACCCTTTAAGACCGCCCGCTCTATAGGTCCATTTATACCAATCCTTGTACCCCTCATTTTAAACCCCCTTTTCCGAGAAAATTAAGCTCCATTTTGCAGAAGATGTTAGCTTAATTGTTGTTTGAAATATTAATAGGTATGTAAATTGGTAAAAATAGGGAAATACGAATTTAAAGCGAAGATTTTCCAAACTAAAACTCTTGGAGAGTATAAAAAAGGCGTCTTCTCGTTGAACGTGCATCTAGTTCCTTTCGAAAGTAATTATTTCTGGTTATAAAGTGCTGTTTCCACTTTATACCTAATAGTGCTATTATATCCAAGCATAAATAACAGTAAACATTGGGAACAAGGTGCTTAACTTACTGCTTTGGACAAGTTAGGGACAGAAAATCTATAATGGAATTGCGGCTCTTTGTTGTTTATTTTCAAAGCAATAGCTTTCAAAAGGATGTGTTATGTTAGGCACGTCAAATCCACGTAACTTTAAAAATTATCCCTTATACTACTAGAGCTACACACTCATTTACATATAAATCCGAACATTAAAGATTATTTTAATAGAAAGGGCTTTTTTATTTGAGAGTGGAAGTGACCACTATTTTCCCTTGCAACGGCTTCTATATCTATATATAAAATGAAATTTCGAGCTGATATAAAATCGGGTTTGGCTGTCCGCGAACTGAATTAGAAAGTTGCTCCCAACGGTGGGAAAAAGAAATAAAAAAATCTCTCGACGTATTAGTCTTAGGTATTATTAACCACTTGAAAGACTTTGGACCCACGCCAGGCATATCTATAACTGGTAGAAAATTAGTTTTCACCGGGAGAAAAATCCATAAACACCATCTTCCTTTCCTTACCACGTTTTGTTTCCGACATAATCGAAATAGAAACGAGTTTTTTTTTTTGTTTAAATTACACCTCGCCTAGGGGTACTTTTATAGGTATACTATCTTGTATTATTGACAGAAATTGATATAGAATAGAACTGTAGTTGGAATAGAATTTTATTTTCTATTCGAGAAGTAAAACTAAAAAATACATATTATCAAAGAGAATAATTTTTTTGAACCTCTCTATATATGAATTTTACGAGGTGATTGCAGGATATGGTCTTTAAAGTCTTGAATTTAGAGTGCCAACACCTGCCTGCTAGATACTTAAATTTTATTAGAGAGGAAAGACGTAGAAAGGCTACTGCGTGTAATTCATATACCTATTAGCCCTATTTATCTTATTAGAGCCTTTTTTAATGTGGCTACCTTTTTTCTCTCTCTTTTTATAACTCCATCAGTAAGGTAGAAGGATATACCGAGCGTTTTTCGAATGTACATACAAAATTCTATTTTACATAACTACATTGTCATTAAAATGAAGAAGAAAGTATCATATTAATCAGTGACGAATTATGTCCGTATATAAGGAGACACAAAAGCATGCTCAAATTATAGAGGAATAACGCCAATAAGCATCCCAGGAAAAGTATTGACAAGAATATTAGAAAAAGACTCCGAGAAAACTGAAAACAACATGGATTTAGACGAAGAAGCCAAGACTTAATATTTATAATCAGACAACTTGGAGAAACACTAATAAGAAAAAGGAAGGAAATACATATATGTCTTATAGATCTCAAAAAAGCTTTTGATAGGGTAAGAAGAGAAGATGTATGGCAGAGCGTGGAAAAGAGAGGAATGATAGAAAAATAACAAGAATAAAATCAGAACCTCCAAAGCAGAATCAGCTGAATTCGAAACACAAATTGAATTAAAGCTGGGATGCGTATTAAGTCCATTGCTATTCTGTGTACTAATAGACAACGCTATTTAAAAAATCCAAACAAAAAGGAAAAATATGAAAGTAGGAAATTGGAAAATAAGTTCAAGTAATGTAGAGGTACTAATATTTGCAGATGATATGGTATTGATAGCAGACCCAGAAAAGACATTACAGCAAAACTTAAAGATATATCAAGAAGAACTAACAATGATAAACATGATGAAAACAAAGACAATGATGATAGCGGTAGAAGAAAACGGAGATTCCTAAGAAGAATAGACGGGGTAACAAGGAAAGACAAAATCAGAAACACGACAATCACTAGTAATCAAAATATCAAACCAATAGAAATAATTGTAGAGGAAATCGACCGAATCACAAAAAAGATTTTCTAAGCCAAAACGGAGGGCAAAAACAGAATAGGTAGATCCCGAAATAGCTGGAAAGAAGATATGTATAGAACATTAGAAAATATGGAACAGGAAATTGTGGAAGACAAAACTGTAAGGTATAAAGGACGTAGGATTACAAAAATTGTCATATCTGTATAATTAAGAGAGAAATTTAATTACGTAACCTCTATCAAATGTTACGATTTGAGCTTTGGTGCTATTGAAAACTACTAGAAATCGTTGCTATTATAAAAACAAGAAAGTTTCTATCTCCCTCAGCAGTTGATTTTAACACAAATTTTAACAGATTGGTTTTTAAGCCCTCCTTACCCTCTCATAACGTAAACTCTGAAAAGCATTCATGTCATTTTATATAAAATATTTAAGGGAGGTAGGATTATAAGTTTTATGCGAGTAGAATCAACCTTCTCCAAACGCGCTTCTTCTCGTGCCCTGGCCACCCCTTTTACCTACATCCCATTCCAACGTTTTCGATCAACTCACCTCTCTGACGAATGTTTTAACAGTAGCTTGTTAAAATTTCTTTACACGTGGATCTGTTGAATTTAGTTTCGATACAGCGCTTCAAAAGTTTTATCATGAAGTTTAGCGCATTACGGAGAGCACGCTGGCGTTTTCTCTTGAGTTGTGATAACACTGATAGGTAAAAGTACTCAGGCGAAGTTTTTGGTTTTCTTCCTGTTTCTAAGAAATTTGCCTTGTGTGGCTTACTCATTTGAATCTATAATACATTCTTTCTCATTTTAAGGCGGTGCGGGAAAGCTCGTACTTCCCCCAATTCGCACCGCTTTTCGTACTATACTTCAATTACCCTTCGCACTTTTTCCTGAAAATCTGCGGATTATCAAAGTTGGCGCATATTTTTCCCTAGTATTTACCTTTCATATTGAATTATCGATTATATAAACACTTTTTGTGTTTCAAAGATGAGGAAACTTTCGATTCAATTTTTAGCGTACCGTCTTCTTTATTTCGTTCTATTTTACTTCGAAAAATACTTTAAGCTTAAGATGGCAACTATTGATTTAAAGTTTAAGTCTAATAATTTTACAAGTGGCTGTATATTAAAAAATACGATTTTAATTTATTAAAACCTTAGCGGTATCATTTCTGTTTATAACTGTTTTCACCGTGACGAGGACTAGTGGCCAATAAATATGCCAAAATGCGGATATTTGTTTGACTAATTCGATGCGATACGGTTAGTAAAATATTACTAGTATTGATTTTCGAAATATTCCGCCGATTTTAATGTAAAAAGGGCTCGGTGATTTTCGATATTAATAGTATTTATTGGATGTGAGTAAAAAAGAAATCTATCCTTTAAGAGGATTAACTCAGTAAAATTTTATTATTGCTGCAAAAGTAAACTACAACACATTTAATCGTTTAAAAAGGATAGAAACAGAGAGGTAACTTTTTGCCGGCTACAACGACTAACTTTTTACATCTATGGCATCTGAAATGTCTCCCTAAAGAGAAGGAGAGATATAGGGGTGCGGTGAAATTCAACTCGCCCCTTTACATTTTCAAACATAACTTGCCGACAAAAAACTTGTATATCATCCTTGTTTAGGTTGGTTTTCGATAATTATCTAACCATGGGATCTGTATAAAGTGAGGATATATGGTTTATATCCTTCTTTATGATTAAAATTTATGTTAATATTAAATTTAGATCTATGCTGATGTAGACTAGGCTTTAAATATTATCGATATATAATAGCGGATTTACATTAAATAAAACGGTTTAGACGAAACTGGTAATAACTCAAAATGGAGGTTCTCTTGTTGACCTTGGAAGAACAAGCGCGTTTTTTTCGTGTACAAAAATATCTAGTCCTCAGATATAATTCCTCTAGTTACACGAAATATGCTCGAATTCTTAAAGCAGTTCTTTTATGACCTGACAGTTGAGGATTTAAAATCGTCTTTAATTAAACTTCTTTTCGGTATAAAAATGCCTCACTTCCGTTAAATTACCTTCAATGAGATTCCTTTTATTCGCGCCGACAGGTTCACTTCGAATTTATTTTCGAGACGTGATGGTTTTTGCGTTTGGGAAATGATTTATTCTAAATTTACGCATAATATACAGGCGATATATACTGACTTTCATAGTCGACTTTTCTAGAATTATGACAGATGTAGTCGTAAATTTATGTTTGTAAATTCTCGAACAGAATTAAACGACCGAAACGATTGAATAAGCAAAGCAATCGGTTATATATTTTTTTTGTAAACATGATACGGTTGGCCCAGTTTACGGCTTCGACTGCATTGAAATAATAGCAAAGTTGAGATATGCGATTCGCGAGGTTCACGTGTATAAATAAACAAGAA
Organism: Trypoxylus dichotomus; assembly: GCA_023509865.1. Classification (NCBI taxonomy): domain Eukaryota; kingdom Metazoa; phylum Arthropoda; class Insecta; order Coleoptera; family Scarabaeidae; genus Trypoxylus; species Trypoxylus dichotomus. The sequence continues at coordinate 6,344,863 of CM042083.1, read as the reverse complement.
TAGTTTAATTTTAGTAAGTACTGCATATTTTTGAAGGCCGGATCTACAATGCTTAATAGAATTCTTAATAATATATTTAGCTCTTTCTATTTTGCAAAGAATTATTTATCGCAAGATCTTGAGTGGATTGAAAACTTTGTCCGTTTAAGAGAAGTACCTTTTTTTACAATAAATGAAATTTATTTATCATCACCTTAAAATGAAGGGTACAGGTGTAGAGGCAGACGTCCAAATCTTAAAGGATCTCAAGTGAAATCCTGTAGTATTTTTATGTAGAATATAAATTTTTGAAAATACATAATACTGTCAATAAAGGATCGAATCCGTATTACTCCTTCTCAAAAGGAGCCGATTCCGTGTTATTCATGTTTAAAAGGAGACGTTAAGACGGTAGATGATAATTCGTGCTGCTTCCATCGCTTGTGAAATTTTTAATTCCAACAGTATCTCCTGTCATTACCAGAGCTGTTTCTTATCAGACTCATAACTAAATCTACGATTCGTTTGACTATGTATCTTCACTATTTTCCGCTTGGGATGAAAACCATAGGATTGCATGAAACGGCAACAATCCTAAATAAATAAGGTCACACTACAAAGAGAAAACTGTTAGAGGCGGTGAACATGGCCAGAAGATCAGCAGGAATAAGTACACCATGCGTTTTTTTGTGGCATTACGGACATTATCCATGCACCAAGGCCCTCGAAGATGTAACACAAGATTGTACAATTACAATTACACTTTGCACGACTAGAGGTCAAGATGTGATAGGATTACACCACAGAGGAATGAAAACACAAAGATCTCAAAGCTAAATTTTTTCACCAGAATACATCATGCCTGGAAATTACAACTGTATGGTTCTTTATGATTAGAGAATACATCCACCAAGATATGCAAGATCTATTACCACCATACCAGACGCAGAATAAAATCGAAAGGAATGATTATCTGCATACCACCCTCGCTCATAAGGGAAAATTAACCTACTACACAACCATTTCAGCACGGGAAATTGCAGTTTACATGTAAATTTTAACAGAGTAACTTCTCAAATATCCTAGTGGTCTAGTGAATGGGACAAAAAATTCCGGAAAATTTCAAACTGAATTCTCAAATTCCACATCAGATGAATGGAAGGCGTATAGCCAAACAAAACGCAGATTTAACTGTGATTCTGGAAAGAAACCCTGATAACAATCGCTGTATCAAAATTCCACAAACGATGGAAAATAACCCAAGCAACAACTCTCAATATGGTGCCATAGAATAAAATATCATAGGATCATAGGATTGAGCAGTCAAAGCAAACTTTCTTTAAGCTCAAAAATATATTGACTAATCAACAACTAAATATCGATCTACGTCTAAGATTTATAAAATGTTACGTCTGGTCAACACTACTGTACGGGGTGGAAACGTGGACTTTAAAAATTGTTAGTATGAACCGTATCAAAGCATTTGAAAAAGGACATATCAAAGAATTCTGAAAATCCCCTGGACAACGCACACCTCGAATGAGGAAGTTTTAAGGAGAATCCATAAAGATCGGGAACTGCTTCACACGACTGAAGTAAAAAAGACCGCTTACCTTGGACACCGTTTTGATAAATAGGAAATATCGCTTACTTCAGCTTATAATCCAAAGAAAAGTAGAGGGTGGACGTAGGATCGCTAGAGGGAAGATGTAATGGATAAGGAATATTGAAAATTGGACTGTACTAAATTTTGAAGACCTTATTAAAGCAACTACAAATCGAGTGATCTTTGATGGGCGACAACAAAGATGGTACAAATAGAAAGAGAAAAAGAAAAGTAACAAAATCAAAAGAAGCAACTGTTAAAAGTGAAACAAAAAAGAGAACCTATTTAAACAAGTTTAGAAGTCCTTTTGGGGTGAGTGTTAAAAATTACCTAACTTGAAACAATTGATAACTCATTTAAACTTTCTATTTTAGAAAATGTCGCCTGTTCTGTTAAATTATCTTCGTGGAAACACGAGAAATACGAGTATCCATCTATTAGAGAAGCCAATTAAAACAGATTCTACTATACATCAACATATATCTAGATATAACCTTTATTCGGTGAATTTATTCAGCTCCGGGAAAATAAAGGAAGTCGCAAACATTTCAGCATGCATTGAGCTTGTGCCGTACTGTGAATAACAATACAGAGAGATCGCGGAATGCCGACAGGTCTAACCGTATAGGGAAGATAGAAAGAGACGCGCAGAACACCTACATATTTTGATTTAGAGCGAAACGCCAGTAGTCAAGTAATAATCACTCGTTCATTGCACGAAAGTTCCAGCATTTTGAAATCCATTGAATTGGAGCTTGCTTTAGTTCTAGCTCTAGTTCATGTTTTCCTATCCTATGACCCTTGTTAGGTAAAGTTCGCGAGCTGCTCCTACTAAGTACAGAAAAGGGTAGATGTAAGTGAACGAAGTATTACTATATCTTAACGATTTACTAGTATGGAATGGATAATAATAGCTTTGCGATTTGAAATACTCGCATTGAAATGTTTTTGCTCCCTTCAATTGTTCAAGGAGGATTTTTTACGTGTCACTGAATCTTATTGAATGGAAAAGAATTCCGGGCTGAGTTTTCTCATTGTTCGGATTTATAAGTTCCTCATTGCACTATTTGTACGCAACTCTAGTTACTACAATTTCTTAGTTATATAATACTTTTTATGTTTGTATGTTTGATTTAGTAATAATAATAATAATAAGAAGAAAAGAAAATTGATATTTACAGGATTCCCTATATGTATATATACACACATCCAAACCTCTATGATTAAATCATCCATCAATGTCGTATAGTATTAGGTATATATGCATATATACCAACATAACTTTTTTCAACGAATATATATACGAATATGTTACATTTATCGAAGAAATTTTGGGAAAACAATAAACGTCCGTATAATCGAAATCAGATAGAAAGTTTTCGATATATTCCCAGTATCCCCACGGTTACTAATATGCTCGGAGCGGAACAAACACGTTTATTTAAAATTACTTGTTTGGTACGTCACGTTTTCCAAAAGCGAGATAACAAAAATATTTCCTAGGAATGGCTGGGTAGTTATTATTAAAGGAAACAATATGTACTAATGAAAACAAAAGCACTTTGTTCACCAGATTTGTAGCGAAATCTAGCGGAGCTCGATGTTATCATAAAGAACAAGGGGCAAGTTGTTATTTTTATTACAGTATTTACTTGAGAACCCATTACAGCAGCGCTGTGACTGTTACAACAGATTTTTTAAAATGTAGATTGTACACATCTGTTCCACAAGTATTTACTGATTTTCCGGAAGCAAATGGTGTCGGCAGAACTTCGTGAGTGCCTTTCTTTATATATACAGGCTGTCTCGTTTCTATTTCCCCCCTATTTTTTTTTCGTAATATGTTAAAATATTTTACTATACAATATGTGCTGTCTGACAGATTAACCAAGTCGAGATGCAGATGTCAATAAAAATATAAAGACGAACTACTTTAGATGGTGAAGCTATAACAACCCATGTTCTCGTTTATGCGTCAAACTTAAGGATTCAGAAATTAAAGCAATCTATAGGAAATAATTTTGACTTACTAAGAATTATTCATATGTAAATTAACGCTAAGAAATAAGAATTCACAATGTGCTAATCTGGGAAATAAGAAAATAAACGTATTATGCAAAAATGGAATACGATACCAAGCGATTACATCATGCCTAAATGGTATATTGTCAGAAGTTGGTATGGTATGGTCGAAACATATATTGAAAACAGCTAAGACGGTTATTAATTACATATTGGAAGCATCGTCCTTATCATTACAGGCTAATGGTTCTGAATTTTGCCCAAAACAGTCTTAAGCAGATTTCGTGACCAACACTCAGTAACAGCCAAAAGAGAAATTGAAGTAGTTCTTGAGATAACAACAATTTTGCTTATAGTACGTAAATGTATCTACATTTACACTACCGGTTATAAGTAGTGTTTACCCAGCTGGATAACTGGAGATTATTCAAAGAAATTTATTTTTTATCCCTATCAAAATATTTGCAGTATTAAACTGTAAGTACGAGATAATTCCTGTATAATGTTCTGTGCGTACGTAATGAGCACACTGGCATTAAGATATCAAAAATGACGGATTAGACAAAGAGCAGTTTTTCGTAACTGTTTATCACGGCCATCATAAAATATAAAAATAGATGACACAGACATTTTAATATAATGAAAAATTTAGTTTGCCTTCAGCTTTCGTATTGCAAGCTATGAATAGTGAAGAATTTGTGTAGTATTTTAAAAGAGCCAGTAACGTTAAAGTGATGTCGGCAAGAAAAGAATTATTTAAGGAAACGCGTACTCACATTACTGAAATTAAACCTTAGAACCATGGATTATAATGTTAAAAACTATCAAATGTGGTGTATTCAATAAATAGAAACGCGGACGTCCAAAAATAACAGCACCAGCAGCAGATCGTGTAATTGTAATCGCGAGCAAACGAAAAACAGCACCAGAAATTATTGATGATGAAATGAATATAAATATGTCACCTTTGGTTCAAACAGAAGAATATTTGTCCGTATATCGGAAGGGAAACGAGCATTTGAATCCTGAATTACGCCAACAGTAAAACATGGAGGACGATTAGTTATGATTTGGAGTAGTTTTGGCGGTACCCCGGTGGACGATTTGTCAAAATAGATGGTATCCTTAGAAAAGAAAGTTATAGGGAAATTTTGGAACACGATTAATCAGTAAAAATGTTGTATTCAAGCACAATAACGATCCAAAACATACTGAAAAGATATGCCATGAGTGTCTGGAACGACTGGAGTACAATAAGAAAATTGTTGTTATGAAGTGGCCGCCCCACAGGATCAAAAATCTGCTCCAAAGTCGATAACAGTACTTTGTGCATAACTCCAGGATTCGTAGGGCTCTTTGTATAAGTACAGAACAAAGGCTTGCTTCATAATTAGTTTTTGACTTTTTCTGTAATATTTTAAGGGTGGGTAAAGACTAATGGCCGGTTGTGTATGTATAAATTATAACTGTTCAAAGTAGTTTCATTCCAGTTTAGACTCAATTAAAATAAAACAAGCTATATAAGGCGTTCTGCCTTCATTAGCTTCCAAGCAAATATGCGGAAAAATTAAATCAAATAAGAAACAAAATATTAATGACGTCTGCTTTATAAAACCTTTGTTGTATCAATGTATTTACAAAGAAATAAAAAAAGTACCCTCATTAGTGAAAAGTTTTCTTTGTAAAGAAATTAAATCCAAATCAGTTTACAAAACATGACGATTTCTCGTCTGATTCCTTCCCAATATTAACTTTTAAAATTGCCGAAGGTAAATAGAAAAGTTTCGATCCGTGCGGAAAAACGATGATTCTCTCCCCTTACTTGCAGGAGAAGCGTTTTCTCTGGAAATCTTTCTGAAACGGAACCCACATCAGATGCCGTCTTTTATCGATAGGTAATTATGGTAAACAAAAGTGAAATTATCAAAGTTTCACGGAGAGAACAAATAGAAAGGACAGGACCGATTAGGTCAAGAGTCTTTTCGAGAATTTAACCTTTGAATCCGCAAGTAAACAGAATAAAAAGAGTTCCACAAGTTCTTTAAGAAAGAGAACTAATTTCGATAGAGACCTTTGACATTTTTATTAGTTAAGAAGTTTTACGAAGTAAATTGATTTCTTTTTTCGTCTACTTTTCTCTAAAACGACACACCCGAGCAAAAACGTAGACATCAATTTGTTGTATACGTTTACAAGAACTTGAATCTTGCGCAAACTAGTATGAAACAAAACTTGTCTGCCATCATAGCATGTTTAATATACCTGTCTAAAGAGCTTAATTTGAACATTGTACATAGAGCCCATAATGATTAAGAGACGATGCCAAAAAACTCCAGGTCCCTTCTAAGCTCACTTAGTTCTATAACAAGTATAGCAAGACTCGCTTACGTATATATTCCCAATAGCTGTTGCTTGCTACCCTTCGCTTGTAGTCTTTACGTAACTAATGTTAACGCCATTTCCAAGAGGGTGTATTTCTCAGAAACTATATTACAAAGGAGTCACGCTCTATATCCATAAACGGTTAAATATGAAGCTTCAAGTACACGTAAATACAATCGAAGGTAATCTGTTAGTTAAAATCGAGTCGATTTTTAATTAATCAGATTTATTTTAGATTCATTTTTTTAATTAATCTGTAAGATCAGATTATAAATCAATTAGTTTTCGACTAATAATCTTGTAGTATGATACCCGCTGGAGATTTTGCAGATATGTGTCAAAAACAATTTGTCATGTACAACGGATACAAACTGAAATTTTAAGATTAATGATACCCCAAGATACTGCGACCCGATGAGCAATGTCCACTCAAGAGGAAAACTGTGGCCTCGATAAAGGTTCATCCCTTTTTACCGACACTGAATATCCTGTAGTAAACAAAGGGGAAAAGTTAGCTTAATCCTGATATCTTCTCTTCTGTCCTCTCTCTCTCTCTCTCTCTCGCCAAAATTAGAAATTAAGAAACTTTTGATATTAGTCAAGTATGAAGGGCGGTTTGTAATTTACATCGCAAAAACTTAATCTAAAACGGTTTCGGACAAAATGAACCCCGCTTAATTTTAATTTAGTGTATAGAGAGAGAAGTATAGACATCTAGGTTGCCTGGGAAATGAAGATTTTGTTGCACCTAAGTGTATATAGCACCATATGAGAATTACTGGATAGAAATATGAAAACGTCGTTATATAAAGAGAATAAAAGATTAGATTTAAGGACTACATTTTACTATTAAATCCATGTCTACCATTTGCTTTGATAATATCAACGCAAATCTCTGACACCTATTAACGAGCAGAATTCCTATTTGTGTGGATATATTAGAGTACTACCTATACAAGCTTCATTTTAAAAGTGATAAAGACTCCGAAGAAGTAGATATTTATAAATAAGCTTTTAATATCCATTCATTATATAAAGAAGAAAAAATTAGCAATACTACCAATTTTTTTAAAAATGACAGATATACCTCGCAAAGATACAGGCTCCGGTAGAATAAATACATGGATTTTACACGACTATTTTTGAATGCATAGGAATGGAAGAATGTGGTGGGGTGTTATAAATACGTTATCTCAAAAGGTTTCAGTATGCCAAGCCTATTTTAAAAATAGCAGATCTTTCATACTAACACAACGAGCCTTTGGATTACGTTTCAATCTTCACCCAACGGATTCAGTACCAGATCGCAACACGATTATTTGTTATTTAACTGTCTTTTGCATAACAGGTTCAACATTAAAGAAAAAGCTTCCAGGTAGACCATAAACCATTCGCACACTAGAAAATGTTGAAAAGTTAAGGAAACAAACGAAATGTAAGGCAAATCGTTACAAAATGGCTTTTGCTCAGCCGATATATGACGGTAATTTTAGAAGGCCAAGAAATGATGAAGCGCATTTCCATTCATCTGGTTTCATTAACAAGCAAAATTACCCTTCTAGAGCAGCAGAGAACCCTCGTGAAAAACATGAAACTCCTCTCCATAATCAACGAGTGACAGTTTGGGCAATAGTGTCTGCATTTGGAGTTTGAGAATCTTACTTTTTTTAAGAAAATCGAGCTACTGTTCCAATCACAATCGCTCGGTATGCCCACATGCCGCAGACCTTTACGCAACCAAAATTGCAACAACTGGATGAAGAGATATGGTTTCTTTCTCTGGGGCTACCTCAAAGGAAAAGTGTATAGAAATCGTCTTCCAGCCATCAATGCCTTGAAAGAAACAATTCTTGCGGAAATGGCAGACATATCGCCTGAAATGATAGCGCGTTTATGGAAAACTTTAGAAATCGCTTAACCATTTGCCATTTGGATGATATTCTTTTTCATAAATGAACTTTACAATTATATAAACATTTTCCAACTCATTTCTTTCCTATTAATTAAATCCTTTTCATATCATTTTCTTGTAAATCCAAGCACAAAAGAAAAGAAAACAAAAATCATCCTAGAAAATTCCAACTCCAGATCCATGAAGCAGTGTATGAACATATCAAATGATTCAAGGGCAAAAAAGGATGTTCAAAATGTTTTAGGAATTGCATCGTCAGATGAAAATATCTTACAAGTCATATGTCATACGTAGCTTTTAGATGTCCTAGGACAGATACGTGCACAGTTCATGTGACGAGTTTCTCGTAAAAATTCAACTTGACATTTTAAAACAGAACGTTTACCAAATGAAATGTAGCTGCTTAACATATTAGAATTATTATTAAGGGAATTTGGACAAATGCTCTAAAAAAATCTTATTTAATATTTTCACCAATAAAATCTTTCCGTTTTTTTTTTGTGGTTGCCCGCAAACTTTCTGAGGCGAGTTTTTTTTTTATCATGCAAACCGTTAATACGGAGCTTAACACTGTGCTGCTCACAAATCGATAGAAGGGTCTAACGTTGACAACTCATTGACGACTGTATTATATTGTCGATAGCTTTTTTTCCGGTTCAACACTTGCGAGATGCTTGAAAACACATTTTTAAACGGTCACTTACAATGTCATAAAAATAAATGAGTTTTCGGACGTCTTTTCCTCCGGGCAGATTGTTTTGCGAAACTGAAAAAAAGTGTATTGATTTTATTCGGGCCCAAAGTAATCAACTTCTTTAGAATTAGGTCAAATTAATTACAAATTCTTTGGAGAATTCTCTAAATTAATAATCCCATTGTATCCTTTCGTGTATTACGCGTTGAATTTAAAACAATACTGCCGAATTCCGGTATTCCTAAATTAAAGCTCTGTTTAAATTTGTTAATAAACAGAGCCGAAGCCGAATTTTAATTGTTATTGTTTCTTTTTCGAGAGCCAATCTTCTCGGCTCCCGAGTGAAATTGAACGGAAAAATAATAAAGGACTCAATTTACTTTCTCCGCTGTTTAAATAAGAGAGAACCTAACACCTTCATTTTAGGTATTTTAATGTTAAATATCCAATTTCGCGCCTCGTAGCAACGACGCTTGAGTGGTCAAAGTAGGATACCTTTACTAAGAGAGGTCGACGTTTGTAACATGTGAGTTTATACCCCCTAGTTTAGCACATCAACAGGATGACAAGAGGCTATCCTCGGAAGTGATAAGGGACAAACAATATCTTGGCTTACGATCTAAGAGAACTATATTATGTATATATTCAAATTTTGGTGAAGGAGGACACCGTATAAAGTGGCTAAATGTACGAATATTGTCACCCTTCTCAGCATAACGAAGGTATTACAGATCATATGCGGTCTTTGTATATAATATATTATGGGAGAAGCGAAGCAAATTGATATATAATCCTCAATTATGTTATAATAAAGCGTTTGAGGGAGTTCGGATAAAACGAAATCGATACAAAGTTTAGCAGATTTCGATAACTTACAAGTGGTTTCAATTTTACTAATTGAGCCGTTCGTTCATTGCTATTATACAGGATATTTTTGAAATAGAATAAAAAAGTATGGAGTATTTCATGGACATCCTGTATTATCATATAATAAAACCTTTTTATAGATAAATTTTTCCCAGAAAATCGCCCAAAATTATATTGCCACTACAAGATAAAATTAGAATCAGAAATTTATGAATGCAGCAGGTACTTGCCATGTAAATTTCATAAAATTGAAAATATATATAACGCGAAATGGGGATATAGAACGCGAAGAGAAACAGGAACACATTCGCCAACTCTAGCGACATCATATTTTAAGCTTTTCTTTAATATTAAACTTTCAATATGTCGGCATCTTCATAGAAACACTTATTTTATCAATATTGGAGCTGTCCGTATATACATAAGGCCGATGATAACTCTCGTAACTTCCGAAATATAGTAGCCTTTACAGGCAAAACACACTCGTGGTGAATATTAAGTATTATATATCGGCCTATATCTTTTGTTTCGTACCTTTATTTACAGCAATTTCTCTCTGTTTATAAAACGTATGTTTTAAAATAATTCCTTTTGTGTTTTTGTATATTCCAAGCGACGTCTATTTATAGAAAACTAAGATAACGATATTGGAGTTAGGCTAGGAGCAGAACGAAATGTTTTATAATTTAAAATAGCCCCTTTTATCTACGGCGCGGCATATATACTCCTTTTTCCCTCTTATTTTGTGTATACCAAATCCTATCGCTTTATCAGTTGGGGCACTTTTAGTTTAGTGAATGTATCGATAAATATAAAACCCAGTTCAAGAGACTACGTCTAAAGATAAAGATTTTAAATACATACATAAAAAAACATTACTACATAGTTAGACATCGAAAATTTCAATGCATATACAGGATGTCCGTGAAATAAAATAAAAAAGTATGAAAAATGGAAAGATCTGATTTTATTAGACTTAAAACCAAAATATTTTGCAAAAATTCCTTCGCAGTCGCATATGTTCTACAGTCCGTGTCCATTTTATTAGGGACACCTTATAAATGTAAGCTTTTGTGTGTTTTCAACGCGATAATTTACAAATATAAGTATAAAAGCGTGTATTAGAGGAAGGGAAAGCCCTTACAACTTCATGCACGATAAGACACCATGCCATATGGCCAAAACCATCCAAAGTTTTTTGAAAACGTACGCTCTGCCAGTGTTACCTTGCCCGGTATATTCTCCCGACCTCAATGCAATTGAGAATGTGTGGAGTGTTCTAAAATCACGCGTGTATTGGAGAAAAAACACTACAAAAAAGCAATTAGTAAGAAATATTGAGGATGTGTAGTAAAATGACGTTACAATTACAGATTGTTGTGACGATGTCTATAAACAGTTCTGAATAAACTTATGCTTGTACAAAACGTGGTCCTAATAAATTGGGCAGATACTGTATATAATTACACCTGTTCATTTTCCATAGTTTTTTATTGTACTTGAAAGATATCCTGTATTACATGCTTACATATTTATGTGAATAAATACTTTTATATACACTCGAATCCTTTAAAATGTCTTTTCTCACTTTTCTTTTTTCATCGTTGATTAAATTTATACACGATATCCATTAAGAAATGAAAACAAAAGCAAAAAAAAACATGAGCACGTAACCAAACAACCCTCAATGTATCGGCAAAACACCATGCTCCAATTTATGTTAATTACGAAAAACAAAAATTTTCCACACACATAATCCGAGCGAAAATCCGCAAATCGCATTAGCTGCAGAGGACGGGATGCTGTTAAAATAATAAGATTGATCCTTGCAAATTTCAATTAACTTTAGCATTGATTGTTATCTTTATAAGTAAAATATATATAACCTCGAAGCTAAGGGGAAACGCGACCGCCAAGTTATTTTAGGTCGAAAAAAATGCTTTTAAAAGTAAATGAAATTTTCGCAGTCTCTGTGTTTGAATAATCCTATCTTATGACGGGACCCGGCGCCCATTTTACTTTAAATTTTAAACGATGCTTTATCATCAAGAATTAAAAAGCACGTTCGGAATTTTTATGATACACGGTACCATCGAAAAGTTACGTATTAAATTAAATTTGATTTTATTGTACCACGTTCTTTTGGAGTACTTTGTATATGCAAATACTAATCGAAATAAATTGAAAATTTCTAATAATAACAGTGCTGTTCCCAAGTTAAACGGTGCACTTTATATAAAAATAAAATAGACGAAGTAAAGCAAGAAAATCTGACAGGCAGTGCAAAGTAATTAATTGTTACACAATCTACGAAAGTAGCAGCACACAAGCAGATTGTAATAGCAGCTTATTGTAGCTTTTAGAGCTATAAAATTACATCTGTGTGGTTTTACCACTTTGTCTCGCTATGTACTGTGTTGTTATTTCAATAGATATATGCGCGAGTATATCGCTTTGAACTGTTTAATCAAAATTCCGGATCAATATCCAACTGAATAACTCTATGCACACTTGCGTATGTATAATTTATTTTAACATTAATAAACTTCACGTTCCGATAATAGAAAAGAGATGGGGGGAAATGGGTAAAAAAAAACAACTACTTGTTTTTGTTCTCCATTTAATATCTACCTCATTTTTGAAGAACATTTTCCGTTGCGGAGGCTGCCTACATCCGCCATGGTATGATTGATATATATTTCTTATCATAACTGAGAATTTTACAGACTCGAAAACGGTAGAGACAATGTGCTAGTGACATTTCACAAAAGCGGTATACGTATTTTATACATCGCTGGACTTTCCTGTCTAGAAGCATGTCAGAGAAGGGTGTTACTACACCCTCTATGATATATAGGCGTGTCAACCGATCCAATAAATGAATTGTATCTTCTTTTTCTGGGTGCCCGTTTAGTTTTACAATATAATCTCCAGACTACCGCGCCATATTCAAAAATTTTATGCGTGTATATATTATACTCGTAAGCGTATCACTTGCAAATTGTCCTGGGATGATTTATGCTACGAATTACGTGTGAAAAGGATTCGAACAGGATTAAAAAGAAAAGAGGAAACGTGTATATCCGGATGAATTTAGTGAATTAGTAGATTGGTACGGCCGTAACTTATTTTGAAAATAAACAGGGCATTTTTTATGTTAGGATTGTCACAGCTATTTTGGTTGAGCTATACTCTACTTAATAAGACTAACAATTCGCGGACCATAACCCGTTTAGCCGTTCTAATCCTTCTTTTTTTTTTACGAAACGCGGACAGAGAGCATTTAAGCGAAAAAATAATGGAAATTCCCTTGGAAATTCGTCACGTAGCGTGCGTGAAGTGCGAGAGCCTGCGAGCTAAATGCTTGAACGTATACGATCACTCATAAATATAACGATTGTTTTCCTAATTAATGGCAGGCGTGTACATGACAAACAATGGCTTGTGCAAGATCTAGTTTGTGTCATGATGTATACGGAATCAACTAGACGCGATGTATGTAATTTAAGTGCTCGCATACCTAAACAAAACGATTGTGATTTTTCACGATTTTAAATTAACAGCGGCTGCCAACTTTGTTAGTTTCATATTTTCAGCAGATAAATTACAGCTCGATTGTGTAATTAGATCGTTTCGCTTTTTATTTTTATTTTTTTAATTAAAACGTAACGGAGTTCCACAAGGTTTTATATTACGACCGACATCATTTATTAAATTGTTTATACACCTTTATATTTAAGATGTTTTATAATTTCATCAGATAATTTTGAATAGAAAAAATATTCATTTAATAGAAAATAAATATGCATGAAAAGTATCGCAAAACAATATAGCCTCATATAAATATATTTTAATTAAATTAAAGTTAATGCAATGCATAATCAAATTATATCTGACGCTACCAACAGATGCAGTGGGAAATATGGTTGAACATACACCAAATAACGTTTTACATTGGTTGATCGGTGAGCCCGCTTGCATTAGGATAATTCAGTTATTCATTAAGCCTATGATGTGTTTTAGATCTTATTTTTGTTGCTTTATTATTTCAACCGTAATATATCTTTATACGTTCAAAATAATATTGTTGTGTTTTTTTTTTTTAATAAGGAGTGAAGAACGTAGCCTCTACAATATTTTAGCCTCCAAAAAAATACCACGGAAAAGGATCTGTGTTAGAGGACGCGGATGAGATGATGGAAAATAGCATCCGAAGAGTTGGCCACTCTTAGATAATATACATGTTCCCCCACCATAAATCCACAATACTTCTGAGGTTTACTATCCAGAGGCACCAACCAAACGGAACTACTGCAACTACTAAAGGATGAAGTTAATCTTTTCACGCTCAATAATATTGTCCTTTGACATCCTTTCAAATTCCGCTTTGACCTATTGTTGAGATCATTTTAGTATTAGATAGTTCTTTACCTTAAATTGTTTATAGTCATCCATCTCTATAGAATGCTCGTAAAGCAACTATCTGAGATACCTTAAAATTCTGGACAATCAAAGCATTATACATAAAGTTTTAATTCTGTCCCCTAATATTTTTTTTCCCGAAGCTGTAGCTTTCCTTTACATCCACTATAACTTCTAACTTTTCCAATATATCAACTTCCAAAATACAATTGTTCCTTAAAATAGGAACAACCAAAAGTTCTCCATCAATTACCGTTGCACCAATTGTGAACTTAACGCCAAGTTCATCTACAATGGGTATTTACTTCTTGGTGGTTGCGACAATATTTATTTTCTTTATCGGCATATATTTGCCTTCATGTGACGAATTTTTACTTTCAATTTTAGTACTCAGACAGAGCAATCTTAGGTTAACCTCATGATCTAAGTCGTCCTCGTACACAGAAGAAACTTGTACATCCTTCTTCGGTTTCTTTTAATTTACTACCAGAAATTGTAACATTCTGTATTTTAATTGCTATCTTCTTTCTCTAGAAAGTTGTTTTGGGAATAGTACCCTGGCTTCTGTACTTATCCACTGAATCATTCGTTATAAATCGCATATTTTTTTCGTATACGATCATTATATGTTTCTCTCCACCTCATATTATTATTCTTCATTTATTATCAGTGTGCTTATCACCTGCCTCCTATGTACCAATTTTAAAAAACCTTCAATTGTGTTAACTCCTTGTAAGGCTATTGCTTGGATTACTTAGTTCAATTCAGCGACACTACCAGATTCTTAAATTTTTTGGATAGAATATTTCTTTATAACATAATCTTCTCTATTAGGATAACCTCTGATGCAATACTTTTCAAACAAGAGCTCCTGTCTAACACGTCCTTGATGGTGCTGACTCCAAAATTGTTTTCGAAATTGTCATTCAAGTTTTTCATAATTTTAAACCTATTGAAGAATTTAATAATTTTGTTCCATGTTTCGTCTTAAAACTTGTAATTTATATAACATCGACCCTTTATCCATTTGTATTTGCATTATTTATCGTTGAAGTCAGTTTATTGCGCCTCATTTATTCGAGCTGTAAGAAACCTTTCAATCTGTCTTATTTCATAACCCACACTTTTAATTTTCTGGTTGATAATACGAACATCCACCTTTTCCATTTCCATTTCAACCTTTTAAAATATGTTCAACTACCTCCTTCGTACTAGTACTGACTAAGTACCACCAACACTTTCGGATTAACGTTTGTAAAGTATATCAATCCAAAAATTCCAGTCATCCTCTCCTTGCATCAACATTTCACAAGGTATTTGAAATATATATATATATATATATATATATATTATTAGAAGTATAACAATAATGAACATTTTATCTTCTTTATATATATATACCTAACTAGGTACGCAACCCCTTTCATCGTAACAAAAGTCACATCGCATACATGAAAGTGTAACAATATAATAACATTCCAAGGTCTTAATATCGAAATTATATCATAGCATTATTTAGATTTTATCGCTTTTCTGAATGAGTTGATTTGTTACATAGTTTACCCCCTTATCAATTCCCTTAAGGACCTCCTTTCACGTTATTAATTTAATTGGCTCAATCAGATTTAAATCCTGGTGATTATATAAAACAAACATCATAGATAAGCAACATGAGAATAGTAAAATAGTAAACAACAAACTACGGCAAAACGTTAAATCAATATATAAAGATATAAAAACGAGTGGTGGTGTCCGTGATCTGTTTGTAATACGATCGATGGTATACGAATTCTGCGCAGTTCTTAAAACGTGGATTTTATATAAAAGAAAAAAATCAATGTAAGTATTACATAGTTTTCCAATTTTGTTTAAGGAGTGGTGTTATTGTTTGAAAATTATCTGATTAAATTATGAAGCACCCTGTATATCACATATAAATAATCCGCAGGTGTGTTTATTTAACGTTTAAATATTTATGTATAAAAATAATCTTTACATAATATTTGCTTACGGAGAACCTTTTTCCTTTATCGAAAAAGCATATCTTACTGTTTAAAACATTATCTAGTATCACCGAGGCAACATAAAACTTATACGTTGTATAATTTATAGCCGATATTATTGTCATATATCCGAAGAAAATAAGATGTAATAAAACGGTGCGCGCAGATAGAAGGCAATCATATGATAATATAGCGGAGGTTAATATAAATAGAAATAAAACCGTAAATACAAAGACGTAAAAGCATGTCAAGTGTAGGTTGAAATATGCAAGACTTCGTATAAGAGAGGCAAGGTAATACTATAGGTACAGAAGAGGACGGACAAAACTGCTTTTTAATTTAATACACTATATATATTCTAATACTAAGGCGATTACGCTTAAACCCCGCCAACCGTGCTATTACGAACCAGATACTTCCTAGCTGATCGAGTAAGCCGGGAATATATAATAAGAAAACTGAATTATCATCTGGTATATGTTAACGTTAATTAAATTTTCTAGTTCATCAAAAATTACACATTCCCTAGATATGGATCGATATCCTTTAGCAAACTGGAAATTGTTAGAAACGAGAAGCTAAACTATATCATCATTATTATAAATAAATCAAATATAATCTTTCAACAATGACTTCTTTCCATTTATCCATTCTAAATGAATACAACAATTTTAGCGTCACGTACATGAAGAACAAGGAATTAACACATTTAATAAACAGTAAGCGAGTTCAACGACATCCTCAACTATGCATATACACGATTTGAATTTCATAGTTCTTTTTTTTTTGTTACGTCTTCCGAAAACTCAATAATAGAGCTATTATAAATCAAATTTGGTAACATCTGTTGTGTTCAGATGAGCTTCACTGATTCTATAATAATGTTTATTCTGCAAATTAATAATTACATTAATAACAAAGAACCTGAAGGAATTATATAAACGGGAGCTGGTTTGATGGCTTTTAACAAACAAAATATTTAAAGACGCCCAAGCCCATCTACGTAGATCGATATATCCGTTTCATATATGCGCTGGCTCATATAGATCCACTGTAGGTGGCTAAATTGAAAGCATAATTTAGAAATATCCGAAATAAAAAACAGATGTTTTCGTTTCATGTGTTAACGAAGTCGGGTCTAGATCTAAATCAAGAGGAAATGGACATGGATAACGCTTCCCTTCAGCATACAATTCCATTTCCGTTTCAATTATTACCCAAACCGAAGATTTCAATTAAAAGTTTTGCTTATACAAGGTCACTTAAAATGAATTTTGGTAAAGCAATTGATTTTGTTGTATTAATAGTGTTGAACCTCTTTAATTATCCGTATCATAGCGCAAACAGTACGGGAAATATATGATTCTACACTTCAATTCAATCTAGAAACAAATCGTCAGATCGTCACCAATATTATCTCAGACGCCATTAAATTTGATAAAATTACAATTTCCGTAATTAAATTGCCGAAAAAACATCAGTCTTCGTAGGATTTGAACCCACAACCACTGCGTTACCAGCGCACCACTGAGCGTAATCGAACAAAAAGAAACGCAATTAAATATATCCAAGAGTTCCTTTTTTAGAACTCGTTAAAATTATTTTTTAAGCACTACTTCACGTTTATTGAGGTGTGGTAGCTGCCAAAATAAAGAATAGCGCGATTTGGGAACAGCGAAAATCAATTGTACGTGTTCATTTCCACCTACAAACGTCTCACTGGAATCTGCACTGATGATGAGAAAATCCTCAAGGGACGTCAAAGTAAAGAGCTTTAAAATCGAATTGGAATTCTGGGAAATTTTGAAATGTCAATTTCTCAAATGGAAACCACTTAGGGGTATTTGGGTACACTTAGCATGGAATAGCTATTTTTACCTTATTGACAAGCTTCGATTACTGAAAAATGATATATACAACAAGTTGCTGGAGGTGTAACAAGATCCTTAAGAAAATTAAATAAGTGTCTCCAATACACGCAGTTATTATTACAACAGCCATTTAATTAACAAATTTATTTACTCAGACTTAATGGATAAAAAATTATACTTCGGTTAAACATGATAAAACTCGTGTGGGCGACAGGAACAAGCGTACAGCGATAATGGCGCTAAGGAAAACATGGCGCATAGCACACTAGATGTACAGTCCCTGTCCGTATTATTAGGGCCACCTTATAAATTTAAGCTTTTGTGTTTCCAACGCGATAATTTACAAATACAAGTATAAAATTTATGAATAGGGTTTACAATACCTATCTAAATACATTCTCTAAATACCTTTCTAAGAAATTGAGAAGTGCCATTTAATGACTTCTTGCCTATTATTATCCCCTCATGAATCATTCTGTACTGTATAGAAGATGGATAGAAACAAGATTGAAAGACACAGTATTTCGTAGAATGTTATTTGGATCGGCTACTATTGTAGAAAGAATATTTATCTGTTTATGTAACAACGTTCTTTCCGTGTTGTACTTTAAGTTATTGCTTATATCTATTATCGCTATGCTATTATCCGCCAAAGAAATAGGAAATGTAATGTCTCAACAAGGAGTGCAGTACGTAAGCGATTCTACGAAGCCGCATTAAAATGTAGACGCCCCCTGAAAAAGCTAAGATTAACACCGATGATGAAGCGAGCACGTTATGAATGGGCAAAACGTTGTTTGAGCAATGTCTTTCGTTAAAGATCGTATTCAGCGAGGAGTCAAAACTAAAAGACATGACCGAAAGAGCCCAATTTGTTAGACAACGTCGATCTGAAAAGCTTGGTGAAGCTAGTGTATTAAAAACGGTGAAACACCCTCCGTCAGTTATGGTATGCTCCTGTATATCAGTCGAAGGTCCTGGACCGCTGTATTTTTGTGAAGGCATCATGAATTAACACCAACACAAGCGTGTATTGAAGGATGTTTTGATGCCATATATCAATGATTTAGATCCGAATGAAGGCCCTTACACATGGCCACGCTCTGCCAGTACTCAATGCAATTGAGAACGTGTGGAGTATTCTAAAATCACGCGTATATTCGAGAAGAAACACTACAAAGAAGAATTAGTAAGAAATATTAAGGATGTGTGGCAAAATGACGCTACAATTAGACGTATCATTAACGCTTGCATAGACAGTATGCCAAAAAAGATAAGAGCAATTATAAAAGCGAAAGGAGGCATTACAAAATATTAGTTATATAGTTGTGACGATGTCTATAAACATTTTAGCAAGTGGCCCTAATAAATTGGAGAGGAATTGTATTAACGTTTTAATAGCGAAATTCGATCAAAAACCGTTTAGTTTATGAGTTCCTTGAAATATTAAATCTTAGTACCAAAAGAAAAGATAATTCCAATTCATACACAATAAAGGGATGAAAGCCGCAATAAAAACTTGAAAAGGAAATGAAATTGTATTTCTCACACACAATATATTGCTACTTAACTATAATAACGCTTTAGAAATAATTTTAGGAGGTAGTGGTGCAAAAGAACGAACAACAGGAGAAAAAAAAAACGAGAAGATAAGAGGGCCAGCGTTTAATTTCTACTGTATTCGAGCTACACGTTCGCAATTCTATTGGCGTCGATTGTTGACAGGTCTACGCAACTTTATTAACCTATTGGGAAAAGTAAAAACGACAAAATATCCGAAAAAGTGGGTTGTCAAGCGCATTCAAGGGATAATGGCAACAACAGATAGCTTTATTGGGGTTTATAATAACAGAAAATAGGTTTTCTTTTTAATAAATTAGTTACGAATCAAATTCTATAATAATAACCCTTTCTTTAAATAAACATTATTTACAACGCAGTGTATTATTATACGGTCAGACTACCAAATTAATTAAATTGAAACGTTAAATCATTTCATTGTAAGCCCGAGTTTTTCGCCTACATTAATTCTGAACTTATGATTGTTACAACTTCCTGTCGTTAACTTCTACGTAGAGAAAACGTTTACTTCATTTTAAACGTAGCTCGAAGAAATATTTTTTTTGACCAAATAATATTTTTCGTATATCCCCCGGAATATTACATCCTTTTGTTTACAAATTCTATTTTCTACATAACAGTACAACTTCACCGGACACCTATGCATATATGCATAAGCCTATATTGAAAAGCATGGGAAGATCTCTTTTTTGCGTTATCCAATTGGGGTAGAAATTTGTTTTTAGGGGCTTTTACGGGCGAGGGAGATTCCTGGAAAGTTTTGACAACATCTCAACGTCACCAGAACGACACGGCAAACTTTTGCTAGCGTATTTTTTGCATGCCTTTTAACGAGGGTTATTCAAAAATTATCTTACGCCCCGCGGATATCGCTGGAATGCGGGAAAAAGAGGAAAAAGTAGGGTGGGTGATGATGATATTGTTTTCGAGAATGTATAACGCAGAATATGAGTGTTTTATGATTGTTTCAACGAATCGGAACGTTTATATTGCGTACTTTTATTTGACGGGTATATTTTACTTTTACACCCCGTTTTGGGTTTCCGTTTTATTTGCGTATAATTTCGCGACTTACGGCAAATATTTAGATATCATTCTGGGACGAATTAATAGACTATAATAACGCTAAAGAGGACGTCATTATCTCGAATAGAGATAAGCCTGCGAATATCTACATATATATACATATACGTATATATGTATAAATGCAGCTCTAACAAATTCATTTATCAGTGACGCTCCATGTAGGTTTTAAAACAATGTAGAATGAATATAATATATAATTATTAGGACAATGAACTTAAATGAGCATATATCATAGATTACAAACATTATATTTCTGTTCTTGCAGACAAAAATACCTCAAACCGTCTCCATATTTGGTAACGCTTGTATAAATAAATAAACCTCTTTTTTTGTGTCTAAATACCCTTGTTATCAATAACAAAGGAAGCTAAAAATAATATATGACACATTCGTTTTAACTTTCCAATACAGAAGAATTGATTATTCAGCTTGTTTATGACATTGCATTGCGTTGCAAATGACTTATTTGTGCGTTATACGGGTAATTGGTTACTCATTTTATCTAGAAGACTGGATACTATGTTATATGGAAATTGTAATTCCTTTGCAATAAGTAATGTTGTAATTCTAACTATTTTAAACAAAGGGAAAAAATAGTTATTGTATTACGTTTATAACAGTAAACACATTAAGAAATAAAAAAGGAACACTATAGAAGTCGTAAAATGGTTAGTTGCAGTAATTACATTAAAAACATATTTCCAAGTGCTTCTAAATTCAAACGGTAATACTTAACGCTTAAAGGCTTTAATTAACTAGGGTTTAACCGTTCCATAATCTGCGTAAAACGGAAAAAGGGCTAAATACGATATTGAATAACTGGTAAAGGAAGGCGGGCGACAAAATCGTCGCAATCTTTTATTGGATCCGCGTACAGGAATATAGAACGCGGGAAAGTAGGAGGTATTTCTGTTTCCCGAAAAGCGATTACAGTAAATAATGCGGATCAGGCAGCACTTTATCCTCCCACTTCCACGTTTAAATCGTATTTATATAGTTTTGTCTAAACACAAAATTACTATTGTGAAAAAGAAAAATTTTCTACAACAGCAATGCTCCTTCGATATATATCCAGCAGCGTACAAGGGAGATTTATACGGCTTTATCCTATTTAGGAAAAGAAATTGCAACATCAAGGGCCACTTGGTAATTTCTACAAGAGAACTCCATTACTGCATTACGTTTTGAACAAGTTTTGGAAGTCGCTGTATACGTAAAAACCTCACCACTACGCCTTAGGAGAAGCAAACCATTCAGTTTTATTAATAAGCGTTATTATTTAGTTTCGCCCAAAGGCGTTGACTTTAGATACGACCTTCTCTCGAGGTAAAGAGATCAAAGTAAGCAGGGATACAACAAACCTTTCATTCGGAACCGTACAGAAGTGCATATAAAAAAGACCCAGGGTATGTTTACCGTGTGACCCCGATGTGATACATACTAATTTGGTGTCTTTTCTCCTATAAAAGTCCAACGGAATTTATCGCAGATTCACCGGGATTTATTGGAAAAAAGATCTTGTGTTAACATAACCTCTTTTCCTCCGAGCAACGGGTTTTGTAAAATTTATCTCGCGTTCCACGGAGATATAAAAAGTTTTCTAAATTAAGGGCGATGTATTTCTCCCTTTTAACACTTCTATGCGGATTTTTAGGGATTGGTAGTAAACAAATTAAATCCGGATATTGTGTACATATTTCACAGATTGCCCAAGAAAGTTATTTATAGTTCAATTTCATTATCAATGACATTTATTTAAAATTTTTCCGGTAAGTTGTGAAACAACCTGTATAATCGAAAAACGTTATTATTCCATTTAAAACTTATAACCATAACAGGATAATTTAAAAATAAGGAAGGTGGTTTTCTAGCATGGAAATATCTTATTTACGAAGCGTTGAAAAAATTAGGTTAACTATGACTAACGTAGTCGTACTTGAAAATTAAATTGGATTTGCGTTTAGTGAAATTATAAGAAGCATTTAATGAAAGTATACGTCAATTAAAAATTGTAGTAGGTTCTATAAGCTCGTCGATTAATTTTATTATACCTTTCTAGAGAACAAAAAGAGTACTGTTTGATTTGGTTGCTGAATTATCGAAAACGATTGAATGGGCACCTTTCATGATTTTAGATCCGTGTTTTTTTCTAAATCCACCGCAGCTTGACGTAACTCGCTGAGAGCCAACAACATAAAATAATCAATGTCAATGCGTTTCGCTGTGGCTTTGCTTAGGTTAATATTCCGTTGCCCGTTTTGCCATTAATAAAAGTGAAAGTTAGGTGTAAACGAACAACGCCGAGAAGCATTTTAAATCAGTCTACCGTAAATATATTCTACACGTTTGTATGTGGAACAGGACGTATTTATAAAATTACAAATGGCTGCGGCAAACCAACGGAGAATACTATCAGCAACATCTTGTGTTCTTTGTATTGGAATCTGAATCACCTTGGTCTCTCTCTCTCTTGACGAACTTAACGGTAGTTTTATTGTTCAAGTAACGCGATGCCTTTACATTGTGTAAGATGTTAAAATTTTTCCATTTCAAATGCGTAAGTGTCGTAAAACATCCTGGCTTTTACTTAATCGGGCTCATTACGTAACGAGTCGAATATATTAGCCTAAATAAACAAGGGCATTTCCGAGAATACGAGGATTGATTAAAAAATGCATCTCTTCCAATGCTAGTCAAGTATCAATGTAACAAACTTCTTCAACACATTCGTAGAAAATTCATAAAGAATACATTTCTGCCATTTTAAATTAATTAATATATTCCATTTCTGATGTAGTAATTTTCAATAGCAATTGCCTTTCAGTAAGTCTTCTTTTCAAAAATATTTCATATACAAACATATATGATCGAAGTTGTGTATATTTTTTATAAGTAGATAAGTCAATGGCAGCTACGGTGACTATATTTATCTTTGCAAATTTACCATTTTGTTAAAAAAATATGTCTAAATCAAATGAAATGCCAAAATACGTGTCAATCATATAAAATTTTTACTAAGCAATATTCAAACATCACAAAAAGTTGAAATAAATATAAAACATAATTTATACTTTTTGAAAAAAAATAAAAACAAATGAATTTAATTAAATCAAAAGTTAATATTGATCTATTGGTTAACTCCGGAGAAAATTAAAAATTTCGTTGAAATTTGTGTACATCTGCATCAATGGAAATACCCATTTACGACTTTCCTGAACTCCAATAATTATTAACGATGGAAACAGAATTGTTCAATAACGGAAGAGGTACAAGGAGATAGAACATAGACCCATAACATATAACATTTGCACGTTAATTAAATTGGAACTATCCTTGATTCTTTTTTCAGCAGTTAATAGCTTAATTAAAATTCCGACTTCATCAAAAAGCTAATCTTCATTCAATATTTCTCCCAAATACGCTCTGAAGGTCTCCAGGGTGTAAGCCTATCCATTCAAAAAGCTTCATTTCATTTAAATTAGTGCTCTAGTTGTTTACACAATTTTGAATAGTACAGAAATTTTCTGTATGACTCTCCGGGATTATTCAGCCGAGAAAAACATTCTCTCACTTTCAAACGATGGTGCAATTTACTTTTGAGATTATAATATTTTAAAGCAACCCCTGTCGCAGATATTTTATCGTTTTTGGTTCTCGTGGGAGTTAGATGGGACCAAGAAGCCACATTCTATACGAATGATATCCACACTTCTGATATGGTAAAAAAAAACCTGCTTAATAATTATTAAATATGTGTATCAGAATGAGATGTCAGGTAAAGATCATTTTTAGCGAAAATGGATTTTATGCGTATATCGGTTCCCCTTGTTATTCTGCATCGTTCGACTTGATAACTAGGTATATCCGCTTATTAGACGGTGAGATGTCACTACCGTATATCCAAGTTGTCAGTTTCGAACAAGAAATACATATATCTGGGATTTACCTACTTCCCAGTTCAGCGTTGTGAAGTGTTTGATAGACAGGTATCTGTGGTGTTTTAAACGATGTTTGTATATATCCAATGAGACAGAAATAAGCAATTTTGATGACATTGATGATAGGAATAAGAACCCTGATTGTAATGAAAAAGAAAATACTGTTAATTTGCGTCGTAATACGAAGTTATTCGAAGAAATTGTACAAAATCAAAACACAGGTGTAAATGTTCGTGTTAACATTTAGAAAGGAGATGCGAGAATTGCAAAATGAAAATGTCTCCTGGAAAAAGAAAGCGAAACAACTATTTGTGGAAATAAGACATATCCACATGTGGTGTAAACATGCTGGTTACAGCTACTTGTCACTGCAGCTGTAAAGATAACTGCAAAAAATTCAATACTTCAAGAAATAAAAATATTCAAGATGTGTATATGTTTGGATTTGCATTTGATCAAATGTTTCATCAGAGTTCACGTAAACATAGTAATTTAATTTGTACCTTTCTCAATTTTGAAAAATCTCACTTATAGAGGTACATGATTTAATGAGTCAATGGTACTAATAAAGTTCACCCTACGTATAACCACTTCCAACCGTGACTGTCATTCTTTTTCAATTATATTCTTCACAATGTTCCTCTTTCTGCAAGCAATTATATTTTCGGAGTCTAAATGGGGTTTGATATTACTTCGAGTACTATTCGAAATATTTATTTTACTTTTAAAATGTTGCAGTAACCAATACAAACAGGGTATAATACAAGAACTATAAACTAGAACAAATACTTCTACTAGTCTGGTCGAATATTCTTCAAATAAAACAGTATGTCTTTAAAATTACCTATTTATTCTAAACAAAAATTCAACACCACTAAACAGTATATTATTTAAACCAGAATTAACTAAAAGCGTATATAAACTACACCTCTCTGTTCTTACCTAGTCTAGAGCTATCTCATCTTTATTCAGAAACGTATCGAACAGAGTGAAGCTTCCAGAAAATTTGAAGTGACGGCTGAAATAACAATAAGTTGTATTGTGCGTAGAAGTTAGAAGTGAGTGCGTCTGCACAGTATACTAAAGGTCGAGAAAAAGAATTGTGAAAGATATTAGAAAGTAGAAGCTCTGAGTTTATTACGAATTATATATATAAAACCACAGCTTTTAACTGTTTAATTATATTCTATTGTCCATTTCTGTATAGTTACATTTTATGTTATAGATTCGTCGATCTAAGATGCGGGAGCTTCAAAATATATAGTATACATATAACAAAAGATATAAGAATCTCAAAGAAAATGCTGTCCTTCTAAAATGGTCAGTGAAGTTATAACATGACAATAAGGATCAAATATACATCACGAACATGTATAGATTTCTACACAAATATAAACAAGTCATAACTGAAAGCAAATAATGTCAAGAAATTCGAGAGCTTAACGTAGAAAATATAATAGGTCGTCACATTTAATATATCGGAAACCGGAATAAGCGTATTGTTCCCATTGTATCTTTAGCAATGACGTGGCACGGATGAATTAATAAAATAACCGGAGATCTTACAAACTCCGTTAAAATTGAAAAGAATACAGATTGTGCACACAGATATTAAAGAAGAAAATTGTTCAAGTTAGTATTATTCTTTCCCTCGTTCTATTCTTTTTCATTTTTTTCCTCTTTCATATGCGAGTTTATATTTTTACTTCACTTATCTCTGCTGCGTATGAAACTTCTTTCCATATTTTTCCAAGGTAAAACGACTTCTTATTTGTTTCCTTCAGAGTTACAATGGAACTTTTTACTAAGAAAACAACGCGCGACAAGAAAAAAAGTGAAGAGCGCGTTAGGAACGAGAAAAGATGTATTGACAAACTTTTTTAATATACTAATGCCCTTTTGATTGAGTCAAGACCACGCTATAAGTTTTCAGTTTTTGGAAAGAGAGAACAGATGTTAGAATAATAGGCTTTAACTTCTTGGGATAATGCAAAATTAAAATTGAATAGTCACTACTATTATTTCTCCGAAATAGAACGTTTCTCTTTTGTGTTTTTCTTTTCCTGTTGATGGAAGGCTACGGAAAATCATTTATCTACGTTGGTTAACGCGAACATTACGTCGGAAGTATTGAAAACAATACTCATTTCGCACCCTGGATCCATTTCAGCCCTTCCAGAAATAAAAATACAAAGCACATTGCTAATGTATCCATCTAACACGTCGGTTTGCTCCCCTGTGGCTATTTTATTGCATCATACTTTATTAGACAGAGTGGCATTAGCTATAGTAAATGAGGTGAATTTATCGTGCAAAAATCTTTTAGAGACGCTTCGCTTCTTATACATACTGTATATACATATAATTATTTTTATATAATATTAAACACACTTGGAAATAATATATTACACAATACTCCGAGTAATTACATCCACACCCAAAACTAATTTCTAATTCCTCTTACAGAAAAACGTTTCTAAGCGCTCATTTTTTTCCTTCTATTTCTCTAAGTTCGAACAACGCATCGCTCGATTTCTTTGGCTGCATTTCGTTGAGGCACATCTGTTACTGTTATACAGTTTCACTACATATAAGGACATGATGAAACAGTACTTAAAAAAGACATATTTTCGAAACATATGTCCGTTTGTATGCGTTCTTCTTGACTCCTGCAATCACATCTTTTATAACGTAGATAAGTACTTCGGAGAGGATTTTTCGTAGGTAATTTTTCAAAGAATTTATCTAACAAGATGACTCCGACATACGATACTTGGATAACTACGTATGGACGGATAATTGGATGAAAGAGGAATCTAAAAAATGTCGTAGGCGTTTCGTCAGAAACGTATAAGTATCTATATAAATAAATAAAGGTGCGTCTACACTTGAAAAATAAGAAAATCCATTCTTCCCCTATTTGTTGTTACATAAAAATAAGAAACAAATTCAAAACGCATCTCCTGTATATTGCTATAAATATCAGAGCATAAAATAAAATATACGGACCACTATATCTATATAGTGTAGTGAAGTCAGATTGAAACGGGCGTGACAAATGCAAGAGAGGTATGATAGATGTTGTCGCTGGGAAAGACGCCATGTAGAAAATGCGTCCTGGAAATGGGAAATTTTCAGTTATGGCTGGTAGCGTTGAGAGAATTAGGTATAAAAGACGAAGAACCTACGAAAACGGTGGCGGTTGGAAAAATTGGATACCTGTAGATGCAGCGACACCCAATTTCGTACAACAATACACCCTTTAACTCGCTTATAATTCATTCTCATCTAAAACAATATGTAATTTAGTGTGAAAATGGAACTTGGCTTTCTAAATTGACTAAATTCTTCACAGTTGCTTGTAATTACGATAAAAATTCCTTATTACGGAAACTTTCTACACGTAATCTAGAAACGTTATACAATGGCAGAAAATTAGAGTTATAATACTTTAAGTTTTGAGTTATTAGAACACTTGGGGGATGTGTAAAATAGCAGGAGTCGTATTAGGGGTTTGGCGAGGTGAGGTAAACGGTAAGAGGAGTATCTGTTTGTATATATAAAGGGTGAAACGTGTGCCAGATGAAAGGGTTATTTCGCTAGATTCTACACACACAAAGCTACGGAATGGCAAATTCAGTTACTTGAAAGAGGTTAGATAGTTGATAAGGAGTCGTAAGCAGGCATTTGCAGACTAATGTTATTACTACGCAGATTTCAAATATTGCTCAAACTGAAAATTAACGAGCTTAATAGATCGGTTTGTGTTTGTAACGCGCTCTATCGTGTAACAACGTCTTCTAATGCCATCTATAATTTACGCATGCTAAGAACATGATTCAATTAATGTTAGAGGTATGTCAATTCCAAATGAGATCCTGTAATAGAGCAAGACAGTACGCGGCATTCAATAAATATATGAGAAGATAGATAGGACTTCTAAACCGTTAATTAATACTAAAATTTATATTTAAGTGTAACCAATGAACTAAAAGGAAATCGCAAGGTACAAAATTGGCACAAGCCTGAGCGAAGATATTATGAATAGAAAAAAAACCGGAAAAACAAAATCTGCATTCCATCAATGATATGGTGAAAAAGATTCAATTAAATTATGAATGAAACAGTTGTTTACACAGCAACGCCGGAAGGAAGGGGTGCCAACTCTTGGGCGTAAGTTTTTGAATAGCGCTTGCAAACAGTTTAATGAAATGCAGCGGAGGTGCATCTAACAACCCATCCTACTCCGAAAGCGTTTAAAATGCAAATAGAGTTCTTTATCTACGCTGACTATCTAAATATCTATATCTTTTTCCACGACATAAACTGTTATCAATTCAAAATGGAATTATTTTAATCAAGTCCCAGTATATCCTCTTAATTAACTTTTTCAGGCTACAATAAGATGAACGAAAAAGGAAAAGGCGAAAAAGGGGATAAGAGGGTGATGGAAATGAGCGAAAGTCGACAAAGCTGATAAATTACTTGTCAGGCTATGGTGGTCCTTGTGAGATGCAAACTAAGTTACACAATGATGTAAAGACCTATTTCCATAGGAAATTGATGAATTCAAATTACACCATAAACCGCTACGTATTAGATTTAAATTTTTAAACTCTAAAAACATCTAACAACACATCTTTTAATCTCACTTTAAAACGAAGATAAATGCACGTAAAAGTTGATTAAAATTTTATATACAAAGCAGAAACATCAACTCAACGAATAGAGCGGAAATGTCAATACAATATGGGATGTCCTATCGCGGTGCGTCTGAACCTGTTGTCCTTTTCAATTATGCACAGTATCCGCTATGTTTTCTTTAGTAATAGCCCTTGGAGAGATTCTTGACCTTTTTTGTACTAAAATCCAGTCTTCGGATCTGTGAATTTTTTATGCCGCGAGTAACTAATCCCAAAGACTCTTACCTATACATACAGATGTGTCCATATTTCATTCATTCAATGCAACTTCGAAATAAAGAAGTCGAAACAAGTAGTCGAATGGGAAAATGAGAAGAGGCCGAGTAATTAACAAAAGCGGAAAAAATGGCACACATACTTTAAGATGACATCGCGCTAATGAATTCTGTAGCATCTGCGATTTCTAATTTAAATAATAGGTTATAATTACATCTTTTATAATGACGAGACGTAATTAACCGTTCAAAAACAAGTGAAAGCGATATAGAAAAGGACAGAAACACGCGAACCAACTCAATGGGAAACAAGACCGGCTAGAATCTAGAAGGAGACGGACGGCTTTGGCATGGCCTGGTGCTCTTCAAGAATGGTAAAAGAGAAAATACGAAAGATATATCGATGTAGATAGCAATTAGTTGGTCATATGCATAGATCGACGTAAAAGGGCAAAAAAGACAGCAAAATTAAAAAGTTGCAGTCATTAATCAACACGTTTATTAATTGAGAATATATACAAGGTGTCTACATTAAAATAAGCGGAAAAGTTCGTATAAAACATTGTCATGCAGTGCATTTTATTTTTTAACTAAGCACCTTAGGACCATGCTATATAGGAACTTTTTTATTTACTTTAATGAAAGCAACACGATTATGTACGCCAATCTAAACCTTTGAAGACATCCTGTATACACAGGATGATTGCAATAAAAACAATAGATATATTCATTATATTCCAGCATACTCGGAATTCAACAATAACTAGATTTTAGCAATAGTCTACTAGACCATCATTTAAGGAAACAGCTCAAACCGCTACAGCCGGTGTAAAGGAGCTCGATGGTGTAAATGAGGTTGTCTTATCAGACTGGGGGCGAATTCCGGTCTGACTTCGAATCAAGAATTACCCCATTCCGCATCGACGCCTTTACAAGACGCCGCGCGTTCTAGAGCTAAAGAGGCAACTGGTTTGGAAATGGCCCCTGTTTGACTTCGGAAGCTTATTGTTAGATAAGTTTGTTTTAGTTTTCCATTATTACGCGCAAACTCTGTAATATCCTAAGTCGTTCTCGCACACGAACACATAACTTTGGAGGACAACAGCTACCTTCCCCCCATATCTCCCTTCTCTTATCTGTTAACGTCAGACCAAGAAAGGGCCTTTTATTCGCAAAATTGCGCTGTTACGTATTGGAAAGATTGAAATTATCGTTTAGAGATGATTCAGTGTACCAACTACAACGTTCAAATCTTTACATGGGGAGGCAAATAGAATTCAATACGAAGGGGAGAATTAGACAATTTATTCCTTTTTAAAACAATTAAAATCGGGAAAACAAATTTTGGTAACATTTTAAAATGTAAAATATGTTTTCTATATTGGTATTTAATTTCGTCGATTACGAATTCCATTCTCTTAAAGCTATAGTAAACCGCTGTTTTTTTGAATATCATTCGTATTTCATTGAGCTATCATCTCGGGTTTATTTACACGTTTATATATTGGCAAAGCCTTCCACGATAACATGTAGTAAGTATATAAATTTGTACTCACAAGCTTCGGTGCGTATGTATGTGTATATTCGAATATAATGAGCTTCTCTACAATTCTCCGTACGTCATTCTATTTTTAGAATAGCATGCTACCGCAACAAACCAAGTTCAGTCCCCTACTGACAACACTGTTGTGGCAAACCTAAACTGTCGTCTCGCTATTTTTTTTGTATTAATAAATGAAAAATTAGTAAGTAAAACGTCGTGAATACGGAACGCTTAATGCTATTTAGAGAAAGAAAGAAAATACCCGATGAATCTGTTTAATAAAGGATTAAATAGGCGTCGGGAAATTGTAATAAATGAGTCACAACGTTCACAAAGCCTATCTAAACGAGATATGGTTATTTCCAATTACCCAAAATAAAATTTATTATTCTCAATAGATTATACAGGTTATTCAAAACGTATTAACATCTATATCCACACTTATAAGCAAAGATAATTTCCTTAATGTTAAAGGAATATCCATTAATTAAATCAGAAAATACTAAACCACTTACATTCAAGACAATCTGAATATGTATTGTTTTTTTTTTATAAAATGATGACCGTGAAGAACTTTTAAGCCAACAAAATCTTCAGTACTACGATCCTAAACAGAAGCGAATTCATAGAATCGATTGCAACAGCCTACGCTCCCATATTTGATTTGCATTTTGAACTACAGCCCGAAATATGCAAAAAGATGCTGTAACATTTTCAAAACTTTGCAAGAATCTATGACAAACTACAAGGTTACCACAATTTCGTTTTCTTTTTTTAAATTCAGCTCGTTAAATACTATAAAATAGCTCATACCAATCATTGTGTTACGTTAGTTAGTTATACGTCAATCAAAAAATAATAGGAAAAATATTTTCTTAACTGGTTGTTCCAAATAGTTAATCCTGTACATCTTGGCCCAACAAAAACCAACATTTAATTGCTTCTGTAGCACATCTAAACGCTTTTGAGATGACGCAGTGTGAAGCTTTCCCAATACATTTTCTTAGAGATTAAATGTTTATGGGAGTTTTCTGATGCAAATAATTCTTTGTTTGATCAAAAACTAACTATTGTTCTAAAAAAAATTATTTAAGGTTTCTGGATAAAAACTGATCTGCATAATCGATTACCGTTATTTCAATATCCATATTCTCCTTTCGTTTTGAGCTATGCCTTAGGAAAAGCTTTTTTTTTAAATTGACTCGCACAACACTACAAAATAATTTAATACTCAGACAGCTAGCTCTTCAGTTATTAGAAATATAAGAAAATTCGGAAAATAGACAAAGAATTCTAAATTTAAGAGAAAAAACAGAGAAAAGTCAAAAGTAAACAATTTTGACATTAAACGGTTTTGAAAAGATTAATCAAATAACATTTTTTAAAGAACAATTATATGGGCATCTTCTAATGCAACCAATCACTTATTTGAGTATAAATTAGTCGCTATGTTTGGTACCCGTTCTAAATACTTGTGGGTAATTTTCAGGTCGAAATTAGAAATA
Organism: Trypoxylus dichotomus; assembly: GCA_023509865.1. Lineage (NCBI taxonomy): Eukaryota > Metazoa > Arthropoda > Insecta > Coleoptera > Scarabaeidae > Trypoxylus > Trypoxylus dichotomus. Next base: position 6,312,534 of record CM042083.1, on the reverse strand, counting down.
GCGAAAATTACGAAGAATTTCACCTGAAATTGAAACGAGATTTTTCTGCAATAAAGGAAGGAGCCAATGCTAAGTGCCTAGATAAAAACGAACTGTTAGAATCAATTTCCGCTATCTTCCTTATTTCTACAGTTATGCCCCAGGAAACATAAAAGTTATACGAAATTTTTAGAACTTCAAAAAGTTAGGAAAGATTGCAAAAAGGAAAATCAGAATTATTATAATAGTTGTTTTGAGCGTTTGGTTAAGGGAAAGTCAATTTCCGTTAAACCTAAACAACTTTAAATAATTAAAATGTTTTAAAAATAAAAAAAAACTTGGGAACTGTTTGAAGAGTTTTGAAAAAATTGTAGCTATGAATAAAAAGCGCGCCAAAATTAAAGAAACTGTTCTGTGGATTCATTTTTAAACGTTATGGGTCTTGTTTAATTGCCCAAAAAAAAAAATACGCAAAAGTTTGGAAAAGTTTAACGAATTTAATGATGTAAGAAAGTTTCGGAAACTATTGTTAAACTAACCGAAATAGATATACAGTAGTTATATATAATAATAAAACACAATAGAATAGTTTTGAATAAGTTAGAGAAGTTTAATGTCCCAAAAAAGGATCGAAGAAGCGAAACAAAGTGATATCGAGATCGCGGAAATTTTGACAGTCGTCGAGAGGGACCACCGGCGGATGCGGTAGGGTTTGGTTATAGCGCCGGTTATACAGGCCGTCTCCTTTAAATAAATCGTCATGGTCAGGTTAGGCGAAAAAGAAAACGCAAAGAGGGGCGGAAAAGAAGTAAAAGAAATAGATGGTGTGAGCAAAGGAAAGCATACATCACCATCTCAGTAAATGATATCTGTTAGTAGTGGAATGCACGTGAGGAATTTGGCACTAGACGTCAGTCAGGGGCTGGCGTGGCTAGGTCCCGGCAACTTGCGATCAATAAAGTTACCGCCTCACCGCCATGGGGGTGCGCAGATGTGTACTTAACCGTAAGCACGCACCGTTGACTGGGCGAGATGAAATCTAGCCCACGTTACCTTATTCGCCCTGTGAGGCAGTTGCCGATATTCTGCATAGACTTTCGATGGGATACACCTTAGTGTTTAGTCGTTGAGAGAAGCAACCGAGCACATGGCAGAAAAGTTTGTGGTGTATTCCCCCATATTACGGGTCATTCATACAGGCAGCGCCAAAGCAGCAGAATAAAACGACAACATCCACCGACTACATATAACCGAGCAAGTTACGTATGCATAACGTGAAGATAACACTTGTAGCATCGCTGGTTGGCGTATAAAATTCCAAAGTAAAGACCTTGTTTTCCGCAAGAAATAATTTGGTAAATCGAACGTTTTTATCACTAGAACATACGTTTTTTGTTTTTGTTTTCAAACCCTTACCTATCACAACATCTTTCATAATTATGTTTCTCTTTTCATTCATTCTAAGTGTTGCACGTCAAACTTTTTAAATTAGACACTAGATGTGGGATGTGACCTTGAAACCTTTTTTCAACTCATAAAATTCACCGACCCCGAAATATATGTAACCTTCAATTCCAAAACATTTATAAGTACATTAAGGCACAGCTTGTTTGTTGTTGGTGTTGTACTTTGATGTTATTTGATGTTCTTTGTTATTTGTATTTATTTATAGACAATATTTGCGATAAATGTATGACCTTGAAGTTAAAATTTAACGGAAATTTAACGAAACTTGAAACCAAAATACTTTTAATTGTTTTCAAGAGTTTTGGTCTTACCAAATGTCAAACTATTGCAAAACAATTTAAACATTTCAGATAAAAACTGAAGCAGTTGGAAGATAATATGATCCCAAAATGTTATCGAGCAAAATTTAATCATCTAGTGTAGGCCAAAAGTCCCCCAACAATGCTCAAAGTTTATTTAATCAACTTGCTCGTAAGAAAATATTAAAACAATAAAATTGCGACTTTAGTGAGACATCACCAATAGCTTGTGAATTTGGAAATAAAGTTAACTAACAGATTTAAACTATTTGTTAAATTTAACAAATAATTTGAAGCCCTTCATTCGTATAAAGAAGCTTAATGAGCAAAATTTAAACTAATTAAAGCTATAATGTTCAAAGTTAAATATTTAGAAACATCTCTTCATTCAAAACTACGATCGTAAAATTGAATCGGTACTGCGTGAGTTGAAAAATCATATACATTATATTCAGTGGTGACCCAGAAGTGTGTAATCGAACTTCTAGTAAATAGCCAACTGGCACGTGGCCAGGATTTCTGGGGATTCGCCATTGTAAAACCAGATAATTCCTGGTTTAATATATGTTTAATATATAATTACAAAACCAATCATTTATCAACGCTTAGAGATCATTAAAGATGCAGTTTTAATAGCACAATTAAATCTTTGAACATGGCATTTTCAAACTGACAAAGAATTTTACTATGACCGACGATAAAATTCTTGAAATACTACGAAAAATTGTTGTAATTAGTAAAAAACGAGTTGATAAATAATTTAAACAATTTAAATCATAGTTTGATCTCTGAAATAATTACAAAATTAAAGACTTACCGTTGAAACGCATCGGTGACTAGGTGAGATGAAGTCGAGACCTCGTTCGCCAGTACCCCCAAAGCATTGCTTAATATTCTGCATGAATTTTCTTCTGATGGACTTCAAAGAGTAGACGCAAAGGGCCGAATGATTGGTTGGCTGATTAGGATGCTGTGGATCACTGCCACTGAATACGCCAAATAGAACGTCGTCTTGAGCAGTTATACCAAGTACTGATGCTAGTTCGGAGCCTGCCTTCCCCACATATGCCGCCTGCACCAAATTGTAGTTTTTGTTGTTATTTGAATTCGTTCCATCGCCATGAGCAATATGAGTACAGTCCATGGGGATCTCAGTGTATGAATAGTAATTCTCGTCGTCATGACATACTCTAACTAATTTACTGATGTACTGATTTTGGGAAGTCGTATGCTTCATCTGCGTCGTCAAGAAATAGCTGAAGCCTTCGGATGCGAAACCATAAACGTATTTGATAACGTATCTTTCTCTTGCTAATGAATTAACGAACATTCTAGTTCCGGTTGTGACTGCGGTTTGTGCGATACTGAACATCTTTTCTTTATCTAATGATCTACTACTGACAGCCGGAACTTCAGTTCTATACAGAGATTTACCAGAAAATGTCACACCTACGTACATGACTTGAGTTACTGGGGGATTCGGTGGTCCAGGAGCTATGAATGCGACAGTAGATGCGGTGGCATCATTTGCAACGACGGCTTCGCGAACAACTTTGGCAGCATCGGAAATATTATGGAGATTTCTAACTGAGCATATGCCTTGGAATAGGCTTCCGCATGAGATCAAGCGTGTTGTTGTATAATCGATAACCAACGCTTTATTGACGTTGTTGGTCAATTTCTTTTTGGCGGAATTACATTCTAAGACTGAGCAATCTTCAGCGTCGTAATCTGGGCCGGTTTTTGCTTCGATCACCAGGTCAAGATCTGGCGAGAGTTGATATAAACGGTTCACCGCCCCTATATATACGCGGCCAGTGTTTTTGTCAACTACTAGATGATTAAATTCTTCTACTTCTGGATTGGTTTCGTTGAATACGCGAATTATATCACTGGATCCGCTTGTAGCGGTTATGGCCACGACGAGGACCACAAATAACTTCTTGAAAAGCCGCTTCATTGCGGGAGCGGCGGTTTGATAGCTTCACGTCATTCGATCTGAAATGAGTTAAAAACAATACTGATTAACACCCCCCCAAACTAAAAAGATCTCGAATATAACATCGTTACAACACTTTGCAAACAACAGAGAATGGAGACACTAAACAAATAATTATTAATAAACATTCCTACTGCTACGACTGTCTACAAAATTCGATAAAAAAATTGAAACAAATTCAACAACTTTCTTCCTCACGAGTCGACATGATTTTCGAAACGAGAATTTAAATGTTCTCACCGCTAGTTTAACACAAAAGATTCGCAAATCATTTACAGCTGAGTGATAACGTCTAAAAATTCGAGAGCAAACAAATCGTTAGGTTTTAGTCAAAGCAGACCGAAAATTTTTTGCACCGTTTAAAGAGACAACGTCGAGGAGTTTCGACGAGACGAAATTGGGCAAAGTTGTTTGAGGGAAACGCTTTTTTTTTTCTCGCGCGTTTACCCATGCCAAATTAATGTTTACCAATTGATACAAACGTAGAGGTCCCCTCTTCGATAAATTCAGATTTCATGCGTGAAAATGCGTTTCCACATTTTATATATACATGTGAATATATATATTTTGGACGACCCCGCGCTTCACAGTTAATTAGACGTATACGTTTTTCGAAAGAGAAAATTTACTTTGAAGAATTTCTGTATTGGATATACGATAAAATAAATCTACATTTTTTTTTTTATTTTTATATCTCTAGCTTTCTTCTTTTTTAATCTCTTGCGAATAACGCGTTTAAAATATGTGAATTTTGCGTAGGCGGAAATATAAAACGACAAAAGAAAATTGCATTAAATTTACGATATTAAGTTCTAAATGTCTAAAAATAAATAAGGCGGAAATACGCTATTTCTTGGCAAGTGACGAAATGTGCATGAACTATACGGATTAAATTTGGAAAAATAAACTTGGTCGTTTAATTTTTTTTGTATTCTGTATCCTGATCCATTACTAAAAATATAGTTTATTATTTCTTGATATAAAAATAATTACGATGCCAAGTTTGTTTGTTTTACAATTATAATTATGATGAATCGCTAAAAATAATTTATATACTGATGATTTTGAAATTTTTCGCAACCAGAAAGCTGTAGATTCGTAGTACATTGACTTTGGAAGTATGTCAATATTTACATTAAGTGTTTTAGTCATATTTAATTTCCCCGAATTACATCATGGTTTTCTTGGGTGCTAAAGGGCCCCTAAGGAATAGTTTCACCTTAAACTGCACAATTAGAATCTTCTAGAATCGCCAGAATGTATAAAATGAAACGTTAATATTTGCTTCAATTTAATAAAAGACGAGATAGAATACTAAATCTATGGAATTGCAAGATAAAACGGATACGTTAAACTTTGACGATAATATAAATAGTTTATGATATAAAAATAGAGTGTTTAATATTCTAATATCGTGAACGTATAAAAATAAAACTTTATTAACATATTCAAACCTTTGAAAGAATATTTTCTCTTTTGATGTAAACAATTAACGAGGTTATAATTAATTTAACATAGTCAATCTAAATTTTTAAATCTTATATTTTGTATTTAAATTAATTCCGTATACAAAATATCGAAACAAAATCTCATTTTGCGCGCTTAAAGTGGGGAGTTTAAAAGATATTAGTTTCCAATAGCATAGCGTTGCGTATGACTCATAGGTTGGCATCTGTAAAATGCAAAAAACCTCTTTTGCGCTTGTTCTAACAGGTTTTCATCGTTCACCATGTGGACTGTAAGGTCGGCGTACAACGTATACGGCCTTTAAAATAAAATCTAAGGTCCCTGGCGTCCTAAAAACGGTCAATTTCGTGTCTATATTCAAGCGACGATGTTTAGCTTTTAGCACCGGATATGTCAAAAGTATTCATATCCATTCTTAGAAGATATGTTTTCGTCTTTCTTTTGTCGAAATTAGTATTACAGACATGTGTTTTATGAATACGCAGGCCACAGTGCACAAAAAAATATATAAATTACGTGACCACAGAAGTATTCAACAATAACCGTATTATTAATAAGAATTTTCGTCGTAGAGAAAAAGCGGTGATTCATTTATTAAATCATCGAGTACTCCTCGGAAATCTTTTTTTAACCCGGAGATAGTCTAAAAGGGCTTTAATATAAAAGGTACACCAAAGAGACATCTATTGTAACCACTAAGAACTGTTATAGAGCTCAAATAAACTGTTGCATTTACTTTAGCGGCTTTTTCTGCATTATAGTACAAAAATATTAAATATGTATATTGAGAGAATTTGGAATCATTTCAGCCTCAGGCCCAATGTGTTATCACTTTTATCTGAGAGCTAAAAAGACATATCGCGTAATATCATCTTACGACAAATAATTGTCCAACGCAATCACACTTTAATTCATACTTATACAAAAAAAAATTAAAAAATATAGGCCTAAAGAAATATTTATTTCAACATGCGACTTTAGATATACGAAAAACATGCTTAGAATACACGTTAGTTAGGTTATAAACAAGAAGATACAGCACAAAAGGAAAGCATGCGTTTCTGTTTTAAAAGGATCAGGAAAGCTATGTACACGCAGAGAATAAAACAAACGAAGAAAGCATTAATTAGCCAATCAACGAAGGTTTTGTTTTTTCGTTTTTTTTTTAGTGTACTGTTTAGTAACGCAATATTTATTTTAATCGGACAATTTCATTGTGAAGATCGATAGATAGGAAACTTATTAAAGCATGGGAAAAAGAAAGAATGTTATTTAAAATTAAATAGGTCTAGAATGTGGAAATGCCACTGTCTTAAATAAAACATATTTACCTAATTTTAAAGGTACACAATCATCAAAACTTTTGAGGATAAAAAAAAGGTGAGAAGTCACAGAAACTTATTTCAACAAAACTAAACAATTCACGTCTAACTTGTCCCTTATTATTAAAAATAAATCAAAAACGAAAGAACACGCTAAAACACACAGAGACACAAATATGGAAAAAAGGAAACACAAGCTTACTATTTTTTGTAATTTGAAATATCTTTTTTTTATATAATATCTTGAATTGTCCTATGGAATACGATAGACGACTATTCAGAGTCTACTTTGTACACTTATTACAAACATAACATTGTATATGCACTGCTTGCAGCCTGCAACATTCACACTTTATAGGTTAGAATCTGTTCTAACGCTGTTTCGTCGGTCACGATCGTTGGTCTCTATGGATTTTGATCGAGGATTGTCCGGTTTCGGTGTCCCTATACGTTGAGACCTTATCTTTTGATTACATGAAATTTTATTACGATACCGGTGTTTTTTGGTTTAAGGTGTCTACTACTTCGCCGACGATATGAACCAAACTAACAGCGATCGTGGAATGAACTTTGTTGAAAACAGACTGTCACCCCACCCTTCCACATTCGACACTGCTGCGCATGTCTACCTGTAATTACATGGGCGTACGGATTGAAAGTTCCATTGATCTCTCTCAATATACATAAACTTATATGCGTTCCACACATTAAACTATGGTGTTATTACATGCGACCTCTTAATAAACACAAATAGATTATTCAATCATTAACATCTACTTAAATATTTTATAATACCAACTACATTAATCAGTCATTTCAGATCCCCTGTAAACGCGCCTCCTCCAAATAATATTTGCCAGCCGATGCGAGTCCATGAGCGTGCGTGGCAAACACATTTAATTGAAATAAGACCGCAATCCGTTTAAACTTGTTTAATCTTCGAAAACAACCGTCAGAAACAAATCAAACTTATTTTAAAAAATATCTAAGACGTAAAGAAACGTATTTTAGATTAAAAGTTTATCATATAGATCGTCTATCTTGCAAACAGAATTTAGCGCAACTTAAAATATGTGCGCGCAAAGTCTACACCCGCACAAATTTACTATGAAAATTTCGCGTACAGATAAAGTAAATGATATCAAAAAAGACTATTCAATGCATTTATAGATCCTTAAAATCCGTAAAATAAGATAATAATTCTTTATTTTTTTGTAAGAAAAAGAACTTATTGAAAACAGTCGAAATGTGAATTCTTTAAAAAGGTTTACAAATATTTTGTAAAAAAATATAACCTGACACATACCTTAAGCTACACAATTTCAGCAATGGCTTAAAAGGCTTATAATCTGCCAAGATTCAATTCACAGATTTTTAAATACTCCCACCGTTAACCCCTCTACTTATTCAAACTTAAAACAAAATTTCTTCCGTGTCGTTTCTTATGAATGGAATTCTAGGGTCCTATTTGTTATTGGAAATAGATAAAGGGCTCTTGTACGGTTAGAGAGAACATGAACACGTCTTTCATTGGAAAAATTGATCAATTTTCGGCAATTTAAAAAAAATCACCTTGTTTGTCTTCATGAAAGTCAAATGCGATATATTTTTAGTTAACATTATTACATAATGTCAAAATATAAACAAAAAAATATCAAAGCAAGGGTCATCGTATACGAAGAGATAAAGCTAATTAATCCAATATTTACAAATTAATACCATTGCGCATTTATGCATAATTTATTTTTAAACAAATGTATCCCACTCCAACCATTGTTAAGTATTAAATAATACGGAGGATATTATCAACGTTTAAGCGAAACTTAAAAGAAATATACACAAGGGGTCATATGTCGAACATAACTCTAATTTCGATTGTATTTAATATTTCCTTTAGATTACGCTTATCGTATCCCAACGATATATTTACAAATCGTAGACACGATATGTTGGATTCATCAAAATAATCTAGAAACCGCTGCTATCAACACCGTGCGAGAGAGATCAACTCATAGTCATTTCCTGCTGTAGAAGAAGCATCGCGGGTAACCATAGACACTGATATTAAAACACAAAGAGATCAAGTTAGCAGCAAAAACAAGTGATAAACGGTCATGTTGCGGTTTCAAGTAAACCATGGACAATATGATACCAGCGTATAAGCTTTTATTTCACCTGTTTTAGATATCAAATAAAAAGATCGAAGACATCAATACGTCTAAAATTATCAAGCAACACATGACGTCACTAAAGCAGCAACCTTGTAATGATGACTCTTTTGAATTTCTGCTAAACTTGATAATACGATAAAAAGTCTATTTCGATTAACGAAAGGATGTCGATATTCTATGAATAGCATGAGCAAGTTTGCATTATCAGTTTTATTTCCTTTTTTGTACAAAGAAAATATTAACCACCAAGCTTATTAGTACAAAATATTAACATTAAACAAATCTCTTTTATATACAGTACTTGCTCAAAATATATGAAAAAGAAATTTATGAGATATTATACGATTTTTGTTTTGGTTTTCAAGCCTTTGGCTGCTCCCATGAAAAGAAAAAATCGGTAGAAATACTTCAGTAAAAAAAATAATTATTAATGTCAGATTATTTAAATAACTTTACCAATTTTGACTAATAAATTTTCATCTAACAGGAAGAAATATGCAAATATAATGGCAGATGTGAGAATGCACTAGAACTAATAACAAATAGTGATGATAATAATAATATTCTCCAGCAGATATACAAAGAAAAATATAACAACGCAATTGTGTAATTTAAATTGGAACAATGATGTAAATTGAGAGCACATAAAGTGAGATTCCTATCATTACAATATTCTAAAATACAAAACCACTACTGTAATCGCAAATGAAGAAAAGTGAAGTAGGGCATTCTTACGCATATGACTTAATGACGCTTTAATTAAAACATTAGTACGTGGTAGAGGACCTATGACTATATTGGGGCACGACGAAACATACTTAGCAAAACAAAGAGGACGAGTGAATAATATGATTAATTAATTTGATAACGAAACTTCCACTAGCCAGGCCTATGCGGCAAAACAAAGAATCAAAACTCTGCTTGAGAAACAAACTGCCACGAGGAGGATAAAGAATTAAAATCTGAAAAAGACATCGTTTCTATATGTGAAAAAAAGGATAATTGCTCATCAAACAGCAAACCAAGATCCCTGTATTGGCTTACTTCTTTGGATGGTAGCATTAGACATGAGTGTAGACAACTATTCCAGAAGAGCACCAATCATTAACTGTTGTAATATTTCTCTGTAGAATTAAAGCATCAGAAGTTGAGGTAATACTATCGTAAAGTTTAAAATCGTCAACATAAGAGAGAACAATTACAGTTAAAAGAAAGTAATAAATCATTCACATAGATGTTAAAAAGAAACGAATCTAAATTAGATCCTTGCGGCACGTCATTAGGCGCAACAAACAAGTTTCATAAAAATCCATTATAATGACCGTAACATGAACGATTATGAAGACACAATTGTACCAGAATAACAACATTGGGGCAAAACCCAATCCATGTAATTGGATGTTAGCATAGTGTGATTAATCCTGTCAAATGCTTTACGTCCACTAGCTCGAAACCTTACCACAATTAAATAAAATACTAATTGCTTTATAATTCATAAATATTTGCTCAGTGACCTTTTTTGAAATGATAAAATGTATAGGAAAAGCAAGAAATAAAAGTATTTTGCGAATTATTAAAAGACATATTAAAAGGAGAAGAAATACCCAAAGACTAGAACATGGATACAATCATGCTAATGTTTAAAAAGGGTGATGTGAAAATCTGTTCAAATTATGGAAGAATCACATTAAGGATACCTAGTAAAGTTTTTACCAAAATAATAGAAAGAAGATTAAGGGAACATTGAAAGGTAACTTTGGAAGAACTACAATGCAGATTCTAGGGAAAAAATTATTGATGCAAATAAAAAGTTTTGAAAAGAGCTTTTGATAGAATACGAAGAAAAACGAAGAGGAGTTGAAACACGTATCATAGCACTTACCAAAGGCCTTTACAAAAAACAGCAAAAACAATATAAGGATGCACAAGCAAGATTCCACTGAGTTGGAGACAAAGAATTAAAACAGAAAGTCGTATTAAATTTATTACTGCCCTCCATAATCATAGATGTAAACCGTGAAAGTTTGCAAATAAAAATGCAAAATCTTGAGTGGGCAATTGGTGGCTGAAACAGAAGACATACTGCAAGAAAATCCAAAAATATACCAAAAAGGACTAAGAAATATAAACACGGAAATAAACATTGAAAAAAGTAAAATTATGGTGATATCTACAAAAGAAATATGACATACAATCAGAATTAGAAAGACGCTGGAAATAAATAAAGAAACTAAGGGATAAACCAGAAAATTACATCTTTTTGGGAAAGAAAGAGATATACCAAAGAAAATAAGAACAGAAGTATACAAAAAAAATAGACCCGGTAGGTTTTAATGCAGTAAATCCTAGACGAAAAATAATAAAATCAAAATCGTAGCTACTGAAATGGGAGTCTTAGGAAGAATAGAAATGAGGCAGTAGCAATAAAAATATAAAACCAATACAGTTAGTCATTAATGAAAGAGAATTAAGCTGGTTGGGACACATATACAGGATAAATGAAGAAAGAAAAGAAAGAAAAAAATTCATGAAACCACAGTAGAGCGAAAGAATAAAATAGAACCCCTACGACTAAGATGCGAAGATCAAGTGTGGAGCTAGAAGCTGGAAAACAAGGAATCCAGTGAAGTGATGTTAAATGTTTAGCTCAGAATAGACATTTCTTCAAAACAAAATAAGATAATGGATTTCGTATTATAACTTTCATCTAAACCCTGTATTTAATTCCCGAAAAGAATTCAAGAGCATTTCATTGTTAACCGAAATATTTACAACGGTATGATAAGATTCAAAGGCAACACAATATATAATTACAAGGAAATTCTCGATAAAAATTACGCGTCCTTGGCGAGAGGAAATTCTGATTTAAAGCTACAAAATGTATTTAAGAAGGCAATTCGAGGCGTACAAAATCTACTTGAAGAGGTTTAATTAAATATTTTCACTTTTTCCATTTTAGGTATTTTACTTTATATCGCGGCGTATTGCTAAAGCAGCGTCTTACGCAATATAAATATCGTTTGTCTCTCACGAGATGAACCACGTAACGTACAACAGGCCTTTTTCTTTTGTAAAACGAAAGAAAGAAAAAGAGCATTGCGCGTTAGAGGAAGAAAGGAACAAAGTAGAAATACACGTTTTAGTTATTCGGTAGTTTTTTTCCTGTAGGCAGCATACACACCGAGAGAAAGAATAGAAAAAAGAAATACAAGATCGGGAAATAGGAAAATTAAATGAGTGCAAATAATTTCTGCTACTTTATCGTGCAGCTTAAACGAAAGAGAAGGAAATTCTTAACGAAACAAGTATTACGTAAACTTTTACGTACACCACATACATATTGTGTATGTAGGTACTTTTTTCCACTTGGTCTCCATCAACGTGTAAGACCACTGAAACGAAAAAAAAACAAAGAACAAAGCTAAACACATTTTAACAAGCTTTTTATGTACTGTTAAAGATAAATAACAAAAGAAAAATTCTCGGAGAGGAATACATACTTTGGGAATAATCCGCCTTGTTAGTAAATCTTATTGAATGACGATCGAATTTATAAAGCCTGTTTCAGTTTGATATTTCTTTGATGTATTAAAGTTTGATAAGTACCTTATTTGTATTCAACGGAGCTTTTATGAAAAGAATCAACAAATAAAATATCGTACTTTGATCCGTAAATCCTTTGATTTCTTTAACTTTTATCTGAAGAAACTCAAAAACTTTCAAATAAAATAAAATAAATTCATGTTTATAGAAAGGAATGCATATTCAATTTAACCCAAGCAATGTTTTATTAAAACCTAGCAGCACGCAAATGAAAATTGTGATGTCTGTAATAAATCAAATTAAAATCTCTTCCTTTTCCCAAATATAGTACCAACAACTCTATTGAAATTTTACAGCAAACATATTTCGATGCAATTGGACCAACTACATCAACATCCAAAGGAGAAAATAAATATATACCAACATTTCCTGACGATTATTCACCTTATTGCACAGAATACGTAGTAAATAAGAAATCAGAAATCTTTTTAAAACATATTCAATACAAGAATAAGGTAGAAACTTTGGAGGAACCAAAAATAATGAAGTTATAGACCACCAACTAATGATACCTGGTACACCACAACAAAATCGCGAAGCTGGACAAATAAATCAAATGTTTTTCAACGCTGCACAATGTATGTTGATACAGTCAGGATTAAAAGAATGTTTTTGTTATATTAGAAATCGTTGCCCAACAGCTGCAAGTAGTAAAGAAAATTCATTCGCAAAATAGAATTCTATCTATAGTACTATATATAACTATATAATATTGTGACAGATGACTTCTTTATAAACAGAGATGTTAAATTTGATGAAGAAGTATCCCCTATGAAACGTGACGAAGCGGTTCATACTAAATTGAAAATGACCAAATAGAAAAAGAGACACGGGTGAAAAATAACATCTTCGTATTGGATGTGAATAACCACAATTAAAGTCCTGAGGTTGTAAAAATTGAGGTAACCAAGTAAAATACCAACAACAATATTAAGGACGAAGATAGAAAAATCTGGATTAATAAATGACATGGAACAAATTGATTATGGAAACCATGAAATTTACTTAACAGGAACTAGTGAATATGATGACCCCAAAAATGCACGAACAACTATTCAAGGAAAGGATATGAAAAAATCATTGTAACATTGTGCAACACACAAAGACCTGGTATTGATTTTGATCAATCATATTCTCTAATAGCGCAAAAGAAAACAATGATAGTGTTAATAGTTGTAGGCTTTCACGACCGTCGTCCATAGTAGAAACGAAAGTATTCGAACATGACGGACGACACCTTTGTCATACGGCCGTACGGGCCAAGGACTTTAGAGGAATTCCTGCAACCCATCAATAGACAGCATGCTAACGTAAACTTCACTATGGAGATCGAAGAGGACGGCAACTTACCATTCCTAGATGTCTTACTGGAGCGTACCGACAGCAACAAACTGGGCCACAGTGTGTACCGGAAGAAGACTAACACAGACCGATACCTGCATGCAACATCCCACCACCATCCTCAACAGAAGAGATCCCTCATCAATACATTGTTAAGAAGAGCGGAGAAAATCAGTGACGAACATCACAGGAATAGTGAAATGCATCACGTCAAAAACGCCTTGCAGAAGAACGGCTACAGCACAAAAGATATAAGGAAACCACGGGAATAAAGAAAGGACGAAGACCAACAACAACCAGCAGGTTACGCTAGACCGATAGGCTAAAGAAGACCCTAGGAGAAAAGAATATTACCACACGATACAATACGGTGACCAAAATCGAACACCTACTCCCTCCCAACAAGGACGTGTTACCAAAACTACGAACAAAAGGCATATACGAACTAAAATGCCAATGTGGAAAAAGCTACATCGGTCAAACAGGACGAAGTATTCAGTGCAGGGTGAAAGAACACGAGAGAGACGCACGCCTCAGGCATATTGAGAAATCCGCAGTAGCAGAACACCTGCACCAACAAGGAGACCACCGGATAACCTACAGCGACGTTAAGGTATTAGCCAGGACCAGCCACTACTACCCGAGGATAATACGCGAATCAGTAGAAATAATGAAGAATACCAACAACTTCAATCGCGAAGAGGGATACAAGATTAGCAACACGTGGAAGCTAGCACTCCGGAGTCATCGTGCAGCGGGGGACGCGATTGAACGGAACGGAACGGTTACGGATCAGCAAAGCGGAACGGTTATGGATCAGCAAAGCAGAACAGAAATGGGATATATAACGAGAAGCAAGAGACAACAACACCAGTCTTTATAAGCCTTCTAAAGAAGCTGACAGAATGATCAGCGAAACGTCAAGTGAAACTGTAAATACACGACAAAACCCGAAAAACATTTCTACTAATGACAGTGTTATTTGCCATGACAACTAAACTAGATTGGAACGTTGATCAATTAGATATTAAGACAACATATTTCTGAGCCAAATTAGACGAATATTTAAAATTGTATTTTGTCAACAATTAATGTTAAGGTTAAAAGTATGTATGGTCTGTACGAGCCAAGTATATGTTTATGAATATATATGAATTATGACGCTAGACAAATTTATCTAAAACAAAAATTTTAAAATAACCGATAGTTACAACGATAAAACAGAAATCATAGTCACAACATATGTAGATGATATATTTTACTAAATGAAAAAATATCGCAAATTAAAAAGGGATTTTAAGTAAAGAACCTTGGCGATGTTCAACACATCTTATCAATGAAAGCAGTTATTAGGTACTTCATTCTAAAACGGTAGACAAATATGCTATTAATGACGTACTTCAAAGTAATGCTGAAATTATTGCGCTAACAAAAATCAAACACCAACCTTAATACTACAAATTTATAATATGTTTTGGAAAGAGAAGATGACGTAATATATTTGTAAATACACATATAAACTTGTATTCTTGCCTATATATTTTAAATATACATGTATTAAATGTAAAGGTGTGTTTTTTTCTTCTCTAAGTATTATTTTTTGCATTGACTCAATGACATTTATTCAAGAAATTATATTATTTGTACTTCAAGAAAGGAAATAATTTCTAAAACCAAGTATATAATTTCTTATTATATTATAAGAAAAGGAAGTAATTACTTGTTTATATACGCAAGCGAAAATTACACAAGTTATTTTTACTTAAACGTAGCAATTAGTTCTGTGTGTGGTTATAACAAGATTAAATTGAATTGTTCCAGTGACTAATGGGTTTACTGAGTCTTAATCCTATTGAAAACATTTGGTAAGTTCTTGTATATATAAGTTTAGGGAAATAGACGTGCTTTAGAACTCAAAAATACGATTAAAAAAACGCCTGGAAACAAAGTCCAGTTTTCGTTTTACAAGACTTAATTAAGAACATAAAAGATTCTACAAAGATAGTTAAGTCGATTAGCGACAGTAGTAAATATTAATGTTTATAGTAATTTATTTACGCCGATGGGGATGCTTCTTGATGACCAGCATACACAGTCACTCTCCATTTTATTAGGGACATCTTATAAATTTAAGCATTTGTGAATTTCCAACGCGATAATTTACAAATACAAATATAAAATTCATGAATTGGGTTTACAATATCTATCTAAATACGTTCCCTAAATATTTTTCTAAGAAATTGAGAAAGTGTCACTTAAAGACCTCTTGTCTATTATTATTCCCCTCATGAATCATTCTGTACTGTATAAAAGATGAGTAGAAATAAGATTGAAAGACACAGTAATTGGTACAATATTATTTGAATCGATTACTATTGTAGAAAGAATATTTATAGTAGAGAAAAACTGTAATTAGACAACTACACCCTGTGAGGTGGAATGACAATATTTCGAAGAAAACAAAACCCCGGATCTTCCACTCTTGAAAACTGTGTTACTATGGAGGTAAAGTGTGGGAAATAATGGAATGGAGACGCTGCTGTAAGAAGACATTATCAGATCATGAAGGCCACATGAGGAGAATGGACCAGGACAGATTACCACAAAAGCTTTGGAGCTATGGAGAGGAGAAGAGTGAGGGAAGATGGTTTTAAGGTTAGAACCTCTTGGAGATTGGGATGCGGTAGATGGCAAACTTAGCTGTTTACAAAAACGGCCCTTGTTGGGGTTGTTTCACTGCTCACGGGTCGTAACTTCCGTATAAGCTTTATTTTTAAATTGGTCGGTGATAGTTTGTAATGAAAAACAGGTGTGTCTTCACTCATTTTAATAATATGAAACACTTAAACCTGCGCACACAATACAGAGGTGAAGGACTCCAACTAACTATTTAAACTAAAAAAAAAAAAGAATGTTTCTGGAAATAACATCGTTGTTTGCTGCTTGACTACTTACTGCTTCCGACCTGTATGAGGCTTGTCTATTATATATTTGAATTTGTTAATTGATTATATATGTCCCTCATTACGTCTAGATAATTACAGAAGGTTTTGTCTATAATGTTTAATATTGTGAAACCGTAATGATTAAGATTTAATAACATATACTAATAATGGCAAGGGTTTCTAACTGATAAAAGTATAAACCTTAGATAAACAGATTTCTAATTTAATGCTTAATAGTGAGAATTGGGGAATACATGAAATTGCAAAGCTAATTACTAGTAGAACTAGACGTTTGTATAACTATTAACACTATATCATCTGTCTACGTATATGTGGAATATTAAATATGGAAATAAAATTTAATAGATGTCCGAACAGCCATAATAATAATAATAATATAATAATACAGATAGTCGTTTAGTTTTAAAAGAAAAATTCATGTGAAATTAATTTATTAAAATTATTTCGTAAATAGACAATATTAGTTAACTTGTTATATTAGCGTTTCAATTCCGTATAAGACGAAAATAGTCTAATTCCTTATCAAGAATAATATTTTCCCGGTTAAAAGATACGAATACGCAAACAACAAGAGTTTCTTAGAAGTTTCGCGGATTCATTACTTATTTAAGAGGTAATACCTTGGAGCAGTGAAAACAAAACTTATATGAGAATCTTCGAGATTATTTAGAAGCGAACGGCTGACTTTGTATAATCGGAATAAACGGTGAAATAAGTTCGAAAACCGTCCAGAATCGGCCGAAATAATTTATTTCCGAGGTTACGTATCAATTAAGCCGACAACATAGCGGTTGCGATATTTAGATCGGCCGATATGCTACTTTTTATAGGACATATGGGTATATTCGAAGATTTGTCGGGCGTCTAAATACTAATCGACTCGAAAATGTTTGCCTTCCTACCTCTCCTCTTCCACGGACTGTTATTATAACGAGGAAGAACGTATTAGAATTTAAAATTAATAATGCAGACGTAAGAACAAAAAAGAAAGAGACGTTAGAAAACGAAAATTACTCTTCACCGGCAACGTTGGAGGATCTTCGGTTCTCCTCTCGATATTAAAGATTTTATTAAAGATTTCTTTTATCTTTTCTAGCTTCCAGAGACCGTGTAAGACAGAGAAGGAGGCAATCTGCCGTAAATTTGTGTGTATTTACCATTCACTCTTATTACTCCGGCCTTTACTGTCCGACATTCCATTGCTATTACATATAAAATGTTGCGTGCACTTTATTTCATTTATTTTCTCTTAGGCAAATATCGAGATTTGCGTACGATTTTAATATAAAAGCGGTGCTTTTAATTAAATTGTTGAAATTCCTTCGCACTTAAAGAGAGAAAACGAGAGGCACCGGTGAATCGACAAATTGAGTCGGTTTCGCTTTTTCACTTCGAAAACACGATAAACTAGTTAATTTACAATGCACTTATATATATTTCGTTGCGATAATCGCAAATTACGTAATTCGTCATTATTTAAACAATAAAAACGATAAGCTGCGATAAATACAGAAGTCGAGCAGAGGAATGTTACAATTAATGTAAATTTTACTTACATTTCCGCATTTTCTGGACTCTTCTTATGTGGGGATGCATTTCTGTAGAAAAAATTTTGAATAAATAACATGTAATCGAAAAAGAAAGCATCTCATATCTTACCTCTTTTAGCTTCAATTTTCTTTAAATGATTCGTCGTTCTTACAGGCAGAAAACACAAGAACTGGACGCCAAACCTGCAATCAAAACAATGCACAGATGCAATTTTTCAATCGTTATCAAAAATTTACGTCATCTTACCACATTTAGTTCCGACGCTCATTTAAAACGTCCTTGGTTCATATATCTATAAAGAAAATTTGAAGCATTAAACTATAGATCAATATAATAAAATACGTAACAAGTAATAATAAATTGAACGTTGTGATGGTAAGAACTTTAAAAGATGGAAATACCGTGTTAAATTATTACTAATGGAAAAGGATATTCTAAGTCTGGTTGAAAAGAGATGACTCGTATAATATAAAGAAAAAGGATATACAGTCATGGTCATTAATAGTACAATGTATAGTCGATAAAATAGCTGGATATGATTAAATACAAGGAAAATCCTCCACAAAGTTGTGGAAAAAAGTTACGAGAAAAGAGGTTCGTTAAAGCAGCTGTACTTAAGAAAGAAGCTGAATTTCCAAATGGTTTCTTAAAAAATTTAGAGGTGCTGAAACATAAATAAAGGAATAAGATATCCTTTGTAGTTTATTGATGGTCCTTCCAAGGCCATATGACATTATAATGTCTATATTGAAGAACTTATCAGAACGATAACTAACATTAGATATAAAAATAAAACTCAAGGCAGAAAATGCATGTGGAAGAACCGAAGAGGAATAAGGATATATCTGGAACTTTCAACATGAAGAAATCAATTGTATGTTATGGATGTGGAGGAAGCGGATATATCAATCTGAATTGTGATAGGACACTTAGACTCATCAAATCACATCGAGAACAAAACCTATCGCCAGGAACCTGGAAACCTAGACGACAAGATCAGCAATCTAAAGAGTATGTTGTGGAAGAGGAAGCAGATATGTTTTATGAATAGTAGAATAGGATAATGACGAGAAATTAAAAGTTTGTATAGACTCTGATTGTTCTGATTTTTTAATAAATTCAAAAGCATATTTTAGTAATTATTTATATTTACCTGAACCTATAAGAAATGCTGTTGCTAAAGACAATGATTTTATGTTAGCTGGTAGGTATTGCAAATATATTAGCAATAAGTGACGTAACAAACAAAATAAAATGTACCATTAAAAGTCAGTATTTGAAAATAGCCGCGTAAAATTGATAGATAAAAATAAAAGAATTATACTTATAGGAAAAAGAAATAATTTATACGAGTTAGAATTTGTAATTAATAATACCTTCATAAAAGAGAATAATTCTTCATAGTTATAGTACAAAACATTTGGTCATTAACAGTATGCTTACTTAAAAGATTTGGTTAATTAGAAAATGGTAAATGGTCTTGACCATGGCGTTGCAATAAATAAAATTATTCTTTTTAAAGCCTGTATAGAAGAAAATACAACTAGATTACCTCTAGCACACAGAACTAAGAGCAAACGAATTTCAGAAATTATGCATTCTAACATGGCCTAATTAATCGTGTATCTATTGATAATAATAAATACTTTGTCAAATTTATAGATGATTTCTTAAATTTTAATTGTTTCAAAAACTATGTAAAATGACAGAATCGATGTTTAGTACAAAATTATCAAAGCTCAGATACGACAATGGAGGCGAATGTATATCACATAGTCTTATTAAATTCTGTAACGAGAACGGTTCAATTTTGGACCACACTATTCCTTACAGGCTTCAACAAAATGGAAAGGCTGAATGTATGAACCAATAACTGGTTGTGAAAGCAAGGTGTACGATTAACGATGTATATGGCGTTTGATATGCTATATGCATACTGAAGATGTCCTACAAAAAATTCTACTGAAATTGCAAATAGGGAAAATAAAGGAAACTAAATAAAGGCTATGGAGAAAGAATTTGCGGAAATAAATGAAAATCAAACTTAGGAAATGATAGAAAAGTCTATTGATACAGAACTCCTGGGTATATGTCTACAAGCCAATGCAACCTGATATTAAAGATAGTTACAAAGCTAGAGTGAAGGTATAACAGCATAAATAAAACGTGTTCAATATCAGAAATATCGCCCTTCTTCAACACAGAATAGATAAGGGCTAGTTTCCAACATGACGGAAATGAATAAGATGTTAATATAAGGTTGAGGATCCGGTATAACGGTTTTACAAAAACGTAAAGACAAACCTGATATAAAGAATTCTTGGAATGTTATAGAACATCTCACAAGTAAAGGTATTCTATTACGTCCCGATTTGAGATGATTTTGACAAGTAACAGCAACATTCAATTCACGAAATAAAGGGAAGATTGAAAATTGAATTTGAAGTTAAAAATAAGAATAAACTTAAATATATTTTTGGGATTAGAAGCAACTTATGATAAAGAAGCAAAAATCATTAGTATATATCAAAACAGATATTTGAATGGTGTTCTAAAACGCTTTAGATGTTATAATTGCAAACTAACAGTACCAATAGATTCCAAATTGAAACTGAAAGCTTATCTAGGGAAATTAGAAAAATCAAAAGATCTTTCAGAGATTTAATTTGATGTTTAATGTATCTAATGATAGGAAATAGACCAGATATTAGTTTCCCTTTAAATAATTACAGCCAATTCCAAAACAAAGCTATTGAAGAAAATTTAAAATTGGTTTATAAGAAACAAAATGAATCTGAATTGATTCCTCATGTAGACTTGGGCTAGAGCGAAGATCAAAGAGATAGGAAATCTATTACAAGGTTTTTGTTTAAAGTTTTCAATAATATAACGACTAGGAAACAGAATTCAGTTGCTTTATCGTCAAAGGAAGCAGAGCTTGTAGCTTATTTCAGTCTGTGTGTGACAGACTATGGTTAAGAAAATTGTTGTATGATCTGGGTGTTGAGGTAAATCAGTTAATATTCTACGAAGTCAAACAGGGTTATTTATTCATAATAAACAAAAAAACAAAAATTAATCGACGAGTAAAACATATAGATTTAGGGTATAATTTCGTATCAGAGCATATTAAACCAAAGCTAATTGATATCAAGTATGTACATGTAATTAGATTACATTAGTAAAAACATCCAACTAACAAAAGAGACGCTATTCAAAAAAAAAAAACCTGGACGCACATTTGTTTAACTAAAATAACAATCATCAAAGGATACACTCGCAAAGATATAGCTGAAAGCAAAATAAATTAAATTAAATTAGAAAAAACGTGCAACAGATGCAAACGAAAAGGATGCTAACCAAAATTTCACGTGTTACGATATTTTGCAAGTACCGAAGGATTAATCGGCCTTAGAATCGCGTAAAGAAATCATTTGCGGTAATTAAAAACATGATTTCGGACTTGTTTTATTCAAATTTGAAGAAATATGTTAAATTTTTACGAAGCAAAGTCAAAACCACGCCATTATGCGAAATTTTTCACCGAAAGAGAACTTACGCATGCGCTTACCTCTTATCGAAACGAATCGCGTAAGCAAGGACAATTAGATCTCAAGCAAAAGTATGTTTTGTAATAGTAATATCAAGTAGTTTTAATTTATCTATTTCTTCTTTATAACTATAATGAGCATTAATTAAAAAATGTCTTTCGAACTCAAAACCCGCCATAATTGGGACTTTACGAAAAGAACGTTGCTTTACGCATGCGTTCACTTACCAATGTTTAATAATCCAAAAGACGAACAGAAACAAGGATTTCTTATTTATTACATGATTACTTATAAAACAACAATAATATTAAAAGTCATAGTTACAAATACATCCTTCTATATAAAAATATAAACTCGTAACAAGCAAAATAAGATGCCGCTATTGCACTAACCAAGGAATCAGCAATACACAAGCAAGATACTCTTTTCAATCGGAAAAACATGCTCATTGATTTTTTTAGATAGATTACTAATCGTATATAACGATTAATCAACAAATTACAGGGACAACGCACACTAAATAGTTTAAATTTTGAATTCTTACCAACAAGTGCTGAGAGCGCATGCGCGTAGCTCCTCTAGAATTTTGAAAATTATTAGGTCTAATTTGAATGTGTGAACTTAAAACAAATCTAAATTACGTTAAATGTGTTCTAATATGTCTCTTTTAGTAATAATCATGCATTTTAATTAGATTTGATACACATAATAAGGCTATAGATGCATATATCCATATAAACGTAACGTGCGTTATAGTATTGAATTTAATTCAAATTTTACGTATATTTTGGGTGAATTCGCTCCTGCTTAGTGTCGATTAGGTGAAAATAGGATCTTTTGCACCAGATTCATCCAGAAACATTAGTAGAAATCACAAAAATTAGATCGAAATAAGCAAAAATCACAAAGATCAATTGTATTGATATTCGACCACGTCAATCGAATAATCTTGAAGCTAGGAACATTATAAGGGGATGATTTAATGAATAATTTATTCTAAATAGCTTTAATTAATTGTAATTTAGATAATTTTAACTTTGTTAATGCGATTTTAAAGCTAAATGCAAGTAACATTTTCATTTTTGTACTTGATACTTCCATTACGCATGTATTAGTTATGTGGACCAACCACCCCTACTTCGTTTTGGACTATTCCCGGAAAAAATGACGTGTAATTTATGTGAGTTCTTTTCGCGTCTGCAATTTTTATTCAAAAATGCTCGATAATATTGCAAAATCAGTGCCGAACTAGCGCCTGAAGCTTGAATTAGGTTTCCCGAGGTGAGTTACGCTTTTTGGACGTAATTGAAATAATATTAATACTTGTTTTCTTAATAGAAATGTTCATCTAAGATACTTGGAGGTACGGCGTGGAAAATGGCGATGCATCGAAAAGGTAAGATTTTTCAATCTAAAATTTCGAGCTTCGAGATCCTTCACTAACGCGATTCCATACGCGGTCGGCTTTTGCTACAAAGATATTACGTAGTGTATGAGTTGTTTAGAGTCTAGAGGTTAAATTAGGACATCAAGGAAAACAATTATTTAATATAAGCCTATACAAATGCCTTAATTGCAATACAGTTGCCGTGGAATATGAGGAGAAGGGTTCTAAATACGTAGACGGATAGACGAGACAGATGCTCTTCGCAAATGTTTGCCCATCTCAAGCGGCTTTGGTGACCTACGAATTAATATCTTTGTGACACTATTATTATTATTAATGTCGTTAATATTAAATGATATGCTTAGGTATATGGAAGGTCTTTAGAGGTTAATTAAATTATGTTTGAAATTAACGCAAGTAAATGGCAATTTTTGTGTATAAGAAAAAAAACACTCATACTATTATATTTTCATTTATTACAATTCATATTTATTCGAACATTCAATAGATAAGTACAATAGCAATAAAAAATATAAAATAAAGTTCAGGGAAAAGCAAATTCCGCACCTTTGTTCCCATATTCTATTATAATATAACAAACTCGGTAAGGCGGATTAAATTGATAGTATTGTTTGTGTTCAGAACGAAGATATGCGTTTTAAAACAATATGCGTTTATCGTTGTTCGTATAAACAAGAAGTATGTGTAAACCAAGATTAACCTGATGCCTACATAACTGTACCTGTGATAAAATGCATTGGATTGATAAAGTTATTGTTTTAATTCGAAGAACTTTGCTAGCCTATATTTTATTATCAGTCTAAAATATTTGATTAGAATTATATTTAATAGAGATTGGAAAATTACCAATAGGTTTCATTTTTCTTGGGCGTACACCCAATTCGATGCTTGGCAAATTTCATTCCCTGTATATATAATTCTCAAAGATTAACACGTAAACTGTTTAAAAAGGATAACAATATTAGAATTTTATTAAATTTCAACTACCTTAAATATATTATTAATAATCTTCTTCGTCATCGCTAAAATCGTGTTGGTTATCTAGGAATTCATCCAACAATACTGTTTCCATTTCGAATATATCCGGGTCTATGAATTCTGGCACGTCTGCTTCCGATTCTTCATCTTCCGGTTCGTCATCAAATTTTGGAAATAATTCGTTTTCATCTTTGCGAGGTAGCGTTGTACACATCGCGAACTCTGCTTTGCACGCATATAACCTGCTTAGACTATCAAATGGTACTAAGCTCATGTTTTCTCCCTTCCTCCTTTTATAGGATCTTTTCTGATAAATCTTGAAGATGGTTTATTTACATTTCCAAAGAGACGGAAAATGATCAAAACATGACGTAATATTAGTATTAGCGCACTTGCCTTTGAAATGAGATAATTTATTTAATAATTATGCAGAAACTAAAGCACTTTCATCCTAATCCCCCCTTTCACCAAACCAAAATTCTCTCATTATAACCCCTTATTCATACATTCGTATTAAATCTCGTTAATCAATATTATTTTATATACCTGTATACGTAGCACTAATATATATATACACACACACTTCCCTTTACCCTTAACATTTCGCAAGCGTATTAGAATAAGCAACAACCCTCTACATTGTTTCTGATAACAGATCAATTGTTATGCAGGTAATTGACTTACTATTCCTAGTAGGCGGTTCTCGAGGAGGCAATATTTGTATATTATACGTAAAGGTTAAATTCAACAATGTTATTTCCCCATTTTGGGATATTAGGAATATTTACCTTAAAATTCGAAGTCTAGCGTGATATTAACAGTCAATTTTGTTTATTGAATGTTATTTAATACCTAGTTTGATTAAGGTACAATCTAGAGATGCTTAATATACATTATTCTCCTTAAAAGTTCGAAAATTCTCATCGAAAAAACTATTCCAATTTTGAATTTGGTTGCTGAAAAGACACGTCATGCTCCTCTTATTGTTGAAAGCCTATTAATCCCCACTCAAAGTAATTTTTTCAGGAAATAGTGGGGGAAATCCAAAAAGAATCATAATTTTGGCCTTTTTTCAAAATAATTTTGAAAGCTAGAGACTTAAATTTGGATCATATTTAAATACTCTAATTCAGTATTGGGATAAATTCTTTAAAAAGTCGTTTTTAAAAGATTTTTGAAAAAATCGCATTCGCCATGGCGATTTTCTCCTATAAAAGGCGGCAAAGGAAGCTATAGAAATCAGTCTAGTTTCATCAATTAGTTTGTGAAGTTCTTCCTATATTAATAGGTAAGTATCCCTTTAATTCAAATTTATTTTTCTAATGACATTTGTTATAATTACTTAGTATTTTTAATTGTAACTATATTCTTTAATTTTTCTCTTTTCCAAAGTAATTTAAACCTTTGGAATTGTATTGCTATCTTTTAAACTTATTTAGTTTCATTGGTGACTAGATAACTTAGCGGACATATTTTAAATAGATAATATTTTACCTTTGCATAAATATAGCTACATCTTCATTATTTAATTATTGAACTTTTAATTAGGCCAGAATGCATAACTTCAATATGATTCCGACATTTACATTTGATTATTTTGGCAAGGTAAGTTTTTGCTACGTATTCATTGTTTTTGTTTGAATTTTTTCTATTTTTGCTGGGAATATATTTTTCGATATAGCCTTTTCGAAATTGATTTCAATTTTGGAGTCCCAATCACACTTAGTAACGTGCAGCAGGCAATTTAGGAAATTAAATTAAAAAACGTACAGCTTCATTCGTAACACACACAGAGTTCATATTTTATACCTCAATTTCGAAAAGCAATAAATATTTTCTTTAATAACATCAATTCAATTTTGTAAATTATTGTCATTGCAAAATAAATGCGTATCATAAATATAGATTGTCAATATTACCGTTGTTAAAATGACCAGAATTTTAGCTATGCGGTTTACCTTGTTTATCTATTTGAAATTTAAAAAAAAAATTATTCCAGCAAAAAGTAATTATTTTTCCATATAATTTCTTTATTTATTGTTTAGTTTAATTAAATTTAATTCTAGTTGGGGGATACTGAAGAGCATATCCCTATAAGAGCGCATTCTAGTAGGGTAAGTTCGATTTATTTTAAAAATTAATATTGAATTTTAGAACGCAATTTTCTTTTTTTAGGAAACTGATTCCATTAACACTGCTGTAAGTAATTTCATTTTAACACCTCTAAATCTATAAAAAAGATTACTTTATAACAGGAAGAAGCTGAAACCGAGAAAAAGATGATGCCTCGTGTATTTAGGGTATCTCTGTTTTTTTTTTCTTTTAATAAAATTTATCACCTTCGTCTAAATTCTAGGGTAGGGCCATTTGCCTCTCAACTCATCGTCGTGAAAATAGTCTAGTTCAGGATACTGATGATAGTGATAGCAACTTTCCTGATAAAATGAATATTTCTTATGAAGAAGTAAGATTTCGATTGGTGTATAATTCTTTTTTTTTTTACTATTATTATTATTACTTTTAAAGGATTCTCCGAAATCTTGTGGAAAGTTTATTAGAAACATTTGCAAAGCTCTTCGCTCTTGGTTTGTCAAATTTGTAAGATACTTTGATAATTTCGATTTATATATTTTTAATATTCTCTTGATATTCTTACAGTTCACTAACAGAGAACAAGCTTCCGAGGTAATTATGTATATTATTCTAATATCCTTAATATTACGAATGTTAAATGTATGGAATTCCGATCTCCTTTATTTTTATTTCGATGTTGAACTTCTCCCCATATACGTACAATATATTCAAGTTTTATTAAAAAATGGGAGAGCTTCGGCATTCCATATATCTTAACGTTAAATGCCATCACACCTGTTCCTATATATTAAATGCCATCACTCTCATTGTTCTGTTTCAGAATGATGAAGAGATCGCAATGGAAATGGTAAGTTTGATTTTACCTCTTTCGTTCTAAATTCTATTGTATGAATTAGAAAAAGTTCTATCATATGGTCTGGAAATCTTTTTGTATTACAGCAGGTTAAAGAGAGAGAAATATTAAGTATGCAGCGGATACTCTTTAAACGATTCTTTGAGTTTTGAGCGTAATGAAGTTAGTAATTTTTGCATTCTAGGTCTGTTCCATGGAAGCTGCTGGTATATATAGCATATAATTTTAGCCATGATTATTTTACTTTTCCATATTATAATTATATATCTTATATACACGTATTAAGGGGATATATCTATTAAATCTCACCGTTCTATTTTATTCTACTCTATATATATATATATACACTATCTAACAAAATTATTTACACCCCAGACTTCTGTTTGCAGTTTGAAGAGAAAAAAATTTGAATAAAATCAATAAAAACTGATTCTTTGTAATATAGCCTAAGTAAGAAACTAATAATTCATTCTCTTATATAATATTCACACCCCACTTTAATATCTAACATGGCACTCCTTTGCCTTTATTACAGCTTGGCATCATCTGGGCATTGACTCTACCAACTTTTTGGTATATTCAGGTAAAATTTTGTTCTCAATCATTATCAACAATTTCCTTCAAATTTGAAATACTACTCGGTTTTTGCGACTTCTTTTTTTTTCAAATCAGCCCACAATCGGATTCAGATCCGGCGACTAAGCAGGCCAATCCACAACTTGTATATGATTTTCTTGAAACCAGTTGGTGATCGACTATATGCTTTGGATCTCGATTGTGTTGAAATATATACGAGTAGATAGGTCCCGACATATCACCACCAAGGTTTGTAATGCACTGGTATACATTTCTTTATTCGTCATAGAGTTAATGCAATTTAACTTTCCAACTCCGTTAGATGACATACATCCTTTCTTCTAATGTTTTATACATTTGTTCTTTTCAGGTGTTTCGGGGTCTACCTATTCTGTTTTGGCTTCAAATATCCAAAATCCAGAATCAAATAACATAATTTTCGTTTCATCAGACCACATTATTTGTTTCCACTGTTCTATTGTCCATGTGACTTTCTCTCGCACCTACTCATATCTTCTTTTTTGGTTCTTTTTTGATATAAAAGGCTTTTTGAGCTCAATACATCTTCTAAATCCAGTTTTTATACATCGGTATATGGTCTGGCTTGAAATATCAACTCCAAATAAAGTATTTATTTCAACTGCAATTTGTGGATTTCTTCTATTTCTTTCACTATCGTCGCATCTTATTCTTCCAGTAATATATCCAATTGTTTGTATCTTTTTTATATTTTTGTACAATACTTGCCACAGTATTTTGGTTTACACAATTGTCTCGCCTTTTTTTTGTACCCAAACCATTTTTCGTTTAATTCCACAACTTTCAATGTCCAACTCTTTGGTTTCCGCCATTCTGATGAGGTGACGACTTCACGATGAATGAGTTGTTGTTATAGTCTTAAAGCTTTACAAAGCGAGATACTTTAATACTGTTACAAGACGGCTATCTGTACGGGCGTGGAAAATATTTGCTGTGGAAAAATGAATAGTTGCTATTTTGTTAAGGTTTATTACAATGAAATCAATATATACTTCGTTTTATTTTTACGTGACTCTATTCAACATTTGTTCTTGGGATGTGAATAATTTTGTTAGATAGTGTTTACTCGTATATTTTAGCCAATTTACTTCATTTAAAGCGACGTCAAAGTAACTGTGATTCAAGTTAGATTAAAAGAGTTTGTTTAACATGAAGTTTCAAACTCTTAAACGTAGTTTTCTTACCGTTTTAAGTTTTAGATTTAACGTATTTAATAGGTTGTCATTCAAGTTTCGTAACCAAAATTTTTCGCGGTATAAACTTTAAATTTCATCTCTAAAACTCATCCATTTTAGTTATTTTAGAATTAAATTTAGATTAAGATTTCATTTTACAAGATCACAAGTTAGGACATTCAGGTTAAAAACTAGAAATGTAGGAAATTATTATAAGCACCAACTTTTGTTAAAAGTTAACTCCCATTAAAGAAGAAATTTCTGAATTTAAATTTCGTTTAAGAATTAATTTTTAACGGAAGATGGTGGAATTGTGTTTAAGTTAATTAATCTTAGTTTAAATTAGGACACTACTTGTGTATTCTTTTTTTACATTTACTTTATTGACTAAGATCACTTAGATTATGTTTTACCTTATTTTAATTAATTATTATTTTTATTTTTCTATTGAACGGGAGACTATAGGACTGATTAAAATTCCGTTGCATGTAAAATAATTTTGCATTCAACGGAAATATGGTTATAGTTTTTATCTTATGTATTGAGAGCTTATCATAATAATAATGTATGTATTTCAATTTATGTATTCTATATTATAAATATATTATATATGGTTTTAATTTGTTTTTCTTATATATCCTTCGATTTCATATACGGGGTGTTAAAATATCCGTAATCGACAATAATTGAAGAAAAAAAGACAGATGGAAACGTTCATAGTTTACATCTGGAACAAAGACGATAACTATTAGAACGTTTAGGAGTGATATAAGTTTAGTTGTTTTCGAAATATTGGAACCAGTAGCCTCAGGTGTTCGAAAAGCCTTTCCACCGAGGAAAATTACTAATCGATATCCCATTCCAATGGCTTTCATTGCATTCAGCACCTCCGTATCATAATATCCCAAAACTCCTCGGTTGCACTTAAAGGACCAAATATGTCAGCTTCCCTTATACTCTCCAAACTTTCCAACAAGCCCCGAACTTTCCCCAAACAATATTATGCCACATAGTATGATAATAAAATTTTACCATTAAACTAAGTTATTTCGTGTTAGACAACTAGTATTAATTACTAAATTTAAAACGTTAATATTTTAAGCTTATATCATATACATATACTTATAATAGTTTTAGTACCTTTTACATTGAATCATAAACAATATCTTTATAATAGAACCGAATAAGTCATATACAGAAGTCTTATTCTGTACTAAAGAGCGACGGAAATCTTTAAACTTATCCGCTATTTTCATTCAACTACTTGTTCAGGTTTTATAGAATTCTTTATTAAGCTTTTGAACAGGGTTAAAAAAAGTTTGCCGTAACTGCGTTCAGTTTTTACGATCTGCTATTCGAAATATGTTTTAGCAAAATTAAATTTAAAATTACTTTTAGATTACATTACGTAATATAGCTTCTACATACAGTTAGAACAAAAACTATTCATACAGTAACCATTTTAAACACAATGCTCATATATTGTTACTAACCATTAATTTGTGGGTTTATAATATGCACTTAGCCAATTTTCTATAGTTCCATATGAACTTTTGAACAGAATATTTGGTCCATTAACTCAAAATTAATAAAATAAACACATTAAAAATTCTAATTTTTTTTAAACTTTGTAGTGTGTTCGATTCTCTGTTCTTTTTCTTTTCGTATCCTTATACCTTTTCAGAAGTCGGCTTTTCCCTTTCCTCTACCCATTGCTTCTATCTGGTTCATCCATTTCCTTCTAGGTCTTCCTTTTTTTTTCTTTTTGTGGTGTCCTGTCTCCATTATTTTTCTTGTAATTGTATCTGTCTTCATCCTTTCCATATGTCCTTACTAATTTAATTGCTTTCACCTAATTTTTTATTATTCGTTCTTGCTTTGCTTTTTTGCAATATCTTCATTCTTAATCCTATCCCATTTTGTTTTCCCCACCATTCTTCTTAAACGTTTCACTTCCATTGCATTTATCTTTACTTCATCTTTCTTCCACAATGCCCAGCTTTCAGACACATACGTTATTACTTGGATTATTATAGTATTATATATTTTTATTTCACTCTCCATAGCAACATCTCTGTTTCTAAAAATTGTCTTTTTTAAAGAGTAGTATACTCTTATTAATTTATTCGCTCTGTTTGTTGACTTTATTTTCTCGACGTTCGTTTAGTTGCATTCAAGTTTACTTCCATCTTCACTTTTTCTATTTCCTTCGTCCAGATGTTCATTAGCTTTTGCATTTTATTTTTAGAGTTTGCAATCATGACCACATCATCTGCATATAGTAAGCTACTCCCTCTTACAGGTTCTAGATTTCTCTACCTTATTATTGTGCTGAGCTGTTCGGTTTATGCATTTATTCGTTTGACTATTCTCTCCATCATTAGTACAAATAAGAGTGGACTTATAGTCGTAACAGTTGTCGGGTCGATATACTATTTAAGAGTGAACCAAGACTCTCACCTTGTTTTATTCCTTTTTTCATTTGGAATTTTTCCGATTTTTACCCTGCAATTTGTATTCTGAATCTTACTGTCTCGTATGTACTTCTGATGGCATCTAGGAAGATTTTAGAGATTTTCATTCCCTTTAAACTTTTCCATACCTCCGTTCTATCTATCGTATCAATGGCTGGTTTCAGATTGATGAACACTAGAAGCATTTCTTTTCCCTCTTCAATTTTTCTTTCTATTGAGTTCTTGATTATATAGATATTGTCGTTCGTTTGTTTCTTTGGTCTGAAAGCTGCCTATTCTTCTTCTAGTCTTTGTTCCATATAAATTCTTAGTCGTTTTCCAGTTTCCACTTTGTGCTAAACATATAGCTCTATAATTTTCGTATTGGATCTGCTCTCCTTTCTTGCAAATCGGGATTATGAGATTATTTTTCCATTCTCTTGGTATTTTCTGTTCCTTCAATATTGCTTTTAACATCTCCCATATCCATTTTTTTCCTTCACCTTCTAGCCATTTGATTATTTCTAGTAATATGCCATCATCCCCGCTTTCGCTATCTTAAATTTTTGTATTGCTTCGTCTACTTGTTCTTCTGTTATTTCTTGTTGTTGATTCAGTTCTTCTCTGCTTATCCTTTGTTCTGTATTTATTGCGTTAATTTTTTTCCATATTCCTAGTATGCCTTTTGTTCCTGTATGTAGTCGATTATTTCTATCTGTTATTGCTTTTATTTCTTTCCGTTTGATTTCTCTTAATCACTTTATTCTTATCCAAAATTTTCTGTTGTCCACTGTTCCCCAAATTCCTTCTTTGACTTCTTTTTCTCTTCCTTTATAGTTTTCTTTACTAGCTTTATCTTACTACTGTAATCTTTTTTATCTCCTGTTGTTTTTGTTGGTATCTATTTCTTCCAAGCAGTTCTTTTTTCTTTTACCATCTTCTTTATTTTATTGTTCCAATAATTCGTTCTCTTTATATATTTATTAAACTTTCTTCCATTTATAATTCCTTCTAAACTTATTAGTGAGTGTTAGATTCTCGATTCAAAATAACTTCAAACATCCGTGTCTTCATACTGTCTATCAATTTGGTCAATGTTGAAATAGGAATACCAGTTCAACACCTGTTTATTATTGGCATACACCTTTCTTGCCAATATTCCCCAAAGATTTTCTATCGAGTTCAGATCAGGCGAGGGAGTAGACCATTGTAATAATATGCTAAAATATCCATTCTAGCGTCGGCAATTGTTCACCAAAGTCTATCAGAACCATTTCCAAAAGTTATATATAAGAATTAGAATTCATTTGCGTAAAAGTAAAACACATTGGGGTTTGTCAGGAGTAAAAACCACTCGAACCATCAATTGTGTATTATTTTAAATCTTTATTTATTTTTTATAAAATTGTATTTATTTTCATGATATTATATATTATCTTACATCTATTAGCTTGTATTACATGATAAATACACAAATTAATACCTAACAAAAAAAAACTTGATCATTATGTTTGGTCATTGTATGAATATTTTTTTTCTAACTGTATATGTGTACATATTCCCAATTCATACTGGAATTCTTTTAATGTTTACGCTCAACAGTAACATTTATTTCTGCGTTGGTAATCAGTTTTTTTCATTTATCCTATTTAATGGAACTGTTAGCTAGGACGACGACAAAGTTGTTACTATGTGTATAATATGAAATGTATTATTAAAAGTTTTAACAAGCAGTTACTTGAATTATAACGAAAGGAACGGCAGGTAACTTCCGGCATTCGCAACCTAAAATCATTTTCCATTATTATATAATCCTTATTGCCAGTTCCGGAATAATATTCAATAATCCATTGCAATACTATTTCGTCACGTAAAATCTACAGAATGCTCCCAGTTGATAAATAATATGTTTGCTTTGATTGTTTGCGTTTAAAAATAAAGAAACGGGATTTATAACGAACTAGTTTCTGTAATTTTGTGAATTTATAAATGAATTCTCTAGTATATCGTATTTTTAACCAATCCAAGCTCACTGCGAATAATATATAAACTAACTAGAACTATAATTGAATCATTTATTGTAATTTATTTACTGGAAAATAAATTAAATTCATCTCAGAAAGGGCGACATCAATTTTCGAGAGGCTATAAATATTTTGTATAGCACGCTGTATTAAAACGGCTTTTAGCTGTGCTACAAACTCAAGTTTTCTGTGTTTAGATATTCGCTCACAGATGGCTTACATCTCCTAGGTTTCTAAATAAAATTCAAATAAAGAAATTCAATAAAATTTCAAATTCTACCGCTGAAAATGTCTCTTTGAAATTCAGAAATATATTTTTAAAATGTTTTAGTTAAAAACTAATTTTTATTATTCATAAAGTTATTACGTTAGAAATTATCGTGTAATAAGGTTCAAATTCTTAATTGCCTGACGCTGATTAAGTTACTATAAACAATCTTTCTGTAACAATAACAATAGACGGTTGAGTTCATTCGTGTGTATCGCTCAACTATTAAAACTGGAATTCCATTCAGTAATCACGTTTAATATTGCTTTATTTTTAAATAGGGGGTTGCTGTATTTTCTTCTTTCTTTTTTAGTGTCAGTGTTAGTGTTAAATAGTGAGTGTTGAATAGTGCAATACTATTTTAAATAATTTCTGCATTAGATAGAGCGACATTTTTGACTAAAATAATTGATATTTAATACATATAATTTTCTCTACATCTAATATTATTACCTAAATTAGTTTCTTTTTAAATATCAATATACCCAATTTTCCGAAAAGTACACCGGGTTGCCTAGTCATAAGGATGTGAATTTGAGCAACTGGTTTTCCTGATTTTCTTTTTCTGTCCTGTTTACTAATGTAATAGGGGTTGCCAATGTTTAAGTGAGGTCGTATTTATTTCCATTCGATAAATTTTGGAGAAAAACCACTAGATAGCTCTCAATTGTTATTTTTCCATTTCCCTCCCTATCAACTTTCGCAAATAAAACATAAAAATATTTTTTTTATATTTGATTAATCCTAATCTCATTTCGCAGACAATGGATTTCATCCAATACTTTTCAATGGTTCCATTATTCCTGAAAGTATCTTTCATACACCATTAAGCATTGTAGGAATGGTGCATTGTTTTTAATGGGAAACGTTTGTTTTGATCAACATACCGCCGGTTGTTGTATACATCCCCGCAGCTGGACTTCTTTCGGGGTATTTTTATTAAACCCATCCCTAAAATGTTCGTTGCACAACGTGTGTTCTAAAACGGCATCCGGGAGCTTTTAGGAAGGGATGGATAAATACGAGCAAATCGTTTAATCTTTTTGAATTACTTCCGCTTTCATTTTCATCTTCATAACATATTAATTTTCGCTTTTATTAAAAGATGAAGTGTATATAAGGCATGGAGTAAACAACGCGAGGAAAATAGGCTTATACACGTAAATTCTGATAACATTTCGTTCGAATATATCTTTTGTTTGCTTTGCAGGTGCGTAGTGTGATTAGTATGCTTTTCGTATCATTAGCTTTTTTGATATTACTTTTTTTCCGTAATTCTCTTTATTGGATCATTACAAAATTTATTTTTTACACCTTTTTGATCGATACTATTTTTGATTCATTAGCGTAGCTAACCAATAAATATTAATACAACTAACGCCAGTTGTTGATTTAATATTATGAGTTATTTCGAATGTTACGGTCGTATTTTATCTATGTAATTTATTTAATGGTTAATGGTAACCTCTGACACGTTTTAACAATTTATCAGAATCTAAAATAAAACGGCTGTTTTGGAGGTATAAATTCTATACGTCAATGTAAAACCCTATTATCAGAATCATAAATATATCTTTGCGTGTATCCTAGAATTTATCCATTTGTGGTTTATACAGGTCATGAAATTTTATTGTAATGCAATAGTACTAATTAGCATCAATTCCTTCGTAACATTAAACACTCTTTTGATTTAAAGTATGAAACTCAATTAGAAAAAGAAGGTACGAAAATTATATAATGCTTAATAAACTCTTTTAAACTCATTTAAACTCGTCTTCGTACTTAAATCCCAAAGGATCTAATACATATTTAATTTAGCTTCTTTGAAAAGGGTAATCAGTAATTGAATAATTATTCATCGAGTTTACTCATTTAATTACCTTTCCTAGGAAATACGAAACTGTTTAATTGCTCTCAATAAAAAAATGATCTTACTTGAGTTTTCGAACAGCGCAAAGGTCAATTAAAAGGTACGCCACTTATACGCGAAACCTATTCAGAATTGGCCATCTTCTTTCTTTTTTCGCTTCCTTTCTTGTATCTCTTACCAACTCCCTTCAGCACCAGATTAATATCAGCAAGTGGTTCTTTGTTAATCGGATAGATCTCTCAGGTCGTGATTTTAAAGTAAAAAGCGAATAATATGAGACGTGCCGAAGTTTAATTTTTTCTTATAATTTCGAATTCACAAATTTCGCTTTAGTCGAATATAAAAGGCCGGAAAAATTAGAAAAGTTTATTTATTCCTGATTTTTGAGGTACTCAGGAGTTTTAAAAATTGGATTTTAAAAAGTTTAACGAGATAAAATTTTACCGCACGAACATTGTTGTGGTTAATAGAATCATTGGATGTGCTTTTAAAGGAATTCTTTAAAAATAGTATAGGGAAATAAATTTATCTAGAAGCTATAGGGTAATATGCTATATATCAGATATTATATATAACAATTATAAAAACACTTATGAAGTTAACTTAGTCAATATATATATTGCCATTTCAATTCCCCTTATTTAGTTTCCTATATAACGAGTGTTCATTAATCTAGAGTCAAAATAATCGAGAGGAATTTGAAGTCATTTGATATAGAGTGCGATAGAATGATATATTTAACACAAATTTATAATTGATGTACGTAAATATCAGTTTGTGTCAAAAAAACATTGCTAGTAATATTGTGGCGGAAATGACGTAATCCTATTCATATGCTACTCATAAGCAAAAAATGCAGAACTGAGAGTTGAGAAGGATTTTTGTGGCACTAAATAACGCCAAGAATGTTCACTTGGACTATTAGTTTAGATACGATGATATTAACCTAGAGGAAATTGCAATACGTTGGGTAGAAACTTCTCCGCGTGTTATGGCATTCTTTCTCTTCTCACCAATACCATGAGCTGTATTTAGCAGCATTATTATGTAAGGTATTGAACAAATTGTTGTAAAAAGTAATTTTAATGATGAATACTTTCGTTGAGGGAGACAAAGCGATTTATTTCTCAACATAATCTCTATGCGTTTAGCTCAACGATGTTCCAATTTTTTTAAACCCCATCAAAATAATAAGATCCATCGAATTCTGCAAAATAGGCTTCTATTTCGGCAATGATTTGGCGTGAGCCGTTTTCTACCAAGCCATTTTTTTTTAAATTTGAAAGAAAAGGAAGCCACAGTGGGCCAAATCTGGTGAATAGGGGAATGAGGTACCGTAAATGAATTAGTTCTGTTTTCACGATTGCCGATGAATGAATCTTGGGTTAGCATAATGGTATAGAACTTTTTTCTTCGCTAGATGGACCCTTTCTCACCTTAGTTCAAATTCTAGTAAATCTAATAAATCGGCACGGTACTATCGCGTCATTGACCTTCCCTTCCCCAAATAATGAATTAAGATTACGCCTTGTGAATCCCAAAAGAGCATCACCAAAACTTTTTTAGTTTTCGCGTCCTTTGTCATTTTGCTGAACTAATCTTTGGTTTCTGTTTTATCTACAGTCACGTAACGCCACATAAACTCACTTGTATTGCGCTTAAACGCGTCCATACATTGCGTTGAAGTTATCACGTGTTTCCTTTTTTGGACAATCGTCAGCAAATGCGACATCCATCACACCGATAGCTTTCTCATATTCAATTTTCCGTGGGAGATGTTTCGGACACGTTCATTTGTTCAAATGTCTACCATACTAGCGAACTCTCTTATCTTAACTATGAACTTTATTGATGATATCGTCCGTACTCACCTCATCAAAGATGGATGTTCGGTTACGCTTAAATTCATTAAACCAATATCTGATGTATTAGTGATCTCAGTACAGTATAGTGATCGAACATGCACGGTCCTTACAAACTTCTCTTTGATTTTTGCGCACGTTTTCTCTTCCAAAAAAAGAATCAAATCACTGAGCGGTATTATTCTTATTGTATGATTCCAGAAATACATAAATTTGCTCACTTTCAAGAGCACTTAGAACAACGTTACCCTATGAATCTCCACAATAATAACCATAATAAATTATAGCAAATGTTGACATTGTCTACTACCTTCCTCCAAGCATTTTACAGTCACTAATTTTATTTTTAATTCCATCTAGTAGATCTATATAATCTTGCACTGCTTCACTGATGGGTTAGATTTTTTTTTAAATGCTATAAAAATGTGCACGCGCCGTAACATCATAAGATCCTGAAGGAAATGCATGTTCGCTAGTGAAACCAGTGGCGTAGATATTATGATTTAAAGCTCGACAATTGATTTAAACTAATGAATTTATTCTTTCACTCGGCTTGTTGAAATTAACCCAAAGCTAGTTCATCATCATGAAACCAATTTAAAAAGTCGAGAGTATTTTTTGTCGATATATTTCTGTATTCAAAGTACCATTAAAGCTTTAATTAAACTTTTCTAAGGGTGTAGAGGAGATTTAACATAAATATTATTAGGCTTTGTATAACTTCACACTCTCTTCTTTGTGAATTAACGTATCCACTAAGATGAAACCATATTTCGTCCGAAAGGAAAGGTTTGTTCAGAAATTCATCATTAAAATTATTTGGAAATCATTTACAAAATATTACTTGTATATTTATGGCTAATTAATAGGATATGGAAACAATTGTAAATCTTCTTTTAAAATCGTATGAGAAGAACCAACTGACAACCCAATTTGTTAAGTGAGAGTTAGGGACATCAATCGTTTCTTCTACCCAGATTTTCCACTTGGTACACTACCAGTTTGTCAAAAAACTGTGAGGATTGTATTGCGAAAAGTATTATAATCAAAAACGTGGTTGAAAAATTAATTTCGAAATTCTTCTAAACAATCGAAAATGTGATTCAATC
This sequence comes from Trypoxylus dichotomus, assembly GCA_023509865.1. Classification (NCBI taxonomy): domain Eukaryota; kingdom Metazoa; phylum Arthropoda; class Insecta; order Coleoptera; family Scarabaeidae; genus Trypoxylus; species Trypoxylus dichotomus. The sequence goes on along the minus strand of CM042083.1, from coordinate 6,274,109 downwards.
ATGAATGCCTTGTGTACGTTATTAAATACTTTGATATTTAAAATGGAATACAGATCCAAAACTTATTTCACTTTTGGATTTTCAAATTTCATGTCTCAAAATAATATTATTTTCCATTATTTTGCCAATTCTTTTGCTAGAAACTGTTTTTTTGCAATATCTTTACATGGACTATATTACCTTAAAGTGAAGAGAAATAAACAAGTTAAAAAATTGAAAAATATACAGGGTGAATGACTTTTTTTCATAACTACATTAACACCTGAATATGACACTATAGCTTCGTCATTAATCTAATGGGATTACAGTTATTTTTTTCGAAAATGCGTTTTTATTGTATTTTATGGTATTTAATTATTATATGTCTATTTTTGAATAAAATATATTGAGAATTAATTTGTTTCATTCTCCTATTATCCTAATTTATTCACCTTTTTCCTTTCACATCTCCCTTTTTGGTGTGTATACAATTTATTGATTTCAAATATTTGTAAATCATTATAACACATTGTAGGTTTCGTATCATTCCTCCTACACTTTCTGTCTTATGTGTTTCCATTGTTTTATCGACGAAAACATGTACCTTCACTTGAATTTCTAGGCAGGGTCTCGTATTAAAATGGAAGAATCAATTTGTTAGATGTTGCGAGTCTATTATATGGCGATGTTCTGAGCTATATAACATTATTCAATGGCGCCTTATTTTTCGTTCAAGAACTACGGCCGCAGATTGGTTAACAGGCTGAACCTGACCGCCGCGTTTTAGCTTCATACTACATCTCGACGTAGTCTGTGTACCCGCTACTGCATTAACCCGACTCCGTTCAAAGCAGGTGGTTCTATTTCCTGCACAGTTCGCGCTCCGTAGTATTCACACAGCCTTAGCTCTCGTGTGTTTGATTTTAAAACTACAAACGTCCAAAGTTGAATGCCCTAATAGTGTTAAAAACTCTTGTTTCATTCTATTCTAACATTTGTTGTGTCGTCTGATTTTATCGAAAGATAATAAATGTGATCGCAACTTTTGTTTCGATCTACTCGTGAAGAGAACTCACGCGATAAAACTTTTTCCTTTATCCCCTGGTTCTTTTTCGAGTATTTTGTGTTTTTTTAAATTTTCCGAAAACGGGCAGCGAGATGGTATTCTACCACTTCCTGGTTTGTTAAAATCCTCTGCTTGCAAAAAAAATAACAGTTAACTTTTGACAAGGTAAGAGAGTTTATCATTTCAACGTTTCTATGCACTTGAATTGTGAAAACTTAGCCTAGACCTAGAAGTTTTATTTCTCCGCACAGAGAATTACATCTGTGTACTTTTCTAAAGATTCAACAATGCAGAAAACAGGCGATAATCATCTTTGTGTGGTATATATTGCATCTATACACATACAAGACTCAGGAAGTTAATGTAAATGCATCTGTTATTTTGACACGATACTGTGAATCCCAGATCACACGTGGTTTTGTTAGTTATTTATTGTGTTATCATAATATGAATCACCAGTGGTCCATTGCCAAATTTGTACAACCTTCCTTTAGAATCTTACTCTGATTTTCTAAGTGATTTGAATGCTTTTAAAATAGATTATTTTCTCGCCAATTTTTATTCTTTAAATGTTTCTGGGTCTAACAGTATTTCAATGAGATATTTGAGGATATTACTCTCTTGGGCCGAAAAATATCTCTTTTTTACAAATATCCTGTTACATATTTAGTCGTTTATTAACTTTTATGAAAGAAACCCTTTCGAAACTTTTCGCAAACGTTGTTATATTAACCGGGCTTCTTACCGATTTCTTCCACTCCCTTCTTTTGTTTTTTAGTCAGTTATAATTTCGTAATTGGCTAACGAATTCTCTTATTAAATAAGGGAACCCTTCTTGTGATATGGCGAAATTGATTTTGAAGTTTTTTAATTAAACTTTTCCAAAGTTCAAATTTTAAATAAAATAAGAGTTGTTCCGAGAATTAATAAGTAGATACAAAATAACGTTTCTACTCCTTCACTTATATAATTAACTGGTGTAATAATTTTCTCAACCCCAATAATGAGGGAGAAAATTTTATTTCATTTCGAGGGATTACCTGAGGGTTGCTTTACAAGCAAGGTAGTAAAACATATTACCGTAATATTAAATTGAAGTCACCTTCTAGATTATAATTTCGTACATCGTAAACGTCAAAACGGAAAAAAGGTTTGGGTTCGCTGTTTTTAAGAGCCTCTATATGTAAATTAGTTACGTTCCTCTTAATTAATTTGTTATTATAAAGAAACTTCGTTCTTCACACGTTGTTAAAAAAAGAAAATAAGAATAGCAACAGGAAGAATGTTCCAATTATTACGTTTATATAAAAGAGCAAGCAATAATTAATGTGAGAAAAAACATTATTATTGCTTCTTTAGTAGTAGTCTATATAATGCCGGTTTTGGACCACATAATTTTGAACGCACAAATTCAGAAATATTTATCAGTTTTGACTTAAATTCTAGTCATCATTATCATTACTTTAACACATTTTATCAATTTTTGTTCATACAAACCAAAAATCAACATAAAAATCCAATTTTCTGACACATTTACCAAAGTCGAGTAATTCAAATATATCAATAAATAAATCAATAGCAAAATCATTAAAAAATATAATAAATACAAAAGATCAATGGACTGCAATAAATTATGCAAAAAATTACTACAAAATAAATTTAGCAACTGAATATTTAAATAGATTGTCTAAAGAAAATATTTCCAAAAGAAAATTTGTGAAAGAGAAAAAAATATCGCAAAAAACTCACCATTCATTTATACATTCACAAGTTCTAATTCCCATATAAATTCTATTGGGCTTGGATACAATATTATAAATTCTTTCTGTTGTTACTTTATTATTAAATAAGGAATCTTTATACATTTGAAATTTTAATTATTCAATATTACATACACACGTAAAGATTCATGTCTATTTAATCCATTTTCAATTTTTTCAATAATAAAATTTGTTACCTTATTTAAATAAGTATATAAATCATGTTATGCACTATCACAATAAAATGTATAATCAACAATCATTTCACTTCATGAACCAGGTGCTCTAACAACTCTAACATCATCTTCATCGCTTTAGTTTATTTTTGCTAATTCATCTAAATCTTTTCTTTTATTTTGTATTCCTTCTTTTCTTTGTCTTGGTTTCTGAATTATATCAAAATTAAATTCATTAATAAACTGAACAAATAATCTTTTATATTTTTCTCTAATTCATGTTTTCGTAAAGCTTGATATGGTATTTTGTTTAGAATGCAATATTTTCGTAATTCTGCAAACTTCATTTATTATACAAAAAATTTGTGGTACAAACTCTCTTTGTATCTTTAATAAATTTATGATTACTTAAAGTTATAAATTCTAGAAATATTTATACTTATTCAAAATTGATAAATTCTCTCTCTCTCTCTCTTTTACAACTTTATTAATACGCTATTTTCAAAATTATTTGTTCAAAAAATGTATATACGTTCAAATTAATATTTTTATTGTTACTGTGTAAATCTATAATTTTTATCAACAATAACTTTTATTGGAAAAAATTTCTCTTTTTTTATAATTTGATACCTAATTATATAATCAAACATGGCATTTATTTTATCTATATAGTTCTTATTTATTTTATATTTCTTATTTTTACAAATACTATATAATCAAATGAGTTGTTAAAATGTGAGTAATATTTTATCTATTGGTAGCTTAGGTAATGAATTATATGAATTTATGTACTTCATTGGATGATTATTAAGTGACTTAATTTCCTTCGTGTAACTTTTATCAGAATCCATTACAATTTATTATATATTTAAAATAATTATGTATCTAATTTATTTTCTATCATTGAATTTTTTAGCAAAAAGGTTATTAATACACTTCTTTTCTTTGACGTTGGATATTATGTTACGTTCAGTGTTTACCTCTACGTTACGTTTTATATACATGCTTACGTTCACAAAGACATGTTGATGATGATAAAATAAGTTTTGAATATTTGAATGAGTCTATAGCAGGTACCCTAAGGGTTGGACTTGAGAACCACCCTCAAAAAATTGGTAAACAATATTAATGATTTTTCATGAATAAATTAGTGATAAAAATTAGTAAAAACAACAGTAAAACTAGAAAATATAGTTATTTTTAGAGGTTCACGATTTCGTGGTATTTCAAAAATTGAATTTTTTATATAATATTGAGGTTTGAATGAGTGAAAATGAGAGTTTTTAGGTAAATGTGTTAAAAATGAGTATAAACAGCACTAAATTTAGAAAATATGTCTGTTTTCAGTGGTTTGCAATTTGGTGGTGACTCAGAAAATTGGATTTTTATGTTGATTTTTGGTTTGTATGAACAAAAGTTGATAAAAACATGGTTTTTGATATAAATGTGTTAAAATAATGATAATGATGACTAGAATTTAAGTAAAAACCGATAAATATTTCTGAATTTGTGCGTTCAAAATTATGTGGTCCAAAACCGGCATTTTATAGACTACTTTTAGTGTTTAAGTTTTGTTTCTTATTGTAAATTTTGTAATAATTGGTATATTATTAGATATTGTTTATTCGATTAGACTTCTTAGAATCACCGTTTTTATTTGCTTCATTTAAATTAAATTATTTTACATACATACGGTATAGTATAGAAACAGAATATCTAGGTTGTTATTCTGCGGATAAGAGAAAAGAAACTAGCCAGCCACTGTAATTCAATGTCGTATATCTAATGAAATTATACTAGTAAAATTATAAATTATAGTAAGCCATGACAGTAATGTCAAAGCTTTCATAGCTGTCTTTAAATGTGGGCGTTTCATTCTTTATGCCACGGTGCTCTACACTGTTCAATATATGGTAGCAATTAATTCATTTTCTCTATTAATAGTAGTCTAAAAGATATTTCAGCTACATTAAACAATAAAAGGTTACGTAAAGTTTGTATAGATACGGGGAAGCCTATCTGGCATGTCATAATCATATCGAAACGTCTGTAGTATCTCGTTTTTTGAGTTATTAAAATTATTAGCAGCCGTAATTCATCTATCATGCTTTTATACAGTTTCGAAATTTGTTTCGATCTTTTACCGTTCAACTAGAATACGAGCAATCTGACATACGATCTCTTCCAGTAAGTGTGTTGTTAACTATATGCCCTCCTTTTTATTTCGTTTTCTTCACAGGACAGCCGCTGAACAAGTACAATAAATAAACTTACAAGCTAGCTTATGTACCGCACGATATTCATATCCATCAAATTTAAATCTTTCCATATATTATCCATTCTAAAATAATACTTTTGTGCAATGAGTCAACTTCATCCAACGTGTTTTCGAATTCTACATTCATACGATCCTTACGTATCTGTTAATTTTCTCACGTAAGTTACCAGAACACTGAGTATGTGTACAATAGAATTCGATGATGACCTAACCATTCAAATATTTCTATATATGCGCTTAAAAAATACGATTTGAACTGTACATGTCCAGAAAACAAGGGTATTTTTACGATTACATTAAGAGAAATTAATATTCAAGTACGAAACGTGGAGGTCCTTAAATGATACCCTGAGGGACACCCAGGAGCGAACAGGAAGTTACTTATTTACCTTAATCCTCGTCGAAAATATACCCCAAGATCCCAAATCAATAACATTAGCAGTGAAATACGAAGACAATGGGAGATAAAATCTTGATGATACATATGTTACACATGGGACGTTACAAAGAACTTTCTTAATCTAAGATTTTTTCATCCCAATTTCTTTGTTTGTTGTTTGTTTTTCTTGCGGTAGCTTTAGATAACATGCTTGTATTTTCCCCGTATATTTTTTAGAATTTCGCATTTATCGGAGGGGAAACATTTTATGTAAATATGCTATACATACATACAACGTATTTTCTTTTTTAAAAGAAGGAATTTAAAACGTTTATTTATTCAGGTTTTTTAAATCCTAATAAAACATTATTTATATATGTATAAGGGTATATTACGATGTATTTTTACGGCTTCAACATAACTATTTCTTAAAAAAAAGTATATAAACATTTTTCCCTATACATATATACCTTAAGCGGTAGAAGCCATAATTTCGCGGACGAAAAACCACTGCGTACCGCATTTGAATATGCTAATGCAGTAGTTTCCTCCTGGTAACAAACACGTTCAAACTCAAAAGTAATTATTTCAATTATGAAAATGGCATGTGAAAGACGGGGGCAGATTGCGAAATATTAAACGGCGAATTCATCTACCACCGTCTTCTACCCTTTCTTGCACGTCGTTGTCTCTTTTTAGATATAAATATTAATAAACGGAAAACACTGTTTCATTGTGCATAACTTAATGTAAATTAGACGAAAGGAATTTTAGAAGAACCGATGCTCCGCGCGAATTTAAATGGGGATAGATACATATTAATTTTATTAAAATTTTCCAGACGATGAATGCGATATTTGGAAAGAGAGGTGGAATAACGAAAATGTTATTGTAACCTTTCAATGCCATTTCGTTACCTCCTTTAAAATCGAATAATTTTCACTAAAATAATAACCGAAATATCATTTTGCGCCATAATTCTATCGTTGATGGAGCTGATGGCTCAGTGTCTTGCGCCATTGAACCCCGGGATTGTTGTTTCTCAGGGTTGAGGTTTTCTGTGGTTTTCCTCACTCTATATTAGATTAGATTAATTAAGGGTGATGTTACACTGCGACCTCTTCATCTATTGTACCCCCTTATATGAGCTGCAAACTGCTAGGGTTTCCCGCACTTATAACTCCCCATCCAGTCCAAGAGCTTTAATAAATTGCAATAGCTGTGATGGTTTCAGAGAAGGTATTTTAACCTCGTCTCTCACAGGTCTCTATAATGGCAGTGCAGTTAGATGTTAGGTGTTCCGGACTCTCAACCTCCGCCCCACAAAACCTACAGCCGCTATTCTGTTTCAGACCTATTCTTGTCATGTTTTGCCCAAGGTGACAATGCCTTGTAACAAAGCCTGTGAAGACACGTAGTCTGTTTCTACTTAGTTCTAGCATAGTCTTTGCTCTTTGCTTATTGAAGTTTCCAAGAAATACCTTGGAATGTCTCAGACCAGGAATATCCTACCAAAGAAATGCTCTGAGCTTCTCCTCTTTGTCGTTAAGTTCTTTTTTATAGGTGCTCATCCCTATACCACAAACGAAGTTGTGGCTGCCTTTCGTGTTAAAACGTTAGCTTTCTCTTTGCCGCTGATTCCAGTGTGTCCTGGCACCTAGCATAGTGCAACTCAGTTTTCTGTGCCTAGGTTGTTTAGTTTTTTCTAGGCATTCCCAGATTAATTTCGAGCTGATGGTGCTAGAGCTTAACGCCATTATGGCTGCTTCACTATCAGAGAAAATTGCAATGCTTTGCCTTCGATAGTTCCTGTCAAAGTTCAATTGAATACATCTTCCAATCGCATTGATCTTCGCTTGAAAGTCGCTAGAGTATGTTCCCATTAACTCTGAATGTTTGGTTCCTGTTCCAAATACCCCTGCACCTGTTCCTCTGTCAATTTTGGAACCATTTAATGGTCTTTAGAAAGTAGGCGGAGGATTCAATAGGCAATATGCCTGTTCCACAGAAGTTTCTTGTCTAAGTCCTAGATACTTGACTTCTGATTTACATTCGATCAGTGTTCCATCTAGACCATATGTGGGCAACAACCGGTCCACTGTAAGATTTAATCCCGTTTACGAGACATTTTGAAAAACGTAATTAAAAAAAAATTACACTACTTACTCATACTCACTCCAAATGAGGAAGATCGAGTCAAATGGGATTAAACGTGACCCGCACACTAAGGTTTGGCCCACAACATGTCAAAGGTTGCCCATACTTGATCTAGACGGATGTCTCTCCTGTTCGAAATTTTCCTCTTCGTAGTGAAGGGTACAATCGTGGTTTTTGTTGAGTTGATGCTCAGCCCCACTGTGTGACACGATTCATTAGTGATTCTAAGGCTCATTTATATTAGGTCACAAGGGATTCCTTCAAACTTGCCTTTCGCTATTATAGTAATGTCATCGGCATATCCTATACAGTGTACGCCGAAGGCCGTCAGCCTGTTGAGCATTTCATCTACTACCGCGCTCCAGATCAAAGGCGAGTAAACGCTGTCGAGCACTCCATAGTAAATACTGAGAACGAATTATCTTAAGACACACCACAGGCGTAGGCGTAATAATATCTCATTGCCGCCAGATGTCTCCTGTAATTGGCGAGGCATAGATTACTGTTATTATTAAAAAGGATACTTTCAAAGTTGTCTCTAACAGATTAAAGATTTCACTTATCCACTATCTCCAGCAATTTTTAGGAACTTTATTGTATTTTTCTAGAGTTTTTTTAGAGTTCTAGACTACTAATGTACTGCCTTTCATTCAACGGTTTGCCATTCTTTTTGTTGTAATAACCCTTGCTAAATTTATCATCGAAATAGTATTTCCCAAATTCTAAGGTAAATTATAATAAAAATCGGAAAAATAGAATCAGATCCGTATGGAATTGAATCTGCTGTACCTCAACGTTCTGTACTGGGACCACTTCTATTTTTGATTTATATCGACGATTTCCCAGCTTATCCTGTAAGATGCTAAACAGCTTCAATAGATGGTGCAAGTAAAATAAATTGTTTACGCTGAAAGATAATTTATAAATAACAGAATGCAAAACTCTTTTCAACAGCTAAATACTAAATGTTTGTGACATTTTTGCTGTAGTAGTAATATATAGAAATTATAATAAGTGTAGCAATTTCGGTGACCGTATAACTTATCCATTATCATATTCTCAATTTGCATTTCTCGGATGGTAGAATATTTATTTGATGATAGCTGGCTCGGAGCGACCATGTGAATAATGTATCCTGTAGTTAAAATCAAACTTTGTTAATTTCGTCATTTTTTTCGCTTTTCCCGTGACGATAAAATATTATGCACACCTCCTACTTGCAGTATACTCCTTACTAACGGAAATTCTCAGGGATATAACTTTGTTTATCGCTGTATTGCTAATGCAGCGCTTACGTAATGTGCATATTTGAACGATTTTTAAAGTTACGTTCGAGCATGAAGTAAATGTGTAGATAGCACACGTTTTATTCTGCATAGTTCGATGAGAGTGGAATAGAAAGGTAGTTATATTCTTATGTAATGTAGATAAATTGGACACTTAACAACGATCTTTACTGTACATTTAAAGTAAATTCTATTCTATTTTCATAAACGAAAGTTTTCAACATGCCGCCGCCTTTAAGGATAATTCCTTCTATTTATCTTGTTTGTCTCCTTCCTTTTATTATTCTCCATATACTTTTGTGGCGGGATTATTTTTCTTGATCACGATAATTTGCCCTTCTGCTTGTTACTTTACCCCAAACGGCGTCGGAGCCGACAAAAACGGGAAATAAAAGGACCACTAATAGACGCGCTCTAGAGGGGGGTCCGAGAGAGATAGAACAGCAAACAAAAATATTACACCACGGCCTACGCAGTTTTACGAAATATCCTTCACATTACGAAGTGTATCAATCAAAATAATGACTCTCTGTTTGGATATCCAATAATAATACGAGGATGTATGGTTCGCTAGTTGTTATCGGTTTGGCTCGTTTTGTTAGTTTCGATTCGATATAGGTGTATAACCCATTTATCCTTAGTTTAGAGAACAAAATCGTCAAACGAAAATGAAGATGTTTATCGAGGTTTAATTCATTTGTAACAGAGTTTCCTTTTGTTTGCTTCAGGTGTGAAAGGCTTCAAAACCAAAGGAAAGAGATGGATTGTTTTTGCACCAAACCAAGAACCGTCCATTGCAAGATTATTCTTCTTGATGAACAGGAGCTGGTTCACGAAATTCAGGTTAGTGTACTATATATACAATGTGTTTGGAAACTTCTTAAAAACATGCATTTTTTTTTACTTAAACGTGTGTGTATTTAAGCTTTTCACGGCAGGATCACAAACGCATTGATATTTACAGCTTTAGACAAGAAAGGACTAGCCTTATTTCAAAAAGGATTTTTTCCGGAGATGGGAATTTATTTACCGAATCTTTCCACCGGCAGAAAAAATATTATTTAAACATAACGACATTTGCTTCAGCTCCCACAGTAAGTTGCTGAATAGGGGGTTTAGAATTTTATCCGTGGCATTTCTTTCGTTATGAATGCAGGATAATCTTTTTCGATTCTATTTTTAAATCGCAAATGCTTTTCGTATAAACTTGACGTGAACTGTATCTATGTTATTTCTGAAATGATTTCCCTTTTTAAACGCCGTTCTAATGGACGGGGTCATTGGATTATTGTCAGAACCATATTTATCATGTTGTAATTGTAAAGCCACGTTCTTGCGATGAAAATTTTATTTACGAATTCTAATCTCGTACTAGACTGCGTGCATACAATTGCTTAAACCACCGGATGATAGGTTGTGTATATATGTAGTTGACACGCGTATGGACAAGTTTTTTTAAAAACAATACGTCGAGAGAACTTGAGAGAATAGCTTGGCGTGTTATAAAAGGCGATCACTTAAATTCTACATTTATATATTATTATTATTATATATTATATATAGGTACACGTGCCTGTAATAAAAAATTTAATCATATTACACAAGAAAGGTAACCCTGCTTTTGTATAAAAGTAACAAGATATAAAAGGTAGAGAGTATCTTGTTCTTGATGGAATAGTTCAAGTGCACACAAGCCTTTAGGGTTGGTATACATAAAAAAGCTCTTACTTTAGGGTAAGCTTTTCTCCGAACATGTTTTATTGACTGCTGCCCGTGACATTCGTAATATTGCTTAGCCAAAAACAAGGAATGAATTTCCAATTGAATAGGTCAAGTCGAGCAAGCACGAGCATTAACAAGTGAAAAACACCGTACAAGAACACAATAAAACTTTAAATTCTTTTTCAATGGTATACGTATATAGATATACAGACCAGACGTGCTTTTCCCTAGGGGCTGCTGTTACAATCGCTTTATGAATAGGGTGAATATGAAGCGTTAGATTACTGAAATAGAATTCTGACGACGTAGTTTCGGAAATCTTATCAGCGTTTTCCGCACGTCTAACAAATCGTTCACATACTTCAAAGTAATTTTGACAAATTAGAGATAGCTTCGCCGAGTTTTCCCTTCAGACAATAAACGAGGGTGTTATTTGTATTTCTTTTTTCGGACATTCAATCGCTAATTTATCACCACTTGCTATTTATATTCGGAATTTGGCTGGTTATTTTTAACGGTGACTGTATAATTATACAATAAATGATACATACATGTCTTTTAAATTGAATATTATATGTGCAGTACCGGCGTAGACCTATGCGAGTCGTTTTTATTAAAAGTCCAAGCACGATTCCAGTTCGACAATGTAGTTTTTCTCGAAACATCATATGGGCTTGGCGTTATTCAAGCAAACACGTGCAGGAATATACAAAATACTATATTATGGACGTTGTCATACGATCTTATACGTAATTCAACCATGGCAATTTCTCCGTTACGCTAGATCTCGTTTTCGAAAACGAAAATTTATCAATAAAAAACATTCTTTACGCTAACATGCATGCCCTTCGGTGTTTAAAGTTCACATTCTTTCTTCCACCCTCTTATTTGCATCTTTCGCTCTGTAAAAAAAAAAGCGCGTCTTTCGTCGACAAACAAAAGAGGGACGTCAGGACATCGAAAACAAATGAATATATAATACATCTAAAGTAAATATTTCCTTTTGCTTCTCCTCTATGCGTTTATATGAGAACGAAGTGAATTTTTAAAATATAAACGGTAAACATGACGGTATTAACTAAAAATTAATAACATGAGAAAATAATGAATTTAAATATTTGCCCAAAATTGCTTTAGAACACGCCGGAAAACCGTTCTTTCTCATCTACATTTCTTCTTGTAAAGCAATCTTTTTACCATCAAAAAAATTAATTAGAAAAGACAAGGAGTAGGAAAACAAACGGTTAGTTCAAGCTATTTTTTGTTGATAGTAATGTTGCCCATTTTCAATTAGGAACCTATCTACGATGAAGAGTGCTCATTGAGTATCCGCAGGACACCGGACCTTACACAACAGATTGCCAATGAATATTAATAGACTCGAGAACATGCGAAAAAAAAAAGAATCAAATTGCTTGCATGTGTATAACGTTCGTACAGTCGTATATACAGTATCAATATACTTTTTCTTTTACTCTTTTTCTTATGGAGATTGAACTATTACGATTTGATCGAGTAAATCGTTGAAAGTTACACAGTTGTATTTAATGAATTTATCTTTTATCTGTAGTTGCTTTCTATTATCAAACGTTGTAAAGTAATTGGTTAAATTCCTTTTTCTTGCAATAGAATCTTAGTATTCATTGTTAATTTGGGAGTTCCGCAGGGTTTAATTTTTGCGTCCGGTGTCCTTTCTGTTTTATGCTAACGATTTATATTTTGTTATCTCCCTAATATAAACAAATGACGAATTATATTTACATAATAATAAATACATAAGTAGTAAAATTTTGTTAATATCGAAATGAGTACTGGTAGATGAATCTTAACATTTTTTTTTATAAATGGTCTCTCAGGATCACAGCACATTCACCTCAGGGGAAATAATAAAAAAAGAATTAAAACTTAAATTAGGAATCAGTAATGTTATTGACCCCCAGAGAAAGCAAGCACAATGATGTAAAACAGGAACACGCATTTTACATCCCAGGGCCTATCGGGATGACTGACTCAGATGATTATTACTTCCACTGGAGCTCAACTCCTAATTTTCATCCGTTTCAGCATTTCTATAAGCAAATTGTACATTTCTCGATTATTAGAATGCAAAAGTGTAATAATAGAAGTAGGCAATAGGAACTTTAGTGAGACTATATGGTTAATAAATGAGTCAATAGTGCTTCTATGCGAAGCACATCCAAGAAAAATGTAATTCAGATCAGCCGTTTCATAGCCACAGTGACATGCAGCTGATACCACAAATCCCAATCTAAACAAATGGACTGGGTAAAAATCATGCCCAAATTTAATGCGGGCAATTGTTGTACGATAATACCGAGATATTTTATCATTCGATTCAAGTATAAGCATACTGAGTCATCCTTTGCCACAAATCTTCCCATTCTCTATTCAAATTGCAAAACACTCTCCACAAGAAGGAATGAGACTGTACAATTCACAGGTATACCAGTAAACTCCACTCACACAAATTTATTAATTAGGCAGAACGCAGCATTTCGAGAGCACGTGGACTCTCATTCTCAACTGTGTTACCGACAATGAGAGTCCACGTGCTCTCGAAACGCTGCGATCCGACTAATTAATAAATTTGTGTGGGTGGGGTTTACTGCTATACCTGTGAATTGTACAACCACACAGTCCTTGCAATCGTTAATTGGTGAGATTGTAAATTACTCCATCAGTACAATTGAGTTTAACGAGATTGTTAACAGTTTCATTACAAAAAATCCCAACATGATTTCGAACCCAGTAAATCTTAACATTTAAACTTTACAAATATAGTTTGTATCGTACTCTGTTTGTGTTATATGTTTTTGTTCTCATTTTATATGTCTAATGTTTTTTCTTTCTTTTATTTCTTAATAAAATACGTATTACCGATATCTTATTCACTATGCACAAAAGATAAAAGAGGGACAAAAAAGAGCAGGCGTTTTTTTTTATTAGGAAACAGTAGAATGTAGATCTCCTTTCAGTGCAGGCATTTTATTTGTAATCTGAATAAAGGACGTCAAAGAAGGAGCGCTTTCAAGTTAAATTAAAAATTTTCTTCGTATCCGACAGAGTCAATTACAATGTTGTTAAGAACCTGGTATTGACAAACAATTTTTCGGAGATATCGAAAAATCTATAATTGTGTATCTGTAATTACTTTACCGTTTAATGTTAATGGGACTAAGAGAAAAAAAAACAAGGCCTTTTTAGATATGGAAGGGAGAAATTTATGCGGTATTGTCGTATGAATGAATACCACGCCCCATTAGACGAACAATGGTTCAACATATTCATAGAGGTATAAAATTTACATACACAATATATACAAATATACAAGCGCTAATGAAGCGATTTGAATCGAATGTGAATATTCAGCCGAACGCACGACAAATGTAACAGCTTTTTTTCGTGTACAAATACCTAGCTTCCTTTCTGTGTTAATGAGCCAAATACGGCTGACATGGACAGTAGTCGAGAAGTCAATCAAGAGACATAATGGGCTTGTCATATACAATAAATAAAATCTGTACGTAACATGGACCATCCTAAAAAGCATACTTCGATTATACTGTTGCAAACTTCAGACAATTGCCTCGGGTTCACTACAGTACTTAAAGCAGATCCGGGACGATAGCTGCAGGGTCTTTTTGCTGGAGAAATCTCAGTTCCTTTCAAAGTTCCTCTAACCAAGTATATTTAAATTGTAGTATAATACTTGAAATGTAAAAGGAATTAAATGCCAAAATTGTTGCATTAAATTGCTTAATTTTTTTATTTTATTTTTGATCGTATTCTTTAAATGAAAAATCTTATATATTTACTTTTATAACTACAGTTACCCATTTTTATTTACCTAACACTGACGTTCAAGGGGAACAAAAAAAAGTTCGTTGTATTTACGCTAATACAGAGTGATTAATATCATATGAGTCAAGATTTTATGTTTATTTTAACGTCAATTAATACCTGTAAATATAGTTTTGCCGTGAATTTTGTGAAGGTTAGGTTCTACCTATTTTCATGTTGCTCTATCTGTAATCACTAAAAATTGAATATGTAATTGCCACTTATATATTTATATAAACGCTTATCGTAATATAACGAAAAGAAAAATAACATCAAATGACAGCAATTATTCAGTGTTGTCGTCTCCACTAGAGAATTTTATGATACCGCCACACATCACTTAAAATCACTTTATGCGTACACTGAGTTCGCAGGAATCGTCATAACTTTATTTACTAGCCTGTAAAATACTGTAATAATATATTGACGGTGTCATGAATAATATTATAGTTAGATCATTACGAAACTTTCAAATTCTACTAAAAGGAGCATTAATAATTATTACTGTTGCTGGTTCATTTATTCCTGAGGTACGCTTTGTATCAGGTGGTATACGAAAGTGTTATCCCGATGTGAATGAATTAATAGCACAGACAAAAGCAATTTTTCTCAAATTCCTGCAACATAATTTTCATCCACAGTGCATTTTAACCACATTGTAGCACTGCCACAATCGATTACAGTAGATTCTCAATAGTGTGAACAAAATTAACATAATAAATATTTGAATACATTCCAAATTAAGTCTATATTCTTCTGCCCATTGAATTGATGTGTTCGGTGCATTTATTGTACTGTCTGGAGTAATTTTATTTTGTGATTTTTCTTCAGTTTCCTCGTCTTTAGTTTCATCTTCTTCTATTTCTTCTGTTTGTTCACGTTATAGGGTATATAATGTTATGAAAATGGTTGTTCACGTTACCTTGAATTTCCGTTACCCGGTGTTTACATTATCGAGCGTTTACTGTATTACATGATGGCGTACATGGTTAAGGAATAAATTTTATTATATTCAACAGTTTTAAAAAAATTTAGATATTGATTTTACAAATTAACACTAAAGAAGTATGTAGCTGCATCACGTCCAATGCAATTCTTAATTCAATCGTTGCAAGTTATTGATAATGTATAAACAATTGCACTAAGTTAAAAATTTGATCGTAGTAGATAACGATAGATTTATAACAATGATACAGCGACATATCGGTTCAACAAATTTAAAAACTGTTTTAGTTATGTGAATATTACATCGTCCGATCTCAAGTGTTCATTTTCTTTATATTTCACCATAACGAACGTGTTTCAAACAAATAATTATGTATAGACGAGTCCATCTAAATTTTCTGTAGATATATATTTGTTAGATAAGTTTTTAACAATTATATATCTATATTGATATATATTTTCGGTAAGTACGGTCGCCACTGCGGAGGAAATTAAATGGGTCACTCTATCTATAACTCAAGCCTTTGATTAGTTCTTACAAACAAATCTTTCAATCAATCGATAATTATAAACTTTATAACAATGGTCTTCCTTTTACTGACGTAACAGTCCATTGAAACAATTACTTTCTTTACTCCTAATAGTAATTATTATGATAAGGATCTGTGAAAGTACTTTTTGCTTTGTATTTTGTTCTAGCAACAATACGAAAATAAAAATTATTGTATTCAATTGAGTTTACAGTGATTTTTATTGTTTCCTTTTTCTTACAACGATCAATACTATCAAGCGAGAATAACGCCTATAGGAAACATGAGAACGTTTAATCGCGAATTCGAATAACTCGTACAGTTTATGTGTAAAAAGCCATTGTAACAAATGAAGTGACAGTTGAATGGTTAGATAGGGCATTACCGTTATGATTCGTTTTATACACGAAAGAGCAAACGTTTATAGTGTAGAAGCGTATTTCCCTAAATCTTTTGCATATTATCCGCGTTCAGTACACTATTACACTGTTTATTTATTTAGATTGACGAGATATTTGTGTTCGTAACAATGCACGCAACAACATGCTCTACAGATTCATCGAATTTGATGTTAATACGTCACCGTTATTGATTAGATCGGGAACAATTAATATAAACAGATACGTCAGTGCAAGTGTAATTGAATACGGGAACTATATATTTATTTTGCCTGAAATCGTGTCCTTATACAAATCCTCATCGTTGTACAACGATAATAAGCTTTTCAATATAACTATAACAAAAGCTTTATTTATATTTTCTTTTACAATTTACATTTTAAATAAAAATATTATTTATAGTGTCTCAGCCATCATAAATCATGAACCGTACAATCGTAAAACGTTACTTTAAACAAGGTGAATAATATTTATGATAATTTATAACAGCGTATAGAGTTGCTAGCCACCCAATACTTTACAGTGAATTTAGTTTGAAGGTTGAGAGTCCGTATTAAAAGTTGATCTTTCCAGTTGAGATTTTATCTAGAGACATCGCTAAATGTCATAAAGTAATAAATATATTAATGGGTAAAAAACAAATTTACTTGTGTTAAAACAATTTAGCTTCCCAACTTTACGCTAGCCTTGGTTCGTGTAAACCATAGAGGACAATAAAGAAACAAGGAAACAAACGGGGACAATAAATTTCGTTCAGTGAATTGTATTTTTCAAAAGATACAATAAATATTTGAGAACGGGACTTCTCTAGGATAAGGGGAAGTTGAACTACATAAGGGAACACTGAATAAGAGAACGGGACAATCGATAGCTTTGTTAGATTTCTATGTTTAACTAGCAAAAGTTAGAGAAACAGATTTTATTTCCTATTTAGATTGATAATCGTTTATTCCTTCCTTTTTTAGAAAAAAAATCGTTCTGCTACAGTTACTTATTGCATCCAAAGTAAAGGTCAATTTATAATAATTTTTCGCGCTTAAAAGAAGAAACTGCCTTTGTTAACTTCTTTCCTTCCTTCTTATCCTTTTTATTCCTTATTTTGCCGTACCTCTTACGGAAAGAAAAATTCAAATTATATGTTCGGAGGATTGCGTGACTGCCATTATGGCAATTATGCATTTCAAGAAGTTATGCCTCGACTAAAAGAAAGAGAACCCTATCGAATTATAGCGGAGAAAAAAATTCGGTATCTTATGATCTAAGCTTAGAATCCCTTTTTGAGATACGTAAAGGGAACGTATTGAAAAATGAAAATAACGAAGTCTATGCAAATGCAACGCGGCAACATATTTAGAAAAATCAAGGACGACACCATTGCTTATACGCGATATTCCTTTTATCCGTCTGTACAATGCTGGACACTCATATAGCACTCTCTATTTAGCATACCTTAAAAACTTTTACAATTACCTTTAAACCGACCCAATAATTAATAAGTCAAAATTATCAGATTTGAAACGATTATATATTATAGTTTTGCGTCTTATAATTTGACAGCTAAAATTTTTCAACGTTTTAAAAAATTTATATAACTTCTTAAAATTCAAGAACGATACCACCTAGCTTTTTCATAGTTAACATTTTAAAAATCGAGTTTTAATTTCCACTTAAGGTTAGTTATACATACAAATTTCCTCGAAAACATATAGAAAATTTTTCTTTTAAAAAAATGATTGCACTATCTTCAGATGCTATTATTTGAAGAACCGTTGAAAATATCACAAACCATTCAAATTTTCATATTTACCATGTCAAGATCTAGAAGATAGGATATTTATTCCTTCATATCTCTATAACCTATGGTAATATAGCAAACTATGTTATTTAATTGCAATCAACGAACTACATCGAACTAAAAAAAGCACAATCTTCCATATTTTTTAAGTTTTGGAATCTTTGGACTTGTTTTGCTTTTCCTGGGTAATAGTGCGAAAATTAAGCAAGATATTAATATGGCAATTTCAAAAAATCGATTCTACAAGATCGATTTATCCAGAAAACGTATTACCAATTGCAGAAGTAGCAAAAGAATCGTCAGGTTGTTCCAAAGTTAAATGTCTAAAAATTCGCCGTTTTTAACTTCCGTCTAAGAACTGCATTATGGTATTCTGGAGGGTCTAGTAATCAAGTATTTGGTATTTTTGACTTACATAAACATTTACTTTTATGAAAAGATGCATAAGAGGTGTTTGATGTGAAATTAGTTTGATCACCTTTTTAAAGGACATTATTTTTAAAACCGACTAGATTTTCGTGTTCAGAATTTCAAAAATCTGTAAGATAGGGTATAAAAAACATGAAATTAAAACAGAATAAATTATTTAATCTTCACAAGAATTTCCTTTGGAGTTTTTCTTTTGTAACTTCTTCTAATTAAATATATGTATATGTTGGTGTTTCAGTCCTGAAAAGGACCGGTGCTACTTTTCGGTAGAGTCTTATCTACCATCTTCAAGCATTAGTTACTCTTTGATGAACTTTATCTGACTGAAACTGTGACTCGTCGTATATATATATATGAAATCATATTCCTGGGTTTCTAGAGATGAGTTCATCTCGGATCGCTAGCCGAACAAAAGGGTCCAGAAGAAGACCAATAGAAGAGGCGGCCAGAAACCCGGGAATATATATCTACTACCTCTTACTGTTTGGTAGGTAATTTAAAGTTTTGGTATGTTGTGCCATATCGGTTTCGCCTTTCCTGGGGTATAGAGCGTAAATCAAGCAGTTTAAAATCAATCCCAGAAAATATATTACTAAAGTTTTCGTAGATAGCAAAAGAGTATTCAAATTATCTCAAAGTTAATTGTCTGAAAAACGAGTTCAAATTTTGGTCAAAAAAGATTGAGGAATTCACCATTTTCAATCTCTACATAAAAACTGTATGGTGGTATTTAGAGTTGCTCAGTAAGAATGCATTTAATATTTTGAACTTGATTAAACGTATAGTTTGCTTAGAAAATATATTCAAAGATGTTTGGTATGAAATTAGACTAACCAGCTTTTTAAAGGGTATCATTTCAAAAACTGTAAAGGATATTACAAAACCGACTAACTTAGTTATACGTAATTTTAGTGGGGATTCCCCTGGGGACTTTTTGCGTAATTTTTCTCAAATCTCCGCAATCCAAAAGGTAACCTACTTAAATATATATTGTTTTATTGTAGCTAAGAGATAAATTGAACTGAGAAAGGTAAGATGTTCTCTCTCTTAGAGTTTGGAAATCAAGACTCTACGATTTTGGGAATTTGTGACATTTTTCAACTTTCCTGGGATATAGCGCATAAATTAAGAAAGATATCAATTTAGAATTTATAGAAATCGATTCTACAAGCCCGATTCACCTAAAAGACGTATTATTAAAGTTTTCGTAGATAGTATTACCTCTAAAAAACTAGTTTAAATTGTGGGTAAAAAATCGAGAAATTCACATTTCCACGTAAAATCTATATATTAGTACTCAAAGGTGTATATTACTGAAAAAATGTATAAAAAGATGTTTAGTATGAAATTAAATTAATTAAAACATGTTATTTCAAAAGTTATTGGAGAGATTTGGTATTGAATAGATTGGCGGATTTAAAAGTCAAAACATGTGGGATGAAACAGAACCGTCTATTTTGTAAACGAAATGAGGAAAGATGTTCCTGCTCCTTTCAATTCCTTTACCTCTTTGTAAATATCCACGCCAGATGTACCAACTCTTCATCTATTGCGCCATTTCTTTTGAGTTTTTCTTAATTTTAAATCTACCTACGTGTGCTATACGTTGGTAGTTTTTTCTGATTCGATGTGAATTTTTTATTATCGTACTCTTACTTGCTAGGAATGGCATGCATGTTGGAAAAAAAAAGCAGGAGGGTGCTCAAAAAAATCAAAAAGGAAAGATGAGCCCTTTATAACTATATCTGATTTTAGATACACTTGTGGTACGGTCTTACTGCCGGGGCTCCTTTAAAAACTTGTCCATTCACTGGACTATTATGCGAAACTTAACAACATGTGTATATTTGCTTTATAAGGTATGTTTTCTTTCTTGAAGTAAATACATTTCCCTAACCTATAAAAAAAACGTTTTCTTTTTCGTATGGAATTAGTTACAGCGATGTATTTTGCGTAGATGGTGGTGTTATATTAACATAGCAACCGTTAGAGTTTATTTTATTAAAACTACAACATGCTAGATACTATTCGTCTGGGTTAGTTCAGATATGATTTGGAAGTAAGATGAACAAGGATAGGACGAAGCGGAATCTAGAAATGGGGTCTTGTGAATATATTTATATACATAACTAATACCACTACTAACTGCCGAAACTTGTATGCAAAAGTCAAACACGATGTATTAGCAAATTACGGTGGTTTTGCTTCATTATACGAATGTACCATACATCTCAGCTATTCTCCTGGTATCGATTTGTTTTCATTAGGCTACAAGTATGTGTATGTTTAGAATAGAATGGAATAAAGAGCTCCAAAGTTATTTGCAAACTCTAGATAGTTTGTTAGGGAAATTACTATATGATTTACTTCCTTTAAACATTATCATTAATGGACTTAATGAATAAACAGGAAACATTTTTTATATATTCACAATAATTGTTAATAATTCAAAGAACGAAATAACTGCTGCTTTTGTTTAGCAATTGTTGAGAATATAGAAAAACACAGATCAATTACATTTATTATAGCGAAAGTTATTCTAATAAAATTACTGCATCTTACTGAGGCCCAGTTATACACTAACGGAACGACAGAATGCATATATAAAAGCACGTTTTACTATTCAAAAAATATAGGAGACTATGTAAAATAAAAATAATAAATAGCCTCCGTGTTCGAACCCGTGACCCTGAGACTAATGACTAAGTGCGCAAAACACTGAACTGCCAGCCCCGGTTAAAACACTTTCTCGAAGAAAAACATGCAGTGGATGTGACTCTATTGACCATTCAGTTCTACTGATGGAACTGTTGCTCATGGGATTGAGAAGTAAGAATTTATCATACCTAACAAATTCAATCAACGTGATTAAAATCAGAAAGAGGAATACCACAGGGTTCTATTCTAGGGGCATTCCTTTTTCTGTTATGCACAAGTGATTTACCAAATATAACACAGCATAGTGTCAATATGTTTGCAGAGTTGGTCTTAGGGAAAGTGAAAAAATAAGAATAAGGTCACGATTTCAGAAGTCAAAATTGAAACAGCCTTGGTAGCATATCATGCTTACGTTGGTTTAAGGTTGGCATGCGGAATCATATTTTGGGGGAAATTCTGTAGATGTATATTCACTCTTCAAAAATGCTGCTTAAGGCGCATCTTCCGTCTGAAGAAAAGAGAAATATGCACAGAGGTTTTCAAATGTTCAAGTGCCTACATTTATGAATACGCATATTTTGCTAAAAAGTACTACAATGACTTAATAAAATCTTACGAGACCAATAGCGAATACAGCACCCGGGAGTGTTTAAAAGGAAGTCTGAATTCCTCAAACAAGTTTCGCGGCAGTGCATAAAAGTCCGCTTACCCATCTTTCTCAGTGCTATAAAACTGAAAACTTGAAGATGTTTAAGAATAACCTAACGACATACTTAATTAAAAAATGTTTCTATATTAGGGACTTTTTTAAAGAAATACTATTTCTTAACGTATTTCATGTTACATATATAAAATAAACGGCAATTTTATCTTTAGTCTTTTTCAGATATTGAAATCGTTAAACCTAACTTAATCTATATTTGTGGTAGAAATAATCTTTCAATCTCTACCAATGGAAACGATGTTCCTTTGCCCACACCTTACTGTATTTTAGAGGCTCAATGTTTAACAATGTAATGGGAACTTTTCGCTTTAGTATCCTATTCACAAAGATAGAACAGTAATATAGTGGCGTGACAAATATTCCGAGACATATTGAAACTTGGAACATGTTCAACAATACGATATATTTTATAAAGTGTTACTTTAAATATATTAAAATTTAAAATGTTTTAAAGAAGAAATATTTAAGAAGGACATTTTCAAATCAGTTTCAGAATCCAGATGAGAGAAAAAAAACCTGTGTT
Source organism: Trypoxylus dichotomus (assembly GCA_023509865.1). Classification (NCBI taxonomy): domain Eukaryota; kingdom Metazoa; phylum Arthropoda; class Insecta; order Coleoptera; family Scarabaeidae; genus Trypoxylus; species Trypoxylus dichotomus. The sequence goes on along the minus strand of CM042083.1, from coordinate 6,251,443 downwards.
GACCAGTGTAATTGCTAAATAGAAATGAATACCCTAGGAAATACGTAATATGTTTCAGGAAATTGATTTTTGTGGGAGTGTCGTCTAATATGGCTTTTGAAGGGGTCAATCTCTGCCCTTGCAATGCATACATATGTAAATTATAGATAGAAAGAATATATAGGATGTGTCAGAATAAATTTAAGAAGTAATATTTTAAAGTTTAATAAATAAAAGGAAGGCCGTTTAATATTTCTTTGCAAATTAAATTCATCCTTCTCATCTTTTGACGTTTTATTACAATCAGAATTTTTCATTTAATTCACCTTAATTGAGAGTCGAGTTCCTTATCACGGAATTTTATTTTGTTCCTCTATTCTCACTTTTTTTTACTTGTCGTAAGCACAAATTTGTTCCGTATAAAATGAATAATTAATTCTTCCGGAGGCGGGACTGTTGTTTACATAAATTGGATGGGGATAAGTAAAAAAATAAAGGGTCTGATTTTCGCTAAAAGGTAAGCATCAAGAGCAAACAGAACATAGTACAGAAGGAAACAATTTAATATTGAGTAAATGCGTGGGTAAATATTTACGGGGTGAAAAAGGAAAAAATTGCTTTCGTTATGAAATTAATTTCGAAATTCCCCGCATTCAAAGTGCGCTTATTAATTAATATTTTGGCAAATATTTAACTAGTATAAATAAACGTTAACCTTGAAGGAATTTCATTATACTGCTGAATCCGATTTTGTATACATGTCGCGGTGGAAACGTTTTGTTCAACTGTACTGATCGTGTAGACCCCCTGCGTTTAATAAAGAAATACCTGCCAGGCGAAACGACCGTTGCACACTTTAACGTTTACTTTTTTTTATTTACTGTAATAAGTTCTTTTGCATCAGCATATTTCTGTAGAACACATCGACTACTTGTAGACAACAGAAATTTTATCTGACTGGCATGTTACGTTTGATAACAATTCTTTTATCATAGTAACAAAATTTCTCACATTACAAATATAGAAATTCAAGATAAAGACTTCTTTTAATCTATCCACATGCTGCATTTGAAATAGTTAGCGATAATTTATCGTACATACACCCGACTGCTATACCCTGAAGATACAAGATTAAATTTTAAAATTATACCTTTCTATTTTAAATTGGCTATTTAACATTTTGTGCAGTATTTGTAAAACAATTGTTAAAAATTAAATAATACATTATGAATAAAATTATTAATTCAATACTTTTTATCTTACAAAAATTATTACGTCATAACATATCTTTATAATAAGGGAATGTTTAATTCGTGAAAACTAATCAAAAAGAATTTACCGGGAAAAAAATAAAGATCCAAATGAGTTAGAGCGTTACAATCTATTTAAATAAACTAATATTTAAAAATTAAAAAAACAACAAATTCTTGCAAAATAAGAAGAATATAAAAATATATTTAATATATCAAATAAGACAAAACATCAACCAAAATAAGTAGGAAATAAGAAAATTACATACAAGTCATGAGAAAAATACTATACTTAAAAAGGTAACATCATTTGAATATTTTTTATTGCGATTAATTAATAAATAACTTAAAATACAAATAAATACCACATAAAAAAGTAAGAAAGTACGTTATTTAGTAGTAACATGCACAGTGGTGCGTACAAATCGTTAATAAAAATTAGAAAATGCAAGGAACCGATGTTATTCCTTGTAGAACTCCCGAGTCATTCGAATTAATGACCCCTGTATTCAATGCATTGTCTCCCATTTACTAGATACGATGTAAAGAAAGATGTAAGTGCGGAAGTAAATCCAGCAGATCCTAGTTTTAATAGGAACAACTCATGATCTAGCTTGCAATCGGTATAAATAACGTCTACTTGCTGGTTCCTATTCAAGTTTTCAGCAATAAATTGAGTAATAGTGCTAAGATTAGTTAGTATAAAGCGGTTTATTTAAAATGAAAATAACTATGTCTCATTTAGAATAACTGCCGTTGGTTTTTCAATAAAAATTGTGTTTATTTGTTATTACCAACGTTAAATTTAATTAAATTAGTTTCTCGTGAAATTTTTAATTGATTCCGGTAGAATTTGAACCTACAACTACTGTTAGCTTGATTGGTATATTAAGTCATTACACTGCATTGCGAAGGCAGGAATACTACCTTGAGAGACGCCAAATATAATAAGAAGAGGGAAAGACTCATTATATGAAACTACTTGAGTTATGTATGAAGCTAAGTATAATATGGAATTAGCAATAAGACTGACATCCTTCAAAATAGAAAGCTAAAGGGAATGAGCTATTGCAGAATCACAGCTTTGTCTGAGTGACATCCCAACTGGTGGCCAGATAAAATATCATGAGTATCAAGAACATGTAGAGTTTGCAAATTGATTGCTTTATCTAGTAGCTTAGACAATACGGGAGATATAGAAATTGACTGTTAATCAGAGAAATTTGCTGGTATTTTAATAAAGCTCCTTTCCCAACAATCAAGAAAAATACTGACTAACAACGAGGTGTTAATTATATCCGTAATTGTCGGCAACAAATGTGAGCGATCAAATTAAACATAGTATGAGTACGTGTATTGCTATTGTAATAATTTATTAAATCAGTGCCAACACAAACATCGTGCATACAACCATAGTAATGATTATTAATCTCATTAACGCCCTATAAATGTGCTGGTAATTTGGAGTTTTTGGTATTGTTAGAAATGTTTAATGATTTTAAGTTATTCCATAGAAATTAAGCATTTTGCCTTTTCAATATATGACGAATAACAGAGGTTGCAAAAAATGCGTAATTACTTATAATTAGAGACCGGATTATATGCAAAGTGCATATATTTTATTTTATGTATTTATTATATTTTACGTCTATATGCAGATGTATTACACTGATTAAAGTTAATTAGCGTTAACTAAATTTAATCAGTGTAAAAGATCTACAAATAGACGTAAAATATAATCAATAAATAAAATAAAATATATGCACTTTCCATATAATAGTCGAAGAGAGCATTATCACTGAGTTTCATCATAAATTTGATATTAGCAGTTAATCATGGTATACGCATTTCCCTAAAAACGATTGCTTTGATCGGAGCATAGATATTAAATAAGTTAATAATGAGTTCATTATGATACCACGGAATAGTTGCTGTCATTAACAAAACCCAGAGGATCAAAACGCGAGACCTTTGAAAGCACAGATGTAAGAAATAAGTGGTGACATACGAAACTTCAGTTGAACGCGAACAAGAAAATGATTAGGTATAATTAAGTCATGTAACACATCATAACTGCTGAGTGAGGTGTCAGATAGTATCAAAATAAGATCGATAAGTGTCGAGGAATTTTCCCTTATACGAGTAGGATTTGAAAATCTGTTTGATACCAAGAGAATCACATGCTAGTAAATAAAAAATTAGCTCAGTTATTACAATCTAAAGGATTAATATTACAAATGACCAAAAGTTTTTGGGATCTACTTTAATTAGATTCTAGATATTGGTTAAATAATTATGATATAGCTGTAGTGAATCATACTTATAGAAATAAATTAAATCGACAATGAAAATAGTATATTAGAATCTAGGGGGTCTCCACCATTACCTCTTGTGATTATTAAAAGGAACAAATTGCCTAAATAAAATTAAATAATTTAAAACTGAATAAACTGGATATTTATAGCCAGAGGAATTAGAATAACTAAAGTTAATATGAACGCAACAAAATAATACAGTGAAATTCCCCTTCGCGAACACCCCTCTTACACGGACACCTCCCTTAAACGGACAGTTTCTCATGGTTCCGACCAGCTCTCATATAATTTCCATTTTATTAATTGTTTCTTGGACGGACATTCTCTTGAACGGACGCGGACACGAGAAAATGTTATCTTAACCGGACAAAAAATAAAATAAAAATAAACCGGAGATTTACCGACTTTAATCTTTCGGTACAAACGCAGCCTATGTCGTGCATTTCTGCCTGGCGTGAATTAAGGACTTCCCCAAGTTGGTCGGGGATTTACCGTTCTTATTCTTTGGGTGTACGCTTTCGATTGAATCTGCTTTCAATATTAGTCTGATGTCTATGCGGAAAAGACACAGTGGGCGACATATTCATTGTAGAAATGGCACCAAATAGAAAAATTCTCACGCTTAAACAAAAAATTGAGATTGTTGAAGTTTACAATAAAGACAAATTAAGTGTAAGGAACTTATCCAATTTAATATTGGAAAAACACAAGCTGCAGATATAATTAAACATAAAGAAATCCTTCTAAACAAATGGATGTCGAACAGCAATTTGAATGAAGAGGATTCCTTTAACAGGTATGATTTTATTAGATAAGGTTTTCTTGTATTAATGCGTTGATTTTCTTTTCATATTAAATTCTAAAATAGATAAAAAAGTGAGATTACCAATAAGTTTGTCGTGACAAAAACGCAAAAAACTTATATTTTTTTAGGTCCGCTAATACGATGTAAAGCAAGAGAAATAGCAGCTTCTTTGAGACATTCTACATTCAGTGCTTCTTCTAGTTGGCTCAATAAATTTAGAATCCGCCACAGTATAAGTTTTAAAGCGATTTAGGCAGAAGGAGCTTCGGTTAATGCTGAAGATGTTTCATCGTTTTTAAAAAAAATTCCTTTGATTAAGGGATATTCACCGAGAGACATCTATAATGCCGATGAGCCAGGCCTGTATTTTAGGGCTCTACCTGACAAAATGCTCACATTAAAGAAGAAAAACTGTGTTGGGGGTAAGTATCCCAAAGAGAGGTTTACAATTTTGCATTGTGCAAATATGGCGGCTGAAAAAGAAAAACTCCTAGTCATTGGTAGGGCAGCTAAACCCAGAGCTTTTAAAAACATTAATATAAATAACCTGCCTGTAACTTGGAAATACAATAAGAAAGCTTGGATGACAGGACAAATTATGACAGAGTGGTTGCAAGACCTAGATTGGAAAATGGCTAAAGAAGAAAGAAGCATTTTGTTATTTTTAGACAATGCAGGATCTCATCCGAAAGACGTTCGCTTAAATAATATAAACATATTATTTTTACCCCCCAATTGTACATCAGCTTGTCAACCACTTGACCAGGGGATTATAAAGAATTTTAAAACTTATTACCGAAGTCTAATACTCAAACATCTGCTAGTGAACATAAAACTGCTGGTACAGCTTTTGAGTTAAAGAAAATTAGACCATTGGATGCAGTTTATTTGGCAAAAATCGCTTGGGACCAAGTAACCAAAGAGACAGTTCAAAATTGCTTCCGCAAACCAGGATTTAATCATGTAAATATGCAAAGTGAAGACCAGTTAACTGATGCTAATACATCTGATCCTGAAGATGATTTACCTCTTAGTGTACTTTCAGATATCCTCAAAAATAAGAATTTATTAAAATTGACGGATAATTGAAACCTTAATGATTTTTTGAACGTAGATGAAGATTTGTATGTTGAAAATCCAGATTCAGAACAAAAAATTGCAAATCCAGTTGAAATACAAGAACTTTCGGAAGATTCTGATGTCGATGAGGTTTCAGTGGTAACAGAAGCTATCCCAAATTATGGTAAAGCTATTACCCTTACCAAGCAGCTCAAAAGTTTTGTCGAAAATCACGGAGATACAGAGTCTTTGGAGCTTCTTTCTAAATTAGAAATACGATTTCAAGACGCCATTTTAAAGAAAAAGAGAAGACAAATAACAATATATGAATTTTTGCGTCCTTAAACTGAGTATTCATTGTTTTGTATTACATACTACATCTATGTATCTATGTACATATATTATACTTTGTATGTATATATCTAAAGGAAATAAACTTTTTTCTTAAGTTTAAAGTTTCTTATTTATTTTAAAAACATTTATATACATATACGATTTAAATATGCCAGTTTCTGTGATATATGGATTTTTCGTTAAAACTTCATTTTTGTTGTATCTGCTACATATTTCTTTTATGCGGACACCCCTCCTGAACCGACATTTTCAGTTGGTCAAGAGAGATTTCACTGTATATAATTTTTTTTACAGAATCGACGAATTAAGTTAATATTTTTTATTTATCTATTACAATGCTCAGTATGGACATTTTTTTGTACATTAAAGCTAATACATCTTGATTCTTAAAACTAGTTTCAAAATGTCTCAGTCACGCCAGAATTTTCAGATATTTGCTTAAATAATTTTTCCTAAAAATATGTTAAATTTTAATACAATTAGTAACTTAAAAGGAAAATATTACAAGAACACTGTTTTTGTGCAACATGTTTCAACAAATTTGAACATATTTATATCTGATGTGTTCCCATTATATTGGTTATTTAAAAACCAACACACAGAGTTAGCCAGGCATCCTACGAAATTAAGCATTACCTTTCAGTGCAAAAAGAGCCTCTAAACATTGTGAAATACATGTGCTATCGAAGTATATACATCAGTTAATAAAAATACCGAAAGGTAAATTGCTATCCGAGGAGGAAAAAAACAGAAAAAATTGTTATAAAATGGTAGAATTTTTAAACCGAGCCATAACTAAGAAAAATCATCAATTTTATAAAGTTGGATAATTCCTACGGAAAAAATCGCCCTAAGGGAAGTAATCAAAAACTACCTCAAAAGCAGCGTTCATCGATATTTCGGTTAGCCTCGTCTGGTAATGTAACCGCGCAACAAATAAAATGTAATTTAAATTTATTAGTAACAAATAGACGTTTACAACAAATTTCATCCGGCAGTAAACGTTTTCGGTGGCTAAAAAAGCTTCAAAACCACCCTTAGAAAAGACACATAAACAAGCAAGATTGAAATTTACGCAAGATCATATGAGATGGGAACATGAGTGGAACGTCATATTTTCTGATGAAAAGGTGGTGGTTTCAAATGTTATTGGCACGATTTGCGATGAGCCGAAATTTTGGTGTCGGTAGTGTAATAGTCTGGGTGTAATAGCTTTTTACCCATTATTTCTACCCGAACGAATTTTAATTCTAATATACAACTTCTGGAAATGGTTTTGATAGATTTGGTGAATAATTGCCAACGCAAAACTGTATATTTCAGCAAAACAATGTAGCTCTCCATAATTGCAGTGGCTTCATTAAAGGAAAATGAATTTATTACAATAGCTTGCTCGCTCGTTCGACCTGAAATTCATCGGAAATCTCTGGGGAATATTGAGAGGTGTACACCAATAATAAACAATACGGTAGCGTTAAAGAACTAAAATCTGCGATAACGAGGTGTTGGACTGGTATTCCAAATTCAACATTGGTCAAAGTGATAGACAGTATGAAAACCCAGATGTTTGAAGTTATTATATTTAGTTGGGAAAGAATTATAAGTTTTCTGTGTATTTATTTTGTGTTAATGGACCTTATTATAAATATTATAATATTGCAAAAGTTCATGTAGAAGTATAGAAATTTCGCTGAGTGTATATGGTAAAATGAAATTGTAAATTAACTATAACTTAGTTCCTAGATGAATCATTAGAAGAGATACAACAATATACTGCATAGAAATAAGAAAATTAAGCAAATTAGTCGCCGGTAATATCTAGAGCACTTTATTTACTTTTTTTCTTGACTACAAGGTTAGAACGATTAATTAAGTTCATTCCACGTCATTTCAGTAAAACGAAATTGAAAATAGTACACTGGTGATAATCAAAATTAGAACGACGCTATAACAATTAGAGTCAATCAACATTATAAATTATAGCACATAGTTTGCAGTTGCCTTAAAACATTACACCGCTGTACATCTAGTGGGAACAAATACAAACTCCATGGCCGTCGTATTGCTTAGAGTTTCCAGTATCTCTTATACACAGAACAGTGTCTAATAACAATAACTAGGTTTGGTAGTTAGGTTCGAAATGGAAAAGGGAGGTACGGTGACGTAGGAGCGGGATGAATAATTATTCATTGGAATCACAAAATAGGAAAGACATATACACTACCAACTATAAGTTTCAGACTATCTTGAGAAATTTATAATTTGTTAGAAATTATAGTGTATATAAAAAATATCTTTATTGTGTTGCGTTGATAAAATAAAATTTCATTTGAAAAACCAAGGTTTATATAATAAATGTGACACTTGTATATCCCATACATTTTCAGGCAACTTACTATGACATCACCGTCATAATTTTAGTGTAACACCTACAAATTTAAGTAAAATTAATTGCCAACTTTCATGTTAAGAATATGCTGTAATCAATTATAATAGCATTATGTCTTTTGAAATATTGTTGAGCCTGCCACTTAGGTTACCGTGCTGGAGCACTTGGGATCTTCCATCCTTGTCTCTACGCTACATTTTATCATGAATAAATAAATTAAAATATCTAGTTTACCGTTCCATATAGGAACAACAAAAATACGATACGAAACGATGTATTTTCGAATTATAATATGGAATGTGCCTCATAATTATTTTATCTTTACAACTTGACATCCACATCGAAATATAATTTCGCTTCGATACGTATGTATGTACATATCATTGAAGTTACCGTTACGTTCTGAGTTATATGGAAAACATGGGATTAAAACATGAATTAATAATGTGCCATATTCGCTAAATAGAACAGTTAGATGTGTAGAATCTTTGATAAAACAACTTAACACCTTATTTACACAAACCAATGAAATCTGCTGACTGAAATTATACATGTTCTCCCAACCATAAGTGCTTGAGTTTGGGGTAATGAATAAGACAGAATAATCTAGCTCTTCATTAATTAACGGACTATCTTCTTTCTCTTTCTGCAGTACAAGGCTAATACTCCGCAAGAACGAAATTTAAAGGTCGCTGATGATTATTTACGTATATGCAAACAGTTAACGCGTTATATTTTTAAAACATTAAAATACGAATTGCTTAAGTAATAGAGTATCGCTGTACGACCATATTATTACTATTATTGTCTACTATTCGCCGTGTTTATCACACCAGGTTATGATAAAAAAGAGTATTACGCAAAATGGAATAAGCCAGATGCATGTTTTAACTGTACATTAAACGTAAAATGAGAAATATACCTGCAGCATATGTCGCTACGATTGTCAACAACTCAGGAAGTACAACTCGATGACATGCTTCATCCTTTTTGCGGGTTATTACGCTCTCATCTGATACTTATTTTTTTTGCTATTTGTTACGTTTGCCTTCCTTCGCTTTTCTAAGCCAGGAAATTGCGTATTGCGATATTCGCTCGATATGATATGTACAAGGAATTTCAAAAGAAAACGGACAGGAACACCAGTAACGTATTATAATCTAAACTGTCAACATATCAGAATTCCAATGAAGCCGTTAATCTCTATTTGTCACGCCAAAATTGTGCCTTAGAACAGCTATAGTCTCACAAACTGGTTTGTTAAGTATTATGTACAATCAAACGTTTTGAAAATGTCCTCTGTCGAATAGTGAATAAGCAACATAGTAAGCACTATGTTGCTTACGATCTCGCATTATTTAAATGTCATTTCCCATTCTGTTCGTAAAGGAATTGAGTTTTATTTTTAAATCGAAACATTCCCAATAATGGTCTGTTAAAAATTACTATTGACCTAAAAGTCCAACTGTTCAGAAAATGCCTACTAATTACACATGTCTGTGTAGAATAGAACATCTTGCATAAAAACAATCTTGCTAATATCATGATTTATTAGATTTATTGATTTAGTAGTGCAAAGCATTACAACATTGGAAAATATAATTACCCATTTATCGGTTGTATTCCCTTTCTTCGTAGAAATATTATTAGAAAATATTACGACCATTTTCTGTCCATATCATGCAGTTGTGTTTGTTAACGTTCCCATTTAATTCAAAATATGTTTCATCTCTCCAAAAGATTTGCAAGATTCGAAGTGTATTTTATTTTATAGAGATATAGGCCAAGTTGCCGTCTTAAAATTCGTCACACTGTTAAATAACTCATCTCCAATCATATATATAATTTTTACAAATACCCTGAACTACTTATAAGACTAAAGTTGTGCTAACATCGTTTTTTACTAACTTAACTGCATTAATTTTCTCATTTTTGCACGATTTTACCAAGCAAAGTCCATTTCTCAATCGATGTGTTGCTCGATATCTTCTTAATATGTTGGCATATTGTTTGCTGGATTCGTAGTAGGCCGTATAAGGCCAATGTGAAGCCATAGCGCCGAAACCACTTTAAGCATCAGATGAAATTAGAACGACCACCGTAGCAACTAGAATTAAACAATTGTATATAGAGAATACTTACTTTTGAATAACCTTATAGATTAAATCGGTATCTTCGATATTCTTTATTTTGAACAATCAGGAACTACAAAATTTATTCCAAATTACTGTGTATCGGTTTATATTATATTTACGTCTCAAATTATTAAGTTATTAATTCCATTATACTCCTACTAATAAATTATAATTTCTTTGTAACTATCAACGTTAAAATTTTTCCAAAAAAAATGTCGGTCTCGGTAAGATTTGGACGTAGTCCTCTTCCTTACCTGGTGAACGTTTTAACTGTTTAGACCACAAGAACCTTGTAAAAAATCTAGTCGGTTAAGACGTTCGTCTGGTAAGTGTAAGTAATGTTGCTAATTTCGAAGAAATAATAATTTATCATCACAAAAACCAACGGGAGCTTCATGTTAATTCCATTATGTAGTAAATGGACAAATCCGTTTTACTGAGACTGAATTAATTCATATTTTTCTAGTTATTAAAAGTAAGAAAATTGAAAAATTTTACATTTATTTCTTTAATTTTACTCAGGGGTAAATAGTACAATATATAAAGATTATCACGTTTAAGCAATAGTTTAAGGACATGTTCAAAGTGTTTGATTGTACGCCCACTTAAAAAACTTCAATTACAGCATGTCTCCTAACACATAGTTATTTCTTCATGAATTTATTAAGTTTTATATTACATAGGCTTTAATAGATAATCTACGGTAGCATGTATATCTTTCTGTTATTTTTCTTTCTAATGGTTTCATTTTCCAAATCACACCATGTTCTACTTAATCTCACTTTAAACAAACGGTTTAAATTTTATACAACGGTATGCTCGCTTTCTATATCTAAAAAATTGATAATATTCCTCGCATTGAAAAGATAAACATTAAATTAAAAACAATACTGCGTAAATGTCAGAAGAATAGGGCAATTTGATAAACAAGAACTATTCATAAACATTTGATAAACTACATGAATACATCGTCTTTTTTAAGTGCTAGGTATGTAGATGCAAATTGAGTTTACATGCTTAGATTTTTTCGTAGAGGAAATGGAAATATGAGATCTTGTAGAGTTGCAAAGAAGATTTATACGTAATATGTAGTAGACTTGCAAGGGGATAAAGTATGAAATATATCACAAGTTTTACTCTATCGCGTTTGCTACGGTATTTCTAATACATATTAAGCATTTTTTTACATCTTCATGAATCTTACATGCTTTTAGATCTTTCTAAGTTGAAATTGGTTTGAATTTGGGCGATATCGGAAAGGGGAAATTTTAGTCAGTTAAAACGAAACCCTCTAAAAGGCCATGCGGGTTAATTGTGATATAAGCGTTTCGAATTTTATTGTAACCAACGACAAAGGGGTACTAATTAGTAAGCTGGAGAAAGGACAATCAATAAAGTAATTACATGTAATTGAATTTCTAAATATCGCGAATTTTGTTCATTGGAAAATGTCTATTTATACCCGTAGGAAAAGTTTTCCCGGTATCGCATTTATTTAGTTTACTCCTAGAAATGCTGTTCGGAAATTTTAAATTAACTTTTAATTATTTCGCAGCACTTTACTACACATGAAACGTTATAGGGTGTTTTTTTTTTGGTTCTAATTCGATGTTGCCTCAAATATTATTTGGAATTATTAAATCGAACTTTAAACGTACAAAATGAAAACGGAATTCGTTCCAACTTTTTTTTGTTGTACAGGATGCTTATTTGAAAACTTCCCACCTCATATCTCTGGAAATCTAGAAATTAATGAACAATTTCCTGAAACATGTAAGAAGTATTATCGAGAGGGGCAACTTTAAATGCAGAAATTGACTCGCTCACTTTAACCCCCTGCCCCCGGTAGTTATCCCCTTAAAGATCTTAAATGGAGATGGGTATCGAAACAGTACATTTTGGCGTTTAGTTTTTTAAATTGATCAATTCGTTTTTTTGTTTTAGGCTTAAATATTTATTACTCAAATACACCTTAACTACTTAAAATCTTTTATTTTTAAGGTTATTTAACAATTCAAATGTTTTTTTTTTGCAGAAAAAAAATCAATCCAACAGTTTTTCAAAATATTGTCCATTATTCAAAAACATCTGTTTAAATTCCAACACAGGTTACAGTAATCTTCTGACGAAATTCTTTTATTTAGAAATACATTGTCTAACCACTGCCGTATTGGAAGAACATAATGAGGAGGAGCTCCATCTTGTTGAAAATGTAATCCATTCTCATCAACCGTCAGAACGTCAGTAATTAGCGGATTAATAGCATTTTCCAACATATCCAAATATGCTTCGTCATTTAGATTTCTACTGAAAGAAATGGACCAATCACTTGGTCCTCCATGATGCCTGCCCATACACCAATTTTTTCAGGATAGTGCATGTGTCCATTTACATATAGATGAGGGGTTTCGTTACTTTCAATATCTGCAGTTATATTTATTTACAAATTCATGTAAATAAAAAGTACATTCCATCGTAAAGCAGATATTTCTTACAAATGCATTGTTATTAGTAGTCATTTGTTCACAGAACTCTACTCTTCAGTCAAAATTGTCTTCAGTTAGCACTTGACATACTTGTAATATGTAAGAATGAAATTTATGAAGTGTAATTTTATGAACAGAACCCAAGTTGCTGCTGGCGCAGTGATATAAGGGAATTTATGCCGAAATGATCCAACACTCCCACATGAGCGGCTTCATTTAAAACTTTCGGCTGCTTATGTTTCACGTTTGCAACAGCTCTAGTCTGAGTAAATTTGTCAATAGGATTTAGGACATACCTTTGAGAAGTGATCTAAATCCGGATGCCTTTTATTAAATATTGCGGCAGTTCTTTGAACACATTGATTTTCGGCTCTATAAATTAATACAATTTCAACCCTTTCTTGTAAACTGTAAACCATTACTGTTATTTAAATAACTTTGGGTTGATAACAGTAAATAACAATTTATACTAAAGCCACAGACGATGTATTATTATATGAATCACCGAACGCAAAATAGGCATAACAACGTATCTAAAACATACATTTTTATTTAATAAATAACTGCAAATAGAATGGGAAATATTCTGCATTAAACATAATTTAAATAACCATAAGGTTCTTTATTTTCCTTGTTTTTGAGACATTTTTAATATTGGTTTCTGTTACGATACTCCTAAAATAGATTGACCAACTAGAAATACAAACCAAACCAAAAGATTTTCTTAAAAATCTCGAAAATGAATCGATCAATTTAAAAACTAAACGCTAAAATGTACTGTTTCAAAGACCGTTAAAATGAGATTTAAGATTTTCAAGAGAGTTGTTCTCTGGGCCTGAGGGTTAATGTGGGTGAGTCAATTTTTGCATAAAAGGTTGTCCCCCAGAATTTCAGGGTGGGAAGTTTTCAAATGAACGTACTGTATGTATTTTTGAATCGATTATATGTCGAAATATTTTAGCTTACAAACTGTTTTTTTTTTTTATTGTGTAAACCCAAACAAATCATACAGTTGATAGAATACGTAAATTAGAAACGATTACAAAAAATAACAGCGAAATCGAATACCTTTTACCCATACGTAATAGCCTAAATTGATTTCGAACTAAGTTCAAGTTTGGGTAGGCGATGCAATTAAATGACCCACGTCAAATAGATTTTTTTTCTAATAGGGAAATAATTTAAATTAGGAACCGAGGAAATTGAATAGCGGCCAAAACGCTAATTCATCAATAATTAAGGGAACAACTAAACAATGTGCTTCCTGTAGATTCTTGCAATGCGTATGATATCCGCCGAATGAATTTAACAATACTACAATTGCGTTGTAGTTGCTAGTACATTATTAAGTAAATTAAATTCCATTTTAATCAATAGCACTCGGTCAGCGTAATGCGATTTTATACAAACGGATGTTGTAATTTTACCTCAGCTTCTGATTCCCTTGTTACAACGTGTTACCCTTTTTTGAAACTTTTTCGATCAATTTCGAACGAAACACCGTCCATCTTCAACTTTATAATTAACCGCATTATCTAGATTTAAATGAAGCATTTTAATTAAATTTAATATTATTTGGGTTACATGGGAAAGTATTTTATTGAACAAGAAGAAGAAAGAACTTTTGTTAATTTTAAATGCAAACTATAAGCCTTTAACTCTAATTAACTAATCTAAAATAATACTTAATTTCTGAATTTAGCCAACATTTAATAATTTGTTATTTCAGAGTACCAGTGCCACAGTGTTCGAGTATCACAAAATAAAATTAAATTTATGATACAACATAGCAAAAGGATTTTTTTATTTTAATTTTCGAACAAATTAAATGCATTATCTTCACTATATAATAGTCGTAGATAAACTAATTTCTAGATACGTATCTGCCACCATACAAAAACAAAAATTTCTTAAATCAAATTTTCTAAGTTATTTGAACTGGTCCTAATTTAACTGCGAACGATTGTATAATTATGGGTTTTACAAAACCTACTCATACGTTTCCATTCACCATACACATAATTGTTGCCTGAAGCGTTCACGATTTTAGAAAACAGATGTGTTGAATTTTAAGGTTCGTTTCGTAGTTCGTTATAAACATTTTGTGCAAAAGATAATTTCTGTAACAGTATTTGTCGTAGTAATTTCTACACTATTCCATTAAGCAACGTTTCATTTATTAAATTTTAGCGAGAGCTAAACGCTTCATGATTTATGAAGGTATTGTTGCATTTCTTTTCGGGCGATTACATAGCATTACTCATTCTCTTACTAAACCGACAGAATATCAAATACTAAAATTTATCGAAGGATATTTCATATGGACTCAATTAAAATCCAAAGGCGTGACTATGTCACTCTGCAACGGATTAGTTCGGGTCTATATGCAATCGATCTAGATGATTTTTTTACTTATATCACAACGTATTTGGTGAATGTAGTGGAGTTGTGTCAATATTTGATTCCCTTCGTTTTTACTTGTAGTATATCAGTTGGTAACGTTCTGGCCGTTATTTTAACTCTAAAAAAGATCAAGTCGGCGTTGTAATTTACTATTTCAGAAAGATTTAATGTTATATGTATTTATGAAGGACTTAAAAGAACCGTCAAAATTGGGAAAATTATATGGTAGTATATATCTGTGCAGGCTCTCCGATGTTAAAGTCGCCCGAAGGCATTTTTCGAACAACAGAGATAGAAGAACAGAGAGAATTTCTCCATCTATATACCCCAGCATCACGATTACTGTAATTCACGCTTATTATCATATGTAACAGGAACATATCATCTGGGAAATATTTATAAATATACTAACCCCGCCTATTTTAACATATTTCCAACGTTTCATCTTTTTAACTTTGAAATAAATATAAATATGAGCGAGCATTAAACACAAACCACCGCAGAATCTAAAATATTATAAATATGTTTTGTATATGCAGCATACACAGAATTATAAGTAATAACATACAACCGGTTTATTTTTTAAGCAGGTTTAAATAATCTAAATTTACCAGATTATCCACGATACCACGGTAAAAAGCTACTTTAAGATAAAAATGAAGCCAATTTTATATTAATACAGCGACTAAATCAACAATAGAATAATAGCAATTACACCATTGGTCGCACCAATGGTAACTCCACCTCTAACTTTACTCATCTTGAAATGATAAGACTCGCACTTCGCTATTATTAATTTAACCAACTTCTAATTGTGCACCAGTTGCACACCATCTTTCATTACTGAAACAATAAGATAATACATTAAAGAAATAAGTTCATTTTGAAATTCTATCAACTTTTTCATTTTATTCTTTAATTTTCTTTAATAAGGAAATACCATCGACATGTCGCAATATTTACGTGATATGCCTTTATTGGAGAGTCCTCCAGAACAACTACCAGTTCCTTCATCCACTACTGAAGAAAATAATCAAGAGATAGAAAAAACTACACAAACGGAAGACAATGAAATTCAAGAATCAGCAGATTCCCCAACACCATGCTCTTCAGAATTGCTGGATGATGTCTTTTTATCTGAGGAGAATCAACACAATCCTGAAAGTACTACATCAGAAGAAGATCAAAATGAATCTGAAGAGGAACAAGAGGATAAATTCAGCGAAACTGAAGATACTGCTTCAACTCCTCCAACAATTATTCAATGTACAAAAACCACAAGTTCAGCTTCGTTAGAAAGTGACCTCAATCTTTCATCGACGACTGATGATATCCGTGAGAGTCAAAAAATCGATACCGATGATGAAGAAGATGGCGCATCATCTGGGAGGTCAAGTAAAAATCCAGAGAGTACAACAGAAGATGCTCAGAACAACACGTCACCTAAACAAGCATCTGAAGTACAAGGAGGATCTAGTACCAGTACTGCTGAAAATAGTGCAGATGAAGCATCTAGGAAAAATGAAGAGGATACAAGCGAAGAAGATGATAAATCAACCAATACCTCAAAAGCTCGCAAAGAAACAGACGAATCCGAAGAAAATCAAAGTGAGGCGTCAGCCACAAGTGATGAAAAAGCCAAAAGTGCTAATGATGCATCATCTAAAGGAAGCAATAAAGATCTTAGTGAAGATACAGTTAAAACAAACAAAGAGCACACTAAGCGAAATCGATTGACTAGTGAAAGCGATATACGTCCTTGTAAAAAATTTAAATCTTCAAGAAAGTGTCGCCGTGTCTCAAGAATACTCAAGAGATTTCAGAAATTTTCATCCAGTGGCGATGCAGATACAGAAGAATCGTCTTCAGATTCCATGCTGCTACCAATGAAAAGAAGCATACCTTTCCAGAAGAAATCATCCAAAGAAATGAAGTTTCCACAAGTTGATGCTTCGACTTCCACCGAAAATAGTTCTATTGAGAAGTTTTTGAATATTTGTAGGATTCTACTGTGTGAGTTACTTCCTGAACACGTTTTCTTTGTGAGGCGAATAATTGAAACTGTATTTAGTCAAAATTACCCCGAAACAATTTTAAGCAATCCCGAACTTCGACAGGCTTTTTTAAATATTTTATCGCATGATGACGAAGATTCATCGTCGTCGGATAACGTGGTGTGCCTTCAGGAAGTTCCTGAATGCTCTGTTGGTGCAACCGTAGAAGAAGCTGGTCCAAGTTCTACCGGAACTGTTCATAAATCTGAATCAAAATCCTTTTCACCTACACCTGCGTTCACAAAGAAGGTATATGTTCAGGATACGAGCACTATACTAGAATCAAATATTCAAAAAATATCAGTAAGTAATAAGCAGAATGAACTTAGTAATAGTGGATCAGAAGAATTAGCAAGTAATTTTGTAGAACAAATAGTAAGTAGTGAATCTAGAAATAGTAATACGAGTTCAACATGCCATGAAGCAGAAACATCACAAACTAATACTTCAATTTCTAATTTCGGTGAGTCTGATTTGCAATTTATTATTTCCCAACTTTGTATTAGTTTAGGAGAGTATAAATCGCAAAAGATCATCTCTCAATCTATACAAATTCTTAATTCCCAAAGGAAACAAAGTCTAGTCGTCCCGATTTCACAACAAACTTCATCCTCTACCCAAACGGCATGTACTTCTACCTATCATCCAGTTTCTGTAGGAACACAAACTTCTCTGGTTGATAGTCAATCGTCTGGTTCGGATGCTGAGGAAGTTTGCGGGCCTACCACTCCTGAATCTCGTATTCATGAACAAGTTTCTGTCGACATCGGCAACGTTCCCAGATATTTTGAACAAATTTCTCAAATCCAAGAAAGTGTTATCCGTATTCATACATCTAACTATCAGCAATCTCATCATTTTTCGGCATCCTCTGTTACATCTCGAAATGTTCAATGTGTAATGCCTCAACGGCATCTTCAGCCTTTACGTGAAATACATTCATCAACGTCTCATTCTGAAGAGTATTCAGATCCATCAGCAGATGAAAGCAGTCCACCAACTACTTCTCGAGTTTCGATCCCACCTCATGCAGGACGTACTTCTATTAATCAAAACATCACTTCGAGACGTACGGATATTATTATTGGATGTTCGCAGTCTTCGTGTGCTCCATTTTTTACTGCTCCTTCAGGAAATTCGGCTCAAAGTCGTTCTTCCGGTTTTTATGCTGAGCCTACTGCTGCACCTCAAAATACTGCTGAACCTCAGCCATCTACTTCACGATATATACCACCAGAAACAATAGAAGCCCAAGCTCAATTTGTGCTTCAATACTATAGTATTCCCCATGTCTATCGAACGTTAGATTCATTTCCGTATCCATTCCCATTCATCCCAGATTTGTACGTATACGATACTAATTTTGATCAGGAAAGATACGAATTTATCCTAGCTTTTCTAAATTTGCACGGGAATCCTTTTTTTGATATAGTGGAGCATGCCCAAATCGTACTTTCTCATCTGCCTCCTGTTCATCTAGAACAGTATCTGCATCAAAACCATCTTACTTTAGTTAGATGTGTAAGAAATTTATGCGAATATGTAATTGATTCTTATTAATTTTTACGGTAAGGTTTTAAGTTAAGGTACTATTATTGGTATTTTTCTGTTGTAAAAATATTTGTTATAAATAAATAGAAATGGTTTTATTTCCTTTATGTAATTTTCATTTGACTTATATAAGGAATTAATATGACATCTACGAGATTAAAAAATTCTTCTTTAGAAAATGCGTTTTATTACATTTTCTTTAATATATTTTTGTATATATATTCTTCTGCTGTTAAAAGGCAAGATCTATATACAGCGACATGAAATGAAGTTAAACCAACTCTAAGCGAGATCTTAGTTGCATATCTTGATTAAATTCTCTCCATGAATCTTTTATAAAAGCGAGCTAAATAATTTAATTCTCAATGTCACATTTCGATACGTTTACTTTGAGAAAAGTGTTCACGTTCCTTGTATTAAGCACGTGCGATATATTGATTAAACAGGGAAAGCTGTTCTAATTAGCGTAGCTTGTATATTATGTAATGCTAAATAAAACATAATTATGGCAAAATTAACATTCAAATATGTTACATTATTAAAGAGCTTGTGTGTTTGAACAGGGAATGTTTTGAACATTTTCCAGCACGAACACAGCTCCCTAAAGAGGAAAACGAACAGGTCATCAAAGAAAATGCCTACGGCCCTTTCAGCTTGCCTTATATATACCATTAGAGCACCCTTAAATACAGAGGTGGATGCTTCCTTGTTTGGATATCAACGATACTACCTATAAAAAGGGAAAAATATCAATTTTATCCGTGAAGCAAGAATAAATTTTTACCTTTGTGCTTATGTTTTTAGCTTATTTAACCATAATTGATTTCGTTAGGGAAAAGCAATTTTTAAGCTGTACAAAAGATGAAACCAATTAAACATAGCTTTGATCTAAAGATCGATGTGTGGAACATTGGGAAACAAGTTACATGCGGTATACCACATGAATCTATATTGGGTCCAATTTTGTTTGTAGTTTATATTAATAATTTTATTGAATTCAAAATATTATACATGCAAATGACTCTTCATAGCCTGGAAATTGATTTAAAAACACCTAACTGAATTCTCAATTAACGTCCGGTTCCAAGTCGGTTAACAACATAACGAATTTAAAACAATTAATAGATTACTTCTTCATCTTAATATAGGGCAATTCTATATAAAATTCTAGAATTCTCAATTAAAAATATTGACTTCTACTATTCATTACATTATGTATGCGCGAAATAATTTGGCCACGATTAGTAAGTTATTCTAAATGTCATAGGTGTGCCATGTACATATATAATATTTCTGTACTTAAAACACTGTACGTTTTGATAAGCGTGTATACAAGCTCGTTCTGCCTGCTAGTGCAAAATATATTAATAAATAATAATAACAAGCAATTGGCTTCCTAAAGACCGAGGCCTTTCAGTCCGTAATTTGTATACAGTATGTATGGTAAAATGTTTGTAATGTATTGGAAATTAAGTATGTATTTGTAAAAATAAACAAATTCAAGAAAAGAAAAGAGGCTTATCTTATGTTATTTTAATGCTTGAAGAATTTGCATAATGGAATAGATAGGATGTTTTTAGGAGGGAAATTTTTGTGCTCAAAAATGTGCGGATTTAAAATTTCCATGTTAGAACTATTGGTGGCAAAGGAAGTAGGTAGTTTATATATCCTGGACATGATAGGTTGGATAAAGCACGACATTTGATTTCTGGGATTACAAATTTTAGTTATCTGCCTCAGAAACGTTGTTTCTACCTTTTTGGAGTTTGGATTTCCTAGAATTTGTTTGCAGTCTCCATCTTTAAAATCATGTGGTTATATTGTCATTATATAGTTGTTATAAGCATTGCATTGGATTACTTATCATATTACTCTGACAAATTAAAACAATATCATCGGCATATTGTGCCATATACGATGGTAGGATATCATAGCAGAAGATGTTATAAAGGACAATGAGGATATTTAAGGGAGTACCTTGTAGGGGTTGGAAGGAGATTGAATGTGACTTACTCATTCTTTCAGAAACTTCTTTTGGAAGTAAATTGCATATTTGGGGCAATTCAAAATACGGAATTTGTAAAGGATTCCCTTACATCGCACGGTGTTAAAAGTCCAGATAGTGTTTGAATGTTTGAAGGCAATATGCAAACTGATGAGAGGGTATCTGATGTCCTATTTCATCGTTAAGCTTAACCTGCCTTCATTTGGAAAGTAATTATTTTGTGCATAAAAATCATGGATATTTAAGATATATTGGCGAGTCTTATTATGAAGGTTAGGAAGTAATTTCCTGCTGATATTGTCGGAGAATATGTTATAATAATCCTCGTTGATGGCAGTGTCAAAATGTGTTCCTAATTTGGAAAAAAAATTGCTGTACCATCTATCTACTACATTTAAGATGTAATTCATATCATAACTTGTATCATCCTGAGCTGTATAAATCTGTTTGAAATTATCAGCAAAATATATTTCTCCTGATCATCCAGATATAATTTGTCCTTCTTAATTGTATAAGTAGTTTTGTATTTGGAAACTATTTTGATCAAACTCCATTAATTTTTCTCTTAAAACTCGTTTTCTTACATGTTATTGTCCAAGAAATATCCACATTATTTAATGCATTGAATTTCCTTTTTAGATCGTTACCTTTAGTTTGTATAAATATTCTATATAGTTGTGGTTCTCTTTAATCAGATTTATTATAAAGGATGGTTGGCGTATCCGTGAATGGTTTAATTTTCTTTATTGGAGTATATCTGTTAACTGGTTCTACACTTATCTTAAGGAAGTTTAAAATCTGTTGCTTGTTAATTTGTGATCAATTAATCAAAATTAAGTACTTCCTTATTAACTTTGGTGGCCTTCCAATTTTTATGAGTATAATATTACAATTATCATTTTTGTTATTATTATTTTATTGTTTAATTTAAACAATAGAGAGTTCCATTTCTGATTACATAAATATTCATGTCGTATAAGATTACTAAACGGATATTTTTTAACGAGACCAAGCGTTTATATTTCTTTTTCTTATTTCCTCGTCTAAATACAGTTCTTTTCTTTCCTCGCTTTAATTCGTTTAATTAAAATTTTAAACAGAACATTAAGTATTTCTATTTGTATCGTTTCTATTTCTTTGAAAAAAAACCGCTTTAATCTACTAAATGAATCTCGTACCACCTCCTTCTCCTTCGTGCACATACGTGATACGCAATAAAAATTGATTAAAAAAAAAAGGACGTAGCGAAACGGTTTTATAGTGTTGTGTTTTTAAAAGCGTTGTTACTAAGCCATTTAAATTTGATTTACAAGCTGCATATACCAGAAAAATTATCTCGAAATTGCATCCTTTGTTTAACGAAACATCCCACCATTTTTATGTCATAACGTGCGTAAAACCAGACCTACTAATAAAGTGTTCTTCAGACTTACCAAGCTTAACATTAGCGGGAGTAAAATATTACACGGGTACTGAGGCGAAGATTCATCAAGTAAAGCGTCCTAGGGAGACAATAGGATTCCGCTCTGCGCTTTTTTACCAATGAATTTCGCCCGAAATTTCCCCTAAAACAATTAAACCAAAGGGGTTGTTCTGATCGAATTATTTCAAGTGACAGAGCGTTTTATTCCATTTGTATACAAAATTGATTTACAAGTTATTAATAATAATAATTTAGGGAATTCTATTTATTCACTAGCACATTCCGCATCGAGTTAGGGCGTTGGATACAAATGAAACACAAAATGGGATAAAATAACACATTGTTCGTACAAAATATGAAATTATTCAAATACCTTTTTAAATCAATATCACTAACACCCTCTATATTATTCTCTTTTTAAGCTTTTGCATATGTTTCAATATTCTCCATTAAATAATTCCATTCATAACGTGAAATATTATTTTTGCGGCTACCATATATCCCAGATATTAAATTTCTTCGAACAGCATAAGTCGAGGATATTTTTGTAAATTTTCCATTTAATAACCAACATCGAAAGCCGGGTAACAAAGGAATAATTAAAACAAAACTGTATTATTATAGCTTATATACTGGGTGTTCCAAATTATCTGTTCATTATTGATAATGTCTTTGTTATTTTCGTAGATACATACAAAAAACTATATTTTTTTCAAAGGTTATTAAAGGATTAATCCTATTGCTGTAACTTTACTTTCTGTGGTATATCGCTCGAAAAATAAGTATTAATAATAAAGTAATGTTTCAAAAAATCCACTTATGCCTAAGTTTTATAATAATCTTTCTACTGATATAAACCATTATACTATAGTCTAATAGTTTATATCAGTTTTTCATACCATTAGATTATAGTCTAATGGTATGAAACGTTGGTAATTGCAAGAAAATTGTAATTTATCAATCAGATTTTTTACATAAATTGTTTTTTTTAAGAATGAACAGCCTAATACTAGCACAATATGATCATATAAATTTACACTCTAGCAACCCATGAAATTATTTCTTCAAAGTATCTTGTTATTAGTGAGTAGTGAAATGACATGTGCTCTGTATTGGTTTATTGACATTTAAACGCTATCACTAACGCCACAGAATAAGTCAGTTTACACGTTTTTAAAGGTATTCTACCAACTTAAGTTTCAAGAAGGAAAATTTCAGGGCTTGCTAGTATTTTCTAACATAGAGCCAAGAAAAATGAAAATGCTTTAACTTTACTAAAGTTAAGGTAAAATTTAATACTTTGAATTATTAAAAAATATATAATCTTTTCATTTATATTTGCCTAAGTGCTATGCGGGAGGGTGGAACGAATCGACAGATATAAGGCATGATATCAGGTCTCATCAGTTTATATTAATTCTTTTAATCTACAGAAATGGTTAAAACTAGTGATCTATTGATATATTTGACATACATTTTAATAACCTTTTTTCAAAAAAAAAAATGAAGAAAAAAACAAATAAAACTTAACTTCCGTTTTACAAGGGCGTAATTAATTAATTTTATAGTATTTAAAGTGAAAATGTATTTATTAAGACGATTTGATTTTCGTTAACTGTACCATTTTGATTCTAACATCAATGTCTACAAAAAACAAATTACTTTAATGCTTCCTTACAAAGGACCGTAAGATTGGCCAAGCCTTAATTACTTCAGTTAATGTTCCTCTCATTCCGTTTAAGTTACCCCCGCAACTTTAAATTAAATTAAAAAAAAAAAAGAAGAAACTAATTAGAAAAGACAAATCTTCTAACAGCTTAGTTAAATACGGGCAAACGTTAATCTCGTCTTTTAGCTTGTAAATGGGATATTTTAAAGTCTGAATGTATCACGTATACAGCATTTCTCTGAATAAAACCTGTAATGTCAAATGTTTTTAACCTCTTAATTTTTGTTCTTATTTCACATATCGCGGAAAAAGACGTAGCCGTATTAAAATATTATCCACTCATCAAGCGTACTTTTAAATTGACCATTAGCTGAATAGAACAGGTTATGGCGGAAGACCGCTATTACTCGAAAAAAAAAAGGATCATTTAAAATTATAACGGCACTAGAATCACGTATTTTTAACCTTAAACTTGCCTTGTATATAAATAAAGAGAAAAAATCTAACATCCGTTTTAATTCACAACAATCACCATGCCATTGGACTTGCATATTAAAAAATTATACGTATATACGAGGTGTAGGCAAAAAAAAAGTATCATCATCGATCAATATCGCTATATGTGTTGCGCAAAGGCATGTAAATACACACCGAGGTGTAGGATGTAGAATAAATTACAATTCCCTTTCCATATTAATAAGGTATTGGAATATTATTTCAAAAATATTTCCTGTCTTCGAGATAAACAAGTTTCCTTCCGCTGTTGTTTTATTACTTCTTTCTTTTTAATGGAAATTCAATTTTCCTTGTTATAGTTTCGTAAAGACTATTTGTTCAGTTCGTGTTTTGCCGTTCAGAACGGTTATAGGTTTAAATGTTTGCGGCCATACGCACGCCTACATTTCAAGTACAATTGCAGGAGTTAATTTACAAGGTGAGAACAAAGGGTTTGAAATATTGTTTGTGTGATGTCTCATTCTTCCAATATTCGTTTTTAAAGCAATTTTCTTGTATTACGCCGTTCAAAATCCACAATGATGTACACAAGGAATATAACCTCTACCTAATCCAGTAAGGCATTGCAAATGTTGAATGTAATAAACAACTGTTGCATACAACACCTGCTGCACTATGTCAAACCGAATTTATCGATTGTCATTTACTTTTTTTAAATAAAGAAATCTTTTACTACAACATTTTTGGTGATTGTAGTATCTTAATTGACATTTTTTTTCGGGAAACTGATTACAACTCTGCGTTTTACCCAGTGGTTATTTCCCCCGATAAAACCAGTCGTAACAGTGTAGAAAGATAAATTGATAATCCTTCTTCATCAAATGACTCTTCCGCATAGTAGTACTTCTGTACGTTTAAGTTAAGTATTTTCTAACGGCGAGAGTCGACTGAGGTTATCCCATCCAGCACCAACTTCACTCATTACTAGAGACGGTTTTGTAATAATTTCTTTGATGTTTGTAGGGGTGTGCAGATATTTCGCGTTGTTAACATTAGTAGGAATTTACCTTAACATTTATTAAAAAAATACTTGTGAAATGGATGAATTCCCCCCTTTGATCTTTTATTTATATTACAAATCTTGTCTTACATCAAAGGGAAAACAAATATGGTATACAAATTATTTTTAATACATACACTACGGGCCATAAGTGTTTACCCACCTTTATCATTTGGAGATTATTCAAAGAAACCATTTTTTTATTTTCATCAAAATATTTTATTATTAAACTGTAAGTACGAGATAGATTACACTACCCAACACAATATTTGCTGACTTCTATATGAGACTTGGTTTTTAATAATTTGGATGTTAAATCCGAAAATCACATTAGTTTTTCCAAATTATTGCAATTAAAGCGTACAACCATGAGCTATAATATTTAAACGTATCGAAGAAGTATCCAAATGTATCCAATAAACAGCGACCTGGACAGCCAAAAATAACACCACCACCAGAAGATTGCGCAATCGTAATCACGAGCAAACGAAGTAGACGGAAAACAGCACCAGAAATTGCTGCCGAAATAAAGATTTCTCGCCCAAAACCAGGTAATGTCACCATGGCGTTTGCGTCAAGCTGGTTTGTATGGAAGAATTGCTATGCGGAAATCGTTATTACACGAAGCAAACAAAGCTAAACTCTTAGTATGGGTAAGAGAACACAAAGACTGGACGTTGGAAGATTTGAATAAACCTTTCATTCAAACAAAGGAACACTTGAATCCTGTATTACACCAATAAAACATAGAAGAGGATCAGTCATGATTAGGGGTTGTTTTGGTGGTATTTCTGTGGGCGATTTGTTCAAAGTCGATGATATCCTTAGAACAGAAGGTTATAGGAAGATTCACATCTGGAACGCGATTAATTGGTGAAAACTTCGTATCCCAACAGGACAATGATTCAATATACACTGCAAAGATATGTCGTGAGTATTTGGAACAACTAGAACACAGAGAGGAAATTGTTACTATGAAGTAGCCGCCCCAAAATCTAGATCTCAATAGGTTCGAAAATCTGCTTAAAATTTGACGGTACTCTTCGCGCAACTACTGTTAACTAACAGCTGTTAGAGAGAATGCTATGATTGTGTGTGGCAGTAATTGTTAGTAAATTCATTAGTACATTGTTTTTATAACCGTTACATTTCTCTATATAAGTACAGAATAGAGGTTTATTTTATAACTATTGCCTTGTTTTTGTAATATTTTAAGGATGGATAAACACTTATGGTCGGTAGTATATAGAATCCTAAATAAAACAAATATGAATAATAACGGCCTTTTTAACCCCGTTCGTGTGTCATGAAAATAAAGGAGGCATTTTTTGCTTACATTTCAATTGCACACGCGACGTCATTAGGAAAAAAAAAGGACGTTAAAGGGAAAGGATAAACAAGTTGAAATGAAAAGCGATTTCTACAGTCAACACAAGAAACTTATCTGAACAAAAGCAGTCAGACTTCTTTTTTTATCTTCTTCGCAAGTGGAATATTTCCATTAAACAGATATTTTTTTCGAAATTGACGTAAAAAATTTAAACGGCAACTTTTCCACCCCTTGCAACGATCGCCTCAAACCATTTGGAAGCGGCTTTTATATTGTATTTTACCTTTGCTTTTATAACATTTCTTTGTATTTTGAAAAAAAAACGCATCAAAAACATGTTTTTACATTTATCTCTCGGGTTTTTTTTTCGTCTGCTGCAGACGTCTAAATTCCAAATAATAACGTAACTAAAAAAAATATTCATTATGAGTGAACTAAAATTTAAAACTGATTGCATTTTAAACGGTATTGTTTGGTGCTCTGTTAATGCATTTTGTAGAGATGTACAACTGATTTATTTGTTCGATGTACGTTTTCATATGCAACGAAATGTGTTCCATAACCTAAAATACTGTCTGTAAAAAAACCGACGTTTTTTTAGCTTTCTCTTTGTGACCTTTCAGGTCGCAAAATACAATGAACAATTTATCTTTTACCGCTGCATGTTGCGTCTGAAAAAAACATCTATCAATTTGTACCCGCACATGACTCTCAACAAAGGCAGATTTACGAAAAAAAGTGGAAAATATGTCCTGTATATGTACGAACAAATTTTAATGATTCAGACGTGAATACTGACGTAGTAAATTTATACACGAATAACATGAATGGCTAGATATCAATAGGAGATGGAAATAGATTTCCTAATGATCTAAACTTACCAGATCTTACCTCTAAATCAATTTTTATGTTGCAGACGAAGAGGATTTCATTCATTGTTTCTCTTGTATTCTCGAATATATGCCCTGTCTCCTAAACATTTCGAAGATAGACTTGTTAATGACGAAAATGTAGTTCCTTCAAATGAAATTACTCAGCCATAATCCTATGAATAGGAACGTACTTGTACGTAATCCTCAAAGCTAATTGCCCATACGCTTACATAATATTATTAATATATTCATGTACAGCGATGTGCAAACATTTCGTGTATATATATACATATAATAACTTCCCAAGAAAAACAACAGCCAGACAATTCAAATTCAATAACTTTGAATTGAATATACATATATGATCTACAACAGTTTTATCTCTTTGTTTGAAGAAGTCAGTTTCTTAATAGCGTTAATGTTGTATTATTAACATAGCTGTAAATGCAGTGTAATGGTTTGTAAAATATTAAGTAAGTTTATTGAAATAATTGAGAATTGTATAATAACAACCATTTATTAAGTGTAAACTTACCAAGAGATAAAGATGAGAAGTGTAGAGTAGTTTATTGAGGACATCTTGATTGGTTTTTCATCGCTTACAGCTTTACTTTCTTCGTAACTGAGTCGTGGAAACTCTTAGCCTCCGCTCTCTTGGAAACTCTAGGCTCCTTGCAAATCTAGAGCTTTAACATATTGCTTCATAAGACCCAATTTGATGTCAAGTTGTGGAAAAATTACTTTTTCCTGTTGACTAAAGGTTCACTTACAATTTGTCCAACATCTAAGGATGTTCTGGGAAGCCAATGTTTCTGAATCCAGTGTTGTTTTCTCAATTTTGTATATCCTCTTTGAAAGCCAAGTAAAAAGTTAACCACAGAGGTGACCCAGTTATAGTCTCTATATTTTAATAATGTTATAACCTTCTCAATGTCGTCATATGTTCCCTTTAATGTAATGTAACGGAACATCCATAGGAATTGAACATTCCCGTTGTGTAGTAGGACACACGTAAAGCTTCTGCTAGAGCTGTCCATAAACAAACGCCACTCACCTGGGTCATATTGCACAACGCCCATTTTAATTGGCAAACCTGGCACATTGTTACAATAAACAAATTCACACTGTTGTTCAAAATATTGCAAAAAAGATCACTTTTCTTGTGATGATAAAAGGTTATCGTCGTACTTCCTCGACTAAACTCTTATCCTTTTACCTCATTTAACTAGGCTTGAGTAAAACTTTATAGTCCATCATTACAAATCATATTGTCAGAATTTTCATCTGAATCTTGCTCGTCAATGGCATCTGACATGTATTCAGCATCCGAGTACTTAAGTGAATGACGCTCTTCATAAACTGGTCGAATCGCGGACTCGATATTAAGATATGCAATTTTGTTTTTATTCTTTTTATTATAACCGTGTCATACCATATCATTGGAATGCCAAAAGCTAATTTCTTGCGTTTTCCCTTGCTCCACTGCCGTAAATTTTCAACACATGATTTACACATTTTATGTGGAGCCCATAACTTGTCTTGATCATCAGTCCTACGTGAAAATAGGCGAAATACATTTTCTTATTAAGAGCATTAATATTTGCCTCTTGACTTTACTGAATTACATCATTGAGTACTTAAATATTACCAGGTACGAGTGTATTTTATGTTAATGACCTATGAATGTCTTTCAATTATTTAAACAATTAAGAATTTGTTGCATTTTGTTATTAACGATTTTCAAGAATTTTGAAATCGGCAAACAAGAAATGCCGTAGTTCTTCTTGAAACGTGAGTGTATTTACTTTAATAAGTCTGGATACCTAAAATACATTCATTTTAGTATCAAAAACGACAAATACTGAATAAAAATTACTTTTACAATACAATAGCTTTTGCCCAGGAAAATACCGTTTTGTTTTATTGCACGATGCTCTCGTAACGGATTTCCTTGACCTTCTATGATTACTTAGAATTCTAAGTAGGGAATATCGGATAATATGTATCAAATAATAAAACAGAATCCACCTAAAGTTCCAATAAGAATCGAGTATTACACCCGATTTAGTGTGGAGGTTTCCTGGCATGGTATTTTCGATATTTTCCTGTAGCGGAAGTATTAGTTAGAAAAAGGATTTGATTCCGGCGGCGTTTCCTTTAGATATTTTTCTTATTATTGTGTATTATACTTCCTGCCAACATTCCTCTGCTATTGTCAAGATAAAAAACTTGATTTTCTTTCCTCTGGAAAGTCTGTGAGTTCAGACGTATATAATTGTTGTCGTGATTAACACAATGGAGATATGGATGTGACGTCGAAAGAGGGTGGAAACCACTTATAATCATTATGATGTTTAGCTTATGTTAGCGTTGTATGAGACGAGCTTCTGCTAATCGAGTTTTTATTGAAATATATGAAATCAGTTGTTGCCAAGGATACTAAAACTAATTAGGACTTCTAATCAATATATTTGGGGTGGAAAATCTATGAAGACGTGTGTAGATTTTTTTTATTTATTTCTCCAATAGAGTGAAGGTGTATGTGATTTAAATTAAAGATAAATACTTATTTAATTAATTTAAGAATTAACCTGAGAAATTCTGAGCAACCATTCTTCGCATATCTCCAAAAATAAAGGAGAAATAGAAACTAGAGAAACCAAATTGTACAGGTCCACTTTCCACAGCATGTCTTTGAAATAAAATAAAGAAGGAAGGAAAATAAAAACAAGTAATTATATAGAACATAAATCCAAATCAATTACAACACGAATGTCAGAATTAAAAAGAACTTAGAATATGTATGCTGCACTGTCTACCTTTCAAACAGCATAAAGAAAAATGTGTATTTTAAATATCTTCATCATTTTATTCTCGCGTCTGCGAAGGAATTTTTGCAAAATATTTTGGATTTAAGTCCAATAAAATCTGATCTTTCCATTTTTCATACTTTTTTATTTTATTTCATGGACACCGTGTAAAAACATATTAGTAGTTCAGTGAGGTGCAGAAAAAATTTCAATTCAGAAAACATCTATATGTTAATAACTTTTTTGTCGACCTCTGTATATATTTCACCAATGTTTCAAATGAAATAAAACGAAGTGTAACTGCTAACGAACACCGTAAGAAGTTCACAAGGAGAATGGAAATAAAACGAAGGGAGATATTGTAATAAATACTGTCTTGTATGCTACTACCTTAATATCCGAAATTTACACAACCTCTAGCGTATCATTTCGCTGTCTTTTTGATCTTCTCTGGAGGTGGTAGCTTCCCTTTATTTGCACTCTAAGGCGTCATGTAAAAGGGGAAGTCTTTTTATCTAGACGTTATTTAGATACAACTACATTCATAGCTTTGGTTGAGATTTTCATTGTATATACAAAGACATTCACTGGATTAGGCATAGTATTATTCTAATTCACTGTATAATTTTCATGTTTTGTAGTTTGACATTAATACCAGGCTAAAATCAATATTCTTTTTTTGCTATTCAAATATTTCCATATCATCCCATTACAGCTTAATTCTGCGACGTAAAGAAATTAACATTTAATAACACTCAGCGTTTACGTCAGAGCTTCTAAACAAACTACTAATTCACTAATTCATTTCAAGTAATTGACTTGTTTCGGACGTGTGTTTTATAGATTTTTTCCTATGCTTTGTTTTTTCCAACAAATTCATCAAAAAAAAGGCTCCCTTGTAATATACAAACACTACAAACTCCGGAATAGAACTTAAGGGCTCGCCCGGAAAAAAAAGGTCATTTTTGCGTGTACACATGGCGCTGCTTATATTTCGGGAACCACATTTACGACGTATATAAGGTGAATTTAGATGCAAGAACAAAGCATTTCACCGTTCCGTTGAATATCTTCAAAAGCTCTCAGTGATCTTTTTAATTTCTACACGGCTTTAGAACTTGCCCTAGTCAAAATCATTAAATAAGATCGAAATGCCTTAATATGTTAGTTTAACGAAAGCCCTATTATATCCCTTTAGACCGCAGAGTTCGAAGAAATTCTTGAGTTCTTTGTAAGTAATTAGTGTTTTCCGGAAACTTGGGTTGAAGACGCATTTTCGAACCAATTTGCTACATCCTTCTATTATAACTTACCTCCCATAAACAAGGAGGCAATTGTTCTTGCTTTTATATAAAGTCTAGACTAGAAAGCGATAGCACAAGCTTCCGCTAAGCGTAATACATTCGAGAAAGAATCTCTCGTATGTGCATACCTTGATTTTTATTACAACAACTCTTAGACCAATTAGAATTAATTATATGAGTCTCGATGTGGTCAGGAAGATTTATAACATTGACTCTTCAACGATTGTCGATGTTTAAAGATACACTCCGCCAAAAAAGTATCGCATAGACTACGAAAAGGCATTTATAGACTGGAATACCAGCGTCAGCGAAAAGTACGCAGCGTATTATTTTGTTGCATCACGTCATTCTATTCGTCTGATATTTAAAATACAAACACACACAAGTTGAGTCCGTCAATAACTAGCGTCTTTGCTTTATCGTTAATGTCGAGTTTTGTGCCTGAAAAAGAACATTTGCAGCATGCATTACTTTTCTTATTTAATCAAAAGAAAAAGGCTGTTGAAAGTGATCGTTTGTTAGTAGAAACATATGGTTCACACGTTCCATCGATTCGAACATATGGGACATGGTTTCGACAATTTAAAAGTGGTAATTTCAATGTGAAAGACGGTGAAGGCTACGGTAGACCACAAAAATGCGAATACGAGCAATTGCAGGAGTTATTGGATGGTGACCCAACTCATAGAGGGGCAGTAGCTAACACATGGGCTGAAAAGTCCCGGGTCTAACACAGAAAGCACGTTTTTTTTTGGTTCAAAATTAGCTTTATTCATCAACGTAATCTTCATCAAGAGCAACGCAATCATTCCAGCGCCGCTCTAACATTTCAGTACCACTTTTGTAGAACGATTTATCTTTTGCCTCAGTTTCAGCGATAACCTCTTCATTCGTGCGAAATTTCTTACCGGCGAGCATTTGTTTGAGGTCTACGAACAGCCAGTAGTCGCTGGGAGCCAAATCTGGCGAATGCGGTGGATGTGGGAGCAATTCGAAGTTCAATTCATGTAGTTTTGCCATTGTTTTGATTGACTCTTGATGAAACAAAATTTTTTCTTTGCCATATGCGGTCGTTTCTTTGCAATTTCGGCCTTCAAACGCTCCAATAATGCTATATAATATTCACTGTTGATGGTATTTCCTTTCTCAAGATAGTCGATGAATATTACACCACGCACATCCCAAAATACCGAGGCCATAACCTTTCCAGCCGATTGTTGTGCTTTCGGGCGCTTTGGACGAGGTTCACCAGTTGCTGTCCACTCAGATGACGATCGTTTTGATTCCGGAGTGAAGTGATGGATCCATGTTTCATCCATTGTCACATATCGACGCAAAAATTCCGGTTTGTTACGTTTAAACATGGCCAAAGACTGCTCAGAATCATCAACACGTTCTTGTTTTTAGTCAACAGTGAGCAAACGCGGCACCCACTTTGAACAGAGCTTTCTCAAAGTCAAATGCTCATGCAATATAAAGCCAATACGTTCTTTTGATATCTTTACGATGTCAGCTAACTCAAGCAACTTCACTTTTCGATCATTCAAAACGATTTTGTGGAT
Organism: Trypoxylus dichotomus; assembly: GCA_023509865.1. Lineage (NCBI taxonomy): Eukaryota > Metazoa > Arthropoda > Insecta > Coleoptera > Scarabaeidae > Trypoxylus > Trypoxylus dichotomus. The sequence continues at coordinate 6,218,172 of CM042083.1, read as the reverse complement.
TTTTTTTATGTTTTCTGGTGTTACTGCCGCATTTGGACGTCCACTGCGTTCTGCATCATCGGTGTATCTACGACCACGTTTGAAGTCAGCAAACCAACGTTTTATTGTTGTTTCTGACGGAGCGGAGTCCCCATAACACTTTTCAAGCCATTGCTTCGCTTGAACGGTATTTTTTCCCATCAAGAAGCAGTGTAAAATTAAAACACGAAATTGTTTTTGATCCACTGTTTTGAAAATAACAAAAGTAGCGTGACTCTTAGCACAATAACTCACAAACTAATGAATAGAATATCATGAAATTTTAATAGCTGTCTTTTGAAGGTTAGTACTAACTGAGAGAAAGGTGACTGCAATAAAACTAGCGTCATCTATGTGTTAGGCCCCGGGACTTTTCAGCCCATGTGTTATATATAGAGAAACAGGAAGTTGCATACGATGATCGGTGCCAGATCGTTCAAGCTGCACTATTCCCCAAGATGACCGGTATTTAAGACTACTAGATAATGCACGACCCCATCGTCCGGAAATACCTTGATGAGGTTGGTATTCCAGTTTTAAATTGCCCTCCGGTGAATTCAGACACGAATCCTACCAAGAATGCGTGGGACTATCTTCACTGAATGGTACGGCCCCAAAATGTTGCCCCAGTAGAGCTACAGGGATTAGAAAATGCACTCCGTTAGGAGTGGCAGAATTTAAGTCAAGCTTATATACATATATATATCCAAAAATATAATTTCTTTTACCATATCTGCTTAATAAGAATTTCATATATGAGCTTCTGTTAAGATATATTTAAAAGTTCCTTTAGTCCTACAAAAATGAATTATGTATTCTATTAAACAGATTATATGGTAATAAAATTATAACATTCCTTTATTGCCTTGTAGTAAAATCAACAATGATAATCGGTAATAACATTAATAGCCTAGAGATATTTTCTAGTTGTGCGTTATACAGCATCTATTAGGATCTCAGTTTTAATATCATAACAGATCTGACAATCCCAAGAGCACTATGTCTAATTAATTCCTATAACATGCTACAGATAAAACTGAGTTCAGCAATTAAGCAAAAAGCTGTTTTGTCACCCCAGTTTCTTTCATTCTTTCTCACCTTTGTATAACCGCAAGCGCGTTTTTTTAGTATGAAAAAAATGGGATATGTACACACGCATAAGATAGATATTCAAAGAATTACGTCAACTACGCTATTTACAATCAGGTGTACCGCAAGGATCGATATCTTGCTCTTTGTCATTTATTTTGGTAGTGAATTTGGAAACTCGCTTTTTTAATGTTTTTACCTACAGAAATACGTAAAAGGAAATCGATAACATAAAAAACGCATTTCTCTCATAATGAAAAACAAAAGTAACAAGCGAACAAACAAGCAAACACACAGTACTAGAGGAGAAAGACAAAAATGCAAGCGTTTTAATTTGGCAGATCCTTTGATATGTAGAGGGTGCAGTATTTTCATTTCGAGCAATTACGCTCTTTCTATCATCTGCCTTTATTAACGCTATTTAACACTCTTTCTATTTCCACAATTCGGATCCTCTTCATGTTAAATCACTAATTAAGGAACACCTTACTATCAAACCCAACTGTATTGTTTCCTTAGCTATTATTCTATGCAAACGTATCCAATCAAAATACAGACCCTAATCTCTAATCCAAGAATCGAATATAATAGGATAGTTCACCTTTAGTGAAAACATGAGTTATTGTTATATACATTTATTATAGGATGTTCAGCGTTAAAGGGTCTCCCTCAATACATTATGTCCAAATATTTATCTGGAAGATCTACCCCTATACAATTGTTTCCAATTCGGATGTTTTGTAATGATTAAAGTCGACTATTGTATCTAATTTAAAGCTGGGTGATGTGGAGATATCTAAAGAGAAGCTTGTTGAAGGTTTTTAATTGCAAAAAAAAAACATTGCCATTAAACGTAACGGTTTCTCAACTCAATACAAATTCCTTGTCCACGCTCCATTTTACACTTTTAAACCTTAAAATCCAAGATATATACACATATTTCACAATTTCTATAAATAAAAATTCCTAACTAACGACTTATCTATTAGAAAATTGTTTTGCGTTTTCTTAATTAACGATAATGTTATTACATGTGCCTGCATATACACTAGAATCGAAAAGTTAAGGTCCTTATCTGTTCGTAATTTGCATAATATAATGTCTAGATTAGATGAATTTCTCAATTTTTATAGTTATCCGATGATCTGCTCTGTCTAATAAACGTTAAAATCATTGAAGCGTTCAGTTGATTGCGAGATAGATAAATACTTATTTTTTTTTTTCAACACGAACAAGCCAAGCCGGCGGGATACTTTGAGCCATACGCAGAACGACATGCATAGGATATAATTATCAAAACTACCCTAAAGCGTAATAATAAATTCTGTGTAGAGCGTGAGAAATGATTTTCGGTCATGAAATGCTAATTTAGCTACTACCTATCTCGCTTAAAAGCCAAAAGAAAACCTCAACATGAACATATTTCAAGCGTGGCAATGCCGGTATACGATGTCTAGTTGAAAAGTTAACAAGAAAGTTCGATAAATAAGAAATTCTTACTACTATTTAGTATTTCAACTCCAAAGATATGTATTTTCAATAGAATTTATATTATATATTGATTCATAGCTAATATTGTTCTTTTTTTTTTAGTAAATCACACCGTGATCAATCGATATGACAATAAATAATAACATAAATTTTTATAAACATTCTTAAATCATTTTCTTTCTTATCTAAATCATTACTTCTAACGGATTCATTGCAGAAAAAAAAAAACGTCAATAAACTTTTGCACCTTGTCGAGCTCTAGTTATAAAGTTCTTATTAACGGTTTCACTTTAGTTTGGTAAACTAGCTGAAATAGTACTTGTATTACTCGATAATTTAGTAGAATATAAATTTTAATAAATGTAAATTATCTTTGTTACAGGATACCAATGCTGGGCAATCGGTATTGGATGTAGCATTTCGCCATCTTAACTTATTAGAAACGGCCTACTTCGGTTTGAGATTCTTGGATCCAGAAGGCCAGACGGTGAGTCGAGACAATTAACCGTCTAAATTTTCTTATTAACTACATATTCCGATTCATACAGCACTGGCTGGACCCTGCGAAGAAATTAAGTAGACAGCTCAAGGGCGCAGACCCTTACACGCTCTACTTTGGGGTCAAGTTCTATGCAGCGGACCCCTGCAAGTTATTGGAGGAAATCACACGGTAAGAAATATGCTAATGCCGATCTTGTTCTGGCGACTAGGGGGAATTGAGTAGGAGGCCCTGCCCTAAGGCTACTTCTGGCTATTCATTACGTGTGTTGTATATACTAGGATGAGTGAAGAGCTTACGTTTTGATGCATGTTACTAACGAAACTACCAATTACTTGCGTGCCCAATAATAACTCGGCGCTTCTACTCTACTGAAATCATTTTCGACACGAATATCAGTTATAAATTCATAATCCGATACGTGGGGAAGCTTGTATTCGTCTGTTAATATTTTATCGTTTCATTTCGCACAAAATTCTTTACTCTTAAGCTTATGCACGTTTAAAATGTAAGAACTAATGATTTTTTAATTACACGTACCGTACGGAGTTGTTAATTTCACGGATACACCTTGTATATAATTATGAATAACTCAAAAGTGCTTAAAGATATACACTATCGTCCGTATTACTTCGGACACCCAGTAAAATGTAAACTCTATTAAAACATAATATAATTGTCTTTATATATAAATAATATTTATATTAGGTCCTCTATAAAGTTTATTGTTTATTAATTGTACAAGCAAACTTCCAAGAACATCGATTAGAGAATGATTAAAAAACCTATTATATTTTATGACCCAATATAGTAATTTTCAGAATAATCCTCATCGCAACAAATAGGATTATTTTTGAGACAATATTGCAGGTAATAAATTTACAATACTCTTTCGGATGGGAGCAGGCCAAGGTTAAGAGCGTATCTTTTTGTGTGAACCTGATTAAAGTTATCAAAATGCTGAGAGAAAAACCGACAAGTTTAGAAAAGCGCTCTGTAATTTTTGCTTTTCATCAAGAAGGTTATTCAGTCCATCAAATTTCCTATCATTCGGCGACATCAACCCACAGGCAGTTTAAAAGATTGACCACGTTTAGATGGTAAGAGAATAACAACTCACGCCGACGATGGACGCATAAAATTACTAAGCAAGCGAAATACGATTGACAGCACCAGAAATCGCCGCTGAAATGAATTACTACAGCGAAAAGAAGATTAAAAGCTGCAAATCTTCACGGCCGCATTGCAACAAAAAAAAACCTCTACTTTGACAGAGATACAGGCAAAATCGGCTACAGTGGGCATAAACGCATAGAAATTGGATAGTGTAGGTGTAGTGTAGGTATTCGAACAATGAAGCCGCGTTTTTATAAGAAGAGAGAAAGGCCAAAGAATGTTGCAGGATTGTGTGGTGCCAACTGTCAAGCAAGGAAGAAGTTCTGTGCTTGCTTGGGGTTGTTTTTCCTACCACGGTACAGGAGACTTGAAGCAAATCGAAGATATTTTAGAAATACTGCAAGAAAATGCAATACCACCGGGGCAACATCTAGTAGGCGAAAATTTTGTATTCATGCAGGACAACGACCCCAAGCACTCAGCAGTGATATGCAAATATTTCGTAAATGAAGCACTTTACAAATAATAATATGACCGCGACAAAGCTTCGATCTCAACCCTATCGAGCTGTTATGGGATGAATTAGATAAACAGGAGAGTATGCCCTGGCCTCCCTATGCCACCTGTGGAACATTTTATAAGAGTAATGGACTAATATAGCCAAATATATTAAATTTTAATTGCTATTAATAAAATGCAATAAAAATTTTAAGTTTTGGGAAAATGAGTGAATATTTTCTCGTTTTTTTTTTAATTTATTTACGTGTCCGAACTAATATGGATGGTAGTGTACATTTTACAATAACTGGAAATGAAATCCTACTCGTTCCCCAAAAATTAAAGAAAATTGTTCCTAATAATCTATTTTACCGGATATGAATAATTTACTGAAGCAAGTTTGCAGTAATTTAGGCGTATCTATTTTGATTTTAATCAGTTTTAATGAATTCGTATTTCCTCTTGCTACGGTTTAATGGTATTTCTTGTATCTCGCGATGTAAATTTATAAATCGGCCCTCCGTTATAAGGTGTAGTCGTAAAACAGGAAGTCAAAATGACAATTTACTAGATGAAAATTTTATATTTACCGAGCCGGTGTATATCTACAGCCTTGCAGATGCCCCATCTTGTTCCCTTTTCTTTATGTCGCTATATTTTATAATAAGTTAAGGAACGAAACAACTTCTTTTCGTCGATAGCACTTTTTGCGGCCGGGTTGATAACAAACACGGCAATAAAACGTTTATATTAGCACTATTCTTTTATGGATACTATCATGACTTCGCTTTCGTATTTTAACTTCAACAAACATCGATAATATATGATATTGAGATGTTCTAACCTACACTAATCCGTTGATTTTTTTTTAACAATTATAATTGCAAAATAAGTCATATTCTAATAATGGAAAAGGTGCTGATTCATGATGATTCTTTCGTTTTTTTACCTCTTCTTGATAATTTATTTTATATTTAAACTTTTTTTCTTTGTAAATCTTAAAATTAATAATCGTACTTATCTTGATGAAAATTTGGAGCTTTCAGTTCCATTATAAAAACACCAAAGAAATGAACTAATTGATAAATTAATATCTGGATATTTAGATTAACAAACCAGTATTTTTCCATGTCAAAAATATCTGTTCTTTTTGGAAAACCAATATTATTTCATTTACGTATTACATCTGAGCCATGCGGATGTAACGAACTTTCTAAATGCTTCATTATCGTGTCACAATCAAGCCCATATAAAGACACATGTATGATACTAAGTGGAATAGTATTGGCTCCCAAAACGAACAAATGTATAGATACGATCTTACGCAGGACAGACAAGAAGTTGTTCTTTTTAAAGAATCCAACTTATTTTACTCAAAGAAAGCATGATATCCTTCACAATAAAACCTCGTTTCTTTGTTCAAAGTAATTGTTTTTTTATCTATTATAGAACAAATCGATTCTTCCTTTTAGTGAAATAAAATCTTTAATAAAACTTAGTACATATTGTTTTTGATTAAAAATAAAAGAAATTATCCTTTAATTTAAATTAATCCTATAGTCGTATAATAAAAAAAAAGATATTTCCAACCATTACGATAATGGTAAACAGCCGTGAAAGCCTTTTGTATAAAAAAAAATATATTATTTTCCTCATAATCGCCATAATCTATCCTAATTCTTTAACTAACGTAAGATGCCGAGGACACAAATTTCTATTTGCCAATGTTTTATCTGAGTTCCAATATTACTTTCTTTCTCCACTTCGTTGTTCCACGTTCTTCTTTGTCTTCTCCTATTTCTTCCCAGCGATTTTGCTTTCCGTATCCTTTTAACTCATCTGTTCTTATTTGTCTGTTATTTCTACGTTTGTTGTTTTAACTCCTGCAATCTTCCTCAAGAATTTCATTTCTGTGGATTAGATCCTTTGTACTTGTCTTTGCGTTAATGGTCAATTTTCTCCACTATAAAACAGAGTCGGTAAGTGTATTGCTTTTTATATATGCATTAATAATTTTGTGTTTCTTTTAATTTTCTATTCCTTTGAGAACGAAATATATGTGATTTGGGGGTTATATCTTTATGTTTATTTATTTTTCAGTTTTTCCCTTGCCATTAATTATCCTTTCCAGGCATCTGTAACTATTAATTTATTTTATATGCTCCTTCTTTTCATTACTGATTACCATTGTTTTTATCCTTTTAATGTTTACAAATAGATTTTGTTCCTTCATATTTCCAAATTCGGCTTTTTATGGTTTTTTTATGAATTTTCCAGTAATACTATGTCGTCCGCAAATATATACATTTCCAAATAAAGAAATTGTAAGCAATCATACTCCACTACAAGTTCCTTTGGCGTGTTTTTATGACTTCTATGATGCCCAAAGCGTATATAGATATGTAAATAATAGTACCACCCCTCTTTAAGGTACAGTTTTAAGAAAATCTGTTATATTAAAATAATGTTATACTTTAGTAAAATTACAAAATTCTTCATGTTTTATTTATCTCTCTTTAATCCTACTAGAAATTTGTTTTTTTTTACGTTTAAAACACCAGGTCAAAACGTGTATGATAAAAACATTGAGAAAGTTATTGCAATCGACTCTAAATTACTCTGGAAATTTGTAAACACCAAACACAACAGAATTCCTACACGTATGAAGATTAACGATACTGTCCTTGAGAAATCTCTTGATGTTGTTCAAGCTGTGAAACCCTGTATTATGTTAGATTGCATTTTTTAATTATTTCTGTAGTTTATCCTTTTTGGTTTTCTTGATTCTGTTCAGGCAAATAAAGTTTATCATTGTTATTTTATTAAATAAATAAATTCGTTTTCAGGGGAAGTTTAAATTTTGCATACTTAAAATTTTTTACTACCAAATTAATTAGAATATAATTTTGTTCCCTTTGTACTTTTAATACCCTTTTTATAGTCTTCTTGAATTATAATAAAATTTCCATGGTATCTCCCACGGAAAACCGTAAAAATAGTTGGATAATGAATTTGAAACAATGAAATCCACTTTGTAATATCCTCTAAAAGGTCATTTATATCTCTCTCATATTTAAAACGATGTCATATCGCACGCTATATCACCTCGAAGGTTTCGCCTGGGGTATCTCATTTCTACCCTTTGAAGAAAAGCGGTTACATATGAAAATATCTATTATTTGCTTTAATATATATTTCGCCAAGTTCATTTAGAATGTCATGGAAACGGCAGGGTGAGTTCGTTGGAGAATGCTTTAGATTCCGCTACTAACGGGAAAGTAATTAGAAGATACAATTCCCCTTCAAAAAGAATCGAAGCAATATTATTATAGAGCGAGCCTTTGTCGGAAGATAATTGATTAATCGTTCTTTGTTTTAGGTACCAATTTTTTCTTCAGGTAAAGCAAGACATCCTTCAAGGGAGGCTCCCAGTTACCTTTGAATTAGCAGCTGAATTAGGCGCGTATATTATTCAATGTAAGTAGTTATTTTTATTTTACACCTTTAAATAAATTCAATTTGTAATACGCAGAAACAATACATCGTTAAACGGTACGGTTCTCTCCGATTCGTCATGAGCTAACAGCGAGAAACGTTGCTAAATATGAGTCATTTAAAAATATAGTACACTCATTGTCACTGTATAACAGTTTCAGTGGGATCAAGTTCAACTTCTCTCTTTCTCTTACGGTTTTCGGGGACAATCCGATCGGTTCTCCTACCATCGTACCTCAGATGCCTCGCATTTTGCATCGTAAATTTTTGTATGATGTAAAAAAAAATGTTAAATTTTAACCAGGGATTTTATTTTCTATATGTCTATTGAGTTGGAAATAACGTAAAAATTCACGGATGGAATTTTTTTGTTAAGAGGAATGTTCCACTTCGTTTATTTCGAGTCCTTTTAAAAAAGGCTTTATCAAAAATCAACACTAACTTTCCTATGTTACAGGATACGTAAGTAGATAATATTGTTTAATTATTCTCAATTTTCTCTACGCTTTCAATTCGCGGATATTCGATATTTTGTTCAAACACAATCGTAAAACGTCTACAGGTGTGATAATCGTTAGTCTAAACATATACCATACGATAAATAAGCGAACTTCGCGAGTCCAAAGTCGAAGAATTTTATCGACATCGAAAATGAAAATATCTACGAAGAACTATGGAATAAAACAAAGAACATTGATTTACTGTAATAAGCTATAATTTCCGATAAAAAGAGTATGGCGATTATAATTTCAAATTAGTTTTTACCATCTAAGCAACCATATAATCTTTCCAAAGTAAATTATGTGCATAATATATTAACTTCCAATGGCATCGCTGAGCTTTATAGTCAATCAAATGCACTTAAAAAGGTATCATAAAGCTCTTGCACACTATTTCCATAAAATAATGTACACTATCGGTTATAAATTTCAGATCACTTATCGAAATATAATGTAAATTCTTAAACATTTCAATGGAAGCATACAAATGTAGTTTAATTATTTCTGTAAATTGCACGTCCACATCTGCTTGTATGTAATTCTAAAAAATATATTTAATTTTAGCTCTTTTTGCTGTAACGTCGTTTCCGAAATCATATTAAGAAAGTACAGCATTAAAGAGAAAAGAATTCCAGATATTTAATTTCAAAACATATTTCAACATAAAATCCTCTCCCAGAGTTACATTTTGTAGGAGCTGGATATGGATTCAGTAATCCGGTGAAGGTTTTTGACGATTTACGGTTCCATTACATTGAAATCAAACGAAAATATAGTATTATCGATATATTCGGGATCGTCTTCTAAACGATTTATTATTTTCTTATAAAATTCATCTCTTATATCAGGGTTTTGCTCATTTAACTGTTGAATTAATGTAAACTTATAGGGATGCCATTTTACATATGAAAATTTTGTTGATTTGAACATTGCGTTGACTTTTCTATGTCTTTTGCTATTTTGGGACATCCACATGACCACATTCTTCACATTTCTTTAATATCCTACCCGCAGTTGATATTGTAATAAATTAAGACACTTATTTGTTGAGAATTCACTACATGACAAGCAATATAATTTTGCACGAGTTATTTTTAATGTGGTACAGTCTGCAATACTACATTTATTAAAGAAATTTCATTGTTTTCTTAAACATTGGATATTTTTTCTATGTACGATAGTTGGAACAAAAATACACGATATAAGGATAATTTGGGGTTATTCACAAAATAAAAGTGTGTCAAAAGTATAGGACATGATTTATTTAAACTTTATAAACATGCAAAATAATAATTTACTTATTTTGTAAATAATTTCTAATAGTGTGTTGAACCACCTCACTTCTCTACTACTTGCATTCTCTTTGGCAAAGTATTAACTTTTGTATAAGTTTTTGTTCTATATGCTCTCATTCCATTAAAGTACTGCTTGTTAATTTCTGAATTGAGTTGAATTGTCTTCCGCCGCTGTATACACGATGTACTAAGATACTCCAGACATTTTCGGTCGTATTAAGGTCATGCGAACGGGCCCGCCACTTAAGAACTGATATTTCCTTTCGTCGAAAATAATCTTACAATAATCTTACTGAACAGCAGCGTTATCTTGCTGGAACACAAAGTTGAGGCATGCAATCTCTTCAGCATGTCGTGATGTTTGATCGTCGATAAGATTTATATAATTAGCGCTATTCATTCTGCCGTTACAGAACTTAATTTCAGTTTTTCCGTTATACCCTATACCTACCCATATTATTACACTACTACCACCCATCTTCCTACCACTCAGAACTACCTCCTCCTTTTTGAAGTCATGGTAATAACACTGATTGCCTTATTTGCACTGTACCTGTTGAGGACAAAACTAAAACTGATGACATGGACTATATTTTTGTCGTACCTGGATGTGTGGTTTTCCCCGAATATCTTTGTAACACGCGAATTTTTTAATATAATTCTTATTTTTCTTAAAATTTATGGGTGGTCTATACTATTGTAGCGAGCTGTAATTTTTGGGTAAAATTTCAAATCCTTCCATAAAAATTTGGAGTCGAAATAAAAAGAAAATACGAAACTTTACTATTTATTTAAATATTAATAGGAATTACTTTACGGATATAGCGTATATTAGATACTCCTCAAACTCCACAAATCTTAAATTGTTCTCTTAATTCTTTTGTTACTTAATAGAACCAACGACTTTCTAATAAGCTGTTTCACTGGCAAAACATGAAATCTATAATACCCATCTAGATCTGAGATTATTACAGCCTCCTCCTTAACGTACAATAAATTATCTTCTAATAGCTTTAATTTTCACGTCTTGCAGAAATTCAACAATCGGAATATTAGAATAGAAGGGAGATATTTAGAGAGATTACGTAAGCATCTATAGATTCAAATGGTGCCATAGTAAATACATATATACACAATGGATTTCTCCTGTTTGGAATATCGAGACCCACCATTTACGTATATTAATCACGGCTAGTTTCTTTGATTCTAATGGTTCGAACATCAATTTCGATACGCTAATATTAATATATTGTCCACTACCTGTCGATGATACTGTTATTTATATCCATAAGTTAATGAATGCGCTAGCCAATTGCACTTGACTTTGGCATTATGTATAGCGTTTGAACTGAAATGAACTGGGTCTAAAGGTGCGTCAGGGTATACGCGACTCATGACGATGTTGCAGAATGAGAACGACCAGAAAGGAAATGGTTTTAATGATGTAATTTTAAAGAATTATATTTTATTTAACAATCTTTTTTTATGCTACAGAGGAAGCGTATAATTTTTGGAGCAACAGGATATTAATGAACACAGATTTCTTTCTTGAAACTTTATTTACAGTTACTTTACAGTCGAGATCGTGCATCTGGCCCCTTAAAGTCGTTACGAATTATTCTTTTCCTAAATGAAATTCAATACAAAACAGATTCTTTCTTTATTTAATCGTTATACAGAGTCCTTTTAAATTTAAATTCATCGATTGAGTAATATAAAGAGAATAAAACGCACGTTTTCACACATACTGAAGTATATCTGAAGAAGCCACTATGTGATGAAGTACTTATTGTATTGAATTATTAAGAGATTATGAATTTACATTAAGTGAAGGTTGAACATATCCAACTCATAAAAGAAAAGAATGAAAGCCAGCCAGTATTTTTAGACAAAGTTCTCTTTATAGGGTATCAAAGTTACTGCTATTGTGGACGCTGTTAATGATACTGATAACTCATACGAATGCCATTCGGAAAGTAAAGAATATTTTTGTCTATGCAAATTTTTATTAGATATAATTAAATGAAACTGAATTTTGCATAAAATTAGATACCCAATCTACTTTTCTACGTAGTCACTGTTCAAATTTAGGCACTTGTACTGTTTTACCAGCTTTTCTATTCCTTTTGCATACTCAGTTCATTAATTGCTTAGCATTGTGTGCTGCTTTTTTTGAATAGCGGTCTCACCTATAGGCATCCAATCGATGAGCAGGACAGCATTACGATCCCAAAACAATGTAACCATAATCTTTCTGGTGCTCAAAATTTGTTTTGCTTTTTTTCAGTTTCGTTGGGGATTGGGGATGATGCTATTGCATTGATTGGTACTTTGTTTGTGAAATGTAATATCCAAATCTCACCACCAGTCGCAATGTGCTTCAAAATTTCATTACCATCCTTGTCATAGCGACTGAGAAATGTCAATACAGCTGCCATTCGTTTAGTTTTGTGTTCGTTAAGGAACCCATCTGCGATACACTTTATTATAGCCCAGACCTGCATTAACAATTCCATACAACATGGTTCTTGCAGTATTTTTTTAGATTTGTTTCAATTCTAGCTTTGAGTCCGTCAGTCACCACTGAGGACCGGCCCGAGCGATCTTCATTGTGAATATTCTTCTATCTGCTATTAAACATGATACACCACTCCCAAATTGACGTCCATAAATTTCGATAGGACTTTTTGCGGGTTTAAACGGCGGATAACACTTGGCGGGATTGATAATTTTATCATACATTTTAATTAGATCGTACGTTTTGATCATCACCAGAAATGTTTACGGTTATTGGTAGATAATTTGACTAAAGTAAACTTTTTTTTTGCAAATATTAAAAAATTTTATATTTTTAATGCTTTTAAATCATTGGAATCTTTCATATCCATTGTATCCAATACCAAGACCTCTAAAGCTCATAAAACACTCAAAATTCCTTAACAGGTATAATTCTACTGTCGATGCAGTTGTGTGTGTATACACGACTATTATATCTTCTCTTAGAGGTAGTAATTTTAATTTCCCCTCTTTCGACGTGTATGTATACTTCATAAAAATGTACCTCTATCTTCTTCTTTGTTTCAGCTGAACTTGGCGATTATGATCCTAGAAGGCATAGTCCGGGATACGTCTCAGAATTTAGATTCTTATCGAATCAAACATTAGAATTAGAAACCAGAATTGCCGAGCTGCACAAGACCTTAGTGTAAGTCGTGGTTTTTTTATTGTGTCCTATAATTATCCGGCATGCAGTTAAGGTGTATTGTAAAGCAATACGATGCTATGATAATATACAGGGTCGTGTTGAAATAGGGATGTTTCCTTGTAAATTAATGAAACAATTCCATTAACAACATTTCCAATACGATGGTCGCTTTTGCTTCGTGTAAGTCTAATTAACTTTAGAATAGGCAAAAAGTAAAAGTTGGACGACCAAAGTTAGCGAAAACGATGTTTTAATTATACAGTTTTACGTTTTTCACTCTAAGAAAGGTGTCCGTCTTGCCGTTTATGACTCTCCGCTCTAGTTGAATGTAATACCATTAATTAATAATTAAGAAAATGCTACTCTTAAAACATGCTACACTAGCTAAAATCGATAATATCTTATTCTTTTTCGAGCTTCTACTTAGCTGCAGCGATAAGATTCTTAACTCCCGGTTTATTTTTCATAATTACGTGTCTACATGCGAGATCTAATTTGCATCTAAGATAGAATATCAGGTAGAATGTTATTTTGATGCAAAATATGTCTGGAACAAACAAAAATAAATAGCTTCGCGTTCGGATCGAGACTCAAAGAGATAAATAATCCATAATTGTTGAGGGTTCTACTAGAAATGCTACGTAAGCCTTATACTTTGGAAAACAGGAAATTGTCACTGGATCTTAGCTTATAATTGCTTACTAATTTTCTTATTTTCAATTCTAATGCGTTCGCAAAAAGTCAAACGTGATCTGCTACGTACAGTAATTGCACTCGATATATAAAACATAACAAACACGATATTGACACCAGTAAATACTAGTATCCTTTGAATATGATCTCTGCACGTTATTAAATGTTAATGAAAATTCCGGAGGAAGTTCTATTACATCACGTTGTTATTAATTAATGTAGAGATATATCAATATCCTTATTGTGTTCGTGTATACGCCATATGCTCGTTATTAATTACGAAATACAGTTTCCATATTGATTAAAATCGTTTACAAAATTGACTAACTTGGCAATAATCCCTAATAGACTTATTACTTCGAAAATCGAAGCAGGGAAACTAATTAGATACATTTTTGGAATTATACACAACTAACTTTAATGAATCATTCAAAGGGTCAATACAAGCAAACCACATCATCAACGAATATTCAAAGAAAATTAGATACACGTGTAAAATTTCCACCAATACGGGGGCGAGCTGAAATGTTTCCGGAATCGACAATGAAAAACACGGTATTGGTGTGATTTTTTATTTTTCGATTTAGTCTCCTCGAAGATCAATACACTTTATCAAACGGTGCTTCAGTCTCTTCAAGCCATCGGAAAAGTAGGTTGTTTCGAAGTCTGCAAAATAGCGGCGATGACCTCATTATTTCAGGCAAATCTCTTTCGTCCCAGTGATTTTTTCAGGTTTGGGAATAGGAAAAAGTCGCTGGGGGTTAGCTCCGGTGAATATGGAGGACGAGAGACAAATTCGTAGCGAAACTCATTCAATTTGAACACGACGATGCGGGATAAATGAGCCGGCGCATTGTCGTGGTGGAAAAGCATTTTTTTCCGTTGCAAACGAGACCGCTTCTCCTTCAATAGTGCATCGAATCGGGTCAATAAATCCCTGCAGTATTTCCCGGTGATCGTCCTTTCCTTGAGAATCCCAAAAAATTGTCACCGATGGAACGGTCTTTGCTTTCTTCGGAGCCGATTCGAGCGGGAAAGTCCACTGCTTCGACTCTTTCTTGGTCTCCGGTATGGAGTGGTGGATCCAAGTCTCATCCACGGTTACAAAACGTATGAAGAAATCCCTTGAATTGCGTTGGATCCTGATCAGGCACTCCTCCGAAACGGTCACCGCGGAAAACTTTTTCATACCCAAAATCTCATGTAGGATATGGCCAACACGTTCTTCTAGGGTACCTGTTGTCTCTGCTATCTCTTTCAGCTTCAATCGGCGATCGACTAATACGACATCATGAATCTTGTAAACCATTTCATCGTTGGTAGCGATTGTTGGGCGTCCATTGCGTGGTTCGTCACTTTGTGCGGCCACATTTAAACTCGCTCACCCAAAAGCTGGTGGCCGAAAATGATGGAGTACATCCGCCATGAAGCTCTAACAAAATATTTCGAATTTCCGTGGCCGTTTTCCCAGCCATTCTGAAGTATTTTATCACTGCACGAAATTCGATTTTATTCATTTTTGCGAAATCCCCTGACTTACTACGCAATACACACACACTGAATGTCTGAAATTTTGAGTTACCATAAAAAAAATTGCCCTTGCCGATTCCGGAAACATTTCAGGTCACCCTCGTACATGGAAGCTTATTTTGAATAATTAATCAAGCACGAAACCTAACGCATAACTAACAGTTCTGCTCTAACGTTTTATGTTTTTCTTACAGCGGTCAATTACCATCCGTAGCTGAATTAAATTATTTAGATAAAGTTAAATGGTTGGATATGTACGGAGTTGATCTGCATCCAGTTTTGGTAACATAAATATTATCATCTTGCGAACGTTCTCATGACTATGAATTACAATTTCAGGGCGAAGATAACGTAGAATATTTCTTAGGTTTAACGCCTAGCGGTATTATCGTCTTGAGGAACAAGAACACCGTCGGGAACTACTACTGGCCGAGAATTTCGAAAATTTATTTTAAAGGACGCTACTTCATGCTTCGCGTCACCGATAAAAATGTAAGATGCGACATTGAAACGAAGGACTTCAGCCCTTTGGTCTTTAAAAATCCCCATCAATTTTTCTAGAACGACGAGAACACCTACGGTTTCGAGACTCCCTCAAAGGCCGCCTGCAAGCATCTGTGGAAGTGCTGCGTCGAACATCATGCATTCTTCAGGTTAGTGCAGGTGTCTCCAACTACCCCTGATATCTTCGCGTTAAGTTCTCGTTTTAGATACAGGTATTTCGATTAACGATATCTATGGGGTGTGTTAATGTTTCAATGTTTGTGTGTTTTCGTAGTGGTAGAACTGAAAAGCAAGCTGTAAGAGATGCCCAATTGAAGGTAAGAACTCCGCCACCATTCTCAAGGACACCCTCTAGACGTTATCAAAGAAGGATCGTGGAGGGCGCCAATGACAGTAAGTAGTTATTGATGTGCTTGCACATACAATGCTTTCTTCACACCTTTCACTTTTGAATTTGTTTATCAATAAGTCAAAGTCAATAGATACCGTCAACCGGGGTGACAAAGTACCATATTTTGAACAACTTATCCCGTTTGTCGGGGCGAGTAAGTGCCACACCTGGTTTATCTTTGAAATGGTTTCAGTCACTCTACAGAATTCAAATCTACAGATTTATTATGTTGAAAAAAAAAATGGATAAAACAAAAAGAAAGGTAGAAAGGGGATCTATATGTGTTTTATATTTGAAACCAGTCATTATAAACCTGTAGAACGTCAACATAATTAAAATTTTTAATAACAAAACTGCAAAAGGTTACCAATACGATCCTAAGAGAATAAGAAACAAACGAAATCGTGAGTTGGTGGGAACACCTTTACAAAGTTTAGAAATTTTTTTAAAAATTGAATTGACAAAATGGAAAATAAAACTTGTGGCTGCTGATTTTAGTCGGTGGCACAATTTTCTTTTTAATTTGTTGCTCTTTGTACCAAAGAACATCCAGAGGATCAGGCCACTTCCAGAATTTTCCTTTCTTTTTCATGCAGGATACATTGGCTTCCCGGCTGACATCAAAGTTAATCAACATTAAACCTGAATAACATTTACTATGATATTCCATGACACCGAGCGACCCCTATAGGCACTTAGTCATCCCGGTTGACGGTATTCTTTTAAAGATGAGATAGAATAGTAAAGCATTGTATTTCATTGTGTTCTCAAATGTTTGCCCTTACAGCATCCCAAGCCGAGGAGACTATTAAGATAGATCATTACCAGTCGTCTGAGATCAAGCATGTTTCGATACCTCAACCAGCGCAATCGTAAGTACTCTGGTTTAGCATTTGTTCTATGTTCTCGCTGTTTAATTGTAAATAGAAAACTTTTGCTTCAAAAGATCACCTACTTTAAATCGTATTTGTTATAGATTTGATAGTCCCTACCGTGCAACCTGCAACACATCCTCCACCGACGTTAGACACCGTTCGGATTCTCCTAGAAGCACAAGAAGTGCACCGTGGTCTCAACCTCACTCAAGAGGCTTATATAATAGTTCTGTTCCTCCTAGTCCACGCTCTGTGCGTTCAGCAGGACCTCGGTACAGGTCCTCGTCCGTCGATAGCCAAAGTTCCAATGATTCTCGTTCGTGTAAAAGGTAATCAGTACTTATTTGAAGTTCGATTAATTTCTTTGCATCCCATAGGAACATCCACAACTCGGTGTCCACAAGACTGTGTAAAAAAGATTCATGTCAAAGTTATGTGTATATTAATAATTATCTGTACTTAAATGTAACCGTTTCAATGTATTTACGAACAAATTAAAACATCCGAACGCTGCTTTTACAAATTGGTTCGAGCGTTTGCAAATGTGTATTGATATCATCAAGCATATCATATTACAATATCCCCACCCCCTACCCTCTCTCCTTCCTCCCTTTATCAGATATATAATTATATGCCCATTAAATATCGAATGCTATACGGGATGATTTAATTAAATTCTAATGTCTTTATCGCATGTTAGACGCAAGCATCGTAGTAGAATGACTTCGGACAACGAAAGCGAACTATCCAAGGGTTCAAACCGATCTCATCGTAAACACAGGCGACATCGATCCAGGGGAAACCGGAGAGATTCCGGCTCCGAGCAAGAAAGCACGACCCATCGAAGGAAAAGCAGATCTAGGCGATCTGATAGTCACTACGAACTAGTTGATTCGGCTCCTCAATGGCGCGAAGTACAGAGAAAGCATTCCGCTGAAACTACACTCAACCATCAAGGGACGCTCGGCAATAAACGTTCTGGTTACACCAACAGCGGCATGGAGAGCGAATCCGAGTTGTCCTATCGTAAACACCGCAGACAGCGCAAGCACCGGTCAAGATCCAGATCTCCGGATGGAAAAGTATGGTTACCAGATGAGTTGAAGAAACACCTAGAGTTTAATCTCATCGATACTTCGGGAATGTCCGAATCTCAACTGAGGGAAATCCCCTACACAGTTGTTCAGACTAATCACGCAAAGCAGATGAAAATTAAGCATTTACAGTGGTCGAAAGGGTAAGAATTAGATCTCTCTCATTTATGCCGTTAAAATGATTTTCGTATTTTAGCGATGGCTCTTCTCCGAATGAGAAAAGAACTGAAAGTCCACCTCCACCGTACTCTCCTCAGATATCCGAGGCTAACAGAATACGCATGCGCGTTAACCACTCAAGCTTAAAAGCTCATTCTCCTTCGGGCAACGCTGATCTGATGTCCATGACTACTTCGAGCATTGCTTCAAATTCGAGCACTCAAAGCAACCCGAATATGTTACCTAGGTTTGTTCCGTGTGAATTTTGAGGATATCCAAGACTACATATCAATTTTTAGAATGCTGGATTCGCTTAGTCTAGCCGATAATTATTCCTTTAACGGCTCCCAACGCAGCGGTAAGAATGGCAGAGTTGGTAGTTCTGCTTTGTATGGAAACCCTAATACTTTATTAGGTGGTTTGAACAATGGATATCAGGATTCTGATTCGACTCGGGTCAGTCATGAACATACCGATTCTGGGCTTGGTGGCGAGCAAGATTTAGCTTATAGCAGCGAAAGGTATAATACAAAAGTTTTAAAAAGTGGATTGATTGTGGTTTAACCTCCAAGACACCATAGCATAGTGAAATGTTGCATTTATGTGTACTACGTTTAAAGATATGATGCACAAAACTCTCTATCACGCTTTTTTTACAAGGCAATGGTGTATTTTATTTCATACGCCATTGGTTTAGGGTATAAGGGTACTCTTTTTTTTATCAACAACCTATGCACTATGGTGGTTCTTATCTAATAATTAAAAAGAGGAATAAAAGTTACATTAAATTTTGTTTCTCTTTGTACAGTACGAAATATTTAATAATGAATGAAAATAATGCAATTAGATCAAGTGATAGTACAAAGCAAGGACAAGGAACTAACAAAGGGAATGGTGGTGAATCAAGAATGGGGCTAATTCCAGTGAGTAAGTCATTCACTAGCGATTATCAGCCCTTGAATCCTCAACAGCTCTATCCCAGCCATAGCGGTAGCATGGCTGGCTCACGAGCAAAACAAGCTCTAAATGCCGGCAAATCTTCTGTATATAAGCAAGACGTGGATAGTAGATATGGGGTTAGTTTTATTTCTATTTTTCATTTAATTTATTTCACTAATTTGACTAATATCACTTGTTTACCGTAGACCAGCTAACATTAAAAATTATTTTTACAGCATTTTAAGTCGTCTCGCATTACTTATAATACATACAATGCTTCAAACGCTGCAGCTACTCATCTAGAGGGCGCATTGCATAAGCACCAAGTCGATGCACGTCCTTCATTCATAAGAACTGGGTCTAAAATAAGTAACGCTTCCTATAATTCTCATTTAACAGATCATAACAATTCCTCTTTGCGCGGCTCGTTAAGATCTACCGCAAGCAGTCCCGTTACAAATGCTAACGAATCCGGTCCGTTACGGGTACAATATAGAATGGGATCTAGCGTGCGTTCAAAATGTAGCATTATATCAGACACTAAGTCTGAAATTGATGATAACTATATGTATTCGAGCCATATAACTGATACTAATCAAAATATCAATGAATTCTCTGTAAGTATTCTCTTTTTGAATTCTTTTTTTATTTTCTCTATCATACTTGATTTTTTTGCGTAATTAATAAAATAAAGGTGCTTCATGGATCAAGTACAACTATAGCATTTCCGGTCAAAGACCTAATAACGTAAAAAGATGGGATACAAGTTAATCAAATTGATTTTATAGTTTTACTTGATTACATTATAATTCTGCACAAAATACTATAATAATAGCTTTTACACGCATTCTCATATAGTACGCTATATATATTAGACGTGACGTTACACCGCCATTTTTGTGTGGTAGGTTAGGGTTAAATCATTTTTATTAATGCTAACTAACTGGTGAATAATAAAAAAAAATCGTCTGTACCCTTTCTTACGGGGTTATATTAGTTTGTTTAGATAAAGAATCTTAACCTATCACATCAAAAAATGCCGATTTAACGTCACATTGCAAAATGTGTTAAATTGGTTGCCTATCTATACAAAAAAAATCAAGTATACTGCTTACATGTAAATGTAGTTAAAACGATGTGGTAATCTGTTAGTTTAACTTTCTGGGCCTTTTTTATATTTTGCTTGCTTTGTCTTTGGCTGCTTCAATCTATTTTGATTCTCTATTTAGTCGCTTTACGAAAAAAAAAATAATTAAAGTAGATATTTGATTGATACAATGGTTTTTGGCTTCTTTAGAAGTAGATTCAAATACTTTAATCAATTTTTCTCTGTGTCACATATTTGTACGACCTTATCCATGTTTATTTATTTATTTCTGAAATGAGATATTGAAGCAGACAATAGATACAGATCGAAATTTTTATGTCTAAAAATAACTTAAACGAATAAACAGAAAACCACACCATTAAATTAGCTTAGCTAGCCTCTCGCACTGTTCTTTTGTAAACCAAAGCAATATATGTGATGCAGAGATGCCAAAGCAGAAGTGTTCGTAGTACACATAATAGCTCAAAACCACCTCTACCGCCAATAAGCAATCGCTCACGTTCGGCCAGTTTGGAATATGTACTAACTCCACTAATTCGGAGCTCTCAGCAGTAAGTATTCGCTTTAATCGAACACGAAAATCGGCTTTCTTGTGTAGTCTAAACGAAATCCATTATTACATAACAAATTTCGTATTAACAAACGAAGAAATGTACATCAACAAGCGAGTTATTTCACTAATCCATTTCCTATTTCATTCAGCAGGTCACGGCCACAGTAAATCTACCAAATCAAGAAAACTCATCTATCTCAAGTCAGCTAAATAACAGCGAAACCTCAGAAATGAGTACTGAATTATAAACATATAACTATTACCTATTCAATATAATATTTATGTATGGCAACCTCTTCTATTCGTATAATCTACTTGTATTGTCCAATTACTATTTAAATGTTCTCTGAATATCGTAATGCAAAAAAAAATCAACTGAATAATCGTAAATGTTTTCTCCCATTATTACTTAACTGTTTTATGTAGTAAATATATTGTAGAACTGTTTGTAATTATTTTGTATATGTGATTGATTTTATGTTGACAGTATTTAACATATTTATATTACGTTGATTACAATAAAAGTATTAGGTTATAGAAAATCTTATTTGATCTTTGAATAACCACCCTCTTATCTATTTCACAAGCTAAATGATAATCTTACAGGTAATATTTGCCCTTAATAATTAATAACTCACTTTTACGCATTTTTAGTATAAAATAATGTATTTTTTTGAAATTCACCAATCAAACAAGTTTATTTACTGATAGATGCTAAAATGCACGAAGATGGTATTCACATTTTTTATGTTTTTCCTTTATTTTTTAATTATTTCCAGGATAACAGATGACAATACAGGAGGCAAAAAAAAACAAAGAAATAAAAAGAAAAAGGTGAAAAAGAGGCTGCTGTTTTTGTCCTCCTTCTCCTTTCTTTTCTCTTTTTTTTTTCATTTTCTTCCTATTTCCTTTCCTTTCATCTTTTTATTTCTTTGTTTTTCCCTCTTACTTTTATTTTATTTCCTTCTCATGATGCGGTCCAATTCCGGAAACGGTTCGTTTATTACTGTATGTCCTTTATTTTACATACGGATGAAGGTGGAGAACTTAAATTTTCCATGTGGTTTCTAAGAATACACAAGCCAGTCAACCATTTGTAAGTCTCGCGGACTATTTATGTGCGGAAATACCAACTTAAATTGTCCGCGAGATCTGAAAATAGTTGACTGGTAAGTCCTTTAAAGCTTGTTTGTTTTTACAAAAGTTATGTTAAAAAAAATATTAATCATTTATTTCATTTATTATTAGGTATAAGTATGGTAGAAGTCTATCGTGCTGTACTGGCATAGGTTACCAAATCGTACCCAAAATCTAGAATTATTTAAAACACATTTACACATGACGAAATATACAACAATTGTAGAGTTCGTAGAAAACACTTTTCCCCAGAAAATATTGGATTATAGTCAGCAAATTTACATTTTGTTGTATTCTAAACTTATATACTTTCATCAATTTTGAAACAGATGCAGAAAATACCAAGAATCTGAAGAGAAATATGTATATTAACTGTATTGGACTTGTCTGAGCCTAGTACCTCTGCTTGTGAGTATCGTGTAATTTTGATTATAAATACACATACATTACCGATTAAGTAGCTTTATTTTATCATCTTTTTCCTATATATTTTATGTAACTATGCCTTATAAAACGATTTTGATTACAAACTGCTGATTTTCTTTTAATACTGGCTTAACAGAATAATATAATTCATTTATTATATTATATATTATAAACGCAAATTATACATAACATAGTAGAATTGCATATATTATTAACATAAAATTTTACTATATTGCGTATAGTTCGTTCTTTAAACGTTATTCGATTTAAATTTAATATATGGATTGATCCTAATATTATTAGTTTCTTCCAAGTCGAGTAGGCGGCGCTAAACGTGAAACCGTTAGTATCCGGGGATTGCCCAATATCTGACTTTAGAAATATACTATGCGCTACATCTATAATCATTTACGCGAACTAAAATTTATGTTGGTATTACTTTCTATGAATTAAGGTTAGTACTCTACATTTGCGAACGTACCATTTCATTAATCCGCCATGTTTATTGACTTGTAGGTAAACGTCAACACATAAAATTTTTTGAATACATATTTTGTCGAAATCAGCACATTTGTAAAGTAATACAGTGCGTTTAGAAGGACGTGTGAAAACGTCGGGTTAAAATGAACCGTGCTGACGGACTTATTCAACGGAGAAATATAATACGTGAAAATAGTGAAGGTGTGCCGAAAGATACACAAAACGATGAAAAGAAACAGGACCGCGAGGACGAACAGGACGACGGAGATTCGAAAGAAACGAGGCTTACCCTGATGGAAGAAGTCCTACTTCTCGGGTTGAAAGACAAAGAGGTAGGCGAGAAAACATTGTTTATATTATAATGCGAATTTTAATACAACTGTCGGTAGGGGTATACTTCCTTTTGGAATGACTGCATATCCAGCGGCCTAAGGGGATGTATCCTTATCGAATTAGGCCTGAGAGGTCGCGTAGAACTAGAGCGTGCTGGCATGAGACGTAAGGGATTGTTAACAAGAAAATTGATATTGAAAAGCGATACACCGACTGGAGATGTACTGTTAGACGAAGCTTTAAAACATTTAAAAGAAACAGATCCCCCAGAAACAGTACAAAGTTGGATTGAATATTTAAGTGGTACATGCATATTATTTATATGTTAACAAATTTAAAATCGAGGGTTTTTTTTTAGGTGAGACGTGGAATCCCTTGAAGTTGAGATATCAGTTGAAGAACGTTCGTGAGAGACTTGCGAAAAATTTAGTTGAGAAAGGTGTTTTAACTACAGAAAAGCAGAACTTTTTGTTGTTTGATATGACAACACATCCTTTAACGGATAATATCACTAAAAGCCGTTTAGTTAAGAAGGTAGTGTATACAGAGGATTTAGATGTAATCCACCAAGATTATAACTTTGTATAAACAAAATTGTTTGGGAAAAAATTATTTATCGGCTTTTGCTAATTAAGAGATAAGTGTAATTACTATCTATACAACTTTTTGTCAGTTAACAATACATTACCTCAAATTAACTATGGAACCATATCAAGTGTTTAGTGTTAGTTTAATTTGACACTACTTATTTTTATTTTTCAGATTCAAGATGCTGTTCTCAGTAAATGGGTAAATGATCCCCAAAGGATGGATAAACGGATGCTAGCTCTCATATTCTTAGCGCATGCTAGTGATGTTCTTGAGAACGCCTTTGCTCCATTGAACGATGATGACTATGAGTTGGCAATGAAACGAGTTCGTGAACTACTCGATTTAGATTTTGAACAGGAATCAGTAAAGCCGAATACTTCCGAAGTATTATGGGCAGTCTTTGCAGCATTCACGAAATAATGTTCTAGATTTAGGGGACTAGTCTTTTTAAGAATAGAGAGATGGAGTTGAAGGTACGAAAGACAAACATGGAGAAAAACTTTTTCTAAATTATAACTTTATGTAATTGTAAATAAGGTAACAAAAAAAAACAGTGAATACATAGATTTTTGATAAATGTTAGGATTCGCCGATCTAAAAAGACGCTACAGTTCCCTCTTTGTTTCACTTTGTTATTGTTTGTCTTTCCTTTTTAATGTCATCATTAATTTCACCGAATCATGTTCTAGAGTATTTACTTTATTGAAAAAAAAAAATTGAAATCGAGATTATTTTATTTTTCGGGGTCTTCCATATGATTAGATGTAAAATTTATATTCGAAAAGTTTGCAGGAGACTCCTAAAATAGGACTGCCATAATGATACTTAGAAACTTATTTTTATCATCTTTATATTTGAGCGCAACAGTATGGAACACTTTCAACTATTTTGAACGATTTTTGTATGTTCCTGCTATCTATTTGTATATTTCAGATTTACAATTTTTTACAGTTTCAAATCGACAGACAGGGTTTTAAACAACCAGATTATATAAGGATCAAAATTAGGCCTATATTTCGTTTTATTTCTGAAGAGATGAGATACCTATTTTGTGCATATTGTTATCTTTATTTTTAATCTATATTATGATAATAGTTAATATTTCCTATCATTTATGGCGTCGGTCATAATCACAACGAATAAAGCTTTCTCGTACCGGTTTGTAGGAAGCCGGCATTAAATATATTTGATTGATATTTTTTGTTGTAATTGTGACTGACTCTGTGTAAGGTACATAACAGTAGTATATTATAATATAAATTTTGTACAGTTTAGTTCTTTATTTATAAATACCACATTAATAATGTAATAGGAGAAGTTATACATATTTTTTTTAATTATTATGGAGATTAGGATTATGCTGGAACATACTTATTCAAGGAGAAGAAAATGATAGAATTATTTTAAATTATTTTGTATGTATATATGTGTAGTTGTAAAAAAATATTCTTAATATCATATCTAGATTTAAATATCTTAACTATATATATATATATGGATATATTATACATAGGCAATTCAGAAAGGAACTTTATCCAAAAAAATATTCTACTTTTTTTGGATTCTCGGATGAAACTATGCTAGTCTAGTTATTTTTAAATTTTATATATATATTTTTTTGTAGTTGCACCCCTATATATTTTTTTTATTAACATTAGAAAGATATTTCAAACAAATTCATTCTGGGCAAAATAGACTCGCTTATTTATTAATTTTATGGGAAAACCTCTACCTGAAGTTATTTAATGTGGTATATCTTAATTTAGGCGTAAAGGCGAAAAATTAAAAGGTCAAAAGGGACAGCCACTTGTATGGCTGTATGTGATAGTAAGAAACTAAATTATTTGAAACGTTGAATGCAAGAGAAAAGAGCGAAAAGAAAATAAACACAAAGAGTAGGGAATTACGTTTCGTTCTTATTTTTATCTCTTTAGATTACGAACGATATTATTCAACAGAACTTAACTTTATCGTGAGCGATCGAAACATTGTTTTGTGTATGCAAAATTTATACATGTTATACATTACAGTTAACATTTTTCAAAAATTACATGTAAATAATATAATAAATAAGGCTCTAAATGTATCCGTTTTATCTGTCTTTTCTTTAAACCGAATTGGTATTGACGAATTTTAAATGTAATTGTCTCCAATAGAAGGACACCTTAAATTCATTTAATGATTGAATCTCCAACATAAAACAGAAATTTTTATAAACGTCAATTAAACTTAGTAGCAGTGAAGTGATTCTGTAGTTTGTCTCAGATTTACTCTTACACCAAGCAAATGTGTTATGTCAAGCAGTACTGTTCTTTTATTATGTACACTCCAAGCAACAATTTATTGCGCCAGTGTATATTTTGAAATTGAAACGTCATAAGCATAATATATATCAAATACTTGTGCAAATAAAATCTCAAACTTAAATGAGACTGCACCCAGCTGTTAAGCATACAATGTAACCGCCAGTGGGGGAGTGAGGCAAGGTATTGCTAAGTTAGTTCACATATTTTCCGCTCGTCATATTTACTTGGTTGCGCTGTGTTTTTATTTGTTCCAAACAGAAAATTTATACCAAAGAGACCCAAGTACTCGCCATATTTTGTTCTATCAACGTAATGCTATGGTTTTATTTTATTTTTATTACATTTTATTGTACTATTAAGTATTACCTGTTCTTTTAAGAACAAGAATGCTTCGTTTTATTTTCTGTTTTGATTGCGTTAAATTGGGACGGCCACAAAAACTTTTAAATGTATCTTGAATATGTCTATATTTTTAATAAATATGTATACATTTATATCAAATTTTGATACAATTGACGTTTCTAAACAACAATTTGCATGGTGCAAGCACCATTTTGAATGGTATCCGTTGGAATTTGAAAAGAGACTATAGATGACATAAGCATAGTATAATTCATCCTTTATCTTTATAATTGTTATATAATTTATGGCATTATTCTTCAAACAACCTATACACATACAACTTTTTACTAATCTAGATGTTAAAATAATACCAAGCAATACTGCCCGAACTACCGATTTTCATTGATTTTGAAACATTTTTACCAATTTTTTTTTTCTAAGAAACAAATGTATGTAAGCTACTAATACAATTAGATATTTGTTTAACTAATACGGTGGAAATGAATTAAATATTATATTCTTCATTTTGTACTTAGATATATACAATACATATAATGGTTAGTCCTCCTAGATCTAAAAAAAATCTGCGGGGTAGATCAATCCCCATTTTCTTCGGTTTATTTGTTGCATATGTCTCTGTACTTGTTTCTGCCTTTAGTCTTCCCCTGCCATCTGTAGATGCCAGCTCTACCAAGGCCCGCCTTCACCTCCTGCAGCCAAGTAGTTCTGTGTCGCCCTCGTCTTATGCTTCCCCCTGGCTGCTACTCCAGGATATTCTAGATTGTAGTTTTGTTCCCGGCTCTCCATATATGTCCCAACCATTTTGCTCTCTGTTGATTTATTCTTCTGACCACGTCCACACCTCCCAACTCATTTGGTATCTCACAATTTGTTCTAACATTGTCATTGTTTCTGCCGCGTACAAGATTGTTAGTTGTATTATTGTTTTATAAATCCTCATTTTTGTTCTTTTTCCCATTATTTTACTTTTTAAAAATCGTTTATTTGCCTATTAGGGTTTGTTTATATTTATTACTCTTACAGAGAAATATAAGATTTTCAATGGTCTAATATAACATAGAATACATGCGTATGTGTTAAACTAACTTTCACTTCCAAATGATAATTTTAAATTTCCTTGGTATTACCAACATTAAATTAAATTTATTTAATTTAAATTTCACTTAAAATTTAACGGTTCCTGGTAAGATTTGAACCTAGAGCTCCTGTTATTTGCATTCAAAATATTTTAATTTTAGTAGTCCAATGAACGTAAAAATTTCTACAAAAATATCTCGATAAACACTGGAATTCTTTTTATACGATTAATTACACATTAGCCCCTAATGAAATCCAAAAAGGATCTTAAAATGAACACTTGTATGTCGGAACGGACTAACGGTAATTTCAATATTTTTCGTTTTTGTTCATATATTTTTTTTAGTTATATTAATAAAAAGGATAAGTTAGAAAAATACATAATCTTCAATAGTCAGTGTTATAAAGAGGAATCAAATTTGTGGGTTGGTTAATGAAAAGTTTAAAAGGAAGATGTTTTGGTAATTAATGTGAAACAGGTGGAAAAGATGCTTTAATTAAATGTTTATCCAAATTTCATCAAAGGTACGTTCAATTCAAGATCGTGTGCTCATTTGGAATAGCCGCCATTTTGAAAAGGTAACACTGACAATAAGTTTATTGTACTTTTGAAATTAACGTATGTATATATACAACAAAATTTAGATACTATATTTAATAAAATGGTATTATTAAAAGTGTTTAACACAACTTCTATAAATGAACCTTATTAAACCCTAAGCATGACTCTGTTTATCGAATAAAAATTCGAATTCTTATTATCATTTTAAATGATAAAACTTGAAATCCCTTTAACGATTTTTTAATTCAACAATCTTCAACGTTGTAGGAGGTCGTCGAAATAAAATAAACAAAAAAAAAAGGGGGAAAATATACGCATCCTCTATCTTTGTCACGTAGATTAGTATTGGTTCTATTTTTCTCAACTCATTCGGAGTCTGGTGACCTTAAAACTTGCGTGTGTAATGTTTTTGTTCGACAAACCGATTCATTTAATTTTATTTTATTATCGTTTTGTTTACGGCTATAATTAGAGAAGTGTTTTTATTGTGCAGGTAAGTTAGAGACGATAAAATTTGCATCTTTATCGGGGCTTTTGTATTTAATCCACGTTCAGTCGATTTGATGTATTCAAAGCATTTATTGAACATGGTTGAAATGAACGTAAAATTTTGAGTTGTAACTTTATAAAAATACACGTTAATTTTGAAGGCAAGCACCTGATTTAATATGTAAGAATTGTGTTTGTATTATTTAACGCATAACGATGCAATACCGTTTTGTAATAGAACTTATTTGATATTGAATTGACATAACCTTACTTACTTTATAAAAAGATTAACTAACTAATTTATTGTTTTAGATTTTTACAATGAGTGAACAAGAAAATGAGCAAATTGATGAGGTAAGATACAGGTTATGCATCTCGTTCAATACACAACTAACGTATTTTAGTCTCAAATGAGTCCTCATGAGGTTGAGAAACTCGAAGAAGCCAAATTGAAAGCAAAATATCCCGCCGGTATTGGAGGCCCGAATGGTGGCAGACCAATCGCAGGGCACTCAGCATTTTTGCAAAAGCGTCTTGCTAAAGGGGTACGTCTTACTATTGTGTCGATTGATATTTGTTAATCTTATTTTTTTATTTTAGCAAAAATTCTTTGATTCTGGTGATTATCAAATGGCCAAACAGAAAATGGGTGGAATTAATAAGCAACCACTAAAAACAGCTTTACCGGTAAATCCTTATGCGACAGGCGGGGAAATACCAACCCCAGAGACTGTACCTGCCCGTAAGACGTCTATAATACAGTCATCGAAGTTTACCCCTAATATTATTTCAAATAATTAAATGGCTGTTATCAACGTATCTCACTGTTACTATAATTGTTTTACTGAATTTTTGTTTAATGTGTCCTCAGTTTAATTTCTTCTTAAATTATATTTAATAGGTTTTTCTTTATTTTTGACCCTAATAATTATTTATTCAGGTTACATTTTAAGTATTAATAAAATACTATTTTCTAGAATGTTTTCATTAATGCTAAGAGTTGTTTGGGAGCAGACGGTATCAATGTTAATTTCTTTTTGTAATAATAGGTTTTAAAAATAAACACTGTAATTAAGAACAGTTTTTATTGTCACAAGGCACAAAGTTTTACAACACTTAAAACTAAGAAACACAAACGAAATAGAAATACATTTTTTTTTTAGAAAAAATTTAAACATTTTTAACAATAGAAAAATCACAAAACATTGTACTAGAGATTCATTAAATATTAAAAAAAAAATTAAACAAAAACTAAAGGTGGTGTACTCAGTACACCTTCCTAAAAACGAACCTGAGTTAAATATTATTTAATCAGTCTTCTATATATTTGATTTGGTATCTTTAGCTGCCCCAGTACGATTATCCTCGGCTTTAGAGGTCTGGGTTCCCTCATGTACTTGAGATACTTGAGGTTGTATCTCGCCTTTCTCAGGAACACATTGAATATTTTGCTGGATGAATGTGATATCTTCTAAGATCTTCATTCTTTCTTCAGCAGTAATATCAAGATTTTCCTCAAAAGTAGGATCCAATAGTGAGACGGTAGAAGGATTATGTTCTATGATTTCCGCTTTGATGCAACAAGCTTCATCTTCAATATCAGAACTGGTATCTAGACTATCTTTACTATCGGAATACACGACGAACTGGGTGCGTTCATCTTGAGATAGTGGGACGAATCCAGCTGCCTCGGCTATCTCTTTAATGGTATCGGCGTCGGTTTTAACGATGGGTCTGTCCATTGTTACGTCAGTAAAACATACCGGACTAATTCTCTCTGCAACTTCGTTATTCTTATTAGTTCCGACTTCGCCACCATCGGCACTTCTGCGCTCAGATAACTCAGTTTGGATTTTCATCAATTGCTGAACCCTGTGTAATTCCTGTTTCAATTCAGCAAGCTGAATTTCTTTCTGGGTTAATGGGGTACTCGTTTCGAACACGGCTTCTTTACCCTTCTTCGCTTTCTTTCCAGTTTTCTTAGATTTCCCAGATTGCTTATGCTTGGCACCAAAACGGGATTCATCTAAGTCAGTTGAGGTTGCAGGCAAATTAACTGGAGGTGCTGTTAATTCTTCAACTGTTTCGTCAATTGTATCAAAAATAATTTGGCTGGGATCTGTCCCAAGTTCCCTTAGAGTATTCAAATAAGCCTTGCGTTCAACTTGAATCTGTCTGCATAATTTCATCAATTGAGTTTGTTTTCTAGTGGATTCATCGAGAGCACGTTTTTTCTCTGCCATTTCCAATTGTAACTCATAGTTTGAGGTAACGCTGCGATGGTAACGTGTTTGCCATTCAATTACTTCACGTTCCAAAGACTTAACTTGCTTTGTCATTCTGCTAAGCTCAGTCTTGACATGGTCGAATACTCTACCGCTTTTCGAAATTGTATTTTCGAATTCCTCATATTTCCCGCTATATTTATCGATTTGTGCGGTCAATTCTGCAACTTGGCGTTCTAGATGAACGCATCTAGTTGAAGATTCAATTAGTTCCTGGGTAAGACCCTGGATTTTTACATTTAATGCATCGTTTTCCATAGCAAGTTGATGCTTGTCAATGAGAAACTCGGTTTGTAATTTTGAACAACGAGCTTCACCCAATTGGCGTTCAATATCAATCTGCTTTGAGATACGTTCAACTTCGCTCTCTCTACTCTTAAACTCTTCATAAATCAAGCTCAAACGCTCGGCCATTTGGCGATTTTCCTCACCAAGTTTCGTATTCTGCAAGTTACTCTCGGTCATCATATTAGTTACGTTGTTCAAAGTCTTCTGAAAATCTTGAGTAATATTCTTGCGTTGCATGTCAGCTTCTTGTATCTTCGCAGCCAATTCTTCCTGTAAAATAAGTCGAAAACAAATTTAATGATTTCGTAATTATTCGCAAGTTACACAAACCTTGAGTGCATTGTTCTGCTTTTGTAGTTCGCGGCAACATCCTTCAAGTCTGGAACGTGCTAACAGTTGCTTGTTCTTATCATTGGTGACAGAAGTCACCTCGCGCTTGCTGGCGTTAAGTGCATTTTCCTGACTGCGGCACAATTGCAACAGCTCATCATACTTAGCCGCAAGCAATTTTAGTTTATCCTTTTCTTCAGTAGTTCCAATAGATTTAAGGACGTCCTCCGCGGATAACGGAGTATCTCTCGATGCCATTTTCTCTAAAGTATGTTAAATTATAGGTGAATTCAATACAAATTGCATTTTAAGGTTATGGTATTCTACTAACCAGAAACTTACATAAAATAGTAGAAAACTATATAGAAAATTTTTGTAAATCGTATAAAAACGAATACTAAACTTATTTACAATTTCACAGCACTTTTATCTTTTTAAAAATAGCTAATTTCTAACTATCTACATTTAGTTACAGCAATCACGACAAACATTTGGATTTAGGAAATGGCGGGAAATCAAGACCGGTAAAACAAGTGCTCTAAAACTAAAACGGTCTGTATCGATAAAGAAGAACTTTATCTTATCATATAAATCACAGTAATTGGTTTGTAGCATTAAATTTAAATTAGCGCCAAAGTTTAAAAAATATATTACAGTAATAAATATGATTAGACTAACACTATTTTATTGTTTGTTAATCTTAAATTTTAAAGAAATATTATTAATTAATAGAAACATACTTTTTCTAGGGTCTAATTGAGGTTAATTAAATTGATTCATAATACGTATAAATAATAATATAACAGGAACTTACTCTAAAATGTAGCAAACCTAACACAGAACAGCTTCTATTTTATGTAATACATTACTTACTTAAAGAAGAAATAATTTTCTTTTACAGTACTTGTATCACTTAAGTTGAATCATGAAGAGTACTGTAATTTTAACATAAAGTACTGTAATAACTAATAATTCCAATGATTTTTTCTTATTAATCAAGAATTTTATGATATGGTAAGATTTTTTCTCTACATTAAAGAATCGTAAATGTATTGGGATGTTATTGATCAAATAAGAAAATATATAGTAGATGCCATTATTTTCAGCTAATATAGGACTAAAAAGAAAATAATTGTGCTTCTGATTTTATAAAAATGCACCGTTTTTTCCTGAAAAATCGGTTTTAAAGAGGTTAAACTACACGTGCAATCGTTTTTAATTTACACACATTTATTTGAAGGGGTATATTAGAATTAGTATAGCAAAATGTAACTGCATGTTAAAGGTGGTACATATAAATTTGCAATCAAATACTTACTCATTGATGTACTTGATTTCCTTCAATTCAGCATGGATTGAAAATAGTAGTTTACAATGAAGAGCGTTGTAAAAACTATTTTTGGATCAACGAAGTCGGTAGAGTAATGTACACACTTGTTTGAAATTTTAAACCCATTCAAAACAGCACTGCCCTATATTTTGACATCATATATAGAACGTGTAAAAATGTTATAATAAAGGGCTATTAACTTCAATGAATTCAGGTACCATTTATGGATATACTAGAATACGGACTAATATTAATTTATGCGACATCTATTGAATTCCCAATTTTATTTTGGAGGCATTTTGGGTTGCATAAGTTGTATTTTATTGGAACAATAAACTATTTTCGTTCCACCAAAATGATTCTATATCAGGTATGGCATCTCCGGAAATGATGTTATCATTAAGAATTCTTCTATACAATTCCAAATTAAACAAAACAAAGGAGTCGAAGTCTTACGAATAAGGCTCAGGATATACTTAAATAAACAAAGTTGCACAATACGTTACTTTTTTTTTGAAGTTGAATATGCATTTTATAAATAGCTACAACAATAAGTCAGGGTTGGAATACTAAATAAACGAAAAAACAAAAAACTATTTTTATCGATATGTTACGAAGAGTCAATGATCTTCAATTGTCTTCTTTAATTTGATTTTTTTATTGTTATTGTTGATGATAAGATTCAACGTTTGAATATTTTATATGCTTATGTTGATTCACTATTAAATTGTTCCGTCCAAAATGTTAAAATGATAAAAACATCTCGTCTCGCTTATAAAATTGATTCTACGTTTAATATTATTCATGAGATATCAATAATCGCGTTGAAGAAGTGACAGTATTAACATAAATATTAAAGCTTAAAAGTATAGGTTTTTAGAAAATATACTACATTGGCGGTCATTCAGGAAAACTGGTTGAAAAGTAAAATAAATCAAATCTATTACAACTTTCCAAAACAGGTTTTTTTCTTTTTTAAATGAGCCTAATAGGAAAAATTTGATTAGAGTAGAGGGGAGGAGCGACAGTATTTTACAGAGATAGATTTCGTAATTTTTTATTTATTTTTTTAAATTTCAGTTATTGTTAGATTTTATACTGCTGTGATATACCGCTAATAGATTTAGTTTTAGTTTTAGAGGAAGTACTTGTTACCTGCCTTATACGACAGTTAAATTGAATAGCTCAATAAAACGTCTCGAAATGAAGTTCATCTAATAAATAATTAATTATTTTGAACAATGATGTTATTAAGTATGTGACCATACTCATACCAAATGAGCTTATTTAATATATATGTATATATAGATATATATGTATCGTTGTGCGCTATCTGGTAAGCACTCCGTATCGTGTGGAACTAGACAGCTTTAGTCCGTTCAGTAGACTTGTTTTACTCATTGAACATTCAACAGTTGGTCGTTAAGAAGGCCATACCAAACCAACCCTTAGCACGAAGAAGTACAGTGATATCATGTTACGTATCAAATAGTTTGTTTTTACTCACCACTATTAAAGCGAAAACAACTATGTAGGGTAATTATTTCAAAATTTAAAGTATATTTCGGCGAACCCTTGGTGATTTTTTTCTTGGTATTAAATTAATTTATTATGTATTAGTGTTTCCTTAATGAGAAAATATTCTAATCAAATGGAAAGCACTCCCGAATCTTTGCTGTACAAGCTTATAGTAACTGTACCTTTTGTAATCGGCGTGGCTGGGAATATAGCTGCACTTTGTATATTATATTACACAGCGAAGCGGCGAAATGCAAAACACGTGCTTTTATTAAGATGTTTAGCTGCAAACGATCTCGTATCCGAAATGGGGATGCTAATCGTCATCTATATACCGGCATCGTACTCAAAATGCGTTGTTATTGTTCTACTTCGCGCTTTCGGTCTTGGTTCGGGGTGCATAGCGTTTGTTATGGCTGTTGAAAGGTGGCTGGCTTTAACGAAACCGTTCTTCTATCAACAGGTAAGCATTATTGGTGTTATTAACGCTATTAATCCATTACCCGCTAAAATCCCCCGAGAAACCAGTTTCATCTTGTTTGCAAAAATTTGCCGAGTTATTTCGTACTCGAAAACCACCTGTATATATACAGATTTAGTCGTGTTTAAAATTTCTAAGTAAAAATCAAGTATTCTTATCTTGAACCGAATGTAAGTTGCCTTCCTAGAAATTACCTCCCTAGATCCTTTATTTTCATCCCTTTGAAAAGAATTTACCTTGTACTACCAGTCGTAAAACCCTCCACAATACCATTTCTATTTTGTACTTATATATCTATCGATTAGTGGCAAGTACAAAATTTATACAGTTTAACTCAACGGAATATTTGCTATTTTTATTCTAGGATTTCTAATAATATACGAAAAATCTTTGATCGTCTATTAAACGTGTTAAACTCAAATAATTATTTTAAAAACAAATTCATTACTTCTAAATGTCGAAGCTATGAATAGCATTGTTTTAAATCGTTTTTAGATCCGATGCAAGTACATCAAAATATCTGTATGTAATAATATAAACAAATAGTGTGAAATGATCACGTTTTCGACTCTAAATAAACACTCCTATTGTTATGGTGTTACATATATCTATACAGAAGTAAATTCGATAGCCCTCTCGATATGATAACTGTTAAAATAAATAGCCTCCTTGATAACCGGTAATCTGAACTGGGTGAAGTGACTGAAAATTTAAGAAGTATAATGTAGATATTTTTTTTAATACAATTAAAGAAAATATTGAGAAAAGCACAGGTACAAAACAGCAACCTTGCGGAATGCCAGATGTTGATAAACGTAGAATCTATTTTTGTACCTTATTCACAGACTTAATCCAAATATTTTCATGTGAGTGCGTAATACTTCTTTCAGCGAATATTAAAATATTTTTATAGAGATGTGTTCAATAAAGAAATACCGCACATTTTCAATTAGAGATTTCAGACGACGCCAAAATTAACTAACAAAGTAAGGCATGTAAACAAACCAATCGAAAAAATACGATTATTTACAAACTAAAAATATTCAGAGAGTTTTTAAGAGGACAAGAAATAAGTTGCATCGCTTTTACGTTCATCCATGCTACAGGAACGTAATTCATTAATGTGTAAAGCGCCTAACGTATACGCCTGAACGATGAACGTCTTGTTTACTTTTGATTATAACTTTTTTCTAATTCGCACGAAGACAATTCCTGGAGACATATAAAAATAAAAATGACAAGGTTAAAAGACATTTTCAGAATATATTTATATATTTTTCATTCCAAGGTTGACTAAATTTGCAATTTAATCTTGATCGATGCCTTTCAGGAAAGAGAAATGATGTAAGCTGACGAAGTAACCAGTTCTTATTTCGGAAATTATTACGATTTTGCCTCAAAATATCTTCCTCAATCCTAAATAAGCATTAATTACATTGAAAGACTACGTCATCTACTTTGAGAATGCTACAGTTTTTGGACACGGTCGCCTAGAGTCTTGGAACATTTCATTAAAGATCATTTATATTCAGTCGTAGTTTTATCTATTGTATGAATAGAAAATTATTGCTTGTTTTGAATTTATTACGTATTTACTTCTTATTTCAAACATGACTTTATTAACGTAACGATTTTAATCCATATACGACAAACAAGTGTCAAACCGATTGTGTTTGGGAATACTAAATTCGATTTTCAAAGGAAGCGCTTTTATTTTATATGAGAAAACAATAAAATAAAATTGAAACTCCCTGAACAATTCTATAAATGGTCCAGGATGTGTTTTCTTCTAGTTAAGATCTTATTACGTCATCTCCAAAGTAATCAATATGAAACGTCAATCCCCAGCAAAAAAATACGACATGTGAAGGGTGGACGAAATAGGGTTTATTTTTATTAATATTGTTTTTTTTTTCATTATCGCTCTAATTGATATCGATTTTGCAATAAGGCCAATTCAAAAATTTGTGCACATGTCGTCGAAGATAATTGATAGGAGCGGTAAACATGTTGAATTGACGTGTCTCCTTCGTATATTTAGAGTCGGATTGTTTGATTATTACAGGGTACACACATTTATTATATTCATATTTTGAATAGCGCCTTATTAGTTGTGTTGTCAAGTGCGTATCGCTAAAATCGATTATTAATTATGTCTATATGAATAGCTTCCTTCTCTAAATAAATTTCCTTCACGGAGAAGACCATCAAAGTTATTACGTCCGCACGAGTTATGAAAATTATCTAATTTTTAATCTAATTTTAGCATGTCACGTATTGGGTGCTCGTTAGATCCGTAGCAACGATATGGTTGATAGAAGTACTAATAACATATTTACCCCTCTACACTAATTACGGTCTATTCTACGAAGAAGGCCAATGTAAGCGCTATAGAGAGGCTAAGAAAGAGGAAGATATTATCTACGCTTACTTATTTTTTACCTTCGGTAATATTTGCGACCTCAAAAACTTCCACAACCATCATTATAACTTGAACCATGTTATAGGTGTTACCATATGCACGGTTATTGCTTTTTGTAATTCTATGGTATTTTGGGAGCTTTCCAAATTAGGATCTCGAAGGAAACAACTAGTCAGAAGGACCAGCAGGTCTACCATGAACAACAGCAGGATAGAAAATTGGAGGGAATATGCAACATCAGAAGAAAGAGCTTTTGCTACTGTTATGGCTTTTCTTGGGGTCATATTCGTTGTTTGTTGGATGCCACAAATGGTACGTATGGAAAAGAAGATACATCACAAAAACTTTACAAAATAATAGAAAATCAACTGTTTCCGGAATTGGACCGTGTCATGATAAGGTATAAAAGAAAATAAAATAAGAGTAGGAAGATAAACAAAGAAATGAAAAGGTAAAAAGAGTAAGTGAAGAAGAGAGATAGAAAAAGAGAAACAAAAGAGAAAGGTGTTAACTACGCTAGAGGCGAAAACCTTAAGGTTAACACGTCGAGTTACCGTGATCTTCTTTCAAAGTGGTCGAAATCCTACCTTTCTCTTTTCTTTTTCTTCTTCCGTCCCCTTCTCTCTTTTCCTCTCTTATTCTTTTTCACCTTTTTGCTTTTCTTTCTATTTCTTTATTTTTCCTCTTATACCTTATCACGACACGGTCCAATTTCGGAAACAGTTCGTTTATTACTGACTCTGTCCGTGGAAGCCTATGTATTCATTTCATAATAGAAAACCACTTTTAAATCACGTGTATTCATTTATGCCAAAATTTTAAGTGCTTAGACTCGATAGAAATAGAAAACAACAATAATATTATATATTAGTAGCAATATTTTTGTTTGAATTAAACGAATTCTTTGTACGTAACATTATATATGAAGATGTGTCAAATCGGCGGAAATACAATAACAAAAGTAACAGTATTTTTTTAAATAATCGCGTAGTTGTGATCTATTCGTAAAATGAATGAATTATTAATGTAGCGATACTAACATGTACTAAATGCATTTGGTATTTTGTCAAATTAAAAATCCAAATAATACCTTTATTTTACTAGAGTTGTTATTTTAATCTGGTGTTGCGAATCGTTTTCATAAGCTGGTAATATACAAAGCAAACAATGCAGGTGCGTCTCGTATAATTTTGTCCTTAAAATGCGAATATCCATTCGAGTTACGTGAATTTTTTATGAAATGTCCTGTATTAGAATATAATTCGTCGGTAATTTATATGATTTTGTTTTCAGATTTTAATTCCAATAGCACAGTCTGATTATAAAGGGAAAATATACGTTGTACTATCAAAAATTGCCAACGTCCTTTTAGTAGTGTACTTCACCATAGATCCTTACGTATACGTTTTCAAACATTACATCGATAGGCGGAAATTTCGTCTCCCGTTCAAACCGAAACGTTCATCTTCCTCTACGGCGCATGGGTCCACCCCGGGCGGTACACCAACCACGGTCCTTTTGAGCGCACCCAGCTTCTCAGCGACAAATGTTTAAAAGGCACACACGGGTATCAAATAGAAGAAATAGTAATTACTTCAATTTTACCAAATATTAAGTAGCTTTCTTTTTCTTTAATCTCAATAGGAATAAATAATATATTATTGTAGATGTTTATATTTTTGTTACGCGGTATCTATAGCAAATGAACGTACTGTATATGTAATGAGGAATTAATGTATTGTGCATGTGTGAATGCGAAAATTGTATGTTTAAATGTGCATACCAACAATTAGTGAAGAAAAGTAGTAAAATTGTTAATTCCAAGTCTAATTATTGGAAATAAATTACTATTTATTATCGCTAATTGAATTTCCAAGGCATATTTGTACAGGTAGCTTAAAAAATAATCTCATTAGTAATTTATTCACATACAAACGTTAAATTTCGAAATTAAATTCTTACTTTTTCTTTATGAAACGATTACTATCTAACATAGGTAATTAGTATAATTCTGATCGTTAAAAAATACTCATTATCTCATTAAATAGTGCCATCAAACCTACCAAATGGAAAATCTGAAGATGTGTAAAAAATAGTGATAAATTAATATTTCCTAGTCACAAAAATGTGTTAATAGTAACAATATTAAAGTAAAAAACAAGTATCTCAATAAATTATACTTTGCATAGATATTTTCTTTTTTTTATTTTAATTCTTTGTGTTTTCTTTCAATGTATCCTAGAAGAATGTGAACATTAAAACATAGTCGTAGACAATGAAAAGTTTTTCACGGTCTGATAAATCACTTTTCCCCGATAACAATCTTCCATATTAAGCTAAAATGCCATTATATATTCAAGTCCCGTGTCATCTGAATATTGCATAAATAATCTGCCCGTGATTAGTTCAATTCATTCAATAATGATTCACTTTACTTATTGTTTATATAGTCTTTGTACATTATAATTATGATATCAGGAAATTCGTGGTCTGCATACATTTTCCTTATTGCGGTGAGTGTCACCTATGACTTACCAGTACCATAAAAGCTCAGCTATTGTTTTTTTCAGAATTTGAATTATTTAAAGTTCCCGCTTTGGTTGGCAATTCTATTTACTCGTAACACCTTTACGTTGGTACCAGTGAGTTACACCGACATAACCTACATTTTTATCTACGCCAAACATGCGATAG
Source organism: Trypoxylus dichotomus (assembly GCA_023509865.1). Lineage (NCBI taxonomy): Eukaryota > Metazoa > Arthropoda > Insecta > Coleoptera > Scarabaeidae > Trypoxylus > Trypoxylus dichotomus. The sequence continues at coordinate 6,178,008 of CM042083.1, read as the reverse complement.
ATTTTAGATATGATAATCTTTTGGATTGGTAACCCTTCTTGTCACATCAAAATGATTCATATTTCCTGAAAATTGGCATTTTTTACGTGATCAATATTCTAAATTATTTATATCATGAATTTTAGATTAAGTTTGATAAACAACATTTAATTTATTAGATACTTACAAATTACTGCCATTTATTTTAATTAAGATGGAAAGAGTATTACAGGTAAGCAGATATAGTAATAAACAGGAAAAAGAAATTAGCTTTCTTATTATCTTACAGGATAACTTACTTGATTTCTTAATCGGCTTCACCTTAATAGCTGTATGTTTCCTTTTAACGTACAAAAAGAAGAAAACTGGAAATATTATAGACTTACCAGTGAGCGATACTCAAAATGTCCTTTTTTTAAAAACTCCTAATCTGAATGTTTTGTAGATATTAAATAAGCGTATCTTAGAGTATAAACCCGAGCCACTTGTTAATGATAGAGAAGCGAACTTATTAACTAGAGCAATAATTGAATCACCGATGCCTAAGGTAGGTGAAAATGTTAATTGTTTTACGTTCTAATGATTCTCCCGTTTCTCACAGGATCCATGCTGTTTAAATTTAGCTAAGATAAATTACATTAACTTGCTTGATAACGAAGACCTTCGCAAAAAAGCTGAAGAGTGTATTCGCACTTATGGTGTTGGATCTTGTGGACCAAGAGGATTTTATGGAACAATAGGTAAGTTTAAGATACGATTTATTTGGTATCGAAGTTAACTTTGTCAATTTCAGATGTACATCTTGATTTAGAGAATAAGATTGCGGAATTTTTACACTTAGAAGAAACCGTTTTATATTCATATGGTTTTTCGACAATTTCTAGTGCTATCGGTGCCTATTGTAAAAAAAATGATTACATATTCTGGTAAATTACTTAATTGAATCTCTAAGCTGATGTATTCTATTTCAAAATTTCAGTGATGAAGAAATTAGTTTTGCAGCTGTTCAAGGTTTCGTAGCTTCTAGAAGCAAGGTTATTTACTTCAAACACAACGATACAGAAGATCTAGAGAAAAAATTAGAAGAAGTTAGTGTTGTTGAAAAAGAAAAAGTTAGTTGAAATGTAAGTGTTACTTTAAAATAGCTTAAGAACGTTCTGTTTTTTTCTTCTAGAACAAGAGATTTAGGAAATTCCTAGTTATAGAGGGGATTTATATGAAAACTGGAACTATATGCCCGTTACCAAAGCTGATTGACGTTTCGAAAAGACATAAGATGAGGATATTTTTGAATGAGTCGCATTCTTTTGGCGTCCTTGGAAAAACAGGTAGAGGAGTTACTGAGCATTTCGGTGTTGATGTTAGTATAGTTTTCGAGACCCAAATAAACTAATTTTCAAATGTTATACCCAATTTTCCAGAGATCAGAGATTGATATGATCATGGGTTCGTTAGAGACATCACTTGGCTCTGTCGGGGGATTTTGTGTCGGGCGTTCTGTTGTTATTGAACATCAAAGATTATCTGGCTTAGGTAACGTTTAAATTTAAAACGATCAAAAAAAAAAAAACTTTTTAACATATAATTTAGGATATTGCTTTTCCGCTTCTTTACCACCGTTTTTAAGCTATATACCACTATGTGCCATCGAAATATTAAAAGAGAATCCGAACATTTTCACTAAATTAGAGAATATCAGTATTAAAATGCACGAGAACCTTGAAACCCTGGAAGACTTCGATATAATAAGCGATCCGATTTCGCCTTTAAAAGTAATTTCGTTTAAAAAAGGTGCTAACACAGAAAAAGCTGATAGAATCTACGATTTTGTAAGTGTAATTGTTCCATTATCATTATTATTTTTACTATTTTTTTCTCGTTTTCAGTGCGCTAATAACGGAGTAGTTGTCCTGAAGATGGACGAAAAGATACAATTCCATGTAAACTCGAGAATGAAAGAAGAAGAGATGAAAAAGGTCGTAGATACATTAGCTGAAGCTGTTAAAGTTGTTTAAGATGTATTTAAAACATTATACATTTTTATTATTTTCTTCTTTCTAAAGCTGTGAGAAAATAAATCTTTTACTTCGAATTACACGCTTTGTTTACTTTGTTCTGTAGCGATTCCGTGCGCATATTTCGTTAATTTCTGAAGACCTATCGATGGAATGTGGATCATTCTATTATTTGCTTAACTCATTGCTGATTCCCTTGACCTATTTTCTAGCAATTCGTTTAATTAGCACTTTAAACAATATAGCGCCCTAACAATTCGATATTTTACTATATCTAGTTCAAATACTAATCATTTTATTTGTTATATTCATTTATTTGCGTTATATTTTTTAATTGCGCGTGAGGTAATATAGAATTAAACATTAAACTCTAACAATATCGTGCGTATCGTCAAAGAACGCAACACAAAAAAAGCGATAGGTACTATGTAGTGTTAGTGCTAATAACTGTACATTTATTAACATTAAAGTCTTCTTTTAATTTACAAATAAACGTATGTAACTAACAGATTGGGCGTATTATTTGCCATTTAAATTATAACACGATGCCCCGTTATCATTTGTAAAGTGTTAAATGATCTTGTCAATTAAGTGAGCAACATGAAGCAGTATACATAGGTGGAAATTTAGTTTACTTTCGAGGCTCAGCTAAAATTGGTGTACGTTTTTTTTCGGTCGTAAATTATGTTGGTTCTATTTAAATAATAGTGTTCGATTTTAAAAGACTTTAACGTGATTCTTAAACAAATCTAACGTATCTAGCAACTGAAATCTTTAAGACCAAGCCAGTGCTAGAGTTATTGAATTATTTATGAATTAAAAAATACTGTGTTCTCTTAGTTTCATAATATTAAAGTAAGTACGATGCTAATTTTTTCAATAATTAAACTACTTTGGATTGTCTTCTTTCAGTACTTAAGATGTACAGTCAATTAGTGGTACAAATCCTTAGCATTTTATATTTCTCGAGCTTAGTTTTCGGAAGAAGCGCTAATGTAAACTACCCAATAGCTACAACTACCCAAAGAAGTTTAACAGAATCAAGGTAAAACTTAATTTGACCTATTTTTATTGGCCTTTTCAAAAACGGCGGGAAATCCATTAAATCCTATTTTTATTTATCCAGTGAGTTTGATTCGAGAGAAGGCCGCGGCATGATGATGATGGATTACGATCACGAAGACTTCCATCACGACGAAACAACAACACCTGCTCCGAAAGAAGAAGAAAAAGCCGTTAAAACGGATAATTGGGCTAATTACTACGATTTCATTATAAACGAGGGTTCATTCAAGTTTTGGGCAGCTTTTCAAGTAATTAAAAAAAAAGAATCAGACTGATTGTTTTTTTTTTCTAACGTATTTTTTAAATTTCAGCTCGGTACGGCTATCCTTTTAATCTACTCAGCATTCGCCGCTATTTACTATGCAAAGTTCAACATTATTTCAACGGATTACGATTATTACGATGAATTGTTCGGTAGATCATTTAGTGGGGGTTCCCCAACTACGCCCCCCGATTCAGGTAGTAATCAATGGTTTGGTCTAAGCTCAGAAACTATAAAGACGATATTTAATGCGATTACATCGAAGAAATACTCTTGAAATTTGTGTACTTAAGTATTTTTAATTTTTTTAATAAAAAGTCTCCTATGAATATTTCTATTTTTATTTAAATTTGCGCGACCGACAGTGAATATATTAGGAATTTGATTTATTGTGAATGAGTCTTTCCACTAACGATTTATTCACATTAAAGGAAATAACTGAAATAATTGCAGGTTTTTTGATTTAAAAAAGATAAAAATACTGTATTTTTGTGTTTATACTTTTCGTATTAGAGCTGTTTCTCTTATTTCTTTTAATACATGATGAAAATGGTTATTCATTTTATCCCCAATTTCATTACCCAATGTTTACATTATCGAGCGTCTATTGTATTACTTTTTTTTTCATATCTCGGTTATAAATTAACATTCGATGATTTTGTTATGTAATGTTTCTGAAGTTCACAAAAACATACGATCTTGCTTCTTATAGAATATTGTACAAATACTTTCACATCGTTATTAGAATAATTAACTATTTAATCGCGTGATTTTACTAACAAAGAGATTAACTTAAAGGATGTTGAAACACACTTTTTTTGAAACATTTCAACACAAAACGGCAAAAAACATGTCTAGTCAGGAAGTCTTATCTGTAATTTGTCAGTTTTATGCAGCAATTCATTTTGCTTATCTTAGAACAAAGTGCTTAAGATAAAAAATATGTTTCTATTAAAACGGTACAACATTTGGGAAAATGATTTATTGAAAATAAAATGTAAAACAGGCGCAAATATTTATTTGTTTTCACATATCTTACACAGTGATCCTATGGTTTACAATACTTCTAATATAATAGTAAAAATTTGATAAACCCTGTTATTAATATAATTAACTATTTGATCACCGTAATACACTTAATAATTAAATTAACAAATGAGCAAAAAATTATCTAGAGGTTGTCGAAATACATTTTTTTACACGCTTCATAATAAATAACACATTATATAAAAAAGGGGAAAAAACTAACTGTATACGTAGGATGTCTTATCATTAATTTACGTCAGTTTTAATGTAGCATTAATTTTGTATATTCTAGATCAAAGTGCTTAAGATAAAAAAAAATGATATCGTATTTAGAAATGCGATTTATTGAAAGCAAAAGGTAAAATACACAAATATTTGTTTTCTTAGCATATTCCTATCTAAAATTAACATTAAAACTTTGTTCATTCACAGTTGTTCTATAATTCATAAAAATATAGAGGCTTAACTATTATGAGATAGTCAAATGACTGTGTAGAAAACTCCGTAGATTTTGTAAATAAAATTGAAAATATTGAATTAAAAGATGGGGAAGTCCTTGTATCATTCGACGTTTGTTCACTTTTCCCAAGCGTACCAATTCCAGAAACGATGGAGTATTTGGTTGAATTTTTGAAATTAAATAACGTAGATGATGTGAAAACCGCGGAATATAAAAGGTTAACTAAATTATGCATGTCACAAAATTGTTTTCAAATAGGCGGAAAATGGTTCGAACAGGTGGAAGGCACGGCGATGGGTAATCCTCTATCGCCTTTTATTGCGAACCTTTTCATGAGCAAATTTGAAACAAACCTGAAAAAAGAAACCAAATATTTCCCGAGAATTTGGCTTAGGTACGTAGATGATATTTTCGCTGTGTTTGACACCAACAAAGGAAACATACAAGATTTTCTAGCAGAACTGAACTCAAAATTTACCACGATTAAGTTTACCATTGAAGAAGAAGTGAACAATCGCCTTCCGTTTCTAGATACTCTAGTCATACGCAATAATAATAAATTAGAAATAGACATCTACAGAAAAGAAACTAATTCTAACAGATTCATCACGTTTGATTCGCACCATTGCGAACAACAAAAAATGTCCGCGATTAGTTTTCTGGTCAATAGACTCGTAAGATTTCCGCTAAACAAGAGCAGGTATGACAAAGAATTAAAATATATCAAAGATGTAGCGAGGTACAATGGTTTCTCTTCTATGGATGTCGACCGTATTTTAAGGAAGGTCCAACACAAACAACACATCAGAAATTCCACGACTTTGACATCAACAAACACCGGTAACAAGAAATTTATAACTCTTCCTTTTCACCCAACAGTAAAAGGGTTAAGTAAAATTTTCCGACAACTAAACATGAACGTGTCTTTTGTGTCAAAAAACAACTTAAAGAATCTCTTAGGGAATCCCAAAGATAAACCGGAGATGATAAAAAAGTCTGAAATATACCAAATCGCATGCAATGATTGTGAGAAAGTTTATATTGGACAAACAAAAAGGAGTATCGAAACGAGGTTCAAAGAACATATTAGACACTATCGTTTCGACAAACCTGAACTATCAAGCGTAGCAGAGCATATGGTAAAATCCGGACATAAGATTGATTTAAAAAATCTGACACTACTTAAAAACGTGAACTCGTATAGAGAATTAGACGCGTACGAAACGGTATATATGAAAAAGAACGGAAACTTATTGAACAGAGAACCACCCCCAATTGCACACTCGAGTTTGATGGATTTATTACCATAGACCCTGTTAAATGATACGGTTCGCTTTCGGTCCATCCTTCCCCGTAAAAGGCATGAGGCCACCTAGTAGATTGTAAATAGTCATATGGTTAGAAATTTTAGAGCCTGCGTAGAAAATAATTTGCATGTGTGATACAGTTTTTACTTTTAGTCGGTAACACGGTTGACAATGGGAGCCCACGTGCTCCCGAAACGCTGCGTTCCGCATAATTAATTTATTTGTGTGAGTGGAGTTTACTGCTATACCTGTGAATTATGAGATAGTACTTCTGTTGCATATAGTTTACTGTACAACGGTATAAATACATTTAATAAATTTTGTTATTAATATAATTAACTATTTGATCACGCAAACGCACTTAATTAAATTAAGAAACAACGAAGGACTAAATCATTTAGAATAATAACGTTAAATTTAATTAATTAGATCTTCGTGAACGGGAGCTGCAGGTTCAAATCCTACAGGGGCCCGTGAAATTTTTAATTATTTAAAAATTTAACGTTGGAGGAACAAGGAAATTTCAATTATCAACAAAGTATTAATTTAAAGGATGTTGGGACACATTTTTTTGATTGTTTCAGCATACACGTTACACAAAAATGGAAAAACACTAGCTTTATGAATCATTTAATTTAATCTCAGATTCTATTAAAACATCATATTTAAAAGTACTAGGAATTCGATTTATTGAAAGCAAGATGGAAGAGACAGAAATATTTATTTTTTTAATATATTTCGGTTACAAATTGATATTGAAGGAGTTTGTTACACAGTAGTTTTATAATTTACAAAAATATAAGGGCTTAATTTTTATAAGATAATATTTCTATTGCATGCAATTTATTGTACAATGGTATAAATACTTTTAATAAATCCAGTTATTAATATAATTAACTACTTAATTACCTGAATGTACTTAATAAATTAAAATAATAGGAAACAAGACAAAAAATAATTTAATCTAAGAGATTTAGGAATTAATTTTGTTTATCTTAGATCAAAGATCTTTAAATGATGAAAATTAATTTTCTATATTTTATGAGATCGTTAGATAAATAAAAACGTTAGTAATTTTTTGGAGCATAGTTTATACACAAAAATACCAAATTGTAGCTATAAACGCTAATTTTATATTAAAAATTGAACCAAAATCACAAACATTAATTACGAGAAACGTACATAACAATAGGACTAGTACATTAATACCAACAAAAAGGAAAAGCCCAAAACATTTACTATAAATCAATTAAATTACTAATTGGTACATTATTAGTTGTTATTACTGTTGTAGTAGTAGTTGTCTGCCTAAAACTTTCAGTTTTAATTTCAGTATAGAAGGTAGACTTGTTTTTGGTACGTTTTGGTGGATCTGGCGGTTGTTTATTACGTATATAGTCTAGAACAGGATCTTTCCCTGTCCTCATACTTAATTTAGTTTGTAAAATCACAAGCTGAGATCTCCAATGTTCATATGGTGCTGCCTTAAGGGCTGTTACCCATTTGTTTACATCTTCTTCGCAACGGCAAGCAAAAATATGTTTTCCATCGTTGAAAGTGATTGAGAATGCATAGAATATACCCCTTCGTGGTTGTTCTGGTGCGATGTGTACATTCTCTAAGACGAACACTCCTAAGGGTTGAGGTTCATTGACTCGAAAGTAAAACAATAAATTGTAGACCAATTTAAATGTTCTCTCTTTTAACGTTGGTTGCTGGTACCAGTCCGACCAATCGTTCCCCTGCGGCCTCATATACAGCAGAACCCCCTCTATATTAATTAATCTAAAGTCGTTACACAATTTGGCTATTTCTTTGTCGTTGAAACGCATCTCGAATGTGATGATTATTAATTTAACATCGTTACTACACGAATTTTTGATTTGTGTCGTTTATAGTAGCGATAACAAAATCTTCTGTTATCAGTATACATATAATAAAATTGTATCACTATTTATTTGCCACTAAACAAACCGCAAAGTATAACGATAATCAACTAAATAATTGTAAATAATCGAATTGAACGATAACGCATCGTTTCCAACGTCAAGTCTATTATTGTTGTCATTGGACAAATCACTGTTGCATGCATTTGTAGATCAAAAGCATTTTATCCTTGAAAAAGATAAAAGGTAAAATAGAAAATCAAACGTAAAACCATGGGACTATTTAATGCAATTAAAATAGAAAAAATAGAAATTATTTAAATACGTTTTTTTTTCAATAATTGCGCCATCTAACGTGTAAGAGGTGAACCATAATAGCAAAACGTCAGTTTGACGTTTGATTTGTCAAATATTCTACAAAGCATATTTATAATTAGTTTCTAATTACATAATTTTATTTATCGGCTTTAATTAAAGTTGGTAATAAAAAATTCAAAATGAAGCACGTGTTCTTTCTCGCGCAAATTAGAATAGAACGGACAATGCTCTATTTCAATATTTGACCATCAATTTAATGTAATAAATATGACCTTAGGATTATCAAATCAGATTCCTACCTCCCCAGTTACTCAATTTAGCGCTGTATAATAGTAGATTGTACTTCGGAACCGTAGTATTGCAATATACGTTTCAAATTTAAACGTCACTCACTCATTCTTACTGCAAAACCTTAATTTTTGTTGTTGAAGAATGGGTGATTTAGGGCCTATTGAATATTTTGTATGTGGTGGTGTTGGAGGAGTGTGTACAGTCCTCGTAGGACATCCCTTTGATACAATTAAGGTAGTTGATTAGAACGTATAACCTCAACCATATGCTTTAATCAATGCTTATTTATCTATTCAGGTTCGCTTGCAAACTATGCCTCTACCGAAAACTGGTGAGCTAGCTTTATATGGTGGTACATATGATTGTATGAAAAAGACCCTAACAAATGAAGGCTTTAAAGGTTTTTATAAAGGAATGGGTGCACCTTTGGCTGGTGTTGCTCCAATCTTTGCTATATCCTTTATGGGATATCGCGTTGGTAAACAAATATTCGGACCATCGAATTCTAGTCGTTTCACATATCGGGACTATTTCCTTGCGGGTGCTTTCTCAGGGATTTTCACTACTAGTATTATGGCACCTGGGGAACGGATAAAATGTCTTTTACAAATTCAACAGGATGCTAAAGCAAAGGTGTACGATGGACCTGTAGATTGCGCGAAGAAACTATATAAAGAAGGTGGTATTAGAAGCATTTATAGAGGTTCCGGAGCTACTATATTAAGAGGTAATGCATTGGGAATGATTTTAAAAACAATGTATTATATACAAATAACATTGTGATCCAAATTTAGGATGTGAACTTTGATAAGTACAACACTAAAATACTTCATTTCCACTTCTATATTTTATTTGGGGTTTTATAAGTATATAATAGGCATATAATTTATTTAAAATAATCAATTTATTTAAACGGCAACATTATTATAACTTAATATAAGTTTCTATATAAAAGAAATGTTTTTAATTAATGTCTAAGCGAAGGAAAGTATATTCCTATATTCGTATAATGATTCGCTATTTTTAAAAATAGCAAATATAAAAAAAAAACAGGTACCTACAATTTAATATGAATGACAAATATATATTAAAAAAAAAATTAATTCTATTACATATCAACTTTTTTCATTTTACCAAACACGTTCTGTTTGTACATTTTCTTCTTGTATCTTCGTTTTAGCTTTTTCGGTTTCTCGGGAATAATTTCCGGTTCCATTAACACTAGATTGTTGTTAAAATTTTGCGGCTGCATGACTGGGAAGGAATTTGAAGGATTCAAGTATGTATCCAAATTATTCGTCTCCATATTTTTCAGGAACGCTTTATTTATCATAAAGTTTTCGTTATTATTTGTGTTTAAATTGTCTGCTTTATTTGCTTTATCATATTTAACCATTTTACTTAGCAACTTTACAGAATTTTCTGTAGAAATATCGTTGGTAGTTTCGGTTGTTTTCGTTATCGCTACATCGTTGTTAGTTACATTAAATTGCGTTGTAATTGTAGTAGATGTTACGTTGTTTAATTTCTTTAACTTTTGATATTTCTTTTTAAGTTTAGGTTTAAAGTCGACGCATTTTAGTTGTTTTCTTAACACGTGAAAGACGTTCCAATTCTGATACTTTTTAGGGGTGCTGCATTTAGGTGCTACACTATTTTCGTATATATATTTGACCGTCATTTCATTTCTATCATCTCCGCATCCAATACCTTTATCAAATTCCTGATTACAACCGTTTATTGTTTTTTGTTTAATTCTATTGATTAAAACTGGTTTCCAATCGCTCATGATACATGAACAGTGCCAAGGGTTATCATTTAAACGGATAAGTTTCAGTTGGTTGTTTGGAAAAATTCCCTTAGGCAAATCTTGAAACCTGTTATGATTTAAAAATAACTCCCTTAGACTCGATAAGATATCAAATACACCATACGGGAGAACCTCCAAGTTATTTCTCGATAAATCTAAGACCTTCAGCTTATTTAACCCCATAAAACCGTCAACCGATATCTTAGAAATATTACAATTATTTAAAATTAAGCGTTCTAGATTGTAGACTTCTAGGAAAGCATCAAACTCGATTTTAGGAATATCTCCCGTTAAAATTAACTCGTTTAAATTCGGCATCCCAATGAAGATTTCCTTTTCCAAACTTGTCATTCTCAAATTCTTAATCGTTAGCTTTCTTAACATTTTCAATCCCATAAATGAGTTAGTTAATATCGTTAAGCTTGTGTCTACACCTCCTAAGATTATTGAATGTGTCGTATTCATGACTTCAAATGTATTTGGAAAGACCGCATTTATAGGGTTGTCTCCAAAATTTGCAAGCTTTAATTTAGGGAAGGGAGGTAATGATAACTCTGAAAGTTGCGAGAAATTATTGTAGGATAAATCTAGATACTCTAGTTCTAGTAATCCAGCTAAATTTCTAATTTGAATATTTAATAAATTATTGTGAGCAAGAGATAATGTTTTGATGTTAGCTGTGCCGTAGAAGGCAAAATCCGGGATGAATTTGAGATTATTTTTCTCCAAAAATAAATAAATTAAATTATTTAGGCCTTCAAACATTTCCCAATGTATATTGCTAAAATCGCAATTTGATATCCTTAACAGAGTTAGAGCTGTAAATCCCTTAAATGTAACGAAATTTTGCTCTAAGTACTTATTGTACGGCAAAATTTCAACCGGTAATCCCACTTTAATGAAAGTTAAAGGTTTTGAAAGTGGATCAATTTTTTGGGCCGAGTCAAACGTAACAACTTCATCTTCAATTTCGTTTTCAATTATATTTAATTTCTTTGGTACCCTTTTTAGTTCAATATCTTCTAAATTAAGGTATTCTAAAAGTGGCAAAGCTATGTCTACCTCGCAAATAAATCTGCTGACGTTGTTTTCTTCCCGCACATTGATCCCTTGCAATTCTAAGATTGTCAAATCGTGGAACTCCAACAAATCGCTGAATTTTAACGACTTATTTCCAGAATCCGAACCTTGAATCAAAGCTAGCGAATTAATATCTTTTGGAAGATTCTGTAATAATTTCTCGATGTCGGTTTCCGTTTGAATTATGCAAATTGAACTTTTCAGAAACGTCTTTTCTTGATCAAAATTGGCCACGAAGTCCTCGTCGTAATACACCTAAAATTTAGACGGCAATAGTTGTAGGATATATTTCACAACGCAACAGCCGAATGTTTTAATATTTTCGATTACGAAATCTTTGTTTTGAAAACGAGCCAAAAGATTAAAATATACACAATTGTTAGAAGTTGATCATTTTTTTTATACATTGATACTAATATTTTAACGGAATTGTTTATATTAAAGAAAAGGTACATACGTCGTTATTTTCGTGAAAATTTGCTTCTGAGTGATGCTTGTTAACTTCCTTCTCTTTCTGAGTGAATCTATATACATTTGATTCGGTTATATGTTGTAATCGACAGGTACAGGATATAGGACATGATTTTTCGTTAATCCAAAATGAAAATACCTGAAAATTATTTTAGAAAAACGCTGTTACATATTTGTAGCGTTATATTTACGATGTAAAGATATCTTTAATGAATTTATATATTTTTTAATTCTATTTCGAGTCATTTCTCTTATTGAAATATAAATTTTCTTTTGTTGATAGTAAAAAATATAATTTACGCACCCCTTGTGTGTAAAATAACCAGCACACCACGATTAACAACATTTTAACTACCATATATAGTGCTTAATCTACAACATGCACTGTAAATATGATTATGACATACTAATTTAACCGGAAATACTCCTACACTTGTTTCCTATGTTTTATCTAAATTTTAATATAAGAAAATACCAGATTTTAGATTGGTTTGATCTGATATTTCTTTAATACTGTTGTAAATATAAAATTACATCGGAATTACCTCGAAAATACGTTAAAGTAATAAATTAATAAACTACATATAAATAATTATGTAAAAAATGCTTATACAGGGGAATCCAGAAGTATTCGTATACATTTTTTGATTTCCAGACGTACCTGCTAGTGGATTATACTTCTTAACTTATGAGGCTATCAAAGATTACCTAACAGATAATGGGAAGAAAGACATTACAATCCACGGAACAGTTTTCGCTGGTGGATGTTCTGGAATTGCTAACTGGTTAATTGGTATGCCTTTCGACGTTTTAAAAAGTAGATTACAAACAGGTAAGTATCTCCTTTTCACCATAATAGACGAAGTATAATAGATTTGTATGATTTACAGCTAAGGAAGGTCAATTCCCGAATGGTATTCGTGATGTTGCCAGAGAACTTTTGAAAAACGAAGGTCCTCTGGCATTGTACAAAGGTATTGTCCCAGTATTAATCAGGGCCTTCCCGGCAAATGCAGCTTGCTTCCTAGGATTCGAAATATGTAAAAAAATAATTGTGGCTGTGGTTGGTAATGAATCCTAGGGATGGAGAAGCTTTATTTTCTTTCAAACGAATTATATTTTTCAAATCAACGTAAAAGTATTCTACCACACTTATCAGGATTTATATTATATATTTTTGTATAATTATGGAAATAAATTTTACATTTTAATGTCTACTTTTCTATTAAACTTATCTTTGAATTATTTTTTGACTTACTGTAATGTTAGTCCCACAATTTTTTTCGTGATGTATACACAATTTTCGATGGGTATGCAACCCAATATACACACGAGCTTAGACAATTGTAGACATCTAAAAACAACTACATAAAAATTAATTTTTCATTTTCTGGTTTAACGTGTACTTTGGCCTTTGGTGTGGAAGTTAATCTTGTGTTTACTGACAAATTTAGTACGGTGGTTAGTGTTCCAATCGTCTGACAATGTTATCTACACGTTCAAAACAGTTATTTTCCCAGGTAATTATCTAATAAACCCAGTAATTTACCTTTATAACTTAATTTTACTTTGAAACCTAGTTTTCCAGCCAAATTAGAAGATTTCAAAGTACGTTAATTATAGCAGAACATAATAATGAATCACTTTCTCCAATAACTCAAAATGCTCTGACGGCTGCTAAGAAATTAGGGGGAGAAATTACAGTACTTGTAGCTGGAACAAAGTGTGGACCAGTATGTATTATATTTATTAATATGTAATAGGATACTTAACATTTCTTTAAGGCAGTTGAAGCTGTGTCCAAAGCTAACGGTCTTGCCAGGGTGCTCGTTGCAGAGAGTGATGCTTTCAAAGGGCTCACCGCAGAGAGTCTTACACCATTAGTTTTAGCTACTCAGAAACAATATAATTTCACTCATATTGTTGCTGGAGCTTCTGCTTTTGGTAAAGCTTTATTGCCAAGGGTGGCAGCTAAGCTCGATGTGTCTCCAGTGTCTGATGTTATCGGGATAAAATCAGCAGACACTTTTATCCGAACGATTTATGCAGGTATTTTAAGATGAGGCCAAAAAGAGCCAAGAAATTGGAATTTCTATTCGATTTGTAGGAAATGCTGTTCAAACATTAACAGCTACTGATCCAGTAAAAGTGTTAACAGTTCGTGGTACCAATTTTGAAGCTGATAAGCTTGAAGGTGGTTCTGCAGCTGCTGAGAAGGTCTCTGGGGACTATAAGAGTGATTTGACCACTTTTATAAGTCAAGAATTGAGTAAATCTGATAGACCAGAACTAACAAGTGCTAAAGCTGTTGTTAGTGGAGGTATTTTAAGTCCCAAATCCGTTTTGGTCCCGATTATTCTTCATGTTCATCATTATTTTAGGTAGAGGCATGAAATCGGGGGATAATTTCAAATTACTATACGCGCTTGCGGATAAATTGAACGCCGCGGTTGGAGCTTCAAGAGCAGCCGTAGACGCTGGTTTTGTGCCAAACGATCTCCAAGTAGGGCAGACTGGTAAAATCGTTGCCCCCGTATGTTAAAAATGAGTTTACCTCCTAAAAAGTTCCCAATTAAATTATTATCTTTCAGGATCTGTACATTGCTGTTGGAATATCTGGCGCGATCCAGCATTTAGCTGGAATGAAAGATAGTAAAACAATCGTGGCAATTAATAAAGACCCTGAAGCACCCATCTTCCAAGTGTCTGACTATGGGTTGGTTGCTGATCTTTTCAAAGCGGTGCCAGAACTCACTGGGAAGTTATAAGCGAAATTTAGAAAATTTGGAGAGCGAAAGATATCGTGGTTAAATAAACAAGATATATGTATTTTTTTAGCTTTTATTATAATAAAATCGTAAATAAATAAAGCATAAATTAAGTGTAATACTGAGGATACGTTTTTGTTTATTAAACTTGCTGGTTTTCATCAATATATTTCTTCGTAAAAATTCTCCGTACGCGTCACTGGTGTTAAGTATCCATTTTCAGTTCCTGAAATGTAATGTTAGAGATTTAAATAGAATTAAGTTGTGGTGCCATCTATTAGAAAATATGTGTTATAATTCTACAGATATCTACTACATTGTAGGTATTTGTAATTAGTGATTTTAGATTATGGTTAAAAGATTGCGCATTCTGGTAGCCTTCATTAATTAAAAATAGTCTTAAATGATGCAAAGATTTATTTACCCGTTGCTCTCCAATTGTCAAAATTTGACAAGCGTTCTGCAAATAAATGATAAGATAAAATATGTGCTTTTTAACATCTCCAAGGTCAGAGATGACTTACTTTGCCCATAGGAAGTTCGCGAGAAGCTTCGTTCTAGCCTATTCCTCATTCCCTTCTTGTAAGAAAGATAAATGGTAATTAATAATAATAAAGGTAGAATCGAACAAACTACAACTGTGACAATTATCCATGTGTTCCAAAAACTTACGGCCTTCCTTTCATCCTTACTTATCTCACGGGTAATTTCCCTAGTTATCCAATTTTCAGACATGTCCTCACAAGGCACACCTTGTACATTTTTCTCGCCGTTTGCAGTTGTAAAATTTAAATGTATACCGGGAAGATCTGTTAACATGTATATAAATTTACAATTCCATGGATTCTCGTTGATAATTAGTTCTTTTAGATTCTTCGGCAGCACTGGTAGTTCTTTTAATAGATTCCTGCTAAGATTTATCTCCGAGATATTACTTAGGACACCTATCTTTGTTATTTTGTTGTCATTTAGTAATAAATCTCGAAAACCGATACCGAAAGTTCCTGTCTCAATTTGAACCAATTGGTTGTGAGATAAATCTACTTGTTTTAACTTTGTTTGGTCCACAAACAGGTTAATTGGCAATTCTTTTATTAAATTGTGTTTCAAATCTATGTATACTAAATTTTTCAAGTTTTGAAAAGTATTACTTTCAAGTGTTTCTATTTTGTTAGATGGGAAATCTAGTACTTCGACATTGATTAAATTATATATAAAACTTATATCCTTTAGGAAATTCCCAGCGAAATCTAAATGGCGTACGTTGTTGTTCTCAGAAAATATATCTTTATCTACGATAGTAAGTGTATTATTCTTTATATAAATATTCATTAATTTTGGTAATTGTTTGAAACTCCCTTGTTCGATGTTTGATATAACATTATTATTTAAAAAAAGTTGCATTAATGTCCCCATTTCTCCAAAGCTATTGTTGTTCAGCGATTCTAGTCGATTATTGCTAAGATATAAGTTTTTTAAGGAATTCATACCTCTAAACATACTCCATGTAATATCCGTTAGATTAGTGCCTGATAAATATAAGTTTGTTACGCTTGTATATTTTCGAAATGTATCCTCCCTAATTATATTATTAATAGGCTTATTTTTCAAATCCAATACTATTACTTTGTCAGGATTTTTGCAGAATCCAATTTCTTCTAAGCGGCTCAATCTTTTACCACATTGTAGAAGTTCACTAGAATTAATTATAGAAACAAGCACCACTAGCGCACCACAATAATATTTACGAATTAAAAACATCTTTTTCTTTCCATTACTATTTGTGTTCTTAATTAATTTCGCCAGGGACTGGGCGAATTAATAACGAAACTGAATCGTAATCATGTTCTGAATAGGCTCTACGTTTCCGTCTAAAATTATCGTCTTGTTTAAAGAGACAGATAAGACTTAAATATTTACTTTCTTTGTGTGTTTATTACTATATCTTGAAATACTTAATCAAATCGATGTAGTTAAGTTGGCAACATCGTGTATCTGATAACATCGGAAATGCATGCTGTTTAAACACACAACGTACCGAATAACTCAATACATAATCTCTTGTAGTGTGTTTGTGTATACGAATTACAAAAAACGCAAAAGATTTGGATTAAGAATTAATAACCAAGTGACAATAAACCAAAGCAATAGAAATACAGCAATTATAACAACTAGAGTCCGACGTTTCGGCAGTTCGTCTACTGTCATCTGCAGGGTAGCCCTAAGAAGACCCGTTGCTTGTCAAATCAATCATACTTACAATGATCTTTATCTGACGTATTTGTCTTTTTTTTATTAGTGAAAGATTGTTGTGACTTTTCCCGATTTACGTGTTCCACCTTGGATTAACCACTATGCTAATAAAAATAAAATAGGGAAGACAAATACGTCAGACAAAACTCATCGAAGTATGATTGATCTGGCAAGCAACAGTCCTTCTCAGGGCTACCCTGAAAACGACAGTAGACGAACTGCCGAAATGTCGGACTATATAAGTTCAACAGACGATGGAAATAACCCAAATAATAACTAGTTATTATTAGAATCCGTCGTCAACAGTATCACATCAAGAGTTACAGCAATTATATCTGGTAGGTTAGGCATCCATATAATACGGAAATATAATGTCTTAGGGAATTTTATGGTACCACTATACTTCAGTCAAAATCAATTACTGTTATAGCTGATTTTTCTTTGTTCCTTCGCTTCAATGCTGTGACAACCGCTGTCTGTTGCTCTTGTTTGTGCACTTAATGTAACAAATTCTCCTTATAAATTAATAATAAAAAAAGAAATTTTATGTATGCATTTTTTTCCTAACGGGTAAAGAAGTCATACGTTAAAAAGTCTGCTGGCAACATCATTTTATTTGAATTAAGGTTTTTTTTATATATATATAATCAAGTTTGATAAAATTTTTCTGTAAATTAAATAATTTTACCAAGATATTTAGCAACGCCTTTATAATATCGGTAAAAAATATTAAGTTAATTTATTAAAATAACATACCACTAGAAAGAATAAAGTAGACTTGCAAATAGTAATACCGCAAATAAATGAATCAGGTAATCTATCTAATTATATAAGCAAAAGGTGTACCTAGAGAGCACCTGCTATTAACTTATTAGAGTGTATGTCATATACTGTATATATTATGGACAGAAAGTTGTAAACCGGGGTGGTTCTTCTCCTGTAAGAGGCGTGCCGTAGGCCTGACTATCGAGCCATTGTGAGGAATTGGCCAATAGAATGTAGAGACTTCGAAAGCAGGTCTTCAACATTCACAAGTCCTGCAGTTCACAACAGATCTTCGGCCTTGCTAGCCGGTATTATTCACGAACTCTTGAACTAGTAGAAGTAGATAAGTGTTATTTGTGTTCTTCTTTTTGTGATTGTTGTTAAAATGCCTAGACCATCCAGGGAATCTTATGGTGATCAGAAACCACCCTACTCATATATCTCCCTAACCGCAATGGCGATCTGGAGTTCCCCGGAGAAGATGCTCCCACTGTCGGAGATCTACAAATTCATCACGGATAGATTTCCATATTACCGTAGAAATACGCAGAGGTGGCAAAATTCACTGAGGCACAATTTGTCTTTCAATGATTGCTTCATAAAGATACCACGAAGGCCTGATAGACCAGGTAAAGGTGCTTATTGGGCTTTGCACCCTGCCGCTTTCGATATGTTTGAGAATGGAAGCCTTTTGAGGCGAAGGAAACGATTTAAACTTTTAAAAACCGACAAGGAAGTGCTGGATAACGAACTGGCGGCTCTAGCGAATATAAATCGTTTTTTCTTTGCACCGTCGGATGTTCAAGTCGAACCGAGTTGCGGAATGCACCCTCCAACACCTCGGATTCCATCTCCGGTAACACCCGTCACACAGGAATCTATTACTAATATAAGGCCCAAGAGATCTTTCACAATCGAAAGCTTGATATCGCCGGATAAACCCTCGGAACCACAGGTTCAAGACGCTTCTTTTCCATCCAATGGGTACTTGCAATGGGGACTGACGCCTTACTGCGATTTAGGCTTAAATCAAACGCTACTAATGCCGCATGGAACTCCTTATTATAACCATTACGGATTACCACCGGCTGAAGACGTCCTTAGGGTTCCACAGCTCACATTACGCTCCGTTTGATCTCGATCTAAGTAGGCTACGTGCAATATACTCACAGTAATGTAAATAGATGTTTTTATCGGTAATACAAATTGAGCTTGCTGAAGTTTAAAGAAACCTTCGTGTAAGTGCATTTAATATCTTGCTTATATGTTTAGATTTTAGAATTGTTTCAATGTGATTTTGATTTAAACAAATAAGAACGATATTATCGCTTACATCCATTTATAACAATTAGGCAGAGTAATAGTTACAATAACGTTGCAAAATTGATATATGGTATTGTTCCTGGATATGTATATAGAAATATAGAAGTACTGGTTTATTGGAATGGTTTAAGATTTGTTCTCATAACTTGGAATCCACTGTATTCGTTTAAAGAGAAATGCCAGTACATTTCTTCTCAATAATCTTCTGTTTAATATAAAAAAAAGATATATAGAAAGAAATATAATACTGTGTATAATTCTATGTGAAATGTGATATAATTTAAGTTATAGATTTTAGAAAGGATGAAAATAGATCCTTATTTATTTTATAAACGTTTTTCTTTTACGAAAGGAAAAACTGGTACTGCATAACACATATTATAATCACGCAATTCCTAGATTTATAATTTCGTACCTCCCCACAATCCTTAATTTAAAACACGAATATCTTAACCAATTGTGTTTGATAAAAGATCTGAAGCATTTAAACATGCAAGGCGTACCTAAAATAAATAATCCCCAACACGAAACTGTTCTTCTACGGATAATCCCTCTTACCTATTGTATTTTTTTTTTTTGTATGCGGAACCTTTTGTGTAACAAAGCACTTGTGTTTCAAAGGGAAAGAAGCGGAATATGTCTTGTAATTCAGTTGTATGTAAATATTTTTTGTATATATTTATATGATATAATAATTTCCTCCTTATACGCTTATGTTTTATGGTTTTCTTTTTTTTTTTAATTTCAATACCTTGTATATTTAATATTTAAGGATGTATTCGCGAATCGTAAATTAAATAAATTAAAAAATTGTTAAAAGAATCTTTAATTTCACTATATCTTTTCCCAACAATTTCTCAGGAATGATAAGGATATTTTTAAAACGACAATTCTTTATTTATTGCTAATTATCTTAAAGACAATGTAAAGTAGATAAATGGAGATAACTCTGAATGGAGATTTGCATTGATAAATCAATGATTTCGAAGTAATTATACATGCACGACATAAATATAACTCTTGTTTCTTTATTAGTGTTGATTTGTTATGAATTCTTCTTGAAATAACGCCATCTCATTGTACGTATTAATTTATCACAGTATTCGTAAAGAAATGAAATACTTCTCTGGATTTATAATGACACAAGATTAAGTGGACTGCAGATGCAGTCCTAGCGGAACTATATATAAGCCCCTAATGACTCGAATGGTCAATAATATGCCATGCCATTAAGTAAATTACTGTAGTGGTGGCAAACTGTACTTATATTGTAGACAAGGCGTGTTCAATAACAAATACATGACCATTCATTAAGGTTTCCTTTTTTTTAAAGGTCCTTAAGCTTACATAATACTGGTTATTCTTTGTGTTGGCTTAAACGCTTGCTACTTATGTAGACGCGCCTTTAATTTTAAATATTTAAATAAACACATTAATCCTATAGTTGAGGTACAACTTTCAGGGGCATATCTAAATAAATCACCTTTATGTTAAAGATGTTACCGTTACGTCCGATTATATACTATACAGCATTCGAATTATTCCAAACAACAAAAGATCCGTACACATTTGCCATTTGCCAGAAGGGACGTTGCACGTACATTGTATCCGTGTTTAAGCGAATTATTTACTTGTTTATACCTTGTTGGTCTTAAATGTAAGGAAGAGTATCCATTGATAGAAATACTGCCTCGAATGTTGTAGATTATCCATGGTTTAAATAAAGGGGAGGGTAGGTATTACCCCAAAAGAAAAAGGTGTAAATCACGACCATATGGATAGTTGCAGAAATAAATGGGATAACCTTATCTAATTTCATTTTCATTGCAATGTCAAAGCTGTTAAATTTGAGGACATAAACATAAGGGGAGGTTGTTTTCGTTTCAGAACTATTTTTTTTTATTTAAGGAAGAGGACTATTAGCGTAGTAATACGCTATTATACTGAGGCACACATTAAATAGGGGTGGAATGTATAATTTGTTTATTAATTATAGGCTAAAACCTGCTAAAAATATCCATATAAGCAGCTGCATCTATTTCTTTAAATTACACCAAAGCAGAGAAGAAAGTTGAATTTATCCAATAGGTGAACGATAGAATAAAAAATAATTTGATCAAGTAGCATCAGTTATAGATAAGGTTGATAAACGGTTCTATCCACCAAACTTGCGCCCTTTCAAAATTAGACCTTAGATTAAATTAGACAAGTAACTTAATAGCTACCAACACCTGTCCTCTTTGTGCAAAGCGGTGTTTAGTCAGGAGAATTAACAGTAAAAAAATAATTTACATTTGAAATAAAGTTTTAAACGTTGAGTCAGAATCTAATTGTTACTTTTTGTTTATATTTGTTAATTATCTGTGTTTCTTTCCTTTTCTTATATGCAGCTGCTTTTGATTCTTTTATCTCTTTCAAAGACTCTTTTTTTTAATCTTTAAATATGTATATACATATGTATAATCGAGATCCCTTATATTTACAGTGTCGGGGTTACAATTTTTCACTCAACTGTAAACAAATTTTCGCCACTGATTCTTATTCCATTCCAGGTTTTCTTTAGTCTACCACGTTTTCTCCTTTCACTAATTCTGACTTCCCATATTTTCTTTACAGCTCTTTGGTCATTCTTTTCTCTGCATTTTTTGTTATCTCTATCTCTTCATCTCCATGTTTTTCTGATACCCCCAAATACTCGATCTGGTCCATTTGCTCTATTATAATCCCATCAAGTTGAACATTTAACTGTTTTTGATTTTTGCTAATAACACTACATTTTCTACAAACGCATATTCTGATATATTTACTTGATACAAGTACCAGTATACTACGTGTGGATTTCTAATTCGATTGTTACGTTTTCTTATTATTTCATTCATGAAAATTATAGACAGTGTAGGGCTTATCCCTCCTCCTTGTTTTAATCCTATGTAATCTATAGTGTTCAATGTTCCCAATTTTATATTTCTATTTATTATGCAATCGATCGTGTTAATATACAGGCTTTCTGATTTCATTTTTGTTTTATGAATGTTTCAGCGTAAATATATGATCCCGGGTACTTTCCTACTACTTCCACTAAGGTTTTTTCTGTTATTTTACGTAATTTCTCATCGAGTATTTGTCCATATATTTTAACCACTGTGCTGGACCTTACCTCTATAATTATTATATTCTCACTCATCGTCTTTATTAAATATGGGCAGTATCATCCCAATACTTAAGTACCGCCTCTTCAATCCAAGCCTTATTCATTATTTATAATAGTATTTGTGTTCTTTTCTCTCCCATATTTTTAATCATTTTAGCAGTGATTCTGTTGTCCTAGTGACTTTTCATTTTTCAACTCCTTAAGGGCTTCTTTAAGGTAATTCATTGTTACTCATTCATTTGTTTCATATATTGTACCATCCAGTAATTCTTGAAAATGTTTATTCTGTTTTGAGATTTTTTAATACTTTGTAGAAGAATTTTTGGTTTCCCTTACTATTCTGTTCTAATTGTTCTCCAAATTCTGCGTCTATAATCGTTTTAACAATAACATTTAGATTCTACTTGATAGATAAGTTTTCCACAATTTTTTATTTTCTCTTACTTGTTGTTTTATCTCTTTATTCCACCACACACTGTCTCCTGTTACTGCTGGTTCTACAAATCTTTAAATAAAAAGAAAAATCTTTACTCTATTGGGTGGTCAACAAAGGACAGTTGGTTTTTAATGAAATAAATCCTATACAATAGATTTCACAGTGAAAATTAAATAAAATACAAGTATATTTGACAATAACAATAGCTGACGTAGATCCCTTTTGGGGCCTGTTATGTTCCAACGCCCGTTTTTTTTTGTGCGCATTGGTTCTTCTATTATTGTTAAAGCTCCGAAGTCCTGTTTACCTAAGTATCATGCATTCCTTCCGATTATAAACGGTCGGATCAATTTTTACTCGGTAAACCAGTGTAGTCTTTACTTTTCTAAATTAAGGTGAGATGAAAGAGACCGCTTATACGTGTTTACTTTGTCGTGGGGACCCGTTTCCTAATAACGCATTTGTAGACCAATAAAAATAACTCTTTAAATGCGATGCACCTTTTCATTAAGAACAACTGCGATAGGAGATTTTCTTAATATACGCAATGCCACCCAGGATTCTTTTCTCGATTAATTCTGAAGAGTACAATGGACATTTCTTGACCTATCATTATTTTTAGAGATCTGCTCGGGTTATGTACCTTTTTTTCTCGGTCTAAATACCGGACACAGTTTAACAAGCTTGTAACTACACTGTATTCGTTTGTTCTATTGTACTCCGAAGAATAGGAAGGAAAAATACAAATTACAGGCTCCAAATACAAGAATTTAGGAATCAGATATCAAAGTTATTATTTCCAATTATTTAAAAATTGGATTTGGTCGTTATACTTAATTCTAACATAATAGTCTTACGTGAAAAGAAAAGAAAGCTGTATTAATACTCGCTTTACGCTGTATTCGTTTAACACGGTTTCACTGTAACATGATTGAATATTTGTGACCAGTTCTGACATGGTAAAGCTATGATTAACATAATAAGATGAAGATAAAACAAAAACAAACCAAAATAAAGGAATATGTTCCTCCAATTCTAAGAACTAACATACTATTTGTAAATAAATACTGAAAATTATGTAATATTCATGAAACCCTATATTTCCTTCGTTCAAGTATTCCATAATGTGTGCTATAACGCAGACTTAATTTTAATTATAATTTTTAGTTGTTTTTGTCGGTGGAGCAGTTGAAATATGCTCTAATATATAGTGTTGGCATTTGATGAGTAAATCTGCAAAATGATAATTTGTAAATTTGTAAAGATATTAAGCATTTTTCTTAATGTTCATAATTTCATTTATAGCAGTACAGGTGGCAAAAACGCGCGGCTATCCATTGGGCGTGCGTCGAACATGTGTTTAACATTGTTCGATAGGTTTTGTTAATGTGTAAAGATGTTATGGAGCTTTCTGCATTGTCTACAATTTAGATTGAAAAAAAAGACCGTTTATTGTGCTGGAGGAGAGACACGTGATGTATACCCGGTTTAACACTGATTACATATAATCTATGTACCTTACCTCATTTATTGCATAATGAACTATTTCGAACTGTCAAACATTTCTTTTCCTCGCGACGAATACAATTTTGTTGAAACAACTACTATTGCAAATATTATTAGCTTGTTTGTGATAAAACTGAGAATGATGTTTAAAAGGGTTAACTACTATCAATCAGGGTTACCTTATGAAAGTGCAAACTTCGATTAAGACTAATCCGAGAGAGATTTTTCAATTCATGACGCTACAAATGGTACTAGATCTCCACATACATTTTCATATGAAACCACCTATTTCAACTGTGTTTCTTTTACCTTCTTATCTATTACGGAAGATGAAATAGTTAGGATTATGTCAAAATTTCCTCAGAATGATATCATTGGTGATGATCTAATGCCCAGTTGTTTCATACATGACATTCGTTATGCGTTTTCTAAACAGATAACTTAGATTATAACTTTAGTGATCAACACTTGTACTTTTCCTATTCGATGAAAACGAGCAAGAATTAGTCCTGTCTTTAAAAAAGGAGATACACTTTTTGTCAGTAACTACAGGCTGATATCGATCTTAAATTTTGCTAAGGTTTTTGATCTTATTTCTGTATGTTAATTTTTATTAGTGAACATCTAGATGTACAAGTTTAGATTAACGTTGTTTACATTAACACCCTTTCGATTTTGAGATTTTCTTTGTTACAACTCCTACATTCTTATTTAACTAAAAGAATTCACTATATATTTTACAATGGTTATAAATCTTTTAAGTTCATTCTTTTATTAGGTGTACCACAAGGGTCACAATCGGAGCCACTTCTATTTGTAAAAGATTTATTGGCATCTTTATCCTGTCTAGTATTCGTATAAGCTGATATTGGAACTTTAAATTATATAACACAATCTGGAAGCATATTGCTAGTTAGTGTTTCCTTTAAAATTAAAACTTAATGTCTACCTCAGGAGAGTTGATTCCGTTGGGAATTTTGGTATTCGATTTGGCACCAGATTAAGTTTTGCTGCACACGTTAATGATGTTAGAATTTGACTTACGTTCTTGAAAATTCTTTAACGATGTGTCTCTATTTAAAACTCTATGCTTTAGCTTCGGTATAAACAAATTAGAATACAACTCCGGTTTGGTCGACATATTACATCTACTTTCAACTGAGCATTGAAAAGGTCCAGCGTTGTTTTTTAAGGTATCTCTCTTTTAAAATGGTTCACCAATATCCTGAAGGAGATGTTGATTATGGTTCATTGTTAGATAATAAATATTATTATTACTATTATTATTATCAAACGCACGCCTATGGTGCACTGTTTATTTTGCCTTTTCTATTCATTATAAATGTTTGTAAATATATTCTTAAAAGAATTAAGTATAGATTTAAGGTAAAAGAAATGAAATTAGATATGCTGTAGCTAAAATGTTCACTAGTAGTAGAAATTTATTAATTTTTTTGATAAGAGAAAAAAAAATGTTGGGAATCACTTGAATCTACGCTATGTTTGATTTCAAAATACACGGTGGAGACAACATTGAGAAATGTGTTGAGAAATTTGAGATATCGACTTTGAGGACTTGATTAAAGAAAAATTGTCCACTTGTTTTCCATTTATTTCTCAGAATTTATGTGTTGGCAAAACGCTTCGTAATAAGTAAGTCAATGTTATTAATGACATTGAAAGTCAATGGTATTACATGATATACGTGGTAAAGCTATTATTTATTAGCCTGAGACTGATAATTGTATTTCATATTTCGTATCATTCGTGGTACTTAAATACACTTGCAATGGATATGTAAATAAATTCAGCTTTAAGGCAACTTACGTTTACTGTGTAATAATGTTTTCATTATGACGATGAATCAAATTTGTAATATGTGAAAGTATCCCGTGTATACTGGTAATTATGAGCAAATATTACTTATGACCGGTTGCTTATTATTTAGGCATTTTTTCCCGTTTAATAATTGCTACCGTAAAGGTAGTTGGCTATTCCAGAAAACCCGCTTCAGTTTCTTTTATTTCGCAAGATAATAACACTACTCGAAAACTTTTCGTATTTATATGTATATATTGTGTCGCTTTAATAATGTACGTTAAGACGATCATTCGTTTCAAACGTATGACAGAAGGACTCAAGCTAAAATGGCTTAAAAGAGACGATTAACAAGTCAAAGTGGTAGAACACAGGAAAACAATAACCCGAGTACATAATACATCAGCGTTTAAATGCAGACTCTTCACAGATTACAAACATGCACAACGTCAAATCACTGGTTCTGGAACAGCGTTACATAAATGTTTTATTTTGCAAATTAACTCGAATATATTACCTCGCCGCATTAACTAACAAGCAATGCGCCATATGATGGAGTGTGGAAGAATATTAAATGGTCATAAGAGGTCGTCAATGATTTCGACAATTTTTCCTTTGGGATCTAAGGATATTTTCCAGCGCCTTAAATTTATCTCTAACGCGTAATTTATTTTCTTAACATTATATATTCACATATTTTGATTATGTTCATAATTATTAAGCTCTAGAGGCAGTTTTTCACGCAAACCTATTATAGACCCGTAATATAAATATATGTTTAGCATTATATGTGTAATTATAAGTTATGTTTATTTATTTACACGCGAACTCTATTGATTACAAGCGGAGAGCCGTGTTTTAAGGCTATGCATGCAATATATTTTAAGTTTATTAAAGCCGAACTACTCTACCGTATATAATAGGAAGTTGTTTGAACGTAATTGAAGGCGTATTAAATTTCCACCCTGTATACTATTAATCTTCTAACAGGGATCACTCTTTATTTTTTTAAATAGCTACAATTTAATAATAGTTCAATTTGCTAACTGGTGAATTTAAATTACTTACAAGTAGCTTCTCTTTCTTTGCGTTAACGTGTAATTAAATCAAGGAAGTAATTACGAAATAAAACATAACACGGAAAAGAACCTCCGAAAGAATGAAATCTAAAATAAAAATGCTAATTTAAGAACGCTATATGGATTTAATTGATACAACGTGTTAAATGAGTTTATTAACAACGACGATACCTTGAAAAAAAAAAAAAAAGAAAAAATCGGGACAATCGCAAAAAGAGGCAGGTGATAGAAATGCTAAAATTTCGAAAAATTTTTCCTCGACCCAAGATAAAAAGGATCAAAGTGATAATTTTCTATCATTATAAGGGGGTATAAAAAATTGAAAAAATGTAGCTTGAAACCACCCTTTAAAGCATCCAAAATGGTCGTTAGATTTAGACACCCTAGCGTTTATAACAAGATTAAGCAGGTGTCAAATGTTTTATTAACCCTATTGTTTGAGATTAGTAGCTTGTTTCTATAAAGGCGTTTTTCAGGTATTTGATGCCTGCGTAAGGTGTTGAGAAAAAGATGATGTTATGGATTTTACTTTATAAAATTCGTTAAAATTTAAAGTGGACGTCTACGAGGGAATATTTCAGTTTGAATTAAATGTAGCGAAAAGGTAGAAAAAGTAGACGTTATACATATACGTAGGGAAATCAAAGATACATTAGTAACAAAAATTATACAGGAAGTACGAAATTTAGCTTTTAAATAAATTGGGGTCCGACGCCGGAACATGAATGAAGTTGCACTGGAAAAAGGAAAATGACACCAGTAGGCGTGCTACCAAACACTTACTCAATATAATGATACATATTTAATTTGCCGTTTATAAAAGCTGGTATATGGAAGAAGTAAGTAGTAGTCGGTCTTCCAAAAAGGTGTGGGGGCGTACACGAAAATAAAATGACCGCATAATTATAAACATAAGCTTTAAATGCGTTCTTTTTTTGATACTAATGACGATAACATATGGCATATATAATTGCGATTTCATTGCTTTGACATGCCTTTTGTTCTATTACTGTTTATGATTCGCACTCATTAACACCCAACTTTAATTATCTACGAAACATGTTATTATTTCTAATGTGTATCTTTTCCTTCAATTACTGTACAAATACGTTTACAGTGTTTCCTCACTCACATATTTAAGCAATTATCGATAATAAAATAAATTATCCACATGCCAGTACTGAAATATAAACGCCGACACACAGGATGTTTAAAATTGCTTCTTCACTAACTTATTACTTCTGTTATCTAGAAATATCATCTTTACAATGTCTCTTAATTTCTCCTTAACCCAACATCATTCCCACCCATTTTTTATTCAAGTTAAACATTATTTATTTAAAAAATTATTTATTTAAAAAAATAAATAAATTTTGCATTCTTACTAAATAATCCTTAAAAAAATATATAACTTTTTCTTTTATTGGTTTCAAGATCATTTGCTGATTTTTCTAAGTAAAATCGAACTGACAGAATCGATTTCCATGATTGTTTTTGCACTCTCCTTAATTTTTAAAGAATTTAATATACTCTAGGCGAAAGGTAGTATTAAGAAATACAAATTCCCAATTGATGAAATCTTTAT
The DNA here is from genome assembly GCA_023509865.1 of Trypoxylus dichotomus. Classification (NCBI taxonomy): domain Eukaryota; kingdom Metazoa; phylum Arthropoda; class Insecta; order Coleoptera; family Scarabaeidae; genus Trypoxylus; species Trypoxylus dichotomus. The sequence goes on along the minus strand of CM042083.1, from coordinate 6,149,354 downwards.
GTTGTTTATATCACCACATTCATCTCGTTATTATTTTCAATGTCTTATTTATAAGACTGCAGAAATGAGTGCCTTCGCAATAGCGTACGGCTCAGTTACTATGTATATTAAAAATAATTACTTACTATTTTAGTTTGATTGTGCGTTTTAAAGCGACGCAAAAACTCACTGTAGTATTCTGTTGTTAGCATGCCTCAGTCATACTTCTACGGTGAGGTGAAGATATGTTGGTGTATTTGGAAAAAGAGCCTTCTGCGTCTAATGATGTGGTATTCGCGAATTTAAAAAGGTCGTTCGCATCATGTTCGCAGTCTTGGTTTTCAGTTAAATTCTTAGTTTGAAAATCGGGATTTTTATTTATAACCGTATACAATTTATCGGTTGTTAATCTTCCTATATTTTCTGTTAGATTTCCTAACGAGGCTTCGATTGATAATGAATTGAATAATTTTCGGAAATGTACTTGGGGTTTCTGCGGATTTATATTGAAAATATAAGGTTTAATAATGTGTAAAAATTTGTTATAATATAAAACAGCTTTCGTCTGTTTAAACTCATTAACCGGTATTGTTTGCTATTAACATGTCTTTTACACATAAAAATTCTGTGCGGTAAAATGATATTGCAAACAACACATTTAATAATAGTGTCAGTGTATTCTAATGTAGGAAGATAACAAAAAGCGCCGTTGATTCGCCCACGCGTATAAATCTCGACTTTGGGTATGTCTGTGGGGCTTAGTTATTTGTTAATCGGTGAGTTATTTGTTATTCTCACGATTTCAAATCAATACTTAGAATCGATTAGGATATTCCTTTATTTATAAATTTATAAAGTAATCTTCACTAAACTGATTAAATCTTTTAATTGATAAAAATGTACATTTTAACCTTTTGCGATATAATTTTATGAAAGAACAAAAACCCTGTACCCTTTAATTTCGTATAATTTATTATAACAGATGTTATTTCACTCTACAGAATTGTATGTTTATTCTTTCAAGTGTTCAAGATTTATTATTTCGCATGATAAAGCTTCATAAACCTTCAAAGGCTTAACTAAGTACTTCCCCTACTAGAGGAAGTAGACCAGTTCATGTTATATTAATTATGATGCATTTTCATATATTATGTATATATTGTATTCGTTCTTTAAAAAAACTGATTCAAAGAATATATTTCAAGTTAAAACACTCGGTATATTCATATAAATTCCGTGTAAGATTAAAAACTATCAAGTACATATAAAGTACAAGTTGGCTTTTAGTATTCATCGTTATTATTTTTTTTTTTCGAAATTTTCCGGTGATAGCTATTAATTTACAAACAATAGTAGCGGCAAGGGAACGTAAATAATTAAATACCTTTTCACGGATTATTATAAAAACATAATTTTGCCTTAAACGATTGCTTAGACCGTACATTTTCAATTAAATTTTAATTTGTCTTGGTCCTTGTTCAAAAATTGCCGTTTAGTTAGCAAACTGTTAAGTCTCTGCTTCAATCAGGACCGTCACAATGTATTTTGACTTCTTACTCTTGGTTTCAAACGAGTAATTTCGTAAATAAAATTGAGATTAATAATGAATTCATATACATACATTAGTAGCATCAGTGAAATAAATATTTTAAAGAAAAAAAGAGAAGTGAAACACAAAATTATACAAAGTTTAAGTACGCTACTATATTTGTTTTACTAATTTTATTTCTGAATAGCAAATTAGTTCGGTGCCACTTGCACTCATATCTTAACCAGTTTTATTTGTTTGGATGAATATATGTTGTACCTTTTCATACGAATTCAGTAAAATAACAATTACCATCGTCATGGGGTCGTAATCTATTCATATTTATTAGAATCTGTCTTAATTTTAAATTACTCCTTAATTTTTTTTTTAATCCAATATCTTTTGGTTATTACAAAAACCGTATAGCTGAGCATTTTAGAGAAATAATCTTTAATATTTTCTTTTGATAGTCCTTTTTTAGATAGAATCGAAGCGTATACATAAAAGTTACCGACGGCGAATTGATATTCATGAAAAATATATCAAATTCAAGCTATAGTACATTAACTATATTCGAAAGATTTTTCTTGTTTATAATAAACTTTATTATAAAGGATAAAGAAAATTCTATGCAAATTTTAGTGAAATTTTGGGTGGTCAAAAGGATATACACACAAAAACACACTTAAAATATAAAATGGTGCTTCCATATACCTTTGTAAGGGTACCAAAGTAAATAGGCCTTGCGTGAGATGCGTCTAGTTTTTTTCAGTCTTCACTAAGAGAAAATAACTCCCTAGGGGTCTTGGGAATTTGAGAAAAAGAAAAGTAAGAAGGTAAAACGAAAATAAACACTACATTTCGTGAATTTTAAATTATCTAAAATAACTCCCATATTTATTTTAAGTTTTATTTTAAATATAGGGGTTTTTAGCCGAGCGTTCTTTTTTGTTCCTAAAAGGTAGACAATGTTAAAATAAGCCGAAACCTTTTATGTTCGTATATAGGGAATATAACACTTAAAACTCGAAGTCTTTTTAATGCTATTATTCTTAGATATGTTATAGTCATTCATGCCATTGTTGTATGGTGTTCAGCCTGCCACAATACGAAGCTCTCGCCTAAAATTTACAGTACCGGACTTGAAAAATACGCCTCGATTAACACATGCTTTTTCATTATCGAAACTAATTCCGATAATTCTTTACGAAATCTCCAAACAAGCTTTAGAAATCGAATAGAACATAAAAATCCAATTGTTTGGGATTAAATTGCGTTTTTATAAGATTTCAAGACCCGGCACGTGCTGACTCGGTCGCAACGTCCCTGTACAGGTCGGCATGTCAAACACCTTAGTCTACGAGGGGGTCTCTTTGTACAAATTGGTAAAGTACATGCCCCCCGCAAAGAACGTAATATGGTTTAACCGACGCCTAACTAGCGGCACCTTACAAAGGTACAAAATATTAGTATACACCTGTGTTTTTTTATTCTTCATTTTTGATTTATATGTATCCATGTTGACTTTTGAAATTATTTGTCTATGAATGACTTGAGGAATACGTATTTCTTTGTATTTTTACGGAATCCGATGTCCTTATTTACACGCACGAAATTTTTTCCTGTATTCATTGAAAACTGAATTCGCAGATTTTAGAATTTTGAAAATATGATTTTCATTAAAACATTCTTCAATTTAGTACTTTTTCTTTTTTTATTACGGATTTTCAACCAAGTAAAATAATCGAATTTGATTATTCAAAATAGTTTTATTTCATTTACAACACGTTTTAGGGTTGTACACCTCCAGAAATTCTTTAAACCATATTTAAAATGTTATGGAACAACACAACATGTTAAAATTATATTACAATCATTCTATAAATTGCTTAAGATAGCCAACATAGTTCTTTTTCCCATGCGCTATTTTTATTATATTAGATGTAGTTTTTCGATTGGATACAGTGAACATCCAAATTTTATGGACATAGTACATTGTTACATAGTAGATGGTCCTGCATTAAAGGGAGTAACTGATTTTATGTTGGATGTAATCGGTTCCATGCATCAGCATCTTTTATTAGCATTTTTTTTAATATATCTAAATTTGCAATGATATTACGATGAAGGCTACTTCTGTAATATAATTTTGTAAGCCTGAACATATTCTGATCCATTCATTAGGAGTGTCACATTTGGCAGGGGGTACATTATTGTAATTTGCTCATCTTCATTCTGCAATTCTTCTATTGGGGATGTGATAGAGCATTAGCCAAAAATAAGCTTTACTTTATAAACTTACATGAGGAACAAAAGAATTATGGAAGCAATTGTTAAGAATTGACTCCGTCATTCAAACTAATTTCGAGTATTTGTAGTCCATAGGAAAATGATGTTATGATGTTTTGGGAACTGGAATTTTTTAATCTCGTATAATGCAAATTCTAAGTAAAAAATAAGAGCAAGTTACTGCAACAAATTCTCCACTTAGCTGGATTTCAAAATGAAGTATGAGCTATACTAAGCGTTCTCATTCTTGTAGAAGTTTATGGAGTGTTATGATGATACCGTGATATCATAAAGTTTCTAGTTTGAAGATAGGATTCAAATAGAAAGTATATGTCTGAACTTAAGCCATATTTTTTGACAGTGACAATGAATGTCATAAATTAATGTGCAAGGACTGTTGAAAGCACGTTTGAATAAATTCAAATATGACTTACAGTGAGAATTGATGGAATTTGTGTGCAGCCAACGTGCATATTTGAATGATTTTAGAGGGCACTTCCCAGAGTTAGCAGTAATTCCCAAAAATATTTATAATTGCATTTCCAATTGTGTTAGTATATTTCGTGAAACTGGTCCTGTGGCCAAATCACTTTGGAAGAAGGTCACGTCCAAATTGATTTTGCTTCTAGCGTGGTTTAGACGTTGAGTTACCATGCCACTTTGGATCTTCGTTCGTTTATTACTGACTCTGGCCGTGGAAGCCTACGTATTCATTTCATTGATTGAAGAATGTGCATTAATAACCCCTGGCAATGTTGCAAAATCCCAGCATGAGAAGACAATTACAACACTTGCTTTAATTTCCCTTTTTTATTAATAAAATCTTGAATACCAGTTTAGCGTGAGAAATTTATTGATATCGCGATGATACTGTCAAAATAATTTTGCAAAGTTAAAGGACATATGTTTTCTATTTCAATACCATCTTCTATTTAATATGACAACTTTCTGTAATAAAATGTATCTTTTATCAACAAGTTGTAATTTGTAGATAAGCGACGTGTTTTATTATTATAATTATTTTGATTACAAAAAAGTAATTACATACAGTTGTAATTGTTTCTCTTATTTCTAATTTGTTCATTCGTATTAACCATTAGCGGCGACTAATATTAATAAATTCATATTTTGATATTTGTACGATGAAATTAATAAATTTGTTATGGTTAGGGTTGCATCCCTAGGATGTTGCGGTACTCTTTTGCCGGCAACTTTGGATCGCACCTGGCCGCCCTTTATAAATGACTAGATGGGTACATTTACCTGGACCCCGCTGCGCCGGCCAATAGAAGAACTTGTAATAAATCACCTAGAGCCGAGAAGGAATTTGTAAAACACGGGTCAAGGTGTTGATTAAAGGAGCGGCGCATCCTAACACAAGATATCTTGGAGGACAGAAGTCTTAACCGCTCTAGGCCGGGGGTTAAAAAGCCAATTTAGTGCCTCTACAGTCTGCAGACGGCTTTTGCACATCATTACTGTAACCATAGATGTGTTCCTTTTTATTTCATTTATTTTTTTTTTATTTCAAAAAATCACCACCTCGCGATTTTCTTTTTTTTAGAAAATAAAATCGCCATTAATTATTTTTTTTGTCATTCGTCTTTTGAAGTAACTTTTAATAGCTATGAAAATTAATATTTTAAATATATGTTTTCTAAATGGGGTGTTAAGTATTATTTTCGAGGATATAAAGGTTTTAGCGGATCCCTTTATTATTGTCAAGAAAAAGGAAAACGGAAGGCAATTTATTTTTAACTTAGACGTTTTTTTCAATATCTTAATGGCAAAATACTGTAACCCCATTATTAAATAAAAGCGGAAAAAACGTTGAATAGTTGTCATAAAAGAAAACACAAACCCCCAAAGGAATCTACGTGTCATTATATTGGTAGCCATTAAAGTTGATCCAAAAGAAGTATTGTGTACATTCTCGAAGAATAATGGAGGTGCATTGATCGGGTTTTCAGGCAGTACAAAAGATTGAATTGTAGCGCTGTTATATTAATCGATTTCCTAAATCAATTAATTTTTTCTTGATTTATTATTATACGACCCCCTTATTGTTTTCCTTTTTTTTTCTCCTGTTATTGTTATTTATGCATAATTAAATTCTAAACAATGGCTAATATATAATAGACTAATTATATTGCTAAATTTGGGAAAAACATGATACAGCAAATCAACAAAATAAATGGTATACCGACAGAAAAATAGATTTAGAAAACGTAAGGCGTATAAGGTAAATTATAGACTTTATAAATCATAGATGTTATAATCATAACATGGCCCTTTGAGGTCGACCATGTCTTTTTGAAGGCAAGGAATCTACATTTTTTCCATCTCTATATCCTATTCCGTGTGTAACGACCCCTAATTTGCCTAGGAATCGTATTTTTCTTTTCCACAATTTATCCGCCGCAGAATATATGGAGTAATTAATGGTTTTCACAAAATACACTCCACCAAAAAAGTAGACTATGAAGAAGCGTTTATAGAGTGAGATATTTTGTATACTTCCACAATATGTTTACATATATATGCGCTGACTACAAATATACAAAGAAAATCATACAACTAGCTTTTGGATATGTTCTTTTTTTATTATTACAAAAACATTTTAGAAAAGTGCATCCAGGCATGGTTTATTAACTCCAGAAAAGTGACTGGATTAGCTGCCTCAATCGAAGATGGGCGATCTCAAACATTCGTGTCCAATTTGATGAATATTAATCAGTTTCTAGGGTGGTAGCCAGATATAGAGAAACATGAGGTTACATACGAAGACCGGTGCCAGGTCGTCCAAGCTGTGCTACTCCCAAAGATGACCGGTATTTAAGACTACAAGCATTACGTTGAAGGCATGTAACTCCAAGGCGATTTGGTTAGAATCGGAAATACTCGAATAAATACTCAAACCGTTCGTAATAGGTTGAGTCAGAGTGGAATAAGAGCCAAAGTAGACGTTACAGCTCCTCGTCTTACTAGGAATCACCGAGTGGCCCATTCAAGGTTTGCTAGGGAATATATTAATTAGGAAATGAATGACTTGGCCAACATACTCTTAGAGAGATAGACGTATACCAGTATACAGACGAGATGGTGTGCGCTATTCCTAGTGTAACATCAGATCTACGCCTAATTTTGGTGGAGACTCTATCATGGTTTGGGGAGGCATCTCTTTAGTTAGTATCAATAACATACGCACCAGTAATAGAGAACAAATTCTTGTTAATTCACGATACTCGTCCGAGAATACCTTGATGGGGTTGGCATTCCAGTTTTAGATTGGCCTGGTATGAGTCCAGACATGACTATCTTCACAGAATACTGTGGATTCAACATGTTGCTCCAGTAGGCCTACAGGGATTAGAATATGCTCTCTGTGAGGAGTGGAAGAATGTGTTTCCGAGCAGTCGTAAGAACCAGGGGTGGCAATCTCGAGTATTAAGTTATCCTGTATTTTTTTCCAAAAATATAATTTCTATATGAGTTTCTGTTTTTATTTGGTCCCTACATCATTTAAATAATCATAACTAGAGACCGGATTATATGCAAAGTGCATATATTTTATTTTATTTATTTATTATATTTAACGTCTATTTGTAGATGTTTTACAGTGATTAAAGTTAATTGTCGTAGCTAATTAATTTTAATCAGCGTAATACATCTACATATAGACGTATAATATAATAAATAAATAAAATAAAAGTATATGCACTTTGCATATAATCCGGTCTCTAGTCATAATAATTGTTTCTTGGAGTATATTAGGATATTTATTACGCGATACTTTTTTTACGGAATGTATTATACTGCTAAAATCTTATGTTATTCTACGATGTTAAATGTATGAAATTGCCTCTTTTACCGAAATGAAATTACTATAAATGTATTCATTTCTAGAGTAGGTATTAGAACTCAAGTATTTATTTTGAAATCGATACTAATTTTATTTTAATAGTGGAAATATGTATTGCGAGAAAAAGGAAAGTATTGATTGGTAACTTGTGTCTTGAATATTTTGATGTTCACTATTGAACTAGTCATCATTCGAAGGTTCACAAATATATCCCTCATTCGGAACTCATTAGGGGTCACTTGAAAAGCACTCCCCATACGTTATCTACCCTCTTCTCCTCAATGTAGCAGCACTTTAGCGTTATTCACAACATGCTACGTATGCTTCCGAATCATTTAATTTGTTAACGCGATGTTATTGCGTAATACTATTAATACCAACCTATTAAATCCAATCTGCTACTATTATTACTTGACTATAATAACGTGTATACGCATCTCATCTACGGTAAACTTCCACTTTATATCCAGTTTATACCATCTTTAAGTGAAATTTATACCTAATATAATAAAATGGAATGAATGTAATAAATAGTTAAGAATTGAAATCATTTGCAGGTGAAACAAACTCTTCATTCTTGACTTCATGGATTCACTCCCATTCTCTGATACACATGTTTAGGCCTCATCCAGTAATGATAATTAAGAGAATAAGAGAAGTCACATAAGTGGTGACGAGATTTTATAGGTCTTTCAATAAAAATTTAATTCTCTTGTAAATATTGATTTTGTGAAAGATCAATTTTGATATAAAATTCATACGTCAAACTTTACAAGAGTACTCTTAAGAATTCAAACAACATGGGGAGTTATATGACACATTTATTTAAAAGTCTTGCCGTCGGTTACTTATCCAGAAATTTCTTAGTAATGTTTTTAAATTCTTGCTCTAAATAAATTTTCTTTTTTATTTGATATCTTGCTGTACATATTTTCTCGTCTTGTTTTTATTCTTCGGGAAAAAAAGCTATAAAATAAATTTTTGTTTGCTGTCGACAAGTCAAGCTGGTTGAACTCCTGGTTTAAAGAAGTTCTATTTCTTTGTAACGCGTTCTTAAATGAAACTCGTAAATACAATATTACAAATATACACAAGTACACGAATACACTGAATAACGAGTTAACCGGATTACTGAGGAATTGAACTAGTTACTGTTAATACATAAATACTTGTCTAGAGCAAGTTAACTTGCTCTGGACAAGTTGAAAGTTGCGTAGCACTTATGATGTTATATGGTTAGAGTTATGTGTTGTTCTCCTCTCAAATTGTGGAATTTAGTCAAAAGAAATTTCGGTTTGTCTCATCGGTAATTACAGAATTACCTGAATCCACGTACAGTATGGAACATTCGAGATATTTACCGATGAAGTCATTTGCAAAATACAGCAATAATACCCTAAATGATGAATTAATTTACTTGTAAATTCATAATTGAAGTAGGTCGGGAAATTGTCGGGATTTACATTGAGATCGAGTTTTCTACCTATTTATTGGGATACTAATTGTATAAATATCTGATAACAATAACAGTAGATAGTACAATGTATATGAAATTGGTTCTGCCAGTAATTTGTCCAGTTTAAAATGAAGCAGTTGAAGGACCATTTACAATTGGGTAATTTTTGAAATTCATTCGAATTGGTTCAGGGATTGAACTAAATGATCATAATTTATGAATATTTCAGTGAGCATTTAAGTAATAAAGAAAATCTACTACGTGTCTTCCGAAGATGATTCTCATATCAAATAATGTAGTCTTTATTTGTTTAGGAAAATATGTCCACAGTTTCTTCCAAAATGGAATCTAATCTTGGGAAAATTTCATTGGATAGAATCATTTATGTTTCTTAGGGAAACCTAAGTAACCCTACTGGAATAGTTTGTCAAGAAAACTTTCATATTTTAATGTTCACGTTATACAATTTTTAGATGAACATTTTCATGGATGTTAGATTGATAGAAGAGATTTTGTAAAATAGCCAACTAGATGCACCTTCAACTAAGAGGACTTACAATTTTTTTTAATTATAATTTGTTTTTATCATATATACCTAATTTTCCTAATGTAATAGATAAAACGGATTGCACAAATTTTCGGCTTGTATAGATACTAAAATGTATTACACACAAATACTCCAAATTAAGCAAACACATTTTATCAGCTATAATAACCAAGATATCCATCATAATCCAACAGTGTTGAAATAGTTGATGTAAAGAATGATGTCTTTTTTTGTATCTTAGTCAATAACTTAAGCTTTACGAATTTGCCATTAAAACATTTGGAAATTTGATATTTTGAAGAAAATTATGCTCTTGGAATGAACGCATGATATATGAGTATTTAGGATTGAAGTGGAATTATTTTTTGAGTTACGCCAAAAGTTTATGTTTCAAATGTTTTGGTATCAAATTCTGAAAATGCTGACGTTGTGATTATCTAGACTAAGGTTCTTCAAATTACGGCCTGCTAGCACCACCAATTAACGAATTGTAAGTTTATTTTTGTAGTGTGATTTGAAATTTTCATGTAATTTCAAACTAAATTATCTTGGTATAATAAGCTAGCCAGGTTTTGGTTCTTGGAACTTAGTAGACGAGTCAATATGGCCTTTAGACTAAAAAGTTTGGAGACCCCAGATTTAGGCTACTAATAACTATTTCAATAAGCACTTTTTCGATAATTAATCAACATATTTTGCGAAAAATACGTAGTTGTGTATACATTGATGCCTGTAGCAATTAATAATATATAATATTTTAATTAGCTATTAATAATAATAATGATAATAATAATACCAGTCAGGCCAGTGGGGCACAGAGGCGTCGGTGTAATCCTGTGCTCTAACTGCTATGGTTTGATGGTAAGACCGTACTGCCTGCAGAAACCATGGCCTTTAAGACCTAGGTATCCGCACTCAAGGAATGGATCAACAACAGTTTCATAAACAATATTATTCCAAAAACTAGAAGCAGGAAATATGGGATTACCAAGGTATAAATTTCAGTAGAAGAAATAAGGACTGAATTAGAAGAAAAACTTATAAATACCCAAATTTAAAAGAGAAATACAAATATTCTTGAAACAATAGTAGTTAAACATAAGGAAATAGAGATTTACAATGTCTACCCTTTCGTAGATAAATAATCTGTTCTATGTACATATTTACGAAAACCATACTCACATTGTCGCCGAAAAACAGAAGGGACAAGAAAGGATAAGGAAGAAGAATAGAAATATTGGATTTAGTAATAAAACAGAAACTAAAAGAGAAGGTTCAAAACATTCGGTAATTTATTTAAATTTGTTTATCTAACAGTTATCCAATTACAAGAAATGAAACAAAACATTGTAAAAAATATAAATTAAATCTTAATCCTGTCTAAGCTTTATGACACTGAAGTACTGGTAAGTAAATAAAGATAACCACACCAAAAATAAAGTAATTGAGATACTGGTTATACATAGATATAAACCATATAAAACCCAAATACAACACAATAAACAATAATAATTTCTCCGGTACTCATTACACTATATGTACATTTTTTCTTTAACACAAAAAAGTATAAAGAAGTAAATATTTGAAATCGATAATAAGGAAATAAATTTAAAATTTATAAACAGTATCTTTTTGTAAATCAGCAAAAGTAAATCGTAGAACATTAAATATTTTATTACTATTGTTGAATATATAGCTGACGAGAAAAGAAAACCTGGTAGAGAGAAGATATTATAGAATGCTTACTAGATGTGATTGTATTAAAGCCGGCGGTGCTACACCAGGCCACAATACATCTGATGGATAATACTATTTTGACTTAATGTCGCATGAAATTTCAAGAGGCAGAGTCCATGTCGGCATAACAATACAGTCAGTTGATCGTATCAAACGCTGATTGAGCATGAAAATATCGAGTTTATCTATTAACTAGTCAGCCAACCTGGGTATAATATAGTCTATTGTCTATCGGTTCTTACCGCGGCGTAAGAACTTTTAACACTTTTAAAACGTCGAGCTTTTCTTTATCGGCGAGCCACTCCTTGCGCTCAATAGTCCAGAATTAATTAATTTATATACAGCTTAGCCGCGTAAAAGGATTCGCAAAAATGAAATTAAAATACAGACCTTGACCAAGGCGTTGGTATCGATAAAAAAAAAACGAACTATAGTGGAAAAATGTTTAAAATCTACAACATTATCGAATCGGCGTTGAATATAATAGAAACGATTTTCCAACAATGGCATTCGGTAAAATGGAAAAATAATGTAAAACCTTTTATTTCTTTTATTAACAGGACCAACAGCATTTTTCTTACTGAATGCGACATTGTAACCGGGGAACAATTGTTATATTAGCATTTTCCTTGATAAACCGTGAGCTTTTAGCTTACAATTAAGCTTTCGCTTACATAAAAATCCCGAAACGTTTTGCGCGTATAGAATGTGACGCTTTCGCGTTGTTTCGTAAGGCTGGCGCTTCACCATCACGTTGCACGAATTTTCGATTGCCGAACGCGTTACTGTTTCTATTAGAGAAACATAAAGATTGCATTAGTGGACTATATGTACCGACCGTTACGGTAAGTTACCTTTTTCCAATGTTTGATAGCCACAATTCCCTTATTCGCAGTCCTTTTATTCTCTCCTTTTTTTTTCCCCCGGTTACTTTCTACAATTCGAACGGAAACAACTAAATTTCGCCAGATACATTAGTTGTTTTTGAAGTTATACACTTGGCTATTGTTCTCGTAATAGTATTATTAGTTATTTCCTCTTAACGTATTTTATTTTTATGTATATAGTGTTATTAAAATTTTTATTAAACCCAGGATAAGTTTCGAATTTTGTTTAGTTTTAAATTAAAAGCTTTTAAGTTAATGGGGAAATTATTTTAGTTACCATTTTTGAAATCAACGCCATTCATATATAAACACCTTTACAAAAATTTTGCGAAAAAAGATCGCTACGAAAAATTATATACAACGTGTAAAACTTTCTTTTTAAATAAAATACCCTGCGAAATATTTTTATGCAGAATTATATTTGTTAGTTTAAAAGTACGCAATCAAATAACAAGATAAAAAGTATATATAGCAACAGAATCGGGTTTACATTTGTAAGATCGGTACTGGAGTTTCAGCAGCCCGTATGCAGAGCTTTAGTCGACCATCCCCTATATACACTAAATCAAAAGCGATAATTACTTTCATATCATTTATTTTATAGAACTTTTACTTCATATAAGATTTTTGCTGAATATACCTACTTATTTTATACACGTACATACATTAGAGACAAAACATCAACGTAATCTCCATCAAGAACAACGCAATCATTCCAGCGCCGCTCTAACATATCAATACCACTTTTGTAGAACGATTTATCTTTTGCCTCAAAATAGGCCTCAATTTCAGCGATAACCTCTTCATTCGTGCAAAGTTTCTTACCGGCGAGCATGTTTTTGAGGTCTGCGAACAGCCAGTAGTCGCTGGGAGCCAAATCTGGCGAATACGGTGGATGTGGGAGCAATTCGAAGTTCAATTCATGTAGTTTTGCCATTGTTTTGATTGACTTGTGACACGGTGCGTTGTCTTGATGAAACAAATTTTTTTTCTTTGTCATATGCGGTCATTTCTTTGCAATTTCGGCCTTCAAACGCTCCAGTAACTCTATATAATATTCACTATTGATGGTATTTCCTTTCTCAAGATAGTCGATGAATAATATTACACCAGGCACATCCCAAAATACCGAGGCCATAACCTTTCCAGCCGATTGTTGTACTTTCGGGCGCTTTGGACGAGGTTCACCAGTTGCTGTCCACTCAGATGACGATCGTTTTGATTCCGGAGTGAAGTGATGCATCCATGTTTCATCCATTGTCACATATCGACGCAAAAATTCCGATTCGTTACGTTTAAACATGGCCAAACACTGCTCAGAATCATCAACACGTTCTTGTATTTGGTCAACAGTGAGCAAACGCGGCACCCACTTTGAACAGAGCTTTCTCATAGTCAAATGCTCATGCAATATAAAGCCAATACGTTCTTTTGATATCTTTACGATGTCAGCTAACTCACGCAACTTCACTTTTCTATTATTCAAAATGATTTTGTGGATTTTTTTGATGTTTTCTGGTGTTACAGCCTCATTTGGACGTCCACTGCGCTCTGCATCATCGGTGTCTCTACGACCACGTTTGAAGTCAGCAAACCAACGTTTTATTGTTGCTTCTGATGCAGCGGAGTCCCCTTAACACTTTTCAAGCCATTGCTTCGCTTGAACGGTATTTTTTCCCATCAAGAAGCAGTGTAAAATTAAAACACGAAATTGTTTTTGATCCATTGTTTTGAAAATAACAAAAGTAGCGTGACTCTTAGCACAATAAATCACAAACTAATGAATAGAATATCATGAAATTTTAACAGCTGTCTTTTGAAGGTTAGTACTAACTGAGAGAAAGGTGACTGCAATAAAACTAGCATCATCTGTGTGTTAGGCCCGGGACTTTTCAGCCCATGTGTTATATATATATATATATATATATTCGTATGAATTTAGACACTGCTACAGCATTCAGAAAATAAAATAAGTGCATGTCACTTGTAATAACTAGAGACCGGAGTATATGCAAAGTGCATATATTTTATTTTATTTATTTATTACATTTGTAGATGTTTACACTAATTAAAATTAAGTAAAGCTAATTAACTTTAATCAGTGTAATGTATCTATATATAGACATAAAATATAAAAAATAAATAAAATAAAATATATGCACTTTGCATATAATCCGGTAATCTCTAGTAATAACCAAAAGAGGAAATCTCCACACTCGGATTACTAGTCCAATTGTTAGGTGATCCTTATAAGGGCCATTAGTTTGTTGTGTTTGTGCCTTTACCACTGCAGTATGTTCACCACGAGGTCTGAAAGATAATCTGGGATATAATTTTTAAAACATATTAAACCCAGCCTGTATATATTTTATCATTCTATAATGAAAAAACCACTATACTCAATCACTTCTTGTTAGTTTTAAACTTAAAACAATATAATGAGGTATTGAATTGAATTGACAAAATGCTTGATTTAGTTTTATCTATTGTCGTACACGTGATTACTGAGACTGAACCTGGGATACTAATCCGTTTGTACCTGAAGATGCATGTTTCCCTGCGTTAAATATATCCCTCAACATAACGAATACTAAATTTACATGTAATCTTCTGAATAACGATAATCCAAGATTTCACTTTAAAGATGCTGAGTACCGTGTACTTCGATATTTTCACGTTTAAGGAGCTCGGACAAAATTGCAAATTACAGCAGCTTATTGGGAGTATCATAGAAACATTAAGAAGGGTATTGCTACCCTCTCTAAATTATTCTAGAAATTTGTAAACACTAAGAGCTGCTTATCCAGAATTCCTAGACGTATAAAGATTAACAATACAGTCCTCGATAAACCTCTTGATATTGTTCAAGCTTTCGCTCATAATACTTCCTCTATTTCCAAATTCTTAGGTACTTTTGTTTAACAATTATATAAATTCGATTGTAAAGTATTTGTTTACGTAGACGACCAGAAAATTTACAATGCTATTATATTTATACCCCAATCTCTATGTCTCCAGAAATATATTAGTCATTAGTGTCTAGATAGTACAAACAAGGTTCGCTTAAATATTCATAAATGTGTTATACTAATTTTTACTCGCTCATGAAGCTCAACAATTGTTTCAATACGACATTTCGTACACTTAATGAGTGAACGTTGTTAAGGATATGTATTTTATTTGATTTACAGCTGTTGTTTTCTTCACATATTGATGCTATGGCTTCTTCGAGATCAAGTCACTTGGGTTTTTCTTTAGACCTGCGCGAATTTTTCAATAATGCCTTAAAATCTGTTTACTACTCTCTCATTTATTGCAAATTGGAATATGCGTCAATTATTTGGTATCTACATTTCTATTAACACCAATTATCTATTGCAAGGATTCACAGCGAATACCTTACGTATCTGTCATATAAATCTGATGACGTTTCTTCAAGGTAATATATTTTCATTCTCTTTTGAATTTATATGTTACTTAGTTTTTACAGTATAAATTGTAATATCCTTCTAATTACCAATGTCAAAATTTTCCGAAAGGAGATCCTTGTGGTCTAAATGGTTAAAACATTTGCCCAATAAGCAAGAGGACGAAGGTTCAAATCGTGTGTCCCGGAAAATTAAATAATAATATTTTCTCTATAAACCATAAACCAACTTATTGGTTAGATAAATTAATTATAGAATTGGAAAGAAAATCTTCAGCATTTCTCCCTTTTGTCCTCGAATTCTGTCCATGTAGTTAAAACTTCAAAAATTATTTACAACAAAATCTATAATTTTTCTTTTCTAACTGGTAATTCTGTGGCGATTTATACATCGCCAAAAATGATTTGTATTTTTGTCGTTGGATACGATTAAATTTGAATTGAAATTGGGTGTCAGCCACAAATATTAGTTTTGTGTAACATATCGAGGCTGTAACCCCACGGGATAATATATGAACGAAACGTTACCTATAAATTGGGAATGCTCTATTTGTGCAGTGGGCCGTGCAAGATGAAGTGCAATATGAGGACCGCTACGAAGGGATACGGCAAACGCGTGGGGGATGGAAACTATTATATTTTAAAGAAAGAGCGTTACGCACTGTCGATTGACATGACTGCGGTGTTGGGTCATTTGTTGTGGCAATTTAATGCTGTTCCCCTTGCGTTCGGTGTGTGTGTGTGTGTGGGCCTAACAATGAAATTGAGTAAATTACACTATATAATCAAATATCTCGCCTATACATAGGGGCTAAATTTGCACTTTAAGCAGGATCGTATAATGAATTAATTAATCATTTAGGAATTTATACTTCCTAGCGTTTTAAAGGACTTAACATTATTTTAAAAGAATTCATTTTTTTTCTAGGGATTACTTTTTGATCTCGGGAAAAAAAGAAAAATATATTTAGCGACACTGTTGTACAAAAACTTATTGAGACATTGGTACTTTCTTTAATTGCTTACATAAATCCTGTATATAAAATATGTGCTCTTGACAATGACATAAACCAAGCACAGGTGAGCCATACATTTTTTCAAGACACGGAATAAAGTTTGACGCTGCCACTCCCATTTCTTGCTCCACATAGATTTTTGGACAATATTAATACAGCTACAGCTGAAAATCTACTTCCTATAAATGCAGCTTTTCAACTCAAGATTTGGATATTCATTTTTAATGAAAACTTCACTAAATCGAAAGAAGCAAGGCTGTTCCCGCTGTCCCAATTAGACTCTCTTCTTTCTGTAGAGGAAAATCTTGTAGAGCTTGAGCACGGAACAGAGTTTGAATTCACGCAAATGTCTCGATATTGTCGTTTCAAAGTATTTTAGAAACCATTCAGTGAACTTTGAGAGGTGTTCCTTGAATAGAAATAGTAAATCTGGTAAAACAACGAGTTTACTACAAGCAACGTATTTGTGCAATTCTGTGAAACAATATTGACTGCAATCATCATTGATTTTCTTATCCAGTAGCGCAGCTTTTTCCGAAACACCCAAAAATTTCAAAATGTGAGTGTTATTGCCTTGTAGAAATAGATTCAATGCATTCAGCTAGTTTCAGAAAAAAGTCGGGTTCGGCAAAGTGTTTGGAGTCTTCATAATCTTTTCTCTTGTAGAAAAACGAAATAGAATTTCTTGACGTAGCTCGAATGCGCGGAATAAGACATTGCATTGTGAAAACCATCGTAAACTGCAGTAGTATAGCAGGGTCGTGTGTTCAAGTTCCATGTCCGTGCTATATCGATATTATTTTTTAAGATCTTACAACTCCATACTGTAATACACATGGCAGTCAGCAAGTTTATAATATCCAATGCCTCTATCAGAGCACAAATTGTCCATTCGAAAGAAAAGATACTTTAGAAATCCATTGTGAACACGCAGTTGTAATACGAAACAATGGAGGTGTTTTCAAAATTTGAACAAACATATGTATAGTATAAATGCTTCATTATATTTAAATTTAAAAGTTACTTACAGGAGCGCATGACAAAAATATGTTCAGTAAATAACAGGTTGTTATCGAACAAGAGACCAAAATCTAAAGCCTTCATGTTGAGTGGGAAAACTATATCAATAATCTCGTTACACTTAATGATGTTCAAAGAGAAATCATTGTCTTTACTCCAAGTATTAATTAGTAGAAGTTTGTATTGTAAACGTTTACAATCCTAAAAATTTTTTGTATTAAATATTTTTACGTCATCTGCGTATTCTAAAACATGAGAAGTAAATAACGATAGCAAGTAGTTTATGTACAAATTTTAAAGAAGAGGTCCAAGATATGAGCCTTGAAGAGCGCCTGATGATAGAACAAATGGCTGAATGATAAAAAACCTATACTGAAGCCAAACATCAATTTTTTTTGTAGTAGTCAATGCAATTAAATGTTTTAGAAAAATTTACGTTACCTGCTTTCGGTTATCAAGTGCTTCGTTAAGATATTGGCTAATTGGTTAGAGATCGTCGACCTGCCTGTAATAAAACCATGCTGATCCTCAGGTACTGAAGGATTTATACAGGTATATCTATCTTTGTAAAGTAAATTGTTCGAATAGTTTAGCGAAATTAGAAAATGTACTTATAGGTCTATAGTTAACAGCGTTAGATCGGTTTCATTTCTTAAATACTAAATAAATAAATTAGGGGTGATTCTGGTAATCTTCCAAACCTTCTGAAAAGTTTACCTTCCTGTCGCCAGGGTGCATAGTCACGTACAAAGAAACAAGGTAATTCGTCATTTTCAGTTATTATATTTTATTTAAGTTTTTTGATACTCTCAAAACATCTAATTCGAATGCATGAACACAAAAATTAAAAGAAGAATTGAAAAATGCACAATGCGTATTGGAAAAGGCATCCCCGATTTCTTTTGGTCGATTAAATTCCTTACAGTCATGTTAGAAACAATCCTCCTGTTGTTAATTAAGCACTGGAACAACTTAAAATATCTGTTGATATTAATTTGAGCATCTACAAAGTAAGTATTGTATGCATTTCTAATTTCATGCTTTATGAGAGATCTCATTCGTTTGTATTTATTAAGATAACGTATTTTTTTTTCTTCTTTTCCATTTTTTGATGTAAAATTCTTTAAATTTAATATGTTGTTTTATTTGATTACTAAATCATTTTGAAAATTCCAATCGACTTACATCGCTATATAAAGACAAGAAGTTCACTTTACTAAAGTTACAGCAAAAAATCCTAGGCAGAAAATTTACCCATTCCCATACATGTATCAAAAATGATCTCATTTCGAGTTGTAGGTGAAAAGCATCAACACTAACCAAAGGTTTAGAACTGAGATGAGCATGCAATTCACATGACATATTACAAAGAACAAGATTCAGTATATTGCCGTACATATTTTGAATATATTCACAAAATCCCTTAGAGACGTTACTTTACAATGAATGTTTACTAATATGTCGGTTATTTTATATTGTGGACAATTGACATCTCCAAAAACAAGAACGTTTTTTGTTAGTCAGCTTAAAATTTATAGCCTTCCAAAAATCCATCATATCCCATATTAGGTGGTAACAAATATTGGCGATATAAATTGTGTAACTCCAGCGAAAGAAACTAATCAATGAGGATACATCCACCAAGGTAATTTGAATATTGTTCCTGAAAGCAACTTGGCAATCACTTCCAGTTGATCTCCCTACAATGTTAAGTCTCCTATAGCTTTTGAACATAACAAATTTAGAGTTCAGAATTTCCTCATCATTAATACTGTCATCTCACCATGTCTCTGTGAAGGTCTGTTGGATAAATCTAGTTTTCCGGTATTTCACCTTCGACTACCTACTAGTTCGTAACTTCTGCCTAGCCAAACAATATGGTTTTAGCTACAGAGGTGCTTTGATTTTGGCCAAAAACGCAATTTTAAACTTATCAGAGATCATTAGTTTCTGTCTACGTTGGAAAACCCTAGATGAGAGAACATCATCCACTAGCAGACTTTGATCAATCTGAGAAGAATCAAACTTTCCCACCCTAATTGTTCCGCAACCATCAGCGGAAATATCCAGCATTCGAACTAGATTATCAACCATTGTTACTGATGTTTGTATGCAACCTCCTGGATGATACATTCAGTATCTGGCGCTTTAATGAGATTTGCTTTAACAACCCGAGAAGTTATACTTTTCCCAACTCGCTTTATTATACATTGTGTAACTCATGGAGTTTGGTAAACTACAGCTTTAGGTAAGAACTGGTGGAAAAGTGAAGAGCTAACTTAGGATACTTGTTCTTTAAATATAGAAGCTCAGCTGTGTTTCTGGTATAAATTCATCGTTACAGATATTACAGAAGCTCATAATTTACGTTATCCAGAACAAAAGTATAACAAAGAGGACTGAACTATATGAACATATGTGTACAATATTTTTATAAACTCTATATTGAGTTATATCAGCAATATACTCAATAGAAAATAAAAACGAGTAATAAACCAAACAGAATAAGAAAGGAGAAAGGAAGAAGCGTTAGATGGAATAGTTGAGTGCATATAAACAATAATTTCATTGAATAGATAAATAATAGATAAATTGCGAGCACTGTAGAAGCGATTAGACTCACCAGATAATTAGTTTTCAGATGATATATTTTATCGTATAAAGACACTTATAGTACTCACAGAAACTACAATAAAACAAAAGAGGCAACAGCTATGTCTACACGATATAGTATACTTCATCTAAGGACTTTCAAGGTTCAAGAATGTAATAAATGTTACTGTTACTGGAGCTCAATATCAAAACATGATTACAAACTCTTTGTTTGACAGATGTCGAGAGCATATGGTTTCAACACGACGGTGACACATCTCATGCAGACGCAACAATAATTTCTAAGAGGAAATACCAATTGCTCGGCTAGATTATGCGGATTTAAAATCTCTGAATTTCTTCCTTTCGGGTTATTTATTTATTCTAAAAGAGAAAGAAATTATCCAGAAACAATTGATGATTTTATTTTTAGAATAAAAATACTGAAATATATCGTGCTAATTCTTTTTTCTTTTATTTCCGGATGTGAAGAGAAATCCTCCAATTTCTAAGGTAAGACACTCTAGCATGGTACAATATAGGATTCTCCAAAATTATTTCGAAATCGTTTCAAATATTTTACGAGCTAAAACTTCGAATAGGGTACATAAAATATCCTCGCCGGTAAATAGCAGTTGAAGCAATTTATTTTTTATACATCGTTAAACAGAGTGGTAAAGTTTTCTACATTTAGACGAACTTTATTTCAATAAACTTCTGTCATCCGACGCTATATTGGGGGCTCTTAGAACACATTGTTGCCAACCGTTTCCGTCTTGAGATTCTTATGAAACATATAACACTAAATCACAGCCAAAGATGTATCACATTGATACTCCTCTTTCTGTAATCTATTCAAATATGGAGATGATTTTTTAAGACGCATGTTTCTGTGGTACGTCTTAAATGTCCATTATTGGAGGGTGAAGAGTACAGTTCCGATTTTTATGAATAAGGAATGTTATAATACACACATAAGTGCCATTAGATTTTTATTAATAATATTAGTATCGAGTTGCAGCATGTTTTTGACGACTTAAAGAGAATAATAAACAATTGTCTAGAGAACAACGGAAAACGCATTTGCTTTAGTAGGATTAAAATTTTATATTTGTTATCTTTTAAAATAATAGTAGTTGTCATTCTTATTTAAAATGCCTTAATAAATTCATTTCAAGGGATTAAAAAAGTTTTAGAACTAATATCCTTTTAATAAGATATAAAAAAGACTCTTGTTTACTTTTCGCTTTTAAATTATATTTCTACGTGCTATTTATTCAAATATATTATTACATGCAGTTATAAGTATTCCAATGCTAATATGTATATACTTTATTTATGTTTATTTATATCCTAAAAGGATGTGGGAATCCATAAAAGAATTACGCGTTTAGAACCTCCTAAAAACAGATTTCTTAATAATAATAATATTTCTGCGCATCAAGTCCTTCGCAGCTCTGCATTTTACACTGCAACATCTCAGAGAAATTATACGACAGATCCGATAAGCGGTAGCTGTCAGCAGGATCTACAGTCGAATCCCTTCAGATACCGAGTAGTAATTTCTTTCCACGCGTACTGGTACGTCTGTATTGTTGCGTGCATCGCACAATTTGGGGTTTACATTTTATACGTATGTAAATAAATTTGTAGTGTAGGTATTTTTCACGTTCCTTTTTTGTAGGATTTCGGATGTTGTCGATGAAACGAGACCTTAACCAATATGAATAGACATTTGAAGATGTAATACAAGGTCGAGCAAGTACACTTCTCACGCTTACAGGTTCTTTAATGCGATTTCATAACACAAACTACACTAGGCCATGATATAATACGATTTTGCCACAAAGGTGAGTCAAAAATAGATAAAATTTCTTTCAGCTGAATTTAAAAAATTTAGAATTAAGGCTTAATAGATATTGAATGGTGTTTCTACATTTAATTCGACAAACTATACAATCGCAAATATCGCAACAAGGTTGTTTATAATCAAAAATTATTTTCAATTACTTTTAATTTATTTAAATGAACCGATGATTAAACTTAAGTCGACTAACGGTAGTTATATACTTTCGTGATCTCCAACTTACTTTTCATTGTTCTTGGATTAAACAAACAACGTCTTCCAATGCTATATTTTTCTCATCTAACTGGTTCAAATTGTAACTATTTTTTGTCATTTCTTTATTATATTTTAATCCAAGATGGGGTTTGACCCATGCAAAATTTATGGAAAAATTGAGATTAATTTAAATCCAATCTGCTGGATAATATGGTTTATCCTCCGACCTGATTGAAATGATGATTCCAGCACTTGTAACACTGATTGAGAATCTGACAGAATTATAACAAATTTTATTTCATCAATGGGAAAGGAATTCTAAGGCATGTAGAATGATGTAGGTTTCGTCTAAAAGTATAGTCGTATAGTTAACTTGAACTTCATCTTTCGATGCACCACAGTAAATATGTGTTGTGGAAGCATATTGATTCAACAACAATCACAACGTGCTACTGTTGATGAAATATTATTTTGAATATGTTGGATAGATAATATCAGTGTTATAGAAAAAATAAATGAATTTGGTGTTTGTATCAGCTGCTAAATTTGGTCGTGATGTATAGAAGTATCGCTGAAGACATCGCAAAGAGGCGCAGATAATTTTTCTATTCCAATACTTAGTTTTGAAGTATCAGAAATGATTCGATAACTTAGATGGTTACATTTTAATACAAGTACACTGGTTCGGTATGCTGTGGTGCATTGGTATAGATCGCATTGCTCCCAAACATATCCTCGATGCTTTATTTTGAATTTTATCCATCGTTTTCAACAAAAATTTTGTTGCTTCATAGAAGGTAACGCCATAATCTATAGTAAACCTATGCTTTGTAAAAAAGGAGACACCATGTTTTGATTATCATTCGCAAAATATACAGTCCGTTATACCGATTAATTCAAATGAAGTTTGGCCGTTACTATACGTAGTTCTAGGAATTTTACTATTTTTATTGTAATTGGTAATATGTGTTTAAGGGCTAACAGATATGGGTTTTTATACGCCAATTGATGCTGTTGGCTTAATTTCCTTATACATATATTTTCGTGACATCTTCTTCTTGTTCACTTAATTTACTTCCGAGGAAATAGGACCAAACGCACCTTGAGCATGTTGTATACACAAACTTTTACTTTAGAATAGTCAAAATCTTATGCTCGCATCTATAGGGAAATACATCCTATAACTAGCCCCTTTTATAATTCATAATCCAATTAATTCACTATTAATATTTGTAAGAGAATATGAAGAATGTGACAGAGAGGCATAACTTTTCTGTATCACAGAGATAGCAGCCAATGTATTTAATACACGGCTTCGGTTGAAGTTAGAGAAGAAAAGAAAACAGTAAAATCACCTAATTACCATGTCTCCTACAGAGTTGGAAAATATCTATGGAATCATGTTAAGTAATTATCATGAAAAACATGGTCGGTATTTTAAAAAGAGAAGGCGTATTTAAAACCTTCTCTTATCTTTCTATTCAAAATCTATACCAACTGAGGCTTGCATTTCCTGAATTTAAAGTGATCTTCATACCAGTGGATAAGTTCTGAGGGGAAGGGAGAAGGCATCCGCAAGCATAGTAAAACGTGCGAAATAATTCTCTGTATACCTTACATAACTTATAGATAGCTTAGCTTAATCAGTAAAATCAATACTATTTGCATCGTAATCCATGTTTGCAATACGAAATGTAAATACATGTACATATGAAAGTTGTTCGCTGTAATTATATGACACAAGTACAGATAATTAATTATAAACTATTGAAATAAATTTGTTTATAGCGAAAAAGACTTGCCTATTGCGAATTGTACAGCGTGATATTGATTAATTTTTTAGAAAATAAATGAAATATGAAGTGTCAATTCTGTCAGGATTGTGTTTTTGTGTGTGCATAATAGTATAAAGCATTCCATTACATATTGAAACGGTATAGAGTAGCGAATGTAAATAACCTACTTCCGCAAGTAATAATAATAATAAAGCTAGAGAATTTAATTTATCTGAAATGTCTGAAAGATCGTATTCTGTTAATAAAATAACGCTCAAGCAGAAACTCAAGATAGCATGAAATTATTGCATAGGAAAGTGTTACACATTATACATTTAACAGTAAATATATTATTGTTTTTAATTGATATACGATTTATTGAAAGATATAACAATATTAATGGCTAGAAAGTACGCGTCGGATTTATTAGCGAAATAAACATATCAATCGCTTGATCCTTTTGCAAAATTGAAATTACATTCCTTGTTAAAGCCGTTGATTTAAAAAGCAACAAATATTATACCTTCAATACAATTATCCATTGCACTAAATTAATCTCGAACCACCATTATCAGATCGTTTTAATTCGGAATTTTTTTGGCAGCGAAATTAAGACAAATTTGTAAAAACCGTACGTGGTTCTAGAAGATGGAATATAATTAGATGTTCGGACCGTGTTTGATATATATCCCGAGGCTCACAATTGGTAGCTAGGTCCAGCAAGTTTGTCGGCTTGGTAAATAATCACAGAACTGGATGCGCGGCTAACTTGATCTCAACAGATCAAAACGCGCGAATAGACTCAGTAAACAGCAATTAACCGGCAACTTAAAGCGTCCTAATCATGGGCCTTAACTTGCTACTTTGGCTCATAATAGCAGATCAACACTGTTTGTAGTTTCTCGCTACGTACAAAGAAAAAAAAAATCGGCGTAGGTACACAATAAAAATTATTTATGTACGTATCTTGATATTTTAGAACTTTTCTATTGTTTATTTATTTTAAAACTTAAATTAATTTGTTAGAAAATTCTACAGAAATAATCCGACGGTATCTGGTTCCTTACTTTATTTTATTTAATTTTGTTCTTCTTTTTTGATGTAATTGTTATATGTAAATAACGGCTACCGGTTTCGTGTAAATTTGCACATCCTCAGGCCAAGACGCTCCATAAAAGAACTATAAAACTAAGACAGATGCAAATAATACCACAACCAATATCACGGCTGCAAAATTACATTAAAAACCAAAACATGTTAAAATTATAAAAGGACGAAACAAGACAATAAAATATTTATTTTGCTGTCTTGTTATCTGTTTTAGCTTTATAATCCTTTTCTGGAGTGTCTTGGCCTGAGGATGTGCCAAACGAAACTGGTAGACTTTACTTAATAAAATTTGAAATACACCTTTACACCAATCCAATTGTATGAAATGTTTCCGGACTCAAGAGATGGCGCACGAAGGTTGAAATGGATTCATTGGTCGGCAAAGGCAACCAAAATTTCAGATGCCTCGTGTCAATAGTTGTTATTTAAGAGTGTGTTTTGTGTAGCAATTCAGGCGATTTCGCAAAAATGGATAAAATCGAATTTCGTGCAGTGATAAAACACTTCTAGATGGCTGGGAAAACGGCCACGGAAATTCGAAATATTTTGCTAGGAGTCATGGAGGATACACTCCATCATTCTCGACCATCAACTTCTCTGTGAGCGAGTTCAAATGTGACCGCACAAGCACAAGTGACGAACCAGGCAGTGGACGCCCAAAAACCGCTACTAACGATGAAGTGGTTGACAAGATTCATGATGTCGTGTTAGCCGATCGCCAACTGAAGCTGAAAGAGATAACACAGACAACAGGCATCTCGAAAGAACGCGTTGGCCATATCCTACACGAAATTTTAGGTATGAAAAAGTTTTCGGCGCGATGGGTACCGCGTTTTCTCACACCAGAGCAAGAAACGAAATCGGTTGACCGCTTCGAAGGAGTTTCTGACCAGGATCCAACGCAATCCAAGGGATTTCTTCATGCGTTTCGTAACCGTGGATGAGAATTGGATCCACCACTACATACCGGAGACCAAGAAATAGTCGAAGTAGTGAATCCATCGGCCGGAAAGGTCACGGCGACGATTTTTTGGGATTCCCAAGATGTTATTCTCATCGACTATCCGCAGAAGGGAAGGACGATTACGGGGCAATGCTACGGCGATTTATTAATCCGATTCGATGCAGTATTGGAGGAGAAACGGCCTTGTTTGCAGCGGAAAAGAGGGCTTCTCCACCACGACAATGCACCGGCTCATTCATCCCACGTCGTGTTGTTTCAATTTTTTAGTTGAGTGAAAACAGGACCCTATCTCACAGTACATCAAATTTAATTAAATACGCCTACTGGTTTCGTGCAAATTTGCACATCCTCAAACGCTCCAGAAAAGAACTATAAAATTAAGACAAATGCAAATAATACCACAACCAACATCACGATAATTAGATTAAAAGCCAACACGTTAAAATTGTATTAGGACTAAACAAGACAATAACATATTTATTTTGCTGTCTTGTTTTGTTTGTATACAATTTTGCTGCCGTCATGCTGGTTGTGGTATCGTTTTTGTATCTGTTTTAGCTTTATAGTCCTTTTCTGGAGTGTCTTGGCATGAGAATGTGCAAACTAGCACGAAACCGGTAGTCGTTATTTAATAAAACTTGAAAACCACACGTTGTTTCTGTTGGAGACTTTTTAAATGAAATAACAATAAAGAAACGTTGATGACTCGGTGTGAGTTCATATCAACCCTGTGTTGACTTGCGTCTCTTTTTGGCATTTTAATTTGGTGTGTACGTACGTATACAATTTTGCATCAGTTTTAATTCTGTGGTCCTTTCCTGGAGTGTCTTGGCCTGATGTGTAAATGTGCACGGGACCGGTAGTCGTTGATTAATTAAATTATTTGAGATATTATGAGATTGGTGCTGTTTTTTCCTTTTTCCTTTGTTCAATAAAAATTTACGATATTTTTTTTTGTGTTATTTCGGGCAAGAAAATAGAGCAGGACGTATCTTTTTTTAATTGCTGTTTTGGTGAATTTCGTAGGGTAATTTTTCCATTTCATCCAAAGTAATTTTATTGAAGATTATACGGTGTTAAATCCTTATTTATGACGGTCTTAAGAAAGAAAATTGGTTACCATAAACCGCTTTAGTATTGATTTAAAAGCTTTACGTTATAAACAATAATATAATTGGATTGGTGTAAAAGTGAAATAAAGAAGGTGTAAAGTATAATAGTAGTAAATTCGATAATATTTTTAAAGTAATAATTTATATAATTTTATTACGTGTGCGTTGTGGGTTGGTAAAGATTGTTTGGTTACGTTTATTTGTTGGTTGGTCAGACTATAAATACAATATTAAATTATAAATAAAATAAACAGTCTGTAATTATGTTCAAATTAGCTGGGGCAATTTTTTTGTTGCTTGAGAGAAATAATAAAAGCCTCTGTGTGTGCGTAGTTTACATTCAGAGTCTGTTCGAAAAGAGAAAAAGATAATTTATCGTCCTAGGCGGACAACGTTTTGATGCTTTAACATGTAATTTATAAATGATTTTGTTTTATAATACCTTTGTGTATCTTAAAGTCATCACAACCAAGAGCCAAAGCTCGAACGGAAAAGTAGGCAGGCAATTTACCATATGATATGTTTGCTTAGAGGCAAGGCTTTTGAAGTGTCGAAGCGTATTATCCGCGACGTACGTTTAAATCGAACGCCGGACAAGAATCGAACGAAACCAAAGCTTTCAGGAGGTCGGAGTAGTACGGGCGGCTTTAGCGGCCTAACACTAAAACAAGCTGGCCCTATAATTAAGGGAAACTCATTTGTGTTGGCCTGACACCTTAAAGATAGGCATTTAGTCAGCCGTCAGCGGCATCTTTGTACCTATAACCCCCTTCTTACGTCGCCGATTGCCGAACCATTCGCCTATATCTGCTCTAAAACAATCCAGCGGTTAACACACTGCTTTGAAATAATACAGAAGGCGGGGTCGGTTCTTTGCAGAGGTGATAGCGAACTTTGTGCTCCGCCCATGGACGCTGCTATCGCGTCGGTTAAGTCGTCGTTATATAGACGCCGTTTTACCATCTATATTTTCATTATAAAAGCGATCCCATCAAATTCCGTAAGAGAAAAATAATGGTAAAATGTTAGAATTGAAGCTAAGATTGAGGTCACCATTCTAAAAACAATAACAATTTTGGCCAAAACAGGCAATCGTTAATCCTTACCAAAATTTTCCTAGAAATTAATATTAATAATTAATTCTTAAAAGTTATAAAATAAATTAAAAATTTTAATTCAGAAGAAAATTTTAAAATAAGCTTTATATCATAAATATGTTCTTTTTTTCTTAAAACAAAACATATCCGAACGCAAGTTATTGACCATCGCTCTCTTCTTTGCAAGAGTCTCTTTGTTTCATTTTTTTTTATTTGCGTATTATTGAACACTATACCTGTATATTATACATGTGAAGGATTTCCAATTTTCAATTCGTACCGGTATCTGTGTTTAATCATGTTATCAATTTTGAAAATCTAGAATCTGATCTCTGACTGTAAGCCGGTAGAATTGAAGTATTGAACGTGAGCATAGTCCCTTCTTGATACTTATACGTGTTACTGTGTCGGCATTGTGTTTTATTAAAAAACCTTCCCGTATACCCTATAATATACCCATGAATTACTTTTAACTCACAAAAATGAGACAAGGAAAAAAAGAGCAAGCAAGGAATTGTCTTGTGGAATAAATTATACCAGACAATTTAAGCGTGTTTTTTTCTTGTTTTACTTGCCTGTCAATATAATTTTCAGTACCGAGAACGATGATAATTTCAAATTATCTCTTTTATTTATTAGAAAACCATAAAGTAACAGATAATATAACTAAGTCTAGAATAAGACTATATTTTTACAGCATTCAAATAAAACTTACATAATATCCAACATTGTTGATAATTTTAGATATTGTTGAAGTCCTGCGCTTTGAAAAGGATTACAAATTTCTAAAGATATTTCTTGAGATCCTTTATACAGGGTGTCTTATAAAATACGGAACATGAGAAGGTGTAATAATGTAGAACATAAATCAAAAAAAAAATTTGAATCAATTACGACGCGAACTTCAGAATTAAAAAAAAAACTGTCTACCTCTCAAAGGCTAAGAGTTCAATAACATGCTTACGTATTTAATATTTTTACAAATATTTCGGCTGTGAATAATAAAGAAAAGATAAAATTAGGTTTTCCAGTTTTCATACTTTTTTATTTTATTTCATGGACACCCTGTAGAAAAACTTCAGTTATTAATATTGTTGACACCCGTATATGGTTGAATAGAAATTATTTCTTTACAATTTACTTTTCCTTGATATAAAATTTTATCTAACATCTAATATTATTGATCGCAGACTGGTTTGAGTCTAATGGAGGAAATATGGTGAAAGTTTCAATTAGACGAATATGGAAAATAAATTACACATTAATTTTTTCATCCTACATCTTTTGTACTTTGCGGTGTCGGACTACCATTCACTTATTTTTGTCTTCCACAGTTTCCTCTTCTGAGCCAGTGGTTTGGCTTTAATCCACCCCATACTTCTTTTTTCTAATGTTCTATACATTTGTTCTTTCCAGGTGTTTCGGGATCTCCCTATTCTGTATTTGCCCTCTGTTTTGGCTTCAAAACACCTCTTTGTTATTTGATCTTCTTCCATTCTGCGTACATATCCAAGCCATCCCAGTTGTCTCTCCTCTAAGATTATTTATATTGATTTGATATTTAGATTATTAGTAATTGTCGTGTTTCTAATTTTGTCTCTCCTTGTTACTCCTTCTATTCTTCTTAGGAATCTCATTTCCATGACCGTAACTCAGCTTTTAATTCTATTCGTGGTTGTCCATGACTCATTGCCATATATTAATGTTGGTCTGACTAATTTTTTAAACACCTCTGTCTTTATTTGTTTTGGTATTTCTTTTTTATCAAATGTATTTCTTAATGTATTATATATTTTTGCGGATTTCCCTATTCTCTCATTTATTTCTTTCTCTATTCTCCCGTTGTCTTCAATTGTTGTTCCTAAGTAATTGTAACTTTTAACCTGTTACACATACACGAAATATTCTACTTTTCCGACGGCTTGAAGAGATTGGAGCACCGTTTGAAAAAGAGTATGAATCTTCAAGGATGCAACATCGAAAAATAAAAATAAAAAACTACACCAATACCGTGTTTTTCTTGTCGATTCCGGAAACATTTTAGGTCGTCCTCGTATAGTGTCTAAATTACTATATATAGCATTTTTCGGGAGAATTCCTTCGAATCAGACCGAATTTTCATACGTTAAAAATTATGTTTAAAAAAAAGTTTCAACCTGAATATCTGGTATGTACACATGTACATAAAAGTGTTATCATGCAGATTCTAAAAATCAATAACATCCCAAATAAGATTAAGGACTATTAATTGAAAGCCTTTAGAAAAATCATGAATGAAGATTTAGTGGAAGGATGTTTGCATAATATTAGTGATTTTTAAACAGAACACTCAAATTGCATAAATGTTGAATGAAAATGAATGAAATGAAATTAAATAAACGTGCATTTATTATTATCATTTATTATCCTTTAAGCAGGAACCAACGGTCTTTCCATAAGAGTATCTTCCCAAAATTATCAGATTGTATGAATAATATGAAAACCCAATAATTTTGTTTAAATCAATATTTGATTACCATGCAATCACCGCAGATAAAATAGACAAAGTGTATTTCAGTATTTTATTAATTAAACTTCCTAGCATTCAAAATCAATTGTCTTCTTTTAACTCTAGACAGTTAATTATTGCCCTTATTTTTCATCCCAACCCCTAAACCATTTTTTGACGGCTCATCCTTATATTTCATGTTATACGCGCTATCGTAGGGGTTGAAGGTAGCACTTAAAGCAGAAAATTTTAAAACTGCAAGTTTATAGGGTATAATACGATAATGGAGTTAACCAAAAAAATAGGAGCTCTCTATAACTTTCCTTTGCATTTTCATCGTCACAATTTTCAATCACTTTTACAAAAATAACAACAAATTCATGCAATAAGAATGCCCTTTAGGTTCAATTTTCGGATTAACCTCATTTACACTTGGAATCACAGTCCTATAATGACAAGATATACATAGATGTGGAAACATATGCATGTACGAGGGCGACCTGAGATGTTTTCGGAATCTGCAACAAAAACACGGTATTGGTGTCGTTTTTTATTTATGAATGAGCCGGTGCATTGTCGTGGTGGAAAAGAACTTTTTTCCCGCTGCAAACGAGTCCGTTTCTCCTCAATACTGCATCAAATCGGGTCAATAAATCGCTGTAGTATTGTCCTGTAATTGTCATTTCCTTCTGCAGATAGTGAATGAGGATCATGTATTGGGAATCCCAAGAGATGGTCGCTATGACCTTTCCGGACAATGGTTTTTGCTTTCTTCGGAGCCGATTCGCCCGGAAAAATCTACTACTTCGACTATTCCTTGATTTCCGGTATGTAGTGGTGGATCCAATTCTCATCCACGGTTACGAAACGCATGAAAAAATCTCTTGGATTGCATTGGATCATGGACACTCCTCCGAAACGGTCACCCGATTTCGTTTCCGGTACCCATCACGCCGAAAGCTTTATCATGCTCAAAATTTCGTATAGGATGCTGCTGCTACTGAAGCTGAAAGAGATACTTTCAGCTTCAGTCGGCGATCGGCTAGCACGACATCATGAATCTTGACCATTTCATTGTTGGTAGCGGCTTTTAGGCGTCCGCTGCGTGGTTTGTCACTTGTGCTTGTGCTGCCACGTTTGAACTCACTCAGTCAGAAGCTGATGGTCGAAAATGACGGAGTACATTCGCCATGAACTTCTAGCAAAATATTTCGAATTTCCGTGGCCGTTTTACCAGTCATACAGGAATGTTTTATCACTGCACAAAATTTGATTTTATTATACATATACATGCATTCGTACTTCACCTTGTATATGTAAGTAACTTTTAAATACACCAAATGGAATAATTTAATTATACCTTTGGGTTGTGATATTCCAGACATTTGTTTTTAATTTTGCCTTTTATGCTTCAAATTTGATTTTTGTAATTGTAATAGTTATAGGTCATTTTCGAATTAGAGGTTTATCAAAACACTTGTCCTAAATATCCCTACGCTTTTCATGGCTTGCTTTAAAAGGATAGAGGAAAGATCGTATCTTATTATTAATATCCGATAATTTTTGAAAGATTTAACGCGAACAAGTTGAGAGATGAGGCGGTGAGGAATAAATAAGAAAAAAGAAGAAGGAAGAAGGAGAAGAGGGAACATCAATAAAAAGGCCGCATAAGAAGTAGTTAATGCTTATTACGCTAAATTATAAAATAAAAATGATAAATTATTAATAACATCGGCTACGAATTTGGTAAATCGTGAGTGAAGGTCCCTTGTCGGTATTTTCTCCATCCTCATTCAACTTTTCCTTATTCTTTTTATCTGTTGCGTATTCTAGTTTATATAAAATAATAATTTATGAAGAAGAAACGCCGTGCTTTGTTTTAAATTTAATCTCGTAGCGAAGCCGGGCTCTGTAATTGGGATATATAAAGTCGAGAAAGCCTTAAGAGTTTGGATCACTAACACCTGTGTATAACCCCAGGCATACGCTTCATGTTGGCATCTCCCTGGGTTGTTAATAAAAAAAAGAAGCAATCTATTTACCATCAGGCTCTGACACAATACATACTATAAACTATATAAATTAAGTTTCTAATTAATAACCATAAAAGATCTATTATTACCAACACTAAAATTCGAATTATTACAAAACCGAATGGAATAATCTAAATTAATTTAAGAAATAATTACGAAGCTCTTTCAAAATTACCAAAAACCGATACTTAAAACAACTTTGCTTCAACTTTATAACTTAACAATTAAGAAGCAAACATTCGAAATCAACAAAAAATCTTTTATTTAAACAATTTATCTTCTCAGATAAAAAATACTGAGAGTTAAATCAATATACAGGATGTTTTATATCAGTTTTATACACGAGGGTGACCTTAAATGTTTCCGGAATCGGCAAGAGCAGCCCTCTTTATGGCAACTGTCAAAATTTCAGGCGTCTACTGTCAATAGTTGTTATTTAAGTGATAAAACACTTCTGAATGGCTGGAAAAATGGCCACGGAAATTCGAACTGTTTTCCTAGAGGTTCATGGCGGATGTACTCCATCATTTTCGACCATCAGCTTCTGGAGGAGCGAGTTCGAAGTGGCAGTGGACACCCAAAAACCGCTTCCAACGATGAAGTGGTCGACAAGATTCATGATGTCGTGTTATCCAATCGCCGATTGAAGCTGAAAGAAATAGCAAAGGCAACAGGCATCTCAGAAGAATTTTAAATTGTATTTGTTACAGATTTGATAGTTTCTTCCGTGCTACCTGCAACATGTCTTTGACCGGATATTAGACTGCAGGTGCAAAAAAATGCATCGTGATCTTCATTTAAAAAGTTTATAAAATATCGCTGTTCCTCCTAGTCCACTTTCTATCTCTGCTAAGTTCGAATGGTTCTTCTTCATATGAAAGGTAATCAATACTTGCTTGAAGTTTTCTACTTAAACCCAACCGCTTTCAAAATATTTAAGAGCAAATTATTATAATTTGACAATTCGCTTTTCACTTCAGGTATTATTTAAACAATAGGCCGGAAGTACCCAAACTTCATCCTGGCGACATTGTCAAAATATGTGTACAAATCGGGCATAGAAAAGAAAACAAATGTAAAGGGTGAGTTTGCTGATTGCCACACGTTATTTTAAAACGCGAAATAATTAATTTCTGAGTGATATTTGCTTTTTAATACAGCTACAGGGGAAACTCCGACTTCGCAGAAGTAGATTGTTGCAGAGGATTTGAGAATCCTTACAGCTTTTGAGCTCAGACCTGGATATCCATCTTTCCTCTTCGAAGTATTTTGCTTTGAGAAATGTTCATTGAAACAACGACTTTTAGAAAAGTGTAAACTTCTTGATGTAGCTCGAATGCATGATATAAGATGTGAAAGCCATCGTGAATTGCACTACGATAATAGGGCTTTTGCACAGCTTTTCGAAAAATCTAGCTCTCCGTGGCCCAGTTCTAATACGTTCTAATTCCAAATTCAATTTGAAAACTCATCATTTGTGATGCAAGTGCTTCCCTATGGTTGATTCAACGCCTAAATTCTTCTATAGGGACCAGATATTAATAGAGTTCAATGAGTACACATATTGATGCAGTTTTCTCAATCCAAACCATTTTCGATTATAAACTTGAGAAGCATTTTAAAGAAGTTTTGAGTGTTGGCATAAGTAAGCATACGCTTACTTACTGTCAATAGCCTCATCAAGTTGCAGATCAAATTGCGTGCCTTTTACTTTCTTAATTAATTAATAGTGTTGCTGAAGAAAGGTACCTTTGAAATTTAATTTCCCCGCCGATTCCCCCAGCATAATATTAACCATATCAAGAGCAGCTCTCCTGCGATGGTGTGAGGTTCTTTGCACTTTTCCAATCTTTATAAGACTTTCAAAGATAACAGTACTTTCCTTGGTACTGAGGTTTCTTTAGTAAACACATCTTTTACCATGTTAGAGTGATTGGTTCCGAAATCTCGCTTTACTTTACTTGGAAGCATACACTTGGGCGCTAGAACTTTTGAACAAAGCACACATTTCGGTCACTTTTCATTGTTTACTTTCTCTGAAATAAAGCCAAAATTTATTCGTGTGTTTTTTGCTATCCTTTCACTTGTTGATACTGATTTTCAGAAATTCTTCTCGACGCCCTTATGTCCTCTCTAGGGGGCCCTGGAGTGTCACGGGGCACTCTTAGGGAACCTTCAACAGGCAGTTGAACTGTTATTCGATTGATGGTTTGTCGGTTTGTTCTTAAGTGAATTAGTTTTATTTACATAGCACTTAAATTAAAACAGTTTTGTGTAAAGGTTTCGTGTATTTCTTTTTGTAGTGAAAGTCTTAAATAATCTCAATTTGCTCTAAAATGAAAAGTTTTTGATAAAATAAAGGCGTTTTTCGTAGTTGATGTCTTTAATATTCGTTATTCATTTGTACTTAAAAGATATACGTCACATACTG
Organism: Trypoxylus dichotomus; assembly: GCA_023509865.1. Classification (NCBI taxonomy): domain Eukaryota; kingdom Metazoa; phylum Arthropoda; class Insecta; order Coleoptera; family Scarabaeidae; genus Trypoxylus; species Trypoxylus dichotomus. Next base: position 6,113,942 of record CM042083.1, on the reverse strand, counting down.
AAAGAATATAAATTATCATACTTAGCAACATTGTATTTACCACAAGAATCTGCATAAAAAGGAGTGTATTTCCTATTTGACATTAATCCTTAACAAATCCGCTACAAAATCTATACTTTTCCGTAGTAAATCTTTAAATATGGTAATAAAATAAGACGGTTCTTTTAACTGGGAAAGAAAGATTTTTTTCATTGTTTGGCGATGTCTTGAAGACGCAAAAATATGTATTGATGTACGCGTACGCTTTCAGAGAATTTACATCTAAGAGCATAAGGGACACAATGCTATCTCTCAGTTGTATATATATCGTGGTCATAAAAATAATTCAAAGTTAACAATACCTCAAGACGATTTTCCATTTTACAACTCATCACATGAAGAGAAGGCACCGCGCTCTGTAGTATTTAAGCGTATATATATATAAAGCAGACAGCATGGCGGCAGTCCACAAGAAACAAAGGCGCTCACAACGAGTCCAGTTTTTTGTGTGTAATCAAAAACATTCCTTTACCGTGTTATGTTCAGGTAAAACCAGGTGTCAAGGATCTAAATTTTACATCTCTTATATCCTATCCAATCTCGGCTAGTAGTTTCATTTTTAAATGCTTTCAATAATTTACAAAATATTATCCACTTTTAACCCGGCATGTTATTAGCTACTTGTCTTATATGATTTGTACTATTTATTAAAAAGTGTTCCAATTGTGCATTTCTTAATGGAAACATAATAATAAAGTTTTCCAATATTTTCTTTCTTTGTTTTGGAATGGGAATAATTTATGTCGGTCAAAATATTTTAATTTCCGGATAATTCTTAAATTCCTTAAAGGAATCGTCATTATAATGAAAGAAGAAATATATCTAAGTCTCTTCGTAATCTAGTCTAAACCCTTAATGTAATCGAACATATACATATATAAGGGGGAAATTGATCAGATCAAATTGAGCGGCAGGCAAAAGAGAACTGGTAGAATACGCCCACATAACACCTGGTGACCTGGCCTCAACTCATCCTCGATCAGTTTCAAGATTTATGTAGAACCAATTCTCTCCACGTCTTTTGATAATGAGAGGGCAACACGGCCTATATAAGCCGCGGGATATTACACATAGTTGTCACCTCAGCATCGGTAGAAATTATTAATTCGCTTTTTTTTTTCTTCTTTTCTTGTCACGTTTCAGATGTCGCGATACGAAAATTTACGCAGAAAATTAGAGGAATGCCCGCTAACGCTTAAAAATAAATTGTTTGTGCTTAACGCAAAAAAAGGACGCGCTATATTATGTTTTTTTTAATGAATAATACTTCCCGGAAAGATATGCTTTAACATTACAAATTTACTTTATTTATTGAATTTAATCCGTGTAAATACCTTCTAGGATGTTTTAGTTGTTATTAGTAGAGCGCACAAACTTTGACATATACCATAGGTGTACTAAATAATTAATAATTAATAATAAGTATACACCATGTAAAGTGTATATATTTTATTTGAAATTATACATGTACTAAAAATAAAATATATGCATTTTTCAAATTCATCCTCAGATCTACGTGACTACATCTTTTATATTAAATAAAATAGTTCTCTTTATTTTGACAGATGAACGATGTTTTGAAGATAACACTTTAGGACTGCTTTAAATCATTTAATTTGCCAACTTCCTCCACTATTTCTTATCCTTTATCTTTGCCAACATCACTGCTTTAGTCCATGTCTTACCCCTGCTTTCCAAAATTTTCGCTATTACATTGTCCCAAGTCAGTCCAGGCCTTCCTTTTCTCTTGTTTTTCGCAATATTTGCTTTCCATATTCTTGCAGGTTGTCCCTCATTATCCATTCTTTACAGATGCCTCCACCATTCATAATTTTTATTATCCACCAGGTCTGCATCCAGTAATAGGATAACAAAATAAAATTAGTATGTATACATACGTATAATATGTGTAAAGATGATTACAAAAGTAATATTTACACGGAATGTGTGATAGCCCATTTAGCAGTAGTAGTTGACACCTCACGTGAAATAATCATCAGTTTCATAGTTGCCAATCCTGGACAGTAGCCAAGTTGGTGCCCCCCTCATTATATTAGTTCTTCCAAATGGAATCACAAATGTTGAATTGTATCTCGAATTGTAGCGTCGTACTAGAAAGGATAACCGCTCAAGGAGGTAGGAGCAATCAATAGTGTCGAGACAACATATCCTGTGATATACCTCTCTCAGGATAACACCCTATGCTTACAAGCTTCTTAATTGGTGTACTTGTAGAGTATGTACTTAATTTAAGCTACAAACATCACACACTTCTTACAAAATCTTTAGATTAATAATAAAATAAATGTTATAAAGACAAATGCTACACCACCATGTGCTTACTGTTTCTAAATACTTTTATAGATTGTTTCCATTTTAGATAATTTAGAATAAAAAATAATTACAATTAAATTTACCTTTATTACCCTGCAGTCTATTTATTGTAAATATGGATAATAAATACTTTTATTTTTGTTCTTACACTAATTCGAAGCGGTTTCATGTTTTAAAATCGACATTTACACTTAGCGTAAGTTTCTATAACACATGGGCTGAAAAGTCCCGGGCCTAACACATAGATGACGCTAGTTTTATTGCAGTCACCTTTCTCTCATTTAGTACTAACCTTCAAAAGACAGCTGTTAAAATTTCATGATATTCTATTCATTAGTTTGTGAGTTATTGTGCTAAGAGTCACGCTACTTTTATTATTTTCAAAGCAATGGATTAAAAACAATTTCGTGTTTTAATTTTACACTGCTTCTTGATGGGAAAAATACCGTTCAAGCGAAGCAATGGCTTGAAAAGTGTTATGGGGACTCCACTCCATGAGAAACAACAATAAAACGTTGGTTTGCTGACTTCAAACGTGGTCGTAGAGACACCGATGATGCAGAACGCAGTGGACGTCCAAATGAGGCGGTAACACCAGAAAACATCAAAAAATTCCACAAAATCGTTTTGAATGATCGAAAAGTGAAGTTGCGTGAGTTAGCTGACATCGTGAAGATATCAAAAGAACGTATTGGCTTTATATTGCATGAGCATTTGACTATGAGAAAGCTCTGTTCAAAGTGGGTGCCGCGTTTGCTCACTGTTGACCAAAAATAAGAACGTGTTGATGATTCTGAGCAGTGTTTGGCCATGTGTAAACGTAACAAACCGGAATTTTTGCGTCGATATGTGACAATGGATGAAACATGGATCCATCACTTCACTCTGGAATCAAAACGATCGTCATCTGAGTGGACAGCAACTGGTGAACCTCGCCCAAAGCGCCCGAAAGCACAACAATCGGCTGGAAAGGTTATGGCTTCGGTATTTTGGGATGTGCGTGATGTAATATTCATCGACTATCTTGAGAAAGGAAATACCATCAACAGTGAACATTATATAGCGTTATTGGAGCGTTTGAAGGCCGAAATTGCAAAGAAACGACCGCATATGGCAAAGAAGAAAATTTTGTTTCATCAAGACAACGTACCGTGTAACAAGTCAATCAAAACAATGGCAAAACTACATGAATTGAACTTCGAATTGCTCTCACATCCACCGTATTCGCCAGACTTGGCTCCCAGCGACTACTGGCTGTTCGCAGACCTCAAAAAAGTGCTCGCCGGTAAGAAATTTCTCACGAATGAAGAGGTTATCGCTGAAACTGAGGCCTATTTTGAGGCAAAAGATAAATCGTTCTACAAAAGTGGTATTGAAATATTAGAGCGGCGCTGGAATGATTGCGTTGCTCTTGATGGAGATTACCAAAAAAACCGTGTTTTCTTTGTTAGGCCCGGGACTTTTCAGCCCATGTGTTAGTTCTATATGACTTTTTAAACAGAAAATTTGGTTTTCTTAATATATTTTGAACTACAAAGAAACACAAATGCAAGAGAACATAACATTAAAAAAAATTATTACATTTTATACAGAGAATATTTACAATAATGGTAACTGAAAACAGCGGTCCATTAACACAAAATTAATAGATAAAATAAATACCTAAAGAATGTATATTTCTTTCTAAACTTAGTGGTGTTAAGTCCTCTGTTCCAAATAACACTTAGTTTTCGCAGATTTTAGTTTGTTAACGGTATTGTTTATTATTGGCATACACTCCTCTTGCCAATATTCCCCAAAGATTTATGATCGGCTTCAGATCAGGCGAGGGAGTAGGCCATTGTAATAATTGATTTTCTATTGATGAAACTACTTCTTTCTCTGGAATTATGCATAGCCACATTGTCAATTGTTCATCAAAGTCTATCGCAATCATTTCCAGTAGTCGTACGTAAGAATTAGAATTCATTCGCGTAAAAATAAAACATACACTACCGCCTCCAAAATTTTGGCCCATCGCAACGTCTGTATTCTTGAGCAGATTGTACCAATAACATTTGAAACCATCAGGCCCGTCCAAAATATGATTTTATTCTACTTATGATTTTGCTCAAGTTTCAGTCTTGTCTGTTTATGTATCTCTTTTAAGGGTGGTTTTGAAACCTCTTTTAGCCACCGAAAACATCTACTAGGGGATAAAATTTGTTGTACACGTCTGTTTGTTACCGATAAATTTAAATTACATTTTATTTGTTGCGCGGTTACATTACCAGAAGAGCCTAACCATAATATTATATGGAATTATAGAAATTTCGCTCGTATTTATACGTTTATATTGCAGATACTTCCCCTGCATGTCTAATAGTTGTGATATTGACAAAATAATGTCTCTGTTATTTCTTTACGTTTAGCAAGTTCTGTGTAATCCCTAACTCATACCGTTACTAAATATTTATAGGGGAATTATAAAATTATATGGAACTATATAAATTTCATTGAGTGTGGATAACTACATTAGAAATTATTTTAATTTATTAAAGTATGCGCGTTGAATGACTCAAGACTTTTTTATTGCAACGTAATACAGTGTAGAGGTTGCAAACCAACTGTCTGCGGACTTTTAGTCCCCTTTTAAAAACAATCATCTTTATTTAAGCTTTAATCGCGTGATAACAATCACAACAGCCTTTTTCATGCCTTTCTTTCAAGTCCTATATAGGCGCAGGCTTTTTCATAAAACAATTTTGCCGCCACCTGTTATATGCAGCGTAGAATAGTTTTCTTATGTAATTAAGGACGCCTCATTCCAAAAAGTCGGAATTTATTTAATTTTTAAAGCGGCGGTGGTCTAGCTATTGTATCTTAAAACGTGTGAAAATGCACAATCTACGCTATAGAGCCGATACAATAGGTGGTCGATTGCTACACAAATTTTTAAATGGACTTTTTCAGCGGAATAAGGCGACGTGGATAAATTTCCAGCTCATTGTCAGGGTTGATTATATAACGGATGTGCATAAAATCACCTGAAATATCGTCTCAGGGATGCTTCATTTATTTTATTTTATTTTTCACATCAAAAGGAACTACTTGCATTGCAATGATATTTGTTTTATACCGTGTATTTACTTACAGATGAAACTCACGTGATCTCTGATTTCCATTCCTAACATATTTGACTAAGAACCCACCAAGCCAATATTTAGCAGATGACTTATACACCCGGATGATCTTTACTATTATTCACCATACGTACAATTTTTGGGACACTGTTACCGTACCTTCGTCTACGGAATTACCTCCAAAAAAACATGTCTTTATTTCTTAAATCATTTTATATACATATTCGCATAATTTTTAAAAGTTTCCTGTGTTTCTTATTCAACCATCTGGACAAAAAATGTATAAAACACTAACGTTCTTTTAGGAATGAAATTTAATCTATAGATAAAACAAACAAATATATATTCCGATTTATTACATACTACTAAATAACAAATTGATATGTATTGAATATTACTAACTATATTACTTAATTACGAGAGCGACCTGAAATGTTTTCAGAATCGGTAAGAGATGGGACACGAAAGTTGTGAAAACTGTCAAAATTTCTGTCTAATAGTTGTTGTTTAAGGGTATGTTTTGTGTAGCAAATTCAGACTGTTTCGCAAAAATAGATAAAATCGAATTTCGTGCAGTGATAAAACATTTCTGGGTGGCTGTGAAAACGGTCACAGAAATTCGAAATATTTTGCTAGAAGTTCATAGCGGATGTACTCCGTCATTTTCGACACATTTTCAGCTTCTGTATGAGCGAGTTCAAACGTGACCACAAATGACGAACCACGCAGTGAACCCCCAAAAACCGTTACCAAGATTCATGATGTCGTGTTAACCGATCGCCGAAGACAACAGGCATCTCAGAAGAACGCGTTGGCCATGTCCTACACGAAATTTTGGGTATGAAAAAGCTTTCGGCGCGATCGGTACCGCGTTTGCTCACACCGGAGAAAAACGAAATCGGGTGACCGTTTCGGAGTAGTGTCTGGCCAGGATCCAATGCAATCCAAGGGATTGCTTCATGCGTTTCGTAACAGTGGATGAGACTTGGATCACCACTAGATATCGGAGACTAAGGAACAGTCGAAGCAGTGGACTTTTCCGTGTAAATCGGTTCATCGAAGGGAAGGACGATCACGCGGCAATACTACAGCGATTTATTGGCCTAAATCGATGCTGTATTGAAGGAGAAACGGCCTCGTTTGCAGCGGGAAAAGGAGCTATTGCACCACGACAATGCTCATTCATCGCGCATCGTCGTGTTCAAATTGAATGAGTTTCGCTACGAATTAGTCTCTCATCATCTATATTTTGTCGTATGTCACTGGCGCTACTGCTACACTTGTACCACAGCAACACAGTCTTCTCAAAATCATCATCGGTAAAATGCACACCTCGTGATGTAGTCGGAATTTGAGATATTTTTCAAGCAACATGATTCGTAGTACCTAGCAGATATAGTTACACTAACACCGACATTTCGTCTGACATAGTACGCGTACAGTTTAATAATAATATATGTTTTATTCAATAGTGCCAATAAAGCGTTGAACAAATCAATACAAATACATGTAAATTCAATAAATATAAACAATAAGGACACACTGTAGAAACATCTAGACAAACTAACAATTATTTACAACATTGATTAATATTTTTGTGGACATATAAAATTTAAATTTATTTAAAAAAAATTCTGCAACCGAATAGAGCGTCATTTCCTGAAGACATGCCTGCAGTTGGGACTTAAACTTGTTGACTTCACAACGTTTCAGTTCGTGCAGTTGTATACTTTAACAACCTGAGTCGTCACTTTTGAAAACTGTTGTTTATGGAGGCAATAGTGTCCTACCTTGATACCGCGATTGTGATGCGTATGCGTCATTTCTTCGTTTTTAAACAGTTTATAACTTTCATCCACAAAAATCGCGCACTCAAGTATGTAAATTGCAGGCAAAGTAAGTGTTTTATGTTATTTAAACAGGTCTTTGCACGATGCTCTAGGATGCGGTTGAAAAACACTTCGAACACTGGATTTTTGTAATTTAAAAATTTTGTCAGCGTCCACAGATGCACCCCAAAATATAATACCATACCAAATTTTGTTATGAACATAGGCATAATTAGGCATCAAATCCAGCATGGATATTTGTAGATCGAGCTACCACACGAAGCACATACCCAGAAGAGGCCAAATCTGTCGACAGGGATTCAACATGTTTCTTCCAGTTCAACCGGCTATCAATGGTCAGTCCAAGAGATCTAGTATTCTCGCAAGTGATGAGTATCTTGTCTTCACTTTATGGTGGGCTATTTTCGTTTAAACTCGCCATTTCTCGAAAACTAATGAGTTGAATGTTTGGTACTTCTTAACTCGAGAGTATACAGAGAGAAATTTAAAAATAAAGGTAGAGTATCTTTGAGTTGTTCGAGGAACTTCAAGGATAGAAGACTTAGCGACATAGTGGAACCCAGTAACCGGTACGACAATGACAAACGGCCATGAAAGTCTGAGAAACTATTTAATATCCTACCCTATCTAATTTTATTTGTCAGAATTTTGTAGATGAAAATCTATGTAGGGATTTTATTTTTGAGTATTACCACACTGCTAAATGGGTTGCATAAGTCAAAGAAGTCACGTGAGTTTCGTTTCTAAGTAAATACACTGTATAAAAAATTAGTTGGTAAATACATAATTTATTCTATTTTCAATTACTTAAACTAGGCAACCAATATATCACTTCCAGTTTGTAAATTTTAATTTCCTAGGATAATTCCGAATACTACACTTCAATACAATAACATTTCTCTTTCTCGTTCCTCTTCAACGTTATCGTCTTCGTCCACTTTTAACGACCACTAGAAGATGGGAATCTTTTAAAAAGCGTAAAAAATTTACGGTTTCATGACGCCGGCAGACTGCAAATTCTTTTGGCGAACTTATATTTGCGGTGAACGCATAAACGATCTTTATTCTGTGTTTACCGCAACGTTAATGTAAATAACGAAAAAAGGAAGCCGTAGTCCAATGAAAAAATGGACATTTTCGGTTTTACAACGTAGCCAATAATGTAATTAAATTAGTCCGTAGGAAAGATGCTGCAAGAAAGCGTGTCCTCAGTTTACTTGGTATTATTTAATCCAATTTATGTAGTGTTTCTATATAATCGTGTAAGAAGAATTATATAAAGTATGAAGTTATGTTATTATAAATCTATATATTCTTTTTATGGAAATGTTTTCTGGAGGTGTCAGTACTTTTTTAATTAAAAAGAAGTTAGAAGTTCTTCTTCAAAATTTTTATCTAACCCAAGGATACAGGTTTATTTAAATTAAATGTACACCTTCTCAATTTGCGTCATTATCAATCGTCAATTAAGGTGCAATTAACAAAAGAAAATTGCAATTATAATAGTCTTTACTGAGACACCTGTACATCTTTACAAATTTTGGAGAACAATTTATCGTATTTTTCCTACTATAAAACGCATATTTTATAATAATAATTGTGATAAACTATCAAGGTCATGCTGTGCTATCATGCAAAAAGGCGGCCGCATAAACACCACACTTAAAATAAAATTTGAATCATCCAATAATTAAAAATCTTTATGCAAACATTTTCTACGTCGGTCTAAATTCTCGTTAGATGAACTATCCACATCCACATCAACAACGACTCTTTTGGATTTGGTAAATAAAAACGGAGAGCCATTCTAATCACTGCCAGGAGAAGTTGCTAAAGTAAGCAAAGAAACAACGTGAACACCATTAAAAGCCGGGTAGCAATCGTAGCTAGTAGAAATTAGAGATTTTTTTTTCTGATCCTGCATTATGGAATACTTTCTGCATATCATTCTAAACTCGTCAAATATTCGAGTTTTCTGTTAATAAAAGGAAGCATCCTCGCATTAGTTGAAAAAGTTGAGCAATGCTGAAGTCGTTGAGAAAAATTGGTTCGATTTACCCCGTTAAAAATGGTGGCGCTTTTTAAATAAAGAAATAAGTCTGCTTCAAGTAATTGGCGTCTACGAAGGATATTCTGAAATGCTGTGGAAATCTAATAAGAGCCCTCACAATGCACGCAAAATTCAACTTTGGTGCATTAGCCTGGTGGAACAACTAAACATTTATTAAGACGGTAAAATTGCTTTCGGAATTTGATCCAGAACATATCACAAGGGCACAAAGTGAATCTCTGGGACTGATCTAAGCAATAAGCTAAAAGATAAATTAATAAATTTGATGGGAAATGTGACTTCAAGCAAAATTGTCGAAATAACATAAAACGCTAAATATTTTTCTATAATCGCCGTACCTAAGCTGTCGCTTTTAACTCCATCCAAAATAAATTTGAAATTTAAGAATTTTTTATTGTCTTTTTTTTTAAGTTAATGATTCAAACGTAGAAGATTTGATAGAATTTATTCTAACAGATTTAAAAAAGTTAAAAAACAATTGTACAAGAACTTTACCCTTTCTAATTCTACAAAGTGTTGGAAAATGCAAAAGAAGAACTAACTATAAAGCCATTGAGTGCTAGTAAGTGGTCAAGTGGAATGGATGGATTAAAGTTTTTACGTTTTCAACTTTGCATACTCTATGAAGCTTTATCCGAAAAAAGCGGTTAGTCAAAGGGGTTAGTCAAAAATATTAAAAATTACAAGTTCATATGATATATGCAACTACCATACAAGTGAAAAGTTATAAACAATTTGGATACGATCAAATGAAAATTGGTGCTAATGAGATTTCAGATAATTTGTCTGTAAAACATTGTTCCAAATAATAGAGAGATATCCTAAAATATGCGATTTAATTCTTTAGCATTGTTATCAGAAATCGTATAATAAGTGAAAAGTTATGAATAATCCTGATATGATCAGATGAAAATTGCTGCTAATAAGATTACTAATCTTGACTGCAGTACAGAATTTCCTGTCAAAGCTGAAGCTAAATCCAGAAGGAAAAGAGAGTCAATTCAATTATGAAGAAGCTGTCCATGAACCCTTATTAGAGGAGAATAAATTTAAAATAAACTTTTTCTATTATATTCTGGATAATCCCTTCAATTCTTTAAACAAACGATTTTCGCTTTTGGAAACTTTCAGTTTTTATATGACATTTTAAAATTCAAAGATATCGATGATACAACGCTACAAAATTATTTTTGTGATAGTCTCCATTCAATACGATAGAAATGCAAATTATCTTTAAGAACTCGATTATTTGTGCTTTAAATTCATGAAAGGACATGGCTACAGAAACTACTCTAGCCCAAAAATTTCATAGTTTTGCAATATCGACAGAAAGAAAATTATGTTTTAACTATGGATAAGGTGCATTTAACTTTTGATTTTCCTTCAAACCGAATTATATATTTAAAGTGGACGAAATTAGTGGTGATCCAAATAGGTCACCAAAAAATTTCAGAGAAAAATAAAATTCCTCATGGTATTTTTATCCATGTTCAAGAGAAAGGTTGGATGACGAAACAGGAATAAAATTACTTATAGATGCGAAAGATATAGACCAAGCAGAAGCAAAAAGTTGAAGATGCAATTTTAGAAACGAAATGATAAACAATGAAAGAATTAGAAAATATCTTTACACACTAAAATACTTTTGTTCTCAAAATTCATCGTAAAAAATTGAGGTATGAAGGTAATATAAGTTCTTGTCTATATTTTTTAGAATACTTTTTCTTACTGGATATCGTGTTTGGGCTATAGATTTTAGGAACGCTCCGAAAGCTAATTGACAATCAATACCGGAAAGAAAATATTTATGCGTTTAAATATTTTAAAGCTTCTTTAATTTGAAGAGGTTATACGAAAACTTACTAATGCACAGGTTATTCCATTTGAAAAAAAAAGTCCGCACTCAAAATTGCCATAAATTGAAAACATTTTCATGAAATAAAAAGCTTCACCCCCAATCTGCCCATCAAAATTTCAAGAAAATCTTTTTATTTTTTCCTCATTCGTCTAGAGATATAATTTATGGAATAGACCATTTCTCAATTAAAAGTATATACAGTATAATCCGCTTATAATAGACTCGGATATAATGGACAAAGTTTTTAGGGCCCGATTTCAATCCTATTTAAGCACGTGTATTTTAATTTATGTTATAATGGATTCGTTTATAACGGACTTTCTATCTTATGGACTATGAAATCATGTGTTTTGGTAATTCCCCTAAATATATATAATAAAATTAGTCATTTTCTTTGAAATTCAAATCATTTAAGCTGGTTCTTTCAACTGCATATGCGCTTTTTTAAAATAACATTTAGATAACATTGCAAATCATTTTCATTAAATGAAAAATTAAACATTATTGAAGCAATTAAAAGTGCCAAATCGTAAAGTCCAATGTGTAAAACTTTAAATAAGTCAGCAAGACGAATTGCATAAAAATGCCAACAAGAAAAAACTACGTGGTTCGTTACGTGTTAGTGGATACAATGTTATTTAAATGGTTTCAGCAGCAAAGACCAAATAATATTCCAGTGAGTGGGGTAATGTTACAATTGCAAACCGAATAATTTGGAAAATTTGCGATGATTTGAAGTGCAGTAGTGGATTGTTAAACAGACAGAAAAAACTACATGCAGTAGCTTTCAATAAAATAAGTGGCGAATCAGGTTTTGCTGATAAAACGGCCACCAACCAGTGGTTTGTAGGTGCTCGGCCATCAACAGATGTTGTGTGCAAATAGTTCGAGTTCAAAAGACTTCAAAAGTTTTGAAACTCTACCTGTAGATTACACATTCAATAAAAAGCCACAGATTACGTCATTTCTTTTTGAAAATTATCCGAAGAAATGGAACCTTGAATTAAATAAAGAAATAATTGTCGAGTCCACCCTCATGTAGAATTGAACAACATAAAACTTGCATCTTTTCTACCACAATCAACGTCAGTTTTACAACCGATGAACCTTTAAAAAAGAATTACTCTTTAGATGCAAGTAACAGATCAGAATGCGTCGATTTCTATTTCAGTTTCTATCATAATTCTTCACAATTCGTGCTTCAAAGTGTTAACAGGTACGATTAGAAAATATCTTCATGACGTTGGTATAATAAAAAATGGAGATTCAGAAGTTTTCGACGATAATTTTGACCCAGAAGATGATCTTACATTAAGTCAATTATTAAAAATCGAGATGTTTCTACGTGAAAACATCTAGTTTAAAGATTATGTCAATGTCGGCAACGATGTCACTACAAAACATCTATTAGTTAAGCGTTAGTTGACGAAGTGATGGGACAATGCAGTGAAGGAGTTTCGTTGGATAGTGAGGATGATGGAACAGATATAAAAGTCATATTAACAAATGAGGCAATAAAATGAAGGAAAACTTCAATTGCTTTTTTTTCAATATTAAAAGGATTTTCTAGATAATTTAAACAAGATGCATAGAGTTTTGTCGTAGTAGCTTATTCAAAACACTTCTATTGAAACAAAAATTACAATTAAATTTTTTGAAAGAAGTACTTCTCCATTATTAATACATACATATTGCACATATAATATTCGTACATACATACGTTTATATATTATATATAATTTTACTATTATATATATCTCCTCCTTCCTATATAGTGAACAATCGGATATAATGGGCAATTATAGGAGGTGCCTTGGAGTTCATTATAAACGGATTATACTGTATTTATTGGTAATCGAAATTTAAAGAAGGTCCAAAATTCCTACGTCGTTTCAAAACAAATAAATAATAGCTAGTCAATGTATATGTCAACGATTACCTCTAAATAATGTTTACCTCTCTATAACGGATTGAGATATAAAACCTTCCTTATATAGGTAGTTTATACATACAACAACAGAAGAAATAGGTGAACATTTTTCGGTTTATAATTGAATGTGTTAATGCTATAAGTTTTAAATTTGACTTGCTCCTTATACCAGTGAATTAGTTTATTTTATCTATTATTAATGTTAATGCCTTGTGATGGTATAGAATGGTACTAAGTTTGTTTGAAGCCTGTGAAGAATTAAGAGCTTTTTTTGATTAGTAATATTAAAGGGACTACAAATATTTGCCGATCTTTTATGATAAATGAGATCTTAAATAATAATATAAATAACTTCTAAATTATTTTATTTGGTTTTAAATTTATTGGGACCTCTTAAAACCAAACACCTCCCTACAATGGTCATGCTAGTTTTTCCTTGATTTGATGGAATTTACTTAGTTGAAAATTTGATTAAAATAAAACAAAATTAAATGAATTTTTAAATATTTATTTATTCATTTATAATATAATAGATACGATTATTACAGCTATATCCGTCATTAATATACATACAATTAAAATGTTTTCTGCTTTATTAATTACTAAATAGTAAGAACGATCCGATTTATACGTTGAGCGTGTCCCCGGAAGAACATGAAGTGTTGTCTAGATTTTCCTCGCGATTTTTCGAGATCACACTTATCGGTCGTAAGGTTTTATTTAACCGTCTATCACATTCACGATCGAAATCGAAATCTACAGTTCCACTAGCATGTACAGGGCTGGACATAGGCATCGTATATTGCACGGGTATTGGCACAGGGTGGCACGAGCTCGGAAAAAGGGCGCTAGGTACAATAGGGTGCGGTTTTATAACGCCCGGAGACGTTAGATTCATCGTACTAGCACTATTCATCGACATTAAAGCAGCGGCGTATTCGAAAAGTGCTGCTTGTTGAGCGACTAAGAATTCGTCCCTATTTATTTCATCTACTCTCGAAGACGACGACGGTGATGGAAGTATGGTCGGCCAGGGAAGCCTTGGTAAAGAATGCGTGCTACATCCTGAAGGTATAAGCGGAGTTGGATGAATAGGATTCATCGTTTGATTTGGTTTATTATCCGATATTAGACTATCTATACTAAATGATTTGATCGGTGTTGTCGACTGAGTAATCGCTGGCAAGCTTAGATTTAATCTAACGTTCATATTAGGACATTGACTTTGAGGAACTCTCGGTAGAAACGTTGAGGAACTAGGCGTCGCTAAAGACAAGCTACTAAATGAGCTACTCTGCAGTTTACTTAAGCTATCCAATTCTTCATGGACGTGCTTGGGCAGCTTAAACCTTTTCCTCCTCCTCAAAAAGCTCCCGTTCTCGAACATGTCTAGGGCAGACGGATGCAGCGCCCAAAAGGCACCCTTACCGGGTCTATCTGGTCTTCTTGGGATCTTTATGAAGCAATCGTTGAAGGATAGATTGTGCCGTAAAGAATTTTGCCAGCGTTGCGTGTTACGGCGGTAATACGGAAAACGGTCTGTGATAAAGCGGTAAATTTCGGAGAGAGGTAGCATTTTCTCGGGTGAACTCCAGATGGCCATGGCCGTCAAAGAGATGTACGAATAGGGTGGTTTTTGATCTCCGTACGTTTCTCGAGACGGCCGAGGCATAGCTGCAAAGAAAAGATAGAAAAAATAATAAAATCGAAATTATCAATATCGACAATTTGTTTTGGTTAAAGCAAGCAGGTAAATTTGCACATTTTTTGATCTAGGAATCTCTTACGACTCTTCTACAGACTTAATTGAGGTTGAAAAATTGGCAACAAGACCTAACTAACCATATAAGACATGCATATAAATACCATGGAACAAACGAAAGGAAATATTTATATAATAAACCCACTTTCTTTCCCCCTTTTAACATTTTTCTACCTAACTTTTATATGAGTGCTTACGAGAACGATGTATTTAAAATATCTTCGTTCAAAATGATATTTTTCTGTTTTTTTTTGTTTTCAAATTACACATCTTCCGATTCGATAGATTAAAAATAAACAGAAATAATTAAACAGAAACTAAAGCTTGCACATTAAATACGTTGTACACTTTCTGTTGTATATTAACGTCAATATTAATAGTGTACTAACCTCCGTAAAAAGTTTAATTCACAATTGCTTCTAATAATAACTTTGCATTTTGAATACACACAAATATACCGATTTTGAATTATTCTTATGGCATTAGAATTTCTAACATTTCTAATCAAATTCCTGAATAATCTTTCTAAATAGCTCTAAGCTATCTCATTAGATTTATTTGACATTTATGATGCTTTAGGTTAAGTTCTATGATCGCAGGCGTTAAATTGAACTGCGCATTTTAAAGATCTAGTAAGCGTTCTTTTATTGTGAGGTTAGATTTCAACTGTTATAATTTGTAACCTTGTGTTAGTGATAGTTATTGCTTCCAAGTTATTTACAATGAATTTCAGAGATTTTGTAATTCTATTAATTGGTAAGATGCTTAATAATCATTTTAATTTCTCATTTAATATTGTGTATCTACCCTTTCAGTCATTTTTGGCAATATATTAGTACGTCAAGACCACGAATATGCGCAACTCATGTTTAACCTAACCACAAATGGCACAGATGACCATCGTAATTTAGGGAATTTTCGAAAGCATCGTACCATTTCGCAAGATGTGATGGGATTAATTTCAATGATATTGCTCTTTATGGAAGTTATGAAAAATATTATCGTCGCTCTTTTAGATGGAGAATAACATAACCTCAATTTACATTTCAAGTCAGTATTATAGTTTACGTATTATATTGTCTGTTGTAGCGATTGATTCTATTTTGAAACGTTGCAATAAATGTAGCATAAATGTAATTACTAATTTGTTAGACGTTCAATTGTAATTAACGTTTGTTGTAATTAAATTATTTGAGTTCAAAGAAAATAAATTGTTCTTTTTAAAATGTTGTATATTTTACATTTAAATATTTTCTGGCTTTAAATAATTTCTAAAATATTCTTTTGCTTCTTAAAACATATAAGAAGCCATTTGATTGCTCTTTCACATTTTTATGGAATTTTTCTATAAGATATTTATATACAATGTGTTACAAAATCTAGGGTTTTCTATTCGTGAGCTATTTTAAATTTTAACGTCTATTTGATTTGATCATGAGAGATTTTCAATACCTATTTTTCTTTTTCGTTTAGACACCGGGCTATGATTTTTGATATCCAGCTTTTCTAAAATATTCAAGATACCTATAAAAAAAATTAAATATTCACCTGAATCTGTTTGTTTTTCCTATTTCACTTGTGTTTTCCATTGATTTATACACATATTGGCGAAAATAATCGAACAATTTTGCACTATCGGTTTAAACATTTAACAATTTGTTTAATCACTGTTTTTTTTTTATATTAACGTTATACTTCTGTCAAAAACGTATTAATACAGGATCGACACATATTACTTGAAAGCACTAACAATTCTAATACGTGTAGAATTCTTGGGAGCAATGTGAGCTTGCACTCTGGTTGGTAGTTATGAAATTGTCGGCAACCTTTGTAGTTTTAACTTAACAAATCGTTTTATCTCTTGAGAATAAAGTCAAAAATCAGTTTATGTTATAGCAGTATAAAGTTATGGATACGCAGTCTCCAATGGATAACCAAGCACAACCTCTTTGCCCTCATTGGAACTCACTAACACCCTTATACCATGGGCGTAACGGAATTTTGTACGATTGGGAGGGGCGACCGTGTATATCTCCATTTTGTTTTTGCTCTTTCTCTTTTACACATTGGACCTTCTCTTTTACAAAGCTCAGTTATTTCTGTCATTACTAATATACTTAATTGGTTTACTTTTATTCTTATTTTTACTACATTAATTTCACTGTCAGAACGTTATAACAGCCCCCTTAATCTTGTTTTATACAAGGGTTTCTCAGAAAATTAATTCAGTCATGCAGAAGGAAGAAATTAATCAGAATCCTTGAAGTCACAATAGTAATTACAAGAAATAATTAAGAAACAATGATTTATTTTTTTGCCAATTTATTGGACTTTAAATAAAATTTGGAAATTTATTTCTAATTATTGCTTTAACGATAATTAATTTATAAATCAGATCTCATTAATTTTTTAACAAAAATTTTACATTTAAATTTTAAAGGTAGTCAGGAATATAATAACTCCCTGTATATTGTTTGTATTTTAAGTGTAACGGGTAAGTAATTAAAAAAAATTGATTGCAAGGCATTAAACCCCGAAAAATATTTAAGAAACAAATCTATTCTACAAAAATTATAATTTTATTGATTAGGACTTTTGCAATATTTGATTGCGTTTAAAATTAAATAACGTTCCCATTTTATTTATTTAAAACTTTTTAGAAATAAACATTCGGGTGAGAGCGCAATCTATAATGTAATTTCCAAACTCCACTTTATAGTGAGTGTATTGTAAAAACACCCAATTAGATCTAATAATTTGTCTTTTATAAAATCGTATTAATTGAAGCTATTCTAAAATTGTTAATAAGTCGATTTAGTTAATTTGTATATTAAAAATAACTTTTATAATAAGGTAAAAGCGGAATCTATTTATCTGTAAATTCTTTGAATGTTTTCTGTAAAAATGCAGTACTCTTTAATTCTCCCCGTTGCCATCTGTGAAGTGAAACGTGAACTATTAATATTTGCATGTGCAATATATATTGAAAAGTATTCATAGATGTCGCCAGCAGTAATATGGAAGAATTTTTACGTATTTTTAACGTATATTTTTATAGTTTCAGAATGCGATTTAAATTGAAAAAATCATGTAATTATTTATAATAATAAATCAGTAAATATAGTTGATATTTCCAAATATTAGTCCTAATTATTTTATTGCGCAAGCGATTAACGCATGCGTTCATCCTCTAGTTTTAGCTTCGTGCTTGCCTGGTTCCTGCTTGTTTTGTGCTTTGGATATGGCGCACAAAATGGTGACTCGGTGTTCGACTTTTCGACAAGTTTTTCCGGAAAGTTTTCAATGAATTCGTTTTGAAAATGTGCAGCGTTGTTCAGTGTACGTTGTAATAGTGACTGTGTAGTTTTAATGGCACTTATTTATTAATAATACGAATAAAAGGTAAGTTTGAAGTTGATGTAATGGTTGCTCATAGAGTCTATATTTGTTTGGCCCTCTGATTACCGTGCGAAAATGATCTTTTATAACATTCTGTAAAGACTGTTTTCCCTTCCAAGGCATGCAAACACGTTTGTAAATGAAAACAATTTGAATTTCTCGCGATCCACTTTGTTGTTTCGTATCTAACAACTGGTAAATTAAAGTAATAATGTGGTTGACATCAGTAAAGACTTCAATTTACTTCAATTATACATCAATCATAAATATAGTCATCAACAAAGCATTTCGATGAGCAATTTCATTAGATTACAGATGTCTCGAGCTGCTGAAAAGGAAGCCAGTGAAGTATTGCATTCTCTACTGTCGGTAGAGCGTGTTGAGAAGCAGGAAATTATCATTGAAGGAGCAGATGACCCAACAACAGGATCCCATACCTTCCAAACAACCACAAACACGACGGAGCAGAATGAGAATGAGTCTCAATTGCAATGGCGTACTCCTGTTTCAATATCCCACTCGATATTCTCAACTATTGACAGTAATAGTCAGTTCCCGCAAACAATAGGTGATCAACAGGTGATTAAATTGTTTTTCAAATCGGATTCCTATGGATCTGTCATGTTGACATAAAATGTTGCAGGTAATATGGGAAGGACACACCATTCAAGTAGACCCTGACCCACAACATATTAATACAATTTATACAACTGCAGCTCCAGTAGCTCCTGTTGTTGCGGTTGAGGAGCAAAGGCAGACCACTGCGGTTGTTTCCCCAAAGAAAACGAAAAATAAAAATTCCCCAAAAGGAAATAAGAAGGTACCTGTCAAAAAGAAGAAGAAAGGCTCACTTTCACCAGATGCAAGTTCGGATCCAACAAAATTGGAAGAAAGCGCAACTCAGGTTAAGGAACGGTTTAAGAGAGGTTGCGAATGTCAGGATGAAAGTTGCTTCCGTGGTTTAAACCCGGAGAGTGTATATAAGCATCGTTTGAATATTGCTGAGCTTACTAAAGGGGAGCATGATATGTATTTAATGGGCGTTACCATGGCGTGTTTGGCAAATCCCGATACAACAGTAAGGCATAAGGAAAGACGGCGTTTAAGGGCTCAGTACGTTTATCAAGGTCGTAGAGTTTGTCTCGATGCGTTTTTATATTTGGAAAATTGTACTCATTACCAATTAAAACGTATTAGAAAACATGTGATGACTCATGGTGTTGCGCCAAGGGTGCATGGTAACCATGGTAAGAAACCACATAATACTTTCTCTCTTGATATTTATCGGCATGCAACGGAATTCTTAAAACAATACTTGGAACAACACACCGGTGAAAATGGAATTGGTAATTCTAAGATGATAATACAGCTACCATGGGATATAACACGAAAAAATTTGCATGACGCTTATAAGGAATACGGTCAGCTCTCTGAACCTGGTATTAAATTAATGGGGTATTCAACGTTCAGGCATTTCATGAAGGAACAATTTCCTCACGTGAAATTTTCAAAAGTCGAATTGAAGAACGTCAATTCGCAACATCAACAGCAGCAGGCTAATCAACAGCAACAACAACCGCAGCAACAAAATCAACAGCTCGAGAATAACGGCCAGCAACTACATATACAACATAACATCCAAAAGCAACACATACAAACAAATCCCGCTGTTGATCGTCCTCGCGAGCAACAGATACAGAAATGTATTATAAATAATAGCGATATACAGCAGGTAATTCCCTTAGTTGTTGCGCCGAATGACGGTGGAAATCCTCAACATCACCAGCAAGCATTTTTGGTTACACCTGTTCCACAGCTTCTCCCTAGTGGTAATATTGTAGCGTCGCAGAACCCCAATAATCATACCACATCAAATTCGTTCTCATATCAACTTACGAATACAGGCTATGTAATAAATGAACAGGGTAACATCGTTACCACAATGGCTAATGCCCCCCATCACACTCCATATACGTTTAACAGGATGTAAATATTGTGAATATTTTTTTATAATGCAGATTTTTTTTCGATAAGGTTGCCGAATTCCTGTACTATTTTTTCCTTTATTCGTTATTATTAGGAGGTTATTATTAGTGTTAGTCGTAATTAATCTCTTCCCTTATGACGATGGGGATATCAAAAGTAATTTTCCTGTAATGTCGCAGACAATTCGGCTTCTATTGGTTATTGCAGGCTATAAATCTTATTCACAGAGCGTATTATCGTTTACATTCACTACCAATCAAAATTATTATACTAGGGGCACGATAAGTTGTACAATTACGTCATTAACACGATGTCATAGATGACGATTGCAAGGACTGTGTGGATGTACAATTCATAGGTATAGCAGTAAACTCCACTCACACAAATTAATTAATTATGCGGAACGCAGCGTTTCGAGAGCACGTGGGCTCCCATTGTCAACCGTGTTACCGACTGAAAGTAAAAACTGTATCACACATGCAAATTATTTTCTACGCAGGCTCTAAAATTTCTAAACCATATGACTATTTACAATCTACTAGGTGGCCTCATGCCTTTTACGGGAAAGGATGGACCGAAAGCGAACCGTATCTTTAACAGGGTCTATGGTAATAAATCCCTCAAACTCGAATGTGCAATTGGGAGTGGTTCTCTGTTCAATAAGTTTCCGTTCTTTTTCATATATACCGTTTCGTACGAGAGAGGTGGGCGCGTACGAAGAGCAGGATATATGAAAGAACGGAAACTTATTGAACAGAACCACCCCAATTGCACATTCGAGTTTGATGGATTTATGGTTTAGAAATTTTAGAGCCTGCGTAGAAAATAATTTGCATGTGTGATACAGTTTTTACTTTCAGTCGGTAACACGGTTGACAATGGAAGCCCACGTGCTCTCGAAACGCTGCGTTCCGCATAATTAATTAATTTGTGAGAGTGGAGTTTACTGCTTTACCTGTGAATTGGACGATGTCATAGATATAATCAAATGATAAATATGCAATGCGACCACACAAATAAATTAAAAGTATTTTATATTATGAATGCTTACTAATTAAAGTAAAATTTAGTGGGCAACGCAACACAGCTTTTTAATACAAACGCTCGTTTTATCAAGATTAATTATTATATTTTCCATATCGCAATACTTTTACGCTGCTATTATTGGCTCTGTTTGATGAAATACAATGTTGTCGGTTATGTTTGGTGTGGCCATTTTAAATGTTGACATTTCGTATAATACATTAGTATGTTAGGTTAGGTTTGATAGCGAGTTTATGTGTGTGTATCCGGCAACAGCGTAAAACCTGACGCCACGATTTATTGATGACGTGCCTCTAGTATAAGAAATAATCTATAAATAAAGGAAGTGCTATCTGAAGAAGGAACTGTATTTAAAACAATGAAATTGATATTTATTTAAGACAAAAACATTAAATCTTCATTTCATAAAAATACCCTCCTCAACTTTTCATTCAATTTCAGGTTCGATTTCTTCTTTATTCCATCACTCTTCATAATTTTTGGACGGTCTCCTTCTGGTGTCAGTACTTCCCGTCGTCCTATTCGTTTGCTATTTAATAGTGAGTCAGAATCTTGACATTTTTTAACGTTTACTTCAGTCAAGATTACGTAAAACAAGAATAATTGTACGGATTTCAAATTTTAGATAATTTTATTAACGATATTCACTGTTTACAAGAAGACGAATTGGTAAATCTAAATTCTATAATCTTTACTCCCACTACATTATTTATTTATTACGGTAGGATAATTCTATTACACTTATGGCATTCTAATAACCGTACTGAAACCGCTAATTATCGTATGATGGAGGATTTAATAGATAACTACGTATAAGAAGAATATTTCTCGGAAAAATTATGAATGTTGTTACTTATTATTTTTAATATTGATAGTAACCGATCTGTACGCTACTACGAAAGCAACCTTACTCACATCATTCACAAGTGTAAATTAATAATTATTTCTAATTAATGAAACAACTATAAATAAATATGCTACATACAAGCAGGGACACAATTATTAGGCACCCCCAATTTTTTCAATTATCTTTAAGATAAACAATGACTAAATAAAATAAAAGCAAATATTTATTACTAAAAACTAGAAATTCAATATTTGGTTGGGTTCCCACGGGCTTTTATGACAGCTTCAATCGTTTTAGGTAAACTGGTCACTAACATATGGCCGGTTGAAGTTGAAATTCTTTCAAGTATTGCTTTTAATTCTTTGTGTTGCATTTGTGTTCGCATACTTTTCGCTTAATAATAACCCACTAATGCTCGATCGGATTTAGATCTGGGCTTTGGAGTGGCCATTCCAAGATGTCAATGTTCGCTTCCCGGAACCACGCTAAACTTGCAGCCGCAGTGTGGCATGGTGCATTATCTTGTTGAAACAAAATTTCGTCAGTATTCATTCCGAATAATTTTTCAGTTGAAGGCAGTAAAAAAACTTTAGCTAACATGTTGGCGTAGGTCCTCGAGTTCATTCTACCAGTTCACACGAACATCTGTCCAACTCCTGTCATGACTCTCTCGCCACCATGTTTGATGGTAGGCACCACGCAATCGGTATGGTATTCTTCACCAGGCCTCCGACGAACTAGCACGGCACCAAGTGTACCAAAAATCTGTAATAAACCTATCCAGTTAATTCTTTCAACTCACGATGTTTTTTTAACACAATTAGTTTAAATTTCTATAAAATAGTTACCTTATATTGAATATAAAACGATTAATTATACTTACCTTAATATTACACTCATCTATCCAAATCACTTTCGCCCAGTCCTTCTCTGTCCACGATTTGTGTTTATGAGCCCATGCTAATCGTTTATTTTTATTTACGTCTGAGAGCTACGGTTTCTTTCTAGCTTTTCTCGATGATAGACCGACTTCTCTAAGACGTCTACTTACTGTTTTAGACGATAAATTAACGTTGAGTTGTCGATTTAACGCGTCAGCCAAATGTGTTGCCGTTTGACGTCGATTTTGTAGAAAGTGTTGTTGTAACTACCGGTCCTCCCTTTCAGTCGTTTTAAGGTTTGGGCCTCTTCCCGGTCTTGATTTAGTATTCCCTGTTTCTTGGTAACGCTTTAGAGTTGTTTGTACGTCGCACATTTTACTTTTTTACTGTTGATCACGTTAAAACTCGGAAAGTTCTTTAGATTTCGGCATTTTCAGTTACATACGCATAAACTAATCATGAATAAATATTTTTATTTGCCAATGACAAACGCACATATAATTTAAAATAAAAATATTGATGTTCACCGGTCATTTTACCGAAGTATACTAAAGTGTAAAATACAATTAGTTCCGCAAATACAGCAATAAATGGATTTAACAACGGTATTTCTCCCACCAACCCTTCTATTTATACTACGGGTATTTCTAAGAAGCGGCAGGTAAAGACTATTTGTCTGTTAATACCGCTATATTAAAACATCTAAAGAGTGCCTCATATTCATGTCGCTGGGTGTATATTCCTTTCGAATCTCAATTTCTATTTATTCATTTCATAGAATCATTATATTTACGAATGTAAATTAGAAATTATTTAATGTTGAATTGATACATTGGTTTCGAAAATTACAGTAGAAAAAGATAAGATTTATACCTGATAGAAGTCGAACTTTTTTGCGACATCACAGGCAAAGTAGTAGATATTCCTTTGGTGATAGGGGGAGCTATTAGTTAAGACCACCACTGTACAAATTTATATATATATATTGTAAGGTTTTATTTTCTGTTCTTCAACTTAGCTTAAGTAACTTGAATATTTAAAACTAATTCGAAATTGTTCAACTGTAAACCTGTACACTCGTTGTTTGATATTTTAGGCGGAATCTAGTATATTCCTTGATATTATTTTTCTTTCGATTTAATAATATTTTACACAAACGTCGGTAATTATAAAAGTTTTATTGTCATTCATTAATTACGTTTAATACATGACGTACGCAGTAAGCAGATTTTTACATGTGATACATTTCTTTCTTTATATAATATATTTTTTTGTTTAATGATTCTGACTTATTTGTAAATAAATAAGTTATAATTATAATAAATTATATTTCTCAATAAATGAATGGTTTTATTATACTTTTAATATCAAGGCACAGTTACATTTTAATTATTGGAAAATGCCGTTTTAAAATTTAAACAAAAATTGCAAAAGGTGCTATAACTATTGCCAAGAGTTTAGACAATTCTGAATATACACTGCTTCCTTTGTAGCCTCTGCTGGAATAAGTAGCGGCTCATCCTGATGGTCTCTTAAGACGA